>CM057449.1:1208572500-1209772500 GCA_016271365.2 Neoceratodus forsteri
CGGCAATGTCATCAAATGGTTTGAGTCCTTTCTAACTAACAGGAGGCAGCGGGTTATGATGGGAAATTTCTCATCTACACCTAATCTGCTTCTCTGTGGAGTTCCTCAGGGATCAGTATTGGCTCCAATGTTGTTCGCAGTGTATATGCTGCCTCTGGGTGGGATCATTAGGAAGCATGGCTTGAGTTTTCATTGCTATGCCAATGATACTCAGCTATATTTTTCCTTTGCCCCAGGAACATCCAATGCAGTGGACGTACTTAATATCTGTCTGGCCGAGATTAACGATTGGATGGCCTCCAGCTGGTTGCGGCTGAACCCCGATAAAACGGAGGTATTAGTAGTGGAGTCGAACAGAGTTCGTGATAGGATGGCCTCTGACACAGAAACCGGGCTTGTCCTAGGGTCTATGCCATTGAAGGCCTCCTCTTGGGTGCGTAATCTTGGCGTGATTCTGGACAGAGATTTAACCATGGAGGCTCAAATATCCTCTGTGGTTCGTACCTGTTTTTACCACCTCAGAAACATTGCCAGAATTAAACCCCTTGTTCCGTCTCTGGACCTCCCTACTTTGATACATGCCTTAGTCACATCTAGGCTTGATTACTGTAATGCGCTCTATTTCGGGGTCACGGGAGGATCTCTACGAAGATTGCAGCTGGTGCAAAACGCAGCTGCCCGATTGTTGACTGGGCAGCAAAAGTTCTGTCACATTACACCAGTTTTGCGTGAATTGCACTGGCTGCCAGTCAGGTGGAGATTCCTCTTTAAGGTGGGTCTTCTCACCTATAAGGCCCTACACGGACAGGGCCCTGGCTAGCTGTTAGACCTTCTGTCACCTGCCCTCTCCCCATGCCCTCTTCGTTCATCCAGTGAATGCCTTCTGACCATTCCCAGAATTAGGCTGAAAACAGCTGGCGATAGAGCATTCAGTGCCGCAGCCCCGGTTCTGTGGAATTCCTTACCGTGATCAGAGAGGCTTCATCGGTGGATGTTTTTAAGGCCCAGCTAAAGGCTTTTTTCTTTTCTAAGGCATTTAATGCTTAAATATGGATTTATTGTTAGGTTTTAGTCTCTGTATTGATCTGTATTTATATGTAAATTTATATATTTATTATGTTAAATATGTTTGTTTAAATGCCTGTACGGCGCCCAGAGCCTCTGGGATTGGGCGTCTTTTAAATAAATTTTGCCTTGCCTTGCCTGGAGGTTGCTGAGTCAAGCACTGACTTCTCTAGGAGCCTTGTACAAGCGATCAGCTTTCTTCGCATCGCCGGAGCGAATGTGGACGCTTCCACGCCTGCCTTGGTGACGCCCACGAAGTGTCAATCTAAGGGTGGCACCACCACAGGCTTAGGGTCCTTCTGCCAAGATATTTGGCAAGGCGTATCCTTTCGGGTCTAGCTTCTTCCGCATCCCATCCCATGTTCTCTTGGATATGCCTCATAATATCCGAGAACGAAGGGTCATCTGGAGGAGACTTCGGCATCTCATGTGGGTCCGGAGAAGGGATGGAGAGAGGAGATGGGGATCTGGATGTTGAGAACTCTGATCCCGTGGCCTCCGTCGAAGGCGATCGTCGGTGTCTCCTGGGTCTCTTGGGGCTGGGTGACCTAGAAGAAGATTTAGACGGAGGTCTCCGCTTTTCAGATCTCCCCTGGGAGGGGTCGTGCTCCCGGGGAGGAGGTAAACGGCCTGCCGACCCCGATGGCGAGGGGGGTGCAGGAACCAGGGGTGTAGGAGGAAGAGGAGGAGGAGTGGGAACCATGTCTTTCTTTATGGTGTCCCACCAGTAAGTGAAGAGGTCCTTCACATCCGCTAAAGAAAGGCCTGACGACAGTCCGGGCGCCGGTGGACGGCCGTCCGGTCCCGGCGTCGACTCCACAGGGGGCTCGGGTAACGGCGAGGGTTCCCTGGGCGTCTCGACAAGACCGGGGTCGCCCGTCTGGTCCTCAGGCTGCGTCAATTCTTCCTCGGTTAAGGTCTCCTGACCGACGTTGGTCGGAGGCGTCGAGGCTCTCTTCTCAGGAGGAGCGGGCACCGGCCCCCCTACCGGCGTCCACTGTGGTGTTGGCTTGGCCGGTGACGGGCGTCTGGCTGACGGCGGCTCCAGGGATGTATGGCGAGAGGACGACGACGGACGCACCGGCGTCGGATCCTGAGGTCTCTTCAAAGAAGTAAGCTCCAACGTCTTGCGGGGAGGCAAGGAAGCTGACCTGACGTCGGGTTCCGAAGGGCGGGAACCCGACTTACGATGGTGATGGCGATCCCCAGACTTCACCAAGGCCCTGGAGGATGAAGACGAGGACGGCCTGGTGGACTTGGCCTGAGAAGAGGACTTCCTGACCGCAGCCGGGGGAGGCTGAGAGCTGGCCCTGGAAGGGGAGCGGTCGGACCTGGAACCGGAGCTGCGAGAGTCTGAAGCCCTGGAAGGGGCCTTCTCCCTTCGTTTCTCAGCGTGCTTGTGGGACTTTTTAGTGGATTCCCCCTTGGAAGACATGGTCTTAAGCTTTTCTTCCAGTAAGAAAGCCTGAAGGGCCTTCTGACGTCGGATCCGGGTTCTACTGTTAAACCCCTGGCAGAAGGAGCAGGCCCGGGTATCGTGGTCTGGGCCTAGGCACCGGATGCAGGCCGTGTGGGGATCCTTGAAGGGGATCTGTTTCCCGCAAGCACACTTGGAAGAGTGACCGGAGGTCGGAGAGGACATCAGCAAAAAACTTGCTTGTAGAAATCCGAATTTCCCGTAGGAAAGAACTTAACCACGCGTCCGTGCTACAGCTGAACGAGAAGGGTCGAGCATACCGTCGGCGGGAAGAACACAGGGGTAAGGCGGGACCGCCTTTATGTACTATGTCTGACGTCGGGCGGCCTCCACTGAAGATAGCTAGCTAGAATTGTTCCGTGGGGTCCTGACGCCTGCCGGCTTCAGTCCTAATGGTGTAACCTGCTGCAAGAGCTGTGTCTCGAAGTAAGATCATAGGCTACAATGTGTAAGCTGTTTTAAGAAATATATTATGTATTTTTAAGTAGTATGTTATTGTTTGTATTTTTATTCTACAGGCGCTCTGAGCAATGGAAGGGCACCTTTTAAAAATAAAATGTTACTTACTCCTGTCCTCCGCGAGCTGCACTGGCTGCCAGTTAGGTGGAGAATTGTCTTCAAGGCAGGGCTCCTTATCTACAAGGTCCTGCATGATCGGGGACCAGTGTATCTTCAAGATCTGCTTGAGCCCCACCAACCAGTCCAGGCTCTCCATTCTGTCAAGGGTTGCCTCCTTGGAGTTCCCAGGGTTAAGCTGCAGCATTCTGAGGACCATGCCTTCTCGGTTGCTGAGCCTATCCTGTGGAACTCATTACCTAGATATTTAAGGGAGGCATCCTCGGTAGAAACCTTTAAAACAGGTCTAAAGACTCTCTTATTTCAGCAGGCATTTGATCTATAATTGTAAATTAGATATATCCTACCTCATTATATAGATAGATGTGTTTTAAAGAACTTCTCATTCTTGCTGACTTGTTATGATTTTATAATTAAGCAATATTAAGACTATATTATATATAATTGGTTTATTTTTAACGTACAGTGATCCGAATCCCCAGAAAGGGGCGCTTTATAAATAAAGTATCTATCTATCTATCTATCTATCTATCTATCTATCTATCCATCCATAGTAATAGTTTTTTTAAGAAGAAACTAAATTAACTCAATTATAAAATCCTTAATTTTCAAGTACGAGTGAATGGCATCAACTCAGGATGCTTTTCCATTCAAAGGGGTACCCGCCAAGGTTGTGCCGCTGGTGGCGGCAGTCCATCAGGATCAGAGGGTGAAGGGGGTGATGGCTGGGGGCTTGGAGCAGATGGTGGCCCTGTATGTCAATGACTCCATATTTTTTATTCGACGGCCAGAGTGCTCCGTCCCTAGACTCTTACATATTTTAGATACTTTTGGGAGGGTATCTGGTTACAAAATTAATTTAAATAAATCTGAGGAGCTGGTGCTTAGTGGTAGTTGCCCCCCGGAGTTTTGTGACACTTTCCCCTTTCAACGGGCAAAAAATAATCAAACCAGATACCTAGGGGTTCAGGTTACCACCTCACATACCAAGTTGTTTGATATTAATTACAACATATTATGGAATGACATGCAAAGAGATATGGCCAGTTGGACATTATTACCTCTCTCAGTTGCAGGTAGGATAGAATCAGTAAAAATGAACTTACTTCCTAATTTTATATTTCTTTTTTCACCCTGCCATTACCAATTCTGGCTAGTTTTTCGGCAAAGACACAAAAAGGGATCAGTGACTTTGTGTGGGGAGGGCACAAACCCAGTGTTGCCAGTAAGATACTGCTCCAACCAAAGGCCCAAGAGAGGTTGGGTCTGCCAGACCTGCATAAGTATTATTTGGTGAACCAGACGGTGGCAGTATGTACCTGGGCTAAACAACATAGGGCCTCAGGACAGTACAATATGGAACATGGGAATGGGCTCTCCAAACTCCTATTTACGTTGGCTTGTCTGGACTCACCCACCCTTCATTATAGTCAGATTCCTAATCTGTGGACAAGACACTCTTAAAACCCTCCAACAGGTGAGGCGCCTACTGGCATATGTCCCTCTTTTGGGCCCTTTGTCCCTCATCAGGCATCATCCAGACTTTCTGCAACCAAGATTAGATCAGGGTTACTTAGAACGGGAGGCTTGGGGGCTCACAAGGTTTTCCCAGTTTGTGGAGAATGGGGTGTGCATGTCCTTTAGCTGAGCAAAAGAAAAATTCCATTTAACCAATGCTGACTTCTTCAGATATTTACAAGTCAGGCACTTTGTTAAAAGTGCTGACCATGAAACTTTACTGCAAAGACAAATATCCCCCTTGGTGGATTTCATATATGGAATCACTACTTTAAGAATCAGGGTGAGATATATTTCAGTGTTATATGACAAGGTCAGGACTATGGACTCTGATCCATTGGGGGCAATTAAAGAAACCTGGGACAAGGAATTGCCTAGTCCTATTCCGGTTGAGGACTGGGAAAAGCGCCTTCATCTGAGTTGATGGGTAATACCCTCACCTGGCTGGCATGAATTTGTTTTGAAAATATTAGGTATTTCCACACCACCATGGTGACAAACCATACATACACAGACAGATGTTGGCATCAGTGTGGTGGGAAGGGCTCACATTACCACATTTTTTGGGACTGCCCAGTCATTCAAGGTTTTTGGACCTCGGTGCGGAAAACGGTAAGGCAGATCCTGCAAGTGGACATTCCTGCTGAGTTCACAAACTGGGTCCTGGGTCCCCCACAGTTTTAGACCTCCCTCCTTCCCAATACAATTTAACACTTATCTTTATTGTGGCAACGTTGAAGTGCCTTACCTCGCATTGGCTTCAACCAGATCCCCCCCTCTATTAAAGAATGGCACACTCGGACTGCCCATATATATGAGATGGAAAGACTGACAGCTAGAACACATCTCAGGAAAGCAAACATACAGATCTATGGGATCCCTGGAATAGATGGACCACTGAGTTAGATCGGTTGGGCCAAAATTAGTTGGTCTTCCTATACATTAGTTTTATGAAAGCGGAAGTAAAATAGGACTTCTCCCTGTGGAGGTGTGACCCTGGCTTAAAGGGGTTGGTGCTGTCCACTTGCTTTAGAGTCCTTCCACCCTATTAAGGCATAATCATTCCTTTAAAAAAAAATTAAAAATAAATAAGATATGAAATATTACCACCCCTAGACATGGAAATTATGTACCTACCGTAATTCTTGATCTTCTTGGACGAAGTCTCCATCCTTCATTCACACTAATGGAAGTACGCCGGAGGCGCTTGGACCCAGAGGGAGCAAAACTTTTTCAGAAGGGCTGGCACTGAGATGGAGCTGCAAGGAAGCGGCACCGTGAGCTATGCTCACACAGTATAGACTATCTCGGCATCGACCCTCCAACCGCCTCAGTAGCTTTTTTTCCAAGGAGGTGCAGCATAACTAACCTAAAGAAGGACTAGCCTAACTATCGGACATAAGATAGTCTGAATGACCCGTGTAAGAAGGATCAAAACACAAGTCTTCGCAGCCCAAATTGGAGGTGTGAAGACCAGAAACAGAAGTGAGCTTGGGGGATGGTGGGTGGGCGTGTGAATGAGTGGTGGAGACTTTGTCCAAGAAGATCAAGAATTACGGTAGGTACGTAATTTCCATATCTTCCTGGACATAAAGTCTCCATCACTCATTCACACTAATGGGAGAGTAGCAAGCTAAATGATCCCCGAGACGGGCAGCAGGAGAGAAAGAGGAGCTCACTTTTTAGGACAGTAGTCCATTAAGAATTGTCCTGCCAATGACTGATGTTGTCTGGCATGGACACCCAAGGCATAGTGCTCAAGAAAAAATTACTCACCTTAGTAATTGTGTTTCTTCTAATGGAGTCTTGCTGTATTCTGACAATCTGCAGTTAGCTCCAGCCTTTAAACTTCCCCGGAGAGTATAGGGTTAATTTTCTATGCAGTGCATAGAACGTTGAGCTCGAGCTCGGTTAAGGTCTCTGTTTGTAGCACTTTGAAACCCAACCGTCAGATTCTTACGAGCAAACGCTCACTAACTAACTAAGTGGAAACTGTAAAAAATTTTTAATTAGCCAACTGGCAACCAAAAGTTTTGGATTCCCAAAGGAAGACTCAAGTCAGGAAACCCAAAACCAAAAACCTATCCAAAATAAAGATATAATACAAAGCACCCAGAAACATGGAGGGTGTGCTGAAGACACCTCTGGGGTACAACACTGCACCTGCCCACCCACTTCCCAAAACAGGTTCTGAGAGGGGAGGGAGGTCAGAATACAGCAAGACTCCATTAGAAGAAACACAATTACTAAGGTAATTTTTTCTTCAAACAACATGAAGTCTTGCTGTATTCTGACAATCTGCAGACTACCAAGCAGTACCTCCATGGGGGAGGGAGTGAACCTACTTTGGGAATAGGCTCTGAGGTACTGCTGTGCCAAACCGAGCATCACTCCTAGCCTGGATATCCAGAGAGTAATGCTTGGTAAAGGTATGGACTGTTTTCCAGGTGGCTGCTTGACAAATTTTTAACAGAGGAATATCCCTGGCAGCAGCCAGGGAAGCAGCTGTACCTCTTGTAGAGTGAGCCCTCAGGCCTGAGGGTGGAATTTTTCCCAGTTTCTCACAGCAAAATTGTATACAAGACACAATCCACCTGGCAATAGTTCTCTTGGTAGCAGGTTTGCCCTTTCCCACTTCCCCATAAGTGAGGAACAACTGGAGGGAATTAAACCTGTGACCCTTGGTACACTCTATGTAGTAGCTGAGGGCTCTTTTAACATCTAAACTGTGTAGCCTCCACTATCCTAAGGAAAAATGACCAGTGAAGAAGACAGGGAGAGACATAGACTGATTCAAGTGGAAGTCTGAAACCACTTTGGGCAAGAACCTCCTATTGGTTCTAAGCACCACTTTATCTCTATGAAAGGAGATAAAATCAGGTTCCACTGACAGGGCTTGCAATTCACTGATACGTCTGGCAGAGGTAATGGCTAACAAAACCCAGTTTTCCAAGTCAAGTACTTAAGCTCTGCTGAGGACATAGGTTCAAAAGGAGGTTGCATAAGTTGAGCAATGCAAACATTTAAGTCCCAGGCAGGGGCAGGGGCCCTGAAGGGAGGATTGGGATGAAGCAATCCCTTGAAAAATTTGCAGAACACATGATGAGATGATAGTGAGAAAGGCTTCCCCACTGACAGAAAAGCAGAAACAGCTGACAAGTGTACCTTGAGAGTAGCTGGTCTGAGGCCTAGGCCATTAAGATGGACCATATAATCCAGGACTGTAGGCAATTCAGCAGTGTCTGGAGAGATATGCTTCTTGGAACACCAAATGCTGAATGTTTTCCATTTGGAGTCATAAGTTTTTCTGGTGGAGAGCTTTCTAGAAGCTTTGAGAATATTCAGAATCCCCTGAGACAGATGCAAATCTGCATACTCTAACTCTTCAAGAGCCATGCCTTGAGATTGAGAAACCGAAGATTGGAGTACCAAATCCTCCCCTGAGAGGAGGTTAACAGGTTGTAATTCCTGGGAAGAGACAGGGGAAGATGGACTACTAGAGACAGCAACAGAGGGTACCAAGGCTGTCTGGCCCAGTCTGGAGCAATCAGAATCACTTTGCAAGGTTGTGACCTTACCTTGACTAGAACCCTGAACAGAAGAGGAAAAGGAGGGAAGGCATACAGAAAGTTCCCTTCCCAGTTCAAAATCAGAGCATACAGAGGGACTGAACCCAAGACTGGGGGTCTGCAACAAAACAGAGGAAGTTGGTGATTGTCTGGGGCTGCAAAGAGATCTATCTCTGGAGTGCCCCACCTTGAAAAAAATCACTTTCAACACCGAGGGGTACTGGGACCATTCGTGATGGCCCTGGGATATCCTGCTCAGTGCATCTGCCAGCACACTGTCCTTTCCTGGAATGTGGACTGCTATCTGAGAGGTCTGAAGGAAATAAGCCAGGGACCACAATTTCACGGCTTCCGTGCACAAGGCCGTAGACCGAGTGCCTCCCTGCTTGTTGATAAACCACATGGTACTGGTGTTGTCTGTTCTGACCCGAACCGCCTTGTTCTGCACAGACTGAGAGAAGGCTTGCAGGGCCAGAAAAACTGCCCTGAGTTCCAGGAGATTGATATGGAGAAGGGATTCCTGAGGGGACTACAATCCTTGGGCTGTAAGAGCCCCTAGATGAGCTCCCCACCCCAAAAGGGAAGCATCTGTGGTAAAGACCACCGAATGAGACTGAGTGACAAATGGGACCCCTTGCCTTAAATTGTCCTGAACCTGCCACCACTGAAGAGCTTGGATCAGTGTCCGAGTCACTGGAATCAGTTTAGTAAGAGGGTCCTTCCTTTGGGACCAAAAGGCCCTCGGATGGAACTGAATGTCCCTCATCTGAAATCTTGCCCCTTGGACCACTGCTGTAGAAGATGCCATGTGGCCCAAGAGCTGAAGGAAGTGCCTTGCTGGTCAGGACACCTGAAGGCTGAAGGAAGAACCTAGTTCTATAAGAACTCTCGCCCTTTCTAGGGGAAGAAAGGCTCTTGCTTTGACAGTGTCTAGCTCTGCCCCTATAAAGGTAAGAAGCTGCACTGGTTCGAGAACTGATTTGGGGAGGTTAAGAAGAAATCCCAGGGAAGTGAGCACTTGCTGGGTGACTTGCAGGTCTGACTTGACTTGGCCTGGAGACTGACCCACTATGAGCCAGTCGTACAGATCTGGAAAAATTGAAATCTTCTGCCTTCTTAAAAAGGCCACTACTACTGCCAGGCACTTTGTAAAAACCCTTGTAGCTGATGTTAGGCCAAAAGGCATTGCTTTTAATGGCCTGAGGGCAACTGAACCTGAGGTACTTTCTGTGGGAGCACCTGATAGGGATGTGAAGGTAGGCATCTTTGAGGTCCAGGGAGGCTAGCCAGTTCCATGGCCTTAGAGACGCAAGAATTATTCCCAGAGTCACCATCTTGAACCTTGGTTTTAAAAGATGTTTGTTCAAGTATCTTAGATCTAGGATGGGTCGCCACTCTCCTGTCTTTTTTGGGGTAAGGAAGCACCTGGAGTACAGACCTTTGCCCCAGAGTAGGGTAGGAACTCTCTCTATGGCTTCTAAGGCCAGAAGAGATGAAACCTCTGCCTCTAGGGCAAGGATTTTGGAGAGACTTGCAGGTGGAAAAGATCTGGCTTTCATCTTCGGAAATTTTTTGAAGCTGAGAACCAGTCCCTGGCTTACTACTTCTAGGATCCACTTGTCTGAGGCAACAGACACCCAGTCCTGGACGAAGTAAGCCAGCCTGCCCCCTACAGGGATAGGAGAATCGACCCGTGCAGGCCCATCAGGGTGTCTGCTTGGCAGGGGCCTTAGGCTGAGGAGTGGATGCAGCCCTGCTCATCCCCCTTCTGCCTCTCCCTCTGAAGAACCCCCTCTGTGAAAAGGGAGAAGAGGCCTGTGCCTGGTAGAAAGACCTATGAAAAGGCCTGCCCCTGCCCCTAGCTTGCTGCCTTTGAGGAGTTGCCTGCCTCTCCTTGGCCTGGGCACTCCTATAAGTGGTCCTATATTCTTCCATCTTCTTCATGCAATTCTTTGTCTGCTCCCCAAACAAAGAATTACCTTCCGGAGGGAAATCTATGGCCTTAACTTGGGTGCCCTGTGAGAGGATAGTACATCTGAGCCAAGCCATTCTTCAAAGAGCCACAGATGTAGCCATGACTCTTGATGACACATCACTGGAATCCACAGCAGCATGAAACTGTACCTTAGGTGTCTCAATCCCATCTGCAGCCACCTCCTCCAGCTCCTTGGCCAGCTGGGGGGAGGCCTGTTTAGCCAGTGCCAGTGCGGTGTCCCACCTTGACTTCTGGTATCTGGCTGTATAGGCCATATAATTAGCCTGCCTGAGTCCCAAAGAGGATGCCATGTATTGCTTCTTTGCCAAGGCATCCATCCTCCTGGAGTCTTTATCTGGGGGGTGTGAAGCCAAGGGAATATTAGCCCTGTCACAGGCTGCAGCTTGCATGACCCCAACATGGCTGCATTGCTGGTAGAAAAACTCTCTGTCTGAGCCTGATAAAGTACACCTCTTGTCCATTCTTCTATCAACAGGAGGTACAGAATTAGGAGACTTTAAAATTTTTTGTGTCTGTTTCCCAAAAGATTTGTGCAAGGGAATAGACAGCCTCCTGGACTCTGGGATGTCCATCATTTCAACAAAATCAGGCTCCTCTTGATCCTCTGTAGCTTCCTCCAAAGGGATTTGGAGATTTTCAGCCACTTTCCTGTAAAACAGATCGTGGGGAGGGGACTCAGAGAGCCTAGGAGGGGAAACACCAGAAGGTCTGTCTGGGGAGATGTCCGGTTCAATGGGCACATTCAGACTTTCTGCTCTATCACAGTCATCATCTTGTTCAAAATCCCCCTCCTCCTCCTCCTCCTCAAATTCTGGTTCATAAAATTCTTCAGGGGCATAATCCTGAACTGGTGGAACCGACCGAACTGAACCCCTAGCTAACAGAGCCGGTTCGGACGGAACCATGCGAAGCGATTCAACAATCCGAATCGCTCAGGCAATCTCATCAGTAGTCGGAACATGAACCTCTGGATCCAAACCGGCTGTTTTGTCTTTTCTTTTCCTTTTTGTAAGAACCGATCCCTTAGGATCGGCTCTCCTCTTGCCTGAAGAAGTATTGCCGTGATCAGAGAGCACTCCTTCTGGTTCAGTTGGAACTGGACCGGACTGGCCATCCGGGTCAGTGGACTTCTCGGCCTCCTTTTCCCTAAGACTACCTAATCTCTTCTCCAGGGTAGACTTAGGAAGATTTTTACAAATCTGGCAGTCTGTATCGAGGTGTTCAAACCCTAGACAACAAACACAGGTGGTGTGGGGATTGGCCTTAGCAAAGACCTCCCCACACTCACTGCAGTGTTGAAACCCAGTGTGCCCGTTTTTTTTCTTGGATTTCTCAGACATGGTCAACCTAACCAAACTTACCCTTTTTTCGGCAACCACCAGGCAAGACTCCCTTATCAGTTCCTAACCATGTCACGAGTTTTGGAAAAAAACATTTAAAACACTTTTTTTTTTTTTAAACCGATAAGGACCGGTAACCACACTCTAAAGCAAAGTACAAGGATTCAAATATATAGGATCGGTTCAGCCGCACCGATTGAACAAGTTTACAATTTCCACAAAGTAATCAGAAAAACTATCTAGTACTCACGGTACCGCAAACAGAGCCTGACCGACAATATGGAATAATTTCGGCTTAAAACAGACACTTTAACTGACTTTTGAACTGAGCTGAAGGAGAAATCTCTGGAGTGACTGTTCAGTGAGGCGGAGTAAAGTGGTTGGGTTTCAAAGTGCTGCAGACAGAGACCTCAACCGAGCTCGAGTTCAATGTTCTATGCACTGCATAGAAAATTAAACCTATACTCTCCGGGCCGGTTTAAAGGCTGAAGCTAACTGCAGATTGTCAGAATACAGCAAGACTTCATGTTGGCTTGAACAAAAGTGTGCGCAGAGCTCCAGGTAGCCACACTGTAAATGTCTGCAATGGGGGCATTATGAATTTCTGCCAAAGGTGCCGTGACTGCTCTAGTAGAGTGAGTGTACACGCTGCTCTCCAACTTGACCTGTGCCATGGAGTAGCAGTAGTGAAGGCATGCCACCAGCCACGCTGAAATGCACCTGATAGCAACAAACTGACCCAGCCGGGTCATGCTGAAGGAGACAAACAGCTGTTGAGCCTTGCAGATTTGTTTTTTTTCTGTCTGGATAGAATTGCAAAGCTCTTTTTACATCCAGGGAATGAAGGGTACGCTCTCCCTCATTCTGGAAGTTGGCAAAGTAGGTAGGAAGGACTAAAGGTTGATTTAGAAGAAATTCTGAGACAACTTGAGGGAGGAACTAGGATGAGTCATGAAGAACTACTTTGTCTTTGTGAAATACAGTACTAAGGGCAGGCTGTGACCAAAGTGTGTAATTCTGATACTCTTTCAAGTCAAGTAATGGCTACCAGGAAGGCCATCTTCCAAGAAAGAATTTCATCTGCAAGTGGCTAGAGGCTCAAAAGGTTTACGATTGAGCATGTCAAGCACAAGGCTAATGTCCCAGGCTGCAACTGGAGGTCTAACAGGTGATCTGGTATTCAGAATACCCTTAAAAAAACTCTTAACTATAGGTAACTGAGCCAAGACATGGAATGTGCTGGCTCATGATATGCAGAAATTGCGCAAAGAAGAACCTTGACTGTAGAGTATTGCAGAGATGAAACTCTACGAGAAACATTAAACGTGTTCACCTCTATCTCCTCAGGAGTCAGGCGTGGAGGTGAAGAAGAGATCAGGTTGGGATGAACTACAGGGCCCTGGGTCAGAAGGTTCATCTGAAGGGGAAGAAGTTTTGGAGAGATTTTCTATAGTCTGTTGATTAGAGGAAACCAGATCTGATGAGGCTAAAATGGGGCAATGAGAATCATTCTGCCCCCCCCTTGAATTTGAGCAGTACTCTCTGAACTGGAAGGGGGGGATGCGTAAAGAAGCGTTTTGTCCACCGCAGCCTGAATGCATCCTGACAAGAAATGGCAGGTCCTGGATTTCTGGAGCAGAAGAGAGGCAGTTTTGCGTTGAGTGGGGACGCAGAAAGGTCCAGGTCTGGAGTGCCCCACTCTTCGAAGAGCGACTGAATGATGGTTAAGTCGAGAGACTACTCGTGAGGCTCTGTCCTGTTCTGCTGAGACGGTCTGCCAGCTCGTTTTGTACTTCTGGCAAGTGAACCGCCTGAATCAGAGTTTTGTGCTATAGATACCATTCCCCACACTCTCATTGCTTCCCTGCAAACTGGGTAAGAGTGTGCACTGCCCTGCTTGTTGATGTAATACATCACTGCCTTGTTGTCCATTTGAAGGAGAATGTTCTTGTGACAGAGTATGTGCTTCAAAGCTCAGACTGCGTAGATGACGACTCTCATTTCCGGAACATTTATGTGGAGTTGAGACTCGTCCTGGGACCACGTGCCATGGGTGTGAAGATCCTGGCAGTGAGCTCCCCAGCCCATCAGGGACACATCCATGCTAATGGAGATTTGAGGATCCAGAGGGGCAAAGGTATATCCTTCCCAGAAGGTTGTCCTCCTGAGACCACCAGGAGAGGGACCATTTCAGAGGTTCTGTCGCCTTGATGTGAAAGGACTAAGGATGAGTGGTTGGCGACCACTAAGTACTGAGCATCCAATGAGTGGTTCTCATGTGGAAACGAGCCAAGGGCACAGTGAAAACCGAGGATGCCATGAGACCCAGAATCTGCTGCATCGAGAGAGCTCGAACTGAGCTGTTCTCTTGATGAAGCAGGTCATCTGAAGAATATTGCTCTTTCTGTCCTCTGGAAGGAAGGCTTTCATGCAGGAAGTGTCCAGAGGGACTCCTATAAATAGAAGCTTCTGGGAGGGCTGCAACTGCGACTTTTTCAGGTTTAGCAGGACTCTCATGGATGTGAAGACATTTGAGGCCGTGGCCACGGCCTTCAGAGTCTCATCTGGAGGGACTTGCAAGAAGCCAGTCATCCAGATATGGGAATACTTGAATTCTGATTTTCCTTAAAGGTGCCGCAAGAACTGCACAGCACTTTGTAAAAACTCGAGACGCCAAGGAAGCCCAAAGGTCAGGACTCTGAATTGATAGTGTTGACCCAACACCATGAACCTTAGGTATTTGTGGTGTTTTGGTTGTAAAAGAACGTGTTGTTAGGCGTCCTGCATGTCCAGGGAGGCTAACCAATTGTGTTGATGAATCAAAGGTAGCAGGGTACCAAGTGATATCGTCTTCAACTTTTCCTTGTAGAGGAATTTGTTTAACTTTCTGAGATCGAGAATAGGGCGCATGCCACAGTTTTCTTTGGAACCAGAAAGTAATGGGAGTAGAAACCTATGTTTCGTTGTTCCATCCAAACTGTTTCTAGTGCCCTGTTGTTCAGAAAGCTTTTGTCCTCAGAAGCAAGAAGGTCTGACTGCACAGCAGACAGCCTGGGCTGTCGCTTGGGACAATGATCGGGGGGGGGGGTTCTGACAGATTGAGAGACTACCCCTCACGGATTATCCTGAGGACCCATTTGTCTGATGTTATAGACTTCCACTGGTCATAGAACTGAGTCAGATGACCTCTCACTGCCAAGGAAGAGTCCCCCTCAGACAGCTGAGGTGGGACCTGGTCCGGAAACTCAGAGGGTGGCACTCGGTGTTTTTGGTGCCCTGTGCTTTCTGCTGCGTTTTCTTTAGCAGTTGAGGAGTTATGGTCTGTAGTATCTCTGAAGAAATCTCCGACTCGGGCAGAGCTTCTACCGTTGCTTTGAGCGAATGCCAAAGAACATACTCGTATTGAGAAAAATAACCATGGTAGCTAGTAATACGCATGTCCAGAGTTGAAGCAGCAAAGACCCGCTTACCCAAGGTGTTGATCTTGCGAGATTGTTTGCTTATAGGATGGACTGTGGATTCCTGAGGAAGGACAGCCTTATCATTCTCTGCTAGGACCAGTAAGGGATCAGCAAAGCCCTGTGAGGCCAAGATGGGGCAATCCTTGGGAGGGGCATATTTCCTATCTATGGACTTGGCCACTGAGGGAATAAGAGCCAATTCTTCCACACCATCTGGGAAAGAGTCTTGAAAGAGGGCTGTACCAGAGGGGTTAAATCCATAGGGACTTCCAGAACATGCAGATACTGGAGGCGCAGAAGCTTCCCAGGATCGATTTCCCTGGTCTGGAGAGAAAGAGTAGAATTTAAGTTCTTGAGCAGAGACTTAAAGGAAAGGTCTTCCACCACGGGCTCTGCAGGAGGATTGATCCCTGCCCCCAGGGCAGAATCAGCATCAACATCATCACCCAGACGAAGATCAGGATAAGGCTCAATATCATCTCCTGACAGTCCGGGGGGGGACTATATAGACAGGAAAGGAATGAAAACCAGGAGGAAGAAGAGGAGGAGACAGAATCGGAGACAAAAACCTCTGTAAACTATGCGGTGCCATCAACCACCCCATTGAAGAGAACCATGGTGCCTACCACCATGGCACCAACCACCATGGCGCCGACCAACACGGTGCTGACCACCCTGGCACCGACCACCCCCCAACACTGCACATGGCACCAAAACCACCCCAGCACCAAGGATGGTGCCGACAGGGCATACGGTGCCGCGAATGGCACCGACACCACACACAGCACAAAAAAAGGACCTTGGCACCGGAGAAGCTGGCACCACAGTCAGTGGCATCCTACAGAAGTCTGAACTGTGATTTGAAGGTAAAGAATGAAAAATGGCAGGAGATAAAGGCATCAGTGTGGACCCCTGCAGCGCAGCCATGTGAGGGGGATAGACACCAGAGCGCAGCGTCGACGGCACCAAAGAAGGTGCCGCGCGACCAGGAAGTCCTAACTGCTCCAACTGCCGATCCGAAACCAACAGGCCCAAAGGTCCCAGCACGGACTGGCCAGTTCGGGCAGTCAGGACCACCTCCGAGCCCACTGCTCCATAAGAGCAGCCCAATGGTGAAACTGCTCATCAGAAGTCCCTCCAAGAGGCGGTGAGGGGCTCAGATGTTGAAGAAGCCGGCAGTCAGAGACATAAACCAGAGACTCCAAAAGAGGCGGAGACCGACCCCTGACCCCAACAACTGACCGTCTAGGCGCAGATGTACCAGAGGGCGACCTCAAGTGATGCCATTTCTTCTTCGACTGGTGGGCTGAAGACCTCGAGGCCAAACGGTGCCGTGAATGGGACCGTTTCTTTTTATGCTTTTGGGGGGAACGCACATCCCCCCAAGCACTGGACTGTCCGTTGTCAGACCCCCCCCGGAGAGGGCAGTGGACCAGACCCGGCCCAGCTGACTGAACAGCTTTCATATGAAGTCTCCCTACCATCACCTGCCCCACTCATGGTCGGCTGAAGACTTCTTCTTGTACAAAAGTAATTTTATTAAATGTAATCAGTACTTTTCCTGATAAAATACAAAATAATAAAACTGAAAACTAAGCTGCAAGTTTGAAGCTTGACTCCTGGTGGGTGAGCAACATCGTCACTGAAGTGCACTCAACGGCAGGAAAAAAGGAACTGAGGCGGTTGGAGGGTCTATGCCGATATAGTCTATACCGCCCGAGCCCAGCTCGCGGTGCTGCTTCCTCGTAGCTCCATCTCGGCGCAGGCCCTTCTGAAAAAGTTTGGCTCCTGCTGGGTCCTAGCACCTCCTGCACACTCCCATTAATGTGAATGAGTGGTGGAGACTTTATGTCCAGGAAGATTTCTCTTTGTGAGCTTAAGGACAGACAGCATTTATGGACCTCCAGGCACTTTAGTTCTGATTTGTTATGGTTCTAACTTTTCCTCCCTTTGTAGGGAGATGGATCCTCATTTTACTCTGTTTGCTACTACTTCTGAATTAATAAGAAGAGAGCCATCAGTGGTATATGCTATGTTACTTACCATTACTATCTGAAATGTATTTTGTGATCACAATTGTCAATGGCAAGAAGCTCTGTTAATTATTTGTTTTTATTGAACTAAAGCGGAGTTAAAAAAAAAAAAATTTCGTGCAACTAGAAATTTTTATCACCACATAACACTGGAAGATGTCTGGAATCTTTTACAGTGAAAATAGGTAGTCAAATTTTTGTCCAGTTTCACTGCACTGCTGCTTAAAGTACTTATGTAGATCCCTTTTAAAGTGTTGATGGGATAGAGAGAGCACCTAAGGTTAACTGGAAGGGAGTTCCAGAATTTCAGGGCAAAAAAGGAAAAGGCTTGATCACCTATGTTTGTTGAACACTTGGGAACAGACAGGAGTGGTATGGCACTAGATCTCAGGGGATAGGCCTGACTGGGATCTTTTAGCAGGGCAGTCAGGGCTGCAGGCTTAGCAGACCTAAGCATCTTAACAATTGTACAACCTAGGGCATACTGTCGTCATGAGGGGTGAGATAGTCAGCTTAAGCTAGTACAAAGTGTACAGTACAGAAAAATCCAATACCTGAACTCTCAAGCGCCACTGCACCAGGAGCTGTTGCTGCCACTTGTGTAACCATCACGCCATAACCAAACTTCTCACATCTACTGACCTGTCAGAAGGAGGCACCAGAAAAGAGTATTTCATGACAAGATAAGAACTCATTCTATAAATACATTTGTAACATAAATCAACTTTTCTTCTGTGACAGGTTTTACATAATGGTGTTTGGACTGGGCCACTTGAGATACTTAGGTTTGTGACTGGACTCATCGTGGCAGGGGCTGAACATGTAACATGTAGAAATCCTGTACCTAGGATAACAGCATAGGAAGCAGTTCCACTGGAATGCACTAGTTTATCACTTGGTGCGAACAAACAAGTCTCAAACCACAACCATTTTGCACACTGTCAATGTTCTAATGTACCTGATGTTGCCTGGTCATATTGTTATTGCACTGTTTGATGCTATGTAACATGTCATTCCTCTGTAATTTATGTAATATCAGCCCTGGGGCATAATTGAAAAAGAAAGAAATGTTACAGTACTTACCGTAACTGAAAATTTTCCTGAATATCTTCTCTATAGAGAATGTTATGGCACCGCATGGTACTCTGTGCCTTCCAACTAGGGATGCTCAGATAATCCGTTTTAAAAATGAACAGTAAGGATAATATGTATTTTTTAGGATAACAGGATTTTATGACATTGGTCCTTAAAATAAGAAAATAACGTACCTACCGCAATTGTTGATCTTTCTGTGTATCTTCACCATTCATCACTATTGGGTATAGCGCACCGGAGCTAGGACCCTGTGGGGGACTTTTTTTTTTCCGCTGTCATGGGCGGAGCCGATACAGGGCCAGTGCCACCCTCGAGGCTGACGTTCCACAAGGCGCTCGAGGGCTGGCAGTTAGCCATTGTCGACTCCGCCCCAGCCCCAGTTCTGACACGCTGGAGAGTGTACGGAAGGGAGGGTGGGTTGAGGCAAGACAGCGTAAGGGATAGATAAAAGGAAAAGAAGAATCAATTAAAAGGAGAAATAAATGACTAAGGTGACAGAAAGGAGGAGGAGACTTAAAAAGGAAATTGGGGAGGGGGGCCCCCAATCTCTGGAAGGAGAAGGAAAAAGGAAGGAAAGATATTGGGGGGGGAGAGTACCACACCCTCAGAAGCGGAGTAGCACATATGCCTTTTTAGAGAATAAAGTCCAGACCTGGACTATAAAGTTCAGCTGCAAGACATGATTTGAAGCAGCCTAGGTCTGAGGACCAACCAGTAGGGAGTGTAGGCTGAGGGTGTGTCTCAACTCTCCCACTCCCTCCCAAAATAAAGGGGGGATTTTAACAGCCAAAGGCTTAGAGGAAAAAGATGTGGGCTCAAAATATTGAAGGGGAGGAGAGAAAAGAGGACGCCCCCACTGTGCGACTCCCTAGGTAAGGGAGAAGAGAAGGGAAGGCCCGCTCCAATCTGTATAAGCCCTCAAAGGAAGTCACCCCTGTGTGTCTCCACAGTCCCCTCCCACCTGCACACAAGGGAAAGGAGAGCGAAGAAAAGAAAGACACACGGGGCGGGGGGTCCAGAGACTGAGGCCCCAGGGGGATGGAGGGTGGAATTTAGTGATTAATGGTGAAGATACACAGAAAGATCAACAATTACGGTAGGTATGTAATTTTCATATCGTATCTGTGTCAATCTTCACCATTCATCACTATTGGGTGAGTACCGAGCCCCCCCCCCGAGAGGGAGGCCTGATGTACCCTAAAGGACTAAGTCCCTTAGCCTCCAGTGGGTGAGACACTGCAGAAGAGAACACTTACAGGCCTGGAGAGGCCTGAGACTGGTCTGGGTGAGACGGGGATCCCCCAATGGGGGAAGGAAGGTGCCCCGAGAGCAGCCGTCTCACACGTCAGGAGAAGAGATGAGTTCTCCAGTAGGGGGAGTAAATCACCCTACGCCGGGCCAGGGGTGACAACCAGGATAGGTGAAGCCATGCCGTCCACCGAAGGCAGATCACTGTCCCTACCACTCTGGATGCTACCTCATTGGCATCATAAGATGCCTTTGCTTGGTGCCTTGCTAGTTCCAGGCCCTGAGCAGAGAGGGCAATGGCTTGCCTGCTTTACTACGAATCAGCCATCGAGGCTAGGAGCTGTCCTAGCCTGGACCACAAGAACCTGTCATAGGCTGCAAAGTGGGCCTGATTTGCTGCAATTGACAGAGAGATCTGTGCTGAGTAGAACACTCGTCTCCCCCAGAAATTGAAATCCGCATAGTCTGAATCTGGGAGGCGGTCACGGTAAGGGGCGCGAGGCCCCGAGGGGGTGTCCAGGGAGGTCAATCTTGAAGGGGGATGAGGCAGAGAACCTGGAGACCCAGGGGGAGTGCAATACCACTGGCGTAGGTCCCTTGGGGCTGGTACTGAGGAAAAGGGACGTAGCCAGAGCTGATGTGACACTTCCTGAAAAGGAATAGGCCAGGCGGGAGCCACCAGGTGGGCCGCACTGTACTCGCCTAAGAAGGCGCGCATCACATGCTCAGGATTGCTGACTGGGACCGGGGTAAGGTGAAGATTGTCCAACATCCTTGAAAGGAAGCGCTGATAGGAGGACAGATCAGATGCTGGGGAGATGTGGACCGAAGGTTCCCCTCCCTCCATAGAGGGAGAAGAGGAAGAAGACGAGCTCCCAGGTTCAGAGTCTGGCTGCACAGTGGTGAAACACCTGCTGGTCCAGGGCATGGAGATAGGTGGGAAAATCTGCAGCCGAACCTCTGAACTGTTCCCAGGTAAGAGGTCCGCGAGGACCAGGAATACCTGGGACCACCGGGGATGGAGACAGAGGCTCGAGGGGCAGGCTTCTGGCAACAGGAGAACGGTCTCTGTCAGGGCAGGGGCACAACAGGAAACCCTTCCGGGACCCAAAGGCCACTGCAGCTAACAGCCGTTCAACCAGGTTGGAATGGTCAGAGCTGTGCCCAAAGGAAGAAATCCCCCCATGAGGTAACCGGGACCATGTGACTCCAGAAGGACGGCCCCTGACCTCAGAAGTAAAAGTCCCCCTTGGGGAAAGGCGAGGGTCTGCGCTTCGGCTCCTACCAGAACCCAGCTGGGCTCTTTGAAGGGTTTGCTGCGCCACACCTCTCCCTCTCAAACCTTTAGAGTCAGAGAGTGGCCTCGTCCTCTTAGCCACCAGCCTAGGTAGCTGACACCTCCGAGCAGCCTCCGAGGAGTCCACACAGGTAACCGTACCCTCCCCCTCCAGATGCACCCCGGGCTACCCCAAACTTGGGCTTTCCAAACACACCAAGGAGGGGGGTACCCCAACTGAAGGAACAGTGACGCTAGTGACCCCAGGCTGCGCAGCAGTAGTCACAGGGACCACCGCTGGCAGGTCAGACCCTCCTGACCCTGAGGTCCACCGGCGAGAGCTGATTCCCGGTGGGAGGCTGAGTGGGGGCCGAGGTGCTGGAACCAGAGGGGTCCAAAGATTCCGAGGAACCTGGGAGCCATTCCCGATCAGACCCAGAGTCCGCCTCCAAAGAGGCAGGCTTCGAGGTCCAATGCCAGACAACCCCACGGACCCCTCCAGTTCCTGGACCCCAAGGCCGGGCACCCTGAGATTCAACGTCGCCAACGCCAAAAGAAGGAAACACAGTTCCACGCCCGGCACCAACACCCAACCCGGTGCCGCAAACAGCCCCAGAGTCAGGCGTGACCCCAAGCGCAGCCCCGGACTCCTCCCAGCGCCGCAAAGCGCCAAACCCAATGCAGCACCGTGCTCGACTCCAACACCCACCCGGCACCACAAGCGGCACTGAAGTCAGGCACGGCCCTGAACGCAGCGCCGCACAACACTCTGGCGCCACGAGCGGCACCGAAGGCAGGGTCGGCCCCCGACCGCAATGTCGACCCCATCCCTGGTGCCGTGAGCAGCGTTGAGAACAGGGACTGTGTCGGCTCCTGCTCCGATGCCGCGCACAGTGCCGGGACCAGAAACATCCAGACTACCACCCCTGATGCTGCCAAGAACCCCGATGCTGCAAGCAGCATCAGAGACAATGGTGGCGCGGAGAGAAAGCACAACGTCGACCACGGCGCCGCACTCAAAGCCCACGGTGCCATGAACAGCGCTGGGACCAAAAGAGGCGCCATGAGACAGTGCCAAAAATGGTGTCGGCCCGGCCCCAAAGGGCCCAGAACACGACACCGAGGGGGCCTTCACCACCGAAGCAGCGACTGCCGATGCGGTGCCTCCCGACTGACCCCCAAGGGGGCCAGCCTGGGCCTCCTGCACTGTGGAAGAAACCCACGCCGCAGCAAGGCTAGAAGAGGTGGGGGTTCCCTCCTCCACAGGCCGTACTGGACCGGGAAGGGACCTGGAGGAAGGACCGAGAATCCTGGCCTTGGCCCGGCAACTGCGCATTTGACCTCCGAAAGTCGTCGTCGGCATACGTCCAGCCTTCAACGCGCGGTTCTCAATCACACGGCAGTCCATGGAGAAACAAATGTTATCCATATCATGGTCGGGGCTGAGGCAGGAAAGGTGACGGTCATGCTGGTCCGTTACAGAATAAAGGCGGCCACAGGGGCACCGACGCTTAGGGGGCCGCCCCGCTTTCGACGTCTTCTTGCTCCCCGGACGAAACATGACAGAATGGAAAAATAAACCAAACACAGTACTCGACGGCCCCAGAGTCGGGCGTGACCCCGAGCGTGACCCCGCACTCCTCCCTGGGGCCGCAAAGCGCCAAACCCAATGCAGCACCGTGCTCAACTCCGACACCCACCCCAGAGCTACGAGTAGCGTCAAAGTCAGATGCGGCCCCGAACACAGCGCCGCACAACACTCTGGCGCTGTGAGCAGTGCTGAAGGCAGGATTGGCCCCGACTGCAGCGCGACCCCATCCCTGGTGCTGAGAGCAGTGCCGAGGACAGGTACGGCACCAGCTCCTGCTCCGGCACCGCGCAGGGACCAGAACCAGGCCCAGAAACACCCAGACTACCACCCCTGAGAACCCCAATGCCGCGAGAAGCATCAGAGATGACAGCAGCACTGAGAGAAAGCCCGACGCCGACCGCGGCACCGCACTCAAAGCCTACGGCACTGCGAATGGTGCCAGGACCAAGAGAGGTACCACAAGATGGCGCCGAGGACGGTGCCAGCCCAGACCCAAAGGGCCCGGAACACGACACATAGGGAGCCTTTGCCACCGAAGCAGCGACTGCCGATGCGGTGCCTCCCGACTAACCCCCAAGGGGGCCAGCCTGGGCCTCCTGCACCGTGGAAGAAACCCACGCCATGGCAAGGCTAGAAGAGGTGGGAGTTCCCTCCTCCACAGGCCATATAGGACCAGGAAGGGACCTGGAGAAAGGGCCGAGAATCCTGGCCTTGGCACGGCGACTGCGCATTCGACCTCTGAAAGTCGGCGGCGAAGTTCCGGGCTTCAACGCGTGGTTCTCAGTCACACGGCAGTCCATGGAGAAACAAATGTCGCAGTTATCCATATCATGGTCAGGGCAGAGGCAGGAAAGGCAAGGGACATGCTGATCCATTACTGAATAATGGTGGCCACAGAGGCACCGACGCATAGGGGGCTGCCCCGCTTTCGACGTCTTCTTGCCCCCCAGACGAGACATGACCGAATGACGCCGCTTAATAAAAAGGAAAAATCTTACCAGTACTTGAAGCGACGTCGAGTAGGCAAGCAGAACTGAGGCAACTGTAAACACTAAAGCATGACAGACTAGGCCGCAAAGTTTCAGTCTCACACGCAAGGATCCACACTCGACGGTGGGAGAGAAAGAACTGGGGCTGGGACAGAGTCGACAACAGCTAACTGCCAACCCTCGAGTGCCACGTGGAATGTCAGCCTCGAGGGTGGCACTGGCCCTGCATCGGTTCCGCCCATGACAAAAAAAAAAAAAAAGGCTCCCGTGGGGTCCTAGCTCCGGTGCGCTATACCCAATAGTGATGAATGGTGAAAACTGACACAGATAAGATCCAATATCCTACAAAACACCTCAGATGTCAGATTTTAGGATATTGCAATAGTCGACATCCAATATCCTAAAATATGAATCCTACTTATAACAGCCCTGGCACAACATAAAACAGGCCCCTCCTGACCCCGGCGCAAGCAAGACTACCATATAACTCACCCCCAAGTCCCCACCAACAAGGGTTGCTCAAATAATCCAGTTTAAAAATGGATAGTAAGGATAATAGGTATTTTTTTAGGCTATCAGGATTTTAGGATAGTGGCCCTCAAAATTCAATAGCCTAAAAAACACCTCGGATTTTAGGATATCGGAACATCCAATATCCTTCTCTGGCCTATGGCTTCTATGAGTTCTATGGCCACTCTCCCTGTCTCCTACCATTTTTCTCCCCTTCCTCTCTCTTCCAGCTCTATGTCTGCCCCGGTCTTTTTACTAATGTATGCTTTCCACTCCCCATTTCCCCCTATGGTTACAACCACCTCTGTACCCCAACTCCTCTCTTTCTCTCCACCTCTTCTCTTTTATCATCATGTTGACTTTATAGACAAAGAACCCCAGTGCGAAAGCACTGAGGCAATGGTTACCCCAAAGGGCACTGGCCAAGAAGCCAAGTTTCAAAGAAATACAAAATCACACATGCCCCTATAATGCAAAGCATCATGGGGTGCATATGCAAATCACCACAGAATATTATGCTGGTTCAACTTTAAGCAGAAATGCATGGTGCCGAAAGGCCTCTCACACAGTTTGCAAAGGGTGCCAACAGAAAACACAGACAGGTGTTTCATCCTACTAGGACTCATCAGTGTGCCTCATCTGTTTGACACCCCAGTGGAATGAACTAGCTACCCTAAGATGGTCTATCTGGGTTACGTTGTGGTGAATCCAATTAAAACAAAAAACAAGTTAAAAGACAAAGAACCACAGTGTGCAGTTACCCCAAAGGGCATTGGCCGAGAAGCCGACTTTATATTCCTTAAGCACTTTGTACAGTTACTGTTAAATTTTTACTGTTTGCTCTCACTTGTACTGTTTAGAAGTAGTGCCTTGTAAACCATGCAATGTTTGTCTTACTTGTTTATTGTAATTACTGACGTGGAGCCTTTGTAAATGAGTTTCTGTCTCAAAGGTTGTAATTCTGAGATTTAAATAAATAAAATATCCTAAAATACATATCTTCCTTATAATAACCCTGGCACAAAAATAAAATGAACCCCTACTGTTCCCCAAGGAAGACGACACTCACCCAACTCACCACCTAGCCCCCACCTCACTGCTCCACCCAAGCCCAAAGCATCAATTAATAGTCCTCCTGAACCCTCAGGCTCCTATAATTAAGCAACAATGCATGGCAGTGTGTGTGTGTGTGTGTGTGTGTCATGCTGGGATAATGTGCCTCGGCTGGTTGGGTATGTTGCCGCAGGCCGAGTGTGCCCAACACCCGAGAAGGGACATTACCCCCATGACATATGCCCTACAGTGCATTACTGTAATTATAAAATGGCATACTTGTAAAACAAAAAAAAGGAGAAAGGTGAAAAAAATACATGTACAAAACACATTTTTAGTTGCTATTTGAATAGGTGTGATGTTGTGTTGGGATAACACCACTGTCAAAGTTCAGCACTGACCGGTTCCATGCCATAATGGCAAAAATGAAACAGCGCCTGCTATGACAGCAAGCGCAAAAACTGATATGGCAACAGTGCATTACACAGAAAACATAATGAGCGACAGTCCCAACAGACTCAACGGGACCAGTATCTGGTATATTTTTATGCGGGGGTGGGGGGCTATGCTCACCGCACTCCCCTTAATAATTATAATCAACTCAGAGAAGGGGCCTGACACTGGGGTAAGGAGACAAATCAGGAGGGGGCTAGTGGAAGGGAGCCTCAAATTATCGGAACGAGGGACAAGGGATCGTGGAGCACAAATGCAGGGATCGAGGAATGGCAGCCCGAAAAAAAACACTAAGTGCCAACTACAAAATTAAAATAATATATACGTCCCTCGCCAACCCAGAACCCAGTACCTTCTGCACCGCAGCCATACACCTCTTCCACCACACCAGATGGCCAACTGCCAGTTGCCTGCCAAACTACCTCCCATATCCTCAATTAAGTCAGCCCCTTCCTACTGTCGGTCTATCTCTCTATTGCCGTTATTGCTCCCCTACACTTGCTCTTTCCACATTCAGCATCCTTCCATACTCACTCTATACATAGGCGATCAAACTGAGTTCACTCAATTTGAATCGCCCATATTACTGTATACTGCACTGACCAATCAGGACCCAGGAATCGTTCTTGTCATTTTATAATAAAGTTCATTACAGTGCTACTCTCAAGCAGCCGAAAACTGCAGGTGTCGCATTCATTCACATCGCCCCAAACACATAAGTCCCCCACCCACCAATACAATAAGACCTCCCCCACCAACACACCGACTAGTACCCACCTCCTCCCTCCCAAAACCCACTGCTTCAAACTGTCCTCCCAGGTGCTCAGGCTCCTACAATAATGTTTATTCTAGTGCTACTATACTCTCTAGTGACCATAAAGTGCCACACTTACCCACCTCACCACCCAAACACACAACTCCCCTTCTGTCCCCCAATAATTTAAGACCCCCCCACCCAACCAGCACATCCACTAGCACCTACCTCCCTTCTCCCACCAAAGTCCATTGCCTCAAATTGTCCTCCCGGACACTAAGGCTCCTATAATAATGTTATTATAGTGAATCTTGAGCAGCCATGAAGTGTTGCACTCACCCACCTCTCCCCTCAAACACACAAGTCCCCCTGATTCTCCTGATGCAATAAGATCCCCCACCCAACACACCCACTAGCACCCACCTCCCTCCTCGCCTCCCCATGGCACCTGACTTGAAAAAGAGTTTGAATTTTAAGAAGTTGTCTGCATTCTGGTATGAGGTGTTTTCTGAATGAAAATAATATTTTCATAATATCTACTCCTGATTGGCTGCCTACCTTCATCCATAGTCACTGACTGTTAGCATGAGGTAGGGTCGGAAGAAACTACATTATTTTGCTAAACTATCTGCAAATGAGATTTTTATCTCATAGAACTTATCCTGTATCTCTGAACTTTTTAAATAAAAAAATAAATTGACACAAAAAATAACAAACTCTCATATATTAAACACTAAAGCTAAAAAGCTGAATACTGTTTTACAGACGGTGAAATTCTGGCCCCGACAAGGAGAGCAGCGAGGCTAGTGATGTGTACTCTGCAGTACTATCAAAGGAACTGAGGTGGTTAGGGGCTGCTGCCACTGTATATCAACAGGCATGTGCAGTGACTCGTGCACAGGGCCTCATGTGTTGCCAGCTCCCACCAGAAACGTTCTGGCTCCCATGGGGTCCTAATATCTCCGGTACAGACTCGTAAGTGGGAATCATTGGTGAAGATTGATTCTTGGAACATTTTGGATTTATGCAGATCCTGTCATAAACTAAATCCCAAAGCCCTTTACAATCCATAAGCAATTTCATCAGCTATTAGGCAATCAAGAGGAGGTTAAGCGAGACTGAGAGGTTAAAAGGGAAACGTTACGCACACAAAGGTTAAGCGACTTCCTTAAAATCAAACAAAGAGTGAATGGGTCTGATGGGATTCAAAACTGTGTTTTCAGGTGGAAAACTCTCTGTTCTAACCACTCAACTGCACTACATTAAAGAGGTTAAAAACACACTAAAAAAAAAAGAAAACAAGGTCAGTTTGTTCCAAGGCAAAACTTAAATGGATTGTTTGCCTTACAGGGGTTCACAGCATTTGAAAGTTAATACAAAATGTTTCTGAACATCAAGTGATGCGTAATACAGTTTTACAAGTTCATCTCCTTAATTTATCAAAAGGTGAGCAGTTTTACCGCTATTTTGCCCTGTACTAAAGTGAGTCATAAACCTGTCACTTGTCAAATCAATTTTCAATTCCAACTACTTTAATGCCTTACCTGAAGTTTTTTGGTGAATCTGCTAAACATGTAGGTTACACACTCATTGATGGCCCCAGTTTGCTGAAGTAGTAACAGTCCTTTCGGGGTGGCAGCAAAGTTCAGCAAACTGTCTAAAAGGGTCTCCTCCCATAGCATACTAGTGTAAAACAGAAGAATTTGAATTTTACATGTGTTTCTTCATACAGAACCATATATGTACTGTTTTATGGTTTTACTACATGCAGCAGAGATTCGCCAGTGCAGTTGTGCATATACAAAAGCAGAGACAGGACTAAGCAGAAGTTACTTACATGTAATTGCAATTATGCTAGATTGTCATCCCTACTCACTCCCCTGCATTATTCTGACTCAGAGTCAGAGAAATAGGTTACTCACCTGTAACCATACTTCTAGGAGTGGTATATAGTTCACAGCCACACACTGGCAGTTCCACTGGAAGTGCTGATTCGTGGGAACATTTCAAAGCTACGTTCCTCCCAGAACCTGGGCAGAACATCCTCCAGCTCCACTCCATGAAGTCAGACAGTGCATGCTAAAAGCACGATCCATATGCCACTTGTCAGGGCAGGCCGGGTGGGTGGTGTGGATGTGAACTATGTACCACCCTAGAAAAGAAAATCATGTACTCACTGTAATTCTTAATCTTCTAGGAATATCTTCACTATTGATTCTCATAACTGGGTCTTAGCCAGAGGCACTGGGACTCTGCAGGAGCCAGAACATTTCAAGAGGGCTGGGGCTCAGGCAAGCTGCGTGCATACATGGCACTGTGAGAGTGGTTCATGGCACCAGGCTTACCTCGGCACCAGCCCTCAACTGCCTCCGTACCTTTTTTACCGAGGAGGTGCAGCATAACCTGACTGGTACTTACGTGCTAAGCCTAATGGTATAAAATAGCCCTGGTGACCTGTGTAAGAAGAGTCAACAAACCAGTAACACAGTGTCTTCACAGCCTAAACCAAGAACAAGGGATGAAAACCAATAAAGAGACTGGAGTGAGCCTGGGGGATGGCGTGTGGGGCGTGTGAATAAACAGTGAAGATATTCCTAGAAAATAGTACAGTTACATAAGAACATACCGTAACAGTAGATCTTCGGAAGGATCTCTTGCAGTAGGCCATACCAGCAGGACTAAACCGCCAGACAGTAGGACCACATGGAAACTTTCTAGCAATCTACCAGAGGAGGCCACCCACCACCGTCACCCTCTGACATCAGCCTACCCTATAAGAGTGGGCCTCCATACCCTTCTTAGTTCTCCTGTCAAAGACGAAAAGCAAAAGGCCGCTAGGGGAACCAATGAGGAATCCAAGGTATCCTTAAAGTAGATAAGAAAATAAGAAACAATTACTAAAGTAATATTACTTCTCCCAGGAGATTCTTTAGCATTATTGACAGATGCAGTATGCCAGCTGGGTTCAGCTGCCCCGGAGAGGAGGAGTCAATGCAAATGAGGAAGGCATTGGCCAATCAGGATACAGACAGAGCAGAGTGCTTCCTGCAGTCAGCCTGAGAGACCTCAGAATGGATTTCAGAGCTGAAAAAAGAGCAAAAACTGTGCCCAACAGGGGCAAAAAGCTGTTAACAATACACAAACTGTCTACTCTAAACCACTACTGTGAAAAAGCTTTTTATCACACAGATCAATAACAGCAAGTTTGGCTAAATCTCCTGAGAGAGCCTTTGGACAACGTTTCCTGGGGAGGAAGGGTGGGAGTGTCAATAATGTTAAAGAATCCCCTGGAAGAAGTAATATTCCTTCGGTGAGTAATTATTTCTTCTCACCCCAGGAATTCTTTAGCATCTATTGACAGATGCAGACTTCAAAGCAGTGTAGTTGGGAGGACAGCACAGAAACCTATTTAGGAAAAAGACTCTGTAGCACCGTCCTGCTGAACTTCGCTGCTGTTTTTGACAGAAGAGAACTTTGGTTTCAGAGCAAGACAGCAGTCTAGAACTACAAATTTTTTACTGATAAATCACTTCTATCTCAGCAGAAGTTAGTACCTGTTTGGATTAAGCAAACAGATACTCTATTAGAAGAAGGGGGGTCTCATTTAAGTAAAAAAAAAAAATTAAGTCACTGTGTGTTTCTCTGAGGAAGGGAGCTGTATCAGCTTAATTTACTGAGTCAGAGCAGAATCTAATTCGGGGTGTGGCTTAGAAGCTTAGGAGTACAAAAGCGGCTGTCTCCAATTACAGCTTCCTGCTGTTTTTGACAGAAGAGAAAGTACAGTTACGTAAGAACTTACCGTAACAGTAGATCTTCAAGAGAGGCTCTTGCAGTAGGTAATTACATATAGGACTGAAGCTGGCAGGCGTCAGGACCCCACGGAAAAATTTCTAGCTAGCAGTCTCTGGCGAGGGACCGTCCCCATGTCAGGTGACCAGCGTCAGGCGACGTCGGTATAAATGGGCGGTCCCTCACACCCGCCTTCCAGTTCTTTTCCCGCCAAAGGCCAAAAAGACGCAGATAAGAGAGAAGCGATATTCTCACTGGAAAAGAAGCTGAAAGCTTAGGGGATGGAGGGCAGGAGAAGACATCAGGAAGAGCCTCTCGAAGATCTACTGTTATGGTAAGTCTCACGTAACTGTACTATCTTACCGAGAGGGCTCTTGCAGTAGGTAATTACACATAGGACTGAGTCCCAAGCAGTCCGGAACAAAGAGAAGCACACGGGAGGAGGAAACTACCCATAGGGGATCCTCTGGCTGAAAAAGACTTAAGAAAGAAGTCCTTGCAGAACAGCCAACCCGAAGCCGGCTCTCCGGCGAGAGACAATGTCCAAACTGTAGTGTTTCGAAAAGGTATGGACAGAAGTCCAAGTTGCGGCAGCACAAATATCAGCTGCTGACACATTCTTGAAACAGGCAGCAGAGGCCGCGACACCCCTGATGGAGTGAGCCCTGGCCTGGCAAGGTCTTGTGATACTTGTCATAGCAGAAAGTGATACAGTGAGCCAACCATTTGGACAAACATTGTTTGGAAACAGCGTTGCCTTCTCTTTTGCTGGCAAAAGAAACAAATAGTTGGTCAGTCTTTCTGAGATCCTTCGTCTGGTTGGTGTAGTATCTCAGAATCCGGTGAACGTCCAGGGTATGTAAAAGATACTCCCCATGATTGGAGTGCTGCGTGAAAAAGGCAGGCAGTTCAATGGACTGGTTCAACGTAGATTCCACTACCACCTTAGAAAGAAACTTAGGATTGGTGTGCGGAGCCACATGTTCCTTATGGAAAATCAGATATGGAATTATGCACATCAAGGCCTGAAGCTCGGAAATTCTTTGAGTGGAAGTAATGGCCACTAGAAAGAGAGCCTTCCACAAAAGGAACTTAAGTTCTGCTGAGCCTGCCGGCTCAAAAGGAGGCAGCGTAAGCTTCTCAAGAATGAAATTCAAATCCCAAGGAGGGGCAGGAACCCGAATGGGGGGTCTCAAATGGAAGAACCCCTCATAGAAAGGTCTTCGTGACCTCCAGCTGAGCGAAAGTGCTGTCCCCAAAGGGGACATGATAAGTGTCCATAGCCACCATATGAACCTTCAAAGAGGAATGACTGAGACCCAGGTCGAAGAGATCCCGCATGTAGTCCAGTAGCCGCCTGATGGGTCAGGAGAAAGGCTCCAGGTTTTTGGACGAAGCCCAAATGGAAAACCGTTTCCATTTCATGGCATAGGTGGAGCGAGTGGATGGCTTCCTGGCCTCCACCAAGATCTCTGCCACTTGAAGGGAAACCCCAAAACGGGCTTGTGCTACGTCTGTAGGAGCCAAGCATGCAGCTGAAGGGACCTGAGGCCCAGATGGACCAGGGATCCCTGATCCTGGGTTAACAGAAGCCACGAAAAAGGAAGAGGAATCAGAGGTTCCTCTGAGTACTGTTGCAGAAGAGAGAACCAAACTTGCCTGGGCCAGAAGGGAGCAATGAGAATCATATGGGCCCCTTCTGAGCTGAGCTTGTGCAGGATCCTCAGAATCAGTGGAATTGGGGGAAAAGCATAACCGAATCTGCCCTTCCAGTCAAGAGACAGAGCATCTCTCCAGAGCCACCCGCGACCTGGAGCGAGCGAGCGAGCAAAAGGTGGGCAGTTTTGCATTTAGTAGGGACACGAACAGGTCGACCTGAGGGGTTCCCCAATGTAGGAAGATGCCGTCTATTTCATGGTCCAATTCCCACTCATGAGGTTGTGCCGAGGATTGACTCAAGTGATCTGCCAACAAATTCTCTACACCCGGGACGTGGATTGCCGTGAGATGAAGGTTGTGAAGGGTCACCCATTCTCAGTCCAACATCGCTTCCCAACAAAGAGGGTAGGAATGAGTTCCCCCTTGTTTGTTGAGGTACCAGACTACACTCACATTGTCGGTCTGGACCGCCAGTTGACCGGAAAGCAGAAAGGGGTGTAACGCTTGAAGAGCGTACAGCACCGCTCTGAGCTCGAGCACGTTGATGTGAAGCGTCCGCTCGAGAATGGACCACGAGCCCTGGGTGCACTAAGATTCTAGATGAGCTCCCCAACCTTCACCTGAGGCAACCGTTGTCAGTGTTTGGGAGAGGGGAGGAAGGCAGAAGGGAACTCCCCGACAAAGGTTCTCCTGAACCAACCACCAGTGCAAATCCTGAATAATCGGGGTCGAGACTAGCACCTCTTGGTCCAAGTCATCGACCAATTGATCCCACTGAGACCGAAGAGTCCACTGAGAGATTCTCATGTGAAGCTGAGCGCGTGGAACTGTCCGAATTGCAGCCGCCATGAGCCCCAGGAGACGAAGGACCGACCTGGCAGGGATCCACCTGTGAGAGAACAAGAAGCTTGCCTGAGCCTGGAGTGTAGCCACCCTGTCTGGGGGTAAAAAGGTCATACCGATAGTCGTGTCCAGAATCGCCCCAATGAACTGGAGGCGTTGAGATGGGATCAAATGGGATCTGGCCTGGTTGATGGTAATACCCAGGCTGGTAAAGACCTGCCTGGTAAGGCAAAGGGAATGCAGGAGCTCTTCCCTGGACAGGGCCGCCAGGAGCCAATCGTCCAGGTATGGGAAAAATGAAAATTACATACCTACCTTAATTATGATCTTTCTGTGTATCTTCACCACTCATCACTGTTGGGTATCTGCCGGAGGTCAGGACCCCGTGGGAACTTTTTCTTTTTTTTAAGCGGTGGAGCCGATGGCTCCATCGGGCGCACCGAGGCTGAACGACCGCGTGGCGCCGCGGGTTGGCCGTTAGGCTGCGTTAACTCCGCCTGCCTGCCAGTTCTGAGTCACCGGAGAGATAAGAGGAAGGGAGTGGAGGGTAGGACAAGGAAGTCTAAGGGACAGAAAAAGGTAAAGACATATAAACCAAAAGGAGAAATAACAACTGAGAGGACAGAAAGGGGGAAAGTTGGAAACGAAAGGGATTGGGAGGGGCCCCAATCTCTGGAAAAGGAAGAGGGAGGTAGGGAGGGTAAAGAATTTAGGAGGAGAAGGGGGGTTAAACATCCCAGACCCTGGTCCGTCTCCAGATTTTATAGGAACCGTAAGGAGCAGCCAAAGGCTTTCTGCCAGAATTCAAGGCACAGAATGGCTGGCAAACACTCCAGATAAGCAGAGACGGCTATTCTGGAAGGAGGACAGGGTGCAGAGAATTAACAGTCTCTCAAAGAAAGATTTTTTGGTGAAGAAAAAAGAGGAAACTTTTTTTTTTTTTTTGTATACAAGGAGAAAAGGTTGGACGGGAACATGGAGGATGGAGAGGAAGGAGGGCAGCTTACAACTCCCACCCCACAGGGGTGGAGCCAAAGCACTGGAGAAGGAGTGCCCTCCCTGCTGTCCACTCTCCCCGAAACATTATCCCCTTGTGTGCCTCTGTTTTACCCCACTCCTAAGAAAGGAGAGGGGGAAGGGTTGGGCACAGAGAGGGAGGGGGACCCAGAGACTGAGGCCCCAGGGGGATGGAGGGTGGGATCATTATGAATGGTGAAGATACACAGAAAGATCATAATTATGGTAGGTACATAATTTTCATATCTTATCTGTGTCAGTCTTCACCATGCATCACTGTTGGGTGAGTACCGAGCCCCCCGAAGGGGGTTTCTTTAACACCCTAAGGGACAAAGTCCCTTAGCTCTCAGTGGGTGACACACTAAGAGGGAGAACCTTCAGGGCCTGGAGAGGCCCGAGAGTGGGGAGAGTGAGATGGGGTCCCCCGGAGGGGGAAGGAAGTTGCCCCGACAAGCGCCGTCTCGCTCTACGGGAGAAGAGATAGGTTCCCTGGTGAGTGGAGTTAATCACCCAACGCCAGGCCAAGGGTGACAACTGGGAAAGACGCAGCCATGCCGTCCGCCTAGTGCAGATCGCTGTCCCTACGACCCTGGTAGCTACCTCGTTGGCATCATAGGATGCCCTCGCTTGGTGCCTTGCTAGCTCCAGGCCATGCACAGAGAGTACAATAGCTTGTCTGGTTTGCTCCGTATCAGGCAATGAGGCTATGAGCTGACCTAGCCTGGACCACAAGAACCTGTCATAGGCTGCATAGTGGGCCTGATGTGCAGAAATGGAAAACAATAACCGTGCCGAGTAGAAAGTCCTCCTACCCCAGAAGTCAAAATCCGAAGAGTCTTGATCTGGGGGCCGGTCACGGTGAAGGGCGCGAAGCCCTTCAGGAGTATCCAACTGCATCAATCCAGACTGCAGAAGCGGCATGGAAACTGGAGACTCCGGAGGTGTGCAATACCTCTGGCTGAGATCCCTTGGGGCAGGGACTCTGGAGAAGGGCCTCTGCCAGGAGCGCAACGACGCCTCCCGAAAGGGAGAAGGCCAGTGCGGCACCACAAGGGTGGCCTTGCCAAAATCGCCTAGAAAGGCGTGCGCCGAATGCTCAGGATTGCTGATAGTGGAAGGTGCAAGTCCTCCAACATCCTCAAAAGGAGGCACTGATAGCGAGATCAGCAGCTGGAGAGATGTGGACATAAGTTTCTTCTCCCCCAGAAGAGGAGGATGAGGAGCTGGAGGGCACCGGCTGTTCAGTGGGTGGCTGCACTGGGAGAGGTTGAAAAACCTGGCTGTCCATTGCCCTAACATAAGTAGGGAACCGAGTAGTCACCGCTCTGAACTGCTCCCAGGAGAGAAGCCCACTAGGACCAAGGATGCCTGGGAGTGCAGGGATGGGGACAGAGCCGAGAAGAGATGTCGGCTGACCTCCGCCTGGGCTAAGGAGCAGACCGGGAGCACCCAAGGAAGAAGGTGCCCCGGAAGACCCCACAGCCGACAGCTGAACAACCATTTCGGTAATGCCATGGCTGCACCCAGAAGAATCCCACCTGTGAGGCGACCGGGGCCGTATAGGTCCAGAAAGACGGTCCCCTACCTCAAAAGAATGGGTCTCTCAAAGAGACCGAGGAGGAAGAGCGGAGATCTGAGCTACGGCTTCTCCCAGAGCCCGGGTGGACCCCCGAAAAAGGCTGCCACGCTGACCCCATGCCCCTCGACCCCTCGGAGTTTGAAAGAGCCCTCCTCCTCGAGAGGGCCAGCCTAGGTAGCTGGCACCTCTAGGTAGCACCCGAAGGAGCTATCCAAGGCACAGTACCCTCCCCTCCTGTAGGTGCTCTAATCGGCCCCAAAGTTGGGCGATCTAGGCACACCATAGGTGGGGGGTACCACTACTGAGGGGTCAGTGAACTCGCCAAGACCAGGCTGCAGAGCTATGGTGGCCTGCACCACTGCCTGCCGGTAAGCACCCCTGACCCCAGTCTCGGTAGCCACCGACCCCACCTCAGAAGGGGGCTGACTCCGGCTTGTAGAGGAGACTACCGGGCTGCCCACCTCAACAGCCAATCCCAAAGGGTCAGACTGTCTGTTTGACTCAGAGCTCGACTCCACCTCCGAGGAGGTAGAGGTTGAGGCCCTGTGCTAAATCGTAGGAGGGTGCCCACTGCCATTCTTGCCAAAAGACCCAGAAACCAAAGCCGAGCCCAAGCCGGTGCCAGTGCCCCCTGCAGCACCGCAAGCAGAATCTGCAGGGAGCATGGCTCCAGCCCGAACAAGAGCTCCACAGCCAGGACCAGTCATGGCGCTATCCAGTCCCATGGCGCCGCGAGCGACACCGAGGACGGCCCCACCGGCGCTGAGGACGGCGCTGCCCCTGGCTCAAGGGCGCCGCGAGCGGCGCCAAAGGCAGAGGTGGTGCTGACGACGACACCAATGGAGGAATCTGAAGGCCCCATGCCGCCAAGCCCCGAGGACACAGCGCCGTGCTCAACCTTGACGCCGAGGATGGCATAGAGGCAAGACATGGAGAAAGACGGCGCCACTAGCAGTGTCGGCACTGCAAACGGCTCTGACAGAAGCCACGGCACCGTGCAACAAGTTGGCGCCAACAACAACTCTTGTCAGGGCCCATGGCGCCGCGAATGGTGCCAAGGCCCACAATGGCGCCGACTGACGGCATCGAGAGACGTGCCAACCCCCGCCCTTGAAACACAGGTCCAACACTGGGGAGCCTTCACCTCCGAAGGGGTGATTGCCATGGCGGCACCTCTCGCCCACCCCCCGGGAGGAGCAGGACGGGCCTCCTGCGCCACCGAGGAAGCCTTGGCAACGGCTAGGCTACTAGTAGCCGAGGCTCACTCCTCCTCGGTCCATACAGAACCGGGAGGGGACCCGGAGGAAAAGCAGAGAGAGCGTGGCTTGGCCTGATGAGTTCGCACCCGACCACTGAAAGTCGGCGGAGCTCACCCCACTTTCCACGTGCATTGCTCGATGACCTGGCGGTCCATGGAGAAACAGGCATTGCACAAATCCAAGTCGTGAAGTGGGCCAAGACACGATAGACACAGGTCATGTTGGTAGGTGACAGAATACTTTCGGCCACAAGGGCACCGTCGCATGGGGGGCCGAATCGTCTTAGAAAATTTCTTGCCCCCGACCAAGACATGACCTACGGAAAAAAAAAACCACCAAAAACAGACTCGATGTCACAGAAATACAAAGATAAGGAAAGATCTTACCGGGCGATGTTGAGTGTTGGCAGAAACAGAACCGGCAGGAGGACCAACGGACTTTGACCGAAGGAAAGATTTCGAGAAAACAACTGCGGAGCAGGCCTAGGATTTCTTCACAGCTTCCCATGAGGCGACCTCTATGGCGGGAGACAAGGAACTGGCAGGCAGGTGGAGTCGACACAGCCTAACGGCCAACCCACGAGCGCCACACAGTGCATCAGCCTCGAGGGCGGCGCCAATGGTGCGTCGGCTCCACCTACCTTTAAAAAAAAAAAAAGCTCCCACGGAGTCCTGACCTCCAGCAGATACCCAACAGTGATGAATGGTGAAGACTGACACAGATAAGATCCTGCACTCCCTGGGTACACAGGTGGGCCGCCATCACCGACAGACGTTTGGTGAATACTCGAGGGCCGAGAAAAGACCAAATTGGAGGGCCTTGAACTGGTAGTGGTGCCCCTGGAAAGCAAACCAGAGGGAAGGGCAGATAAGGATATGCAGGTACGCATCCTGCATGTCCAGAGCGCACAGCCACAGTCCCGGCCGAAGGAGGGGTAGGAGACTCTGTGGGGAGAGCATCCTGAACCTTTTGTACTTCACAAACAGATTTAGAGAGCTGAGGTCCGGAATGGGCCTCACGTCTCCTGTCTTCTTGGGGACCAGGAAGAAATGGGAGTAGAAACCCCTCCCCCGAAGAGAGGGAGGGACGGGTTCTATTGCCTCCTTCAACAGAAGAGAGGAGATTTCTTCCTGAACCTTAAGAAGGATGTTCGGGGGAGTAAGACAACCTTGGGGGGAGGTTTCTGAAGAAACTCTATGGTGTGGCCCTCTGCTATAAGCTGGAGGACACAAGCGTTGGTAGTGATCCTCTCCCAACCCGGCAGATGAAGGGAGAATCTCCCGCCTATTGGTTCCTCTGGGTGGACCAGAGGCTGTGTGAGAGGGAGGGAGTCAGAAGGTGTGGGGCAGCACCGCGGCTGGAGCTCCCTCAGCCCGTTTGGGGGGGGGTCTCGCAGCCTGAGGTGTCCGGCGTTTTTTGGCCCGCTTTCCTTGTGGTTTCGACCTCCTTGAGAGCAGTGCCCTTCTCTCTCAGCCCGGTAATGATGTCCTTGACATCACTAGCGAACAACACTGAACCTCGGAAGGGGGCATCCTGAATGGCGGATTGTACTTCTGAGGCCAAACCTGACACCCGAAGCCAGGCATGTCGCTGCAGACTCACGGTGAACATCGAACTTCAGAAGCGTCCACCGCATCGTATGTAGTGAGCAGCATGTGCCTACTGGCCGAACATGCAGAGTGGACTAGGTCTGCACACTTCCTGTTTAGTCTGGGACTGAGAAAGGGTGTCCAACTTAGCTTCCACCTCGCTAAGGATAGCCTTCTGGTAATCCCCCATGTGAGCCACATAGTTCAAGGCTCTGATACCCAGAGTGGAAGAAGAAAAGACCTTCTTGCTGTACTGGTCCAGAAGGCGGGATTCCTTATCAGGCAGGGACAAGCTGAGGTGTTTCGGGTTAGCCAAACAGCCAGGGGCGCACTGATCACGACCGAATCAGCCCTGGGGTGTGACAAAAGAAAGTCAGTCCCCTCGGGAGCCTGATACAGCCTATCTGCCTTCCGAGGAAGGGGGGCTAAAGCCGACGGTTGTTTCCAGATACAGGAAACGAGGTCAGCATGAGGCTCAATCCAGGGTGGAACTAAAGGAGTGGCCTCGGGCAGATCCAAATGGGCAGTTAGCTTCTGCCTCTGTGGATCTGGCTCCAGCTATTTCCACTGATGAAGAGCCTGGATTTTTCCCAGCAGCTCCGTAAATGAGGGATCCTCCGGAGGGGACTTCGGAGGAGTCCTGGGCCTGGGCTTGTCAGGAGTGCGAGGCTCGTCCAGATCGTAGCTATCAGAGTCATCCGATGAGTCCGACGAAGAAGGAGACGAAGACCCCTCCTCACTCGGGGAGGAACACGGCCCCTAGGGGGCAAGGTGCCACTCCCAGCCTTTGACCCCGTAGCAATGTCTCTGGGGTTCAGGAGGAGGAGGGGACTCTCGGCCCCGGCGACGGGGATCCAGGACCGGGTCCATCATCGGGAGGCAGCTCTCCACTACCCTGGTGAGCTGAGCCTTGGCCTCAGCCCACCAAGAAGCCAGAGTCTCCCTCAGATCCACCGGCAGCTAAGGGGGTGGTGGAGAAAGGGGATACGGATACTCGGGGTATCCGTAGGATGAGTATCTGTAGCCCAACGGCGGGAATCCTGGCATCGGGTACTAAGGCACTGGGTACTGCGGCGTCGGGAACTGCAGCGCCAGATAAGATGGCGTCAGATAAGACAATGTAAGATCCGGCACCAGGGGCTCTAGCGGAGTAGAAGGTCCTGGAGGAGGCCCCGCAGGTGGGCCCGGAACAGGGGGGCCCCGCGGGCCTTGGGTCCGGCGTAGGGGTGACGTCCGGCAAGGGGACGTCAACCGGCAATGGGGCCTGCATCCGAGGGTCTGATGTCAGGCCATCCGGACCTACAGGAGGAAGGCCTGACGGAGGTGCCGAAGAGTCCCCAGCGGCATCTGGGAGAGGGCTGGAGGGATCCTCTGGGTCCAGCTGGGGAGACGCAGGGGCCTCAGACAAAAGCGGCACTGGATGAGATCAGAGGATCTGGCATAGGCTCCTTCGCCAAGCGACCGCCGGACGGGCCAGAGGGCGTCTGACCAGCGGGATCCGGGTGGGCGTCGGAGGAGCTGACGTCCGACTGATCGGACCCAGCGCCCGAAGAAGGCCGCGCAGGGGAGGCGACCTTGACGGGAGGCTTGACAACCATGCGCTGCCCCAAAGGGACAAGCGACTCAGCGGTCAGCTCTGGGCAGACGTCAGAGGAGCCAACGCCTGACTTACCGGAGAGGCTTGAACCAGAAGGCCACGCAGGGGCAGCCTTACTGGGAGCGGATGCCTCCTTTGCCCAGGAGGCTCCCGACTGGCCCGAGCGCGAACTAGCCGGTGGGAGCGACGCCGTCTCAGACTCCACCAAGACAGCCGTCGAGAAACGGTCCCCCGGAAGGGACGTTACCTGAAGGGCGGCGACTCCAGCTGAAGTTGTCGCAGCCTGCGGATGAGGAGTCCTGGTCCCAGTGCTTCTCTTTCTTCTTCTTCTTTTTAAGGCCTTCGGGAGAGGTGGAAGCCTGTCGGAGCTTTTTCAGCTCCTTTTCCATGGAGGACATCTTCTTCTTAAGTATGTGAGCCTCCAGGGACTGCTGCCTTCCTTTGTGGGTGGCCGCGTTGAACGTCAGGCAGTGCTGACAGGAATCCACGAGGTGGTCAGGGCCTAGGCAGATGAGGCACCGAGAATGTCCGTCCTTGTGTGGGAGTTGGACGCCACACGAGCCACACTTGTTCTTGTGCTTGGACGTGGTAGGGGACGACATACACGGCAGGTAAGAAAATCCTGACGAAAATAATCAAAATCGGAGAAAAAAATGATGGTATAACTACCGGCTACGACAGACTGACGAACAGTGGAACTTAACCACGAGGTGCTGTTGAAAGCAAACGGCAGGAAAGAACTGGAAGGCAGGTGTGAGGGACTGCCCCTTTATACAGACGTCGCCTGACGCCGGTCACCTGACGTGGGGGCGGTCCCTCACCAGAGACTGCTAGCTATAAATTTTTCTGTGGGGTCCTGACGCCTGTTGGCTTCAGTCCTATATGTAATTACCTACTGCAAGAGCCTTCTCAAAGTAAGATCTTTGGTTTCAGAGCAAGACAGCAGTCTAGAACTACAAATTCTTTACTGATAAATCACTTCTATCTCAGCAGGAGTTAGTACCTGTTTGGATTAAGCAAACATATACTCTATTAGAAGAAGGGGTCTCATTTAAGTGAAAAAAAAAAGAAGAAAGTCACTGTGTGTGTTTCTCTGAGGAAGGGAGCTGTAGCATCTTAATTTACTGAGTCAGAGCAGAATCTAATTGGGGGTGTGGTTTAGCAGCTTAGGCGTACAAAAGTAGCTGTCTCCAGTTACAGCTTCCTGCTGTTTTTGACAGAAGAGAACTTTGGTTTCAGAGCAAGATAGCAGTCTAGAAAGTACAGTTACGTAAGAACTTACCGTAACAGTAGATCTTCGAGAGAGGCTCTTGCAGTAGGTAATTACATATAGGACTGACGCCGGCAGGTGGCAGGACCCCACGGAAAAAATTTCTAGCTAGCAGTCCCTGGCGAGGGACTGCCCCCACGTCAGGTGACTGGTGTCAGGAGACGTCGGTATAAAGGGGCCATCCCGACGCCTCTTCCAGTTCTTCTCGCCACAGGCCGAAAGAGGCCAGACGAGAGAGGAGCGGATATTTCTCAATGAAAAGGAGCTGAAAAGCCTAGGGGGATGGAGGGCGGGAAGGTATTACCCACTGCAAGAGCCTCTCTTGAAGATCTACTGTTACAGTAAGTTCTTACATAACTGTACTATCTTACTTCGAGAGGGCTCTTGCAGTAGGCAATTACATATAGGACTGAATCCCAACCAGTCTGGAACAAAGAAAGGCACCGGGAGGAGGAAAACTACTCCAAGAAGCTGTTCTAGCCATGCAAGCTTCAAGATAGGAGGCCTTGCAAAACAGCTAGCCCGAAGCCTGCTCTACGGTGAGAGGCAACATCCAAACTGTAGTGTTTCGTAAAGGTATGGATGGAAGTCCAGGTGGCAGCAGCGTAGATGTCTGCGGCAGACACATTCTTGAAACAAGCCGCAGAGGCAGCTTCTCCTCTTGTGGAGTGGCCTCTGACTTGACCCGGGAGGGTCTTGTTGTATTTGTCATAACAGAAATTGATGCAATGAGCCAACACTTAGACAGGCATTGCTTGAAACAGCACTGCCTTCCCTTTGTGAGCAAAGAGACTAATAACTGATCAGTCTTTCTGAGATCCTTCGCCCTGTTGGTGTAGTATCTCAGAATCCGGTGAACATCCATAGTATGGAGTAAATATTCCCCTTGATTAGAGTACTGCGTAAAAAAGGCAGGTAACTCTATGGACTGATTTAAGGTAGACTCTGCTACTACTTTAGGTAGAAACTTAGGATTCGTGCGAAGAGCAACTCGTTCCTTGTGAAAAATCAAGTAGGGGATTTTACACATCAGAGCCTGGAGCTCCGAGATTCTTCGAGCAGAAGTAATGGCCACCAAGAAGAGTGTCTTCCATGAAAGAAACTTCAAATCCGCAGAAGCTGCAGGTTCGAAGAGAGGAAGGGTAAATTTCGCGAGGACAAAATTCAAGTCCCAAGGTGGAGCAGGAGTACGGATGGGGGGCCTCAGATGGAGGACCCCTCTGAGAAAGGTCTTCGAGACCTCCAGTTGAGCAAAGGCCTTGTCCACGAAGGGAACATGATAGGCTGAAATGGCCACCATGTGTACCTTCAGAGAGGAATGGCTGAGACCCAGGTCAAACAGATGACGTAGATACTCCAGCAGAAGCCCTGCTGAACAGGAGAAAGGTTCCACGTTCTTGGAAGTGGCCCAAATAGTGAATCTTTTCCAATTCATGGCATAAGTGGATATGGTGGAAGGTTTTCTGGCCTGCTCTAAAATCTCTCCCACTTTGGGAGACACTCCAAAACGGGATTGGGCTAGGTCTGCAGGAGCTATGCATGCAGTTGAAGGGATTTGAGGCCTGGAGGGACCAGGGTCCCCTGATCCTGGGTCAACAAGCCTCGAGATAGAGGAAGAGGAAGAGGAGGATCCTCTGAAAATTGTTGTAGAAGAGAGAACCAGACTTGCCTGGGCCAGAAAGGAGCAATCAGAGTCATTTGCGCTCCTTCTGAAGCCAGTTTCTGCAAGACTCGTGGGATAAGTGGAATTGGGGGAAAGGCATAGACGAATCTGTCTTTCCAGTCTAGAGACAGAGCGTCACTCCAAAAAGCGCCTCGCTCTGGAACGAGCGAGCAGAAGACTGGAAGTTTTGCGTTTAGGGGGGATGCGAACAGGTCGACCTGTGGAGTTCCCAAAGTTGGAAGATATTGTCTAGGACCCCTTGGTCCAGTTCCCACTCGTGAGTCGAGTAGAAGAGCGACTTAGCTTGTCTGCCAGGGTGTTGTCGACTCCCGGAACGTGAATCGCCATGAGGTGAAGGTTGTGTCATGTTGCCCAATCCCAAACCCTCATCGCCTCCCTGCAAAGCGGGTAGGACCGAGTCCCTCCCTGCTTGTTGATATACCACACCACGCACATATTGTCCGTCTGGACGGTGATGTGGCCGGGAAGGATGTATTGGTGAAGGGCTTGGAGAGCGTACAACACTGCCCGAAGCTCAAGCACATTGATGTGGAGAGCTTGTTCTTTTTTTTTTTGCAGGACCCACCGTCTATTTTCGGCCCTGGTCACGGCCCCCGGAGACCTCTGCCACCGTCTATATCTGCCGGGATCCCTCGGTTACCCCCGGCTTACCCCCCGGAGGGTGGGGCCGCGGTCACCATTCCTGGTAGCCACGGGCTAGTGTCTGGTCGGGGACCCGCAGCGACGGTGGCATACTGAGGACCTCCGGGGAGGGCTTCATCCTGACAGTGGTCCTTGCTCGCTTCCCTATTTTCCACCCTTTTTTCACTGTGGAGGCGGGGATGTGCAATGACGCCAGCGTCTGCCCCGCCTCCCGGAACTGTAGGTGTCAGGCGCCACTTGAGTTCCCCCGGCCTCCACCAGGGGTCCTCAATGCGCCGATCACTGCCCTCTCCCTCCCCCCGGAGAAGGAGAGCAGTCCATGGGACGCTCTATCCTTCTCCCCCCGGCCGGCCCTCCGACGATCCGGGTCCGTTCCCGAACCCGGGTCACCGGTGTCGCAAGTGGAAATCCCACCGCTGCGCCAGCGGGCCGGCTCGGAGAGCTTGTTCTAGCTTGGACCAGGAGCCCTGGGTCCGATGAGGGCTTAGATGGGCTCCCCAACCTTTGCCTGAGGCGTCTGTGGTTAGAGTCTGGGAGGGGGGAGGATGAAAGAAAGGAACTCCCCGAAACAGGTTCTCTCGAAACATCCACCATTGCAAGTCTTGCATCATTGATGAGGAGATCAGAACTGAGTGATCTAGGTCGTCCACTAGCTGATCCCACTGAGAGTGTAGGGTCCACTGAGAGATCCTCATGTGGAGTCGAACGCGAGGTACCGTCAGGATAGCAGCTGCCATGAGCCCGAGAAGGCGAAGGACCGACGTCGCCGAGACCATCCTGAGGTCGGACAACAGACTTATTTGGGTCTGAAGGGTGGCCGCCCTGTCTGGAGGCAGGAAGGCCTTGCCCATGGTCATAAACTGTAGCCTCTGGGATGGGTCCAGATGAGACTTGGAATGGTTGATGGTAATACCCAGGCAGGCAAAAACCCGCTGGGTAAGGGAGAGGAAATGCAGGAGTTCCTCCCTTGATGAGGCCGCCAGGAGCCAGTCGTCCAGGTAAGGGAAAACTTGCACTCCCTTGGTACGCAGGTGGGCCGCCACCACTGCCAGACATTTGGTAAAGACTGGGGCCGAGGATAGACCAAACGGGAGCACCTTGAACTGGTAGTGGTCCCCCTGGAATGCAAAATGAAGGTATTTGGGATGAGATGGGCGAATGGGAATGTGCAGATAAGCATCCTGCATATCCAGGGCATAAAGCCATTGACCCGGCCAGTGGAGGGGCAGAAGGCTCTGCAAAGAGAGCATCCTGAACCTTTTGTACTCTACATAAAGATTCAGGGAACTGAGATCTAAAATTGGTCTGAGATCTCCCATCTTCTTTGGGACCAGGAAGAAATGGGAATAGTAACCCGTCCCATGAAGATGAAGGGGGAGAGGCTCTATCGCTTGCTTCAGCAGAAGAGCCGAGATTTCCTCCTGGACCAAAGGAAGACGTTCCCGTGAATATGACAACTTCAGAGGGGGGTGGGGGGGTGGTTTCTGAAGAAACTCTATGGAGTGTCCTTCTGCTATGAGCTGAAGCACCCAAGAATCCGTGGTTATCCTCTCCCATCCTGGAAGGTGGAGGCAAAACCTCCCTCCTACTGGTTCCTCCGGGAAGTCCGGAGGCAGTGGGAGAGGAAAGGAATCAGGTGGTGTGGGCAGCGCCATGCTGAAGCACCACTGCTTTTTGGGTGGGGGAGCTTAGCAGCAGCGGGGCCCGGCGCTTTGTGGCCCGCCTTCTGGGATTTCGCCTTTGGCCAATTCCGTCTGCTAAAGGGACGGTGCTGCTGCTGATGGGGACGGTACATGGAATCAACTGACTTCAGAGCCGTCCCTTCTCTTGCAAATCGGTAATGATATCCTTGACATCACCCCGGAAAAGCACTGACCCCTGGAAGGGTGCTTCCTGGATAGCAGATTGCACCTCCGGGACCAAACCTGACACATGGAGCCAAGCATGACACTGTAGGCCTACAGCGAAAGCTGAGCTCCTCCCAACAGTGTCCACTGCATTGTATGTCGCACGTAGCATGTGTCGACTGGCCGAACGAGCAGAGCAGACGAGATCAGCCAACTCCTGCTTGACTTGGGAGTCAGGCAAGGAGTCCAGTTTGGCTTCTGCCTGAGTAAGGATGGCCTTCTGGTAGTCCCCCATGTGGCCGACATAGTTCAAGGCCCTAATCCCCAGTGTGGAGGAAGCGTAAATCTTTCTCCCATACTGGTCCAGAAGGTGAGATTCCTTATCAGGAGGTGACGAGCTGAGATGTTTTGGGTTCATCGACCGGCCGAATGCCAACGCACTAAGTAGCCGGCAATGAGGGTGAGAATCCAGGAAATCAACACCCTCTGGAGCCTGATATAGCCTGTTTGACTTCCTAGAAGTGAAGCGAAGGCCGATGGCTGTTTCCATATTGTGGTAACAAGGTCAGCGTGACGCTCTGTCCAGGGTGGCACCAAGGTAGGAGCTGTCACGGGCAGATCCAGATGTTCAGCGAGTTTCAGACGCTGAAGATCTGGTTCCAGGGAGTGCCACTGATGAACCTCCTGGATTTTCCTAAGCAAATCCGTAAAAGAAGGATCCTCCGGAGGAGACTTCAAAGGAGTCCTTGGCCGGGGCTTCAACAGAGAGCGAGGCTCATCGTCTCTCTCGGAGTAGCCGTCGGAAGATTCTGAGGAGTCAGAGAGTGAAGAGGAGGATGAAGAAGAGAAGGACTCCCTTTCCCGAACCGGAGGAGGAACGGACCCCTTGGGGAGTCCCCGGGGAAGCGTGTCCTGCCCCTCTCTGGATCCAGACAGAAGAACCCTGGAGTTCAGAGGTGGTGAAGGAGTGTGCCACCTGAGGCGTACGGGAACCTGGGATGGCACCATCGCCGGAAGGCGGCTCTCAACCTCTTTGGTGAGCTGAGAATTGGCCTCAGCCCACCAGGAAGCCAGAGTCTCCTGCAGGTCCACTGGTGGCCGTGAGGGCGGTGGTGGAGGAGGAGGAGGAGGAGGGGATAAGGATATGGGTTATACCCATATGGAGCGATCAAAACCCGCTGTGGGTAGCCAGGGCGTGGTGTGTGACGTCGGGTATAGCAGCGTCGAAGCCCGCGTCGGGTACTGTGGCGCCAGATACTGCATTACCAGGTACACCGCGCCGAATATGACGGATGATACCGCAGCGGGGGCTGCCGGAGCAGACGGCCCAGCTGAGAACCTCACGGGCGGGTCCATAGTGGAGAGCCTGGAGGGCGGAGGGCCCGATGGGAGCAGAATATCTCCAGGAGTCGGTAAGGCCGACGTCAGGGCCAACGGTGGAGGCCCTGGCGCTGGAGGTACCGACGTTGGAGGTGCAGGCGTCGGAGCCAGTGTCCGGGGAGCCGACGTCAGGTCCAGCGCTTCAGATGGAGCAAAGACTGATGGAGGCAATAGATTCCCGGCTTCGCCCGGGGACGGAGGGTAAAAGTGCCTGGGGTCAGGTTGGGGAGACTCTGGTTCCCCAGATGGCAGCAAAGGCTGCGGGGAACCAGGAACGACAGACATTGGGGGGTCCCTCGTCGGTTCCTTCGCTGGCCGGACGTGGGACAAGCCGATGTGAGGCTTAGAGGCAAGCTCTCGGCAGGCGCTGGAGGACCCGACATCCGACTTATGAGAGCCGTCACTGGAGACAGGCCGAGAAGAGTGATCGGCCTGGTCCGGTGGAGAGGAGGCCGCGTGTCGCCCCGGAGGGTCAGACGTCTTACCAGCCCTCTCCGGGTGGACGTCAGAGGAGCCGACGCCCGGCTCACCGGAGTCGCCCACAGTGGTAGGCCGCGAGCCTGCAGCCAAACCAGGGACGGAGGCCTCCAACTGCCCGGAGGCGCCCACAAGGCCTGAGCGTGAGCCAGACGGGCGGGCCGACTCCGCCTCAGAGACCTCCAAGGCGGCCATCGAGGAGCGATCCCCCAGAGGGGATGTTACCTGTGTCCCAGCAACTCCCGAGAGAGACGCGGTGGAGGAGCCTTTGTCCCGGTGCCTCTCCTTGTCCTTCTTCTTCCGATGGCCTTCCGGGGGGGGTTGATGCCTGCCTCAGTTTTTTAAGCTCCTTCTCCATAGAACTAATTTTCTTCTTCAGAATATGGGCTTCCAGGGATTGCTGCCACCTTTTTCGGGCAGCCACGTTAAAACTGAGGCAATGCCGGCACTTCTCGACCGAGTGATCAGGGCCTAGGCAGAACAGGCACAGGGAGTGGCCGTCCTTGTGTGGTAGTTGGGCGCCGCACGAATCGCACTTATTCTTGTGCTCAGAGGATGTAGGGGATGACATACACCGACGCTAGTACTGACGTTAGTCGAAAAAATTAAGAGTTTTTCGGTAAAAAAATCAATGAAGGAAGGGCTGACGAAGCACAAACTTTTCCGCGAGGTGCTGCACAAGCTAACAGCAGGAAAGAACTGGATGGTGGGCATCCGGGACCGCCCCTTTATACCGACGTCTCCTGATGCCGGTCACCTGATGTCGGGCGGTTCCTCACCAAGGACTGCTAGCTAGAAATTTTCCGTTGGGTCCTGCCGCCTGCCGGTGTCAGTCCTATATGTAATTACCTACTGCAAGAGCCCTCTCAAAGTAAGATCTACAGATTTTTTACTAATTGCCCTCCTTCCCACCCCTCCACCATCCCAGCCAAAGCCAAGTTCTAGTTTTATAGCCACTGTATTTGATTGACAACAGGAACGTCCTGTTTGGCAGTAGGAAGGGAAAGAACACTGAGACACATTAGTTTCATCAACCTTGAATGAACCTACACAATAACCCTTTATCCCCCGGCTGCTGGAGGTCTGAATCCAAGCACAGAAGAAGGAGACTACTGAAGACTATAGGAAGTTCCTGTCCCAGAACAGGAAAGGCGAGTTGTAAGGGCACATAGGCAGTAGGAAAGTAAGTGTAAAAATACAGAGAGGAGGAGACAGTGGACATACAAAGCAACAGGAGAGAGACACAAAATAAGTCAAGATGGGAGTGGTGCAGTGCAATGGCTGTAGGGCAGCAGTGTTCCGGGAGACATTCTGGAGGCTGCGATGCTGCCCTGTTTGCAGGCACCTCTCTAGTCTGAGGGAGGAGGTTGCCCATCTCCAGGTTGACCTGGCTAGGATTCTTGAAACCTCTTCCCCCACCCAGGGACCACCAGGGCCACCACTGTTACCTCAGAGGTTGCCAAGAAAGAGGAGTGGTTGGACCAAGGTGGGCTCAGGGAGGGAGAGGGTGATGGAAGAGAAGTGTGTCCATCCAGTTGTACCTCTCCGCAATTCATATGCTCTTCTGGCAAAGAGTGGTTCCTCTATGGAGGCACCTGCAGTGGAGACCAAGGAGGATGCTGGGAACCTCCACAAAGGAGACCCACAGGAGGGTGGCACGAGACCCCACAGGGGAAGGAAACAACTCCTGGTGGGGGAATCGATCATCAGGGGGGTAGAACTGGGGGAGGAAGGAGACAGGGAGGTAAGATGCCTGTCTGATGCCATGGCTCGGAGGGAGAGGAAGCGAATCCTCAGGATCGCAGGAGCAGCTGCATGAGGAAGAGAGCTGGATGTCTTTGTCCACCTAGGAACAAATGACCTGGCTGTGAATGGGATCAGAGCGGTGCAAGAGGTGTTTGTGGAGATGGGGAGGGGCCTTAGACAAGTAGCATGCACGGTAACCTTCTCAGAGGTGCTGCCTGTCTATGGCAAGGATGATGCTAGAGTATTCCGCACCATGGGATTCAATGAATGGTTGAAAAACTGGTGTGGAGCTCAGGGTTTTAGCTTCATTGGGCTCCACCTGGAGGGATGCAGGCTTATACTGGCGCGATGGTCTGCAACTGTCCGGGGGTGGGGGACCAGATCCTAGGTGACAGGTTTAAATGCTTCATTGGCAAGCATTTAAACTACCCAAGGGGAGGCACTGAAAAGGAGAAGGAAATCACAGCCTCCCCCAACAAAACACAGTAGTTAGAGAGGTAAACACCAAGGTAGAGAAGTCAGTAGGAGCAGGACAGGGATAAATGCAGAAAAATGCGGTAAGGACAGGGATGAGGCTAAAAGGGGTAAGGCCATAAAAAATAAATGGAAGGTGATGAGTACCAATGCCCGCAGTCTGTGCAACAAGCTCCCTGAACTAGTGGCCTTGATGGAAGAGGGATGCCTGGATATTGTGGCAGTCACTGAAACATGGTACACAGAGAATCATGAGTGGGATGTCAACATACCAGGATACACAGTCTACAGGAGGGACAGTGGGGTAAAAGAGGAGGAGAAGGTCTCTATATAAGGGAAGGGATTAAAGCAACAAAACTAAAGAGTAAACAGGAAGTTGATGTGTCACTATGGGTCACCCTGGAGACAGGAAATGGCACCACAATCCGCATGGGGTTGTGTACAGACCCCCATCTCAGGGGGAGGAAATGGACAAAGAAATGATAGAAGGCATCCTTAAAATTGCAGAAAAAGGGGAGATATTGTTGATGGGAGACCTGAATATGCCAGATGTTAACTGGAATATCTTTGCTGCAGGCACATCCAAGAGCAGGGTCATTCTTGATGTCCTACAGGGGGCATGCCTCAGACACCTAGTGTTGGAACCCACTCGGGAAGGAGCAATCTTAGACCTAGTACTCTCAAATGGAGAAGGAGAAAGGATCTCAGATTTAGAAGTGGGTAGCCATCTGGGAACAAGTGACCACGAAACAGTGTGGTTCACAATAAACATAGCCATAGAGTCAAGCCATACAAAAACAAGAGTATTGGACTTTAGGAAGACTGACTTTGGGAAAATGAAAAAGTGCCTCAGAAAAGCACTAGCAAATGGGCAAGAAGGAGGGGTGGAGGAACAATGGGGAATAATCAAAACAGCCATCGCAGTGGCAACAAGTCTTTGTGTGAAGCAAATCAACAAAACAAAACAAAGGGAAAAACCACTATGGTTCTCAAAAGAGGTGGCAGGGACGGTTAAGGAGAAAAGGATAGCATTCAGGAAATATAAGGAAACACAGAAGGAGCAGGACAGAGAACTTTATCAGTTAAAGCAGAAGGAGGCAGGGAAGGCAGTCAGAATAGTAAAGGCACAAACTGAGGAAAAGATAGCCAACTCTGTTAAGAAGGAGGATAAAACCTTTTATAGGTACATTAGGGAGCGAAGAAAGACCAAGGGAGGGATACAGAGACTTAATAAAGAGGAGGGAATGTGGGTAGAGGGTGACAGTGAAAAAGCAGAGATACTGAATGAATATTTCTGCTCAGTATTCACAATGGAAGAGGAGGGGGAGGTACCTAAATCAAACAAGGGAGAAACTCTGAATAGGGGGGTCGATACCAGTCCAGTCACAGAAGAAAGGGTTTTGAAAGAACTCTTGAAACTGAGGGTGGACAAAGCAATGGGGCCTAATGGTATTCACCCAAGACTTCTAAAAGAACTAAGGGTAGAACACCACTGACTACTCTCTTCAACAAATCATGGGAGGATGGAGTGGTACCTGAGGACTGGAGGAGGGCAAATGTGATTCCACTTCACAAAAGTGGAAGCAGGTAGAGGCAGGAAACTACAGACCAGTTAGTTTGACTTCAGTGGCAGGGAAAATGATGGAATCACTTCTGAAGGAAAGAATTGTTGAGTACCTGGAGGCCAGAGGGGCACAGGACCCAAGGCAGCACGTTTTCACAGCAGGAAGGTCATATCAGATGAACCTAATAGATTTATTTGACTGGGTGACCAAAGTAGTAGACCAGGGAGGGGCTGTGGATATGGCCTACCTAGGTTTTAGCAAGGCATTTGACACAGTCTCACACAAAAGATTAATATACAAGTTAGCCAGCCTTGGAGTGGGTCCCAAGGTGGTAGCCTGGATAAAAAAATAGCTGGACAACAGGACGTAAAGGGTAATAGTAAACAGAGTACACAGTGAAGAAAGGAGGGTAACTAGCAGGAACCGCAGGGTTCGGTACTGGGACCGGTCCTCTTTAATGTCTTTATAAGTGACATTGGAGAGCACCTGGAAGGAAAGGTATGTTTCTTTGCAGATGACATAAAGATCTGCAACAGGGTTGATAAACAAGGTGGGGTGGAAAGAATGAAAGGGACTTGGCAAGGTTGGAGGAATGGTCAAATACGTGGCAGCCCAGATTCAATGCAAGGTAATGCATCTGGGAAACAAAAACCCAGGGGAAGAGTATACAATGAGGGGTGAGTTAATAACAACAAAAATCGAAAGAGACCTAGGAGTAATTATATCAGATGACTTAAAGGTGGGCAAGCAATGTGAGAATGCAGTAAGGAGGGCTGGGGGGATACTAGGATGCATAAGGAGAGGCATCAACAGTAAAAAACAGGAAATTGTTATCCCTCTGTACAGACAGTTAGTGAGATCCCATCTGGAGTACTGCCTGCAATTCTGGAGACCCCATCTCCGAAAAGACATAGAGTGGAGGCTGTTCAGAGGAGGGCAACCAAAATGGTGCAAGGTCTGCACCATAAGACATACGAGGAGAGACTAAAGCAGCTTAATATGTATACCCTTGAGGAAAGGAGGGAGAAAGGGCACATGATAGAAACTTTCAAGTATCTCAAGGGAATTAACAAAGTACAAGAGGGCAGTATCTTTCAGAAGAAGAGATGTGCAAGAACAAGGGGGCACAATTTGAAGATGGGGGGACGGCTCAGAGGTAATGTTAGAAAGTATTTTTTCACAGAGAGGGTTGTGGGTGCATGGAACAGTCTTCCTGAGGAGGTTGTGAAATCAGGAACAGTGGGAGAATTCAAGAATGCATGGAACAAGCATAAGGCAATTCTGGTGGGGGGTAGGAGGAAGTAAGCTGTTGATTAACTAGAATCTGCAGCTTATCCATCAGGTAGGGAAATGGGCAGACTAGGTGGGCCAATTGGTCCTTATTTGCCATCAAATTCTATGTTTCTATGTTTCTGTGTTTCACACCCGAACGGGACTGCAAATCAAAGCAATAATGCTTGGTGAAAGTGTGGACTGATTTCCAAGTAGCTGCTCTACACACTTCCAGCAACGGGATATCCCTGGAAGCTGCCACTGAAGCAGCTGTTCCCCGGTGGAATAAGCTCTGACCCCAAGAGGGGGCTGTCTGCCTGCCTTGTTGTAACAGAACTGAATACAAGAAACAATCCAATGGGAAATGGTTCTCTTGGTTGCTGGTTTTCCCCTGCCCACATCACCGAAGGTGAGAAAAAGCTGGGATTGTCCGTCTCTGAGCTGCTTGATTCAGTCTAAGTAGAAAGAAAGGGCTCTCTTCATGTCCAGGCTGTGCAGCTTGCGCTCACCTGGGGAGGACTTATCTGAGAACAGCACCGGCACAGAGATAGATTGATTAAGGTGGAAGCTCCTTGGGAAGGAACTTCCTATTCATCCTCCGGACAACCTTGTCCTTATGGGGAATAATGTAGTTAGGATCTGTACAAAGGGCCTGCAACTCTGAAATCCATCTGGCAGAGGTAATGGCCACTAAGAAGATGGTCTTCCAGGTAACAAATTTCAAGTCAGCCATAGCCATAGGTTCAAAAAGAGGATCCATAAGCTTGGTTATACAGAGGTTAAGGTCCCATGGGGGAACAGGTTCCCTTACAGGGGGATGAAGGTGAAGACGTCCCTCGAAAAACTTCTTGAAAATGGGTTGAGAAATAATAGATTTCTCTTTACCTGTAGAAAGGTAGGCTGAAATGGCCGCTAAGTGAACTCTTAGGGAAGATGCCTTTAGGCCTTCCTCCTGAAGATGAACCAAATAATCCAACAAGGAAGGAGAAGAGGCCTGTAAAGGAGCTAAATCCTTGTCCTTGCACCAGAAAGAAAAACATCTCCACTTGGAGGCGTACGTTTTGCTCGTGCTAGGTTTCTTGGACATCCATAAGATTTTCAGTACTTGCTCTAAATACAAAGAGTCTGGGAATTCTAACTCCTCAATTACCAAGCTTTGAGGTGAAGAGACCGGATGTTGGGGAACACCACTCCAGTCTGAGGAAGAGTCAGAAGGCTGAGGCACGAAGGCAGTCTGATGGGTTTCCTGACCGACAGGGAGAGAAGCAGAGAATACCATGGTTGTCTCGCTCAATCGGGAGCCACCAGTATCATGGTGGCCAGTTGTTCCCTTAACTTGAGAAGTACTCTGTACAGAAATGGAAAGGGAGGGAATGCATAAAGGAGCCTCCCCGTCCAATCTAGGGTCAACACGTCTACAGGAATGGTCCCCAGAAATGAAAATGACGTACCTACCATAATTCTTTATCTTCTCTTGTATCTCCACCATTCATTACTGCTTGGGGTTAAGCCGGAGGCGTGCACCCGCTACGGGAGTTTTTTGTTTTTTTTTTTAGAGTCGGCTCCAACGGCGCCACCCTCGAGGACGACATACAGCGTCATGCGCGAGGGGCAGCCGGTAGGTGCCACAGATTCCTCCTCCATCTCAGTTCTGTTAGCCGGAGAGGCGAAAATAAAGTGTAAGAAAAAAGAAAGTGAGGCAAGAGAGCCGAGGGATAGAAAAAAGGAAAGGAAATAAACTGAAAAAGGAATAAGCCGATGGAGAATAGACAGAGGAGAGAGAATTCCACCTATAGGGAACGTAGGGCCTCCTTTCCGGGCGGCTCTAGGGAGGAACAGAGAGGGGAGAGGAAGTAGAAGAAGAAGAAGAAAGAAAGAAAGGGCATGTTGAGAAGGAGAACAGTGCCCATCGAGCATTGTTGGTTGAGAGGCTTATAGTTCAAACTAATAAGGAGCAAGAATCCCAGTTGTTAGGATCTGAGGAGAGGTTCCACCGAACCTCCTGAACAGACCCAAGAGAGGGCAAACCTCTGAACTCCAACATGCCAAGTCCCTTCATCCTAGTTGAGGGCTCCTAGACTGTTCGAGCAGAACCTGTTCCGGAAGAGCGCCATCCAGGAAGAGTGACTAAGTTCCTTAGCACCTTGTTAAGTGCTGCCACAGAAGAGTATGGAAAAAACATGCCTTCTCGGAGGCAGCTGGTAAGAAAAATAGAGAGGAACTCAATCCGACTTGCTAAGACAAGGTAGACAGAGGCTTGAAGCTGACAAGTTCAGTCAGCAGCTGGAAAAGCTTTGAAAAATAATGCCTGCCAGGGGGATTCCAAACTTTAAGGAGGCCAAGACAGGGCATGGCCACCAGGCTGTGAAACTACATGACCTGAAGAAGGTAAGGAATCGCACCATAGGGCAGTCAGAAAGAGTTCCCTCAGAATTAAAGAAATTTGCAACCGTAGTTGTTCCTCTCACCTTGATGAAAAAAGCGAATCCATTCACAAGAACGGGGGAAAAAAACAGATTTCTTTTTTTTTTTTTGACAAAAAGGCCAAGGGAGGAGAGAGGAACGAGACGGGAAGGGGAGACGCCACAGAAGGAGGCCATTGAAGGGAAGGTGGGTGGGTATCAGTAATGAATGGTGAAGATACATGAGAAGATCAAGAATTACGGTAGGTACGTAATTTTCATATCTTCCCTTGTCAATCTTCACCATTCATTACTGCTTGGGTGAGTACCAAGCCCCCTCCCCCCTTGACAAAAAGGGGGGGGTAGAACCCTGAGGGAACAAGACCCCCAGCCTCCTGTTGGTGAGGAACAGAAGGGAAGACCCTACAACACAAGGAAGCTAAGTGGGAGAATAGCTATGAGGTGCCTCCCAGGACGGGAGATGGAGAAAGCCCTGCAAAGTCTCCTAGCTCTGGAGGAGAAAAGACGGGTCCCCAGAAAGTGGAGCGGATCACCCTACGCCGGGCCAGGGGTGACAACCTTGATAGACGGAGCCATGCCATCCGCCTAATGCAGATCGCTGTCCCTGCAAGCCTGGAAGCCACCCTCATTACGCTATAAGATGCCCTTGCTTGGTGTCTTGCCAGCTCCAGGCCTATAGCGGAGAGGGCAATAGCTCTGTCTGGTTTGCTCCGTATCAGGCATTGATGATAGGAGCTGGAGGGCATTGACCACAGATGCCGATTGTAGGCAGCGTAGAGCCTGATGTGATGCAATGCAAGCCACCGCACGCAGAAGAAGAGAACACTCTTCGCCTCCCACCGCTCGACTGTAGAGAATCCGAATCTGGTGGGCGGTCCAGCGCCAGGCGGCAGCACCTGAAGGAGTCTCTTGGGTACACCAAACCTGAGGACGGGTTGGGAAGGGTACCCAGGGATCCGAGGGGTGCCACCTTCGACGACAGTCCGCCGGGCTGGAGAAAGGCGGCTGGCGACTGCCAGGAACGGATAGACGCCCTGGAAAGGGATAAGGCCAGGAAGGACCACCAGGTGCTGGGCACTGAATTCTCCAAGGAATTCTCGCGCCTCCTGCTCGGGTATTGTCTCGCCCAACATAAGAGATTCAAGATCCCTCACCATCCTCGAGGAATCGCTGATATTCAGTGAACTGAAGGCCGGAAGAAAGATGAGCAAGGGGTTCCTCTCCCTCAGAGGAGGAAGACGAGGATGATGGAGAGCTCGAATGTCCAGAAGATTCCTGCGGTGGTGGGGAGAGTCGAAAGACCCGCTCATGCATGTATCTAACGTATGAGGGGAAGGCCGCCGCAGAACCTCTGAACTGCTCCCAGGATAACGGCCCCGTAGGACCGACATGGCCTGGAAGAGCGGGGGGGATGCAGAGGTACTGGAGAAGGGCACCTATTAAGAGGCAACTGACCTCTGCTAGGGCTCTGAACTGGGAACGGAGCCCGAGCTGGCGGGATCCCAGACAACAAACCAGGCCGCAAGACGAGACCCTGAGGATGCGATGCCTGGAAGAGCCCAGGGGGAACCTCCCTGTGATGAACCCGGACTGCATGGGTCCAGAAGGGCAGTCCACAGCAACGCCACCGAGGGAACCCTGGGGCCCAAGAGGGAAGGGCGGGTTCGGGCGCTATCGTGCTCTAGCCACCCCACGAGGTGGCTGCCGCAGAGACCGGGCACCCGCCCCTGCCTCGACCGGACCTCGAGAGAGCCCTCCTCGACTGCAGCAGCATTCCCCACCCCGAGAGGAGGCAACAGCACCCGGGAGGGCAGCTGTCCCAGGCCCCCAGGAGGGGGAGCCTCCTCAGTCCCCACCGCATCACCCCTGGGACCCAGGGCCACCCCTAGCCCGAGGACCTCAGGGGAGGACGGAGTGGGGACAGTGGAAGGCTCGCCGCGCCGCCAGCACCCCTTCTGTGCCACTGGGGACCCTGACCTCAAGAGTCAGGGTGCCAGGATGGGTCCACATCTGTGTCATCGGCCTCCGAAGAGGACGAGACCAGCAGGACCTCAATGCTGGCAACCCCAGGGATCCACGAGGCAATGGCGAGACGAATGGTGCTGGTGCCAGGGACGGCGCCGGACGACCCCCGCCCACTCGCGACAGCCAGGCCCGGTCCTGGCTCCCCTGCCGCACCAGTTAGGCCCACCTACGCTGCTCTCGTGTCGAACCCAACCCGGTGCCGCTGAGCACAGATTGGCTCGTGGCGCCGCAAGCGTACACCGGCGCTGAGGGCGGCGCTGCCTGGGCGCTGCCTCGACACCGTGCCGCAAGCGGTGCCGATCCGGAATGGCGCCGAGGGCGGCGCCGAGGGTCCACCGTGCCAGGCCCAGAAATCGTGGGCCTCGACACTGGGGAGCCTGCACCTCCGAGGAGGTGACTGCCGAGGCGGTGTCCCGCCGCGCCCCCCGAAGGACTCACGACGCCCCCGACACCACAAGAGAAGCTCTCTCGCAAGAGAAGAGGAGGAAGCTTCTCCTCCGGGTGGACCAGAGCAGGCCCAGGAGGGGAACCGGGAAGGGCCTAGAGACTTACCTGGGAATCTCTTGGTGCGACGCTATCCTCGAAGGTCGGGCGGGCCTCTGCCGAGCTTGAACACGCGACTTCTGAGGACACGACGGTCCATGAGAAACAAGCGCTGTATGCGCCCATGTCGTGGTTGGGTCCCAGGCAACGGAGACAGAGATCATGCCGGTCCGAGACGGAGAAATGCCAGCCACAGGAGCACCGACGATAGGGGCGCGCCCACCTTCGACTTACGCCTTGCCCCGAACCGACATGATGCGAATTCAAACAAGTAAAAAAGTAATAAAGCACTCGCCGCAGAATAAATAAAAGGAACGGTCTTACCGCTTATACGGCATCGTGAGTGGATGTCTGAGAAAAACAGAGTCTTCAGCTGAGGGAAAACCCATCACTATATGCTACCAGAGCAGGTGCAGCCTCGACGGCGGAGAAACAGAATCGAGATGGAGGAGGAGTTCGGCACCTAACGCCGCCGCCGCATGACGCCTGCACGCCGCTCCCGAGGGCAGCGCCTGGAGCCGACGCTAAAAAAAAAAAAAAAACTCCAGTATGGGTTATGCCCTGCTTAACCTCAAGCAGTAATGAATGGTAGAAGACTGGCCAAGGAAGATCTGTGGCCTGCAACAGTAAGGGTAAAGTACAGTTACGTAAGAGCTACCGTAATAGTAGATCTCGAGAGGGCTCTTGGCAGGTAATTACATAGGACTGACATCGGCAGGCCGCAGGACCCCATGGAAAAATTTCTAGCTAGCAGTCCTTGGCTGGGACCGCCCCCACGTCAGGTGACTGGCGTGAGATGACGTCGGCATAAAGGGGTGGTCCCAGATGCCCGCCTTCCAGTTCTTTCCCGCCACAGGCCTGGAAGAGAGAGAAACAGATATTTCCCTCAATGGAAAAGGAGCTGAAAATGCCTAGGGGATGGAGGATGGAGTAGATATTTATCAGAAGAGCCTCTCTCAAGATCTACTGTAGGGTAAGTTCTACGTAACTGTACCATCTACTCGAGAGGTCTCTTGCAGTAGGTAATTACATATAGGACAGAATCCCAAGCAGTCTGGAACAAATAAAAGGCACCGGGAGGAGGAACTAGTCCAAGAAGTAGCAAACAACCTTGCAAACCTCAAGATAGGAGGCCTTGCAAGACCGCTAACCCGAAGCCTGCTCTACGGTGAGAGGCAATGTCCAACCTGTAATGTTTAGTAAATGTATGGACAGAAGTCCAAGTGGCGGCAGCACAGATGTCTGCCGCAGACACATTCTTGAAACAAGCCGCAAAGGCAGCTTCTCCTCTTGTGGAGTGGTTTCTGACTTGACCCGGAGGGTCTTGGTTGTAATTTTGTTATAACAGGAGTGATGCAATGAGCCAACCACTTTGATAGGCATTGCTGGAGACAAGTATTGCCTCCTTTGTGAGCAAAAGAGACGAACAACTGATCAGTCTTTCTGAAATCCTTCGTCCTATTCGTGTAGTATCTCAGAATCCTGTGGACATCCATGGTATGGAGCAAGTATTCTCCTTGGTTGAAGTACTGCGTGAAAAAGGCAGGTAATTCAATAGACTGATTTAAGGTAGACTCCGCTACCACTTTTGGAAGAAACTTAGGATTCAAGCGAGGAGAGCTACTCTTTCTTTGTAAAAGATCAGATAAGGGATTTTGCACATAAGGGCCTGGAGCTCGGAAATTCTGCGAGCAGAAGTAATGGCCACCAAGAACAGCTTCTTCCACAATAAGAACTTCAAGTCTGTAGAGGCCGCAGGCTCGAAAGGAGGAAGGGTAAGTTTCTCGAGAACAAAGTTCAAGTCCCAGGGGGGAGCCGGAGTCCGAACAGGGAGTCTGTGATGAAGGACCCTCTGAGAAAAGTCTTGGATACCTCCAGTTGGGCAAATGCCTTATCAGCGAAAGGGACATGGTAGGCTGAAGTAGCCACCATATGGACTCTTCAAAGAGGAGTGACTGAGACTTAGGTCGAAAAGATGACGCAGGTAATCAAGCAGAATGGCTACAGGACAGGAGAAGGGCTCTACGTTCCTGGATGCAGCCCAAATGGAAAATCTTTTCTATTTCATGGCGTAGGTGGACCTAGTGGAGAGTTTCCTAACCTCCACCAGAATCTCGGCCACCTTAGGAGAGACACTAAAGCGAGATTGGGCTAGGTCTGCAGGAGCCATGCATGAAGTTGAAGAGACTTGAGTCCGGATGGACCAGGGTCCCTGATCCTGGGTCAGCAACTGAGATAAAGGAAGAGGAAGAGGAGGAACCTCTGAGTGTTGTAGAAGAGAGAACTAGATTTGTTTGGGCAGAAAGGAGCTATCAGAATCATTCTCGCCCTTCCAAAGCCAGTTTCTGCAACACACGAGGGACCAGAGGAATTGGGGGAAAGATAGACTAATCTGCCCTCCAGTTTAGAGACAGAGCACGCCTCAGAAAGTGCCTCGCTCTGGAGCAAGCGAAGCAATAGGTTGAAGCTTTGCATTTTGGGAGGAGGCAAATAGGGTTCATCTGTGGAGTCCCCCAAATCTGGAAGATGCTTTTAGAACTTTTTGGTCCAGTTCCACGTGTGGCAGAGCTTAAGAACGCACTTAGCTCAGTCTGCCAGACATTGTCAACTCCCGGAACATGGATCGCCGAGGTGAAGTGCCAGAAGAAAGTTGCCCATTCTCAAACCCTCATCGCTTTCCCTGCATAGCGGTAGGACAGAGTCCTCCCTGCTTGTTGATGTACCACACCACGATTATGTTGTCTGTTTGGACGCTAGGGTGACCTGGGAAGGGATGTGGCTTGGTGAAGGGCCTGGAGAGTATACAAGGCACTGCTTCAAAGCTCAGAGCACATTGATGTGGAGAACTAACTCTAATTTTGACCATAAGCCTGGGGTTGGTGAGGGCTCAGATGGGCTTCTCAACCTTCGCTGAAGCGTCCGTGGTCAGAGTCTGAGCGGGGAGGATGAAAAAGGGACCTCAGAATAGGTTCTTTCTAACCATCCACCATTGTAAGTCTCTTATCACGCGGTGAGATCAGTACCAGATGATCTAGGCTGCTCTTCACGCTGATCCCACTGAGAGCGGAAAGTCCACTGAGAGACCCTCGTGTGAATATCCAAGGCTGAACTGTCGGGATGGCAGCCGCCATAAGCCTCAGGAAGCATGAGCATCACCCGCCTCGCTGAACCCTCCCGCGCTCCGAAAAGGGAATCTGGGATTGAGGAGGTCCTGTCCGAGGCAGGAAGGCCCTGCACATTGTTGTATCGAGGATTGCCTCGATGAACCGGAGTTCTGGGAAGGATCCAGGAGACTTGGAATGGTTTATGAGATCCTAGGCCAGTGAAACCTGTTGGGTGAGGGAGAGAAATGCAGGAGTTCCTGCCGGACTGGGTCCCAGGAGCCAATCACCAGGTAGGGAAAAACCTGAACTCCCAAAGTACGCAGGTGGGCCGCTACCACCGCTTGCAGGCATTTGCAAGACTGAGTTTTATAGCACCAAAAGGAGCTTCGAATTGGTAGTGGTCCTCGAACGCAACCTGAGGTACTTTCGCGCGTAAGGGTGAATGGGATGTGCAGTGGCGCATCCTGCATATCCAGTGCACAAAGCTGGCCCGGCCAAGCAAGGGCAAGAGGGTTTGAAGGAGAGCATCCTGAAACTTCTTGTATTCCACATATAGGTTCAGGAGCTGAGATCGAGAATGGTCTGAGATCTCCGCCTTCTTTGGCACAGAAGAAATGGAATAATAACTCCGTCCCGGAAGGTGGGGGGACGGCTCTATGGCCTGCTTCATGAGGAGAGCAGAAATTCTTTCCTGACCAAAGGAAGATGGTCCTTGAGTAAGAGGAGTTCAGAGGCTGATGTGGGAGGTTTCTTGCAGAAACTCTATGGAGTGCCCTCTATGATCTGACAGGCCCATGGATCCGATGTTATCTCTCCCAACCCGGAAGGTGGAGGGAGAATTCCTCCTACCGGGTTCCTCCGGGGCATCCGAGGCGTGGGGAGGGAAGAGCGGTGGTGAGGCATCGCCACAGCTGGGGGCACCGCTGCTTTTTGGGCGGTGGGGGCCTGGCAGCCGGGGGTCCGACGCTTGCAGGCCCGGGCCTCGAGGTTTCGCTGAGGCCGGCCGCGCCTGATAGGGACGGCGCCATGGGGATGGGGATGGCATTGAATCAACAGATTTAAGGGCCGTCCTTTTCCCTGTAAGTCAGTGATGATGTCCTTGACATCACCACCGAAAGGCTACAGAACCTCTGAAAGGTGCTTGGATTGCTGACTGCACCTCCGGGACCAGATCTGACACACGGAGCTGGCGCGTGATGCCAAGACTTACGGCGTAACGCAGAGCTCCATCCCGCGGTGTCCACTGCATTGTAGGTCGCCCCTCAGAATGGACAACTGGCTTCAACGGAGCAGAATGGACCAGGTCGGTAACCTTACTTGACTTGGGAGTCAGGCAAGGAGTCAATCTTGGATTCTCGCCTGGGTAAGGACATCTTCTGTAATCCCCATATGTGCTACATAATTTAGGCCTCTAATCCTCAGTGTGGAAGAAGCACAGATCTCCTTCCATACTGATCCAGAAGGCGTAGATTCTCTTATCCGGGAAGATGAGCTCAACAGCTGTGTGCTGATCTGGGGCGGGAGCGTGCTAGTCACAACCGAGTCTGCATGGGTGAGAGTCTCAAAAGTCTACACCTCCTGAGCCTGGTATAGCCTGTTGGACTTATGAGACATGGGCTAGTTGACGCAAGGTTGTTTCCAAATGGTGGGAAACAAGGTAAGGCGGAGGTTTGAACTAAGGTGGCACTAGGTAGGGTGCCAATGGGCAAGTTCAGATGTTCGGCAGCTAAACTCGCTGAGGATCTGGCTCTAAGGAACTTACTGATGGACTTCCTGATCTTCCTGAGTAACTCCATGAAGGAAGGATCTCCAGAGGAGACTTCAGAGGAGTCCTCGCCGGGCTTGGACGGAGAGCTAGTTTTGCCGCCTTTCTTCGAACAACCTGGAGGAATCCGAGGAGTCCGAGAGCTAAGAAGAAGAGGAATTTGAAGAGTAAGACTCCTTAGCTCGCCTAGGGGAGGAACGGGTTTAGGGGGATCCTTGACGCAGATCTGCCTTCTGGATCCCGAGGGCAAAGCCCGGAACCGGAGGCAGAGAGGAGGTGCCGCCTGGGGCGACGAGCTGGAGGCACCGTCAGCCAGAAGATCGCTCGACTTCTTGGTGAGCTGGAGCCTTTGCCTCGCGCCCACCAGGAGGCGAGGTGTCTTGGAACCACCGCAGCCTAGGGGCGTGAGGAGGAGGAGGGGATAGTTGCATGGATCAAATCCATAAGGAGAGTATCCATAACTCGGCTGCGGGAATACCGGAGCTGGGTATTGTGGTGTCAGGTACTGCGGCATCAGTGGAGTCGGCGCCAGGTACTGCGGTGCAGGATACTGTGGACCTGGGTAAACCGGCGTTGGATAAGATGGCGGATACCCAGGTACCGGAGGAGCTGCCGGAGCAGCCGGCCCAGTAGGAAACTCCACGAGTGGATCAACAGTGATAGGCCTGGGTCCGGCGGGAGAGGAAAACCTGCCGCGCCGAACCGCGCCAGCGGGCCGGCGTCGGGCCAGCATCGAGCCGGCATCCGGGGAGTTTATCGCCAGATCCATTCCCAAGGAAGGGGGATCCGCTGCAGAGCAGCATCCTGAGCCACGCCCGGGATGAGGAAAAGTCCCGGGGTCAGGTGGGGGACCTGGCCCTGATGGCAGTGAAAGCTGCGGGGAACCTGGGGCGACAGACGGAGGCAGGGTCTGCCATAGGCTCTCGAGGTCCGGGTGACGCCGGAGGAGCCGAGCGCGACTGAGGGACCGACCCCGGCAGACGCCAGAGGAGCCGGAACTTCTCGGGGTCCTCGCCGGAGGCGGGCTGAGGATGAAGAGGCCCGGCTGAGGGACACTGCTGGCGCCACCCTCAAGGGTCGGGCGCCTTAGAGGCCTTTCGTGTCGTCGGAGGAGTCGACGTCTGGTTATGGGAGGCGCCTGCAGTGGGCCACAAGCCTGTGGTATCAGAGGTGAAGCCTCCGCTCAGAGGCACCCGTGGCTCGAGCGAACCGATAGGCGGCCGACGCCTCCAAAGTTTTGAGGTTGTGTCGGGACATCTCTGAGGGGCTGTTACTTGCCGTGGCCCGCTGAGTCATGGAGGAGAGGCCTCCTGCCTTTCTTTGTCCTGCTTCTGTGTCCTTCAGGTGAGGTTGATGCCTGCAGGCTTCTTCCTCTTCTTCATTCGGACATCTTCTTTTGAGAGATGGGCTTCTAGAACTCTGGCGTCGTCTGCGGGTGGCGCGTTGAAATGAAGGCAGTGCGGGCGCGTGTCAACTCGTGGTGGGGCTGTTAAAAAGGAGAGGGAGTGACTGTCCTTGGGAGGGTGTTGGGTCACTATCGAGTCGACGTTTTTTGAAGGACGTATATACCGATGCTCACCTGATGAAGAAAAACAAATACTGATACTTTTCAGAAAAAACGACGGCAACAGGATTGAGCTACTACCACTGTGAGGTACTGCAGAGCTGACGGCGGAAAGAATTGAAGGCGGCACTGGGACCACCCTTTATACCGACGCCGCCCCACCGGTTACCTGATGGGGGGTCTCGCCAGGACTACTAGCTAGAATTTTCCGTGGGTCCTGTCGTCGGCGATCAGTCCTATATGTAATTGCCACTGCACGAGCTTCAGTAAGATCTGATGTTCAGACTGGATGCAAACAGATCCAGGTCCGAGACGCCCATCTCCTAACACTGTTTGAAGGACTTTCTTGTTGAGGGTTCACTGTCGGGCCTGACTGATGTGGTGCTTAGGGTATCGCCAGTGTTGTCTTGCCCAGGAGATGGATGGTGATGGTTATACGTCCAGAATAGGGTGGGATCATCCTTGGCTTCTGTGCAGTTTGGCTGATCAAGTTTCTCCGCTTGTTGATGCAGAACATGGCAGTCATGTTGTCGTCCTTACTTGCACAGATTGACCCTGAGCTGGGAAGAAGGCCTGATGGCTAGGGAGTACAGCCTGAGTTCAGAAGACAGATGTGAAGGAGGACTCTTTGTCCAAGTCCTTTGTGGACAAGTCCTCAGATGGGCAACCTATCCTAGGATGGGCTTCGGTAGTCAAAATTTGAGAAGGTTGGGGAGTTAAAGGATACCCCACCCTGAATTGTTGTGTCTTTCCACCAGCCAGGGTTCAGAAAACACCTCTGTGACTGGAATGTTTTTAAAGGATCTCTGGGACCAATGACCTAAGGTAAAACTGAATGTCCCTCATCTGAAATCTGGCCCCTGGCACTAACGCAGTCATTGAGGCCATATGACCGAGAAGTTTGAGGAAATGTCTGGCTAGTCTTGGTTGGCCTGGACTGGATGAGTTTAGCAGAGAAAGGAAAAGGTCGATCCTGTCTGAGGGAAGGAAGGCCTTTTACTGCAGGGTGTTGAGCTCTGCCCCTATGAACTGTAGAATTTAGGCAGGCTGAAAATGCGACTTCTGTTCATGATAAGGAAGCCCAGGGACTCCAGGGTATTCCTCGTCCAATCAGGACCTCTGAAACAGACTCGAACGAGTTGGCCACAATCAGCCACTCATCCAGGTAGGGACAGACTAAAATTCCCTGTCTTCTGAGATGAGCTGCTACAACTGCCAGGCACTTGGTGAATACCCTGGGAGCAGAAGTGAGCCCGAAAGGCATGGCTGCAAACTGATAATGGCCGGAGGGCTGCCGGAATCTGAGGAACTTTCTGTGGGATTGCCTTATTGGTACATGAAAATAAGCATCCTTCAGATCCAGGGAGACTAGCCAGTCCCTTTGCTTTAGTGAGTGGATGACCTGAGTCAAGGTTACCATTTTGAACTTTGGTTTTGTCAGATGCTTGTTCAGGTACCTTAGGTCCACAATACGTCGCCATTCCCCCGGTTTCTTTAAGGTCAAGAAATATCTGGAATAAAGACCCTTTCCCCACTGAGGAAGCAGCACTCATTCCACGGCCTTGGCCCTCATGAGATTTTTGATCTCTACCTCCAGTAGCAATCGTTCTACAGGGGAGGAAGGTTTTGGTTGTAAGTGCCTGTGGAGAAGGGGACATTTTTTGAACTGAAGGGATAGCCCCTGCTCCACTACCTCCAGAACCCACTTGTCTGAAGTGACCTGATGCCAACAATGAAGGTCGTGTGACAGCCTGCCCCCCAAGGGGAGAGGAGAGGGGAGGCGACCAGCAAGGAGTCAGGAAGACTACTGTTTAGACTGAGTGGAAGTAACAGGAGTGGGGTTAGTCCTTCTTTGGCCCCTCCTGCATCTACCCCTGAAAAAAACTCTCAACTGAGAGAAATCTATGTTATATGGCATTGGGAAGAATGTCCTAGAGAAATAACCCCTGCCCCTACCCCCTCCATGGTGAGCTCTCTGAGAGGGAGGGGGCTTTTCTTTCGCTTAATTACTCTTGTACATGTGTTTGAACTCATCTATTCTTTTCACATAGGCTTCAGTATGGTCCCCGAAGAAAGAGTTATTCTCAAAGGGAGAATCTAATGCCTGGGTTTGGACATCCCGGGTAAGACTAGTAGTTCCCAACCAAGCAAAATATCTGAAGGAAATAGCCTGAGCCATGACCCTCAAGACTGTGTCGTTATTATCTACGGTCATGTGAAACTGGTACTTTGTGGCTTCCACGGCCTGTTTAATAGTTTCAGAAACATCCCTGAGCATAGTGTCCCCCCAATGTTGCACTATGGCCAGTATAGATTTTAATAGAGCCCTCTGATATCTAGCTGCATATGCCATGAAAGAAGACATGCGCCACCAGAGAGAGGCGGTAGCATAAGATTTCTTACCCATAAGATCTATTTTTCTAGAGAGACAGTACTTATCCATAGCAATGCCTAATGTTAGGCCGTCCGTGTTCTGTTTTCAATATCACTCCTTGTGATAAAAATTATCTTCACAGCTCTATTGCCTAGTCCATTAGGTGCACAGAATGCTTAATCTGGTGTTCTCCCAATGCTTAAACTTTTCTAGGGGGGGGCGTGTTTTTCAAACGCGGCGGCCATTTCGAACATTAGGCATTGCTATGGATAAGTACTGTCTCTCTCATTTTTGTGCTTCATACAAAAAAGTGTATGTTAAAGAAAGCACATAAAATCTATAGAATAAATTCACCAGGTGGTTAAAAATCTAAGGTTGCATTTACCTTTCTGAGTGCTTGTGAACAGTTACTATTGCATAGTAAATTCAGTCTTTGAAATTTGCAAAGTAGGTCGGAAGGACCAAGGGCTGGTTCAGGTGGAATTCTGAGACTACTTTGGAAAGGAATTTAGGGTGCGTTCGAAGCACCACCTTGTCCTCATAAAATACTGTGTATGAGTGTGGCGCTATGACCAGGGCATGTATTTCAGAGACTCTGCGAGCAGAAGTAATGGCCACAAGAAAGGCAGTCTTTTAGGTCAGAAACTTCAAGTCACAGGTTGCTAGCAGCTCAAATGGCTTACTGGTGAGCATGTCTAGCACAAGGTTGATATCCCAAGCAGCAACCAGTCTACTGACTGGTGGTCTAGTGTGCAGGATACCTTTAATGAATCTTTTCACCAATGGTAGCTGAGCTACTGACATATTGTGGATAGGCTCGTGTTAAGCAGAGATCACACAAAGATGGACCTTCAACGTCGAGTATTGCAGTCCTGCATTTGACAGGTCTAGAAGGTACTCCAACACCTTGCTTGGTGAGCAAGAGAAGGGGGTCCAAGGAGGACTTAGCACACCAAATGGAAAATCGTTTCCACTTTGCCGTGTGGGCATTCCTAGTGGATGACTTACGTGCTGCTAGGAGGATGTCTGAGATTCTCTGAGAGACATTGAGTCTGCTCAAATCTATCTCCTCAGGAGCCAAGCATGGAGATGAAGGGACCGCAGGTTGGGATGTACCACCGGACCCTGGGTCAGGAGGTCTGCTTGATGTGGAAGTTGTCTTGGTGGGACTTCTGATAATCTGTTGATCAAAGGGAGCCAAATCTGACGAGGCCAGTATGGGGCGATGAGAATCATGCTGCCCCCTTGTGCCTCCAATTTGAGCAGCACCCTCTGAATTAAGGGAAGAGGAGGAAATGCATACAGAAAGCGTCTCGTTCATCATAGTCTGAATGCATCCTGACAGAAAGTGCCAGGTTCTGGATTTCTGGAGCAAAACAGAGATAGTTTTCCATTGAGTGGGGATGCAAAAAGGTCCAGGTCTGGAGTTTCCCACTTTTCGAATAGCGATTGCACGACATTTGAGCCAAAAGACCATTTATGTGGATCCACCTCCGTTCTGCTGAGGTGATCCGCCAGGTCATTCTGGATTCCTGGCAGGCAGACTGCCTGGATCAGTGCTTTGTGCTCGAGACACCATTCTCACACTCTCATGGCTTCCCTGCAGAGAGGGTAAGAGTGTGCTCCACTCTGTTTGTTGATGTAATATATCACTGTCTTGTTGTCCGTCTGAAGGACAATCACCTTGTGACAGAGGACATCCTTCAAGGCTCGGACAGCATACAGGACAGCTCTCATCTCCATTACATTTATGTGCAGCAGGGACTTGTCCTGACTCCACAGACCCTAGGTATGGAGATCCTGAAAGTGAGCTCCCCAACTGGTCAGAGATGCATCTGTGGTGATCTGCGTTTCCAGTGGGGCAAAGGGAAAACCTTATAGAAGGTTGTCCTCCTGAGTCCACCAAGTGAGTGATCTTGTTAGAGGTTCTGTCACCTTGATGTGGAAGGACTGTGCATGTATGATCGTAGATCACTGATTGCTGAGCATCCACTGAGTGGTTCTCATGTGCAAGCGGGCCACAGGCACGTGAACACAGAGGACGCCATGATACCCAGCATCCACTGCTTCGAGAGGGCTCAAACCAATTTGTTCTCCCTGATGAACTGAGCCATCTGGAGAATGTCATTTCTTCTGACTTTGGGGAGGAAGGCTCTTGCCCTGCAGGTGTCCAGGTGAGCTCCTACGAAAATAAGTTGTTGGGAGGGTTGAAGCTGTGATTCTTCCAGGTTCAGGAGAACTCCCATGGATGTGAGTAACTTGGAGGCTGTTGAAACCGCTTCCTATGTCTGCAGTCTGGAGGAGCTTGTAAGAAGTCAATCGTCCGGATACGGTAACACCTGAGTTTTCTGAGATGCGCCTCGAGTACTGCAAAGCACTTTGTAAAGACTTGTGGCGCTGAGGATAGCCCAAAGGGCAGGACTCTGAACTGACCGTGCTGGCCTAGAGCCACAAAGCGTGGGTACTTGTTGCTTGGGTGCACTAGGATGTTTCGGTAGGTGTTCTGCATGTCTAGAGATGCCAGCTAATCATTTTGATCAATCAGTGGTAGGAGTGTTCCCAGCAATATCATCTTGAATTTCTCTTTGAACAGGAATTTGTTTAACTTCTGTAGGTCTAGAATAGGGTGCATACTGCCTGTTTTCTTTGGAACTAGGAAGTAGTGGGAGTAGAAACCTGTGTTCCATTTTGCTTGCGGAACCACTTCTACTGCTCTGTTGTTCAGAAGGCTCTGAATCTCAGAAGCAAGGAGGTCTGACTGAGTGGGAGACAGTTTGGGCTGTCATTTGGGTGGACAATCCAGAGGGGTCTCCGAGAAATTTTAAGAGTATCACTCGAATTATCCTGAGGACCCATTTGTCCATTGTAACGGACTTCCACTGGTTGTAGAACTGAGTCAGATGCCCCTCTACCGCCAGAAAGGAGTCCCCCTCGGGCAGTTGAGGTGGGACATGGGCGGGTTCTTCAGAGGGTGGCACTGGGTACTTTCGGACCCTGTGCCTTCTGCTGCATTTTTTTCTGTAGTTGAGGGGCTTGGTTCTTGTTAAAAGCCCCTTGGCCCCACCACGAAAGAACTAACAGTTATGAAACTGCTGGCGGTTTGCATCCCGTTGAGGGGTCTGGCCGTCTTAACAGCAGTCCTAGTCTTTTCAGTGGCCTCTAATGCCTGCTCCACATGAGGGCCAAACAGATAAACACCATCAAATGGAAAATTCATGACTCTCTGTTGAGCATCATTAGTGAATCCCAAAGTCCTTAGCCATGAGTGATGCCTGGTGCATATCCCGGCCGCTGCTGCTCTAGAAGCAATTTCAAAGGCATCCATCGCAGCCTTAAGTTGCTGATTGTTGGACTCAATGCCTCTAGTAATGGTTTGAAGAAGCTCAGAGTTAATGTCCAAGTCTGGATGAGCTTCCACCGTGTCTCTGAGCGAATGCCAGAGGGTATACTCATACTGAGAGAAATAGCCCTGATAGCTAGCAATACGCATGCCTAGGGTAGCAGCAGTGAACACTCGCTTCCCCAGAGTGTTAGTTTTATGGGATTCTTTATTTACTGGACAGGCTGTGGGCTCCTGGGGAAGCACGGCTTTGTCATTCTGTGCCAAGACCACTACAGTGTCTGCAAAGGCTTGGGAAGCAAGGATTGCTCTATCCTTAGGATAGGAGGAGCGTATTTCCTGTCTATGGACTTAGCCACAGAAGGAAAGAGCACTGGTCTGTCCCACATCATTTGTCAAAAGAGTCTCGAAAGAGGATTGCACTGGTGGTGTCAATTCCACAGGAATATCAGGAAAGTACAGTTACATAAGAATGTAATGTAACAGTAGATCTTCTTCGAGAGGAGCTCTTGCAGCAGGTAATACCATTATGACTAATGACACCAGGCATTTGGACCCCACGGAAAACTTGTAGCTAGCAGTCTATAGCGGGGGACCACCCCCGACGTCAGCTCCACCTGACATCAGACATGGTATAAAGGGGGCGGTCCCCTGGCATCATCTCAGTTCTCCCACTGGATACCCGGCTGATAAGTACAGGAGAACCAGATAGGAACTCCACAGCCTCACATAAGGGTAACAATACAGATTCCTGGCGGATGGTGGGTTGGAAAGCCAGCTGCTGCAAGAGCTCCTCTTGAAGATATGAAAATTACGTACCTACCGTAATTCTTGATCTTCTCTTGTATCTTCACCATTCATTACTTACTGGGCGTAAGCCAGAGGCGCGCACCCGACACGGGAGCTTTTTTTTTTTTTTTAAACTTTACAACGGCACCGCCTCTCGAGAGTGACGCCATGCCATGGCAGGGCCGCTAGTAGCGATCGACTCTCCTCCAACTCAGTTCTGTGGAGCCGAGAGGCAAAAGCGAAGCAGAGAATAGAGATAGGAGCAAGATAGCCAAGGGATAGCAAAGCAAGGAAGAATGAACTGAAAAAGGAATAAGCCGATGGAGGAAGGACAGAGGAGATAAGAGTATCCCTAACCTAGGGACTGCAGGGCCTCCTTACCTGGGCGACTCTAGGAGGAGAGAAAAGGAAGGAAATGAGAAAGATGAAGAAGAAGAAGAGAAGAGAGAGATGGGATGTTGAAGGGACCAGAATGCCCAACCAGCATAGTTAGCTTATAGCTGAAGGCTCGACTAACAGGGAAGCAAGAATCCCTGGAGATAGAGCTGAAGAGAAGGTTCACCAAACCCGCTAGACAGACTCAGGAGGGCATAGTCCTCATCTTCAACATGCCATTGTTGTTGATACCCCCTTCGGGCTCCTGGCCGCGAAGGCCTTTAACCAGAGGACACTCGAGGAGGGAAGAATAAACCCCAGGCAGCATGAGAGCCTGCTCAGGGGTTTAGAAATGGAAAATGTAAGCTTTCAGGCTTTTTAAGCATAGAAGGGACTCAGACGGACTCGCCAAGGCAGGCCAGAGGCTTAGGCTGGCTGGGATTGGTTATGGTCAGCACTGCTCTTCTGTAAAACTGTCCAGGAGGACACTTGAAAGGAAAACCAATCATCAAATCTCACGAGAAGGGTTGCCTGCCCTCTCATCTCCCTTCTTGTTTGTTTTCCTTTTTTTTTTTTTACAGATAATCATTTGCAGGCTAGAGCATGACCCCAATACTAAGAATGCCTATAGCAGTCGAAGAGAGTTCCTCAGCATTTTTTTTTTTTAAAAAAAGAAAACAGACGTGTCTGCTCCTCCGCTCTGCAAGGCAAGAATTAGAGAAGGGGGAGGGGTTTTTGATTCTAGGGCGCAACAGCTGGAGCACGGGATTGCAGGATCAAAACTGAATAGCCTGAGCCAAGCTAAAACCCCAGAGGTATCTCGCCCGAGGGATGGCAAGATATAGTTGTGCAGTTTGATCGCCAATGCACGAGATGGCCCAAGAATCTTATAGTAAATAATTTTTCTGGAGAAATAAGAACCCCCCCCAAGATATAGATTTTTTTTTTTTTTTGGAAAAATTGAGCAACTCTTCCTATCTTTTATAGTTTTTTTTTTTTTTTATATATTTTGCAGAGAGAGGAAGGAGACGGGAGGTGGAGAAGCCACAGGAAGAGGCCACTGAGGGGATGGAGGAGGTAGTAATGAATGAGAAGATACAAGAGAAGATCAAGAATTACGGTAGGTAATGCATTTTCATATCTTCCTTGTCAATCTTCACCATTCATTACTTCCCTGGGTGAGTACCAAGTCCCTCTCCGGAGGGGAGAGGCCACACCCTGAGGGAACAAGACCCCAGCCTTCTGCTGGTGAGAAACAGAAGGAGAAGACCCTGGCTTATTCAGAAATCTAAGTGGGGAAGAGCTAGGAGGTGCCTCCCGAGGACGAGGAGACGGAGGGAGCCCCTGTAAAAGTCTCCTAGCTCTAGAGGAGAAAAGACGGGTCCCCCGGAAGGCGGAGCGAATCACCCTACGCCGGGCCAGGGGTGACAACCTGGAAAGACGCAGCCATGCCATCCGCCTGATGCAGATCACTGTCCCCGCTAGCCTGGAAGCCACCTCATTGGCGTCATAAGATGCCCTTGCTTGGTGTCTTGCCAGCTCCAGGCCTATCGCGGAGAGGACAACGGCTTGTCTGGTTTGCTCCGTGTCAGGCATTGATGCCAACAGCTGGGACATCATCGACCACAAATGCCGGTTGTAGGCAGCATGGTGAGCCTGATGAGATGCAATACAGGCACCTAAGAAGAGAGAACATCTTCGCCTCAACGGTCGAATCTGAGAGTCCGCATCCGTGGGCGGTCGTGCCAGGGCAGCGGCGCCCAGAAGGAGTATCTAGGTAAACCAAACCAGAGGGCGGGTTGGGAAGGGAACCTAGAGACTCTGAGGGGGCACAATACCTACGCTGACAGTCAGCCGGGGCTGGAGAAGAAGCGGCTGGGGACTGCCAGGACCGGATAGATGCCTCCTGGAAGGGGATAGGCCAGGAAGGTACCACCAAATGCTGGGCACTGAATTCACCAAGGAATTTCTCGCCTCCTGCTGGGTATTGTCTCCGAACATAGGAACCAAGATCCCTCACCATCCTCGAGAGGAAACGCTGATATTCTGTGAAATCAGCATCGGAGGAAAGATAGAGGGGTTCCTTCCTCAGAGGAGGAGACGAGGATGATGGGGAGCTGGAATGTCCAGAGGATTCCCGGCGTGGGGAGAGTCGAAAGACCCGCTCATGCATGTATCTAACATATGAGGGAAGGCGCTGCAGAACCTTGAACTGCTCCCAGGATAACGGACCCGTGAGGGACCGACATGGCCTGGGAGCGGGGTGGTGTAGGCAGAGAGATGGGAGAGGGCACCTCCGAGGAGGCAACTGCCTTCAGCAGGGCTCTGGAATCGGGAAAGGAGCCCAGTAGGAGGGATCCCGGATATCAGACCAGGCCGCAGAACAGAACTCCGGGGAAGCGGAGCCTGGAAGAGCCCTGGGGGAGAACCTCCCCTGTGACGACGCTGGGACTGCATGGATCCAGAAGGGCAGTCCGCACAAACGCCGCCGGAGGACACCCTAGAACCCTGGAGGGAGGGGCGAGGCTCTGCACTACAGCTCCTGGCCACCCCCGAGGTGGCCAAAGAAGACCGAGTGGCAGACCCCCTGCACCTCAACCCCTCGGACTCCGAGAGGGCCCTCCTCCTCGACCACAGTGTCCCCCTGTCCCTAGAGGGGGCAACAGCACCCCGGGGTGTAGCTGTCACCGGGCCTCCAGAGAGGGGAGCCTCCCCCTCCGTCACCCCCACGCCAGCCCCCCGCCCCGCCACCCCCAGCTTGGGAACCCCAGGAGACGACGGTAGGGGAACAGAGGGAGGGGCCCGCTGCGCTGCCTGGCACCCTAGCCACCGGGGACCCAGACCTCAAGAGTGGGGTGCCAGGATGGGTCCACGTCCGAGTCATCTCCTCGAGGAGGACGAGACCAGCTGGACCTCGGCTGGCCACCAGGGGTCCTCGAGGCCACGGGGCCGCGAAGCCCCGGTACCAAGTGGTGACGCCGCCGCCCCCACGCCAGTAGCAGCCAGGCTTATTCCACACCCCAACGGCACTGGCAGGCCCGCACCGCCTGAGGAAGGACACGCCCACGAGGACGCCGCGGCGTTGGAGGCGAAGCGGCATCACGACGGCGCCGCGAATCGCCGAGGTCCCGCGGCATCGCCAACGGGCGCTACCGATCACCGGGCGCTAGTGATCCAAAGCGGCGCCGCCAACGGTGCCACCTCGATCACCGGAGCCGCGTAACGCGCCAGGATCCAAAACGGCGCCGAACGGCGCCGCCGATCACCAGCACCGCGAACGGTGCCGGGATCCAAAACGGCGCCGGAAGGCGGCATCGAGGGTCCACCTAAGCCAGGCCCAAAAGTCGAGGGCCTCGACATGGGGAGCCTGCACCCGAAGAGGTGATTGCCACAGTGTCCGCCGCGCCCCAGAAGGGACTATGACGCTCCCCAACACCGCACAAGAGGCCTCTCCTCGGCAAGAATAGACGAGAGACCCTCCTCCTCGGGATCCGAGTAGGCCCGGAGGGGACCCGGGAAGGCCTAACGACCTTGCCCGAGAATCCCGAGAGCGACGCCATCCCTCAAGGTCGGGCGGGCCTTGCCGAGCAGAACGCCGATTTCGAGGACGAGCGTCCATCGAGAAACAGGCGCCGCAATCCATATCATGGTTGGGTCCCAGGCAACGAAGGCAAACGCCATGCGCGGTCCGAGACGGAGAAATGCCGCCACAGGAGCACCGACGCATAGGGCGCGTCTGCCTTAGAAAAGCGCTTAGCTCCCCCAACCGGACATAACGCGAAATTAACAAGACTAAAACACAGTAGGAAAACACACCCGCGCCGTTAGATAGAAAAAGGAACAGTCTTACCGATCGGGCGCCGAAAAGCAAGAAAACCAGGAGTCGGTACACTACCACGCAGTTAGGACGCCACACGCGAGCAGGTGCTGCCTCGACAGCGGAGAAACAGAACTGAGTTGGAGGAGGAGTCGGTCGCTACTAACGGCCGCTTCTCGCATGACGATACTTACCTCGAGATGTGCCAAGTAGCCAAAAGTTTAAAAAAAAAAAAAAAAAGCTCCCTGTGACAGGTGCGCCTCCGCTACACCCAGGAAGTAATGAATGGTGAAGATTGACAAGGGAAGATCTACTGTTACGGTAAGTTCTTACGTAACTGTACTATTTAACTTCTAAGTGGAGGTCTTGCAGCAGGTAATACCATTAGAACTGAGTCCCAAGCAGTACCTTAGAATAGGCACAGGTCAGTTTGGGAGGTGGCGATAACTAACTGATGTCAGGGAGACTGAATAACTTCAAGAAAGCAGGCCTTGCAGGACGGCTAGTCCAAAGCCAGCTCCCCTCCTAGAAGCAATGTCTAGGCTATAATGCCTGATGAAGGTGTGGACCATGCTCCATGTTGCTGCAGCACAGATGTCTGCTGAAGAGACAGTTTTTAAAAAGGCAAAAGAGGTAGCCATAGCCCTTTGTTGAGTGACCCCTGATGGGTCCAGGAAGGGGTCTGTTATGATTCTGATAACAGAAAGAAATGCAGTGTACGAGCCAACGGGCTAGCAACTGCCTGGAGACAGGAGCCCCTGTCATCCTTTTTGCAAAAGAGACGAACAACTGGTCCATCTTCCTGAAATGCTGAGTCCTGTGAAGGTAATATCTCAGGATCCTATGAACATCCAAGGAGTGCAACGGGACTTCAACTTGGTTAGAAAATTCAGGGTAATAAACCTGAAGGTTGATGTCCTGATTCAGCATTTGTTCGGACACCACCTTCAGTAAGAACTTAGGGTTTGTATGCAGGGTGTCCCTATCCCTGTGGAAAAATGAAAATTACGTACCTACCGTAATTCTTGATCTTCTTGGACGAGTCCCCACCACTCATTCACACTAGTGGGGATTAGCGCCGGAGGCACTAGGACCCATCGGGAGCAAACTTTTTGCTGGAGGGTCGGCGCGAGAGATGGCGCCGCGAGGCATGGCACCGCGAGCAGCGGCTCGAGCGGCAATGACCATCTCGGCGACGACCCTCCAACTGCCTCAGTACCTTTTTTACCAAGAAGGTGCAGCGCAACTAACGTAAAGAGTAAATATAACCTTAAAAAACGGACATAAGATAGTCCGTACGACCCGTGTAAGAAGGGTCAGCAAAGAAGTCCTCACGGCCTAAAGATTTGAGGGAGTGAAGACCAACACAGCGGTGAGCTCGGGGGATGGAGGGTGGGCGGGTAGAATGAGTGGTGGAGACTCGCCCAAGAAGATCAAGAATTACGGTAGGCAATGCAATTTTCATATCTTCCTGGACATAAGTCTCCACCACTCATTCACACTCAGTGGAGAGTACCAAGCTGATAATCCCCCAAAAGGCGGCAGGAGAGCCACAGCTCACGCGGCTTAAGATAGAAGCCCATTAAGGATAGTTCTGCCGAATGCGGAATGTCGCCTGGCATGAACGTCCAGTGCATAATGTACTTGGTATGCACTGAGCTCAGGTGGCGGCGTTGCAGATATCCGCAATTGGAACATTGCGAATCTCCGCTAAAGATGCCGCGACCGCCCTAGTAGAGTGAGCGTACACTCTGCCCTCCAATTTAACTTGAGCCATGGAGTAGCAATGTCGAAGGCATGCCGCTAACCATGATGAGATGCATCTAATAGCGACGGGTTGACCCAGCCGGGTGTCGCTGAAAGAAACAAACAGTTGCTGATCTTGCAAAAATTCTTGGTTCTATCTAAATAGAACCGCAAGGCTCTCTTAACATCCAAGGAATGAAGAGATCGTTCTCCTTCATTTTGGAAATTAGCGAAGTAAGAGGGAAGTACCAGAGGTTGGTTTAGATGGAATTCTGACACAACCTTGGGAAGAAATTTAGGATGAGTACAGAGAACTACCTTGTCTTTATGGAATACAGTATACGGAGGGTCCGCACCAAGGCATGAATTCCGAGACCCGCGGGCTGAGGTAATGGCCACCAGGAAGGCAGTCTTCCAGGTAAGAAATTTTAGCTCACAGGTAGCTAAGGCCCGAAGGCTTCCGAGTGAGCATGTCCAGCACCAGGTTAATGTCCCAGGTTGCAACTGGACGCCTAACAGGGGTCTGGTATGAAGAATCCCTTAAGAAATCTCTTCACTATAGGAAGCTGAGCCAGAGTCAAGGAAGAAACCGCTCATGGAACGCTGAGATGGCACTAAGGTGAACTTTAACTGTGGAGTACTGGAGACCTGAGTTTGATAGGTCCAAAAGATACTCCAGAACCTTGTCAGGAGGACAGGAAAAGGGATTCCAAGAGGACTTTGCACACCAGAGAGAAAAGCTGCTTCCATTTGGAAGCGACAGCTGGGTGGCTGGCTTCACAAGAGCCAGAAGGATGTCCGAGACTCTACGAGAGACGTTGAATCGATTCACTTCTACCTTCAGGAGCCAAGCATGAAGGTGAAGTGATTTCAGGTTGGGATGGACCAACGAACCCTGAGTCAAAAGGTTGATTTGCAAGGGAAGTGGTCTCGGAGAGGCTGCCAACATACTGTTGAGCAGAGGAAACCATAGTTGCCGAGGCCAGGAGGGAGCAATGAGAATCATTTTGGTCCCCTGAGACTCGAACTGAGGAGAACTCTCTGGATTAGAGGGATCGTGGAAAGGCGTAAGAAAACGTTTGTCCACCATGCAGCCTGAACGCATCCTGACAGAAAATGCCAGGCCCTGGATTTCTGGAGCAGAAGAGAGGCAGTTTTGCATTGAGTGGGGATGCAAAAGGTCCAGGTCTGAGTCCCCACTCTTCTAATAGTGACCGAGCCGGCTGGATCGGAGACCACTCGTGAGGGTCTGCCTCCGCTCTGCTGAGGTGATCTGCTAGATCGTTTTGTATACCTGGCAGATAAACCGCCTGAATCAGAGACTTGTGCCCAAGCACCACTCCCACACCCTCATTGCTTCCTGCAAAGGGGTAAGAATGAGCACCGCTTGCTTGTTGATGTAATACATCACAGCTTTGTTGTCCATTTGAAGGAGAATGTTCTGTGACAAAGGATATCCTTCAGAGCTTGGATCGCATAGAGGACCGCTCTCATCTCCAGGACATTTATGTGGAGAAGAGTTTCAACTGAGTCCATACACCTTGAGTGTGGAGGGAGCTACAGTGAGCTCCCATCCCATTAGCTAGGCGCCTGTGGTGATGGAGATCTGATGATCCGGGGAGCAAAGGAACCCTTCCAGGAGATTGTTTTTGAGTCCACCAGGTGAGAGACCTTCAAGGGCTCCGTCACCTTGATGGGATAAGACTGGGGTGAGAGGTCGGAGACCACTGAGTGGAGAGCATCCATTGGGTGGTTCATGTGCAACCGGCCAGGGTACAGTGAACACTGAGGACGCCATGAGACCCAACATGCGTTGCATCGAGAGAGCTGTAACCGATTGGTTCTTCCCATCGTAACAGGCCATCCAGGGATGTCGAGTCTTCTGTCCTCTGAAAGGAAAGCCTTCATGAAGAGGTGTCTAGAAGCGCCCCTATGAAAAGGAGCCCTCGGAGGGCTGCAGTTGTGATTTTTTCAAATTCAGCAGAATTCCATGGACGTAAGAAGACGAGAAGTCGCTTGCACGGCTTCCAAAGTCCCTTGGCTGGAAGGGCTTGCTGAAGCCAATCGTCCAGGTAGGGAAACACTGGAGTCCGATCTTCCTGAGATGCGCTGCAGAACTGCACAACACTTTGTAAAGACTCGCGCCGGATAGCCCAAAAGGCAGGACTCTGAACTGATAATGCTGACCCAGAGCTACAAACCTGAGGAACCTATGTGGGTCGGTGGATGGGGATATGCTGGTAGCTGCCCTGCATATCCAGGGAGGCCAGCCAGTCGTGGATGCAGCAAGGGTAACAGGGTACCTAGGAATATTTTGAATTTCTCCCTGGGGAGAAATTTGTTTAACTTTCTGAGGTCTAGAATGGGGCGATCTCTCCAGACTTCTTTGGAACCAGGAAGTAATGGGAGAACCCTGTGCTCCGTGAGATGCGGGGCACCAGTTCTATTGCCCTGTTGCTTAGAGAGGCCCTGGATCTCGGCGGTGAGGAGGTCTGATTGAGAGGCCGACAACCTGGGTTGTCGCCTGGGAGGACAATTGGGGGTTTCAAAAATTGAGAGAATAACCCTCGCGAATTTCCGAGCGACCCATTTGTCCGAGTTATGGACTTCCACTGGTTGCAGAAGTACATCAAACGACCTCCCACTGGAGGAGAAAGTTCCACCTCGGGCAATGTGGATGGAACTTGGGCCAGCAATTCATAAGGTGGCGCTGGGGGCTTTAGGCCCCTGCGCTTTCTGCTTTCTTTTGAGGTTGGTCAGGTTGGCTTTTGGGGAAGCTTCCCTGCTCTGCCTCGAAAGAACTGACGACTATGAAACTGACGCCTGTTCACATGCCCCGAGAGGGAGCAGGCGGAGGTCTGGCCAACTTAATGGCGACTCTAGTCTTCTGAGTGGCCTCTAAGGCTTGTTCCACCTGAGGGCCAAAAGAAAGGAGCCATCAAAGGGCAGCGCCATTACCTGCTGCTGAGCATCATTCGTGAAGCCAGAAGTAGCACAGGAATGGGCCGAGTACAAATAACCACGGCTGCTGAGCGAGAAGCAGTGTCGAAAGCGCCCATAGCGGCTTTGACCTGTTGGTTATTGGACTCAATACCCCTAGTAACGGTCAGAAGAAGCTCTGACCTGGAGTCTGAACCGAAGAGCTTCAACCATTCTTTTCAAAGAGTGCCACAGGATATACTCATACTGAGAAAAATAGCCTTGATAACTGGCAATACGCATACTTAGAGCGGAGGCAGCAAAGACTTCTTACCTAATGTATCAATCTTACGAGACTCTTTGTTAATAGGTCGAGCTGTAGTAGTTTGAGGAAGAACGACCTTTATCATTCTCTGCCAGGACTACAATAGGATCCGCAAAGGCTTGGGATGCCAAATGGGACGATCCTTGGGAGCTGAATACTTTATCAATGGATTTAGCCACTGAGGGAATAAGAGCAGGATTATTCCATATCATTTGAGACAGCTGCTCAAGGAAGGCTGGATCGAGGAGTCAAACTGTAGGGATCTCGAAGCATGAAGGTACTGGAGTCTTAATATCTTCCCAGGATCGATGTCTGTAGTCTGGAGAGAAAGAGTGGATCTCAGGTTCTTCAACAGAGACTGAAAGGACAGGTCCTCGACCACAGGCTCTGTAGCAAAGAAAGATCCTGTTTCCTCCACTTCATCACCCAACCGAAGGTCTGGGTCAGGCTCAACATCATCTCCTGATGGTCCAGAAAGGACTGATTGGACAGGAAAGGAGTGAAAATTAGGAGAGGAGGAAATAGCAGAGAAACAAGGACAGTCCCCGAGGGCCCCCGGCGCCGAGAAGGCAAAACGGGTTGAAAACAGCACCGCAGAGGGGCACGGCGCCGAAGAGACACGCGGCAGACGGCGCCACCAGACCCAACGGTGCCGCAGGCGGTGCCGCGAGACCACGCGGGGCGCCGCAGACAGCGCCGCAGGCCGAGCGGCACCGAAAACGGCACCGACAAGCCAACAGACCCCGCGGAAGGCGCCGGAACGCCCAGGAACCTGGAAAGCTAGAGAAGGAAAAAAACCAGGAGATAAGGGCATCGGTGTGGCCCCCTGTGCCGCAGCCATGTGAGGGGGGGAAACACCTAAGCGCGGAGTCACCGGCACCGAAGAAGGCGCCGCGCGACTAGGGAAGGTCCAACCGCCCTACCCGATCGCTGGAGGAGCCCGGGGCCTGCGGCAACCGAGCCAGGCAGGAGAACCAACCTCCGAGCCCATCGCCCACAAGAGCGCCCACTGATGAAACTGCTCATCTGGAGCCCTACCTACAGGCGGGAGGGGCTCGATAGCGAGGACGACGGTCACCAGCAGTTGGCGATTCAAGAAGGAGAACGGCAACTAGCTACGATAACCCACCGCCGACCAGAGACATACCAGAGGGCGACCTCGAAGTGATGCCTTCTTTTGACCTGTGGGCCAAAGAAGAGCTCAACGTAACGTGCGAGAATGCGATCAGGCTTATTTTTATGCCGACGGGGACCGCCCATCCCCCGGCATCGGACTGACCGCTGTCGGAACCCTGCTGAGGAGAAGGAGGCTGACCGACCCAGCCCGCTGACTGAACAGCTTACATCGGGTCCCCTACCGCCACCTGACCTGCTCATGGTCGACCGCCCAGTAGGCCGAGACTTCTTCAAGTAAGTTAAATTTAAAATATTAGAAAAATTTACGAAAATAGAATAAAATTGCCGCATACTACTATCGAGATAATGTTACAAAAAAATAAACTGAAAACTATGCGCTAGTTTGAAGTTTGACTCCCGACAGGCGAGCGATGTCGTCACTGAAGCGCACTCGATGGCGGGAAAAAAGGAACTGAGGCGGTTGGAGGGTCGCCGCCGAGATGGTCATTGTGCCGAGCGCTGCTCAAGGCGCCATGCTCCTCGGGCGCCATCTCTCGCGCCGACCCTCCAGCAAAAAGTTTGCTCCCGATGGGTCCTAGTGCCTCCGGCGCTAATCCCCACTAGTGTGAATGAGTGGTGGAGACTTATGTCCAGGAAGATCAATGTAAGGTGCTTTGCACATCAAGGCCTGGAGCTCGGAGACTCTTCTAGCGGAAGTAACAGCTACTAACAGAAGAGTTTTCTAGGAAAGGAAGCACAGCTTGCAAGATACAGCTGGCTCAAAAGGAGGGAGCGTGAGTTTCTCCAGAACGAAAAGCAAATCCCACAGAGGAACAGTGTCTCTCCTGGGAGGCCTACTGTGCAAAACCCCTAGAGAAATATTTTGCAGACATTCAATTGTGCCACAGTTCTCTCTCCTAGAGGGACATAATATGCGGAAACCACACACATGTGCACCTTGGTGGACGAGTAACTTAGCCCCAAGTCCAAAAGGTGACGGAGGTACTCTAGCACGTCTGACCAGACAATCCAGTGCACAAGCTGTTGCACAGAGGCAGAAACGCTTCCATTTCATTGTGTACGTAGCCCTAGTGGATAGTTTCCCAGCTGCGACCAGAACTTCTGCCACCCTGCTTGACACTCCTAATCTCTCTTCTGCTAAGACTGCAGGTGCCAGGCATGCAGGTGAAGAGAGTGAAGAGCAGGATGGACGAGTGTCCCCTGCTCCTGTGACAGCAAGTGGGTGGAGAGGCAACTACATTGGAGGCTCCAATGACAGTTACTGGAGCAGCGGATACCAAATTTGGCAGGGCCATAAAGAAGCTACAAGGATCATCCTGACTCCTTCTAACTGCAATTTGAGCAGTACTCTCTGGATGAGAAGGGAGGGAAGGCATTCAGAAACCTCCCTGTCCAAGAGAGGGACAATGCGTCTCACCAAAAAACACCAGGCCCTGGAACAAGCGAGCAGAAATTTAGCAGTTTGGTGTTGTATGAGGATGCAAAGAGGTCCAACTCTGGGAGGCCCCAGTGACCGAGAGGACGTCTGCAACTTCTTGAAGTAGTTCCCACTCGTGGCTTGGAGAGAGAGAGAGTGACTGAGACTGTTGGCGAGAACATTCTGGACCCTGGGTAGATGAACCACCGTGAAGTCTAGGAGGTGTTCTACTGCTCAGTCCCACACTCTCATGGCCTCCCTGCAAAGGGGGTAAGAGTGAGTACCCCCTTGTTTGTTGATGTAGAAGACCACTGGTGTGTAGTCTGTCTGCACCATAAGGGGACCCAGGGAGAGCTGGTCTCGAAAAGCTTGTAGCGCATTCAGAACGGCTCTCATTTCCAGGACATTGGTATGTAGAGTGCTCTGTGGGAGGCCAGGACCCTCGAGTCCTGTGAATCCCTTAGTGAGTCCCTCAACCTGTCAGTGACGTGTCTGCGGTCAGTATGAGGGACGGGGTTGGTCTCTGCAAGAAGACTCCTCCCTCCAGATTTATGTGGCAGAGCCACCAATCGAGGGAGCACTGGAATCCTCGAGAGACCCTGATCGGAAAATCGAGGTCGTCCACTGCCTGATCCCACTGCACTGAGATGCCATTGGAAGACTCTCATATGCAACCTAGCGAGTGGGACCGTGGCTATGGTGGCAGTCATGTGGCCCAGCAGCTGAAGAATGACCCGAGCAGGTACTGTGGAGGCCGCCTGAACTCTGCATGCCAGAGCCTGCAGATGTGTAGCCCTGTCTGAGGACAGGAAGGCTTTTCCCTGCTCGGTGTCTAGGACTGCCCCTATGAATTGCAACCTCTGAGACGGCCAGGGTTGTGTCTTTGGCCAGTTCACTGTAATCCCCAGGGAGCAGAAGAGGTCTTCTGTCCCTTTGACAGCAACTTGGAGAGACTTTTCCATCGGAGTTGAGAGAAGTCAGTCGTCTAAATAGGGCTAGACAAAGAGGCCTCTCCGTCGGAGGGCCGCTGCTACCACTGCCAGGCATTTGGTGAAGACTCTGGGGGCGAAAGAAAGGCCGAAAGGTGGAACCCTGAACTGGTAATGCTGGTCCTGAAACTGGAACCAAAGACACCTTCTGTGACGTTTCAGAACTTTGATATGCATGTAAGCATCTTGCATATTGAGGGAGCATAACCAGTCCCCTTGATGGAGTAAGGGGAACAGACTCGCAAGAGTGACCATCCGAAATCTCTGGTACTTGACCAAGAGATTGAGTTGGCTTAAGCCCAGAATAGGGCGAAGGTCTCCCATCTTCTTTGGAACCAGGAAGAAGCAGGAGTAATACATGAAAATTACGTACCTACTGTAATTCTTGATCTTCTCTTGTATCTTCACCATTCATTACTGTGGGGTTATATCCAGAGGTGCCAACCGCCATGGGAGCTTTTTTTTTTTTTTTTGGAGGAGGCACTCCATCGCCGCCCCTGAGTGACACACTCACAGAGCACGAGAGGTGGCCATTAGCGCTCGCGAGACTCCTCCTCCATCCCAGTTCTGTTAGCTGGAGAGGCAAAAAAAAGAGTTAGAAAAATGAGTGAGGAAAGAGAGCCGAGGGATAGAAAAAGGAAAGGAAACTGAAAAAGGAATAAGCCAATAAAGGATAGAAGGGAGAGGAAGAACTGCCTACCATAAGGGACCGAAGGGCCTCACTTCTGGGGCGGCTCTAAGGGAGGAACAGATAGAAAGGAGGAAGAAGAAGAGTAAAGAGAGGAAAGAATAGGAGGGGAGGCTAGGAAGGGGGAAGACTGCCGTTGGCAAATTAGCTAAGGGTTATAAGCTCGGAAACATAAACAAGGATCCCATTTTGAAATTCAGGGAGAAGGTCAACTGAACTTCACCCGCAAAATGGACACCAAAGGCAGGTTCCCTAACCTTCCGCCTACCCAATTTTTCCAGACTCCAGCCGGGAGCTCTTTAATTATTAAGAGGGAAAAACTCTGTTCCAAACGAGAGCTGCCAGCCAGGAGGGAAGAAGCCCAGTAGCACCTTGTTAAGTGATAACACAGTATCATGTGAAAGTTGGGGGGGGCCCCCAGGGGGCACCCCTATACCAAATAGAGAGAGAGCGGGAACTCAATCGGACTCCCTTGAGGCAAGGGAGGGAACACTCTTTAAGGAAATTGGAGTGCCGGATAGCACTAAACCTGTGGAGGCTGACACAATAGGATTAGGACCTGCCAGAAGGGGTCTGGAAAAGGGAAGACGAGCCACATAAGGGATCGTCTCTTTAAACTGTGAATTGAGAAAAAATGGCTGGGGAGAGCCAAGAGATGCCTATTAAGGGCAGTCAGAAAGAGTTCCCTCAGGACAGATAAATGTAGCTCGTTCCTCCTATCCTCAGAGGGAAAGATCCGTTCAGAAGAATGGAAGGAGAGCATGAAAAACGTTTTTATTTTTTTTTGGCTTAACGGCCAAGGGAGAAGAGGGAGGGACAAGCAGGGAGGGGGAGACACCAAAGAAGGAGGCCCTTGAGGGGATGGTGGGAGGGATTCAGTAATGAATGGTGAAGATACAAGAGAAGATCAAGAATTACGGTAGGTATATAATTTTCATATCTTCCCTTGTCACCTACTGAAGCAGGGTCCTCCTTCCTCTGCTGAAGGACTTGAGCAGCACCAGGAACGGCGGCTGCATGGGACCCACCAGAAGAGGGAATCCCTTCTCGGACCTTCAAAGGGTCCACCACAGAAGACTCCAGGCCACCCCTAGCCGTGGAGCCATCCGAGCTAACCAGCTCCGGGGAGTCCGGGAGGGGAATACTGGACCGTCTAGCCCTGTGGCCTACAGGAGGTTCAGAGCCAGAGGACTCTAGCTGCTGGTCTGTGTCCTCAGCTGAGTCATCTCCCTCCAAGGAGGGGTTGACAAGGGAAGACTCCAAACCAGCCGCAGCAGGAACCTGCCCGGAGGTGGCACCAGGCCTGGTACCGCCGCAGGCCGTGACAAGCAACATGTCTGCCGAGTCATCCGTCCCCCTGGCGGTGTCCAGTTCCCGGGCCCCATCGCGAATGATGTTGCCCGAGTACCTGACACCTGCAATGGTACGCCAGATCCGCACGGCATCAGAAACGGGCGCCATGAAACCCCCGCACAGTGAACGTGCCGAGGCCCAGCGCAGCACCGCCCAAGTCCCTGGCACTGAGAACGGTGCCGAAGTCCAGAGCGGCACCGCCCGAATCACTGACACCGCGAACGGCGCCGAGGCCCAGCGCGGCACCGCCCAAGTCCCCGTTGCTGCAAACTGTGCCGAGGCCCAGAGCGACACTGCTGAAGACGTCACCAGAACCCATGGCGCCGCGACCCAGAGCGAAACCGCCGACGTTGCCGCCAGAGCCCCTGGCGCTGCGAACAACGCTGAGGCCCAGAATGGCGCCACCTACAGCCCCGACCGAGTCACCGGCGCTGTGAGAAGCGGAAGACTCTATGGCGAGGAAAGACGGATTAAGAGCCGACCAGTGCTGGGCCCCACAGCCAAGGGCCGCGACACCGGGGGAGCCTGCACCTCCGAGGAGGTGACTGCCGGGACGGTGCCAACAGTATGACCCCGGGTGGTATCACGCCGTTCCTCCGGCGCCGAAGAAGAAACCTCCTCCTCTGCAAGGCTGGAAGTGGAGGAGGTTCCCCCTCGCCAGGCCGCATAGACCCAGGAGGGGACCCAGAGGAAAGGTCAAGAGATCTGGCCTGGGAAGCCCTAGGGTGACGTCGTCCTCCGAAAGTTGGCAGAGCTCGCCCGACTCGAAACATGTGGACTTCTAAAACACGGCGGTCCATGGAGAAGCAGGCATCACAATGGTCCATATCATGGTAGGGTCCCAGGTACCGGAGACAAACAACATGATAGTCCATGATGGAAAACTGCCAGCCACAGGGGCACCGACACATAGGGGCACGGCCCGCCTTAGACTTACACTTTGTCCCCAAACCAGACATGATGCTAAACAAGTAAGCAAAAACAGAGAAAAGGCTCGGTGTCGTCGAAAGAAAAAATAATAATGGAAAGGTCTTACCAGTCGACAACGTTGAGAAATACCGGGATGAAGGAGCGTCAAAATAAACTTCGAAAGAGGCCTATGACGCAGTTAACTACCAAACTTGTGCAGCAGGTGCAGCCTTGACGGCGGGAGAAACAGAAGTGGGATGGAGGAGGAGTCTGCGGCGCCTAACGGCTGCCTCTCGCGCTCTACGAAGAGTGTCACTCCAGGGGGCGGCGCCATCAGCGCCAACTCCTCAAAAAAAAAAAAAAAGCTCCCGTGGCGGGTGCATGCCTCCAGCTATCACCTAACAGTAATGAATGGTGAAGATTGACAAGGGAAGATCCTCTGCCCCTCTGTGCCAGAGGAACAGGCTGGATGGCCTTTTTCCTCTAGGAGCTGTTGGATTTCTGCTGCTAAGAGTACAGTGTGGGCCGGTGGACAATTGACAGGTGGGGGGGGGGGTAATGGTGGACCAGGTGAATGGGTAAAGTGCAGATCTCCCTCCTACCTTCTCACTCTGTGACTCCTAAAGGGAGAGGGAGAGGCAGCGAGTCAGGCAGTAGGAATAGCGGGGGCCTGAGCCCTGGGAGCTTTGGGCTGCCTAGGGCCTTGGGAGCCTTGGGGGTTAGGGTGACCCCCGCCTCTTGAAACCCTTCCTTGGGGGTTTTTTGCCTCCCTGCCCCTGTCCTTTGCGATGGTGACGGGATTACTGAGACTGGGACTTGTACACATTGGCTACCGCCTTTCCTGACTCTTGAAGTCCTTTGACCAGGGATTCCACCTCTAGCCCAAAGAGCACCGATCCCTGACAAGGCGAGTCCAAAATGAAGTCCTGCAGGTCTGGTTGGAAACTGGTGAGTCTCAGCCATGAATGCCTACATAAGCATACCCCTGAGGTCACAGCTCTAGAGGCCATGTCCACTGCATCACAGGAGCAGCGCAAGACATACTTGTCTACATCCAGGCCTGACTGGGCACAGGCAAGTACATCCTCTTTTGTTTCAGATTCAGGCATAGACTTAACCAGTTCCATGGTCTTTTGCCACAGAGATTGCTGATAGGTGACTATGTGGGCCATAAAGTTTAGAGACTGTATGGCCCCTGTGGCTGATGAGAATACTTTCCGCCCCCAGCTATCGATCTTCTTGGAGGCTGGGTCCGGAGGCTGAGAACTCAAATGTTTAGGCTTGGTGCCGTGGCCATGTGCGGCAGTGAGCACCAGTGAGTTGGTTTTGGGTTGCTCTGCCAGAAAAAGCTCCACTCTAGGAGGCTTATAGAACCTGTCAGCCTTTTAGGAATAGAGGTAGGCATACATCAAGACAGGCAAGTGATGTCCAGGAACGGCTCAACAAGTGGTGGTATGACAAACGGTTTTGGTTCTGTGTCCCATTCGTAAATGGCTTGGATGTGCCTCACGATGTCTAAAAAAGAGGGATCATCTGTCTGGGACCTGGGAGAGTTCTTTGGGCCTGGTGAAGGGGGAAAGAACTCATCCCCAGAGGAGTCAGGAGAAGAAGGATCCACATCCCCCCCATCTGAGAAAGATGTGCGGCCAGTAGAAGAGGCAACAGGAGAACACGGCCTTTTCCTTTTTCCCCTTTGGATCCGGATGGATGCCTTCGTCCCCTCCTGGAATTGGTGGAGTTGGGGGAGGTTCCATAGGTGGAGGAGGGGTTGGGTCTGGGGGTCTATAAAGTAGGTCCCCTTTGACCGTATTCCACCACGTAGTAAAGAGTTACTCTATGTCAGCCACCGAGACGACCACTGGGCTGGGCATTGGGTGCACTGGGCCTGGCGTCTGGGGGTCCTAGGGGACCGGCGTCAGGTTTTGGCCGACGTCTGTATCTGGGCGACCGTCATCTCCTTCGCCTGGAGAGCTGACGTCCAGAGTAGGTGCTGGCTTATCGGACAACCTATCACCCAAAGGAAGGTGCAGACGTTAGATCCTTCACTGGCGACCACCCCTTATCAGGCGTCGGGGTGCGGGACGCTGGGTCTGCTGTCTGGTGGGAGGGCAGACCTTAGCCAGTGGAAGCAGCGGGGGCGTCCAATGTTGGGTGGCCTCCAGTTCCTGCCATTTTTCCCTATGTTTCACTGCAGGACTGGGCCTGTCCTTATATCCTATCCTTGACCTGAGGATGATTTGTGGGGTCGGTGGGCCAGAGAAGAAGAAGTTCAAGAAGGATCTGACTCCCTGTGCTTGCCCTGAGAAGAGGCAGAAGCAGACTTATCCTTGTGGGAAGGCTTGGTCACATGGGCCGGGACCAAGCCGGACCGCCAGACGGAGGTCGAAGAAGAAGAGGCCTTTTTGGAGGGCGACTTAGGGCGTGACTCTGACCTGGCCCTGTCCTTGTGATGGTGTGTCCCTCTGATGATTTACCTGTGGTTGGGGAATCCCTAGTGGGAGAAGATGAGCTGGCCCCAGAACTGTGTTGCATAGCTGCTACTTTTTGCTCCAAAAGGTGCACTTTGAGTGCATTGGCTCTGCTTATCTTAGTCTTCTGGTTAAATTTTTGGCAGTGCGGGCATGTGTCGGGCCGATGGTCGGGGCCTAGGCAAATGAGGCAGGCCGCATGGCCATCCTTCGTCGGGATCTGCTTCCCGCATGCGCACTTAGATTTCTGTCGCGGAGGAGAAGGCAATGACATAAACGGTAATCGGAGATTTTATGAGAGAAAAAGACAATTTTTCGATGAACTTTTCTTCAGAGCGGTTGACTGCAAAGAATGTGTCCGTGGAGCCGAACTACGTGGGTTGACGGCAAAAAAAGAACTGTGATGGCACCAGGGGACCGCCGCTTTATACTAAATCTGATGTCGGGTGGAGCCAATGTCAGGGGCGGTCTCCCGCTATAGACTGCTAGCTACAAGTTTTCCATGGGGTCCTAACGCCTGGTAGCATTAGTCCTAATGGTATTACCTGCTGCAAGAGCTCCACCTCAAAGGCAGATCATGAAGATACTGAAGGCACAAAAGTTTACCAGGATCCACCTCAGAAGTCTGAAGAGAAAGGGTGGAACTCATGTTCTTCAGGAGAAACTTAAAAGAAAGGTCCTTGACCAAAGGCTCTGCTGAAGTGGAGGGCTTACTTTCCCCTTCAAAGGACGAATCCTCAAGCAGATCGTTCCCTAATCGCAGATCTGGATCAGACTCAATATAGTCTCTTACTCCCCCAGAAGGGATAGTGTAGAAGGGAAAGGGAGGAAGAAGAGCAGGAGGAGGCGCTCCTCAAATCGGAGTCAAAAACACCGGCACCTACGGTGGTGCCGAAGATGGGACCAGGGAAGCACGCAGCACCAGGAGAGGTGCTGCAATGGCTGGAGCTGAGGGTGGTGCCGCAATCGGCACCAGCTGAGCACCCGGGGTCCCCAAACTCGACACCGGGGCACCCAAAGCCAGAGATTTGAAAGAATGAAAAGAAGTAGGAGAAGATAGTACCTGTGCTGGCCCCAGCTCTGTAGCCACATGATAGGAAAAGGACAAGGGAGAGGCGTCAACAGCACTGAAGAAGGTGTCGCTCGACCAGGCTGGCCTAACCGCTCCACCCACAAGTCCATGGCTCCCATGCCTGAGGGCCCCAGAGATGGGCCCATAGGCAAGGGCAGTCAGGATAACTGCTGGACCCATTGCTCCATTAGAGTGCCCCAATGATAAAGCTGCTCACTGGAGAAACCCTGCAGGGAGTGGGAAGGAACCCCGGAGCCGAGGATCGCAGCCACTATGAACCAGGTCCTGAGGCAACCCCGATATGCCGGGGTCAGCCTCCTGTCCCCCGCCACCAGCGATCTATGTAAAGACATACCAGAGGGTGACCTCGAGCGGTACTGCTTCTTCTTTGACCGACGGGACGAAGAGCTTGAGGCCGAGCGATGCCGGGTTCCCAACCTTGATCAGGAATGAGCCCGCTTCCTTTTGTGCTTTCAGGACGACCACACTTCCTCCCAAGCACTGGACTGCCTGAAGTCAGACCCCCGAAGAGGGTGGCGGACCGGACCCAGCCCTGTTGCTAAAACAGCTTTCAAGTGAAGTCTCTCTACCATCACCAACCCCGTTCATGGTCAACTCTGTCAAACGCAGGCTGGAGAAGACTTTCTTTCTTCGTTAATTAATCAAAAAAACTTCTTTTTTTTTAAATAAATAAATGAACAAATAAATAAACTATACTAGTCAACTACTGAACGACTATGCTGCTGTCGTATAGATGAGAAGACTTGACTCCCGGCAGGTGAGCAACATCGTCACTGAAGTGAACTCGATGGTAGGGAGAAAGGAACTGAGGTGGTTGGAGGGTCGACGCTGAGATAGCCTATATGGCGCGAGCCAGCCTCACGGCGCCGCGCAAGTGCAGTCCTACCTCGGAGTCGGCCCTCCTGAAGATTTTTGGCTCCTGCTCGGTCCTAGCACCTCCGGCATAGTCCCATTAGTGTGAATGAGTGGTGCAGACCTTATATCCAGGAAGATTAATACTTTCCATGACAGAAGGCGTAGCTTGCAACTCGAGGCCAGATCAAATGGAGGTAGGGTGAGTTTCTCTAACACAAAATTTAAGTCCCAAGCCAGGACAGGATTGCAGATTGGAGGCTTCAAGCGTAGGATAGCTCTCAAAAATGTACTAGATAAATCAAGTTAAGCCACAGTGCGACCATCAACAGGTAAATAGTAAGCAGCGATGGCTGAGAGAAGTACCTTGATGGAGGAGAACTTCAGATTTGAGTCTGAGAGGGACAGCAAGTACTCCAAGATCTGATTCACCAGACAGGTGAAGGGGTCTAAGTGGTACGATTCAGCCCACACAGCAAAACACTTCCACTTCATGGAATAGGTGGCCCTGGTAGATGGTTTCCTAGCTGCCAACAAAACCTCCAGAACCTTAGAGGACACCCCAAACCTTGCAATGGCTACATCCTCAAGAGCCAAGCATGAAAATGGGGAGACATGAGGTCCGGATGGACCAGGGTGCTCTTCTCCTGGGAAAGCAAGCCTGTGCATAGGGGCAGGGGCACTGGAGGTTCCACTGCCAGGTGCTGACGCAAGGGGAAACCAGATCTGATGAGGCCAAAAGGGGGCAATTACGATCATAGTTGCCCCTTATGTCTGACGTTTGATCAGAACCCTCTGAAGGAGCAGGAAGGCATACAGGTATCTCCTTTTCCAAGAGAGGGATAACATGTCTCACCAGAAAACTCCAGGCCCTGGAGTGAGTGAGTAGAAAACCGTCAGTTTTGCATTGAGTGGAGATGCAAAAAGGCCCAACTCCAGATGATACCACCACTTGAATAGATCATCCACTACTGAGGTCAGGAGCTCCCACTCATGAGCTTGTCACTGAGACCGGCTTGGGCTGTCCGCCAAGATGTTTTGGTCACCGGGAACATGAAAGGCTGAGAGTTCCAGGCTTTGATCTATGACCCAATACCAGACCTTCATCCACCGTGAACCACATCCCTCAAGTCTGGTGGGCACCCAGGTGAGCCCCTCAGCCAAGACCTGAGGCATCTGTTGTGAGGATTTGCTGTGGGGGTGGAATGAAGAATGGCACCCCCCTCAGAAGGTTGCTAGGCTCTAGCCACCCAACAGCACCTTTTTTTTTCACATTATTTCTTCGCCCCCTTGCCTGAGGAACTCTCTCCAGCATCTGCCTAACCCACTCTCTACCTCCTGCTGTGGCGACTGCAACTACTCCCTCACTCCAACCAGGCTGCATTCCCGGATCTAAGCCCCCACAGAGAAGGGCTGCCCTATCCTCCCAGGGCACTCTATCTATAGTGTAGTGAGCCTGTCAGAGTGGAGGGCCTGGAAGAGTGAGGAGCCCAGCGTTGGGAGTGTGGAGCTGGCAGCAGTGCCTTTTGCCTATCCTCTGGAGGGGGTCCATTTTTCCTCCGTTTCCCCCGATGCTCGGTCGTGCAATGGCGTCAATGGCACTAGTGCCGACGCCTGCCTCGGCACCGCCCCTCGCAATGCGTGGTGATGCAAACTCGGCTTTCCCCGGTCTCCACCAGAGGTCGCCCCTGTGCGAAGCAACCCCTAGAGCCCTCCCCAGGAAGAGAGAGAGCAGTCCTCCGGACGCTCAATCTCTTCCCTCCCCTGCCAACCCCCAACGACCTGAGCTCTTTCCCGAACCCGGGTCGCCGGCATAGCACGAGGTGTGGCATCCAGCGCGCCTCAACCCTCAGCGCCACCAGGCTGGCTAACAGCACCTTCTTGACTGGATATGAGACCAGAACTGGCTGCTCCAGATAGTCTATACACTGGTTCCACTGGACCTGCAGCATCTACTGAGGAATCCTCATATGCAGCCTGGATAGGGGGACCACAACGATGGCTGCAGCCATGGGTCCCAGTAGGTGCAGAAAGACCTGTGTCAGGATGTGACGGCCGGAGTAGAGCTGATGGGCTTGAGCCATCAGATGCTGTGCCCTGTCTTGGGTTACAAAGCCATTCCTTGAGCTGTATCCAATACTGCCCCAATTTACTGAAGTCATTGGCAGGGAGTCAGAAATGACTTGGGCAGGTTGATTGTGACCCCCAAATCCTGGAACATGTGGCATGATTAAGCCAGAGTGTGGAATAGACGCTCCCTGGATGGTGCTGCTAGCAGCCAGTCATCCAGGTAAGGAAAATTAAAATGAATTACCTATCGTAATTCTTGATCTTCTCTTGTATCTTCACCATTCATTACTGATAGGGTGTAAGCCAGAGGTGTCCACCCGCCATGGGAGTATTTTTTTCCCCAGTGGAGTCGGCGCCGACGGCATCGCCTCCGAGAGTGACGCATCGCATGATGCGCCAGGGGCAGCCGTTAGGCGCCGCAGACTCCTCCTACATCCCAGTTCTGTTAACCAGAGAAGCGAAATAAGTACAAGAAAAAGAGAGCGAGGCAAGAGAGCCGAGGGATAGAAAAAGGAAAAGATATAAACTGAAAAAGGAATAAGCCATCCGGCCTGGTGGTGCTGAGGGTTGAGGCGCTGGACGCCACACCTCGCGCTACGCAGGCGACCTGTGTTTGGGAACGGGCATGGGTTGCCGTGGGTTGGCATGAAGGAGATGGATTGAGCATCCAATGGACTGCTCTCTGTCTCCAGAGAGGGGGGGTTCTGGTGACTAGTGCTTGCCTGACCCCTAGTGGAGGCTGTGGGTCAGTGGCACGTAGCCACAAGCCATGGGGGCGGGACGTGGCAGATGCTTGATTGGGGCATGCACGGGAGCGTGCGCACACCCAGTTGCTGACATCATTGCATGCCATGGCCCGCAGGGAGAAAAGCAGAAAAAGAGCCCGTCAGAATGAAGTTGTGCCCCGCGGTGCCGTCCCCGAGAAGGCACCTCCCTGGCATGGATCCGTTGGGGTGGGTCAAGTCGCTCCTCACCACCCTGCCGCGAAGGGTAAGTCGAGGGGTGCATAAGGGAGTGGGTCTGATCTTTGGGGGCTGGCGCTGGGGGGACAACAGATAGCAGGCTTGCATCCGGAGCTCCGGAAGAGAAAATAATAAAAAAAAAAAAAGGAATAAGCCGGTAGAGGACAGAAAAAGGAATGCCTACCCTAAGAGACCGAAAGGCCTCACTCCTGGGGTGACTCCAGCGGAGAAACAGATAAAGGAGAGAAAGAAGAAGGAAGAAGAAGAGAGGAAAAGAGAAAAAAGGGATGTTGGGAGGGGAGAACTCTGCCAATTGAGAGATTGGTTTGAAGGCTTATAAGCTTGGAACCAAAAACAAGGGAGCAAGGATCCCACTTGATACAACTGAAGAGAAGGTTCAACCGAACCACTTGCACAGCTTTGACTTATAAGGCAGATTCTCTATACCTCCCACTATCCCCAACCCCTTAAACTCTAGGTGAGGGCTCACAGACTGCCAAGGCAGAAAATCTGATCCGAAAGGAGAGCGCCCAACTAGGAAGGGGAAGAAAGCCCACCAGCACCTTGTTAAGTGCTAACACAGATGTGTGTGGGAAGGGGGATATCTGAAGCCCTACAGAGAGCACCCCTTTACGTGAAGGACAGAGTGGGAACTCAATCAGACTCCCTGAAGGAAAGGCAAAAGATCACAAGCTCAAGGTAACTGTAGTGTCAGGACAGCGTTAAACCAGTGGAAGCTGACACAATAGGAGATTGAGAATGCCATAGGAGACCTAGAAAGAGGAAACTGAGCCATTTAAGAAATGGTCTCTTTAACTGTGAATTGAACAACATGGCTAAGAATGAGCGAAGCGGTCACCCCAGGGGCTATCAGAAAGAGTTCCCTCAGGACAGAGATAAATCCTACTCATTCCCCTTTTTCCCCCTGAAATTGGATCCGTCCAGAGAAGAACGGAAAAATCAAGATGTTCTTTTTTTGTTTTGTTTTGTTTTGGCTTAAAGGCCAAAGAAAAAGAGGGAAGGAATGAGTAGGGAGGGGGAGATGCCGAAGTAGAAGGCCCTTGAGGGGAAGGTGGGCGGGTATCAGTAATGAATGGTGAAGATAAAAGAGAAGATCAAGAATTACAGTAGGTACGTAATTTTCATATCTTCCCTTGTCTATCTTCACCATTCATTACTACTTGGGTGAGTGCCAAGCCCCTTCTGAAGGGAGGACAAGAGAAACCCAGAGGGAACAAGAGCCTCAGCCTCCTGCTGGTTGAAAAACAGAAGGGAGAGATCCTGGGCCAATTAGATGAGAAGCCTAAGGCTGAGGAGAGCTAGGAGATGTCCCCCAGAGACGAGGAGATGCAGGAAGCCCCTGCAGAAGCCTCCCAGCCCTGATGGAAAAAAGACGGGTCCCTCGGAAGGCGGAGCGAATCACCCTACGCCGGGCCAGGGGTGACAATCTTGATAGATGAAGCCATGCCGTCTGCCTGATGCAGATTGCAGTCCCTGGAAGCCACCTCACTGGCATCATAAGATGTCCTTGCCTGGTGCCTTGCCAGCTCCAGGTCTATAGCAGAGAGGGCAATGGCCTGTCTAGATTGCTCCATGTCAGGGCATCGATACTAGAAGCTGAGATAGCATCAACCATAGATGCCTGTTGTAGGCAGCATGATGTACATGAAGTGATGCGATACACAACATCGCACGAGAAGAAGAGAACACTCTTTGGCCCAACTGGTCAAATTGTAGGGAATTGGAGTCCGGTGGTCGGTTGTGTGCCATGCGGCGGCACCCGGAAGGAGTCTCTAGGGACATCAATCCCAAAGGCGGGTTGGGAAGAGAACCAAGGGATGGGGCACAATACCTCCTCCTGCAGTCTGCCGGGGGCTGGGATAGGGTCGGCTGGAGACTGCCAGGAATGGATAGATGCCTCCTGGAAAGGAACAGGCCAGGATGGCACCACCAGATGTTGGGCACTGAATTCACTGAGGAATTTACGCATCTCCCACTCAGTATTGTCTTGCCTAACATAGGAGATACGGAGGTCCCCAACCATCCTCGAAAGGAAGCGTTGATATTCCGTCAAATCAGTGTCGGAAGAGAGGTGAACATGGGGTTCCTCTCCCTCCAAGGAGGGAGACGAGGAGGATGGGGAACTCGAATGTCCAGAGGAATCCTGTGGTGGTGGGGATAGGCGAAACACCCGCTCATGCATATACCTAACGTATGAGGGGAAGGCTGCCGCAGTGCCTCTGAACGGCTCCTAGGATAATGGACCGGTAGGACCGACATGACCCAGGAGAGAGGGGGGTGGCTGCAGAGGAACGGGAGAGGGGCACCTACAAGTAGGTAACTGACCTCTGCTAAGGCTTTGGAATCCGGGGAACGGAGCCGAAGCTGGCGGGGTCATGGATAACAAACCAGTTCACAGAACGGAACCCTGGGGATGCGAAACTTGGAAGAACCTGGAAGGGGGTCCTCCCCTGTGGCGTACCTGGGGCTGTAAGGATTCAGAAGGGCAGCCCACAGCAACACCACCAGAGGGGTCCCTGAGCCTGAAAGGAAGAGGTGGGGCTCAGCACTACAGCTTCTACCTGCACCCTGAGGGATAGCAGGTGGAACTCAGTGTGCCTCACCCCGGCCCCTCAACCCCTCAAGACTCTGAGGACGCCCTCCTCCTCGACGCCAGTGACAGAGCTCGTTAATCTGGGGTTCTCACAGGGGAGACCCCAGAAGACAGGGCCCCCAGTCCCTGAGAAGCGCAGTAGCACCAGGGACAGCAGCTGCCACAGCTCCCTCTGGGAGAACAGACCCCCAATCTCCACGCCGTCCCCCGGGACACCAGGCCACCCCCAGCCTGGTAGTCCTCAGAGGAAGACTGTTGAGGAGACTGAAGAATGCGTGCGCTGGGCGGCCTGGCACAGTGTCCCACAGAAGACTCTGATCCCGAGGAATCAGGGAGCCAGGATGGGTCTGCGTCTGAGTCATCCGCTTCCGAGGAAGAGCCAACCAGAAGGACCTCAATACTGGCCACCCCAGGAGTCCCCAGAGAAACAGCGCAGCGAACGGCGCCGGTGCCACCCACAGCGTTGTTCGGCGTTGACGCAGTGCCAACAACACCGGAACCAGCCCCGAATCGTCTGCAACCCCAGTCAAGTCCCCGGCACTGCCCTTGGTACTGGGGTCTGACACGGTGCCACCAACGGAGTCGACCGGGTATGCGGCGCTGAGAACTAAAACGGCACTGCTTCCTCAATCACCAGCATTGTGAGCAGTGCTGGGATCTGAAGTGGCGCCAGAAAGCGACGTTGAAGGTCCGCCCACGCCGGGCCCAGCAACCGCGGGCCATGACACTGGGGGAGCCTGCACCTCCGAAGAGGTGACTGCCGAGGCGGTGTCTCCACCGCGGCCCAGGGAGGGACCATGATGTTCCCCCAACCCCGAAAAAGAGGCCTCCTCGGAAAGACCTGAAGATAAGGAGGCCTCCTCTTCTCCAAACCGTATAGGCCTGGGAGGAACGAAGTCGAGAAATGAACCAGGATGCAGGAGATAACACGGCGTCTAACTTTCACAAAAATGGCCTAGTGGCGCAGTAAACTTTTCTGACACTCCGTGCAGCAGGTGCAGCCTCGATGGTGGGAGAAACAGAACTGGGATGTAGGAGGAGTCTGCTGTGCCTAACGGCCACCCCTCGCGCATCATGCGATGCGTCACTCTCGGGGGCGGCACCGACTCCTCTGGAAAAAAAAAAAAAACTCCCGTGGTGGGTGCGCGTCTCCGGCTTACACCCAAGCAATAATGAATGGTGAAGATTGACAAGGGAAGATCACATAGATTCCCTGCCGTTTCACAGCAGCTGCCACCACTGCCAAACACTTGGTGAACAACCGGGAGGCTGAGGATAAGCCAAACAGCGGAGCCCTGAACTGGAAATAGGCTCCCTGAAAAAGACATCTGAGCAAGCACCTGTGGGAGGTGCATACTGATATGTAGATAGGCAACTTGCATGTCCAGGGAGCAAATCCAGTCCCCCTGGTGTAACAGGGAAAGCAGACCCTGAAGGGTGACCAGCCTGAACCATTTGTATTGGATTGACAGGTTCAGTTCCCTGAAGTCCAGAATGGACTGGATGTCCCCCATACGTTTGAGGACGAAGAAATAGGAGTAAAACCACTTCCTTGCTGGGACTGCGGAATGGGTTCTATGGTCCTTTTGTGAAACAGGGCATGGATCTCTTCCCAGATCAGAGGGATGTGACTGGGAGGGTTCCAGTAGAGAAATGGAAATTATGTACCTACTGTAATTCTTGATCTTCTTGGACGGAGTCTCCGCCACTCATTCACACTGATGGGATCTATGTCAGAGGTGCTAGGACCCAGCGGGAGCAAACATTTTTGCAGGAGGGCCAGCGCCAAAGATGGAGCCACGAGGAGCAGTGCAGCGAGCCTCGGCTCGTGCGGCAATGACTATCTCAGCATCGACCTTCCAATTGCCTCAGTATCTTTTTTCCGAGGAGGTGCAGCATAACTAACCTAGAAGGATAGCCTAACAAAAACCAGACATAAGATAGTCCGGATGACCCGTATAAGAAGGGTCAACAAAGAAGTCTTCACAGCCTAAAGATTGAGGGAGTGAAGACCAACAACAGAGGTGAGCATGTGAATGAGTGGTGGAGACTCCATCCAAGAAGATCAAGAATTACGGTAGGTACGTAATTTCCACATCTTCCTGGATATAAAGCCTCCACCACTCATTCACACTGATGGGAGAGTACCGAGCTAATAATTCCCCGAGAGGGCAGCAGGAGAGACCAAGAGCTCACAATTTTAGGACAGAAGTCCATTAAGGATGGTTCTGCCAAACGAAAGATGTCGTCTGGCATGGACATCCAGGGCACAGTGCTTGATGAAAGTGTGCACTGAGCTCCAGGTAGCCATACTGCAAATATCTGCAATGGGCACATTCTGGATTTCCACTAGGGATGCCGCGACTGCTCTAGTAGAGTGAGCGTACACTCTGCCCTCCAGCTTAACCTGCACCATGTAATAACAGTGGCGAAGGCATACCACCAGCCATGCTGAAATGCATCTGATAGCGACAGGTTGACCCAGCCGGGTCTCGCTAAAGGAAACAAACAGTTGTTGAGCTTTGCGAATTTCTTTTGTTCTATCTAAATAGAAATGCAGAGCTCTTTTGACATCCAAAGAATGAAGGGACGTTCTCCTTCATTTTGGAAGTTCGCAAAGTAAGTAGGTAGGACTAAAGGTTGGTTTAGATGGAATTGTGAAACAACCTTAGGGAGAAACTTAGGATGGATCCTAAGGACTACTTTGTCCTTATGAAACACAGTATACTGAGGGTCTGTGACCAAGGCATGTATTTCAGAGACCCTGCAGGCTGAGGTAATGGCTACCAGGAAGGCCGTTTTCCAAGTGAGAAATTTCAGCTCACAGGTAGTTTGAGGCTCGAAAGGCTTTCGAGTGAGCATGTCTAGCACAAGATTAATGTCCCAGGCTGCGACCAAACATCTGATAGGAGGTCTGGTATGCAGAATACCCTTAAGAAACCTCTTAACTACCGGTAACTGAGCCAGTGACAAGGAAAGTACTGGTTCATGATAAGCTGAAATGGCACAAAGATGAACCTTGACTGTACAGTATTGCAGATCTGAATTTGAGAGGTCTAAAAGGTACTCTAGAACTTTATTTGGTGGGCAGAAAAAAGGATTCAAAGAGGATCTTGCAAACCAGAGAGAAAAACGCTTCCATTTGGCTGTGTAAGTTTTTCTAGTGGCTGGCTTACGCGCAGCCAAAAGAATATCTGAGACTCTGCAAGAGACATTGAACCTGTTCACTTCTATCTCTTCAGGAGCCAAGTGTGAAGGTGAAGCGACTTCAGATTGGGATCGACCACAGGCCCCTGAGTCAGAAGGTTCGTTTGAAGGGGAAGTGCTTTTGGAGGGGTTTCCAACATACTGTTGAGTAATGGAAACCATATCTGTCGAGGCCAGAAGGGAGCAATGAGGATCATTTTGTCCCCCTGGGACTCGAACTTGAGAAGTACCCTCTGAACTAGAGGAAGAGGAGGAAAGGCGGATAGAAAGCGTTTTGTCCACTGCAGCCTGAACGCATCCTGACAGAAAATGCCAGGTCCTGGATTTCTGGGGCAGAAGAGAGGCAGTTTTGTGTTGAGAAGGGACACAAAAAGGTCCAGGTCTGGAATTCCCCACTCTGTGAATGGTGACTGAACTACGGTTGAGTCTAGAGACCACTCGTGAGGATCTGTCTCTGTTCTTCTGAGACGGTCTGCCAGTTCGTTCTGCACTCCCGGCAGGTAGACCACCTGAATTAGAGCCTTGTGCTCCAGACACCATTCCCACACTCTCACTGCTTCCCTGCATAAAGGGTAAGAGTGTGCACCACACTGCTTGTTAATGTAATACATCACTGCTTTGTTGTCCATTTGAAGGAGAATGTTCTTGTGACAGAGAATGTCCTTCAAATCCCGGACTGCATAAAGGACGGCTCTCATTTCTAAGACATTTATGTGAAGCTGGGACTTGTCCTGAGTCCACGTACCTTGGGTGTGGAGATTATGACAGAGAGCTACCCACCCCATCAGGGACGTGTCCGTGGTAATGGAAATCTGATGATCCAGGGGAGCAAAGGGATTACCCTTCCAGAAGACTGTCCTCTTGCGACCACCAGGTGAGTGACTTCTTCAGAGGTTCTGTCACCTTGATGAGAAAGGACTGAGTGTGAGTGGTTGGGGACCACTGAGTACTGAGCATCCACTGAGAGGTTCTCATGTGGAGGCATGCTAGGGGTACAGTGAACACCGAGGATGCCATGAGATCCAGCATCCGTTGCATCAAGATAGCTCGAACCAAGCTGTTCTCGCTGATGTATCGGGCCATCTGTAGGATATCGCTCCTTCTGTCCTCTGGTAGAAAATTTTTCACACAGGAGGTGTCCTAAAGAGTTCCTATGAAAAGGAGCTTCTGGGAGGGCTGTAACTGCGATTTCTTGAGATTTACCAGGACTCTCATGAACATGAGCAAGTCCAAGGCCGTGGCTACAGTGTTGAGAGTTCCTTGCCTGGAAGGGCTTGCTAGAAACCAGTCGTCCAGATGTGGGAACACTTGTATTCCGATCTTTCTGAGGTGCACTGTGCAAATTGCATAACACTTTGTAAAAACTCGCGGTGCCGAGGATAGCCCAAAGGGCAGGACTCTGAACTGATAATGCTGGCCCAAAGCCACAAACCGAAGGTATTTGTGATGCTTTGGGTGAATGGGAATATGCTGGTAAGCATCCTGGATGTCCGGGGAGGCTAGCCAGTCATGTTGATGAAGCAAAGGTAACAGGGTTCCTAGCGAAATCATTTTGAACTTTTCCTTGGGAAGAAATCTGTTCAATTTTCTGAGGTCCAAAATGGGGCGCATGCCACCGGTTTTCTTTGGAACCAGAAAGTAATGGAAGTAGAACCCTGTGTTCTGTTGATCCAGCGGAACTATTTCTACTGCCCTGTTGTTCAGAAGGCCTCGTATCTCGGAAGCAAGAAGCTCTGACTGAAATACTGACAGCTTGGGCTGTCGTTTAGGGGAACGATCCGGAGGGTTCTCTGAAAGATTGAGGGAATACCCCTCGCGAATTATCCGGAGGACCCATTTGTCCAATGGTATGGACTTCCACAGGTTGTAGAACTGAGTCAGATTACCTCCCACCGCTGAGAAAGAGTCCCCCTCGGGCAGCTGAGGTGGGACTTGGGCCAGAAACTCAGAAGGCAGTACTGGGCGCTTTGGGCCCTCATGCTTTCTGTTGCGTTTTCTTTTGAGGCTGGGGAGCTTGGTTTTTATTAAAACCTCCCCTGCCCTTGCCTCAAAAGGACTGGCGGTTGTGAAATTGACGCTTATTAACACCCCCCCCCCCGAGAAGGGGCGGGAGCAGGTCGAGCCAATTTAATGGCAGCCCTAGTCTTTTATGTGGCCTCTACAGCTTGCTCAACTTGAGGACCGAAGAGATACATACCATCAAAGGGTAATGCCATGATCTGTTGCTGGGCATCATTCGTGAAACCTGAAGTGCGCAGCCAGTAGTGGCGGCGGGTACAAGTGCCCACCACCGCCGCTCGGGAGGCAGTATCGAAAGCGTCCATAGCTCCTTTAACCTGCTGGTTGTTGGACTCGATACCCCTGGTCATGGTCTGAAGAAGCTCTGAATTAGTGTCCAACTCCAGTACAGCTTCTACCATTTGCTTGAACGAATGCCAAAGAACATACTCATATTGAGAGAAATAACCCTGGTAGCTGGCAATACGCATAACCAGGTTGGATGCAGCAAAGACTCTCTTGCCTAAAGTATCTGTGTTATGAGATTCTTTGTCTATAGGTCGGGCTGCAGTAGCCTGAGGGAGGACAACCTTATCATTCTCTGCCAAGACCACAATAGGGTCCACAAAGGCTTGGGAGGCCAAAATGGGTCGATCCTTGGGAGCAGCGTAATTTCTATCTATGGACTTAGCCACAGAAGGAATGAGAGCAGGATTATTCCATACCATTTGAGAAAGTGTCTCAAAGGAAGGCTGTACCGGGGGAGTTAAAGCCATAGGGATCTCTGGGACGTGAAGGTATTGGAACCTTAAAAGCTTCCCAGGATCGATATCTGTAGTCTGGAGAGAAAGAGTGGAATTCAAATTTTTCAGCAGAAACTTAAATGACAGGTCCACAACCACAGGCTCTGCAACAGGATTAGATCCTGTTCCTTCCACGTCATCACCCAGCCTAAGGTCTGGGTCAGGCTCAATATCATCTCCTGACAGCCCAGGAGGGACTGTATGGACAGGGAAGGAGTGAAAGAAGGAAAAGAGGAAGGAAAAAGGTTCAGAGTCGAAGCCCTGAAGACTGGAAGACGTCATACCAAGCCTCAGGTGCCAAGAAAAGCACGATGTTACCTGACCCAGTGCAGCGAGGCACTGGAGGATGCACTGAAAAGCCACATGGCACCAAGGATGGCGCCAAAGGCCAGCGACAGCGCTGAGGATGATGCCAACAATCCCAACGGCGCCGAGGACAGCACCGGATGTGGCAAAACCAACACAGGGCTCCAAAAATTAGGATTTGAGGAGAAGGAAGGAAGAATACCAGGAGATAGAGGCATCGGTGTGGCCCCCTGCGCCACAGCAATGTGAGGGGGGGAAAACACCTGAGCACAGAGTCGACGGCACCAAAGAAGCTGCCGCATGACTAGGGAGGCCCAACCACCCTACCTGATCCCACGAGGGCCCTGGAGTGACCGGGCCAGGCAGCTGGACCAACCTCTGAGCCCACTGCTCCATCAGAGCGGCCCACTGATGAAACTGCTCATCTGAAGCCCTACCAGAAGGTGGGGAAAGGCTCAGACATCGAAGAGGTCAGTGACCAGAAACAGAAACTGGCGACTCCGGAGGAGGAGACCGGCAAGTGACCCCAATGACTGACCGTCAATGCGCACACATACCAGAGGGCGACCTCGAGTGATGCCTTCTCTTTTTTGACCTGCGGGCCGAAGAAGAGCTCAAGGCCGAATGGTGCCAAGAATGCGACTGTTTTCTTTTATGCTTCCGGGGGGACCACCCCTCCCCTCGAGCATTGGGCCATCCATTGTCAGATCCCCCCCCCCGGAGAGGGCGGCAGACCGGACCCAGCCCAGCTGACTGAACAGCTTTAATATGAACTCTCCCTACCGTCACCTGACCCGCTCATGGTTGACTCCTTCAATGTAGGCTGAGACTCCTTTCTTAAATAAGAATAAATTATAGTAAGCTGTACTTATTTGAGATATACTACAAAATAATCAACTGAAAACTATGCTGCTAGTTTGAAGTTTAAGACTCCCGGCAGGTGAGCAACGTCGTCATTGAAGCACACTCAACGGCGGGAAAAAAGGAACTAGGCGGTTGGAGGGTTGACGCCGAGATAGTCATTGCCGCACGAGCCGATGCTCGCTGCGCTGCTCCTTGCAGCTCAATCTCTGGCGCAAGCCCTCCTGCAAAAAATGTTGCTCCCGCTGGGTCCTAGCGCCTCTGGCATAGATCCCATTAGTGTGAATGAGTGGTGGAGATTTTATGTCCAGGAAGATCTGGGGGCTTGTCCTGAGACCACTCCAGAAGTTCCAGGGAGTAGCCATACTCTTGTGAGCTGTAGCACCCAATTGCCTGAAATTATCTCCCACTACCTGTCCAGATGGAGGGAGAAGTGACCCCTTATAACCACCTCCTTCAAGTCTGGAGGGAAGGGGTCCAGCAAGAAGTCAGGAAGGGTAGCAGCCACAACCGGGACTGTGGGATGTCCCTGAGAGCTTTTACTGACAGAGGGGGTGGGCAAAGCAGATGCCACCGCCTGCCGCTTTTCCTGAGGCTTGGCAGACATTCAGTTTTGCCTCTGGGTAGCCTGATGAAAGGGTGTCCTCAGCCCAGACTTGGGCTGTGTGTGATACATAGTATGTACAGACCTCAGGGTGCATCCAGAGGCCTGTAGAGCAGGAAAGATACCTTCAACATCTCCACCAAATAACTTGTGCCCTCTAAAAGAGGAGTTCATGATGGACAACTTGACATCTTGGGCGATCCCAGACACTCAAAGCCAAGAGTGCCGGTGCATGCATATGCCAGCCGCCACCCAAGCCAATGCATCCACCGCATCATAGGTTGCCCGGAGCAAACGGGTACCGATGTCAGAGGCTGACTTAAGGGAACCCAGGGCTTGCTGCTTGGCAGGGTCATCAGGTAAGGATTGGATGGCATCCCTGGTCTGGTCTCACAGGTCTTTTGTACTGGAGCAAGTGTGGCAAGTAACTGAGGATGCAGATCGCAGGGTAGCTAAGGTGAATGTCTGCTTGTCCAGAAGGTCCAACCGACGTGACTCCTTGTCAGGTAGCATGGGACTCAAATGCTCAGGCTGTTTATTGCAGTCATGAGCGCGTTATCACCATGGAGTCCGCTTGCACCTGCTCCCTGAGAAACGCTTTCCTCTGGGGCATGGTACAGCCCATCGACCTTTCGGTACATGGCCACTGTCACCCTCAGAATTGTCCCTGATGCCATGCTCGATGTCAACATCGAGCTTGCTGCTGTCCCCCTTCACCAGAGTCAGAAACAGGCACCAGACTGACATCTTAGTCGGCTGTGCTCAGTCTGGCACCAAGATCATCATCAGTACCAGCACCAAACTCAGACCTATCCACTTCCTCTGTATTGCTAGTGACATCACAGTCAATGACTGGCCCCAAGTCAATTCCAGCACTGATAGCAGGCTCGGTGCTAGTCCCTCCTCCAACAATGCAAACAGTGTTGGAAGGAGGCTCAGCACCATCTCTGGCACTGGCTGCAGCATCGTTACCATGAACAGTGATAACAGTAGGAGCTGCACCACAAGATGGCGTTGAGGTGCCCTCTGGTGTGGAACGGGCATATTGCTGCAGCCCCAATGCTAAGAACGTCTATAGCCTGATGGCAAACAGACTGTGGAGGGAGCTCGGTCGACCAACCAGGAGGAGTCAACTGTCTACCAGAAATTAAAATGACATACTCACCATAATTGCTGATCTTCTAGAATGTCTTCTCCATTCTCACTTATGGGTCTGAGCCAGAGGCACTAGGACCCAATAAGAGCAAAGTCTTTTGAAGCCAAGGGGACCGACATCACTACCAGCACCACTCACGAGGCAGACATAATGACATCGCACTAGTGACAGATGCTATCCCCATTCCTTCCTCAGTTCTGTTTGCCAGGAGAGAAACTAATGAGAAAGAAAAAGTTAGGGGGCTATAGATTCCTAACTCAGAGGGATAGGAAATGGATAGAGGATATAAAATTATAAAAACAGTAAAACCCGACTCCCAACTAAGAGAAACTAAAGGATGGGCACAGGTGGCACAGGAGTAGCGGGTGTAAGAGCCAGAGCCTACTAACAACCTAGACTAGAAGATGGAGGGAGGGCAGCAGGCCTGGCACATAGCTCTGACTAGTCTAGAGAGATCCAGAGAAATCTCTGTGGATAGGATGGCAGAAGCCAATTCAGGGAGAGGTCTTGTGCACACAGAGGACAAGAAGAACAGGTTACTCACCTGTAAATGAAGATTATGTACCTACCGTAATTCCTGATCTTTCTGTGTATCTTCACCATTCATCCACAAATGGGTATGGCGGAGGTCACAACTGGGAGCTTTTTTTTTTATTTTTGATGGACGGAGTCGACAACCACGCCACCCCGAGGCAAAGCACTGCATGGCGCCGTGAGTCAGCCATTAGGTGTCATCGACCCCCCTCCCACCAGTTCTGAGTCGCCGTAGAGTAAGAAAGGGTTGGGGTGGGAGACAAGGAAGTCCAAGGGACAGACAAAGGAAAAGATATATGAACTAAAAGGAGAAATAAACGATGGAGAGGACAGATAGGAGAGTGAGAAAAACTAAAGGGATTGGGAAGGGGCCCTAATCTCTGGAATCAGGAAAGGAAAGGGAAGGGAAGGAGGGAGGGGAAAAGAAGAAGTGGGAGGGGGAGGACATACCCTGGATTCATCCACTGTTCCCAAACTGAATTAAGAGCTGTGAAGGAGTAGCCAGAAGGCTGTATTGCCAGAATTCAAGGCACTGAACAACTGGCAACTAACTCCAGCAGAAGCAGAAGAGGCTATCCTGGGACAGAAGTGGTCAGGAATCCAGGGTTGCCCCCCCCCCAAACCAAATAATTGGATAGGGGGGAAAACAATAAGTTTCCCTAATTAAAAATGAGGAATGAGTCCCTAAGGACAAGGATGGAGGAGGATAGAGGGAGAGAGATAGAGAAAAAAGGGCAGCCACCAACTCCTACCCCAAAGGGGTGGAGCCAAGGCATAACTTTCCCCTGATCCTTCTCCCCCCTGCCAGAAGGCAAAAATCCTCCTGTGTGCCCAAGGTCACCCCGCTCCTGACCAGCGGAAAGGGGGGGGGAAGGGGGCACACAGAGGGAAGGGGACCCAGAGACTGAGGTCCCAGGAGGGATGGAGGGTGGGATTTGTGATGAATGGTGAAGATACCCAGAAAGATCAGGAATTACGGTAGGTATTTTCATATCTTATTTGTGTCAATCTTCACCATTCACCACATTTGGATGAGTACCGAGCACCACCGAAGGGGGGCCCCCTAGACCCTAAAGGACTAAGTCACGTAACTCCCAGTGGGGGAAATCACTGAGAGGGAGAAACTAAACGGGCCTGGCGAGGCCTGTAACTGGGGAAGAGTGAGACGGGGACCCCCAGAGGGGGCAGAAGGTTGCCCCGACAGACACCACCTCATCCTATGGGAGAAAAGGTGGGTTCTCCAGTACGCAGAGGAAATCACCCTACGCCGGGTCAAGGATGACAACCGGGAAAGACGTAGCCATGCCGTCCGCCTAGTGCAGATCGCTGTCCCTACGACCCTGGAGGCTACCTTGTTGCCCTTGCTTGGTGCCTTGCTAGCTCCAGGCCATGTGCAGAGAGTGCGATGGCTTGTCAGGTTACCTCCGAATCAGGCAAAGAGGCTAGGAGTTGACCTATCCTCGGCCACAGGAACCTATCATAGGTAGCACAGTGGGCCTGATGAGCAGAAATTGAAAGTAGCAACTGTGCCGAATAGAAGGTCCTCCTCCCCATAAGTCAAAATCTGCAGAATCTTGATCTGGGGGCGCAAAGCCCATCGGGAGTGTCCAGCTGCGTCAGTCCTGACTGAGGATGAGGCATAGGACCTGGACACTCCGGAGGGGCACAATACCTCTGGCTCAGATCCCTAGGGGTTGGGACTCTGGAAAAGGGCCTTTGCCAGAACTACAATGACACCTCCTGGAAAGGAGCAGGCCAGGCGGGCACCACAAGAGTGGCCACACTGAAATCGCCTTGGAAGGCACGCGTTGAATGCTCCGGATTGTGCTGAGTGGATGGGGTGACACGCATGTCTTCCATCATCCTCATGAGGAAACGCTGATACTCAGCGAGATCAGCAGCAGGGGAGATGTGGATGGAAGGCCTTCCCCAGAAAAGGAGGATGAGGAAACAGAAGACCCTCGGAGATCCACAGGTTGGCTGCTCGGGGAGGTGGAACACCCGCCATCCATGGCCCTGATGTAAGTAGGGAAGTTAGCAGCCACACCCCTGATTTGTTTCCAGGAGAGAGGTCCCAGTAGTGCCACGAATGCCTGGGATAGCAAGAGATGGTGATAGAGGAATGGGGGCTAAGTCCACAGCAGAAGGGGACCGTCCTCTGTCCGGGCAAGAGAGTGCACCAGGAGCCTCAAGGGAAGGAGGAGCTCCAGAAAAAGTCCAACAGCCAACAGCTGATCAACCATGCTGGTACTGCATAGGCCGTGCACTGAAGAATCCCCCCTGTAAAGTGACTGGGACCGTGTAAACCCAGAAGGACAGTCCCTTCCCTCCAAAGACCAGGGCCCTCTCGAGGAGACTGAGAAGGAAGGGCGGAGGTCCGCGCTGCGACTCCTCCCTGAAACCGGGTGGGTCCCAGAAAAGGGTCACTGCATCGAACCCTGACCCCTCAACCCCTCAGAGTCCGGAAGAGCACTTCTCCTCCCAAACACCAGCCTAGGTAGCTGATAACCCTGGTCAGTCACCGAGGGGACCACCCAGGGAGTAGCACCCTCCTCTCCTGAGGGTGCTCTGGTCGGCCCTAAAGTTGGGCGATCCAGGCACACCACCTGAGAGGGTAACCCAACTGAGGGGGCAGAAAACCCTTCAAGCCCAGGCTGCAGGGCAATAGTTGCCTGAACCACTGCCTGCTGGTCAGCACCCCTGACCCCAGACTCAGGGGCTACCGCCTGCTTCTCAGAGGGAGGCTGGCTCCGGCTAGCCAAAGTAACCACCAGTGTGTCCACATGGGCTGCCAACCCAAAGAGTCGGGCAGCCGGTCGGAACCAGACTCAGAGTCCACCTCCAAGAGGTAGAGACTGAGGTCCGTGCCAGACCTTACACAGACACCCGCCTCCTGTCTGGACTGAGAGAGCGCCAGTCCGGTGTCTGCACCAGAGCCAGCACTGAACTCCCCCACAGCACTGCAAACGGCACCCAAAGAGATGGCACAGAGAACGGCAGCAGAACCGGAGTCGATGTCTGCCACGGTGCCGTCCCATCCCACAGCGCCGTGAAGGGCACCGGAGTCAGGGACGGCGGCAACACCAACAGCTCCCTTAGCGCTGCTCGCGACACCTCCCATGGTGCCGTGTCCTCACTCGCCACCGGAGCTAGACACGGCGCCATCCCCAACCTAGGCGCCAAGATGAGAAATGGTCAAAGACGGCACTGCAGAACTTCCCACGGTGCCGCCAGCACTATCAGCACTGTGAAGGGCGTCGACAGCAGAGACGATGCCAAGCAGCAGACTGGCAGCCCATGGCGCCCCTGAGGCGCAAAATGGCACAGACAGACAGCATCAAGGACGGTGTCACCCAGGTTTTCAAGCCAGAGGAAACAACACCGGGGGAGCCTTCACTCCCAAAAGGGCGACTGCCAGAGAGGTGCCTCCTGCCCGCTCCCCAGGGGAACGGACTGGGCCTCCTGCATCATGGAAGGGGCTTCTGCCATGGTGAGGCTACAAGAAGCGGAAGCCCCCTCCTCCACAGTCCGTATAGAACTGGGAGGGGACCCGGAGGAAAGGCCGAGAGACCACGGCTTGGCCCGACAAGTGCGCGACCCATCCCCCGAAAGTCGTCAGGGCTCGTCCAACTTTCCACGTGCGCTGTTCCAGGACATGATGATCCATAGAGAAACAGGCATTGCACGAATCCATGTCATGAAGCGGGCCAAGGCACGTAAGACAACGATCATGCCAGTCGGTAACAGAGTCCTTAAGCTGCACGGCACCGACACATAGGAGGTCAGCCTACTTTCAGCGACATTTTGCCCACTGACCTAGACATGATCGATGGAAAACAACGAAAAACAGACCCAACGTCACTGAAAATAATAAAGGAACAGTTTACCAAACAGCGCGCCGAGTAGGGCGAATGGAAAGGAAAATTACGTATCTACCGTAATTTTGATCTTCTTGTATCTTCACCATTCATTACTTCCTGGGTGTAAGCGGAGGCCTGCCTGGCCACGGGAGCTTTTTTTTTTTTAAAGTTGGCTTAACTGCCCCGCCTTGAGCGACGCCATGCGTATCATGCGAGGGGCGGCGTTGAAGCATCTACTCCTCCTCCAACTCAGTTCTGTGAGCCGGAGAGGCAAAATGAAAGCAGAAAATATAGATAGCGAGGCAAGATAGCCGAGGGATAGCAAAGCAAGGAAGAATGAACTGAAAAGGAATAAGTCAGTGGAGGAAGGACAGAGGAGATAAGAACATCCCTAGCCTAGGGAGTGCAGGGCCTCCTTACCTGGGCGACTCTAGGAGGAGAGATGAGTAAGGAAATGAGAAAATAGAAGAAGAAGAAGAAAGAGAAGAGAGAGATGGGATGTTGAAGGGACCAGAATGCCCAACGAGCATAGTTAGCTTGTAGCTGAAGGCTCGACTAAAGGGGAGCAAGAATCCTCGGAGATAGAGCTGAAGAGAAGGTTCACCAACCCGCTTAGACAGACTCAGAAGGGCATAGTCCTCATCTTCAACATGCCATTGTTCTTGACACCCACCCGGCTCCTGGCCGTGGAAGGCCTTTAACTGGAGGACAGCCGAGGAGGGAAGAATAAAACCTCATGAGCATGAGAGCGCTGCTCAGGGGTTTAGAAATGGAAAATGTAAGCTTTCAGGCTTTCCAAGAAAGAAACGGGACCCAGACTGACTGGCTAAGGCCGGCCAGGGCTTAGGCTGGCTAAGATTGGATATGGTCAGTAGAGCTCTACTGTAAAAATTGTCCAGGAGGACACTTAAAGGGAGAAACCACTTAGCAAAACAGCGAGAAGGATAGCCTACCTTCTCATTTGCCTTCTTGTTTGATTTTCCTTTTTTTTTTTTTTTACTAGATGCATGACCCAGATACCAAGATGCCTATAGCAGTCGGAGAGAGTTCCTCAGCTTTTTTTTTTTTTTTTTTTAGAAGAGAAAGGAACAGACGATTGCTCCTCTGCTCTGCAAGGCAAGAATAGAGGGGGATTAGATTTCAGGCAACTATCTGAACACGGGATTGCAGGATCAAAACTGAATAGCCTGAGCCAGGCCAAACAACCCCAGAGGTATCTTTCCATAAGAATAGCAAGAGATAGTTGTGCAGTCTGATCGCCAATGCAATCCAGATGGCCCATGAATCTTAGAGTAAATAATTTTTCTGGATTTTAAACCCCCCAAGAAGATTTTTTTTTTTTTTTGGAAAATGAAGCAATTTTCCTATATTTTATATAAATGCAAGAGAGGAAGGAGACGGGAGGTGGAGAAGCCACAGGAAGAGGCCACTGAGGGGATGGTGGGAGGGAGTAATGAATGAGAAGATACAAGAGAAGATCAAGAATTACGGTAGGTAATGCATTTTCCTATCTTCCTTGTCAATCTTCACCATTCATTACTTCCTGGGTGAGTATTAAGCCCTCTTCCCTGGAGGGGAAGAGGCCATACCCCTGAGGGAACAAGATCCCCAGCCTTCTGTTGGTGAGAAACAGAAGGAGAAGACCCTGGCTTATTCAGAAAGCCTAAGGGAGAAGAGCTAGGAGGTGCCTCCCGAGGACGAGGAGACGGAGGGAGCCCCTGTAAAAGTCTCCTAGCTCTGGAAGAGAAAAGACGGGTCCCCCGGAAGGCGGAGCGAATCACCCTACGCCGGGCCAGGGGTGACAACCTGAAAGACGGGGTTCGTCCGCCTGATGCAGATCGCTGTCCCCGCAAGCCTGGAAGCCACCTCATTACGCCATAAGATGCCCTTGCTTGGTGTCTTGCCAGCTCCAGGCCTACCGCTGAGAGGGCAACGGCTTGTCTGGTTTGTCTCCGATCAGCGCATAGATGCCAGCAGCTGGGACATCATCGACCACAGATGCCGGCTGTAGGCAGCGTGGTGAGCCTGATGTGATGCAATACATGCACTCGCACGTAGAAGAAGAGAACACTCTTCGCCCCCAACGGCCTAACTGAGAGAGTCCAACCGTGGGCGGTCGCGCTAGGCAACGGCGCCCAGAAGGAGTATCCAGGTATACCAAACCTCGAGGACGGGTTGGGAAGGAACCTAGAGACCAGAGGGGCACAATACCGCTGGCAGTCCGCCGGGCTGGGAAGAAGGCAGGGACTGCCATGACCGGATAGACGCCCCGGAAGGGGATAGGCCAGGAAGGTACCACCAGATGCTGGGCACTGAATTCACCAAGGAATTCACGCGCCTCCTGCTCGGTATTGTCTCTTCGAACGTAGGAAACTGAGATCCCTCACCATCCTCGAGGAAACGCTGATATTCTGTGAAATCAGCATCGGAGGACAGATGAGTGGGTTCCTCTCCTCGGAGGAGGGAGACGAGGATGATGGGAACTGGAATGCCCAGAGGATTCCTGCGCGGTGGGGAGAGTCGGAAGACCCGACCATGCATGTATCTAACATATGAGGGAAGGCCCGCAGAACTCCTGAACTGCCCCCAGGATAACGGACCGAGGGACCGACATGGCCTGGGAGCGGGGTGGTGAAGGCAGAGAGATGGGAGAGGGGCACCTCCGTGAGGTAACTGCTTCTGCGAGGGCTCTGAATCCGGGAAAGGGGCCCTGGAAAGAGGGATCCCGGATATCAGACCAGGCCGCAGAACGGAACTCTGGGGAAGCGGAGCCTGAAGAGCCCTGGGGAGAACCTCCCATGACGACGCCGGACTGCATGGATCCAGAAGGGCAGTCCGCACAAACGCCGCCGAGGACACCCTAGAACCTGAGGAGGGGCGAGGCTGCACTGCTCCTGGCCACCCCCTGAGGGCCAAAGAAGACCGAGCAGCAGACCCTGCCCTCAACCCTCGGACTCGAGAGGGCCTCCTCCCACCACAGCGCCCCTGTCCCTTGAGAGGGCAACAGCACCCGTAGGTAGCTGTCACCGGCCTCCAGAGAGGGGAGCCTCCCCCTGCGTCACCCCCACGCCTGCCCCCCGGGGCTCCCGGCCACCCCCAGCCGGGGAACCCTCAGGAGACGACGGAAGGGGGGACAGAGGGAGGGGCCCGCTGCGCCGCCTGGCACCTCTAGCCACCGGGGACCCAGACTCCGAGGAGTGGGGGTGCCAGGATGGGTCCACGTCTGAATCATCGCCCTCCGAGGAGGACGAGATCAGCAGGACCTCAATGCTGGCCACCCCAGGGGTCCCTGAGGCCACGGGGCGGCGAACGGCCCCGGTACCAAGGGAGGCGCCGCTCGCCTCCTTCACGCCGGTAGCAGCCAGGCCTAGCTCATTTCCCCAACGGCGCCGCAAGGCCAGCACCGCCTGGAGGAAGGACAGTACCACGGCGCCGGGCGCCAGGAGCGAGGCGGCATCGCGACGGCGCCGCTTGTTCATCGGGCGCCGCGAACGGCACCGAGGCCCAAAGCGGCACCGCCAACGGCACCGCCGATACTGGCGCCGTGAACGGGCGCCGATCCTGCTGGCGCGCCAACGGCGCTGCCATCACCGGCGCCGCGAACGGGCGCCGACCAAACGGCGTGGAACGGCGCCAAGATCGATCACCGCACCACGAACGGCGCCAGGATCCAAACGGCGTCAAGGGCGGCGCCGAGGGTCCACCCGAGCCAGGCCCAAAAGTCGAGGGCCTCGCCACGGGGGGAGCCTGCACCTCCGAAGAGGTGACTGCCGAGGCGGTGTCGGCGCCGCGGCCCCGGAAGGGACTACGACGCTCCCCCGACACCGCGGAAGGGGCCTCCTCCTCGGCAAGAAAAGACGAGGAGACCCCCTCCTCCTCAGACCGTATAGGCCCGGGAGGGGACCCGGGGGAAGGGCCTAGAGACCTTACCTGAGAATCCCTTGACACGCCGCCCCCGAAGGTCGGCGGGCTTTGCCGAGCTTGAACGCTGACTTCGAGGACACGCGTCCATGGAGAAACAGGCGCCGCATCTAATCCATGTCATGGTTGGGTCCCAGGCAACGAAGACAAACGCCATGCGCCGTCCGAGACGGAGAAATGCCGCCACAGTAACACCGACGACAGGGACGCGTCTGCTTTCAAACACGCTTAGCCGGAACCGACATAACGCCAAATCAACAAGAAAAAAAGTAGGAAAGCACACCCGCGCCGCTTTAGAAATAAAAAGAACGTGTCTTACCGATTAGGCGCCGAGGTGCGGAAAGAGGAGTCGCAGACGAGTCAAAATATGGACGCCCAACAGGTGCTGCCTCGACGGGCGGGAGAAACAGAACTGAGTTGGAGGAGGAGTCGGTTACATTAACGGCCGCCCGCGATGACGCCGCCCGAGGTGGGGGCTGCGTAGGGCACCCTTTAAAAAAAAAAAAAAAAAAAGTTTCGCGGACGTGCGCGCCGCCCGCTTGCACACCCAGGAAGTAATGAATGGTGAAGATTGACATGAAGATATGGCAAGTATAAATCGGCATCGGGACACGAAGACTAAGCCTGTGAGTTGCTTGGAGCTCCCCTAACAGGCGCCGACCTCTATGGCGGAGACGAAGAACTGGCAGGAGGGCAGGGTCGACAACACTAACGGTCAACCCGTTAGAGTGCCACGCAGAGTGCGTCGATCTCGAGGGCGCCATCGGTGCATCGACTCCACCCATCCTAACAAAAAGCGCCCTGCGGGTCGACTCCTTCGCCATACCCATTTGTGATGAATGGTGAAGATTGTCACAGATAAAATCTGTAGTTCTAGGTGTGGTACATGGTTCACATCCACCTCTGGCAGTTCTGCTGGAACAATATTATTGGCCGGACTGTCTTTAAGCTAAGCTTCACCCACCTCCCGGGCAGCATAACCCCCATGTCTGCCCTATGACATTAGATCTCACATGCTGGAAGCAGAATCAGGAGCCACTTGCCAGGGGAGGCCGGGTGGGTTGTCTGGATGTGATCCAAATACCACTCCCAGAAATACGGTTACAGATGAGTAACTTATTCTTCTAAGAGTGTGGATATGGTTCACTTATTCACACTCTGGCAGACTCCTAGCAGTTCTCCAGGAGGAGGGGGCAAGGCGCACACCCATATCTGGCGAATAGAGGCTGAAGCACCGAGGTCCCAAAACTCGCATCTTGTCGTGTTTTAAGGTTGATGTGGTAATGGGAAAGGAAGGTGTGTGCTGACTTCCAGGTAGCATTCCCCAGATCTCTTGTATAGGGACCTCCTTGAAGCAGCCACCGAGGCAGCAGTATGTCTCTGGTGGAAAGAGCCTTAATCCAATGGGAGGCTCCCAATCAGCCAATCTATAGTAGAGATCGATGCAAGATGTGATTCATCTTGCAACTGTCTACTTTACTGCCTATCTGCCAAGAGTGTCTTCAGTGTAGCTGACAAAAGCTGGTAAGCCTGTACCTAAATGTCAGCCTCACATAGGACAGTGCTCTCAACAGGTCCAGGGTATGGAGCCTGTGGTTGGTCTCTGAAGATGGACTGGTAAAATATACCAGAATGTTAATCACCTGATTAAGGTGAAACTTCTGATACCACCTTCAGGAGGAACTTCAGTAGGCAAAGGATAATTTTATCCCTGTGGAAAACCAGAGGGTTTACATCGAGAGTACCTGGAGTTCCCAATCCTTCTGGAAGATGTACTTGCCACCAGGAAGGCTGTCTTCCATGACAGGTGTGACAACTCACACCTCTGCATTGGCTCAAAAGGCTTGCCCATGAGCACAGCCAGGACCAGCAGTAAGTCTCATGGTGGACGTTGTTCACACACCAAAGAAACAAGTGGTCAGGGCCTCAAAATTGCCCGCCACCTTCTCCTGGGACACTGTGGGCATACTGGCCCATGCCTGGTAGGCAGAGATGGCTGCTAAGTGCACCTTATGGGCAAGGCCCCTACTTTTCTACGGCACACTGGGACCAAGTTCTGCAGCAAGATTACCATTTGCCACAGAACTTCTGTGGAGGTAGCTTGTAATTTCTGTGGAAGTTCTGTGGCACTAACAAACTACTACATCACAGTGTCAGCTTGTCATGCTGACTTCATATTCATGGCAATGGTTATAGAAATCAGGATGGGGAAAGCACAGTAAAGTACAGTTACGTAAGAACTTACGTAGTAGATCTTCGAGAACAGCTCTTGCAGCAGGTAACACAATTAGGACTGAAGCCGGCAGGCGGCAGGACCCCACGGAATTTTTCTAGCTAGCTAACTTCAGCGGGGACTGCCCCCGACGTCGGTCCCGCCTCCGACGTCAGGCGTAGTACATAAGGGGGCGGTCCCGCCAGATTCCCCAGTTCTCCCGCCGGAGACTTCCGGCCACAGGTACGACATCAGAATGGGAGACCAAGGATCCACCATCAGAAGACAAAAGGGCGTAAGCCCCTGCTAAAGGCTCGGTAAGCCATGCCTCCTCCAAGGGGGAAGGTGGGCTGGAAGGTACCTGCTGTAAGAGCTGTTCTCGAAGATCTACTGTTACGGTAAGTTCTTACGTAACTGTACTATCTTACTCGAGATACAGCTCTGCAGCAGGTAACACCATTAGGACTGATTTCCCAATAACACTTGTAAGCATTCTGGGAGGAGGAAACTAGCAAAATCCATACCAAGTCCTGACTCTAGGACAGGAGACCCTGTAGCACAGCCAGGTCAAACCTGCCTTCGTTGAAGCAATGTCCAGGCTGTAATGCCTGATAAAAGTATGCACAGAGCTCCAAGTGGCTGCAGCACAAATGGCAGAGGAGGACGCTCATAAGTGTTGCAAAGGAGGTAGCCACTTCTAGTGGAATGGCCCTGACTGTACCCGGAGGGCTTCTGCTTAGCATCATAGCAGTATGATATACACTGGACAAGCCAGCGAGAAAGGGACTGCTTCGATACTGGTTGGCCCATCATCCTCTCAGCGAAGGAAACAAAGAGTTGCTCCGACTTGCGGAGCTGTTTAGTCCTGTTCAGGTAATACCTTAGACAGCGGTGAACATCCAGGGTGTGGAGCAGCGCTTCTCCTCTATTAGAATACTTATGGAAATATACAGGCAGGTCAATGTCCTGGTTGAGAGTGAGTGCAGAGACCACCTTAGGCAAGATCTTAGGATTCGTCCTCAGGGACACTCTGTCCTGGTGGAAAATCAAATAAGGTTCCTTACAGATTAGAGCGTGAAGCTCGGAAATTCTCCTTGCTGATGTAACAGCAACTAAAAATAACGTTTTCCATGACAGGAAACGCAGCTCGCAATCCACGGCAGGTTCAAAAGGGGGAAGCGTGAGTTGTTCCAGGACAAAGAGTAAATCCCATGGAGGAACAGGGTCCTTAATGGGTGGCCTAAGGTGTAAAACCACTCAGAAAGTCTCGAGAGGCGCTGTTGCGCCCACTGTGCACCGGCCCCACCGGAAGTGGTAAGCAGAAATAGCAAAGGTGCACCTTAATAGAGGAGTAGGCGGACCCGAATGGAAAAGGGAGAGCAGGTATTCTAACACCAATTTCGCCAGACAACCTAGAAGGGAAAGGCCGCGTGCTTGTGACCACAGGCAAAAACAGTGCCATTTCATGGCGTACGTCGCATGCGTTGCCAGCTTTCTGGCCGCGGAAAGAACTTCTGCCACCTCTTGTGAGACCCCGTGTCGCAAAATGGCTATGTCTCTAGGAGCCATGCATGCAGGTTCAGTGAGCGTAAGTCCAGGTGGACTAGAGAACCTTCCTCCTGAGACAAGAGGTGGGAGCTGAAAGGCAACGGGAAAGGAGGTTCCCGGGACAGCTGCGTTAGCAAGGGGAACCAGATCTGTCTGGGCCAGAATGGGGCTACCAGGATCATTGTTGCATGCTCACTGCACAGTTTGAGAAGAACTCTCTGGATCAACGGGAAGGGAGGGAAAGCATAGAGGAATCTGTCCGACCAGGAGAGGGACAACGCGTCTTGCCAGAAAACACCAGGCCCTGGATCTAGCGAGCAAAAATTGGGCAGTTTTATGCTGGATGGGGAAGCAACAGTCCACTTCTGGAGTGCCCCATCGAAGAAACAGATCCTCTGCGACCCCTTGAAGAAGTTCCCACTCATGGACTCTGGCCTGGGAGCGACTCAGGCCGCCTGCAATTGTGTTGTCCACTCCTGGAACGTGAACTGCATCAGGTTCACGCCTGCGTCGAATTACCCAATCCCACACTCTCATGGCTTCCTGCAAAGGGGTAAGAGTGCGCCCTTGTTTGTTGAGGTATACATCACTGCGTTGTCTGTCTGAAGCAGAAGAGTGCTCGACAGGATTTCTGACTGAAAGGCCTGCAGGGTGTAGAGGACCGCCCTCATCTCCAGCACGTTGATGTGGAGGTGGGCTTCCTGAGGAGTCCATGTTCCCTGGGACCTCACCCCGTTCAAGTGCGCTCCCCACCCTAGCCCTGAGGTGTCTGTGGAGAGGATTATCTCCGGGGACGGCGCTGTAAACGGGACACCGCAGAAAGTGTCCCTGGGTCTAGCCACCATTGCCAGTCTCGAATCACGGCATTTGTGATTCTGACCGGATGCTGCATGTGGTCTTGCCTTTGGTCCCACTGCACCTTGAGCATCCACTGAGTTACCCACATGTGGAGCCTTGCCAAAGGGACTGTCGGAATGGCCGCAGCCATGTGTCCGAGCAGACGAAGGACCAGCCTGGCAGGGGCAGTCTTCTTAGCCGAGAGATCCCTGATGAGGGATCTGATGCGTTCCGCTCTGTCATCTGGGAGAAATGCTTTCCCCTGAACGGTGTCCAGAACTGCGCCTATGAACTGCAGCTTCTGTGACGGTACGAGGAGAGACTTCTCATAGTTGATTATAATGCCCAGAGACTGGAACAAGTCCTGAGTGCTCTGAATAGCCAGCAACAACGCCTCTCTGGAGGCGGCCATGAGAAGCCAATCGTCCAAGTACGGGAACACATAGTGGCCCTGTCTCCTTAAGGATGCTGCCACGACTGCCATGCATTTGGTAAAGACCCTGGGGGCCGATGACAGTCCGAACGGAAGGGCCCGGAACTGAAAATGGTAGCCGAGGAACTCGAAGCGCAGGAACCTCCTGTGCGCTTGAGCCACAGGGATGTGCAGGTAGGCGCCCAGATGTTAGGGACGCTAAGAAGGCCCCTGCTTCAGCATGGGAATGGGGCCTCGAAGGGTCACCATGCTAAATCGCTTTGTAGGCGATTGATATATTTAGGTCGCTGAGGTCCAAGATTGGACAGAGGTCCCCTGTTTTCTTTGGGAACCAGAAAGAAGTGGAATAGTATCCGAATCTATCTGGTTCTCTGGAACATACTCCACCTCCCTTCTAACATACTAACATACTAAAATGCCAGCAGAATAGGCCTAACGGTCTTTCGTGTCTGCTCGTTTGGTCAGCCCCCATCCTGGGTGCTGACCTTGCTGTCCCCCTCGCCTTCTCTGGCTTCTCCCTTCCCAGTTCCGGATATTCTTGCTGCACTGGATTTTGCTTCCAGAACCCTTCCCCTGTACCTGTCCCACCCCCTCTTGAACCCTTCCACTGTCTCTGCCTCCACCAGCCCCCTAGGCAGTGCATTCCATGGCTCCACCACCCTCTCAGTGAAGTAGCACCTCCTCCTTTCTCCCCTGAATCTTCCCCCTCCAGCTTCCACCCATGCCCTCTAGTGGCCCCTCCTTCCTTCGAAGCACCCTGACTGTTCCTCCTTTATTTACCCTCTTCATGTACCTGAAGACCTCTATCATGTCCCCGGTCCCTTCTCTTCAATGTGTACATATTTAGCTCTTCGAGCCCTCCTCATAGGTCCTGTCCCCAAGCCCCAAATCATTTTGGTTGCCTCCTCTGGACCCTCTCCAGGAGGTTAATGTCCCTCTTTAAGTGTGGCCTCCAAAACTGCACGCAGTACTCAAGGTGCGGCCTCACCAAGCAGTTATACAGAGGGAGTATCACTTCCCTCCTTCTGGAGGTGATCCCCCTAGCGATGCATCCCAGCATCCTGTTGGCCTTGGCAGGAGCGTATTTCTTGCCTGATAAGCAATTTGTGCTGACCCGAGTAATGGGAGAGCAGAGGAGGCCTCGAGGGTGGCTTGTCTGCGAATTCTATAAAGTGGCCTTTTTCGACCAACTGAAGAACCCACCTGTCGGTGGTTATGGACTGCCATCCTGGCAGGTAATTCGCAATATGACCCCCGACCTTGATGTCCCGTTGATCCTGAGGGGCAGGGGCCGGGAAGGAGTCAGGCTGTGGCGGCGGAGGGAGCCGCGGGCTGAGCCAGCTTAGCTGGACGCTGACTTCTGCCTGTAGGCTGTCTTCCCTGGGGTCTGCGGGAACCGGAGCCCCTCAGTTGTGGACCGGTGTGGGATTGTTGTCTCTGTGCCCGACCATGAAAACGGCTTTGGTTCCTACGAAAGGAACTAAGCTTTGGTCGGTACATTGCCTGGACCGACCTCACCGCCTTCCCGGCCTCTTGGAGCTTGGTGAGGACCTTCTCAGAGGGTGCACCAAAGAGACTCCTCCTTCAAAGAGGCGCCCATGATGTTCTTCTGACGTCTGGTAAATCCGAGACACAAAGCCATGAGTGTCTCCAGAGGCATACGCCTGAAGCTGCCGCCTGGCCGCGAGAGTCGCTGAATCATACGCTGCAGCACCTAGGTTCCCACGCTTCGAACCTCGCACGAGGAGTTGCAACATTCTCCTTCTGCTCACCTTCTCGCAATTTCTCCGCCAGATCCAGTCCCTGTTCCCACAAAGCATTTTGGAACTGCACCATGTGGGTCAAGTAATTCAGGGATCTGATGGCGCAGGTAGTGGAAGCATACGTGCGCCTGCCCATAGCGTCCAGCTGTTTGGACTCCGGGTCCGATGGCAGGGTGCTCAAATGTTGCGGTCTCTGGGACCGGTCATAAGAGGCTGTTATGACCAGAGAGTCGGCCAGAGGATGTTGAGCCAAGTACTGGTCCTCCTTAGGAGCCTTGTACAGGCGGTCAGCTTTCTTCGGCATTGACAGGAGCGAGTGTGGACGCTTCCACGCTGCCTTGGAGACGTCCACAAAAGTGTCCACCAATGGTGGTACCACCACAGGCTTGGGATCCTTCTGCCGAAGATATCTAGCAAGGCGTAGTCTCTCGGATCTAACCTTCTGCATCCCAGCCCATGTTCTCTTGGATATGTCTCATGATTTCCGAGCGATGGGTCATCCAGAGGAGATCTAGGAAGCTCACGTGGTCCGGAGAGGGATCGGAAGGGAAGAGAGGATCTGGATCTTGTCAAGGACTCAATCCTGTATCCTCCGCCAAAGGCGAACGGCGGCGTCTTCTGGGTCTCTTAGGACTGGGTGACCCTGAAGAGGATCTAGACGGAGGTCTCCTTCTATCTGGTCTTCCCCTTGGAGGGTCCGTAAGCTCCTGGGGGGGAGGTACTCAGCCTGCTGCCCCAGATGGGGAAGGGGAGCAGGGGTTGGAGGGGTCGTAGGTGTGGAGGAGGAGGGAGGAGATAGAGGAGGTGGTGTGGGAACCATATCCTTTTAATGGTATCCCACCAGCAGGTAAAGAGCTCCTTAACCTCAGAAAAGAGAAAGGCCCGACGACGGACCAGGCGCCGTGGCGGTCGTCGGGTTCCCGCGCCGGCTCCTCAGGGGCCTCAGGTTGAGGGAGGGTCCCTGGGAGGCTCGACAGGACCGGGTTCGCCCATCTGGTCCTCAGGCTGCGCCAATTCTCCTCCATGATAGTCTCCTGACCAACGCCGGTAGGAGGCGCCGGGTCCTCTTCTCGACTCAGGCGGACGCCGGCCCTCCTGCCGATGACCGAGAGGGTGAAGGCCTGACCGGCGATGGGCATCTGGCGGTCGGCGGCCCTGGGACCTGTGATGAGGGCCGACGCCGACAGCCGACGCCGAGTCCGACGGCTTCTGAGCGAGGTGTTCTCGGTCTTCCGCTGGGAGGAGGAGGCAAGGAGGGCAGACCTGACGTCAGGTTCGGAATGGCGGGAACCCGACTTGAGGTGATGATGATGGTCCCCAGACCTAACCAGGGCTTTGGAAGAAGAGGACGAAGAGGGCCTGGAGGTCTTGGCCTGTGAGGAGGAAGAGGAGCCCAAAGGTTTCTTCACCGCAGTGGAGGGAGGCTGAGAGCGGGCTTGGGATGGCGAACGGTCGGACCGAGAGCCGGAAGTACGGGAGTCGGAGGCCCTAGACACCAAAAAAATGAACTTTTTCTCGAAGGAAGAACTTGACCATGCGTCAAGGCTAGAAACGATCCAAGGGGTCGAGACATGCAAGTCGACGGGGGAAAGAACTGGGAATCCAGGCGGACCGCCCCTTATGTACTCACGCCTGACGCTCAGAGGTGGGACCGACGTCGGGGGCGGTCCCCGCTGAAGTTAGCTAGCTAGAAGAATTCCGTGGGGCCCTGCCGCCTGCCGGCTTCAGTCCTAATGGTGTTACCTGCTGCAAGAGCTATATCTCGAAGTAAGATCACTAGTTCAGAAAATAACAAACTTACAGAAATCATTTTATATCTAAAAAGGCAAAAAAAAATTTACTCCTTAAGGTGCTAGCCTAGTGCATAAATGAAATATAAAGAGGGGACCTTATGTAATAAATAAGGTATTTCTGTACTCATGCTGTAAATAGCACTCATGAGGTTTCCACTGTGCATCACTTATATATTTATATGCAATCTGTAGCATGCATACAAATATGTGTGTGTGTAGTGAGAGAGATACTCTGTGTGTGTGTGTGTGTGTGTGTATATATATATATATATATAACATTTCCATGAAATTGTATCCTCATTCATATAGGTCCCTTTGGAAATGGAATAAACAGAATAGAGGAGATATCGTAAAACTCATTTTCATGCCAACCGCTTATCCTGACACACTACATAACACCATTAGGCCATGTCATGTATGTGAACCCATTGTGAAATAAAACTTCCAGCCCATCACAATGTGTCCCTGCAGACAGAACACTGCACAATACCTTTCCAGGCTCAGAGCAGTGGTGTGCTCCCCCAGTCCTTGTGCTGCCCAGTCAGCTCCCAGAGCTCATCTCTGAACCTGAGTTGCTGGCACGGGAACACAACATGCTACTCTTTGGTACAACAGCTGGCCCTGCACACAACATTTCTCCATAACTTTTAGGTGATTCTATCAACCAATGACAATATGTAATCAATAACCATGGCAAAAATGTGTACAGTGCAATTATTTATTTAACAGGTCTATTCTTTCAACAGGTCTACACATTATTATATTCCACTTGTCTGGGCATATGTACTTTATTTTTCTTAAAAATGACAGGTTAATTCATTTTACCAGTTATTCATTTCAGAAGGCATCTGTATACCTTAAAAGCACAAATACATTTGTACAAAGTAAGGTATGGACTTAAAAGGTCTATGCTGTTGTCAAGGTTTTATTTAAGTTGGCCCTAGTGTAATAACGTAAGACTGAAAATAGTATTAGGCTGTAGTGCAGGTTGGGCAAATATCACCATACCTGATGTGCTGTGTCACCGCTTCTGGCAGTGGGAGCTGTGGTAGATAACTGACCATTCATTTCTGTGGCAGAAGGCAACCATTTCAATAGTTAATGTATAATGTTACAGCAATGATAACATCACATTCTGAGCATAGAGGGGTATTGGATCTAAAAAGAGGGAAAGAGAACCAGGTTCCATGGATAAACGTAAATATTAATAAAGAATCACCAAGAACAGTGAATTCTGTGGCACTGCAGTTCTGTGGTAGGCTGCAAGTTCTGCGGCCGCAGAATTCTAGGGGCCTTGCTTATGAGTCATTACTCACAGTCCCAGCTGGGAAAGGGACAAGATGAAGTCCAAGGTGTTAGCCACAGCACAGGCAAGGAGTCAAGCACCTTGCCCTGACACAAAATGAAAAATCTCTCCATTTAAAGGCATAGCACCTACGAGTCGACTCTTTCCTGCAGGCCTCTAGCTTGTGGAGGACGTCCGCAGCGAGTCCCAAGACCTGGAACTCTAGCTGCTATGGATCCACACCATGAGGTGCAGGGACTGAAAGTCCAGGTGCAGGACTGTCCCCTGAAGTCTGGTCAGCAGGTCTAGGAGAGGAAGCAGTCACTGCAGAGACCTGCTGCTGCTGAGGTTGAGGAGATCCGGGTACCAGAACAGCCAAGCTCAGTCTGGAGCTATCAGGATCATCCACGCCTTGTCCTTCCTGAACTTGACCAGTACTCTACGGAATGGGGGAAGGGACTCCCTGGGCGACCAGAACCCACAGGCTGTGTGGTCTTTCCAGGTGTGCTCCCCACCCTCCCAGTGACTGGTCTGTCAACAGCGTGACAGTTGGCTCTGGGTGGGCAAATGGGATTCCTTGTTCCAGATGTTCCAGGACAAGCCACCACTGGATGGCGTCTCACATGAGCTGAGTCACTGTGACTAACTGGTCCAAATGGCTAAGATGTTGGGACCACTGACGGTCCAGCTCCCACTGAAGGTGAAGCATCCACCAGCAGACCCAGTGGATCATGCTGCTGCAGGATGCTATGTACCCCAGCAGCCATAAGAAATCCTGGGTAGGGCACAAAAGCCCAACCAGAACTGATCAGGCAAAGGAGGTAAGATTCAGTGTCCAGTCCACCAGGAGACAGGCCTTGGCCCGCAGGGAATCTAGTTCTGCACTGATGAACTTGATCACCTGCTTTGGTACTAGTTCAGACTTGTCTCTGTTAACCAACAGGCCCAAGTCTCAACAGGTCCAGAAAGCCAGGTCTGTGGATCTCTCCACAGCCTCTCTAGATGGACCAGCTATCAGCCAGTTGTCCAGGAAGGGGTAAACTCTAGCCCCTAGCCACCGCAGATAGGCTGCCACCACTGCCATGCATTTGGTGAAGACCTTGGGAACAGAATAGAGGCTGAAGGACATGACCTGGAACTGGTACGGGACCCCTTCTGCTCGGAAACAGAGGTATCGGTGGTGGGACTCACAGACTGAATGTGGAAGAATGCATCCTGGAAGTCCAGGAGCAAGACTACATGTTGTGCTCCACGGATGGTATAATCTGGCTTAGAGTGTCCATCCAGAATTTGCGCTTCCATGTGTACTAGATGAGATCATGTAGATCCAGTATGTAATGCCAGCCCACTGTCCATTTCGGGACCAGTAAGTACCTGGACATGTAACTCTGACTGGCCAGGGCAACCAGGATGTGGGCTACTGCTCCATTCCCATGGAGCTTAGTGATATCCTCCCTGAGGGTGAACAGCGTGTCCTGAGACACCCTGGACTCTCGAGACACATGGAGGTGGTAGAGCGGGACAGCCTCAAAGTCTTGAGACAATGCCCTGCCCACTATATCCAACACCCACTTGTCTGTTGTGATACAGGATCAACATGGAAAGAAGTGATGTAACTGGCCTTCAATGGGGACAGCACTCAGGGACAGGAGAGGTGGATGGATGACACCCCCAACCCATCACCGGGCAGCTTTTGCGGAAGCACCGGTGGCTGCTGTTGGAGGGGCACCACTACCCTTACTCCCCTCTTTTTTCCGACCTTGAGCCCCGAACCTCTGCTTGGGGCACCAGGCCTGAAATTGCCCCTACTAGGGCTACTGCTGGGGAGGTTCTGATTGAAAAGACAGGTACTGAAAAGCCTGCTTCAGGCTTTTTCTTCTAGTCTTCTGGGATCATAGTAATGTGCCAGGCAGAAAGGACCATACTGGTCCATCTTGTCTGCCCATTTCACAGCCACCCCTACCTGTCTCTACTTCCCAGGGATATTTTCCTCTGCCCACTAGTCAACCCCTTGGGTCTGTCCCATGCCCTCTTAAATTCCTCCACTGTTTCTGCACACACCACCTCATTACATAATCTGTTCCAGGGTTCCACCACCCTCTCAGTGAAATAACATCTCCTTACGTTGTTCTTAAATCTTCCCCCTTCCAATCTTAAATTATGACCCCTTGGTTTAACCCCTACTTTCCTTTTGAATATTCTACCTTCATTCACTTTATTTATTCCCTTCATTTATTTAAAAGTCTCTATTATGTCATCTCTTTCTCTTCTAACCTCCAGCGGGTATAGATTTAATTTTGTCCAACTAGTCTCGTATGGCTTCTCTTGCATACCTTGCACCATTTTGTTGCCCTTCTCTGAACCCTCTCCAACCCATCTATATCCTTTCTTAAATGAGTCCTCCAGAACTGTACCCCATATGCTAGGTGCCATCTGACCATGGTCTTATATAAAGGCATCAACACCTCCCTCTTCCTACTTGTTATACCCCTTCCTATGCATGCCATCATTCTATTAGCTTTACCTACTGCCTTACTACATTGGTCTCCTACCTTAACTAAGGTATTTTGAGATTATAATCCCCAGGTCCCTTTCCTGTTATCAGTTCTCCCCCCAGTGAGTACTCCGCCAGTGGATTTTTATGCCCCACATGCATCACTGCACAGTTCTTAGCATTGAAGTTCAGCTGCCAAATGTACGACCACTTCCCTAGGGTGCTCAGATCGCTCCTCATGGCCTCGACCCCTCTTGCTATGTCAACTCTATTATATAACTTTGCATCATCTGCAAAAAGACACACTTTCCCTTCAAGTCCCACTGACATATCACTGATATACTATGTTAAAAAGGACTGGTCCCAGTACTGACCCTGAGGAACACTGCTCGTCGCCTCATTATCTTAGAATGTACACTATTTACCACCAACCTCTGATTTCTACCTTCAGTCAGCTTTCCACCCATCTAGTTATTTTTTGTCCCACCCCCAGGCTCTCTGTCTTATTTACTAGCCTATGGTGAGGAACAGAGTCAAAGGCCTTACCGAAGTCCAGGTAGGCCACATCAACTGTCCTCTTGATCAATAAATGAAAATTACGTACCTACCGTAATTCTTGATCTTCTTGGACGAGTCTCCACCACTCATTCACACTAGTGGGATCTGCGCCGTAGGCACTAGGACCCATCGGGAGCAAACTTTTTGCTGAGGGTCGGCGCAGAGATGGCGCCGTAGATGGCGACCATGGCAGTGGCTCGCGCGTAATGACCATCTTGGTGACGCACCCTCCAACCGCCTCTCAGTACCTTTTTGCCAAGGAGGTGCAGCGAACTAACGTAAAGAGTAAACCTAACCTTACAAAACGGACATAAGATAGTCCGGACGACCGTGTAAGAAGGGTCAGCAAAGAAATCTTCACGGCCTAAAGATTTGAGGGAGTGAAGACCAACACAGCGGTGAGCTCGGGGGATGGAGGGTGGGCGTGTGAATGGGTGGGAGACTCGTCCAAGAAGATCAAAATTACAGGTAGGTACTGTATTTCATATCTTCCTGGACATAAGTCTCCACCACTCATCTACACTAGTGGGAGTACCAAGCTGATAATCCCCAAAGGGCGGCAGGGGAGCTAGAGCTCACACGCTCTAGGACAGAAGTCCATTAAGGATGGTTCTGCCAAGGCGAATGACGCCTGGCATGAACATCCAGTGCATAATGCTTGACAAGGTATGCACTGAGCTCCAGGTGGCGGCATTGCAGATATCTGCAATTGGAACATTGCGAATTTCCGCTAGGGATGCCGCGACCGCCCTAGTAGAGTGAGCGTACACTCTACCTTCCAATTTAACCTGTGCCATGGAATAGCAATGTCGAAGACATGCCACTAACCATGATGAGATGCATCTGATAGCGACAGGCTGACCCAGCCGGGTCTCGCTGAAGGAAACAAACAATTGCTGAGTCTTGCGAAAATTCTTGGTTCTATCTAAGTAGAACCGCAAGGCTCTCTTAACATCCAAGGAATGAAGAGACCGTTCTCCTTCATTTTGGAAGTTCGCAGTAAGAGGGAAGCACCAGAGGTTGGTTTAGATGGAATTCTGACACAACCTTGGGAAGAAATTTAGGATGAGTACGAAGAACTACTTTGTCCTTATGGAACACAGTATACGGAGGGTCCGTAACCAGGGCATGTATCTCAGAGACCCTGCGGGCTGAGGTAATGGCCACTAGGAAGGCTGTCTTCCAGGTAAGAAATTTTAGCTCACAGGTAGCTAGGGGTTCGAAAGGCTTGCGAGTGAGCATGTCTAGCACAAGGTTAATGTCCCAGGCTGCGCCCGGACGTCTAACAGGGGTCTGGTATGCAGAATTCCCTTAAGAAATCTCTTTACCATAGGTAACTGAGCCAGAGACAAGGAAGAAACTGGCTCATGGAACGGCGAAATGGCACTAAGGTGAACTTTAACCGTGGAGTACTGGAGACCTGAGTTTGATAGGTCCAAAAGGTACTCCAGAAGCTTGTCTGGAGGACAGGAAAAGGGATTCAAGAGGACTTTGCACACCAGAGAGAAAAGCGCTTCCACTTAGAAGCGTAAGTTTTTCGGGTAGCTGGCTTCCGAAGCAGCTAGAAGGACGTCCTGAGACCCGAGAGACGTTGAACCGGTTCACTTCTACCTCTTCAGGAGCCAAGCATGAAGGTGAAGTGACCTCAGGTTGGGATGGACCAACGAACCCTGAGTCAAAGATTGATTCGTAAGGGAAGTGGTCTCGGAGAGGCTGCCGACATACTGTTGAGTGTAGAGGAAACTATAGTTGCCGAGGCCAGGAGGGAGCAATGAGAATCATCTTGGTCCCCTGAGACTCGAACTTGAGGAGAACTCTCTGAATTAAAGGAAGCGGTGGAAAGGCGTAAAGAAAGCGTTTTGTCCACCGCAGCCTGAACGCATCCTGACAGAAAATGCCAGGCCCTGGATTTCTGGAGCAGAAGAGAGGCAGTTTTGTGTTGAGTGGGGATGCAAAAAGGTCCAGGTCTGGAGTCCCCCACTCTTCGAACAGTGACCGAGCTACGGCTGGGTCGAGAGACCACTCGTGAGGGTCTGCCTCCGTCCTGCTGAGGTGATCTGCCAAGTCATTTTGTACACCCGGCAGGTATACCGCTTGAATTAGAGACTTGTGCTCCAAGCACCACTCCCACACTCTCACTGCTTCCCTGCAAAGGGGATAAGAGTGAGCACCGCCTTGCTTGTTGATGTAATACATCACAGCCTTGTTGTCCGTTTGAAGGAGAATGTTCTTGTGACAAAGAACATCCTTCAACGCTGGATTGCATAGAGGACCGCTCTCATCTCCAGAACATTTATGTGGAGCTGAGTTTCGAGCTGAGTCCATACACCTTGAGTGTGGAGAGAGAGACAGTGAGCTCCCCATCCCATTAGCGATGCGTCTGTGGTGATGGAGATCTGATGATCCAGAGGAGCAAAGGGGAATCCTTCCAGGAGATTGCTCTCTTGAGACCACCAGGTAAGAGACCTTCGTAGGGGCTCCGTCACCTTGATGGGAAAAGACTGGGGTGAGAGGTCGGTGACCACTGGCTGGAGAGCATCCATTGGGTGGTCCTCATGTGTAACCGAGCTAGGGTACAGTGAACACTGAGGACGCCATGAGACCCAACATACGTTGCATCGAGAGAGCTGTGACCGATCGGTTCTCCCCGATGTAACGGGCCATCTGAAGGATGTCGAGTCTTCTGTCCTCTGGAAGGAAAGCCTTCGCGGAAGAGGTGTCCAGAAGAGTCCCTATGAAAAGGAGCCTCTGGGAGGGCTGCAGTTGTGACTTCTTCAGATTTAGCAGAACTCCCATGGACGTAAGAAGGCGAGAGGCCGTTTGAACGGCTTCCAGAGTCCCTTGGCTGGAAGGACTCGCTAGGAGCCAATCGTCTAGGTAGGGAAACACCCGGAGTCCGAGCTTCCTGAGATGCGCTGCGAGAACTGCACAACACTTTGTAAAAACTCGCGGCGCCGAGGATAGCCCAAAAGGCAGGACTCTGAACTGATAATGCTGACCCAGAGCTACAAACCTCAGGAATTTGCGATGGGTCGGGTGGATGGGGATATGCTGGCAAGCGTCCTGCATATCCAGGGAGGCCAGCCAGTCGTGCTGATGCAGCAAAGGTAACAGGGTACCTAGGGAAATCATTTTGAATTTCTCCCTGGGGAGGAATTTGTTCAACTTTCTGAGGTCTAGAATGGGGCGCATCCCCCCAGATTTCTTTGGAACCAGAAAGTAATGGGAGTAGAAACCTGTGTTTCGCTGATGCGGGGCCACCAGTTCTATTGCCCTGTTGTTTAGAAGGCCCTGGATCTCGGCGGTGAGGAGGTCTGACTGAGAGGTCGACAACCTGGGTTGTCGTTTGGGAGGGCAATTCGGGGGGTTTTCCAAAAGATTGAGAGAATAACCCTCGCGAATTATCCGAAGTACCCATTTGTCCGAGGTTATAGACTTCCACTGATTGTAGAAGTACATCAGACGACCTCCCACCGGAGGAGAAAGTTCCATCTCGGGCAGTGTGGATGGAACTGGGGCCGACAATTCATAAGGTAGCGCTGGGGGCTTTAGGTCCCTGCGCTTTCTGCTGCGCCTTCTTTTGAGGTTGGGCAGGTTGGCTTTTATGGAAGCTTCCTCTGCCTCTGCCTCAAAGGACTGGCGACTATGAAACTGACGTTTGCCTACATGCCCCCGAGAGGGGGTAGGCGGGGGTCTAGCCAACTTAATGGCCGACCTAGTCTTCTGAGTGGCCTCTAGGGCTTGCTCTACCTGAGGCCCAAAAGATAGGAGCCATCAAGGGCAACGCCATTACCTGCTACTGAGCATCATTCATCAAGCCAGAAGTGCAGCGGCCAGGAATGGCGTCAAGTACAAATACCTGCGGCTGCTGAACGAGAAGCAGTGTCGAAAGCGTCCATGGCGGCTTTGACCTGTTGGTTATTGGACTCAATACCTCTGATAACGGTTTGAAGAAGCTCTGAATTAGTGTCTGACTCCGGTAGAGCTTCAACCATTTGTTTGAGTGAATGCCACAGAATATACTCATATTGAGAGAAATAGCCCTGGTAGCTGGTGATACGCATACCCAGGGTCGATGCAGCAAAGACTCTCTTAACTAAAGTATCTATCTTACGAGATTCTTTGTTTATAGGTCGAGCTGTAGTACTCTGAGGAAGGACGACCTTATCATTCTCTGCCAAGATTACAATAGGATCTGCAAAGTCTTGGGAGGCCAAAATGGGTCGATCCTTGGGAGCAGCATACTTTCTATCTATGGACTTAGCCACAGAAGGAATGAGAGCAGGATTATTCCATACCATTTGAGAAAGCATCTCAAAGGAGGGTTGTACCGGGGGAGTTAAATCCATAGGGATGTCCAGAACATGAAGGTACTGGAGTCTTAAAAGCTTCCCAGGATCGATGTCCATAGTCTGGAGAGAAAGAGTGGAATTCAAATTTTTCAACAGAGACTTAAATGACAGGTCCTCAACCACAGGCTCTGCAACAGGATTAGGTCCTGCTCCTTCCACATCATCACCCAGTCTAAGATCTGGGTCAGGCTCAATATCATCTCCTGACAGTCCAGGAGGGACTGCATGGACAGGAATGGAATGAAAATCAGCAGGAAAAGAGGAAGGAAAAGAATTCAGAGAGGAGAAGCCCTGAAGACTAGCAGATGAAAAGCTAGGCCTCGGCACCGAAGAAGAGCACGGCGCTGAAAGGCTGCATGGCGCCGACAAAGCAGACGGCGCCGAAGAAGAACACAGCGCCGAAAAGTCGAGAGTGACGCTGAAAGGGCCACACGGCACCGAGAAACTCAATGGCGCCCGGAGCCGCATGACGGCCGAGACGACGGCGCCAAGGACGCACTGAGCACCCTGGCCGAAATGGCGCCGAGCCACCAGCAACGCTGACGGTGCCAAAACCAACCTAGGGCCCCGAAAATTAGGATTTGAGGGAAAAGAAGGAAGAAAACCAGGAGATAGAGGCATCGGTGTGGCCCCCTGTGCCACAGCCATGTGAGGGGGGGGACACCTGAGCGTGGAGTCGATGGCACCAAAGAGGGCGCTGCGTGACTAGGGAGGCCCAATTGCCCTGCCCGATCCCCTGAAGAGCCTGAGGGTCCCAGAATGACCGGGCCAGGCAGCTGGATCAGCCTCCGAGCCCATTGCTCCATCAGAGTGGCCCACTGATGAAACTGCTCATCGGAAGCCCTACCAGAAGGTGGGGGAGGGCTCCGATGTCGAAGAGGTCGGTGTGAGAATCAGAAACCAGCGATTCTCAACGAGGAGACTGGCAACTGACCCTAATGACCGAATGTCGACCACGCTAGACATACCAGAGGTGACCTAAGTGATGCCTTCTCTTTTTGACCTTCGGTCAAGAAGAGTTCGAGGCTGAACAGTGCCGAGAATGCGACTATTTACTTTATGCTTCTGGGGGACCACCCATCCCTCAGGCATTGGACCGTCTCTGTCAGACCCCCTCTTCCGGAGAAGGTGGCGGACCAGACCCAGCCCGCTGACTGAACAGCTTTCATACAAGTCTCCCTACTGTTACCTGACCCGCTCATGGTCGACTCCATCAAAGTATGCTGAGACTTTTCTTTGATAAGAATAAATTATCATAAGCAGAACTTTATTCGAAAATACTACAAAAAATAAACTGAAAACTATGCTGCTAGTTTGAAGTTTGACTCCCAGTGGAAGTGACTGACGTCGTCACTGAAGCACACTTTCATTAGTGAAAGCGGAACTGAGGCGCTTGAAGGGTTGAAGCCAGAGATAGTCATTGCCGCACGAGCTGAGGCTCGTGACGCTGCTCTCGTGGCTCCATCTCTGGCGCCAGTCCTCCTGCAAAAGTTTGCTTCCGCTGGGCCCTAGCGCCCGGCATAGATCCCATTAGTGTGAATGAGTGGTGCAGACTTTATGTCCAGGAAGATCCTTTGTTACCCCATCAAAACTCGATCAGCTTTGTCTGGCAAGATCTACTACTAGTGAAGCCATGTTGCTTTTCATCTAATACTTTATTGTCCATTAAGTATTTTACCACTTTCCTTTATTATCACCTTACCCTCCACAAGGCTGACAGGCGGTAATTCCCGCCTCCTCCTACAGCTCCTTATAAATTGGTACTATCGTCATTGGCCATCCAGTCACTTGGAACCCCCCCTCCCTCCATATCCAGGAATAAATTAAATAACTTTGTCAGATGTGATGCCAGCTCATCCCTCAACTCTCTAAGAACTCTTGGATGCAAACCATCAGGCCCCATTGCCTTATCTACCTTTAATTTTCCAAGTTCTTTCTTTACTCTGTCCTCACTTACTGGGCTTTGATCCATCCCACATTCTTCTCCTCCCTTCCTCTTTAATTCAGTTCCCTTCCCTTCCCCCTTCACTGTGAAAACAGAGCAAAAAGAACTATTTAGAACCTCTGTTTTCTCAAGTCACTCTTAACATTTATACCCCTCCCTCAACTTCACAATCCTTCGCCTGGTTCTCCTCTTCTTCCCCACATATCTAAAAAAAAAAAGTGTTATCCCCCCTTTTGGCATGCTTAGCAATTTTCTCCTCTGTTTCTGTTTTGCTCTCCTAATCAATTTCCCTGCCTGTCTCAGTTTCACCTTATAATTAACTTTGCCTATCTCACTCGTTTTCTTATATTTTCTGAATGCTTTCCTGCTATCCCTCAATGCCCCAACAAAATCCCTATTAAACCAAAGAGGTCTCCTATTTCTTTTTTTCTTTTTTCTATCCTCCATATACATAGGTCTGTGGCTTTTAGTACTGCACCCTTGATACATCTCCATAATTCCTCTACATCCTCTTTCTGGTCTTTGCCTTCCATTTCTTCTCTGTAAATCTCCCTCATTCTTTCAAAGTCCACCCTCCTGAAGTCCAGAACCATTGTACTGGTCTTAGTAGCCTCCTTATTTTAATTTATTTGATTTATTTTAATTTGATTTGATTTATTTTTTCGAGTTTGTGTATTTGTTAGCTCTTAGCTAGGGCTCAAGAAGTGAGGAAGTATAGTGTTTACCGGTTTGTTTTGAGCCGGTAGTTTAGCTGATTTCAGACCGAGGCGCCAATTTTGGAAACGGCCGTCTGTGATGCTGTTTGCTATCGGCAGGGATATTGCTGGTCCAAATGCTAAATGGATTTTGTCATTCTTGCCGTGTGTCCTACCTGCTGGTCTCTCTCTGCTCGAGTGGTCTTGTTTGGACTACTCGTGGCTCTGCTGTGCAGCTCGTTGTTTTTGACTGCTACTGCTGCAGTCTTGAGGAGTGTGAGGTTTTAAATACTGGACTTTCAATTTGGACTCTTTTCCTATGAAAGTGGACTACCTGCAACGTTGTAATGTTGAGCATTTGGCTGCTGTGACTGCATCATGAGCCATTAACTGGGTTTCTGGTGGTTTGCTTCTGGCCTGAAGAAGGTTCCATTTGGTGGCAGAAGGCTTTGGGGTGACTGTAGGAGTGGGCCTCTGGCCCGGTGCTCTCCCCAGGGATGGCCTGGAAACACTGGACCGGAGGGTTGGCGGCTTTCTGGTAAATCTGGGGTCATGGAGGTTCCTGACAAGGTCGGGCATCCTTCCATTACTTAGCTGGGGAGACTGTCTGGTGCTAGTGGTCTGGCTCCCTGGTTGTTCCTTGGGGCTACCTGTCTATTGTTCTCTGGAGCCAATTTTCTTGGGACTATGCGATAAACTACATTTTGCAATTGCAAGACCTCCAGGACCTTCACAGGATTGTCGCAAGTACCTTTCATTGACTTATTATTATTCCTTATTAGAGGCAGTGAGAGGGCCTTGGTATTACTGAATACAATATTTGACTGTCTGTGGGGAGAAGGAGTTGGTGAGAGCCCTCCTTTCGTCTGGAAATTGTTCTGAGATTGCAGTCAACAACCTTGGATTTATGAAAGTTTGTGACTTCTGTAACTTCAATTGGCGTAATAATATGGGATAGTAGTCTGGACTTATACTTTATGTTTGAGTCTTCTAGCGATGTATCAACTTGGAAATAGTTTTTAATCTGTTATTGTACATTTTTGGTTTAGTACTGTAGCGGTAGTGAGAGTACCACAAATACTGGACAGTTAAGGGTGGTGGTGAGAGCCCATCCCTGAACAAAACTTACTTACATTTACATTTATTTTTATTTATTTTATTATGGGGATGGATGTCTTAGTAAGTGCTTTGTGTAATTTCATTTTATTTTTAAGGTATTTTGTATGTTGCTTTTAGGCAAATAATTGACTTAATTAAGCGAGTGCTGTCTTGATACTTTAGTCACCAGAATGTGTTGAAGCCCTGCCCCCACAGTTGTGCGCTACTCACCCTCTGCTGTCCACACCCTCCATCCCTTCCCCCCTTTGCAATTTACAACTTACCAGCACTGTAGGGTGCTGGGTATTGCCCGTAGGAGGAGGAGGAGGGCAGGGGGATGCGAACAGTAGAGGGTGAATGAGTGGGGCCATCGTATCGGGGTTGTAGGATCCAGAGGATGCTCTGGGGCAAAATGGAACCAGGATCGTGGTCCGCAATGTCTGGTTACCATACCCAAGGGTACTACCAATTTTGGTGGGCAGGTGGTTTGGGCGGCCTGGGAGATTCATTCAATACGGGTGGTGTTATGCAATGCCAGGTCCGCTAAAAACAACACTGCAATAATTGCAGATCTTGCTGGAATGGTGGACCTGGCTTGCATCACCGAGACCTGGCTAGATGAGAACTCTGGCCCTATTCTGGAGGCTTTAACTCCAGCTGGATACTCGGTGATCCACCACCCGAGATTGGATCATGGGGCACACTGCCTGTTTCAAGACCGAACTTAACTTCAAATGTACCAGTTGAAGAGGCTAAGTCATTTGAATGTACCATCGTAGCAGGTGTAGGTTGTAGGATCGCCCTCATCTACCGCCCACCAAGAGATGAGAAGCTGTTCTTCAAGAAGTCGAGACTTCATCATCGACATGGAGATTGAGTCACCCAGGCTGATGGTCCTGGGTGACTTCAATGCCTGGGTGATGACTAACTCTCGCAATTTGGACAACACTTCCTCCAGCTGATGACATCTCCAGGCCTCACACAGATAGTTACCACTGCTACCCATAAACATGGTCACTCTCTTGATTTAGTCTTCCTCCTGGGATCAAGGCCTCTGATTTGGGGGTGGAACCAGTTGGATGGTCTGATCACTACAACGAAGGGTTTAGTTTTAGTGCCTCCCTTCATTGGCCTGCCCCTGTGGAGATGGTCAGGTATTGCCCTTTACGAGATGTAAGCTCTGAAGGCCTGGTGACGGTACTTGACCAATCATCCCTCCCAGTGCCAAGCAGTGATCCAGAGATCCTCATGGCAGCCTATAACTCAGCCATTTCGGCGGCCCTGGATGTCATTGCTCCTGTCCATGTTCGTCCTCTTTCCCTTCGCTCTCGGTCCCCATGGTTTGACGGGACTTTGAGGGAGATGCGGCGATTAGGACGAATGTTAGAGCATTGCTGGCGGAAATCCGCCCTTGATGCCGACCACCTTAGGCTGATGGATCATTATCAAGTCTATCAATCTGTAATCATCCATAAGAAGGTGGAGTTCCTGTCCAGGGAGATTGCGGCCGCTCAGAATCGACCAGCTCAGCTTTTTCGAATGGTAGACAGACTGTGCAACCCAGCCTGTCTACAAGTTCGAAAAGCCTTTTCACAAATAGAGAGCGATGAACTGGCTCAATTCTTTGCATCTAAGGTGGCTGACATCAGGGTGGTACTCCAACCCGCACACCCTATGGGCGTTGCTGGAGATCGACTCGAGGCCACTACATCTCAGTTTTCCTGGAGTACCTTTGACCGACCGGAGTTCATGGATGTCATGCGGATTGTTCAGGGTGCTCACCCTATGTGCTGTAGTTTGGATCCAGGAATAACTTCCCTGATTTTGGGTTGTATTTATTCCATTGGTCCGGTCCCAGCATGATAGTCTGGTGCTCCTTGAAAACAGGTGAGTTTCCTAGCTCCCTGAAGGAGGCGGTGGTAACACCCCTCTTAAAGAAAGCTTCTTTGGACCCAGACTGCCATGCAAACTACAGTCCAATCTCTAACCTTCCCTTTTTAAGGAAGGTGATTGAGAAAGTAGTGGCTGTGCAGCTGGAGAACCATTTGACCATCCATGACATCTATGAACCCCTCCAGTCCGGATTTCGAAAGAGACATAGTACTGAGACAGCGTTGGTTCAGGTGCTCAGTGATCTCCTGATGGCTATAGATTGGAAAAATTGCTCCATCTTGGTTCTTCTAGATCTCTAATCAGCATCTGACACTGTGGACCATGGGGTTCTGCTTGACCGCCTGAGGTTCATCTGTGGATTGTCAGGTACAGTCCTCAGGTGGTTTACATCTTTCCTCACTGGAAGAACTCAGAGTGGTTTCCGGGGTTTATTCCTCAGACCCAGTTTTTCTGTCTTCTGGGGTTCCTGAGGGCTCAGTGCTGTCCCCCTTGTTGTTCACAGTGTACATGCTGCCCCTCGGAGACATTGTTAGAAGGTATGTGCTGAGGTGTCACTGCTATGCTGACGATACCCAGCTCTACTTTTCTTTTGCACTCGACCAAGATGGAGCTCTCTCAGCCTTTAATAGCTGCATCACAGAAATCCAAGAGTGGATGGATTCCAGTTGGCTAAAGTTGAACTCAGAAAAGACTGAGGTGTTGGTTGTGGATCCGGCACGCCGGATAGGGGGACTGGGGGGAGGTTCACCCTCAGGGCTTTTGGAGGCGTATCACTCCCGACCGCTGAACGGGTGCAAAACCTGGGGGTAATTTTTGACGAGGGGCTGACTCTGCATTCGCAGGTGTCAGCCATCGTCAAATCCATCTGAGGAATATCTCCAGGATCAAGCACCTTGTTCCATCCGGTGATCTTCCTACGCTGGTCCACGCCTTTGTGTCCTCATGCCTTGATTACTGCAAATCCCTTTACCTAGGGCTACCTGGGGTGTAAATCTGCCGCTTGCAGCTAGTGCAGAATGATGCGGCCCTGCTTTTGGCGGGAACTCCTAGATCCCGTCATATTATGCTGGTGCTGCGCGGACTACACTGGCTGCCGGTACAGTGGCAGATCACCTTTAAAGTTGGTCTTCTGACTTTTAAAGCCCTACACAGACTAGGCCCGGATTACTTGAAAGAGCTTCTGGTTCCCTACTGCCTGGACGACTGCTCCGCTGAGTTGATGAGGGGCTGCTAGAGATTCCGGAGGTGTGTTTGAAATCTTCTGAGGCCCGGGCATTTATGCACGTGGCCCCAACCCTCTGGAATTCTCTACCCTGTCAGCTACGTGAGTGCATGACCGTGGAGGGATTCAAGCAAGCTTTAAAAACACACTTGTGGGTTCAAGCTTTCGGTGAATGAATAATTTTGTACTGGATTATCTGTTTTATATTATTTTATAACCTGGATATTTGATGTGTTCTTTTAAATTTGTTAGCGCCTTTGATATTTTGAAAGGTGCCATAAAAATAAAGTTATTATTATTATTATTGTTGTGGATGAAGTCACAGAGTCAAAGGTGACGATGGACTTTTCAATCCTGGTGAGACGCCCTTCCATCTCAGGGCCAAAGAGCTCAGTGCCCAGGAAAGGGACATCAGCCAGCGTCTGTTGGGTGTCAACAGTTAAGGTGGACAAATGCAACCAAGCTCTGCAACACACAGAGACAGCTGCTGCCACTGCATGGGCGCACGAATCGTCCATGTTCAAAGCTATTTGGAGCTGGTGTTTAGCCAGTGATTAACCCTGGTCTCTGATGAGCTCCACCGCCATCTGCAGTTCTGGATGGAGGTGGGGGAGGACCGCATCAAAAATTCCCATTAGGAAATGACTACAGTTAGCCATCATACCAGCATAGTCACCCTGTCAGAGACCCAGAGTGGCCACAGCGCATACTTTTTATCAGCATGGTCATTCTTATAGGACTCCTTGTCCAGAGGCTTTCCTGTCCCCTTGAGTCCAGATTTACACAACACTGAATCTGTAACCAGACCCTCGGCTGAAGGGTGGTCTGCAAATCCCAAAAGGGAGACCATAGGGACGGTACGGTTGCAGAACATGCAAGCTAAGGGTGTCAGACAGGATGCTGGATGCTGCCAAAGTTCCAGGGCAAGTCCCAAGATGGCCTCAGCCACTAGGAATGCAAGCCCCCCCCAAGGATCATCACAGTCCAAAATGTCCACGACATGGTACTTAGCCCTCTTCTGGACTGGCTCAAGCATCGACAAGGACTCTGAGATAAGTCAGAGCAGTCCATCGAGGGAAACTGGGCATGCTCGGTACAAGGCTCCTTGACCGAGCTATGGTCGAAAAACTGAGTCCCAGAGGAGGCCATAGACTCCTGATCCGAGTTGTCCGATGACTCCTTGAAGACATCCCTCAGCCAATATTCTCCACGAACCTCCCGGGAATCCTCACTCAGGGTAATCTTAACCGACAATCAACCTTGCAAACCAGTAGCCAAACAGCCAGCCTCCTTGGTCAGACCACTGACTGGCAGCTGTCTGGCTGATGGTTTCACCTTACTTGGCAGAGAAGCAGCTGTGGGGAGCACCTGCAGAACATGGACTGGTGGGTAATCACTGGCAGCTGCCAGGGACTGAGATCCTTGGGGTAGAGCCCTTCCTGCCCTGATGGCCCACTGCTGCCAGAGGAATTTATTGTAGTACTGCACCCCTGCTGGCTCAGTGCTGCCAGAGGAATTCACTGCAGCACTGGCGCATACTGTGCTGGTGCCTCTCCTCACCCAACGATGAGGAGGATGAGGAACACCAATAACCACCTTCTAGTTGAGTAGGGTTGAGAGCACAGATGCCTTGACCGTGACCATGACCGGTGGCCAACAGCGAGAAGGGTCTTCCTGCGGTTGCCTGTAGATGACGGACCTACCGATGCTAAGCAATACAGGCATTGCAGACCCAACCCCAGGTGGAGGCTGGTACCTGGGAGGACTGACTGGGGTAACTAATCGGTCCACATCCTCCTGAGTGAGAACTGGGAGCACCAAGGTCTGTGAGACTGACTCCTTGCGCTCGTCCGACAACTGGTCATCAGACTCAATGGCAGAGCAGAAGAGCCCATTGACATGTCCCTCAGTCGAGCAGTTGGGTGAGTCAAAGGACTGGGAGGACCTCAGTCTCTCTCTCCATGCCATAACCAGAAGCAGCAGCACTTGCATTTTGAACCGCAAAGGGCAGGGCTCTCCCACAAGGTCTGGAGGGATGACAGGTACATGTCATGGAACTGGCCCATGAAAGACCCTTCAATGCTGGCACCAGGGAACGGCACCAAGACTGAGGAGGTGCCCACCATGGAAGCTGCCACTTCTGATTCAAGGGCCGCAAGCTGCTCAGCAGACCCAGTCACAGCCGAGGCCTTTTGTGGCCCTTAGGGTGGCCCTTCAGATCCCTTTGCGAAGGCCAACCCAGCAAGACCTGGGAGCTTCTTGTTCACAAGGGACTCAGAAAGCATGGATAAGCCAAGGCCGCACCCAGTAAATACAGGTTACTCATCTGTAACAGGAGTTCTAGGAATGGTATATGTTGTTCATCCACACTTCATGGCAGGTTCCTTGGCGCTTTATATCTTGCCAGAAGGTCTTCAAACTGGCTCCTCCCACCCACTCGGGTGGTAAAACTCTTGGCTCCACCCCATGATGCCAGATCTAGCCCGTTGGAAGCCAGGTTGTGCGTCGAAGGCGGGGAGGCAGGGTGGGGTGTGTGGATGAAAAACATATACCATTCCTAGAACTGTTACAGGTGAGTAACCTGTATTTCTAGAGACATGGATATGTTGTTCAATCCACACTTCATGGCAGACTCCTAGCAGTTCTCCGGGAGGAGGGAGGCAAGGCGCACACTCCCTACTTAGGAAACTGGAGAACCGAGGTCCCAAAACCAGCATCCCGGCATGACTCAAGGCCGATGTGGTAATGGGTAATGAAGGTGTGTGCTGACTTCCACGTAGCAGCCCTGCAGATTTCCTGGATAGGGACATCCCTGGAAGCAGCCACCGAAGCAGCGGTATGGCGGGTAGAATGAGCTCTTATCCCTCTGGGAGGCTCCATGCCCACCAACCAATAGCAGAGATCTATGCAGGAGGTGACCCACCACCTATCGTCCGCTTGGCTGCAGGTCTGCCAGGTGCGGCTTCAGCGTAGGCGACAAACAGCTGGCGAACCTCTTCCCGAACTTCGGTCGTCCGCTCCTTATAATAAGAGAGTGCTCTTCTAGGGTCCATAAGTATGGAGCCTATATTCGGCCTCCGAGGTGTGACTGGGGTAGAACACTGGCAGAGTCAACACCTGGTTAAGGTGAAACTCCAACACCACCTTTGGAAGGAATTTTGGGTGGGGGTGCAGGACAACCTTGTCCCTGTGAAAGACCAGATAAGGGTCTCGATGGAAAGCGCCTGGAGCTCTCCCATCCTTCTGGCTGATGTGATAGCCACCAAGAAGGTAGTCTTCCATGACAGGTGAGAGATATCACACCTATGCATCAGTTCGAATGGCTTGCCCATGAGCTTAGCCAGTACCAGCAGTAGATCCCACGGAGGTGGAGGTTCTCGCACCGGAGGGGATATGTGATCAAGACCTTTAAAAAAGCGCCCGACCACCTTCTCCTGCGCCACCGACTGCTTCCCGGCCCACACCCAGTAAGCAGAGATGGCTGCCAGGTGCACCTTAAGGGTCGGCGACTGAAGCCCTAGCTGAGAAAGGGACCACAGGTAGTCCAGAGTACTTGCCAAAGAACAGGAGGACGGGTCCAACCCCTTGCCCTGACACCAAATGGAGAATCTCTTCCATTTGAAGGCACAGCATTTCCTGGTCGACTCCTTACGGGATGCCTCAACAATGTTGAGGACCTCGTCGGAAAGACCCAAGGCCTGGAACTCTAGTCATCAGGAACCAGGCCGTCAGGTGCAGGGATTGAAGGTCCGGGTGGAGAACCTTCCCCTGGGTGACTGAGATCAGGTCCAGGCGGGCTGGGAGCTGCCTCGGGAGCCTGGAGCTGAGGCTGAGGAGATCTGGATACCAGAACTGGCGGGGCCAGTCTGGGGCTAAAAGAATCACCTGCACCTTGTCCCTCCTCGCCTTGAGAAGCACCTTGTGGATCAAAGGAAATGGGGGAAGGCGTAGAAGAGGTCTGGGGTCCACGGCCTCGAGAAGGCATCCCTCTGCAGTGAGCCCTGCTGAGGGGGGCGGCGGGCATGAAACAGCCTCAGCTCCGCATTCTCCCTGGAGGCAAACAGGTCCACCTGAGGCGTGCCCCAGTGGGAGAACAGATCTTGTACTACCTCCAGCAGGAGAGACCACTCGTGAGGCGCAGCCCTATCCGGCTTAGGGCATTGGCCAGAATGTTGGAGCTCCTGCCACATGGATGACTAGGAGATCTGCCTCTAGGCTGTGCATGAGGGACCAAGTGCGGAGAGCTTCCTTGCACAGGGCATGGAGCATGTCCCACCCTGGCAGTTCAGATAGTACATGGTGAGTCGGATTGTCCATCTGGACCAGGACCACTTGACCCTGTACAAACAGAGCGAAGGCGGTGAGGGCTAGATGAACCGCTCGAAGCTACAGAAGGTTGATGTGGCATCGGGACTCCCGAGGGGACCAGAGGCCATGTGCTCTGTGCTCCCCCAGATGGGCACCCCAACCCATAAGCGAGGCGTCGGTCGATAGAGAGCCCGTCGACTCAGGGCGAACAAACAGGATGCCCTCCTGCAGATGAACTGGAACGATCCACCACTGGACAGCATTCCACATCTCCTGGGTCACTGCCACTGGCTGGTCCAAGGGACCGGAGCGCTGTGACCATTAGCTGGCCAGTCCCCATTGTAGGGGATGCATGTGCCAACGGGCCCAACGGACCACGCTGATGCAGACCACCATGAGGCCCAGGAGGTGCAGGAAGTCCCGGGCAGGGCGCAATTGCCCAACCTGAAATGATTGGGCAAAGGAGGAAAGAACCTCGGCCCTGTCCGCCGGGAGCCGTGCTCTGGCTCAGAAAATTGAGCTCTGCCCCGATGAATTGGATCACCTGCTTTAGCATGAGTTCCGACTTGGCCTCGTTGATGAGGAGGCCAACCTGAGAGCAAACCTGAAGGGCCAGATCCCTGGACCGCTCCATCTCCGGTCTGGAGGAGGCCGCAATCAGCCAGTCATCCAGGTAAGGGTACACCCGGACACTTTGGCACCGCAGAAATGCTGTCACCACTGCCATGCATTTGGTGAAGACCCTGGGAGCTAGAGAGAGGCCGAAGGGCATGGCTCGGAACTCATAAAGGGACCCCTCTGCTCTGAAGGAGGAATCGCTGATGGGACAGATGGATTGGGATGTGAAAAGAGTCCTGGAGGTCCAGAGAACAGAACCACATGCCTCGTTCCAAGGATGGAATGATCTGAGCCAGGTGACCATCCTGAAGGTTTGAGACCTTAGGAACCTGTTCAGGTCATGCAGGTCTAGAATGGAGCACCAGCCCCCCGTCCGTTTCGGGACCAGGAAATACCTGGACACAAACCCTAGGTCTGGTGGAGGATCCGCCACCTCCCTGATCACCTCATTCTGGAGGAGCAGGGCAATGTCAGCTCAACGGGCCGACAGAGAGGCTGTAGACTCCGTAGCCCCCCATGGGGGCGATGGCTCGGAAGGGTGGGGCCTGCTCGAACTCCAGAGGCAGACCCTTTCCTACCACTTCCAACACCCAGCAGTCCGTGGTGATAGGGGACCAGGCAGAAAGAAAGTGGCGGAGCTGTCCCCCCATGGGGGGAACCCAGGGGGGAGCGACGAGGCTGGGAGCGACACCCCTCAACCCGACGCTGGGCAGACTTGGAGGAGGGACCGGCCGAGGGGCCTCCCGGGCCTCTTCCTCCTGGCTTCCTGCTGGAGGAAGCCGCAGGCTTGGCTTTGGGGTGCCAAGTGCGAGCCTGCTGGCCCTGATGCTGGTGTTGCTGGGCCGGACATGCTGCAGGGGCAGAAGGGCGAAAGGGCTTACGCTGCTGCTGGCAGCCTTTGTCCTTCTGGGCAGACATGACCGAGTCCAAGGTGGCATTGGACTTCTCGATCCTCTGGAGATGGCCTTCCACCCCAGGCCCGAACAAGTTGGTACCCAGGAAGGGGACATCTGCCAACTTGTGATGGATGTCCGCCGTGAAGGTGGAGATCCGCAGCCAAGCTCTGCAGCACATGGCCACTGCGGCCGCTACTGACCAGGCACAAGAGTCTCCAATATCCAGAGCAGTTTGGAGCTGCTGCTTCGCCACTGCCCTTCCCTAATCCTGTACCTGCTTGACCGTAGTCTGGAGGTCAGCCGGGAGATGAGGATCACCTCATCCAGGGATCCCATAAGGCGTGGGAGGGTGTGCCATCAATACAGCTGAACTGGCCTGGCGGAGGCCTAGGGAGGACGTAGCATACACCTTCGCCCGGCATAGTCCAGCTTTTGGACTCTTTGTCGGGAGGCTTGTCCACGTCCCTGGTGTTCCCGAGCGGGAAAACACTCTCGGTAACAAGCCCCTCCGCCCAAGAATGCGACTGTTTTCTTTTATGCTTCCGGGGACCACCCTCCCCGAGCATTGGGCCATCCATTGTCAGATCCCCGGAGAGGGCGGCAGACCGGACCCAGCCCAGCTGACTGAACAGCTTTAATATGAACTCTCCCTACCGCCACCTGACCCGCCATGGTTGACTCCTTCAATGTAGGCTGAGACTCCTTTCTTAAATAAGAATAAATTATAGTAAGCTGTACTTATTTGAGATATACTACAAAATAATCAACTGAAAACTATGCTGCTAGTTTGAAGTTTAAGACTCGCAGGTGAGCAACGTCGTCATTGAAGCACACTCAACGGCGGGAAAAAAGGAACTAGGCGGTTGGAGGGTTGACGCCGAGATAGTCATTGCCGCACGAGCCGATGCTCGCTGCGCTGCTCCTTGCAGCTCAATCTCTGGCGCAAGCCCTCCTGCAAAAAATGTTGCTCTCGCTGGGTCCTAGCGCCTCTGGCATAGATCCCATTAGTGTGAATGAGTGGTGGAGATTTTATGTCCAGGAAGATCTGGGGGCTTGTCCTGAGACCACTCCAGAAGTTCCAGGGAGTAGCCATACTCTTGTGAGCTGTAGCACCCAATTGCCTGAAATTATCTCCCACTACCTGTCCAGATGGAGGGAGAAGTGACCCCTTATAACCACCTCCTTCAAGTCTGGAGGAAGGGGGTCCAGCAAGAAGTCAGGAAGGGTAGCAGCCACAACCGGGACTGTGGGATGTCCCTGAGAGCTTTTACTGACAGAGGGGGTGGGCAAAGCAGATGCCACCGCCTGCCGCTTTTCCTGAGGCTTGGCAGACATTCAGTTTTGCCTCTGGGTAGCCTGATGAAAGGGTGTCCTCAGCCCAGACTTGGGCTGTGTGTGATACATAGTATGTACAGACCTCAGGGTGCATCCAGAGGCCTGTAGAGCAGGAAAGATACCTTCAACATCTCCACCAAATAACTTGTGCCTCTAAAAGAGGAGTTCATGATGGACAACTTGACATCTTGGGCGATCCCAGACACTCAAAGCCAAGAGTGCGGTGCAGCATATACCAGCCGCCACCCAAGCCAATGCATCCACCGCATCATAGGTTGCCCGGAGCAAACGGGTACCGATGTCAGAGGCTGACTTAAGGGAACCCAGGGCTTGCTGCTTGGCAGGGTCATCAGGTAAGGATTGGATGGCATCCCTGGTCTGGTCTCACAGGTCTTTTTGGTACTGGAGCAAGTGTGGCAAGTAACTGAGGATGCAGATCGCAAGGGTAGCTAAGGTGAATGTCTGCTTGTCCAGAAGGTCCAACCGACGTGACTCCTTGTCAGGTAGCATGGGACTCAAATGCTCAGGCTGTTTATTGCAGTCATGAGCGGCGTTTATCACCATGGAGTCCGCTTGCACCTGCTCCCTGAGAAACGTTTTCCCCTCTGGGGCATGGTACAGCCTATCGACCTTTCGGTACATGGCCACTGTCACCCTCAGAATTGTCCCTGATGCCATGCTCGATGTCAACATCGAGCTTGCTGCTGTCCCCCTTCACCAGAGTCAGAAACAGGCACCAGACTGACATCTTAGTCGGCTGTGCTCAGTCTGGCACCAAGATCATCATCAGTACCAGCACCAAACTCAGACCTATCCACTTCCTCTATTGCTAGTGACATCACAGTCAATGACTGGCCCCAAGTCAATTCCAGCACTGATAGCAGGCTCGGTGTCAGTCCTCCTCCAACAATGCAAACAGTGTTGGAAGGGAGGCTCAGCACCATCTCTGGCACTGGCTGCAGCATCGCTACTATGAACAGTGATAACAGTAGGAGCTGCACCACAAGATGGCTTGAGGTGCCCTCTGGTGTGGAACGGGCATATTGCTGCAGCCCTAATGCTAAGAACGCCTATAGCCTGATGGCAAACAGACTGTGGAGGGAGCTCGGTCGACCAACCAGGAGGAGTCAACTGTCTACCAGAAATTAAAATGACATACTCACCATAATTGCTGATCTTCTAGAATGTCTTCTCCATTCTCACTTATGGGTCTGAGCCAGAGGCACTAGGACCCAATAAGAGCAAAGTCTTTTGAAGCCAAGGGGACCGACATCACTACCAGCACCACTCACGAGGCAGACATAATGACATCGCACTAGTGACAGATGCTATCCCCATTCCTTCCTCAGTTCTGTTTGCCAGGAGAGAAACTAATGAGAAAGAAAAAGTTAGGGGGCTATAGATTCCTAACTCAGAGGGATAGGAAATGGATAGAGGATATAAAATTATAAAACAGTAAAACCCGACTCCCAACTAAGAGAAACTAAAGGATGGGCACAGGTGGCACAGGAGTAGCGGGTGTAAGAGCCAGAGCCTACTAACAACCTAGACTAGAAGATGGAGGGAGGGCAGCAGGCCTGGCACATAGCTCTGACTAGTCTAGGAGAGATCCAGAGAAATCTCTGTGGATAGGATGGCAGAAGCCAATTCAGGGGAGAGGTCTTGTGCACACAGAGGACAAGAAGAACAGGTTACTCACCTGTAAATGAAGATTATGTACCTACCGTAATTCCTGATCTTTCTGTGTATCTTCACCATTCATCACAAATGGGTATGGCCGGAGGTCACAACCCCGCGGGAGCTTTTTTTTTTTTTTTTTTGGATGGACGGAGTCGACACACCACGCCACCCTCGAGGCCAAAGCACTGCATGGCGCTCGTGAGTCAGCCATTAGGTGTCATCGACCCGGCCCTCCCACCAGTTCTGAGTCGCCGTAGAGTAAGAAAGGGTTGGGGTGGGAGACAAGGAAGTCCAAGGGACAGACAAAGGAAAAGATATATGAACTAAAAGGAGAAATAAACGATGGAGAGGACAGATAGGAGAGTGAGAAAAACTAAAGGGATTGGGAAGGGGCCCTAATCCTGGAATCAGGAAAGGAAAGGGAAGGGAAGGAGGGAGGGAAAAGAAGAAGTGGGAGGGAGACATACCTGGATTCATCCACTGTTCCCAAACTGAATTAAGAGCTGTGAAGGAGTAGCCAGAAGGCTGTATTGCCAGAATTCAAGGCACTGAACAACTGGCAACTAACTCCAGCAGAAGCAGAAGAGGCTATCCTGGGACAGAAGTGGTCAGGAACCAGGTTGCCCCCAAACCAAATAATTGGATAGGAGAAAATAACAAGTTTCCTAATTAAAATGAGGAATGAGTCCCTAAGGACAAGGATGGAGGAGGATAGAGGGAGAGAGATAGAGAAAAAGGGCAGCCACCAACTCCTACCCCAAAGGGGTGGAGCCAAGGCATAACTTCTCGATCCTTTCCCCTGCCAGAAGGCAAAATCCTCCTGTGTGCCCAAGGTCACCCCGCCCTGACCAGAGGAAAGGGGAGGGGGCACAGAGGGAAGGGGACCCAGAGACTGAGGTCCCAGGAGGGATGGAGGTGGGATTTGTGATGAATGGTGAAGATACCCAGAAAGATCAGGAATTACGGTAGGTATTTTCATATCTTATTTGTGTCAATCTTCACCATTCACCACATTTGGATGAGTACCGAGAAGCACCACGAAGGGCCCCCTAGACCCTAAAGGACTAAGTCACGTAACTCCCAGTGGGGGAAATCACTGAGAGGGAGAAACTAAACGGGCCTGGCGAGGCCTGTAACTGGGGAAGAGTGAGACGGGGACCCCCAGAGGGGGCAGAAGGTTGCCCCGACAGACACCACCTCATCCTATGGGAGAAAAGGTGGGTTCTCCAGTACGCAGAGGAAATCACCCTACGCCGGGTCAAGGATGACAACCGGGAAAGACGTAGCCATGCCGTCCGCCTAGTGCAGATCGCTGTCCCTACGACCCTGGAGGCTACCTTGTTGCCCTTGCTTGGTGCCTTGCTAGCTCCAGGCCATGTGCAGAGAGTGCGATGGCTTGTCAGGTTACCTCCGAATCAGGCAAAGAGGCTAGGAGTTGACCTATCCTGGGCCACAGGAACCTATCATAGGTAGCACAGTGGGCCTGATGAGCAGAAATTGAAAGTAGCAACTGTGCCGAATAGAAGGTCCTCCTCCCCATAAGTCAAAATCTGCAGAATCTTGATCTGGGGGCGCAAAGCCCATCGGGAGTGTCCAGCTGCGTCAGTCCTGACTGAGGATGAGGCATAGGACCTGGACACTCCGGAGGGGCACAATACCTCTGGCTCAGATCCCTAGGGGTTGGGACTCTGGAAAAGGGCCTTTGCCAGAACTACAATGACACCTCCTGGAAAGGAGCAGGCCAGGCGGGCACCACAAGAGTGGCCACACTGAAATCGCCTTGGAAGGCACGCGTTGAATGCTCCGGATTGTGCTGAGTGGATGGGGTGACACGCATGTCTTCCATCATCCTCATGAGGAAACGCTGATACTCAGCGAGATCAGCAGCAGGGGAGATGTGGATGGAAGGCTCCTCTCCCCCAGAAAAGGAGGATGAGGAAACAGAAGACCTCGGAGATCCACAGGTTGGCTGCTCGGGGGGAGGGTGGAACACCCGCTCATCCATGGCCCTGATGTAAGTAGGGAAGTTAGCAGCCACACCCCTGATTTGTTTCCAGGAGAGAGGTCCTGTAGTGCCACGAATGCCTGGGATAGCAAGAGATGGTGATAGAGGAATGGGGGCTAAGTCCACAGCAGAAGGGGACCGTCCTCTGTCCGGGCAAGAGAGTGCACCAGGAGCCTCAAGGGAAGGAGGAGCTCCAGAAAAAGTCCAACAGCCAACAGCTGATCAACCATGCTGGTACTGCATAGGCCGGGCACTGAAGAATCCCCTGTAAAGTGACTGGGACCGTAAACCCAGAAGGACAGTCCCTTCCCTCCAAAGACCAGGGCCCTCCTCGAGGAGACTGAGAAGGAAGGGCGGAGGTCAAGGCCATGACTCCTCCCTGAAACCGGGTGGGTCCCAGAAAAGGGTCACTGCATCGAACCCTGACCCCTCAACCCCTCAGAGTCCGGAAGAGCACTTCTCCTCCCAAACACCAGCCTAGGTAGCTGATAACCCTGGTCAGTCACCGAGGGACCACCCAGGAGTAGCACCTCCTCCTGAGGGTGCTCTGGTCGGCCCCAAAGTTGGGCGATCCAGGCACACCACCTGAGAGGGTAACCCAACTGAGGGGGCAGAAAACCCTTCAAGCCCAGGCTGCAGGGCAATAGTTGCCTGAACCACTGCCTGCTGGTCAGCACCCCTGACCCCAGACTCAGGGGCTACCGCCTGCTTCTCAGAGGGAGGCTGGCTCCGGCTAGCCAAAGTAACCACCAGTGTGTCCACATGGGCTGCCAACTCCAAAGAGTCGGGCAGCCGGTCGGAACCAGACTCAGAGTCCACCTCCGAAGAGGTAGAGACTGAGGTCCGGTGCCAGACCTTACACAGACACCCGCTCCTGTCTGGACTGAGAGAGGCGCCAGTCCGGGTGTCTGCACCAGAGCCAGCACTGAACTCCCCCACAGCACTGCAAACGGCACCCAAAGAGATGGCACAGAGAACGGCAGCAGAACCGGAGTCGATGTCTGCCACAGGGTGCTGCCCCATCCCACAGCGCCGTGAAGGGCACCGGAGTCAGGACGGCGGCAACACCAACAGCTCTAGCGCCACTGCGCGACACTCTTCCCATGGTGCCGTGTCCTCACCGCCACCGAGTTAGACACGGCGCCATCCCCAACCTTAGGCGCCAAGATGAGAAATGGTCAAAGACGGCACTGCAGAACTTCCCAGGTGCCGCCAGCACTATCAGCACCTGTGAAGGGCGCCGACAGCAGAGACGATGCCAAGCAGCAGACTGGCAGCCCATGGCGCCCTGAGGCGCAAAATGGCACAGACAGACAGCATCAAGGACGGTGTCACCCAGGTTTTCAAGCCAGAGGAAACAACACCGGGGGAGCCTTCACTCCCAAAAGGGCGACTGCCAGAGAGGTGCCTCCTGCCCGCTCCCCAGGGGAACGGACTGGGCCTCCTGCATCATGGAAGGGGCTTCTGCCATGGTGAGGCTACAAGAAGCGGAAGCCCCCTCCTCCACAGTCCGTATAGAACTGGGAGGGGACCCGGAGGAAAGGCCGAGAGACCACGGCTTGGCCCGACAAGTGCGCGACCCATCCCCCGAAAGTCGTCAGGGCTCGTCCAACTTTCCACGTGCGCTGTTCCAGGACATGATGATCCATAGAGAAACAGGCATTGCACGAATCCATGTCATGAAGCGGGCCAAGGCACGTAAGACAACGATCATGCCAGTCGGTAACAGAGTCCTTACCGCTGCACGGGCACCGACACATAGGAGGCCGCCCCACTTTCAGCGACATTTTGCCCACTGACCTAGACATGATCGATGGAAAAACAACGAAAAAAACAGACCCAACGTCACTGAAAATAATAAAGGAACAGTCTTACCAAACAGCGGCGTCGAGTAGGGCGAAATGGAAAGGAAAATTACGTACCTACCGTAATTCTTGATCTTCTCTTGTATCTTCACCATTCATTACTTCCTGGGTGTAAGCCGGAGGCGCGCACCCGTCACGGGAGCTTTTTTTTTTTTTTTAAAGTTGCCTAACGGCCCCGCCCTCTAGAGCGACGTCATGCGTTATGCGCGAGGGGCGGCCGTTAGAAGCATCACTCCTCCTCCAACTCAGTTCTGTGGAGCCGGAGAGGCAAAATGAAAGCAGAAAATATAGATAGCGAGGCAAGATAGCCGAGGGATAGCAAAAGCAAGGAAGAATGAACTGAAAAGGAATAAGCCGATGGAGGAAGGACAGAGGAGATAAGAACATCCCTAGCCTAGGGGTGCAGGGCCTCCTTACCTGGGCGACTCTAGGAGGAGAGATGAGTAAGGAAATGAGAAAATAGAAGAAGAAGAAGAAAGAGAGAGAGATGGATGTTGAAGGGACCAGAATGCCCAACGAGCATAGTTAGCTTGTAGCTGAAGGCTCGACTAAAGGGGAGCAAGAATCCTCGGAGATAGAGCTGAAGAGAGGTTCACCGAACCGCTTAGACAGACTCAGAAGGGCATAGTCCTCATCTTCAACATGCCATTGTTCTTGACACCCACCTCGGCTCCTGGCGTGGAAGGCCTTTAACTGGAGGACAGCCGAGGAGGAAGAATAAAACCCCTCAGCATGAGGCTGCTCAGGGGTTTAGAAATGGAAAATGTAAGCCTTTCAGGCGTTCCAAGAAAGAAACGGGACCCAGACTGACTGGCTAAGGCCGGCCAGGGCTTAGGCTGGCTAAGATTGGATATGGTCAGTAGAGCTCTACTGTAAAAATTGTCCAGGAGGACACTTAAAGGGAGAAACCACTTAGCAAAACAGCGAGAAGGATAGCCTACCTTCTCATTTGCCTTCTTGTTTGATTTCTCCTTTTCTTTTTTTTTTTTTTTACTAGATGCATGACCCAGATACCAAGATGCCTATAGCAGTCGGAGAGAGTTCCCTCAGCTTTTTTTTTTTTTTTTTAGAAGAGAAAGGAACAGACGTACTCGTTCCTCTGCTCTGCAAGGCAAGAATAGAGGGGGGGGATTAGATTTCAGGGCAACTATCTGAACACGGGATTGCAGGATCAAAACTGAATAGCCTGAGCCAGGCCAAACAACCCCAGAGGTATCTTTCCATAAGAATAGCAAGAGATAGTTGTGCAGTCTGATCGCCAATGCAATCCACGAGATGGCCCATGAATCTTAGAGTAAATAATTTTTCTGGATTTTAAACCCCCAAGAAGATTTTTTTTTTTTTTTGGAAAATGAAGCAATTTTCCCTATATTTTATATAAATGCAGAGAGGAAGGAGACGGGAGGTGGAGAAGCCACAGGAAGAGGCCACTGAGGGGATGGTGGGAGGGTGGTAATGAATGGTGAAGATACAAGAGAAGATCAAGAATTACGGTAGGTAATAATTTTCCTATCTTCCCTTGTCAATCTTCACCATTCATTACTTCCTGGGTGAGTACCAAGCTCCTCTTCCCCTGGAGGGGGAAGAGGCCATACCCTGAGGGAACAAGACCCCCAGCCTTCTGTTGGTGAGAAACAGAAGGAGAAGACCCTGGCTTATTCAGAAAGCCTAAGTGGGAGAAGAGCTAGGAGGTGCCTCCCGAGGACGAGGAGACGGAGGGAGCCCCTGTAAAAGTCTCCTAGCTCTGGAAGAGAAAAGACGGGTCCCCCGGAAGGCGGAGCGAATCACCCTACGCCGGGCCAGGGGTGACAACCTGGAAAGACGGAGCCATGCCGTCCGCCTGATGCAGATCGCTGTCCCCGCAAGCCTGGAAGCCACCTCATTGGCGTCATAAGATGCCCTTGCTTGGTGTCTTGCCAGCTCCAGGCCTACCGCGGAGAGGGCAACGGCTTGTCTGGTTTGCTCCGTATCAGGCATAGATGCCAGCAGCTGGGACATCATCGACCACAGATGCCGGCTGTAGGCAGCGTGGTGAGCCTGATGTGTGCAATACATGCACTCGCATCGAGAAGAAGAGAACACTCTTTCCCCCAACGGCCGAACTGGAGAGACTCCAAATCCGGTGGGCGGTCATGCGTCAGGCAACGGCGCCCAGAAGGAGTATCCAGGTATACCAAACCTGAGGACGGGTTGGGAAGGGAACCTAGAGACTCAGAGGGGGCACAATACCTACGCTGGCAGTCCGCCGGCTGGGGAAGAAGCGCAGGGACTGCCATGACCGGATAGACGCCCTGGAAGGGATAGGCCAGGAAGGTACCACCAGATGCTGGGCACTGAATTCACCAAGGAATTCACGCGCCTCCCGCTCGGTATTGTCTCTTCGAACGTAGGAAACGGAGATCCTCACCATCCTGAGAGGAAACGCTGATATTCTGTGAAATCAGCATCGGAGGACAGATGAGAGGGGTTCCTCTCCCTCGGAGGAGGGAGACGAGGATGATGGGGAACTGGAATGCCCAGAGGATTCCTGCGGCGGTGGGGAGAGTCGAAAGACCCGCTCATGCATGTATCTAACATATGAGGGGAAGGCCGCCGCAGAACCCCTGAACTGCCCCCAGGATAACGGACCCGTAGGACCGACATGGCCTGGGAGCGGGGTGGTGAAGGCAGAGAGATGGAGAGGGGCACCTCCGCCATGAGGTAACTGATGCTTCTGCGAGGGCTCTGGAATCCGGGGAAAGGGGCCCTGGAAAGAGGGATCCCGGATATCAGACCAGGCCGCAGAACGGAACTCTGGGGAAGCGGAGCCTGGAAGAGCCCTGGGGGAGAACCTCCCCTATGACGACGCCGGGACTGCATGGATCCAGAAGGGCAGTCCGCACAAACGCCACCGGAGGACACCCTAGAACCCTGGAGGGAGGGGCGAGGCTCTGCACTTCGGCTCCTGGCCACCCCCCCTGGAGTGGCCAAAGAAGACCGAGCAGCAGACCCCCTGCCCTCAACCCCTCGGACTCCGAGAGGGCCCTCCTCCTCGACCACAGCGTTCCCCTGTCCCTAGAGAGGGCAACAGCACCCCTGAAGGTAGCTGTCACCGGCCTCCAGAGAGGGAGCCCCCCCCTGCGTCACCCCCACGCCTGCCCCCCGGGGCTCCCGGCCACCCCCAGCCGGGGAACCCTCAGGAGACGACGGAAGGGGGGACAGAGGGAGGGGCCCGCTGCGCCGCCTGGCACCTCTAGCCACCGGGGACCCAGACTCCGAGGAGTGGGGGTGCCAGGATGGGTCCACGTCTGAATCATCGCCCTCCGAGGAGGACGAGATCAGCAGGACCTCAATGCTGGCCACCCCAGGGGTCCCTGAGGCCACGGGGCCGCGAACGGCCCCGGTACCAAGGGAGGCGCCGCTCGCCTCCTTCACGCCGGTAGCAGCCAGGCCTAGCTCACATTTCAACGCGCCGCAAGGCCAGCACCGCCTGGAGGAAGGACAGTACCACGGCGCCGGGCGCCAGCAGAGCGACTGCCAACAGCGGCGCCGCTTTCATCGGGCGCGCGAACGGCACCGAGGCCCAAAGCGGCACCGCCAACGCACCGCCGATCACTGGCGCCGTGAACGGGCGCCGGGATCTAACCCGTGGCACCGGCTCTGATCACAGCGCCGCTGGCGCGCCGGGACTCACAGCGCCGCGGAAAGCGGCGCCGCACCGATCACCGGCACCAGAGCGGCGCCAGGATCCGCAAGCGCGAAGGCGCGTCAGTCCACCGAGCCAGGCCCAAAGTCAGAGCCTGCCACGGGGAGCCTGCACCTCGACGAAGGTGACTGCGGCCGGTGTCGGCGCCGCGCCCGGAAGGACTACGACGCTCCCCCGACACCGCGGAAGGGGCCTCCTCCTCGGCAAGAAAAGACGAGAAGACCCCCTCCTCCTCAGACCGTATAGGCCCGGAAGGGGACCCGGGGGAAGGGCCTAGAGACCTTACCTGAGAATCCCTTGAGCGACGTCGTCCCCCGAAGGTCGGCGGGGCTTTGCCGAGCTTGAACGCGCGGACTTCGAGGACACGCCGGTCCATGGAGAAACAGGCGTCGCACGAATCCATGTCATGGTTGGGTCCCAGGCAACGAAGACAAACGTCATGCCGGTCCGAGACGGAGAAATGCCGGCCACAGTAACACCGACGCATAGGGGCGCGGCCCGTCTCCGAAACACGTTTAGCTCCGGAACCGGACATAACGCGAAATCAACAAGAAAAAACAGTAGGAAAGCACACCCGGCGCCGCTTTAGAAATAAAAAAGAACGGTCTTACCGATTGGCGTCGAGTGTGCGGGAAAGAGGAGTCGCAGACGCAGTCAAAATATGGACGCTCCGAAACAGGTGCTGCCTCGACGGCGGGAGAAACAGAACTGAGTTGGAGGAGGAGTCGGTCGCTACTAACGGCCGCCCCTCGCGCATGACGTCGCTCCGAGGGTGGGGCCGCGAGGCAACTTTAAAAAAAAAAAAGCCGTGGCGGGTGCGCGCCTCCGGCTTACACCCAGGAAGTAATGAATGGTGAAGATTGACAAGGGAAGATATGGCAAGTATAAATCGGCATCGAAGGACACGAAGACTAAGCCCGTAGTTGCTTGGAGCTCCTCACAAGGCGCGACCTCTATGGCGGGAGACGAAGAACTGGCAGGAGGGCGGGGTCGACAACACCTAACGGTCAACCCGCGAGTGCCACGCAGTGCGTCGACCTCGAGGGCGGCGCCATCGGTGCATCGACTCCACCCATCCCAACAAAAAAAGCGCTCCTGCGGGGTCGTGACCTTCGGCCATACCCATTTGTGATGAATGGTGAAGATTGTCACAGATAAAATCTGTAGTTCTAGGTGTGGTACATGGTTCACATCCACCCTCTGGCAGTTCTGCTGGAACAATATTATTGGCCGGACTGTCTTTAAGCTAAGCTTCACCCACCTCCCGGGCAGCATAACCCCCATGTCTGCCCTATGACATTAGATCTCACATGCTGGAAGCAGAATCAGGAGCCACTTGCCAGGGGAGGCCGGGTGGGTTGTCTGGATGTGATCCAAATACCACTCCCAGAAATACGGTTACAGATGAGTAACTTATTCTTCTAAGAGTGTGGATATGGTTCACTTATTCACACTCTGGCAGACTCCTAGCAGTTCTCCAGGAGGAGGGGGCAAGGCGCACACCCATATCTGGCGAATAGAGGCTGAAGCACCGAGGTCCCAAAACTCGCATCTTGTCGTGTTTTAAGGTTGATGTGGTAATGGGAAAGGAAGGTGTGTGCTGACTTCCAGGTAGCATTCCCCCAGATCTCTTGTATAGGGACCTCCCTTGAAGCAGCCACCGAGGCAGCAGTATGTCTGGTGGAAAGAGCCTTAATCCAATGGGAGGCTCCCAATCAGCCAATCTATAGCAGAGATCGATGCAAGATGTGATTCATCTTGCAACTGTCTACTTTACTGCCTATCTGCCAAGAGTGTCTTCAGTGTAGCTGACAAAAAGCTGGTAAGCCTGTACCTAAATGTCAGCCTCACATAGGACAGTGCTCTCAACAGGTCCAGGGTATGGAGCCTGTGGTTGGTCTCTGAAGATGGACTGGTAAAATATACCAGAATGTTAATCACCTGATTAAGGTGAAACTCTGATACCACCTTCAGGAGGAACTTCAGGTAGGGGCAAAGGATAATTTTATCCCTGTGGAAAACCAGAGGGTTTACATCGAGAGTACCTGGAGTTCCCCAATCCTTCTGGAAGATGTACTTGCCACCAGGAAGGCTGTCTTCCATGACAGGTGTGACAACTCACACCTCTGCATTGGCTCAAAAGGCTTGCCTATGAGCACAGCCAGGACCAGCAGTAAGTCTCATGGTGGACGTTGTTCACACACCAAAAGAAACAAGTGGTCAGGGCCCTCGAAAAATTGCCCGGCCACCTTCTCCTGGGACACTGTGGGCATACTGGCCCATGCCTGGTAGGCAGAGATGGCTGCTAAGTGCACCTTATGGGCAAGGCCCCTACTTTTCTACGGCACACTGGGACCAAGTTCTGCAGCAAGATTACCATTTGCCACAGAACTTCTGTGGCGGTAGCTTGTAATTTCTGTGGAAGTTCTGTGGCACTAACAAACTACTACATCACAGTGTCAGCTTGTCATGCTGACTTCATATTCATGGCAATGGTTATAGAAATCAGGATGGGGGAAAGCACAGTAAAGTACAGTTACGTAAGAACTTACCGTAACAGTAGATCTTCGAGAACAGCTCTTGCAGCAGGTAACACAATTAGGACTGAAGCCGGCAGGCGGCAGGACCCCACGGAATTCTTCTAGCTAGCTAACTTCAGCGGGGACTGCCCCCGACGTCGGTCCCGCCTCCGACGTCAGGCGTAGTACATAAGGGGGCGGTCCCGCCAGATTCCCCAGTTCTCCCGCCGGAGACTTCCGCCACAGGTATGACATCAGAATGGGAGACCAAGGATCCACCATCAGAAGACAAAAGGGCGAAGCTCCCTGCTAAAGACTCGGTAAGCCATGCCTCCTCCAAGGGGGAAGGTGGGCGGGAAGGTACCTGCTGTAAGAGCTGTTCTCGAAGATCTACTGTTACGGTAAGTTCTTACATAACTGTACTATCTTACTTCGAGATACAGCTCTTGCAGCAGGTAACACCATTAGGACTGATTTCCAAGCAATAACACTTGTAAGCATTCTGGGAGGAGGAAACTAGCAAAATCCATACCAAGTCCTGACTCTAGGACAGGAGACCCTGTAGCACAGCCAGGCCGAAACCGGCTCTTCGCCGTGAAGCAATGTCCAGGCTGTAATGCCTGATAAAAGTATGCACAGAGCTCCAAGTGGCTGCAGCACAAATGGCAGAGGAGGAGACGTTGCGAAGTGCTGCAAAGGAGGTAGCCACCCCCCTAGTGGAATGGCCCTGGACTGTACCCGGAAGGGGCTTCTGCTTAGCATCATAGCAGTATGATATACACTGGACAAGCCAGCGAGAAAGGGACTGCTTCGATACTGGTTGGCCCATCATCCTCTCAGCGAAGGAAACAAAGAGTTGCTCCGACTTGCGGAGCTGTTTAGTCCTGTTCAGGTAATACCTTAGACAGCGGTGAACATCCAGGGTGTGGAGCAGCGCTTCTCCTCTATTAGAATACTTATGGAAATATACAGGCAGGTCAATGTCCTGGTTGATGCAGAGACCACCTTAGGCAAGATCTTAGGATTCGTCCTCAGGGACACTCTGTCCTGGTGGAAAATCAAATAAGGTTCCTTATAGATTAGAGCGTGAAGCTCGAAATTCTCCTTGCTGATGTAACAGCAACTAAAATAACGCTTTCCATGACAGGAAACGCAGCTCGCAATCCACGGCAGGTTCAAAAGGGGGAAGCGTGAGTTGTTCCAGGACAAAGAGTAAATCCCATGGAGGAACAGGGTCCTTAATGGGTGGCCTAAGGTGTAAAACCACTCTCAGAAAGTCTCGAGAGGCGTCAAGTTGCGCCACTGTGCACCGTCCCACCGGGAAGTGGTAAGCAGAAATAGCGCAAAGGTGCACCTTAATAGAGGAGTAGGCGAGACCCGAATGGAAAAGGGAGAGCAGGTATTCTAACACCAATTTCGCCAGACAACCTAGAAGGGAAAGGCCGCGTGCTTGTGACCACAGGCAAAAACAGTGCCATTTCATGGCGTACGTCGCATGCGTTGCCAGCTTTCTGGCCGCGGAAAGAACTTCTGCCACCTCTTGTGAGACCCCGTGTCGCAAAATGGCTATGTCTCTAGGAGCCATGCATGCAGGTTCAGTGAGCGTAAGTCCAGGTGGACTAGAGAACCTTCCTCCTGAGACAAGAGGTGGGAGCTGAAAGGCAACGGGAAAGGAGGTTCCCGGGACAGCTGCGTTAGCAAGGGGAACCAGATCTGTCTGGGCCAGAATGGGGCTACCAGGATCATTGTTGCATGCTCACTGCACAGTTTGAGAAGAACTCTCTGGATCAACGGGAAGGGAGGGAAAGCATAGAGGAATCTGTCCGACCAGGAGAGGGACAACGCGTCTTGCCAGAAAACACCAGGCCCTGGATCTAGCGAGCAAAAATTGGGCAGTTTTGCGTTGGATGGGGAAGCAAATAAGTCCACTTCTGGAGTGCCCCATCGAAGAAACAGATCCTCTGCGACCCCTTGAAGAAGTTCCCACTCATGGACTCTGGCCTGGGAGCGACTCAGGCCGTCTGCAATTGTGTTGTCCACTCCTGGAACGTGAACTGCAAATCAGGTTCACGCCGTGTCGAATTACCCAATCCCACACTCTCATGGCTTCCCTGCAAAGGGGGTAAGAGTGTGCGCCTCCTTGTTTGTTGAGGTAATACATCACCGCCGTGTTGTCTGTCTGAAGCAGAAGAGTGCTCGACAGGATTTCTGACTGAAAGGCCTGCAGGGTGTAGAGGACCGCCCTCATCTCCAGCACGTTGATGTGGAGGTGGGCTTCCTGAGGGGTCCATGTTCCCTGGGACCTCACCCCGTTCAAGTGCGCTCCCCACCCTAGCCCTGAGGTGTCTGTGGAGAGGATTATCTCCGGGGACGGCGCTGTAAACGGGACACCCGCAGAAAGTGTCCCTGGGTCTAGCCACCATTGCCAGTCTCGAATCACGGCATTTGTGATTCTGACCGGATGCTGCATGTGGTCTTGCCTTTGGTCCCACTGCACCTTGAGCATCCACTGAGTTACCCACATGTGGAGCCTTGCCAAAGGGACTGTCGGAATGGCCGCAGCCATGTGTCCGAGCAGACGAAGGACCAGCCTGGCAGGGGCAGTCTTCTTCGCCGAGAGATCCCTGATGAGGGATCTGATGCGTTCCGCTCTGTCATCTGGGAGAAATGCTTTCTCCTGAACGGTGTCAAGAACTGCGCCTATGAACTGCAGCTTCTGTGACGGTACAAGGAGAGACTTCTCATAGTTGATTATAATGCCCAGAGACTGGAACAAGTCCTGAGTGCTCTGAATAGCCAGCAACAACGCCTCTCTGGAGGCGGCCATGAGAAGCCAATCGTCCAAGTACGGGAACACATAGTGGCCCTGTCTCCTTAAGGACGCTGCCACGACTGCCATGCATTTGGTAAAGACCCTGGGGGCCGATGACAGTCCGAACGGAAGGGCCCGGAACTGAAAATAGTAACCGAGGAACTCGAAGCGCAGGAACCTCCTGTGCGCTTGAGCCACAGGGATGTGCAGGTAGGCGTCCTGCATGTCTAGGGACGCTAAGAAGGCGTCCTGCTTCAGCATGGGAATGAGGCCCGGAAGGGTCACCATGCGAAATCGTTTGTAGGCGACTGATATATTTAGGTCGCTGAGGTCCAAGATTGGACAGAGGTCCCCTGTTTTCTTGGGAACCAGAAAGAAGTGGGAATAGTATCCGGAATCTATCTGGTTCTCTGGAACATACTCCCACCGCTCCCTTCTAACATACTAACATACTAAAATGCCAGCAGAATAGGCCTAACGGTCTTTCGTGTCTGCTCGTTTGGTCAGCCCCCATCCTGGGTGCTGACCTTGCTGTCCCCCTCGCCTTCTCTGGCTTCTCCCTTCCCAGTTCCGGATATTCTTGCTGCACTGGATTTTGCTTCCAGAACCCTTCCCCTGTACCTGTCCCACCCCCTCTTGAACCCTTCCACTGTCTCTGCCTCCACCAGCCCCCTAGGCAGTGCATTCCATAGCTCCACCACCCTCTCAGTGAAGTAGCACCTCCTCCTTTCTCCCTGAATCTTCCCTTCCAGCTTCCACCCATGCCCTCTAGTGGCCCCCTCCTTCCTTGAAGCACCCTGACTGTTCCTCCTTATTTACCCTCTTCATGTACCTGAAGACCTCTATCATGTCCCCGGTCCCTCTCTCTTCAATGTGTACATATTTAGCTCTTGAGCCTCCTCATAGGTCCTGTCCCCAAGCCCAAATCATTTTGGTTGCCCTCCTCTGGACCCTCTCCAGGAGGTTAATGTCCCTCTTAAGTGTGGCTTCCAAAACTGCACGCAGTACTCAAGGTGCGGCCTCACCAAGCAGTTATACAGAGGGAGTATCACTTCTCCTTCTGAGGTGATCCCTAGCGATGCATCCCAGCATCCTGTTGGCCTTGGCAGGAGCGTATTTCTTGCCTGATAAGCAATTTGTGCTGACCGAGTAATGGGAGAGCAGAGAGGAGGCCTCGAGGGTGGCTTGTCTCAATTCTATAAAGTGGCCTTTTTTGACCAACTGAAGAACCCACCTGTCGGTGGTTATGGACTGCCATCCTGGCAGGTAATTCGCAATATGACCCCCGACCTTGATGTCCCGTTGATCCTGAGGGGCAGGGGCCGGGAAGGAGTCAGGCTGTGGCGGCGGAGGGAGCCGCGGGCTGAGCCAGCTTAGCTGGACGCTGACTTCTGCCTGTAGGCTGTCTTCCCTGGGGTCTGCGGGAACCGGAGCCCCTCAGTTGTGGACCGGTGTGGGATTGTTGTCTCTGTGCCCGACCATGAAAACGGCTTTGGTTCCTACGAAAGGAACTAAGCTTTGGTCGGTACATTGCCTGGACCGACCTCACCGCCTTCCCGGCCTCTTGGAGCTTGGTGAGGACCTTCTCAGAGGGTGCACCAAAGAGAACTTCTCCTTCGAAAGAGGCGTCCATGATGTTCTTCTGGACGTCCGGGGTAAATCCGGAGACACAAAGCCATGAGTGTCTCCGGAGGCATACGCCTGAAGCTGCCGCTCTGGCCGAGGAGTCCGCGGAATCATACGCGGCTCGCAGCACCTGGGTTCCCACGTCCGAACCCGTACGGAGGAGTTGCAACATCTCCTCCTTCTGCTCACCTTCTCGCAATTTCTCCGCCAGATCCAGTCCCTGTTCCCACAAAGCATTTTGGAACTGCACCATGTGGGTCAAGTAATTCAGGGATCTGATGGCGCAGGTAGTGGAAGCATACGTGCGCCTGCCCATAGCGTCCAGCTGTTTGGACTCCGGGTCCGATGGCAGGGTGCTCAAATGTTGCGGTCTCTGGGACCGGTCATAAGAGGCTGTTATGACCAGAGAGTCGGCCAGAGGATGTTGAGCCAAGTACTGGTCCTCCTTAGGAGCCTTGTACAGGCGGTCAGCTTTCTTAGCATTGACAGAGGCGAGTGTGGACGCTTCCTGCCTTGCGGACGTCCACAAAGTGTCCTACCAATGGTGGTACCACCACAGGCTTGGGATCCTTCTGCCGAAGATAGCTAGCAAGGCGTAGTCTCTCGGGATCTAACTCTTCTGCATCCCAGCCCATGTTCTCTTGGATATGTCTCATGATTTCAGAGAACGATGGGTCATCCAAAGGAGATCTAGGAAGCTCACGTGGGTCCGGAGAGGGGATCGGAAGGGAAGAGAGGGATCTGGATCTTGTCAAGGACTCCAATCCTGTATCCTCCGTCAAAGGCGAACGGCGGCGTCTTCTGGGTCTCTTAGGACTGGGTGACCCTGAAGAGGATCTAGACGGAGGTCTCCTTTTATCTGGTCTTCCCTTGGAGGGTCCATAGGCTCCTGGGGGGGAGGTACTCAGCCTGCTGCCCCGGATGGGGAAGGGGGAGCAGGGGCCGGAGGGGTCGCAGGTGTCGGAGGAGGAGGAGGAGATAGAGGAGGTGGTGTGGGAACCACATCCTTTTTAATGGTATCCCACCAGCAGGTAAAGAGCTCCTTAACCTCAGAAAAGAAAGGCCCGACGACGGACCAGGCGCCGGTGGCCGGTCGTCGGGTTCCGGCGTCGGCTCCTCAGGGGCCTCAGGTTGCGGGGAGGGTTCCCTGGGAGGCTCGACAGGACCGGGTTCGCCCATCTGGTCCTCAGGCTGCGTCAATTCCTCCTCCATGATAGTCTCCTGACCAACGTCGGTAGGAGGCGTCGGGGTCCTCTTCTCGACTCGTGCGGACGTCGGCCCTCCTGCCGATGACCGAGAGGGTGAAGGCCTGACCGGCGATGGGCATCTGGCGGTCGACGGCTCCTGGGACCTGTGATGAGTGGCCGACGTCGGACAGGCCGACGTCGAGTCCGACGGCTTCGTAAGCGAGGTAAGCTCCTTGGTCTTCCGCTGGGGAGGAGGAGGCAAGGAGGCAGACCTGACGTCAGGTTCGGAATGGCGGGAACCCGACTTCTGTGATGATGATGGTCCCCAGACCTAACCAGGGCTTTGGAAGAAGAGGACGAAGAGGGCCTGGAGGTCTTGGCCTGTGAGGAGGAAGAGGAGCCCAAAGGTTTCTTCACGCAGTGGAGGGAGGCTGAGGCGGGCTTGGGATGGCGAACGGTCGGACCGAGAGCGAAGTACGAGTCGGAGGCCTAGACACCAAAAATGAACTTTTCGCAAGGAAGAACTTGACCATGCGTCGCGCTAGAAAGCGATCGAAGGGGTCGAGACATGCAAGTCGGCCGGGCGGAAAAGAACACAGGAATCTAGTGGGACCAGCCCCTTATACTACTACGCCGACGCCAGAGGTGGGACCGACGCTGGGCGGTCCCCGCTGAAGATAGCTAGCTAGAAGAATTCTATGGGCCCTGCCGCCGGTTTTTCAGTCCTAATGGTGTTACCTGCTGCAAGAGCTATATCTCAAGTAAGATCACTAGTTCAGAAAATAACAAACTTACAGAAATCATTTTATATCTAAAAAGGCAAAAAAATTTACTCCTAAGGTGCTAGCCTAGTGCATAAATAAAATATAAAGAGGGACCTTATGTAATAAATAAGGTATTTCTGTACTCATGCTGTAAATAGCACTCATGAGGTTTCCACTGTGCTCACTTATATATTTATATGCAATCTGTAGCATGCATACAAATATGTGTGTGTGAGGAGAGATACTCTGTGTGTGTGTGTGTGTGTGTGTATATATATATATATATAACATTTCCATGAAATTGTATCCTCATTCATATAGGTCCCTTTGGAAATGGAATAAACAGAATAGAGGAGATATCGCAAAACTCATTTTTCATGCCAACCCGCTTATCCTGACACACTACATAACACCATTAGGCCATGTCATGTATGTGAACCCATTGTGAAATAAAAACTCTCCAGCCCATCACAATGTGTCCCCGTGTGACAGAACACTGCACAATACCTTTCCAGGCTCAGAGCAGTGGTGTGCTCCCCCAGTCCTTGTGCTGCCCAGTCAGCTCCCAGAGCTCATCTCTGAACCTGAGTTGCTGGCACGGGAACACAACATGCTACTCTTTGGTACAACAGCTGGCCCTGCACACAACATTTCTCCATAACTTTTAGGTGATTCTATCAACCAATGACAATATGTAATCAATAACCATGGCAAAAATGTGTACAGTGCAATTATTTATTTAACAGGTCTATTCTTTCAACAGGTCTACACATTATTATATTCCACTTGTCTGGGCATATGTACTTTATTTTTCTTAAAAATGACAGGTTAATTCATTTTACCAGTTATTCATTTCAGAAGGCATCTGTATACCTTAAAAGCACAAATACATTTGTACAAAGTAAGGTATGGACTTAAAAGGTCTATGCTGTTGTCAAGGTTTTATTTAAGTTGGCCCTAGTGTAATAACGTAAGACTGAAAATAGTATTAGGCTGTAGTGCAGGTTGGGCAAATATCACCATACCTGATGTGCTGTGTCACCGCTTCTGGCAGTGGGAGCTGTGGTAGATAACTGACCATTCATTTCTGTGGCAGAAGGCAACCATTTCAATAGTTAATGTATAATGTTACAGCAATGATAACATCACATTCTGAGCATAGAGGGGTATTGGATCTAAAAAGAGGGAAAGAGAACCAGGTTCCATGGATAAACGTAAATATTAATAAAGAATCACCAAGAACAGTGAATTCTGTGGCACTGCAGTTCTGTGGTAGGCTGCAAGTTCTGCGGCCGCCGAGAATTCTAAGGGCCTTGCTTATGAGTCATTACTCACAGTCCCAGCTGGGAAAGGGACAAGATGAAGTCCAAGGTGTTAGCCACAGCACAGGCAAGGAGTCAAGCACCTTGCCCTGACACAAAATGAAAAATCTCTCCATTTAAAGGCATAGCACCACGAGTCGACTCTTTCCTGCAGGCCTCTAGCTTGTGGAGACGTCTCAGCGAGTCCCAAGACCTGGAACCTAGCTGCTATGGATCCACACCATGAGGTGCAGGGACTGAAAGTCCAGGTGCAGGACTGTCCCCTGAAGTCTGGTCAGCAGGTCTAGGAGAGGAAGCAGTCACTGCAGAGACCTGCTGCTGCTGAGGTTGAGGAGATCCGGTACCAGAACAGCCAAGCTCAGTCTGGAGCTATCAGGATCATCCACGCCTTGTCCTTCCTGAACTTGACCAGTACTCTGCGGAATGGGGGAAGGGACTCCCTGGGCGACCAGAACCCACAGGCTGTGTGGTCTTTCCAGGTGTGCTCCCCACCCTCCCAGTGACTGGTCTGTCAACAGCGTGACAGTTGGCTCTGGGTGGGCAAATGGGATTCCTTGTTCCAGATGTTCCAGGACAAGCCACCACTGGATGGCGTCTCACATGAGCTGAGTCACTGTGACTAACTGGTCCAAATGGCTAAGATGTTGGGACCACTGACGGTCCAGCTCCCACTGAAGGTGAAGCATCCACCAGCAGACCCAGTGGATCATGCTGCTGCAGGATGCTATGTCCCCAGCAGCCATAAGAAATCCTGGGAGGGGCAAAGCCCAACCAGAACTGATCAGGCAAAGGAGGTAAGATTCAGTGTCCAGTCCACCAGGAGACAGGCCTTGGCCCGCAGGGAATCTAGTTCTGCACTGATGAACTTGATCACCTGCTTTGGTACTAGTTCAGACTTGTCTCTGTTAACCAACAGGCCCAAGTCTCAACAGGTCCAGAAAGCCAGGTCTGTGGATCTCTCCACAGCCTCTCTAGATGGACCAGCTATCAGCCAGTTGTCCAGGAAGGGGTAAACTCTAGCCCCTAGCCACATGAATAGGCTGCCACCACTGCCATGCATTTGGTGAAGACCTTGGGAACAGAATAGAGGCTGAAGGACATGACCTGAACTGGTATGGACCCCTTCTGCTCGGAAACAGAGGTATCGGTGGTGGGACCACAGACTGAATGTGGAAGAATGCATCCTGGAAGTCCAGGAGCAAGACTACATGTTGTGCTCCACGGATGGTATAATCTGGCTTAGAGTGTCCATCCAGAATTTGGCTTCCATGTGTACTAGATGAGATCATGTAGATCCAGTATGTAATGCCAGCCCACTGTCCATTTCGGGACCAGTAAGTACCTGGACATGTAACTCTGACTGGCCAGGGCAACCAGGATGGGCTACTGCTCCATTCCCATGGAGCTTAGTGATATCCTCCTGAGGGTGAACAGCGTGTCCTGAGACACCCTGGACTCTCGAGACACATGGAGGTGGTAGGCGGGACAGCCTCAAAGTCTTGAGACAATGCCCTGCCCACTATCTCAACACCCACTTGTCTGTTGTGATACAGGATCAACATGGAAAGAAGTGATGTAACTGGCCTTCAATGGGGACAGCACTCAGGGACAGGAGAGGTGGATGGATGACACCCCCAACCCATCACCGGGCAGCTTTTGCGGAAGCACCGGTGGCTGCTGTTGGAGGGGCACCACTACCCTTACTCCCCTCTTTTTTCGGACCTTGAGCCCGGAACCTCTGCTTGGGGCACCAGGCCTGAAATTGCCCCTACTAGGGCTACTGCTGGGGAGGCCCTGATTGAAAAGACAGGTACTGAAAAGCCTGCTTCTTAGGCTTTTTCTTCTAGTCTTTCTGGGATCATAGTAATGTGCCAGCAGAAAAGGACCATACTGGTCCATCTTGTCTGCCCATTTCACAGCCACCCCTACCTGTCTCTACTTCCCAGGGATATTTTCCTCTGCCCACTAGTCAACCCCTTGGGTCTGTCCCATGCCCTCTTAAATTCCTCCACTGTTTCTGCACACACCACCTCATTACATAATCTGTTCCAGGGTTCCACCACCCTCTCAGTGAAATAACATCTCCTTACGTTGTTCTTAAATCTTCCCCCTTCCAATCTTAAATTATGACCCCTTGGTTTAACCCCTACTTTCCTTTTGAATATTCTACCTTCATTCACTTTATTTATTCCCTTCATTTATTTAAAAGTCTCTATTATGTCATCTCTTTCTCTTCTAACCTCCAGCGGGTATAGATTTAATTTTGTCCAACTAGTCTCGTATGGCTTCTCTTGCATACCTTGCACCATTTTGTTGCCCTTCTCTGAACCCTCTCCAACCCATCTATATCCTTTCTTAAATGAGTCCTCCAGAACTGTACCCCATATGCTAGGTGCCATCTGACCATGGTCTTATATAAAGGCATCAACACCTCCCTCTTCCTACTTGTTATACCCCTTCCTATGCATGCCATCATTCTATTAGCTTTACCTACTGCCTTACTACATTGGTCTCCTACCTTAACTAAGGTATTTTGAGATTATAATCCCCAGGTCCCTTTCCTGTTATCAGTTCTCCCCCCAGTGAGTACTCCATCAGTGGATTTTTATGCCCCACATGCATCACTGCACAGTTCTTAGCATTGAAGTTCAGCTGCCAAATCGACCACTTCCCTAGGGTGCTCAGATCGCTCCTCATGGCCTCGACCCCTCTTGCTATGTCAACTCTATTATATAACTTTGCATCATCTGCAAAAAGACACACTTTCCCTTCAAGTCCCACTGACATATCACTGATATACTATGTTAAAAAGGACTGGTCCCAGTACTGACCCCTGAGGAACACTGCTCGTCGCCCTCATTATCTTAGAATGTACACTATTTACCACCAACCTCTGATTTCTACCCTTCAGTCAGCTTTCCACCCATCTAGTTATTTTTTGTCCCACCCCCAGGCTCTCTGTCTTATTTACTAGCCTATGGTGAGGAACAGAGTCAAAGGCCTTACCGAAGTCCAGGTAGGCCACATCAACTGTCCTCTTGATCAATAAATGAAATGCGTACCTGCAGTAATTCTTGATCTTCTTGGACGAGTCTCACCACTCATTCACACTAGTGGGATCTGCTTGGAACTAGGACCATCGAGACAAACTTTTTGCTGAGGTCGGCGCGAGATGGCGCCGATGAGGATGGCGCATGAGCAGTGGCTCGCGCGGTAATGACCATCTTGGTGACGCACCCTCAAACCGCTCTCAGTACCTTTTTGCCAAGGAGGTGCAGCCCAACTAACGTGAAAGAGTAAACCTAACCTACAAAACGGACATAAGATAGTCCGGACGACCCGTGTGAGAAGGGTCAGCAAAGAAATCTTCACGCCTAAAGATTTGAGGTGAAGGCCAACACAGCCAGTGAGCTCGGGGATGGAGGGTGGGCGTGTGAATGAGTGGTGGGGAGACTCGTCCAAGAAGATCAAAAATTACGAGTGAGTACGTAATTTCATATCTTCCTGGACAGTCTCCACTCATTCACTAGTGGGAGTACCAGCTGATAATCCCCAAAGGGCGGCAGGGGAGCTAGAGCTCACACGCTCCAGGACAGAAGTCCATTAAGGATGGTTCTGCCAAGGCGGAATGACGCCTGGCATGAACATCCAGTGCATAATGCTTGAAAGGTATGCACTGAGCTCCGGATGGCGGCATTGCAGATATCTGCAATTGGAACATTGCAATTTCCGCTAGGGATGCGCGACCGCCCTAATAGAGTGGAGTGACACTCTACCTTCAATTTAACCTGTGCCATGGAATAGCAATGTCGAAGACATGCCACTAACCATGATGAGATGCATCTGATAGCGACAGGCTGACCCAGCGGGTCTCGCTGAAGAAACAAACAATTGCTGAGTCTTGCGAAAATTCTTGGTTCTATCTAAGTAGAACACGCAAGGCTCTCTTAACATCAAGGAATGAAGAGACCGTTCTCCTTCATTTTGGAAGTTGCCAAGTAAGAGGAAGCACCAGAGGTTGGTTTAGATGGAATTCTGAAACAACCTTGGGAAGAAATTTAGGATGATACGAAGAACTACTTTGTCCTTATGGAACACAGTATCACGGAGGTCCATAACCAGGGCATGTATCTCAGAGACCCTGCGGGCTGAGGTAATGGCCACTAGGAAGGCTGTCTTCCAGGTAAGAAATTTTAGCTCACAGGTAGCTAGGGGTTCGAAAGGCTTGCGAGTGAGCATGTCTAGCACAAGGTTAATGTCCCAGGCTGCGACCGGACGTCTAACAGGGGGTCTGGTATGCAGAATTCCCTTAAGAAATCTCTTTACCATAGGTAACTGAGCCAGAGACAAGGAAGAAACCGGCTCATGGGCAGCGAAATGGCACTAAGGTGAACTTTAACCGTGGAGTACTGGAGACCTGAGTTTGATAGGTCCAAAAGGTACTCCAGAACTTATCTGGAGGACAGGAAAGGGATTCAAGAGGACTTTGCACACCAGAGAGAAAAGCGTTTCCACTTAGAAGCGTAAGTTTTGGGGTAGCTGGCTTCCGAGCAGCCAGAAGGACGTCTGAGACTCCGAGGAGCGTTGAACGGTTCACTTCTACCTCTTCAGGAGCCAAGCATGAAGGTGAAGTGACCTCAGGTTGGGATGGACCAACGAACCCTGAGTCAAAGATTGATTCGTAAGGAAGTGGTCTCGGAGGGCTGCCGACATACTGTTGAGTAGAGGAAACCATAGTTGCGAGGCCAGGAGGGAGCAATGAGAATCATCTTGGTCCCCTGAGACTCGAACTTGAGGAGAACTCTTGAATTAAAGGAAGCGTGGAAAGGCGTGAAGAAAGCGTTTTGTCCACCGCAGCCTGAACGGATCCTGACAGAAATGCCAGGCCCTGGATTTCTGGAGCAGAAGAGAGGCAGTTTTCGTTGAGTGGGGATGCAAAAGGTCCAGGTCTGGAGTCCCCACTCTTGAACAGTGACGAGCTACGGCTGGGTCGAGACCACTCGTGAGGGTCTGCCTCCGTCCTGCTGAGGTGATCTGCCAAGTCATTTTGTACACCGGCAGGTATACCGCTTGAATTAGAGACTTGTGCTCAAGCACCACTCCCACACTCTCACTGCTTCCTGCAAAGGGATAAAGTGAGCACCGCCTTCTTGTTGATGTAATACATCACAGCCTTGTTGTCCGTTTGAAGGAGAATGTTCTTGTGACAAGAACATCCTTCAACTGCGGATTACATAGAGGACCGTCTCATCTCCAGAACATTTATGTGGAGCTGAGTTTGAGCTGAGTCCATACACCTTGAGTGTGGAGAGAGAGACAGTGAGCTCCCCATCCCATTAGTCGATCGTCTGTGGTGATGGAGATCTGATGATCAGAGGAGCAAAGGGAATCCTTCCAGGAGATTGCTCTCTTGAGACCACCAGGTAAGAGACCGTAGAGGCTCCGTCACCTTGATGGGAAAAGACTGGGGGTGAGAGGTCGGTGACCACTGAGCGGAGAGCATCCACTGGGTGGTCCTCATGTGTAACCGAGCTAGGGGTACAGTGAACACTGAGGACGCCATGAGACCCAACATACGTTGCATCGAGAGAGCTGTGACCCATCGGTTCTCTCCAATGTAACGGGCCATCTGAAGGATGTCGAGTCTTCTGTCCTCTGGAAGGAAAGCCTCATGAAGAGGTGTCCAGAAGAGTCCTATGAAAGGAGCCTCTGGGAGAGCTGCAGTTGTGACTTCTTCAGATTTAGCAGAACTCCCATGGACGTGAAGAAGGCGAGGCCGTTTGAGCGGCTTCCAGAGTCCCTTGGCTGGAAGGACTGCTAGGAGCCAATCGTCTAGGTAGGGAAACACCCGGAGTCCGAGCTTCCTGAGATGCGCTGCGAGAACTGCACAACACTTTGTAAAAACTCGCGGCGCCGAGGATAGCCCAAAAGGCAGGACTCTGAACTGATAATGCTGACCCAGAGCTACAAACCTCAGGAATTTGCGATGGGTCGGGTGGATGGGGATATGCTGGCAAGCGTCCTGCATATCCAGGAGGCCAGCCAGTCGTGTTGATGCAGCAAAGGTAACAGGGTACCTAGGGAAATCATTTTGAATTTCTCCTGGGAGGAATTTGTTCAACTTTCTGAGGTCTAGAATGGGGCATCCCCAGATTTCTTTGGAACCAGAAAGTAATGGGGTAGAACCCTGTGTTTCGCTGATGCGGGCGCACCAGTTCTATTGCCCTGTTGTTTAGAAGGCCCTGGATCTCGGCGGTGAGGAGGTCTGACTGAGAGGTCGACAACCTGGGTTGTCGTTTGGGAGGGCAATTCGGGGGGTTTTCCAAAAGATTGAGAGAATAACCCTCGCGAATTATCCGAAGTACCCATTTGTCCGAGGTTATAGACTTCCACTGATTGTAGAAGTACATCAGACGACCTCCCACCGGAGGAGAAAGTTCCATCTCGGGCAGTGTGGATGGAACTGGGGCCGGCAATTCATAAGGTAGCGCTGGGGGCTTTAGGTCCCTGCGCTTTCTGCTGCGCCTTCTTTTGAGGTTGGGCAGGTTGGCTTTTATGGAAGCTTCCTCTGCCTCTGCCTCGAAAGGACTGGCGACTATGAAACTGACGTTTGCCTACATGCCCCCGAGAGGGGGTAGGCGGGGGTCTAGCCAACTTAATGGCCGACCTAGTCTTCTGAGTGGCCTCTAGGGCTTGCTCTACCTGAGGCCCAAAAAGATAGGAGCCATCAAAGGGCAACGCCATTACCTGCTGCTGAGCATCATTCATCAAGCCAGAAGTACGCGGCCAGGAATGGCGTCGAGTACAAATACCTGCGGCTGCTGAACGAGAAGCAGTGTCGAAAGCGTCCATGGCGGCTTTGACCTGTTGGTTATTGGACTCAATACCTCTGATAACGGTTTGAAGAAGCTCTGAATTAGTGTCTGACTCGGTAGAGCTTCAACCATTTGTTTGAGTGAATGCCACAGAATATACTCATATTGAGAGAAATAGCCCTGGTAGCTGGTGATCGCATACCCAGGGTCGATGCAGCAAAGACTCTCTTAACTAAAGTATCTATCTTACAGATTCTTTGTTTATAGGTCGACTGTAGTACTCTGAGGAAGGACGACCTTATCATTCTCTGCCAAGACTACAATAGGATCCGCAAAGGCTTGGGAGGCCAAAATGGGTCGATCCTTGGGAGCAGCATACTTTCTATCTATGGACTTAGCCACAGAAGGAATGAGAGCAGGATTATTCCATACCATTTGAGAAAGCATCTCAAAGGAGGGTTGTACCGGGGGAGTTAAATCCATAGGGATGTCCAGAACATGAAGGTACTGGAGTCTTAAAAGCTTCCCAGGATCGATGTCCATAGTCTGGAGAGAAAGAGTGGAATTCAAATTTTTCAACAGAGACTTAAATGACAGGTCCTCAACCACAGGCTCTGCAACAGGATTAGGTCCTGCTCCTTCCACATCATCACCCAGTCTAAGATCTGGGTCAGGCTCAATATCATCTCCTGACAGTCCAGGAGGACTGCATGGACAGGAATGGAATGAAAATCAGCAGGAAAAGAGGAAGGAAAAGAATTCAGAGAGAAGCCCTGAAGACTAGCAGATGAAAAGCTAGGCCTCGGCACGAAGAAAACGCAGCGCTGAAAGGCTGCATGGCGCGACAAAGCAGACAGCGCCGAAGAAGAACACACGCCGAAAAAGTCGAGTGACGCTGAAAGGCCACACGGCACCGAGAAACTCAATGGCGCCCAGCATGACGGGCCACAGACGACGGCGCCAAGGACGCACTGACACCCCTGCCCGGAAATGGCGCCGAGCGACCCAGCAACGTCGACGGTGCCAAAACCAACCTAGGGCCCCGAAAATTAGGATTTGAGGGAAAAGAAGGAAGAAAACCAGGAGATAGAGGCATCGGTGTGGCCCCCTGTGCCACAGCCATGTGAGGGGGGGGACACCTGAGCGTGGAGTCGATGGCACCAAAGAGGGCGCTGCGTGACTAGGGAGGCCCAATTGCCTGCCCGATCCCTGAAGAGCCTGAGGGTCCCAGAATGACCGGGCCAGGCAGCTGGATCAGCCTCCGAGCCCATTGCTCCATCAGAGTGGCCCACTGATGAAACTGCTCATCGGAAGCCCTACCAGAAGGTGGGGGAGGGCTCCGATGTCGAAGAGGTCGGTGTCCAGAATCAGAAACCAGCGACTCCGAACGAGGAGACTGGCAACTGACCCCAATGACCGAATGTCGACGCGCAGACATATCAGAGGGTGACCTTAAGTGATGCCTTCTCTTTTTTGACCTTCGGGTCGAAGAAGAGTTCGAGGCTGAACAGTGCCGAGAATGCGACCATTTACTTTTATGCTTCTGGGGGGACCACCCATCCCCTCAGGCATTGGACCGTCCGTTGCCAGACCCCCCCCTCTTCCGGAGAAGGTGGCGGACCAGACCCAGCCCGGCTGACTGAACAGCTTTCATACGAAGTCTCCCTACTGTTACCTGACCCGCTCATGGTCGACTCCATCAAAGTATGCTGAGACTTCTTTCTTTGATAAGAATAAATTATCATAAGCAGAACTTTATTCGAAAATACTACAAAAAAATAAACTGAAAACTATGCTGCTAGTTTGAAGTTTGACTCCCGGTGGGCGAGCTACGTCGTCACTGAAGCACACTCGATGGCGGGAAAAACGGAACTGAGGCGCTTGAAGGGTTGAAGCCGAGATAGTCATTGCCGCACGAGCTGAGGCTCGTGACGCTGCTCCTCGTGGCTCCATCTCTGGCGCCAGTCCTCCTGCAAAAAGTTTGCTTCCGCTGGGCCCTAGCGCCTCCGGCATAGATCCCATTAGTGTGAATGAGTGGTGCAGACTTTATGTCCAGGAAGATCCTTTGTTACCCCATCAAAAACTTCGATCAGCTTTGTCTGGCAAGATCTACTACTAGTGAAGCCATGTTGCTTTTCATCTAATACTTTATTGTCCATTAAGTATTTTACCACGCTTTCCTTTATTATCACCTTACCCTCCACAAGGCTGACAGGGCGGTAATTCCCCGCCTCCTCCCTACAGCTCCCCTTATAAATTGGTACTACGTTCGTGGCCATCCAGTCACTTGAACCCCCTCCTTCCATCCAGGAATAAATTAAATAACTTTGTCAGATGTGATGCCAGCTCATCCTCAACTCTCTAAGAACTCTTGGATGCAAACCATCAGGCCCCATTGCCTTATCTACCTTTAATTTTCCAAGTTCTTTCTTTACTCTGTCCTCACTTACTGGGCTTTGATCCATCCCACATTCTTCTCCTCCCTTCCTCTTTAATTCAGTTCCCTTCCCTTCCCCCTCCACTGTGAAAACAGAGCAAAAAGAACTATTTAGAACCTCTGTTTTCTCCAAGTCACTCTTAACATTTATACCCCCCCTCCCCCTCAACTTCACAATCCCCCGTCTGGTTCTCCTCTTCTTCCCCACATATCTAAAAAAAAAAAGTGTTATCCCCCCTTTTGGCATGCTTAGCAATTTTCTCCTCTGTTTCTGTTTTGCTCTCCTAATCAATTTCCTGCCTGTCTCAGTTTCACCTTATAATTAACTTTGCCTATCTCACTGTTTTCTTATATTTTCTGAATGCTTTCCTGCTATCCCTCAATGCCCCAACAAAATCCCTATTAAACCAAGAGGTCTCCTATTTCTTTTTTCTTTTTTCTATCCTCCATATACATAGGTCTGTGGCTTTTAGTACTGCACCCTTGATACATCTCCATAATTCCTCTACATCCTCTTTCTGGTCTTTGCCTTCCATTTCTTCTCTGTAAATCTCCTCATTCTTTCAAAGTCCACCTCCTGAAGTCCAGAACCATTGTACTGGTCTTAGTAGCCTCCTTATTTTAATTTATTTGATTTATTTTAATTTGATTTGATTTATTTTTTCGAGTTTGTGTATTTGTTAGCTCTTAGCTAGGGCTCAAGAAGTGAGGAAGTATAGTGTTTACCGGTTTGTTTTGAGCCGGTAGTTTAGCTGATTTCAGACCGCGGCGCCAATTTTGGAAACGGCCGTCTGTGATGCTGTTTGCTATCGGCAGGGATATTGCTGGTCCAAATGCTAAATGGATTTTGTCATTCTTGCCGTGTGTCCTACCTGCTGGTCCTCTCTGCTCGAGTGGTCTTGTTTGGACTACTCGTGGCTCTGCTGTGCAGCTCGTTGTTTTTGACTGCTACTGCTGCAGTCTTGAGGAGTGTGAGGTTTTAAATACTGGACTTTCAATTTGGACTCTTTTCCTATGAAAGTGGACTACCTGCAACGTTGTAATGTTGAGCATTTGGCTGCTGTGACTGCATCATGAGCCATTAACTGGGTTTCTGGTGGTTTGCTTCTGGCCTGAAGAAGGTTCCATTTGGTGGCAGAAGGCTTTCGAGGTGACCGGTAGGAGTGGGCCTCTGGCCCGGGTGCTCTCCCCAGGGGATGGCCTGGAAACACTGACCGGAGGGTTGGCGGCTTTCTGGGTAAATCTGGGGGTCGCGGAGGTTCCCTGACAAGGTCGGGCATCCTTCCATTACTTAGCTGGGGAGACTGTCTGGTGCTAGTGGTCTGGCTCCCTGGTTGTTCCTTGGGGCTACCTGTCTATTGTTCTCTGGAGCCAATTTTCTTGGGACTATGCGATAAACTACATTTTGCAATTGCAAGATCTCCAGGACCTTCACAGGATTGTCGCAAGTACCTTTCATTGACTTATTATTATTCCTTATTAGAGGCAGTAGAGGGCCTTGGTATTACTGAATACAATATTTGACTGTCTGTGGGGAGAAGGAGTTGGTGAGAGCCCTCCTTTCGTCTGGAAATTGTTCTGAGATTGCAGTCAACAACCTTGGATTTATGAAAGTTTGTGACTTCTGTAACTTCAATTGGCGTAATAATATGGGATAGTAGTCTGGACTTATACTTTATGTTTGAGTCTTCTAGCGATGTATCAACTTGGAAATAGTTTTTAATCTGTTATTGTACATTTTGGTTTAAGTACTGTAGCGGTGGTGAGAGTACCACAAATACTGGACAGTTAAGGGTGGTGGTGAGAGCCCATCCCTGAACAAAACTTACTTACATTTACATTTATTTTTATTTATTTTATTATGGGGATGGATGTCTTAGTAAGTGCTTTGTGTAATTTCATTTTATTTTTAAGGTATTTTGTATGTTGCTTTTAGGCAAATAATTGACTTAATTAAGCGAGTGCTGTCTTGATACTTTAGTCACCAGAATGTGTTGAAGCCCTGCCCCCACAGTTGTGCGCTACTCACCCTCTGCTGTCCACACCCTCCATCCCTTCCCCCCTTTGCAATTTACAACTTACCAGCACTGTAGGGTGCTGGGTATTGCCCGTAGGAGGAGGAGGAGGGCAGGGGGATGCGAACAGTAGAGGGTGAATGAGTGGGGCCATCGTATCGGGGTTGTAGGATCCAGGAGGATGCTCTGGGGCAAAATGGAACCAGGATCGTGGGTCCGCAATGTCTGGTTACCATACCCAAGGGTACTACCAATTTTGGTGGGCAGGTGGTTTGGGCGCCTGGGAGATTCATTCACGGGTGGTGTTATGCAATGCCAGGTCCGCTAAAACAACACTGCAATAATTGCAGATCTTGCTGGAATGGTGGACCTGGCTTGCATCACCGAGACCTGGCTAGATGAGAACTCTGGCCCTATTCTGGAGGCTTTAACTCCAGCTGGATACTCGGTGATCCACCACCCGAGATTGGATCGCGGGGGCACTGCGGCCTGTTTCAAGACCGAACTTAACTTCACGAATGTACCAGTTGAAGAGGCTAAGTCATTTGAATGTACCATCGTAGCAGGTGTAGGTTGTAGGATCGCCCTCATCTACCGTCCACCAAGAGATGAGAAGCTGTTCCTTCAAGAAGTCGCAGACTTCATCATCGACATGGCATTTGAGTCACCCAGGCTGATGGTCCTGGGTGACTTCAATGCCTGGGTGGATGACGAACTCTCTCAATTTGGACAACACTTCCTCCAGCTGATGACATCTCCAGGCCTCACACAGATAGTTACCACTGCTACCCATAAACATGGTCACTCTCTTGATTTAGTCTTCCTCCTGGGATCAAGGCCTCTGATTTGGGGGTGGAACCAGTTGGATGGTCTGATCACTACAGAAGGGTTTAGTTTTAGTGCCTCCCTTCATTGGCCTGCCCTGTGGAGATGGTCAGGTATTGCCCTTTCGAGATGTAGCTCTGAAGGCCTGGTGACGGTACTTGACCAATCATCCCTCCCAGTGCCAAGCAGTGATCCAGAGATCCTCATGGCAGCCTATAACTCAGCCATTTCGGCGGCCCTGGATGTCATTGCTCCTGTCCATGTTCGTCCTCTTTCCCTTCGCTCTCGGTCCCCATGGTTTGACGGGACTTTGAGGGAGATGCGGCGATTAGGACGAATGTTAGAGCATTGCTGGCGGAAATCCGCCCTTGATGCCGACCACCTTAGGCTGATGGATCATTATCAAGTCTATCAATCTGTAATCATCCATAAGAAGGTGGAGTTCCTGTCCAGGGAGATTGCGGCCGCTCAGAATCGACCAGCTCAGCTTTTTCGAATGGTAGACAGACTGTACACCAGCCTGTCTACAAGTTAAAAAGCCTTTCCAAATAGAGAAGCGATGAACTGGCTCAATTCTTTGCATCTAAGGTGGCTGACATCAGGGTGGTACTCCAACCCGCACACCCTATGGGCGTTGCTGGAGATCGACTCGAGGCCACTACATCTCAGTTTTCCTGGAGTACCTTTGACCGACCGGAGTTCATGGATGTCATGCGGATTGTTCAGGGTGCTCACCCTATGTGCTGTAGTTTGGATCCAGGAATAACTTCCCTGATTTTGGGTTGTATTTATTCCATTGGTCCGGTCCCAGCATGGATAGTCTGGTGCTCCTTGAAAACAGGTGAGTTTCCTAGCTCCCTGAAGGAGGCGGTGGTAACACCCCTCTTAAAGAAAGCTTCTTTGGACCCAGACTGCCATGCAAACTACAGTCCAATCTCTAACCTTCCCTTTTTAGGGAAGGTGATTGAGAAAGTAGTGGCTGTGCAGCTGGAGAACCATTTGACCATCCATGACATCTATGAACCCCTCCAGTCCGGATTTGAAGAGACATAGTACTGAGACAGCGTTGGTTCAGGTGCTCAGTGATCTCCTGATGGCTATAGATTGGAAAAATTGCTCCATCTTGGTTCTTCTAGATCTCTAATCAGCATCTGACACTGTGGACCATGGGGTTCTGCTTGACCGCCTGAGGTTCATCTGTGGATTGTCAGGTACAGTCCTCAGGTGGTTTACATCTTTCCTCACTGGAAGAACTCAGAGTGGTTTCCGGGGTTTATTCCTCAGACCCAGTTTTTCTGTCTTCTGGGGTTCCTGAGGGCTCAGTGCTGTCCCCCTTGTTGTTCACAGTGTACACTTCTCGGAGACATTGTTAGAAGGTATGTGCTGAGGTGTCACTGCTATGCTGACGATACCCAGCTCTACTTTTCTTTTGCACTCGACCAAGATGGAGCTCTCTCAGCCTTTAATAGCTGCATCACAGAAATCCAAGAGTGGATGGATTCCAGTTGGCTAAAGTTGAACTCAGAAAAGACTGAGGTGTTGGTTGTGGATCCGCGCGGATAGGGGGACTGAGGGTTCACCTCAGGGCTTTTGGGGGCGTATCACCCGACCGCTGAGCAGGTGCAAAACCTGAGGTAATTTTGACGAAGGGCTACTCTGCATTCGCAGGTGTCAGCCATCGTCAAATCCATCTGAATATCTCCAGGATCAAGCACCTTGTTCCATCCGGTGATCTTCCTACGCTGGTCCACGCCTTTGTGTCCTCATGCCTTGATTACTGCAAATCCCTTTACCTAGGGCTACCTGGGGTGTAAATCTGCCGCTTGCAGCTAGTGCAGAATGATGCGGCCCTGCTTTTGCGAGAACTCCTAGATCCCGTCATATTATGCTGGTGCTGCGCGGACTACACTGGCTGCCGGTACAGTGGCAGATCACCTTTAAAGTTGGTCTTCTGACTTTTAAAGCCCTACACAGACTAGGCCCGGATTACTTGAAAGAGCTTCTGGTTCCCTACTGCCTGGACGACTGCTCCGCTGAGTTGTGAGGGGCTGCTAGAATTCAAGGTGTGTTTGAAATCTTCTGAGGCCGGGCATTTATGCACGTGGCCCCAACCCTCTGGAATTCTCTACCCTGTCAGCTACGTGAGTGCATGACCGTGGAGGGATTCAAGCAAGCTTTAAAAACACACTTGTGGGTTCAAGCTTTCGGTGAATGAATAATTTTGTACTGGATTATCTGTTTTATATTATTTTATAACCTGGATATTTGATGTGTTCTTTTAAATTTGTTAGGCGCCTTGATATTTTGAAAGGTGCCATAAAAATAAAGTTATTATTATTATTATTGTTGTGGATGAAGTCACAGAGTCAAAGGTGACGATGGACTTTTCAATCCTGGTGAGACGCCCTTCCATCTCAGGGCCAAAGAGCTCAGTGCCCAGGAAAGGGACATCAGCCAGCGTCTGTTGGGTGTCAACAGTTAAGGTGGACAAATGCAACCAAGCTCTGCAACACACAGAGACAGCTGCTGCCACTGCATGGGCGCACGAATCGTCCATGTTCAAAGCTATTTGGAGCTGGTGTTTAGCCAGTGATTAACCCTGGTCTCTGATGAGCTCCACCGCCATCTGCAGTTCTGGATGGAGGTGGGGGAGGACCGCATCAAAAATTCCCATTAGGAAATGACTACAGTTAGCCATCATACCAGCATAGTCACCCTGTCAGAGACCCAGAGTGGCCACAGCGTACACTTTTTTATCAGCATGGTCATTCTTATAGGACTCCTTGTCCAGAGGCTTTCCCTGTCCCCCTTGAGTCCAGATTTACACAACACTGAATCTGTAACCAGACCCTCGGCTGAAGGGTGGTCTGCAAATCCCAAAAGGAGACCATAGGGACGATACGGTTGCAGAACATGCAAGCTAAGGGTGTCAGACAGGATGCTGGATGCTGCCAAAGTTCCAGGGCAAGTCCCAAGATGGCCTCAGCCACTAGGAATGCAAGCCCCCAAGGATCATCACAGTCCAAAATGTCACGACATGGTACTTAGCCCTCTTCTGGACTGGCTCAAGCATCGACAAGGACTCTGAGATAAGTCAGAGCAGTCCATCGAGGAAACTGGGCATGCTCGGTACAAGGCTCCTTGACCGAGCTATGGTCAAAAACTGAGTCCCAGAGGAGGCCATAGACTCCTGATCCGAGTTGTCCGATGACTCCTTGAAGACATCCCTCAGCCAATATTCTCCACGAACCTCCGGGAATCCTCACTCAGGGTAATCTTAACCGACAATCAACCTTGCAAACCAGTAGCCAAACAGCCAGCCTCCTTGGTCAGACCACTGACTGGCAGCTGTCTGGCTGATGGTTTCACCTTACTTGGCAGAGAAGCAGCTGTGGGGAGCACCTGCAGAACATGGACTGGTGGGGTAATCACTGGCAGCTGCCAGGGGACTGGAGATCCTTGGGGTAGAGCCCTTCCCTGCCCCTGATGGCCCACTGCTGCCAGAGGAATTTATTGTAGTACTGCACCCCTGCTGGCTCAGTGCTGCCAGAGGAATTCACTGCAGCACTGGCATACTGTGCTGGTGCCTCTCCTCACCCAACGATGAGGAGGATGAGGAACACCAATAACCACCTTCTAGTTGAGTAGGGTTGAGAGCACAGATGCCTTGACCGTGACCATGACCGGTGGCCAACAGCGAGAAGGGTCTTCCTGCGGTTGCCTGTAGATGACGGACCTACCGATGCTAAGCAATACAGGCATTGCAGACCCAACCCCAGGTGGAGGCTGGTACCTGGGAGGACTGACTGGGGTAACTAATCGGTCCACATCCTCCTGAGTGAGAACTGGGAGCACCAAGGTCTGTGAGACTGACTCCTTGCGCTCGTCCGACAACTGGTCATCAGACTCAATGGCAGAGCAGAAGAGCCCATTGACATGTCCCTCAGTCGAGCAGTTGGGTGAGTCAAAGGACTGGGAGGACCTCAGTCTCTCTCTCCATGCCATAACCAGAAGCAGCAGCACTTGCATTTTGAACCGCAAAGGGCAGGGCTCTCCCACAAGGTCTGGAGGGATGACAGGTACATGTCATGGAACTGGCCCATGAAAGACCCTTCAATGCTGGCACCAGGGAACGGCACCAAGACTGAGGAGGTGCCCACCATGGAAGCTGCCACTTCTGATTCAAGGGCATAAGCTGCTCAGCAGACCCAGTCACAGCCGAGGCCTTTTGTGGCCCTTAGGGTGGCCCTTCAGATCCCTTTGCGAAGGCCAACCCAGCAAGACCTGGGAGCTTCTTGTTCACAAGGGACTCAGAAAGCATGGATAAGCCAAGGCCGCACCCAGTAAATACAGGTTACTCATCTGTAACAGGAGTTCTAGGAATGGTATATGTTGTTCATCCACACTTCATGGCAGGTTCCTTGCCGCTTTATATCTTGCCAGAAGGTCTTCAAACTGGCTCCTCCCACCCTCTCGGGTGGTAAAACTCTTGGCTCCACCCCATGATGCCAGATCTAGCCCGTTGGAAGCCAGGTTGTGCGTCGAAGCCGGGGAGGCAGGGTGGGGTGTGTGGATGAAAAACATATACCATTCCTAGAACTGTTACAGGTGAGTAACCTGTATTTCTAGAGACATGGATATGTTGTTCAATCCACACTTCATGGCAGACTCCTAGCAGTTCTCCGGGAGGAGGGAGGCAAGGCGCACACTCCCTACTTAGGAAACTGGAGAACCGAGGTCCCAAAACCAGCATCCCGGCATGACTCAAGGCCGATGTGGTAATGGGTAATGAAGGTGTGTGCTGACTTCCACGTAGCAGCCCTGCAGATTTCCTGGATAGGGACATCCCTGGAAGCAGCCACCGAAGCAGCGGTATGGCGGGTAGAATGAGCTCTTATCCCTCTGGGAGGCTCCATGCCCACCAACCAATAGCAGAGATCTATGCAGGAGGTGACCCACCACCTATCGTCCGCTTGGCTGCAGGTCTGCCAGGTGCGGCTTCAGCGTAGGCGACAAACAGCTGGCGAACCTCTTCCCGAACTTCAGTCGTCCGCTCCTTATAATAAGAGAGTGCTCTTCTAGGGTCCATAAGTATGGAGCCTATATTCGGCCTCCGAGGTGTGACTGGGGTAGAACACTGGCAGAGTCAACACCTGGTTAAGGTGAAACTCCAACACCACCTTTGGAAGGAATTTTGGGTGGGGGTGCAGGACAACCTTGTCCCTGTGAAAGACCAGATAAGGGTCTCGATGGAAGCGCCTGGAGCTCTCCCATCCTTCTGGCTGATGTGATAGCCACAAGAAGGTAGTCTTCCATGACAGGTGAGAGATATCACACCTATGCATCAGTTGAATGGCTTGCCCATGAGCTTAGCCAGTACCAGCAGTAGATCCACAGGTGGAGGTTCTGCACGGAGGATATGTGATCAAGACCTTTAAAAGCGCCCGACCACCTTCTCCTCGCCACCCGACTGCTTCCTGCCCACACCCAGTAAGCAGAGTGGCTGCCAGGTGCACCTTAAGGGTCAAGCACTGAAGCCCTAGCTGAGAAAGGGACCACAGGTAGTCCAGAGTACTTGCCAAAGAACAGGAGGACGGGTCCAACCCCTTGCCCTGACACCAAATGGAGAATCTCTTCCATTTGAAGGCACAGCATTTCCTGGTCGACTCCTTACGGGATGCCTCAACAATGTTGAGGACCTCGTCGGAAAGACCCAAGGCCTGGAACTCTAGTCATCAGGAACCAGGCCGTCAGGTGCAGGGATTGAAGGTCCGGGTGGAGAACCTTCCCCTGGGTGACTGAGATCAGGTCCAGGCGGGCTGGGAGCTGCCTCGGGAGCCTGGAGCTGAGGCTGAGGAGATCTGGATACCAGAACTGGCGGGGGCCAGTCTGGGGCTAAAGAATCACCACCTTGTCCCTCCTCGCCCCAGGAAGCACCTTGTGGATCAAAGGAAATGGGGAAGGCGTGAGAAGAGGTCTGGGGTCCACGGCCTCGAGAGGCATCCCTCTGCAGTGAGCCCTGCTGAGGGGGGCGGGCATGAAACAGCCTCAGCCTCGCATTCTCCCTGGAGGCAAACAGGTCCACCTGAGGCGTGCCCCAGTGGGAGAACAGATCTTGTACTACCTCCAGCAGGAGAGACCACTCGTGAGACGCAGCCCCTATCCGGCTTAGGGCATTGGCCAGAATGTTGGAGGCTCCTGCCACATGGATGACTAGGAGATCTGCCTCTAGGCTGTGCATGAGGGACCAAGTGCGGAGAGCTTCCTTGCACAGGGGCATGGAGCATGTCCCACCCTGGCAGTTCAGATAGTACATGGTCGTCGTATTGTCCATCTGGACCAGGACCACTTGACCCTGTACAAACAGAGCGAAGGCGGTGAGGGCTAGATGAACCGCTCGAAGCTACAGAAGGTTGATGTGGCATCGGGACTCCCGAGGGGACCAGAGGCCATGTGCTCTGTGCTCCCCCAGATGGGCACCCCAACCCATAAGCGAGGCGTCGGTCGATAGAGAGACCGTCGACTCAGGGCGAACAAACAGGATGCCCTCCTGCAGATGAACTGGAACGATCCACCACTGGACAGCATTCCACATCTCCTGGGTCACTGCCACTGGCTGGTCCAAGGGACCGGAGCGCTGTGACCATTAGCTGGCCAGTCCCCATTGTAGGGGATGCATGTGCCAACGGGCCCAACGGACCACGCTGATGCAGACCACCATGAGGCCCAGGAGGTGCAGGAAGTCCCGGGCAGGGCGCAATTGCCCAACCTGAAATGATTGGGCAAAGGAGGAAAGAACCTCGGCCCTGTCCGCCGGGAGCCGTGCTCTGGCTCGCAGAAAATTGAGCTCTGCCCCGATGAATTGGATCACCTGCTTTAGCATGAGTTCCGACTTGGCCTCGTTGATGAGGAGGCCAACCTGAGAGCAAACCTGAAGGGCCAGATCCCTGGACCGCTCCATCTCCGGTCTGGAGGAGGCCGCAATCAGCCAGTCATCCAGGTAAGGGTACACCCGGACACTTTGGCACCGCAGAAATGCTGTCACCACTGCCATGCATTTGGTGAAGACCCTGGGAGCTAGAGAGAGGCCGAAGGGCATGGCTCGGAACTCATAAAGGGACCCCTCTGCTCTGAAGCGGAGGAATCGCTGATGGGACAGATGGATTGGGATGTGAAAGAACGCGTCCTGGAGGTCCAGAGAACAGAACCACATGCCTCGTTCCAAGGATGGAATGATCTGAGCCAGAGTGACCATCCTGAAGGTTTGAGACCTTAGGAACCTGTTCAGGTCATGCAGGTCTAGAATGGAGCACCAGCCCCCCGTCCGTTTCGGGACCAGGAAATACCTGGACACAAACCCTAGGTCTGGTGGAGGATCCGCCCTCCCTGATCACCTCATTCTGGAGGAGCAGGGCAATGTCAGCTCAGCAGGCCGAGCAGAGGAGGCTGTGAACCCGTAGCCCCCATGGGGCGATGGCTCGGAAGGGTGGGGCCTGCTCGAACTCCAGAGGCAGACCCTTTCCTACCACTTCCAACACCCAGCAGTCCGTGGTGATAGGGGACCAGGCAGAAAGAAAGTGGCGGAGCTGTCCCCCCATGGGGGGAACCCAGGGGGAAGCGACGAGGCTGGGAGCGACACCCCTCAACCCGACGCTGGGCAGACTTGGAGGAGGGACCGGCCGAGGGGCCTCCCGGGCCTCTTCCTCCTGGCTTCCTGCTGGAGGAAGCCGAGGAATCAGCTTTGGGGTGCCAAGTGCGAGCCTGCTGGCCCTGATGCTGGTGTTGCTGGGCCGGACATGCTGCAGGGGCAGAAGGGCGAAAGGCTTACGCTGCTGCTGGCGGCCTTTGTCCTTCTGGGCAGACATGGCCGAGTCCAAGGTGGCATTGGACTTCTCGATCCTCTGGAGATGGCCTTCCACCCCAGGCCCGAACAAGTTGGTACCCAGGAAGGGGACATCTGCCAACTTGTGATGGATGTCCGCCGTGAAGGTGGAGATCCGCAGCCAAGCTCTGCAGCACATGGCCACTGCGGCCGCTACTGACCAGGCACAAGAGTCTCCAATATCCAGAGCAGTTTGGAGCTGCTGCTTCGCCACTGCCCTTCCCTAATCCTGTACCTGCTTGACCGTAGTCTGGAGGTCAGCCGGGAGATGAGGGATCACCTCATCCAGGGATCCCATAAGGGCGTGGGAGGAGTGTGCCATCAATACAGCTGAACTGGCCTGGCGGAGGCCTAGGGAGGACGTAGCATACACCTTACGCCCGGCATAGTCCAGCTTTTGGACTCTTTGTGGGAGGCTTGTCACGTCCCTGGTGTTCCCGGAGCGGGAAAACACTACTCCGGTAACAAGCCCCTCCGCAGAGGGTGCTCAAAAAAAACGGACAGTGACCGGTGGGGACCGCGTGCTTCCTGGCCATCCTGGCCGAAGGAGCAGGACAAGAAGCCGACAGCTGCCATAACTCAAGGCTGGGCCAACAATGGCTTCAGCCACCAGAAACCTCCGTGGGAGAATCCCCTCGGTCCAGCATCTCCGTGAGGGGATACTTGGCCCGCTTGTATACGGGTTCGAGCTGTATCCCAGTAGACTCTGAGATGAGTCAAAGCAGACCCATGAACAAGGATGGGCTCTCGTCCACTGACTGTCCCCCAGAGGACTCCAGGTCAAGGGGCCTGGAGAACAGGGAAGAGTCGTCATCAGACTCCGAAGAGTCTGCAAATAGCTGCATAGGCCCTAAGCCACCCTCCATCTGCTGAGGTCGATCGGGAGTGAGGGTGACCAACAACCAATGGGGCAACCCCTGACCCGACCGAGAATCCTTGGTCGGAGCCCCAGATTTAGGTTGTGGAGGCGGGGGTTCCACCACAATAGGTGGGGCAGCTGGTTTCGGCCAAACAACCAGCGCCAGTTTAGGCTCCTCGACAACCACGAGGGGTTGTTTCGGTCGTTCAGGTGACAGCCACTTAATGGCCGGGGAAGGCGACAGGGTCGGCTTGTTCCCGGTCACAAAGAGCTGCTGCCACATCAAGTCCTCACAGCATCAACGCAACTTGCGCCGAAGCCTTTCCTCCGAGGAGGAAGAAGATGAGGACGAGCGGCGCCGCCGCTTTCCTTGGTGCCGAGACCGAGACTGCTGGTGTCAGCGAGATCGGCTGGACCGAGAGGAAGTCAGAGACCAAGACCATCGGTGTTTCCGAGGGTGGGTCTGGGAGGGAGCGGGGGAAACCCGTTCCTCTCTTGGCTCGGGAACCTTAAGCGGGGACTCCGGCATAGGAGGTGCAGGCAAGTCCTCGGTTTCCACCGGGAGAACTGGTGAAGAAGGGTTGTCGGCTTCTCCAGTCGACAGCCCATCCGACGGGTCAAGAAAATCTCGACCTTGTCGGCGGGTGTCTCGGCCGGCTGACCTGGCGGGACACCCGTGAAACCAGCGACCTTATGGCATAACCTCAACCGAGAGTTGAGTGTCGACTGTCCATTGAAGGGACCTCTCCGCTCGCACGAATGCCGACGGTGGGACTTACCCTTCGAGTCCTTCTTCTTGGACCGAGAGGAGTGTCCCGATGGACCCTCACCTTTCGTTGAGAGGGATTGACAAAGCTCCTTAAAAGAAGCCGTGTAGGAGGAGCCCAAGGAGAGCAGGATAAATGCCGTGACCAAGGAGGACGAAGATGCGGCCTGGCCCGCCTCCTCCTCGAGGGCGATCATCTGCTCAAGTTGCTCAGCCAAGCCTGCCGCCGCGGACACTGCCCAATGGGCCTCCTTTGACTTGACTGGTGGAATACGTCTCTTGGGGCACCCAAGTTGGAGTCTAGCAGCACGGTCTTCGAGGACATTGGCCGAGAAGGACTTGCACAAATCGCAGGCCTGCGGATCGTGGTCAAGCCCGAGGCAACAAATGCACGTGGAGTGCGGATCGGTCTGAGACATCTTCTGCCCGCATGGGCACCGCCAAAAACCGGGAGTCGACTTATCCATTGCAGACGCGAAGGAAGAAACAGACCGAAGTCTTGTAAACTTTAGAATTAGTTTTGGGTTAACTGAAGAGTTTGGATCCAGTCTAAACGCAGAGCGCTAAGAAGGGAACCTGAGCTTCCAAGCGGTAAGGAAGATCTGGCATCATGGGGCGGAGCCGAGAGTTTTACCACCCGGGTGGCTGGGGGGAGCCAGCTTGAAGACCTTCCAGCAAGATTTAAAGTGGCAAGGAACTTGCCATGAAGTGTGGATTGAACAACATATCCATGTCCCTAGAACATTGTGTTGCCTGCCCAGGCAGTACATGCACGTGTCATGCAGACAGGTGACTGACATCTTCTGTTACAAATGAACACAGTTTGAATCCAGATTTCTTGTGCTCCAGCGCTGGTCCAGAGACGGAATTGAAAGAACCATGAAACTATAAACAAGACTTCAAAGATTTTTGAAAAAAGGTTCCCCTATGGCGTACAAAATCCTAAATGGGAGTGCAAAGGAGGTGACCTGTTCTTTCAACAGAAAGAAAGATCTGACATCATAGAGTGGCGCTGAGGGTTATACCACTCAGGTGGTGGGAAGAGCTTAGCTTAAAGACATTCCAGTCAATAATAATGTTCCAGTGGAACTGGCATATTGTGGATAAATGAATCATATCCATACCCCTAGAACCTAAGATTAAAACAAACTCCATAAAGATAGCAGAGAGGTTGGAGAAGAGTAACAGCACTGCTATCACTCTCTAGCCATTATAGAGAGTGACAAAAAAGAAGAAAGGAAAGAAGAGACAGATCACTTAGGAGTGGAGCAGTATGCAGCTTGATAGGCTGAGTATAGAGAAAGAATGACTCCAAAAAACTCTCTAGAATCTTCCCCTCCTTAGCACTGAAGAGGCAGTGACTTACAGTGAGGCATGCTACCAGATGGCAAAGGTTTGAGGTATCTGCAAAGTGGAGAATGAGATACAACAGCTTTAAGGGAGTATCAATAAACCTCCTTGAAGGGGAGAGAGAGAGTGGGAGACAACAAATACATAAAAATATTATTTGTTTTTCTTTAAAAAGGCTTCCCACTTTGGGGGAATGAGTAAAGACCTTATCCCAATTTTTGTTTGTTTTTTAGTTAAAAATGGAAGTACGTACTTACCACATAATTCTTGATCTTCTTGAATGAAGTCTCCACCACTCATTCACACTGATGGGATCTCGCCGGAGGCTCTAGGACCCAGCGGGAGCAAACTTTTGCAAGAGGGCCAGCGCAAGCAGATGGAGCTGGAGGAGCGGCACCGCAAGCCTCAGCTCATGCGGCAATGACTACCTCGGCGTCGACCCTCCAACTGCCTCAGTACCTTTGTTTCCGAGGAAGTGCAGCGTAACTAACCTAGAAGGACAGCCTAACAAAAAACGGACATAAGACAGTCCGAACGACCCGTATAAGAAGGGTCAACAGGAAGTCTTCACAGCCTAAACATTGAGGGAGTGAAGACCAACAATGGAGGTGAGCTTGGGGGATGGTGGGTGGGCGTGAGAATGAGTGGTGGAGACGTCGTCCAAGAAGATCAAGAATTACGGTAGGTACGTAATTTCCATATCTTTCTGGACATAAAGTCTCCACCACTCATTCACACTGATGGGAGAGTACCGAGCTAATAATCCCCCGAGAAGGCGGCAGGAAAAACCAAGAGCTCACAAATTTAGGACAGAAGTCCGTTAAGGAAAGTCCTGCCAAATTAAAGATGTCGCCTGGCATGGACATTCAGGGCATAGTGCTTGACGCAAGTATGCACTGAGCTCCAGGTAGCCGCATTGCAAATGTCTGCAATGGGCATGTTGCGGATTTCCGCCAGGGATACCGCCACTGCTCTAGTAGAGTGAACGTACACTCTGCCCTCCAGCTTAACTTGCACCATGGAATAACAGTGGCAAAGGCATGCCACCAGCCATGCCGAAATGCATCTGATAGCGACAGGTTGACCCAGCCGGGTCTAGCTGAAGGAAACAAACAGTTATTGAGCTTTGCGAATTTCTTTTGTTCTATCCAAATAGAAACACAGAGCTCTTTTGACATCTTAAAGAATGAAGGGTACGGTCTCCTTCATTTTGGAAGTTCGCAAAGTAAGTAGGTAGGACCAAAGGTTGGTTTAGATGGAATTGTGAAACAACCTTAGGGAGAAACTTAGGATGGGTCCTAAGAACTACTTTGTCCTTATGAAATACAGTATACTGAGGGTCTGTGACCAAGGCATTTATTTCAGAAACCCTGTGGGCCGAGGTGATGGCCACCAGGAAGACCGTTTTCCAAGTGAGAAATTTCAGCTCACAGGTAGCTAGAGGCTCGAAAGACTTTTGACTGAGCACGTCTAGCAAAAGATTAATGTCCCAGGCTGCGACTGGACGTCTGATAGGAGGTCTGGTATGCAGAATACCCTTAAGAAATCTCTTAATGACAGGTAACTGAGCCAGTGACAAGGAAAGTACTGGTTCATGATAAAATGAAATGGCACAGAGATGAACTTTGACTGTAGAGTATTGCAGACCTGAATTTGAGAAGTCTAAAAGGTACTCTAGAACTTTATTTGGTGGGCAGGAAAAAGGATTCAAAGAGGATTTTGCACACCAGAGAGAGAGAAAAACGCTTCCATTTGGCTGTGTAAGTCTTTCTGGTGGCTGGCTTGCTCGCAGCCAAAAGAATATCTGAAACCCTCCGAGAGACATTGAACCTGTTCACTTCTATCTCTTCAGGAGCCAAGCGTGAAGGTGAAGCAACCTCAGATTGGGATGGACCACGGGCCCCTGGGTCAGAATGTTCGTCTGGAGGGGAAGTGCCTTCGGAGAGGTTTCCGACATACTGCTGAGTAATGGAAACCATATCTGTCAAGGCCAGAAGGGAGCAATGAGGATCATTTTGTCCCCCTGGGACTCGAATTTGAGAAGTACATTCTGAATTAGTGGAAGAGGAGGAAAGGCGTATAGAAAGCGTTTTGTCTACTGCAGCCTGAACGCATCCTGACAGAAAATGCCAGGCCCTGGATTTCTGGAGCAGAAGAGAGGCAGTTTTGTGTTGAGTGGGGATGAAAAAAGGTCCAGGTCTGGAGTTCCCCACTCTGCAAATAGCGACTGAACTACGGTTGACTCGAGAGACCACTCGTGAGGATCTGTCTCTGTTCTGCTGAGACAGTCTGCCAGTTCATTCTGCACTCCTGGCAGGTGGACCACCTGAATTAAAGCCTTGTGCTCTAGGCACCATTTCCACACTCTCATCGCTTTCCTGCGTAAAGGGTAAGAGTGTGCACTGCCCTGCTCGTTGATGTAATACATCACTGCTTTGTTATCTGTTTGAAGGAGAATGTTCCTGTGACAGAGAATGTCCTTCAAATCCCGGACTGCATAAAGGACTGCTCTCATTTCTAAGACTTTTATGTGAAGCTGGGACTCGTCCTGAGTCCACGTACCTTGAGCGTGGAGAGTCTGACAGTAAGCTCCCCACCCAGTCAGGGATGCGTCCGTGGTAATGGAAACCTGATGAGCCAGGGGAGCAAAGGGATACCCTTCCAGAAGGTTGTTCTCTTGCGACCACCAGGTGAGTGATCTCTTCAGAGATTCTGTCACCTTGATGAGAAAGAACTGAGGGTGCGTGGTTGGGGACCACTGAGTACCGAGCATCCACTGAGAGGTTCTCATGTGGAGACGTGCTAAGGGTACAGTGAACACCAAGGATGCCATGAGACCCAGCATCCGTTGCATCGAGATAGCTCGAACTGAGCTGTTCTCTCTTATGTATCAGGCCATCTGTAGGATATCGCTCCTTCTGTCCTCTGGAAGAAAAGCTTTCACACAGGAGATGTCCAGAAGGATTCCTATAAAAAGGAGCTTCTGGGAGGGGTGCAGCTGCGATTTCTTGAGATTTAGCAGGACTCCCATGGACGTGAGAAAGTCTGAGACCGTGGCTACAGCGTCGAGAGTTCCTTGCCTAGAAGGACTTGCTAGAAGCCAGTCATCCAGATATGGGAACACTTGTATTCCGATTTTTCTGAGATGCGCTGTGAGAATTGCACAACACTTTGTAAAAACTCGTGGCGCCGAGGATACCTCAAAGGGCAGGACTCTGAACTGATAATGTTGGGCCAGTGCTACAAACCGTAGGTATCTGTGGCACTTTGGGTGTATAGGACTATCTTAATAAGCATCCTACATGTCCAAGGAGGCTAGCCAATCGTGCTGATGAAGCAAGGGTAACAGGGTCCCTAGTGATATCATCTTGAACGTTTCCATGGGAAGAAACTTATTTAACTTTCTGAGGTCCAGGATGGGGCACATGCCACCGGTCTTTTTCGGGATCAGGAAGTAGTGGGAGTAGAAACCTGTGTTTCATTGATCCAGCAGAACTATTTCTACTGCCCTGTTGTTCAGAAGGCCTTGTATCTTGGAGGCAAGAAGGTCTGACTGTATCGTTGACAGCCTGGGCAGTCGTTTGGGGGGACGATCCGGAGGGGTTTCTGAAAGGTTGAGAGAGTACCCCTCGCAGATTATCCAGAGGACCCATTTGTCTGATGTTATGGACTTCCACTGGTTGTAGAACTGAGTCAGACGTCCTCCCACCACTGAGGAAGAGTCTCCCTTGGGCAGTTGAAGTGGGACCTGGGCTAGAAACTCAGAAGGTGGCACTGAGTGCTTTGGGCCCTTGTGCCTTCTGTTCCGTTTTCTTCTGAGGCTGGGGGGCTTGTTTTTTGTTAAAACCTCCCTTCCCCTTGCCCCGAAAGGACTGACGGTTGTGAAACTGACACTTGTTAATACCCCCCAAGAAGGGGTGGGAGCGAGTCGAGCCATTTTAATGGCCAACTTAGTCTTCTGTGTGGCCTCCAGAGCTTGCTTTACTTGAGGTCCGAACAGATACATACCATCAAAGGGTAACACCATGACCTGCTGATGGGCATCATTTGTGAAGCCCGAAGTGTGTAGCCAGGAGTGACAATGGGTACAAATACCCACCGCGGCCGCTCATGAAGCAGTATCAAAAGCATCCATAGCTGTTTTAATCTGCTGGTTGTTGGACTCGATACCCCTGGTTATGGTCTGAAGTAGCTCTGAACTAGTGTCCGACTTGGGCAGAGCTTCCACCATCTGTTTGAGTGAATGCCAAAGAACATATTAATATTGAGAAAAATAGCCCTGGTAGCTGGCAACACGCATACCCAGGTTAGAGGCAGCAAAGACTCTCCTACCTAAGGTGTCTATCTTGTGAGATTCTTTGTTCATTGGTTGGGCTGTAGATCCTGGAGGAAGGACAGCCTTATCATTCTCTGCCAAGACAATGGCATCAGCAAAGGCTTGTGAGGCCAAAATGGGGCGATCCTTGGGAGGGGCATACTTCCTATCTATGGACTTGGCCACAGAAGGAATGAGAGCCGGATTCTTCCACACCATCTGAGAGAGGGTCTCGAAAGAGGGCTGTACCGGAGGGGTTAAATCAAAAGGGATCTCAGGGACATGAAGATATTGGAGTCGCAAAAGCCTCCCAGGATCAATTTCTGTAGTCTGGAGAGAAAGAGTAGAATTTAAATTTTTGAGCAGAGACTTAAAGGAAAGGTCTTCAACTACAGGCTCAGCAGAAGGATTGATCCCTGCTCCCAGGGCAGTGTCATCAACATTATCACCCAGGTGAAGATCTGGGTCAGGCTCAAAATCATCTCCTCACAGTCCAGGGGGGACTGTATAGACAGGAAAGGAGTGAAAATCAGGAGGAAGAACCGAAGAAGAAAGAATCGGAGTCGAGAAGCCTTGAAGACCGGCTGGCGCCGCACCAGTTCCCGGCGCCGTAGAGGAAAACAGCACTGAGAACAAGGAGGAAGGCGCTAGCTGAAGCGGCGCCGGTGCCTCCACCTGCGCCGACAGAGCCCCGGCACCATGCATGGGTCGACAGAGCCCGGCGACACGCGTAACCAGAGGCCTGACACGCTCAGCACGAGAGTCAGGGGTCTGAAAACTGTGATCTGAGGTAAAGACCGAAAATGGCACGAGATAGAGACATCGGTATGGGACCCCTGCACCGCAGCCATGTGAGGGGGATAAACACCCAGGCGCAGAGTCGACGGCATCAAAGAAGGTGCCACGTGACTAGGAAGGCCCAACCGCCCTACCCATCCCTCCGAAACCGAATGGCCCAAAGGCCCCATCGTCAGACTGACCAGCCCAGGCAACTGGACCAACCTCCAAGCCCGCTGCTCCATAAGAGCAGCCCACTGGTGAAACTGGTCATCGGAAGCTCCTCCAATAGGAGGGGAGGAGCTCCGGTGTCGAGGAAGACAGCTACCAGAGACAGAAAGCGGCGACTCCGACAGAGGTGGAGACCGGCGGCTGGCCCTAATAACCGACCGTCTACACGTAGACATACCAGAGGGTGCTCTCGAGTGATGCCGTTTTTTCTTCGACCTATGTGTTGAAGAAGAACTCAAAGCCAAATGGCACAGAGAATGGGACCATTTCCTTTTATACTTTCAGGGGGACCACCCATCCCTGAGCACTGGACCATCCGTTGTCAGACCCCCCCTCCGGGAAGGGCGGTGGACCGGACCCAGCCCGGCTGACTGAACAGCTTTCATACGAAGTCTCCCTACCATCACCTGACCCGCACATGGTTGACTCCGTCAATGGAGGGCTGAAGACTTCTGTTATACAATTAAAATATATAATCGGTACTGATTCGAAATAATTCTACTAAACAATAAACTGAACTATTGCTGTTAGTGAAGTTTAACTCCCAGCGGGCGAGCGTCGTCATCACTGAAACGCACTCTATGGCAGAAAAACAGGAACTGCGGCGGTTGAAGGGTCGACACCGAGATAGTCATTACCGCATGAGCTGGGGCTTGCGGTGCCGCTTCCTCGCAGCTCCATCTCAGGTGCCAGCCCGCTTGAAAAAGTTTGCTCTCGCTGGGTCCTAGCACTTCCAGTAAACTTCCATTAGTGTGGTGGAGACTTTATGTCCAGGAAGATCTATATTTCTCTCAGCCCTCTGTGGGGGATAACCACCAGAGGCCATGGACTTCTTACAGGTCCGGCGGGACCTGAGAAAGGCCAGGAACAGGTAGATGTTCCCGTGGCCTGGAAGCAGGAGGTTGCCCCAACAACTCATGTCTGATCTTGAGGGAGAAGAAATAAGTTCCCTGGTAGTGCAAGTTGAGCAGCCTATGCCGGTCAAGGGGTGCCAACCAGAACAGGCGATACCATGCCATCTGAAGAACACAAACTGCAGTTCCCACCAGTTGAGAAGCTTCCTCACTGGCATCAAAAGATACCCTAACTTGGTGCCTCCCCAGCTACAAGCCCTGAGGCAGAAAGGCAAATGGCCTGCCTGGTTGCCTCACAATCCAGCATGTATGCTAAGTGCTGACTCAGCATCGTCCACAGGCACCTGCCATAAGCTACCTGGTGTACCTGATGTGCAGAAATGAATACAGATCTTGGTGCACGCTGCCAAAAAAGCTCTTCTGCCCTAAACATCAATCTCTGCTGAGTCAGTGTCGGGGGGGGGGGGGTCTGTGCACTAGGCACCTAGGCCCAGAGGGGGTGTTCAGCACCAAAATCCCTAAGGTGGTATAAGGGATAGAGCCTGGACACCCGGCAGGAGTGCAACACCTGTGCTGGACATCCCAAGAGGCTGGAGAAGAGGCAAAGGGACAAAGCCAGACATTCCTGGATGCTTCCACAAATGTCCGGGGCCACGGAGATATGACAGTATTGTCATTGCTTTATTCTCCAAGGAATGATTGTGACCTACCAAATGGTGACAATTCAGTTCCTGCATCATTCTGAAAGGAAATGAAAATTATGTACTTAACATAATTATTAATATTTCCAGGTATCTTCACCATTCATTACTAATGGGTCCATCCAGAAATCAGAACCCACTTATGAATATAAAGAGCACTGCCTCTTTACATTTTTCAGAGCTGGAGGAGCCGATGTTGGGACAGCACCTCCCATGAGGCCAGTGTTCTTTGTGGCACTCGTGGGTTGGCCAGTAACTGACATCAACTCCTCCAAGCCCTCAGTTCTGTCCACCAGGAGAGGAAGAGAAAGACAGGGATAGAGATAGAGGGGGCAAGGGTGCCCGAGGGATAGAAGTGGGAGTGGGAAGAAAATAAATAAAAGGCCAACTGAAAGGGGTACACACAAGAGGGATAGACTAAGTAGGACAGGGATGGCCAGCATGCTGGGCAGCCCTAGAGGCACAGAAAACAAAGTAGAAGAGGGGGAAAGAGAGAATAGAGAGAAGACAGAGAGAAAGAGAGAGAGAGAAAGAAAGGCAACAGTCCTCCTCCTGAGAAGGCTCACTCTTTCCCCATATATCTTCTTCCTCCCCTTTTTTCTTTCTTTACATATGACCCCCTGCGTGGGAGTCATGCAAGGCTCTTTGACCCATCTCTCAACAGACTGGAGTCTGGAGGAGGAGGAGGAGGAGGAGGAAGAAGAAGGATTTTCTTCCAGCTGGACCAAAGAAGAGGCACAAGGTGAGAACACACTGACCTCTGCCCAGCTGAGAGCTCTCCTGCTTGTCCAGAGGCAGGAAGGAAGGGGAGGAAGAGATTGGATCAAATCTCCACTGCAGCCCTCAGAAGGGGTACCACTGGGGACCCCAATGGTCCCACTCTCTTTAATACGGACTCCAAAAGGGTCTCCAGAAGGAGAACCAGAGTGGAGACAGTAAACTAGCGAAGCACGAACCATGCAGTCCACCTAATGCAGACCAAAGTTCCCACCAGCCTGGAAGCCACCTCACTGGCATCATACACTGCCCTTGAGAGGTGTCTTGTTGGCTCCAGGCCCTGCGCAGTAAGGCAAATGGCTTGCTGGGTTTCCTCCCCACCAGGCATGGCCATAAAGAGCTGGCCCAGCAGCATCCAGATGTGCCTAGCATAGGCCACCTGATGTGCCTGATGAGCAGCTATCTCCAACTGAAGGCATCCTGAGGAGAAAATCCTTCTCCCCTATCAGTCTAAATCCGTTGAGTCAGCAGCTGGGGAGCAGTCATGACGAGGCAATAATGCCCTGTTGGGGTGTCAAGGAGCTCCACTCCTGAAGTGGGTTGGGGCATGGCACCTGGAGAACACACTGCAGCACAATACCTGCATATGCAGTCCCTAGGGGCAGGAGATGGGGTGGTGGAACATTGTCAGACGGTGTGATAGGCCTCCACGAATGGCAGTGGCCAGCGAGGTATGACCAGATGGTCAGCACTATACTCCCCCAGGTATGACAGTGTTGCACGGCCAGGGTTATGACCGGCAAAGTGGGAAACATGGAGCTCCTCCAACATCTCTGCTAGAAACCGCTGTCAGGATGTGAAGTCCGTGTCACCAGAATAGTGGAGGAAGGCATCCTCTTGCTTAGTGGAGGAAGTCAAAGACTCATAGGGGCTTGAGTCAGAGACACAGCACAGGGGTCTGAGGTCTAAAAATGACCTTGTGGAGAGCCCTGAGGTAGTGGGGGAATGCAGCCACCGAACCCCTGAATTGTTCCCATGTCAAGGGGCCCCTCAGCAAGAAGACCGGGAAGTGGGGAAGGAGAAGGCAGAGGAACAGAAAAAGGGGCAGCCTGACGAACCAGGTAAGGTCCTCTGCAAGGACTGCAGAATCATGCAGGAGGTCCCTCCAAAAGGTAGGGGCTGCCTATCCCACCCACCTCAGTGCACCCAATCGACAAGGGACGGACCAGGTGTTGCCCCTGAAGGGAACCCCAGTTGGGAGAACAGAACAGTGCAGAGTCCAACAGAAGACATCTTTCCCCACCAACTGCAGGACCCCCTCCTGAAGCAGAGGCAGACAGCAACACATCCATGCTACGACTCTTCCCAGGGCCCCAAAGGGCTCCCCAAGGAAGCTGCTGCCAGAACAAGTCCCTGCCAACCCCCGACAACGAGGAGAGAGACCTGCTCCTTGGTAGAAGTCCACTGGAAGAATCTGGGCTGACAGGCAAGGAAGGTGAAGCCCCAGTCACCGCAGGAGTGACCTTGGGCTCCCCTGGGCACCATCCTTATCAGTCAGGGTCCACACAATAACAGGAGTGGATCTGGCAACGGAGATGGCATGAGCTTGCAAGTCGGCACCGTCCACGGCACTGGAAACCGACCCTGCGCTGCCACTCCCCAAAGCACCAGAAGGGACTTCAATAGAAATCCCGGCACCGGGGCCAGCACTGGAAGACTCTGAAGCGGTGGCGCTGCCAGTGGCACTTTCCAGAGACGCTGCAGGCTAAAGAAACCCAGAAGGCCTCGGAGAGTCCCAGGCAGAATCCAACGGCTCTTCAGAGACCAGCAACCAATCAGGATCATCCTGATACTCACCTTTTGAGGTGGAGGATGAGATTAGGGAGATCTCTAGACAGCAACCCCCTGGATTCTTGACCCTCCCGCACCAAGAGTGGCATTGGAAGGGAGCCCGGGCATGTGGACGGCGACACCCTGCTCACAGACACCGGAGATGGCACAGGGAGCAGGACCACCACCAGCCCACAGCACCGAGGGGACCACTACAGCAGGACCACTGGAGCAGACCCAGCGTATAGCTGAGGCACCACACTGGGGGTCATCCATGTCTCCAAGGAGACTCCGGACTACAAGGGGTGACCAGCCACCACTCCGGAGAGGGATGATTGCCCTTCCAAACCCTCACTGGGACCCCTTGCCCCAGCAAGCTGTGGAGCAGAGGGGTCCCATCCCTGCTGACCCATAGAGAACTGGGGGTGCTAAGGGAAGGAGCCCAGAGACCTGTTCTTGGCATCACAAGTGTGTTGACACCCTCTGAAGGTTGGGGGTGAGGTCTCTCCCCAACCTTGTCGCACGGATAACGAGTGTACAGCAATCCATAGAGAAACAGGCATCGCACCCGTCCATTGCGTGGTGGGGACCCAGACAGATGAAGCAATGGTTGTGGAGGTCTATCATAGTCATTGAGTTGCTACAGGGTCACCGATGCATTGGAGCAACTCCAGCTCGCTTTGACAATTTACACCCCAACCCTGACATTTCCGTCGAGTAAAAATTAAAAGAAAAGGGAGAAATTCACCTAAAACTAATACAACAGCACCGCGATACAATAAAATAAGAAAAAACTCTGGAAACGATGACAGGACCGCTACTCATGGCGCCGGAAAGTTCACTACTAGTACAGACCTAGTGGATCGAACTATGCAGTCTTAATAGCAGTCTTCCCTCGATATGGGGAAAAGACAACTGAGGGCTGGGAGGAGTCAGTGTCGGTTACTGACCAACCTGCGAGCACCATGCAGAATGCTGGCCTCGTGGGTGGCGCCGTCCCCGACATCGGCTCCTCCAGCTCAGAAAAAATTTAAAGAGGCAGTGCTCTTTATATTTCCAAGCGGGTTCTGACCGCTGGCTGGACCCATTAGTAATGAATGGTTAAGATTAACTTGGGTAAGATCTGCTGGTACCGAGAGTAGTCATCATCAGAGGAGAGACTGACTAAAAAATCCTTTTCCTTAGAGAAGACAAGGGAAAGGAGGAGGAGCTGGATTAAGGTAGTGTCAGAGCAGGGACCTCAGCCTAAAAATAGCCTGATCCACTCTGAGGTGAAAATGCTGGAACATACCAGCCACTGACCTGAGCCGGTCCCAGGTCATGGGTACTAGAAAACCAGAAATATCTGGGAGAGAAGGAGAAGGGGTTAGAGGAGGGGGATAAGGAGGAGGGTCATGGATGACCAGGTCAGGTCCTCTGCCAGGGCTGTGAGAATGCTCAGGGGACCTTGTCTGGAGGGAGGGCCCGGCAAACTCACCCATCTGTGAACAACCAGCATCAATGGACCGTCAAGATGGTGCCCCTGCGGGAAACCCCAGGTGTGGAGAGAGTAGCCATATGCATCCCATGGGGCAGCCCTAGTCCCCACCAGTGACAGAGCCAGACAGTTCTAGAGAGAGGTTGAGCTCTGGAGAAGCACTGCGACCCCTGCCCGAGTTTGCACCACCTCTGGACAAGGGGTGAGCCTCAGACCCAGTGCCTTGCCTCATCTCCTCACCAGTACTGACGCTGCCCTCCAGGCCAAACCCAGGACCTTCACTAGAGTTGGCCCCAGACCTGGCACCGCTAGTGGCACCATTCCCATCCCCAGAACCAGATCCGTCACTGGGAAAGGCACCAGAACCCAAACCAGCACTGCAAATGGCAGCAGAAAGGGTCCCGTTGCCACTCCTGGCACCAGCCTGAGAGGCAAAGCTCCAGAAGGGGCTTCCAGACCCAAGACTAGCTCAGAATCAGGCACAGGAAGGCCTCCACCATCGCTGGCCCAGGCCGCAGGCTCAAGGTCAGTGCCATCACCCTCCCCAGGTCATCTGACAGCTCAGGGGGGAGAAATGACAATAACCTCACAGTCCACAGCAGAGACAGCTCTGGAACCCTTTTCTCTTCTGGCAATGCGAATGGTGCCATAAGGGGGCCAGGTCTTGCATCCGGCACTGCTCCGCTCACCGGTACCGGCCTTAATACCAGGAGCCGAGGCAGCACCAGGCTGCAACGTCAAGGTGCCTACTAGTGTAGGCTAAGTTTATAGCTTCAGCCACATCACAGGGGTGTCTGCTGCCCCAAAGGGCTGATGGATTGAAAGGGGTGCTCAGTCAACCTCCCTGGAATAGGTGAACTACCCACCAGACCCCCCCACGACCTCTGACATCTTGGTGAGGTAAGCATGGAGAATGCCTTGATCATCCTCAGTATATACATTTGCAATTACTTTGCCTAAGTAGTACCTCCCCCCCTGCTTTGTTTCTTTTCCAATCAATCTGTCTCGACTCTCTCTCCTCCTTTCAGTTCTTATGGGTTACTTTGGTTGGTGGCCTATTACTGTGTTGGGGGGATGGGGTCAGTGGGTTCCTAGTACCCTGGATCATGGCACTCCTGCCTGTTTGTGTTACAACTGCACTGCTTCTTCCTTTGTAATCTTACCTCCTGTAACGACTATTGTTATATTGTAATGTCCCCCACTGTTTTTGACCATTGTTGTTTTTACCAGTGCTATGTTTTCTGTATTACATTACTCTGTATAAATGTCTGACACGTGCCTCTTGGCCTGGGTAGTGCCTGGTAACGGTCCCTTAGACCAGTGCACTTACCCGGTTAACAAAGTCATAAATAAATAAATAAAACATACAGTACTGGGAAGCGGCTCATGGGAAGAGCCCAGGGACCCTACCTTGGTGTCCCTGGTGTGATGCCTGCCTCTGTGAGTGGGTAAATCTTGGCCCCACCTACACGCATACTTCTCAAGGGTATGGTAGTCCATAGAGAAGCAGACGTCACACCTATCCATATCATGGTCAACGATAAAGCAGGCTCAGCAGTTGTCGAGCCAGTCCTGAAAAGCAACATGGTCCGCACAGAAGCATCGATGGATGGGGGGATGCCACAATGCTTCTTCTTCAGCTTGGCCTTCTTGCTGTTACGCTCCTCCACACCAGACATGGTGACACAAATAAAACAATGAAACTAAGTAAAAAACAGAGCTCTGCACAAGACTAGAACAAAAACTAAATGTTAAAATAATAAATGGCACTGAGAGAAGAAAAAATTACTCACCTTAGTAATGTTGTTTCTTCTAATGGAGTCTTGCTATATTATGACCATTGCAGTTTGTCCCACCATTAGAACTGCCCCGGAGGTGAAAGAGTTAACTTCCATGCCAGGCATGGAACTTGGAGCTCGAGCTCGGTTAGAGAAGCTCTGTCTGGATAATTTCAAACTGAAACTGTCAGATCTTTACGAGCAAAACTCACTAAGGTTCTGTGTGGAAGCTGTAACCTACACTAGCCAACTGGCTACCTAAATATTAACACATATTCCTGGTCCCAACACAAAGACTCAAGTCAGGGGACAGAAAATAAGATAAGATAAGAAAAGATAAAATAAAACACAACACCCCAAAAAATCCCAAAAAAGGGGGTGGAAAAACATAAAATGGACATAAACAAGTGCCCACACTGGACTGCCCACCCCATACCCAAGTAGAAGTTCTGAGAGGGGCAGGCTGGGGGGGAGGTCATAATATAGCAAGACTCCATTAGAAGAAACAACATTACTAAGGTGAGTAATTTTTTCTTCAAACAACATGAAGTCTTGCTATATTATGACAATTGCAGATCTACAGCAGTACCTCCAAGGAGGAGGGACAGAACCTACTTAGGGAATAGGTTCTGAAGCACGGTTGTGTTAAACCGAGCATCCCTCCTGGCCTGGACATCCAGGGAGTAATGCTTGGTGAAAGTGTGTACCGCTTTTCCAAGTAGCTGCTTGACATATCTCTAAGATAGGGATGTCTCTGGCAGCAGCTAGAGACGAGCTGTACCTCTTGGTAGAGTGAGCCCTCAGGCCTGAAGGGGAACCTTTCCCAGTTTTTGATAACAAATTGGATACAAGAGACAATCCACCTGGCAATGGATCTCTTAGTGGCAGGTTTCCTTTCCCAACCTCACCATAAGTGAGAAAAAGTTGGAGGATTCAACCTGTGACCCTTGGTACGCCTATATAGTAACTTAGGGCCCTCTTACCATCTAAACTGTGCAACCTCCTCTCACCAGAGGAGGAATGGTCAGTGAAGAACACTGGAAGGGAGATAGATTGATTAAGATGGAAATCTGAAACCACCTTAGGCAAAAACTTCCTGTTAGTCCTAAGGACTACCTTATCCCTGTGAAAGGAAATAAAGTCAGTCTCCACTGACAAGGCTTGTAACTCACTTATGCGCCTGGCAGAAGAAAAAATTACTCACCTTAGTAATTGCTTTTCTTCTCATGGAGTCTTGCTATATTATAACAATAGCAGTCAGCCACTGCAGCTGAACTGCCCGGAGAGGAAGGAGTTAACTCCAGAAGATCTGGAGTTCTACAGCGAGGCGCTGTGCCCAAAGCTCTATCTGGCAGTTTCAAATGAAACTGTCAGATTCTTTACTCCGCTTCACTGAACAGTCGCTCCGGAGATCAGCTCCTTCAGCTCGGTTCATTCTCGGTTCAAGAGAGTAGCTTTCGGTTCATTTGAACCGCCAAAAGTCATTATTTTTACCGCATAGTAGTGATAGCTACTAGGAAAACAGTTTTCCAAGTCAAGTACTTAAGCTCTGCAGAAGACAGAGGTCCAAAGGGGGGTTGCATCAACTGAGCAATGCAAACATTAAGATCCGAGGCAGGGGCCGGGTCCCTGAAAGGTGGATTAGTATGAAGTAATCCTTTAAAAAACTTGGAAAATACAGGGTGAGCGGAAAGAGAGGAGGGCTTTCCTGCTGAAATAAAGGCAGAGACAGCTGCCAAATGTACTTTCAGGGTAGCTGGTCTCAGACCCAAAGAATTAAGATGGACCATATAGTCCAAAACAATGGGCAAGTCAGCAGATTCCGGGGAAATATGTTTCCCAGAACACCAGATGGAAAACCTTTTCCATTTAGAGTTATAAGTAGCCCTAGTGGAAGGCTTTCTAGAAGCCTTCAGGATTTCAAGAACACCTTGAGAAAGGTGCAGGTCAGCAAATTCTAACTCCTCAAGAGCCAGGCCTTGAGGTTGAGGGATTTGAGATTCGGATACCAAACTCTCCCCTGGGCACAGGTTAACAGGTTGTGATTCCTGTGGAGACACAGGGGAAGATGGACTGCTAAAGAAAGAAGGAGTGGGTACCAGGGCTGCCTGGCCCAATCTGGAGCAATCAGAATCATCCTGCAAGGCTGGGATCTGATTTTGACTAGCACCTTGAATAGGAGAGGAAGGGGGAAAGGCGTATAGAAACTTCCCTTCCCAATCTAGGAGAAAGGCATCCAGGGGGACTGAGCCCATCACTGGGGGCCTGCAACAAAACAGTGGAAGTTGGTGATTGTCTGGGGCTGCGAAAAGATCTATCTGAGGGTGCCCCATCTGGCAAAACTATCCCAGTACTTGGGGATCCAGTGACCATTCGTGATGGCCCTGGGAAATCCTGCTGAGAGCATCTGCCAGGACATTGTCCTTTCCTGGGAGGTGAACTGCTAGTGAGGAAGTGTTCAGGAATAAGCCAGAGACCACAACTTCATTGCCTCGGTGCACAAGGCCGAGACCAATGCCCCCTTGTTTGTTGATGTACCACATTGTAGTGGTGTTGTCTGTTCTGACTTGTACCACTTTGTTCTGAACAGATGCAGAAAACACCTGAAGTGCTAGAAAACAGCTCTGAGTTCCAGCAAATTGATGTGGAGCAGAGATTCCTGAGGGGACCACACTCCCTGGGTGGAGAGGTCGCCCATGTGAGCTCCCCATCCCAGAAGGGACGCATCTGTAGTAAGGGTCAAGGAGTGAGATAGGGGGATGAAGGGGACCCCTAGTCTCAAATTGCTCTGATCCTGCCACCACTGAAGGGCCTGGATCAGGGTTCGAGTCACTTGGATCAACTTGGAAAGGGGATCTTTCTTGGGACCAGAAGGCTCTCAAATGAAACTGAATGTCCTCATCTGAAACCTTGCTCCTTGCACTACAGCTGTGGAAGCAGCCATGTGTCCTAGTAGCTGTAAGAAGTGCCTTGCTGGTCGAGAGACCTGCAGAGTGAAGGAGGAGGCCAGGGCCACTAGGTTCCTTACCCTTTCTAGGGGCAGGAAGGCTCTGGCCTGCTTTGTGTCCAATTCTGCACCTATAAAGGTGAGTACCTGGACAGGTTCCAAAACTGACTTTGGAAGGTTGAGAAAATAACCCAGAGAGGTGAGCAGCTGCTGGGTAACTTGCAGATGATTTGACCTGGTCTGGAGACTGACCTACAATGAGCCAGTCATCTAGGTAGGGAAAGATGGCAATCTTTTGCCTTCTTAAATGAGCAACTGCTACTGCTAGACATTTTGTGAATACCCTTGGGGCAGAGGTAAGGCCGAAGGGCATTGCTCTGAACTGGTAATGGCCTGAGGGCAGTTCGAATCTGAGGTACTTTCGGTGGGAGCTTCTGATGAGAACATGGAAATAGGCATCCTTGAGGTCCAGGAAGCTAGCCAGTCCCCTGGCCTTAGAGAAGGTAAAATCATTGCCAGAGTCACCATTTTGAATTTTGGTTTTAAAAGGTGCTTGTTTAGATATCTTAGGTCCAAGATGGGCCGCCATTCTCCTGTCTTTTTTGGGGTAAGGAAGTACCTGGAGTACAGACCCTTGCCCTGGTGTAGGGGAGAAACCCTTTCTACAGCTCTGAGAGCCAGGAGGGTTGAGACTTCTGTTTCTAAAGCAAAGGTCTCTAGAGGGTTTGCAGGTGGAAAAGATCTGATTCTCATCTTTGGAAATTTTTTGAAGCTGAGAACCAGACCCCGGCTTACTACTTCCAGGACCCACTTGTCTGATGCTAGAGACTCCCAGTTCTGAACGAAGTAAGCCAACCTGCCCCCTACAGGTAATGGAGAATTAGCCCTGGGCACCCCCATCAGGGTGCCTGTTTGGCAGGGGCTTTAGGCTGAGGGGTGGGAGCAGGCCTGCTTGCACACCGTCTGCCTCTCCCTCTGAAGAACCCCCTCTGAGCATAAGCAGAGGAGGCCTGGGTTTGGTCAAAAGGCCTGTGAAAAGGCCTACCTCTACCCCTGGGGGTCTGCCTCTGAGGAGTGGCTTGCCGCTCCTTGGCTTGTGCAGTCTTATAGGTTGTCCTATATTCATCCATTTTCTTCATATAATTCTCTGTCTGCTCCCCAAACAGAGAATTTCCTACCACAGGAAAATCCATAGCCTTAGTCTGGGTATCCTGTGACAAGCTAGTACACCTGAGCCAAGCCAACCTACGAAAAGCCACAGATGTAGCCATGACTCTAGAGGATACATCATTAGAATCCACAGCAGCATGGAATTGCACCTTGGATGCCTCAATACCATCAGCAGCCACCTGCTCCAGCTCCTTAGCAAGCTGGCCAGGGACCTGTTTGGCCAAAGCCATGACAGTGTCCCATCTAGATTTTTGGTATCTTGCCACATAAGCCATGTAATTTGCTTACCTGAGTCCCAAGGACGCTGCCATGTATTGTTTTTTAGCCATGGCATCAATCTTCCTGGAGTCCTTGTCAGGAGGATGTGAAGCCAAGGGAATATTAACCTTATCACAGGCTGCAGCCTGAACTACTCCAACATGACTGCATTGCTGTGAAAGGAATTCTGTATCAGGACCTGACAAAGTGTACCTCCTGTCCATCTTCTTGTCCACAGGAGGCACAGAATTAGGAGCTTTTAAAATTTTTATTGTTTGTTTCCTAAATGACTTATGTAAGGGGATAGACAATCTCCTAGACTCTGGGATATCCATCATTTCCACAAAATCAGGTTCCTCTTGCTCATCCACAGTTTCCTCCAATGGGAGCTGGAGGGTTTCAGCAACCTTTTTATAAAACATTAAGTGGGAAGGGGACTCAGAAAGCGTAGGGGGAGATTCTAAAGGTCTGTCTGGGGAGATGTCCAGTTCAATGGGCACATCCAGACTCTCAAAGTCACATTCATACTGTTCATAATCATCCTCCCCCTCCTCTGGTTCATAAAACTCTTCTAAATGATATTCTTGAACCGGTGGAACCGGCCGAACCGACCTTTTACCAGGCAGTGGCGGTTCGGACGGAACCGGAGAAAGTGACTGGACAATTTGTATAGCTCTTGCTATCTCTGCAGCAGTTGGAGAAGGGATTTTAGACTCCACACCTGCTGATTTTCTAGTTTTCTTTGCTGGAACTGGCTCCTCAGATTCAGCTTTACGTTTGCCAGAGGAAGTCTCGCCCTGGTCAGAGAGCACTCCTCCGTTCGGTTGGCACCGCACTGGCTGGCCATCCAGGCATGGACTTTTGGCCTCCTGCTCTAAGCCTGCCAACTCTCTTATCCAGGGTGGCTGCAGGGAAATTCTTACAAATCTGGCAGTCTGAATTGAGGTGGTCAAACCCCAGACAATATACACATGTGGTGTGTGGGTCAGCCTTGGCAAAGGCTTCCCCACAGACACCACAGTGTTGAAACCCAGTGGGCCCGGTTTTTCTTTTGGGTTTCTCAGACATGATGCCAGCCTAACCAAAAACTTGCCCTTTTAACGGCAGTGCCAGGCAAGACACCCTTATCGGTTCCCAACCGTGTCACGGGTCGTGGAAAAAACCGTAATGAAATCCGTTTTTTTTAGAACCGATAAGAACCGGGAACCGCACTCTAAAAGCTTTTAAATGCTTGATTTTTAAAGTTTTAAAACAACCTGATCGCTTCAAACCGAACCGATAAACATTTACAAGTTCCACACAGAAATAAACCTGTCTATTACTTACAATACCACAGACAGAGCTTGAACCGATCGGTTTGCGGTTAAAATAATAATACTCGCGGTTGAATTTAACCGAAAACACTGTTTAAACCGAGAAATGAACCGAGCAGTAGGAGAAATCTCCGGAGCGACTGTTCAGTGAGGCGGAGTAAAGAATCTGACAGTTTCAGTTTGAAATTATCCAGACAGAGCTTCTCTAACCGAGCTCGCGCTCCAAGTTCCATGACTGGCATGGAAGTTAACTCTTTCACCTCCGGGGCAGTTATAATGGTGGGACAAACTGCAATGGTCATAATATAGCAAGATTTCATGTTGTTTGAAACAGCCCCAAGAAGAACGGTGTTGAACTAAGGCAGCAACGAACTGAGAAAAAGAATGACACAATTTCATCGATGAAGCTCCCATGGTGCACACTCGATGACAGGAAACAATGGATCAGAGGAAAGGAGGGGGCTGGTATCAGTTACTGGCCAACCCACAAGCGCAACATCGCTACATTTGACTCATGGGTGGCACTGCTATCAGTCCACTAGGCTGCAAACTACTGTTCCCGCTGGGTTCTAGCACCTCCAACTTAAACCCTTAAGTAGAAACGAAGGGTGAAGAATGATTCTTGGAAGATTCAACCACAAGGGCTTTCAACACCTCAGCACAATGAGGTCATGGAGGACCCAGTACGTCTGAGGACCCAGAGGGCCCTGGACAAGGCCCTAGGAAGGGGCCCAAAGACCTGTCCTTCAATTTTCTGGTGTGATGCCGGCTTCAGGTGGTTGGGGTCAGTAAACCAAACTTCATCACACAGTTCTCCAAAGTGTAAGCCATCAACTGAAAAGCAGGCATGACAGGAATCCATGTTGTGAGATGGTCCAAGGCAGGAAAAGCATAGAAGATGCCAATCTCTTGAAGCCATTTTATTCCATCAGGAGCACTGATGCATAATGGGTGACTTCTTACCTATGGCTCCCATAGATTTGGACTTCGATATCTCCAAAAATAATAAAGAAGAAGAAAAACAGTTTTGGAGATGAAAAACATTGGTGACACACTGTGTTTCTTTTTTTTTGTAATTAATCATCTTCATTGTTTTCAACAACAGCACCACACTACATACATAACCTGGTAAACAGAGTTGAGAGCGCGAAATGGAGCAACATAAAACAACCAATAGTTAACTCGCCCTTTCAAATGAGAAATTAAACTTCTTCCTTCCCCCACACCTCCCAAGGCTACCGCATACACAAACCTAATTTATCAGCCCGAGGTATTCTGGGCACCAGGCTTCCACGCCATAAGGAAGCGTTTCTAAAGAACTCCAAGCGCGTATATGTTTTCAATCTACCTTGCATATGAGCAATATGCTTTTCTAATTGTAACGCCAGGATACACTCTCGGTACCACTCCATCAAGGAGGGGGATTTATCGCTCGACCAGTGCCTTAAAATTGTCAGTTTCGCAACAGCTGAAACAAGCGACATTTGGGCCTTTTTAATCTTAGAAGTGCCTACTGGAAAAAGGCTCATCAGACATACCTCAGGGGTGAACATATTTGTTAAGCCAAGGATAGGGTCTAAGAGATTATTGATAGCCCGCCAGAGGGCCTGCATTGAAGGGCATGACCATACCATGTGGTACAAAGTACCATCGTCCTTCCTGCACTTCCCACAAATGGACGTATCTTTTGCCCCATACTTACGTAATCGGGATGGGGTTAGATATAAATGATGCATTATATTAAAATGTACCATCCTCAGTCTGTCTTGTTTTATGTATTTATACATAGTGAGCCACAGCTTCTTCCAGAGACCGGGTACATCAGGTAGTCCTAACTCCCTCGTCCAGTAAAAACATACCCCTGAGGGAAGCCTAAAGTCCCATTCCTGAAGTGTTTTGTATACCTTAGAAACTGGTCTCGGTTGAGAGGCTATAGCAAAAAGTGTGTCAATATCTCTGTCCCCATGGTGTGTTTCTTTTTTTAAATCAAGCTTTTTCTCCCCACGGGTCTGCTAGCAGGCAGCTTTCCTCTCTCTCGAGAGGGCTCCATCCACCCCAAACCACAGGCTCTATTCCAACCCTGGCCCAGTCAGCAGCGAGTCCCCCATGGATTGTCCCCCGTGGCAGGGCCATCGAAAGGAGGGCAATCCTCTTCTCTCCCTTCAGTGACACACATCCAGATGCAGGGGTAGCCATGGGTCGGGAGCGCAGTCGGGGCTTCATGATGCCTGCCAACCTCCCCAGGTTCCATTTCTCTCCCTTCCCCATTGCTGGGGCACGCACATCAATGTGCGCACGTGGAGGCATGCGCACACTGCGGAGTCCCACAGCACATCCCTTCACTGGCCTCCTCGAACCGTGCTGCCCCCATGCCTCCACCTGGGGGTAATCATTTGGCAGGGCTGCCAACCTACCCTCGAGAGGAGAGCTGTCCTCTGGACGCCTAACTCTCTACCTCCTCGGCCCCCAGCAACCCATGTTCGCCATCACACATGGGTCACCGTCATGGCAGGAGGTAAAGCACGATGCCTTAGCCCTAAATACCACTAGGACAACCCTATAAACTAAGTTTTTTGAACTGAAGTGACTGCTTCCACAAAGTGCTCTCAACAGCTGGAAGATCAGAACAGAGGTATATGAGGGAGCTGATAAGGGTCACTGGTCAGTATATAGTACCATCTGGAGACATGCAGGTGTCGTAAACAGTAGCCACCGTTGGCCCCCTGGACAAAGATTTGCTCCCACAGGGTCCTAGTGCCTCCAGCTCATATCCATTAATAATGTATGGTGGAACATTGTTCAATCCCTCTGTGGTAGAGCAGTGTTCCAGCTCAGCTGGAAATCGCACGAGCCACACTAACGAAACTGCAGGATCAGCCAGATTAAACGACCTGGCAATAGCACGGGCAGACACTCGCACAGTCCCGCAGATGCAAGATCAACCAGATACAGTAAAAAATATGCAGGATCAACCAGATAATATTCTTCTATATAAAAGAATTAAATGCAGGATCATCCAGATATTTAAAATAACTTATGAAAGTAGACTCCATTCCACCACCTCCGCTCACTAAACGAGACATACAGTTGCCATTTTATTTTTTTGAAAAGCCTCCCTAAACCCGACTGGCAACCAATGAGAGTGTGCGCTACAGACATAGGGATGTCTAGTCCATAGCAACCACACAACTCACCCAAACAACCAGACCTAACATCCTGAATAAGATGCAGCAGCAAAGAGTTTGTTTTTGTATTTAAGAAAAAAAATGTGTACTTGTCATTATTTAAATTACCCAGGGGGGCACCATACACTATAAAAAATACTGGATAGGCAATTCTATGCCCAACCAGTGTGTTCTGCCACCTCAGGGTTCTTGATTTCCACAGACCTCCTGAGCTTCACTCTCGAGGTCACAAGGAATCAGAACCCCTCTGTGGCAGAAGACACTGACTGTGCATAGTTGCCCATCCAGTATTCTCTATGTGGGACTCAATGGAGAAAATTTATTCCGGGAAGATCATATCAGATCAAGTTCCATTCCCCCTTCATATCATATCAGTATTGTGACATCACAAGAGACCAAGCTGACAGAAGGGGAATGGCTCCCCTTTGTCATTAGTGATGTCATAATCAGTGAGGTCACACTGCTGATTAAGAATTAAGGAGAAGAGAAATGAAAATTACGTACCTACCGTAATTCTTGATCTTTTTGGACGAAGTCTCCACCACTCATTCACACTAATGGGACTACGTCAGAAGCACTAGGACCGAGCAGGAGCCAAAAATCTTCAGGAGGGCTGGCACTGAGGTAGGGCTGCATGGAAGTGGCACCACAACACCAGCTTGCGCCGTATAGGCTACCTCGGCATTGACCCTCTAACCGCCTCAGTACCTTTTTTACCGAGGAGGTGCAGCGTAAAGTAACCTAGTGAAACTAACCTATGTCGGACATAAGATAGTCCGAATGACCCGTTTAAGAAGGGTCAACACAACAGAGTCTTCATAGCCCAGCCACCGAGGGAGTGAAGACCAAAAACAGATAAGTGAGCTCGGAGGATGGAGGGTGGGTGTGTGAATGAGTGGTTGAGACTTTGTCCAAGAAGATCAAGAATTACAATAGGTACGTAATTTTCATATCTTCCTGTATGTAATTTTCATATCTTCCTGGACATAAAGTCTTCACCACTCATTCACACTAATGGGAGTGTACCGAGCTAAGATAATCCCCCGAGAAGGGCGGCAGGAGAGACAGGAGTCCATTAAGGATTGTCCTGCCAAAGGATTGATGCTGTCTGGCACGGACATCCAAAGCGTAGTGCTTCACAAAAGTGTGCAAGGAACTCCAGGAAGCTGCATTGCAGATGTCCGCAATGGGCATGTTCCATATTGCTGCTAGAGATGCTGCGACTCCTCTAGTAGAATGGGTGTATACCCTGCCTTCCAGCTTAACCTATGCCGTGGAATAGCAGTGGCGAAGACATGCCACCAGCCATGCCAAAATACACCTGATAGCAACAGGCTGACCCAGCTGAGCCATGCTGAACGAGACAAAGAGTTGCTTTGACTTGCAGATCTCTTTAGTTCTGTCTATGTAGAACCGCAAAACCCTTTTAACATCCAAAGAAGATAGGGTGCGCTCTCCCTCATTCTGGAAGTTCACGAAGTAGGTCAGAAGAATCAAGGGCTGGTTCAGATGGAATTCCGAGACTACTTTGGGGAGAAACTTATGGTAAGTTCTGAAAGCCACCTTGTCTTTGTGAAATACTGTATAAGGAGGGTCTGTGACCAAGGCATGTATTTCAGACACTCTGCAAGCGGAGGTAATTGCTACAAAGAAGGTGGCCTCCCAGGTCAGGAACTTCAGCTCACATGTTGCTAGAGGCTCGAAAGGTTTATGGGTGAGCATGTCTAGCACAAGGTTACTATCCCAAGTGGCTACCGGTCTCCTGACTGGTGACCTAGTGTGGAATATACTTTTAAGGAACCTCTTAACCAAGGGCAACTGAGTCAGAGACATAGAGTGTATAGGCTCATGATAAGCTAAGATCGCGCACAGATGGACCTCCATGGTTGAGTACTGTAGCCCTGTATTTCACAGGTCTAGTAGCTATTCCAGGATTTTGTTTGGTGGGCAAGAAAAGGGATCCAGGGAGAACTCTGACCACCGGACAGAGAAACGCTTCCACTTTGCCATGTAAGTTTTCTAGTAGCTGGCCTGTGTGCCGCTAGGAGAATGTCTGAGACTCTATGTGAAACATCAAATCTACCCACTTCTATCTCCTCAGCACCAATGCATGGAGATGAAGGGATCTCAGGCTGGGATGGACCACTGAGCCATGGATCAGAAGGTCCACTTGAAGTGGAAGTTGTCTCGGTGGAATTTCCGATAATCTGTTGATCAACTGACACCAAATCTGATGAGGCCAGAAAGGGGCGATAAGGATCATTCTGCCACCCCCCCATGCCTCCAGATTGAGCAGCACCCTCTGAACTAAGGGAAGAGGAGCAGGAAACCGCAGTCTGAATGCATCCTGACAGAAAACGCGAGGTTCTGGATTTCTGGAGCAGAACAGAGGCAGTTTTGCACTGAGTGGGGATGCAAAAAGGTCCAGGTCCGGTGTGCCTCACTCTTCGAAGAGTGATTGCACAACGTTTATGTCGAGAGACCACTCATGAGGATCCATTTCCATTCTGCTAAGACAGTCCGATAGATCGTTCTGGACTCCAGGAAGGTAGACTGCCTGGATCAGGGCTAAGTGCTCTAGGCACTATTCCCAAACTCTCATTGCTTTCCTGCACAGGGGATAAGAGTGCGCCCCACCCTGCTTGCTGATGTAGTAAATCACCGCTTTATTGTCCATCTGAAGGAGAATTATCTTGTGACAGAGGATGTCCTTCAGGGCTTGGGCTGCATACAGGACAGCTCTCATTTCCAGGACATTTATGTGGAGTTGGGACTCGTCCTGACTCCACAGACCTTGGGTGTGGAGATCTTGACAGTGAGCTCCCCATCTGAGTACATAGATACATAAATACATAGACAGTGTCAACAGATAAGGGCCTACGGCCCACCCAGTCTGCCCATTTGAGCTAGTAAGTTTACTTTATGTTTTCCTAGAAGTCTGTTGCCCCTTAACCCTGACCTCCAGAATTCATTTATGTCTATCCCAAGCATTCTTAAATCCCATGATTGTTTCAGCCCCCACCACTTCCTCTGGCTGGGTGTTCCACTTGTCCACCACCCGTTCTGTGAAGAAATTCTTCCTCACGTTTCCTCTGAATCGTACTCCTTCCAACTTCATCCCATGCCCTCTAGTCTTGGAACATCTTTTTTGCTTAAAAATAGTGTATTCTTGCACCCTGTTCCTCCCTGTAAGATACTTGTATGTCTCTATCATACCCCCTCTCTCCCTCCTCTCCTCCAGGGAGTACATATTCAGTTCCTTCAACCTGTCTTCATAGGACTTGAGATGCAATCCATGTACCATCTTTGTTGCCCTCCTCTGAATCTTCTCTACCCTATGTCCCTATGTAAGTAAGGTCTCCAGAACTGTACACTGTACTCCAGATGGGGCCTCACTAGTGTCTTGTATAGTGGAATTATGACCTCCTTTTTCCTGCTGGTGATGCCCCTGCCTATGCATCCCGGCATACTATCTGTTTTACCTGCTGCCTTGTCACACTGTTTCCCTACCTTGAGGTCATCAGAGATGACAACCCCAAGATCCCGTTCCTGCTCGGTGCATGCTATATCCTCACCATCCCCCCAACTGATATATTGTGCCAGGGTTTTTGTGCCCCATATGCATTATCTTGCACTTCTTTGCACTGAATTGCAACTGCCAAACCCCTGACCATTCTTCAAGTTTCTGCAGGTCCCTTCTCATTCTGTCTACACCCTCTGGTGTGTCTACTCTGTTACAGAGCTTTGTGTCATCAGCAAACAGGAAATTCTGCCTTCTAGGTCCTGCGCAATGTCACTGATGAAGATGCTGAATAGGACCGGTCCCAACAATGATCCCTGTGGTACCCCATTGGTCACTCTTCCCTCTGTGGAGTGACAGCCATTTACCACCACCCTCTGTGTCCTGCCGCCCAGCCAGTTACCTACCCACTGCACTACTGTCCTGCTCACACCCATATTCCCCAGTTTGTGTAATAGTCTTCTATGTGGCACAGTGTCAAAGGCTTTGCTGAAGTCCAGATAGGCCATGTCCACTGCCCTCCCCTGATCCACCTCCCTAGTCACCCAGTCAAAAAATTCAACAAGGTTGGTCTGACATGACCTCCCCCTGGTAAAACCATGCTGCCTTGGGCCCTGTAGTCCATCAACAACCAGATGTTCCACCAATCTCTCCTTCAGTAGTGCTTCCAGGATCTTCCCCACTACCGAGGTGAGGCTGACTGGTCTGTAGTTCCCCGCTTCCTCTTTGTTCCCACTTTTGTATAAGGGGACTACATCTGCTGTCCTCCAGTCTTTGGGTACCTCCCCTGTTTCCAGTGATCGGCTAAACAGGATTGTCAGAGGTTCAGCCACCACCTCCCTTAGTTCTTTAAGGACCCTGGGGTGCACCCCATCTGGCCCCATTGCTTTATCAACTCTTATTACTTCCGGTTCCTTCAGGACCCTTTCTCGTTTAAAGGGACTTGTGTCCATTTCTGCACCATTCCAACCCCTTGTACTCTCTTCAGACCCATTACCATCCTCTTCCTCAGTAAAGACTGAGCAGAAATACCTGTTCAATATGTCAGCTTTAATGTTGTCATCCTCCACGTGGCCCCCATCCTCCCCCTTCAGTCTCACTATCCCTCCCTTTGCCTTTCTTTTTTCACTTATGCACCTGTAAAAGGTTTTATCCCCTCTACCCACTGATTTTGCAATGTGCTTTTCTGTCTGAGCTTTGGCTTCCCTTACTGAACTCCCGCCCTCCCTTTGTTTCTTCTGGTACTTCTCCCTATCCCCTTCTGCCTGTGTCTTTTTGTATTGCCTGAATGCAATCTTTTTGGCTTTCACTTTCTCTGTTACCTCCTTGGAAAACCATAATGGCCTCCTCTTCCTTTTCCCCTTGCTAACCTGCTTAATGCATAATTCTGTTGTTCTTGTAATCCCCATTTTAAATACTGTCCACTGTTCCTCAACCCCTGATTCCTGCCCCATTCCCCTTAATGCCTCTTTCAAGCATCTCCCCATTTTCCCAAAGTCTGTCCCCCTAAAATCCAGGATACATGTTTTTGTGTGGTTTGGTTCTGCTCCTTCAGTGATTTCAAACCACAATGACTGGTGGTCACTGTTCCCCAGGTGCTCCCCCACTGTTACCCCCATCACACTGTCCCTGGTGTGAGCACAAGATCCAGTATTGCCTTCTGCCGAGTTGATTCCATGACCAGTTGCTCGAGGAAGGCACCCTGAAGGGAGTCCAGGATAAATCTGCTCCTAGTTGATGCTGCTGCTAGAATGCTCCAGTCCACGTCTGGAATATTGAGGTCTCCAACCAGCACTATCTCACCCTTGTTTGCCATCCTTTGGATGGCTAGCATCAGCTCCCTATCTGTTTCTTCCTCCTGGGCTAGTGGTCTATAGACCACACCTGTGCGGATGGCTGGCCCCATTTTCCTTTCCAGCTTAACCCACGGTATCTCTCCCCCATTTTGTTCCTCCTGGATCTCTGTGGCCTTTATGTCATTTTTCACATACAGTGCCACTCCTCCTCCCTTCCTACCTGCCCTGTCTCTTCTGAATATGTTGTAGCCAGGTATGGCCATCTCCCAGTCATGGTTATCATTACACCAGGTTTCTGTGATGGCCACAATGTCCAGGTCTGACTACACCATAACAGCCTCCAGATCCTCCATCTTGTTGCTAAGGCTCCTGGTATTGGCACACATGGCTTTCCATGATTTGACCTCCCTAGACTGCTTAGCTGTTATACTCCAGACTCTTCCCTGTTTGTCCTTTATCCCTGGTTCTCCTTGCTGTCTGCCCTTCTGTTGAATTTTGCCCCTTTTCTGCCTATCCACCTCTTGGGCACTTATCTCCATCTTTTGCACACTGCTTTGTAGAGATATCCACTCCTCCGGTTCACTGGTTCCACTGCTAGATGTGAGGCGTGGGCAATTAGGTAGCCTCCTTGCTGGCCTGCCACCCCCCTTGGCTAGTTTAAATGCTTGTCAATGTAGCATTTAAATTTATCATTGAGTGCTTGGATTCCCCTCCAAGATGGATGCAGGCAGTCAGGCTTGAACAAGCGTCCATCCCTCCAGGTGAGTCCCCAGTCACCAATGAATCCAAACCCTTCCTCACAGCACCAGTTCTTCAACCATGAGTTAAAGTTCCTGGTGCATGCACCCCTATGTTCACCCATGCCTCTCGCAGGTAGTACTTCCGAGAAGGTGACAGAGGTAGCTACTTGCTTGAGACCCCTCCCCAATTTCCCAAACTCTTCCTGAACTTCCTTTGGCTACCCATTTGCCAGGTCATTAGTACCTAGGTGGATAATGACATCCAGCTCACCCTTCCGTCTTGTCTTCCCAGCGATCCCCAGGATCTTCCTTCCATCCCTCCATGCCGTGGCACCTGGTAGGCACCTCACCTCCCTGTCCTCCCCCTCCTGTGTTCCTAGCTGGATCCCTCTTATGATGGAGTCCCCCACCAGGATTCGCTTCCTCCTTCTCTGGGGTCCACTGCTCTCCCCACTGAGGTCACCTCCTTGGCTAACCTCCACATCATGATGCATCTGTGTTGATGGTGATCTGTGTCTCCAGTGGGGCAAAGGGAAAGCCTTTCAGAAGGCTGTCCTCTTCAGTCCACCATGTGAGAGATTGTTTTAGAGGTTCCGTCACCTTGGTGTGAAAGGACTGGGGATGTGTGGACAGGGACCACTGAGTACTGAGCATCCACTGAGTGGTCTTCATGTGAAGACAAGCCAAGGGCACCATGAATAGTGATGACACCATGAGACCCAGCATCCACTGCATTGAGAGAGCTTGGACCGAGTTGTTCTTTTTGATAAAGGGAGCCATCTGGAGGATATCAATCCTCCTGTCCTCCGGGAGGAAGGCCCTTCCATTGGAGGTATCCAGGAGGGCTTCTATGAAGATGAGTTGCTGGGAGGGCTGTAGCTGACATTTTTCCAGCTTCAACAGAACTCCCATAGATGTGAGGAACCTAGAAGCTGTGGTCACTGCTTCCTGTGTCCCTTGTCTGGAGGAGCTTGCTAGGAGCCAGTCGTCCAGCTGTGGGAAGACATGAATTCCAAGTTTCCTTAGGAGCGCTGCAAGAACTGCAAAGCACTTTGTAAAAACTTGTGGCGTCGAGGACAGCCCAAAGGACAGTACTCTGAATTGATAGTGCTGGCCCAGGGCTACAAATCGAAGATACATGTGGTGGCTTGGGTGCACAGGAACATGTTGGTAGGCACCTTGCACGTCCAGGGAGGCCAGCCGATAATTTTGATGAATCAGAGGTAGAAGCATACCGAGTAATATCATCTTGAATTTTTTCTTGAAGAGAAACTTGTTTAACTTCCTTAGATCTAGAATAGGGTGCATGCCACCTGTTTTCTTTGGAACTAGGAAGTAGTGGGAGTAGAAACTTGTGTTCCGCTGCTTCTGCGGAACTATGTCTACTGCCCTGTTGTTCATACGGCCTTGAATCTCGGACGCAAGGAGGTCTGACTGAGTAACTGATAGCCTGGGCTGTCGTTTGGGTGGATGATCCGGAGGGGTATCTGAAAAATTCAGTGAATAACCCTCGCGAATTATCCTGAGAACCCATTTGTCTGAAGTGACTGACTTCCACTGATGGTAAATCTGAGTCAGACGCCCCCCTACTGCCGAAGAAGAGTCCCCCCCAAGACAGCTGAGGAGGGACCTGGACCGGAATTTCAGAGGGTGGCATTAGGTGCTTTTGGGCCCTGTGCCTTCTAACACATTTTCTTTTGTGGCTGAGGGGTTTGGATTTTGTTGAAGCCCCTTCTGCCTTTGCCATGAAAGGACTAACGGTTATGAAACTGCTGGCAGTTTCCTCCCCATTGAGGGGCAGCAGGGTCTGGTCTGGCTGTTTTGATAGCTGTCCTAGTTTTCTGTGTGGCCTTGAGTGCCTACTCCACCTCTGTGCCAAACAGATAAGCACCATCAAATGGTAAATTCATGAGCCTTTGCTGGGCATCATTTGTAAACCCCGAGGTTTGTAACCACAAGTTGTGACGGGTGCATATACAAGCTGCTGCTGCTCTAGAAGCAGTGTCATAGGCGTCCATAGCAGCATTAAGTTGCTGATTATTGGACTCAATACCTCTAGTGACAATTTGGAGGAGCTCTGAGGTAACGTCCGACTCTGGGAGAGACTTCACAGCAGCTTTCAGCGAATGCCAGAGGGCATACTCATATTGTGAGAAATAGCCCTGGTAGCTAGCAATATGCATACCTAGGGTAGTAATGGCGAAGCCCCGCTTCTCCAATGTGTCAATCTTACGAGATTCTTTGTTTACTGGATGAGCGGCAGACTCCTGAGGGAGAACGGCTTTGTCATTTTCTGCCAGGACCACTATGGCATCAGCGAAAGCTTGAGAGCCCAGGATTGGTCAATCCTTAAGGGGCATATACTTCCTGTCTATGGACTTAGCCACAGAATAAATAAGCGCCAGATTGTCCCACACCATTTGTAAGAGAGTCTCGAAAGAGGGCTGTACCGAAGAAGTCAATTCCACAGGGATATCTGGGACATGCAGATATTGAAGGCGCAATGACTTCCCCAGATCAACCTCCGGAGTCGGGAGAGAGAGAGGGTGGAATTCATATTCTTCAGTAGAGATTTAAAGAACAGGTCCTCAACTAGAAGCTCTGCTGATGTAGAGGGCTTACTTTCCACTTCGAGAGATGAATCTTTATCAAAGTCATTTCCTAATCACAGATCAGGATCAGGCTCGATGTCGTCTCCTACTAGCACAGGAGGGGTAGTATATAAAGGAAAGGGAGGAAAGAGAGCAGGAGGAGGCGCTCCTCGAAGCGAGGTCAAGAATCCTGGCATCCCAAGTGGTGCTAGCCCTGAAAACAGTGCCGGCTGCGGCACCACCAAAATCAGAGTCGAAGGTGGCACCGTAACCAGCGCTGTGCCAGTGCCCGGAGACCCCAACCCAACTCTTGGTGCATCCAAGGATAAAAATCTGAAAACATGAGTAGGAGAAAATGGTACCTGTGCTGGCCCCTGCACTGCAGACATTTGAGGGGGAAAAGCACAAGAGTGTGGTGTCAATGGCACTAGAGAAGGTGTTGCGCGACTAAGAAGACCCAACCGTCCTACCCGTGGGTTCAAAGCCCCTAGGTCCAGCTCCACAGGCTCGGAAAGTCAGGACAGTCGCCAAACCTACTGCTCCATAACTGCAGCCCAATGATGAAACTGCTCACCGGAGGACCCCCACCAGGGGGGCAGGGAGGGACTACAGAGACGAGAATGCCAGCCACTAGGAACAGAGGCCACAGGTGACCTCGACAGAGTTGGAGTCAACCTTCTGTCCCCCATTACCAACGATCATTGTGCAGACATACCAGATGGTGACCTCGAGTGGTACCGTTTCTTCTTTGACTCGTGGGACGAAGAAGAGCTTGAGGCTGAGCGATGCCGGGTTCTCAACGAGGATCAAGAAAGGGACCGTTCCTTTTTGTGCTTTCAGATGGACTGCTCTTCCTTCTGAGAACCAGACTGCCCGTAGCCAGACCCCCCCACCTCTGTAAACGGCAGCGGACTGGACCCAGCCCTGCTGGAAACACAACTTTCGTGCGAAGGCTCCCTACCGTCACCGGCCCCGTTCATGGTTGACTCCGTTGAAGGCGGGCTGAAGAGGACTTCTGTGTTCTTTCGGGAAAAAAAATGAAAAACTTTTTTTGTTTTTTTTTTCACTAAATAAATAATACTACAAATCAAAACTAAATGACTAAAGCTGCTGTTGTATAGTCGTGAAGATTTGACTCCCAGCGGGCGAGTGACGTTGTCACTGAAGCACACTTGATGGCAGGGAAAAAAGGATCTGAGGTGGTTGGAGGGTTGACACCGAGTTAGCCTATACGGCTTGAGATGGTCTCCTGGAGCCACTTCTGCGTGGCTCTACCTCGGTGCTGGCCCTCCTGAAGATTTTTGGCTCCACCTCAATCCTAGTGCCTCTGGCGTAGTCCCATTAATGTGAATGAGTAGTGGAGACTTTATGTCCAGGAAGATCTAGACATGTCAATCACCAGCTGGAGCACTGCTCCACATGTGACATCTAGGTATGTTAAGCAGAATATAATCTATGTTTATATGTACAGTTACGGTGTCTCATAAGAGTGCATTCTCAAGTTCTATGCATGACAGAACTGTGAAGGTAAGCTGAGCAGTTCTAGAGCAAAAAGGACTTCAGATGAAACTCTTATAACCATAAGAAACAGAGGAACTGTAATATAAAATATTACAAATCATGTTAAACGTTTCTCTTAAAAAAATCATAACTTGGATTTAAAATAAAAATGTTTTACTTTGTAGAAAATTAGAGAAACCCTATAATGGAAATGGAGTATGCCAACTAAACTTAGAACTTAAGAATTCTAGAACTAGTAACATGAACCACCCTCTTATCATTATAAGAATACCTGGAATGTTTACAAATAAACAATTCCAACTGGCTAAGAACTAAGTCATGGTTTATAATAAAAACCAAAAAGAAAAAGCACTTCAGGAATAAAAAGTTACAGATCACTGCTTAAAAAAAAGCAGTTATTATTACAAGTGGTTTCCCTTTGGTGTCGGGGCTATTTACTGCAACAGCACTTACCTGTTTTGTAATTCTTGAGCCATTGAGGAACTGGACTCCACTCCAGCTACAGGAGTAGGAGCTCTCTCAGAAAAGAAACTGGCCTGCAAGTAAATAAAATAAGCTGATACAATACATGAGACTGAATGCATTACTTTAAACGGCTCTCACTTTATTTCATGAGATTCTTTTTGCAGAACACACATCAAAAATGGAAAGCAATCATAATCAATTAAAAACATGTTTAAGGTAGATTTGACAGATGTTTATGTAACCCCCCCTACAAATTCGGGTGTACTATAATGTCTTCCTGGGCTCCTAAATGGCCACTGTCAGGCTGGTGTCCTATCTTAAGTAGTGCTATTTGTGTATGAGTGCCCTAGTGAGCCTCCGCACCTGTCTCTTTAAGAGTCTATCTACTCTGTGTTAAAAATTAGTCTGGGCTGGATCCGAGTGATTTAAGGCTCGTGACCGGCCAAGCAGTGTGTTATTTTGCTCTATTCTGCAGTCGCTACTTACGCAGCAGGAGCCCTTTTAGGAACTGTAATTGTCTATTGCTTATTTGCTGTCATAGTAAAGATAGAGAAGTTTGTCTAACCTGCTTTTATTGCAGCTCGAACATTTGAATGGGAGCACCCATGTTATGTCCTGGACTTCCAGTGTTTGGACCAATCGAACCACTGGGGACCTAAAATGGAGACTGTCCCCAGGGGTCTTGTGGGAAGGAATTCTGTAGTTTTTGTAGTTTTAAGTGTTGGTGCTCAAATGGACCTGGAGGGGGACCCTTTACTGTGACTGATAGTTCCCTCAGCCAACTGAACCTTTTGGATTACAAGGGAAATGCCCAGAACTACCTAAAGCAGTGGATCCGTTAGAGTTGGAGGTTGAAGAGTGAACAGCTCGAGCTTTTGAGCAGCTGCTCCCTGATGGAGCTTAGGGGAATGGGCAGGAAGAGACTTTGCTGGCCTTCCTGCTCAGTTATCCAGTAATCCGAACTGCCTATCACAGAAGTCAGACCTGTCTGATTTCCAGCTTTGGAACTGTAGCAGAAGAAAGAAGAAGTGTCATTGCAACTTGTGATTTGGACCAAAGACTTGCTCCAGAAGTGATCGGCACAGCTTGTGAGAGAGATATCCTTGGATCAGAAGGTTTGCGCACCGCAGCTGTTAATTTGCAACCGGACAGTATCTGAACTGTTCAAAGAAGTTAGTGCAGTAAATGTGCTGAATGTGTTTTGTGGGTTGCGATTTGGTTCCCCATGGACAGACCCATTACGCCAGCTGGAGACTTCACTAGCAGAAGATCACGAAGCTTTGCAGAACTGTTCATCCTGTCTGGACCCTCCCATCTTGGCCTAGGCCACTACTCATGCATTAGAGACCTTCTCAGCAAAAGATTGGCCTGGGAATTCAGCCCCCTGCCCAACACCATCGAGCAGGTAGTGACCACCTAAAGGTGAGCTGTGTTGGCCCTGCTTCCCCTGGCATTTCTGAACATCACCATGAGGTCCACATCTCACCTGTCCTGCATCCAGGTTCTGGTAACGTGAGTACAAATTAGGGTAGTGCCCTGCAACAAAAGCAAAAATCACTGTGGTATCAACTAGTTGTTTCTTTTATTGGGTTCTTGCAAAGGACAACGCCATCTGGCTTGGATTACAAATTATTGGGTTATGTGCATGCTTAACCGTTTTCTTCCTTTAAGGGCTCCAACAACAGCTGGAATGCCGGCCACCCCGGGCAATGCTTCAGGCTAGCTTGCATGATATGCTGGGTACCTAGGGTTGTAAGACTGTATAACTGGGACTTATAGTGCATGCCAGACAATCCTGATTTAAATCGGATCGCTAATCATTCTGCTAGATTCATGCCCCCCCCTTACTGCCCCTAAATAAACCTGATTGTCTTTCTTCACGTTTAACCTGGCTAGTATGCATATTATTAGTTGGATTACAGTGTTAATGCTGCATTGTTGCATTGCTGATCTTATTTTCCAGGGGGTCTCCAGGGCAGCTGCAGCAGATCCAGCACTGATGGTAAGTGAGAAGGGTGTGAGCACATTATTGCTACTGCCTATTGTTTGTGAATGCACCACTATGTTATTACTTAGGCCACTAGAAGGGTTGTTGGGTGGTTATAGTGTCCCAGAGGGCTATACCAGAGCAGTTAGGCTACCCCAATACCATTCCTCTGGGTGGAGGCACCTGATTTCAGAACTCAGGCCCCTCAGCCTGTGCACTGCCATACAGGTAGGGGTAGCAGCCCTTAGAATAGTGCCGCCTAGGGGTTACACATAGATACAGATGCAAATGAAAATTATGTGCTCACTGTAATGCTTGATCTTCTAGGAATATCTTCACTACTGATACCCACTAGGGGGTCTGTGCCAGCGGTGTTTGGACCCCACAGGAACCAGAACTTTTCAGAGGGCCAGTGTCAAGGTAAGCTATGCACATGCACAGCTCCACAAGACTGAGCTCGCAGGCACAGGCTTACATTGGCACTGGCCCTCAACTTCTTCAGTTCCATTTTTAGTGAGGCGCGTGCAGCATAATCTTACAAGTACTTAAGCATTTAACCTATGAGCATAAGATATCCCTGGTGGCCCATGTAAGAAGGACCACCAAACCAGTAACACCATGTCTTTACACCCCAAACCATGCATAAATGGGCGAAGACCAACACAACATACTGGAATGAGTCTGGGGGATAGCAGGCAGGCATGTGACTCAACGATGAAGATATTCCTAGAAGATCAAGAATTACAGTAAGTACATAATTTTCATGTCTTCCAGGAATCAGTCTTTACCACTGATTCCCATTAATGGCTCAGAGTACCAAGCTCAGACAAAGTCCCCTGGACCAGGGTGGTAGGAGCTGAAGGCTCACACAGGATATGAAAATTACGTACCCACCGTAATTCTTGATCTTCCTGTGCATCTTTACCATTCATCACTGGTGGGTGATTGGCTGGAGACAAGCACCCCGTGGGAGCTTTTTTTTTTTTTTTGTAGGTGGGAGAAGCTGGCACCATTGGTGCCGCCTCACACGTTGACACCGCGTGGGCGCTCGTGCGATGGCCAGTAACAGCCGTTGGCTCCTCCTCCACCTCAGTTCTGCATGCCAGAGAGACAGAGGGAAAAGGTGATAGAGGAAAAACAAGGGCAGGGCAAGGGAGCCCGAGAGACAGCAGAAGGAATGGATGTAAACTGAAAAAGGCATAGGCCGACCAGAGGACAGAGAAGGAGAAGGACCTGGGAGGGGATGGGCCGAGAAGGGCCCAGTCCCTGGATGGCCAGAAAGGGCAGAAGAGGGAAGAGAAGAGAGAGGGAGAGAGAGAAACACAGAAAGAAGTTAAGAAGAGAGGAAAGGAGAGGAGGGACCAACACTAATCCAGGACACAGAGCTTGCAAGAGCAGATCTTCCAGGAGGCAACAGCCGATCACTTGGGAGTTTCCAAGGCAGAACTTGGGATCCTGATGGATGGAAAAGGTCCCCACCCTGACCCCAGAGAAGTCCCCCCCTTGCCCTCCATTACCGTTTACCAGGAGAACCCACAAGGTTCCAAGGGGGGGAGGAGAGGGGATCCCATCTATTAACATGTCTCCCCCACCCCAAAGTGGAAGGAGACAGGAGAGGAAGAAAAAATTACTCACCATAGTAATGTTGTTTCTTCTAATGGAGTCTTGCTGTATTCTGACAATATGCAGTTAGCCCCAGCGAGGAAAGAGTTAACTCTATGCAGAAGCATAGAACGTTAGGCTCGAGCTTGGTTTTCAAACCTCTGTCTCTGCTACTTACCAGTGTAACCGGCAGATTCTTTACTCCGCCTAACAGTGAAGTTGCCCCGGAGATTTCTCCTCTGCTCAGTTCGGTAAAGTTTTAAAAAAAGCGTAGGGTTTTCTACCGTTTATTATTTTCGAATTTCCAGCCTCTGTCTATGGTACAGGTAGTGTGGTAGACAGGTGGTGATTTGTCTTTTATTTAAAAATTCTGGGGAAATTGTTTTGTCTTGGTTTCTCATCAGTCGGTCCAGTTAGGAACCGACCTTTTTGCTTGTTTTTGATGGTTTTTATTTTCTCTGGGATTTAGTGTGGTGTTCCAGGGCCAATCGGTTTCAAAAGAACCAGACTTTTTCTGGGTCTTTGACATGGTTTGTAACCAATCGATTGGTGTTTACCTGGCTTAAAAAGCTTTTAAGGGTAATTGTTTAGGTTGGCCATGCCTAAGAAACCCAAGAAAAAAAAACGGTCCCACTGGGTTTCAACACTGTTCTGAGTGTGGGGAGGCCTTTGCCAAGGCTGACCCCCAGCTCATCTGTGTTTATTGTTTGGGGTTTGACCACCTCAAAACAGGCTGCCAGATTTGTAAAAACTTCCCTAAAGCCACTCTAGAAAAAAGGCTGAGCAGGCTGAAGGAAAGGGAGGCCAAGAAGTCCATAGATCCGGATGGCCAGCCCGGTTTGGTTGCAGCTAAACCAGAGGAGATGCCTACTGACCTAGGTGATACCTCCTCGGGCAAAGGAGGTCCGACTCCGAGGGGTCAGTTCCGTCGAAAAGGAAGTGTAAGTCAGCCGGTTCGGATCCAGCACTGCATACTCCAACCGCTGACGAGATAGCCAACGCGATTAGTATAGTTCAATCGCCTCGCCCGGTTCTGTTCGGCCCTCCAGACCTATAGCAGAAAGGGCTATGGCTTGCCGGGTAGCCTCTGAATCAGGAAGCAATGCTAGCACCTGGCCCAGCATCGCCCACAGATGCCTGTTATAGGCAGCGTGGTGCACCTGATGTGAAACAATGGACAGTATCATCTGCACAGATGAGAAAACTCTCCGCTCCAGACAACCAAACTCCACAGAGTCAGGATCCGGGGGTCAGTCGTGGACCAGTCTATGCCTGGTAGGGGTGTCCAGATGCGTCAATCCCGAAGTGGGACGAGGCAGAGAGCCTGGTGACCCCTGGGGTGTGCAATATCACCTCTGGCAGTCCACGGGGGCTGGAACTGTGGTATACGGAAACTGCCAGGTGCTGTACAATGCCTCCTGGAAGGGAACTGGCCAGGAGAGGACCACTAAATGGTGTGTCCCGAACTCGCCCAAAAAGGCTTGCGTCGAAAGTTCGGTATTGAGAGAGGCAAAATAGGTAATATGCAAGTCCCTGACAAGCCTCTCTAGGAAGCGCTGATACTGGGCCTTATTAGCGTCAGAGGATACACGGCCGGAAGACTCCTCTTCCTCAGGGGAGGAAGACGATGAGGCCGAGGAACTTGCAGAGTCAGACTCCAGCTGCGGAGGAGGAAACGGTCGAAAGATCTGTTCATCCACAGCCCTAACGTACATGGGGAAGTCTGCAGCCCAGGATCTGAACTGTTCCCAGGTCAAAGGCCCTGAAGGACCAACGTGGCCTGGGAGAGGAGGAGCTGGACACAGAGGCATGGGAGAATCTGTCACCATATGTGATGTGCCTCTGCCAGGGCTGGAAGACCCAACAGGCGATCCTGGCATAATAGGGAATCCGCAGGTCTTCAAAGTCACTGTCCTACTGAGAAAAGAAAAGAAAAGTGGTTGGTACTGAGCCCTGTAAGGGAAGCTTCTCTATGAGGGGATCGGGACCGCATGGATCCAGAAGGATGGTCCCCGGCCCCACGCAATGAGGACTCCCTCGAAGGAGACGAGGGAGAGAACATGGGCTCAGTGCTACAGCTCCTTCCCAGGCCCCAGAGGGCCACAGAGAAGTGCTGCTGCCCCTCGCCCCGTGCCCTCAACCCCTGCTGACTCTGAAGACCTCTTCCTCACACCCTGTGCCAAAGAACCCCTCAACTCTGCAGACCCTCCGATGAGGGTCACAGAAATGGAAATTACGTACTTACCGTAATTATTGATCTTCTTGGACAGTCTCATCACTCATTCACACTAGTGGGATGGCGCCGGGACGCTGGGACAAGAGACCAAAAATTTTCAGAAGGCGGCCGGTAGGACCACGCACCACCTGCACCCCGAGACTGACCTCGCGCCTGTATAGGCTATCTCAAGGCCGACCCTCCAACCGCCTTAGTACCTTTTCGACCAAGGAGGTGCAGCGTAACTAATGAGAATAACTCATTCTGAGTGTCTGGGCCTGAGAGGGCCCAGATGGCCTTTGTAAGAAAGGTTAAAGAACAATGTCTTCACAGTCCGAACCATAGGCCATGAAGACCAGGAAAGAAAAACGAGTGAACCCAGGGGATGGTGGGTGGGCGTGTGAATGAGTGATGGAGACTGTCCAAGAAGATCAATAATTACGGTAAGTACGTAATTTCCATATCTTCCTGGACTAAGTCTCCATCACTCATTCACACTAGTGGGAGAGTACCAAGCTAAAATCAACAACCCTGAGTAGGGTGGTAGGAGATAGGGTTCACTCGGAAAGGACAGCCAAGGACTGTACTGTTAATAAAAAGAGCTGTCTTGTAAGAACATCTATAACATATTGTGTACACAAGATAAACGCTTGAGTTGTAACTCGTCAGCTTGCCGACAACTACAATGGGCAAAAAATTAAAAGTCTGCCAGGCAGCCGCAACTATTCTAGGAGAGCGGCAAGAACCTGGCCTCACAATTTGATCTAGGACCAAAATTAATAGTGTCAAAGACATGCACTAATCTAATGTAAAAGACCTCAGGAGCTGCAAGAGCCGGAGGTAAAGTGTACAGGTTCAGGGTAGTATGACTGTATGTGAATATTTGCGAAGCTACCTTAGAAAGAACCTACTTGACCAAGGGTCAAGAAAGAAGCATGTCATCTGTTAGCTGGAGCAAACATGGAAGTAGGAATCAAGTTCCGACTTGCTGAAGAGTCACTTGTTGCTGCAAGGCTCTGATCAGGAGAAGAAAGCCTGATTAAAAACAAAAAGGGGACTAACAGACTGGTTAGATGCCTAGGTTTTGAAATATCTCGAATAAGAGAAATTCTCTTAGAGAAAAGAGGTGAGCTATAACACCACTGGATCGGACTGCCCCTAGGGGTAGAAGAAAACAGGTACCCTTTACTGAGGTTTAGAGACGGATCGCCTCAGGGGTTGAGGCGGAACTCTGATCAGATCCAAGCGTGGTATCAGGAAATTCCAACTAGGCCCTGTGCTGTGATAATTCTGACCCCTTTTTTTTAAATATCATTAGTCCGAGCCTGACAAGGTTGCTATTTGGCAAGTATTGCCTGATACAGAAATGACAAGGATGTCATCCCTCTGAGGAGCAGGAGAAGCCTGCAGATCCATAACTGAACCCCTGACTGGACTAATAATAGCTAGACAGATGTTAACTACCTGTGGCGAAGCAGCCACCAGAGGGGCAACATTAAAAAATGGGCTGTATACCCCTATCAAAGGAGCGTGACAGTCTGTGCAGCTCCCGACCATAGAATTAAAATGTTCCAAAGAGTGTAATTGTCTTGACCACTGAAAAAGTCTAGACGCAGAGGTATATAGTCCACAGATCCAGTCTGAACACTATGGTGGACCCCATAAATGAGGAACTACTAAAAGAGCTTGCATCACAGACTCTGATGATAGAGAGGTGTTCAGTATATAAAATGAGTCATCCGCTGTATCACTGACCAGAAGGACAGGGAAAGACTCATCCAGATGCCTTTCTACCACAGAAGGACCCCAAAAGAGGTCTCGGTTAGAGCCACTAGAGACTCCGCCACCAGGAAGGGTGTCGAGGAGCTTGGCACCACGTAGGGGGCTGAGAAAGTGCTGAGCGGAATGAGAGATTCCGCTGACAGAAACAGAACAGAAGAGTCCCATCAGCGGAAAATCGCTGGATGAGGAGATCCGATGCAGACCGCCACCCACTAAAATGTGTGGAAATAATCCGCAGAATAGGAATTCATTCCATGGAACATCCCAACACAAGTCCTGCGGAAGAGAGGTCTGCAAACACAGATCTTTCCCTAGTTCTGACAGACAGCACCAAATGGCACCCCTGCGGCACTAGCATCACTCCTGGCACAGGAAGGCACCAAGCAGTAACCATGCCAACCTGAGAGACACCAGAGGGCACCCACGGCAGAACCCACAGGTACCCTTGTTACCAACGGCAGCAATGGCACGCAAGGGCACCCCCCCGACACCCATGGTACCCATGGCACCCACGGGAGCCAGGTGCCACCCGCGGATGCCAGGCACCACCCACGGGTGCTCGGCGTCGCCCGCAGCACCCACGGGTGCCCGGCACCGCCCGCGGGTGCTTGGCATCACCCGTGGGTGCCAGGTGCCACCTGCGGGTGCCCAGCGTAGCCAGCGCCACCCGCGGGTGCACGGCATTGCGCCCGGCACCGCGGGTGCACGGCGCCGCCAGCGGCACCCACAGGTTCCTGGCGCCGTCCACGGCACTACCGTGGGTGCAGGCGTTAGCGCGGCACCTGTGGGTGCGGCGCTGCCCACGCGCCACCCGCAGGTGCCCGGTGTTGCCAGCAGCACCCGCTGGGTGGCGCTGCCCGCTGCACCCACGGGTGCCCGGCGCCATCACCGCGCCACCTGCGGTGCATGGCGGCACCAGCGGGTAACGGGTGCCCAGCACCACAAGCGCCACCGCGGGTGCCGCACTGCCGGCACCCGTGTACCGGAGCGCCACCAGCACCCACGAAGTGCCCACGGGCATCAGTGGCACCGTGAGACACCCACAGCACTGCTAGCCGCGCCAAGCACGGCACCGAGCACAGCGTGAGCCACAGAGCCGACCCACGGTGCCGACTGCAGCACAGAGCACGGCGCCGAAACACGGAGCCGAGCATGGCACTGAGCAAGCCACGGCGCCGACTGCAGCACAGAGCACAGTGCCGACCACGGCACCGAGCCATGGAGCCGAGCACAGCACCGAGCCACGGCGCCGACTGCATCCAGTACAGCACCAAGCATGGCACCAAGCCACGGCGTCGAGTCCCGGCGCCGACCCAAACACCAGCGGTGCCGCCTATGGCACCCATGCCAAACCAGGGGCACGGCACCAGACCTGTGGCGCCACCAAGGTGTTGGGCACAATGCCAGGAAAAACACCATGGAAAAGAAGAGAAAGGTGGTGCCCGTGCCGGCCCCTGCATGGAAAGGAAGAGGGGGGTAGGCACAAGGGGCTGACAAGATGGCAAAGGCACCAAGAGGGCACCGTGCTCATTCAGATCCAATTGACCCGGCTCCGGTCCAACGGTTCCGAGGCCCGGAGGCCCAGAACCAGGAACACAACCAGGAAAAAAGGAGTCAAACCCCCTGCTCCACAGGAGCGGCCCAGAGGTGGAACTGCTCACCGGAACTCCAACGAGGACAGAGATGGAGTCCAGAGTCGAGAAAAGCAGCCATTAGGAGCGGGGCCAAGGGGGAACCCACGAAAGTCGGTTCAGGCCTATCGCTCCTACCAACGAACAATCCTCGTGCAGACATACCAACGGGCAACCTCGAGCGGCACTGATTCTTCTTCCCCAAACGAAGAAGAAGAGCTCGAGGCTAAACGGAGCAGGATCCCCGGCACCGCCAGATTCGTGCTTCGGTGGACTGTCCTCCCCGCCGAGCACAGGACTGTCCGTAGTCAGACACCCCCCGCTACTTAAGGGTGGCGGACCGGGCACAGCCCCTCTGCCATAACAACTTTCAACGAAGTCTTCCCATCAACCGCTACCGCCTAAGGACGACTCTGTGGATGGCAGGAAAGAATTTCTTCATAATCTTCTTATTAGTAAAATAAAAATTACTACTAAATAGTTAAATTAAAACTTTTAAATTAAACACTAAAAGCTGCTGTCGTATAGGCGAAACTTTGACTCCAGCAGGCGGCCGTCGACATCCAAGCGCCTCGCGGCGGGAGAAAGCAACTGAGGCGAACTGAGGCAGTTGGAGGGTCGACGCCGAGATAGCTCGGCAGGCGCGAGTCAGTCTCAAGGAAAGCCGCCGCGATGCGGGTCCTACCTCGCGCCGCCTTCTGAAAATTTTGGCTCCCCGCTATCCTAGCGCCTCCGGCGCTATCCCACTAGTGTGAATGAATGATGGAGACTTAGTCCAGGAAGATGAGGGGAATTCAGTCATGTCCCTGAGAGAAAGAATGGCACCGGGGACAGTAGTCGACCCTTATCCCAAAGCCCAGACCGCCGCACCCGTAGCCACGGGACTGCCAGCCCACATCTGCCCCTTCGAGCCACCATCGGCTCGACAGTTGGTGTGTGCCACAGTCACTGAAGCCACAGGTGGATGCACCTGGAGAGGCACAAGAGTGCTAGGCCATGGAGAACCCTCCAACTCAAAGGAATCAGGCCACCCGTCCGAATCATCTGGCTCTGAAGAAAAGACCGTGGCACCGCAGCCTCACACCCCTCACAGCATCACACCAATCACTGGAGCTATGAACGGGCTCTAGGATCCAAGGTGGCACCGGCAGGTGGAGCCGAGGAATGCCCTGCACCAGGACCTGCCTCTGTGGGCCCTGACAATGGGGGAGCCTGCACCTCCAAAGAGGTAACTGCCAGAGCGCTGCTCTCAACCCGGCCCCGAGTGGAGCCAGACCAGACCTCCGGCACTGCGGTACAGACCTCCTCCATGGCAAGGCTACAAGAGGAGGAGGCCCCCTCTTCACCAGACTAAGTAGGCCCAGGAAGAAACCTGGAGGAAGGGCTGAGGGGTGTCTTTTCCACCTGCAAACCCTTCAGAGGCACTTGCCCTGGAAGCAGAAGTTTCTTCCCTCCTGGCTCTCAGAGCCGTGGAAAAGGTTCCACCCATACACCAGGGCAAAGGGTTGTACTCCAGGTACTTCCTTACTCCAAAAAAGACAGGAGAATGGCGGCCCATCCTGGATCTCAGGTATCTAAACAAGCACCTTTTAAAACCAAAGTTCAAAATGGTGACCCTGGGGATTATTTTACCCTCTCTAAGGCCAGGGGACTGGCTAGCCTCCCTGGACCTCAAGGATGCCTACTTCCATGTTCTCATCAAAGCTCCCATCAAAAGTACCTCAGATTGAACTGCCCTCAGGCCATTACCAGTTCAGAGCAATGCCCTTGCCTCACCTCGGCCCCAAGGGTGTTCACAAAATGCCTGGCAGTAGCAGTTGCTCATTTAAGAAGGCAAAAGATTGCCATCTTTCCTTATCTGGACGACTGGCTCATTGTAGGCCAGTCTCCAGAGCAGGTCAAACTACATTTACAAGTAACCCAGCACCTGCTACATCTCTAGGTTTTCTTCTCAATCTTCCAAAGTCAGTTCTGGAGCCTGTCCAGCTTCTCACCTTCATAGGCAGAACTGAACACAAAAGAAGCCAGAGCCTTCCTTCCTCTGGAAAGAGCAAGGACCCTGGTGTCTCTGGCCTCCTCTTTCACCCTGCAGGTCTCTCGACCAGCAAGGCATTTTCTACAGCTCCTGGGGCACATGGCTGCTTCTACAGCAGTTGTGCAGGGAGCGAGATTTCAGATGAGGGACATTCAGTTCCATTTGAGAGCCTTTTGGTCTCAAAGGACAGATCCCCTAACCAAATTGATTCCAGTGACTCGAACCCTGATCCAGGCCCTTCAGTGGTGGCAGGATTAGAACAATCTGAGACAGGGGGTTCTCTTCACTCCCCAGTCTCATTCCTTGACCCTTACTACAGATGCATCCCTCTTGGGGTGGGGAGCTCACATGGGCGACCTTTCCACCCAAGAGCTGTGGTCCCCTCAGGAATCCCTGCTCCACATCAATTTGCTGGAACTCAGAGCAGTTTTTCTAGCACTCCAGGTTTTTTCCACATCTGTCCAGAACAAGGTGGTTCAGGTCAGAACAGACAATACCACTACAATGTGGTACATTAACAAGCAAGGGGGCACTCGGTCTCCGGCCTTGTGCACCGAAGCAATGAAGTTGTGGCCTCTGGCTTATTCTCTGAACGCCTCCCTTATGGCAGTTCACCTCCCAGGCAAGGACAATGTCCTAGCGGATGCTCTCAGCAGGATTTCCCAGAGCCATCACGAATGGGCACTGGATCCCCTAGTACTGGAAGTAATATTTGCCAGATGGGGTACCCCGCAAATAGATCTCTTTGTAGCCCCAGACAATCACCAACCCCCCCCCTTTTTTGCTGCAGGCCTCCAGTGTTGGGCTCAGTCCCTCTGGATGCCTTCCTCCTCAGTTGGGAAGGGAAGTTTCTCTATGCTTTTCCCCCCTTCCCCCTTCTTTTCAAGCTAGTCAGAATCAGATCTCAATCCTGTAAAATGATCCTGATTGCTCCAGATTGGGCCAGGCAGCCCTGGTACCCACTCCTCATGTCCTTAGCAGTCCACCCTCCCCTATGTCTTCCTAGGAATCACAACCTGTTAACCTGTGCCCAGGGGAGAGTTTGGTATCCGAACCTCAAATCTCTCAATCTCAAAGCTTGGCTCTTGAAGAGTTAGAGTTTGCTGACCTACACCTGTCTCAAGGTGTATTGGATATTTTGAAGGCCTCTAGGAAGCCTTCCACCAGGGCTACCTATAATTCAAAATGGAAGAGATTTTCCATATGGTGTGCTGGAAAGCATATTTCCCAAGAATCTGCTGGCGTGCCCACGATCCTGGATTATTTGGTGCATTTGAATTCCTTGGGGCTGAGACCAGCTACCCTAAAAGTGCACTTGGCAGCTGTATCTGTCTTCTTATCAGCAGGTAAGCCCTCTTCTTTATCAGCTCACCCTGTGTTCTCCAAGTTTTTTAAAGGGTTGCTTCACACCAACCCTCCGTTCAGGGACCCTGCCCCTGCTTGGGATCTTAATATTTGCATCGCTCAGCTTATGCAACCCCTTTGAGCCATTGTCTTCAGCAGAGCTTAAGTACTTGACTTGAAAACTGTGTTTCTGGTAGCCATCACCTCTGCCAGGTGCATAAGTGAGCTACAAGCCTTGTCAGTGGAGCCTGATTTTATCTCCTTTCACAGAGATAAGGTGGTCCTCAGGACTAACAGGAAGTTTTTGCCTAAGGTGGTTTCAGACTTTCACCTTAATCAATCCATGTCTCTTCCTGTGTACTTCACTGACCATTCCTCCTCTGGTGAGAGGAGATTGCACAGTTTAGATGTCAAAAGAGCCTTTAGTTACTATATAGAACGTACCAAGGGTCACAGGTTCGAATCCCTCCAATTGTTCCTCACTTATGGTGAGGTTGGTAAAGGGAAACCTGCCACTAAAAGATCCATTGCCAGGTGGATTGTCTCTTGTATCCAATTCTGTTGTGTAAAACTGGGTAAGGTTCCTCCCTCAGGCCTGAGGGCTCACTCTACCAGAGGTACAGCTGCGTCTCTGGCTGCTGCCAGGGACATTCCTATCCTAGAGATATGTCAAGCAGCTACCTGGAAAACAGTTCACACTTTTACTAAGCATTACTCCTTGGATATCTAGGCTAGGAGTGATGCTCGATTTGGCACAGCTGTGCTTCAGAGCCTATTTCCCAAGTAGGTTCTGTCCATCCTCCATGGAGGTACTGCTGTGTAGTCTCATTTGTCATAATATAGCAAGACTTCATGTTGTTTGAAGAAAAAATTACTCACCTTAGTAATGTTGTTTCTTCTAATGGAGTCTTGCTATATTATGACCTCCCCCCCAGCCTGCCCCTCTCAGAACCTCTATTTTTGGGATTTGGGTGGGCAGTGCAATGTTGGCACTTCACTGATGCCCACTTTATTTCACCCTTCTGGGTGCTTAGGTGTTATACTTAATTTTCTTTCTTGAATCCCCCGACTTGAGTCTTTGCTTTGGGATCAAGAACAAAAAGGTGTTTTTGTAGTTAGTAGCCAGTGGCTAGTGTAGGTTTACGGCTTCCACACAGAACCTTAGTGAGTTTTTGCTCGTAAAGATCTGACAGTTTAAGTTTGAGCTTCAACAGACAGAGTGTTCAACCGAGCTCACGCTCAAGATTCCATGCCCTGCATGGAAAGTTAACTCTTTCACCTCCGGAGCAGTTCTAACCTGGGGTTATACTGCATATGTCATAATATAGCAAGACTTCTTGTTGTTTGAATAATCCATTCAGGATTGTCCTGCCAAAGTTGGTATGCTGCCTGGCATGGACATCCAGGGCATAGTGCATTGTCAAAGTGTGCACTGTGCTCCAAGATGTAGCTCTGCAAATATTCCCAACAGGCACAGAGTGAATCTCTGCCAGGGATGTGCCAACTGCTCTGGTGGAGTGGGCACGTACCTGGCCTTTCAGCTTGACCTGAACCATGGCATAGGACTGGTACAGGCAGTTCATAATCCTGGATGAAATGCACGTCATCATAACAGGATGTCCCTTCCAAGTAGGATCGAAGGAGACCAAGAGCTGTTTGGATTGTCTGAAGACCTTGGTTCTATCCAGGTAAATCAAAAATAATAAACCGGGCTAACACCAGCTTTAACAATCATGCCATGAGTCCCACTAAAGTTACAGAAATATGTGTTTACTTATTAAAAGTACACCACAGGACATGCAGGGGTCTGGTAGCCCAATGATTTGTGCTTAAACTAGTGCTTAATCATGGGTTCCTGACACCCTATGGCCAAACCAATTTCTGCAGTCCATTTAAACACACACTGCATAATTAATGTTACACTGATGTGAAGACCATAAGGTGCAGAACTACAGACAAATGAAGAGCAAAACATACCATAAATATACATGACAATAAATGTAAAGTGCAAAAATAGCAAACAATGTGACATTTGTGCACTAGCCACTCAGAGACTCTGGTAGCCAAAAATCACAAAAAATGTGCAAAACGATCATACATATTCAAGTTATCTCACTGATGTTGATTCAGAACTGGTACAGGTATCCATTTATTTTCTGAATTATTCTTTTAAAAAATGCATTTAAGCACTAATAGTTGATTAAACTGTAGCAAACGGACAAAAAAATGACAATTACATACCTACCGTAATTCTTGATTTTCCTGTATATCCTCACCATTCATCACCGGTGGGTACTATAATGGAGGCGCTATGACTCCGCGGGAAGCTTTTTAGCTTAAGAAGCTTTTCTCCTTGGAGGAGGGACGCTGTCGGGGACGGCGATGCCCTCGAAGCCGATGTATTGTGTGGTGCTCGCGAGTTGGCCAGTAACTGTCGTCGTCCCCTCCACTACCTCAGTTCTGCTCACCAGAGAGGAAAAGAAGGGTGGAGGGTGGGAGCCTACTTTGTTCTGGGAGGAGGGCCCCAACCTCCGGGCAGGCTAAGGAGGACAGAAGAAGATGAAGACGATGAAGAAGAAAAAGAGGAAGAAAGAAGAGGAGAAGGAGAAGAGGAGGGAGGATGAGACTGCACACCCATATGTTCCAGAAGTCCCAGTGGACCAAAAGGAGACTAAAACTCCACCGTCTACATCCTCTTGTCAAGGTGGAGAAATTTGCCTTTGTTTTTTGGTTGGAAGAGCCTGAGACAAGGAGATAGTCCAGAGAAATACAAATTATGTACTTACATAATTATGATCTTCCCAAATATATTTACCATTCATTACTAATGGATCCTACTGGAGGTCAAGACCCTGCACGGAAATAAAAAAAAGAGCACTGTCTTTTTAAAAAAATGTTGTGTGGATGGAGATGACTGCTCGCAGGTTGGCCAGTAACTGACACCGACTCCACCCAGCTCTCAGTTCTGTCCACCAGGTGAGGAACAGGAAAGGGGGAGGGGGTTCAGCGGGCTAGGGTGCCCAAAAGATAGGTAAGGGTAAGGAAAAAACAAACAAAATAAAGTCAGAGACTAACTAGGGTTAGGTCAGAGGGAAAACTAAAAAGGACAGATGGGTGACCAGAACACTGGGCAGCCCTGGGCAAGGAAAAAAACAACTAAGAGATAGGAGAGAATGAAGGAAGACAGAGAGGGGAAGAAAAACTGGCCCAACTCTCCTCAACACTCCCCAGCCCCACAGTCCGCGGGTCTGTCTCCTTAGGGAGCCCGGAGACTAGATTCCACAAGTGGAAAAGGATTGAACCAGGGCTCAAGCATCCAAACTGGATGAAGAGGGAGGAGAAAAAGGGGGGGAGGGGAGTTGTATGGATGGAAGGGCCAGAGGCTGGGGGACGTGTCAATACTGAGAGAAAATAATTCTTTTTTCTTTTTCTTCCTTTCTTTTTTTTTTTTTTTATAAACAGAGAGAGAAATCCATCTCTCATATTGACAAACTTGTTCCTTACCTTCTGTTTTCATCCATTCCATCCCTCCCAGTTTAAGTGTCCATTCTCCTTCTAAAATTTTTCCAGAAGAAGAATTAAGTATCTGAAGAAGATCGCTCCAGGAAGCAGATCCTAAGGACTGGAGGACTGCTCAATTGGGAAAAACCCTTAAGGGAGTCAACCTAGAGGTGTCACATAAAAGTGGAGCAACCTCGCCAACCACCAGAGGTGGAAACATCCAGACTGGACACAGGTTTCGCCTAGGCCTGAGCCCAATGTTCCAATCCTCTGGCCAGAAGGACGGGAAGGGAGGGAAAAGGGCTGGACCACCCAGTGTCTGATATTAGGGTGGGAGGGTGGGAGTAATGTATGGTGAAGTTATTTGCTAAGATCAGAATTACGGTAAGTAATAATTTGTATATCTTACCAAATTAATCTTCACCATTCATTACTAATGGGTGAGTACCATGAAGGTGAACCCTGGAGTACAGATATTCCCCCAACCTCCCGTGGGGGAGAAAAAAGACATAGGAGGAGGGGGCCGAACCGGGCCCAGCTAGGCACGAAGGCTTGACAGGGCTGGCGTACGCTCCCAGGATCCGGGAGGTGGAGGGTGCCCCTGAAGAACTCACCGTGCCCTGCAGGAAAAGAAGTGGGGCCCCCCCTGGAAAGGTGAGGACATCACACTACGCCGGGCCAGGGGTGACAACCAGGATAGGCAAAGCCACACGGTCCGCCTAATGCAGACTGAATATCCTACCAGTCTGGAAGCCACCTCGCTGGCATCGTAGACAGCCCTAGAGAGATTTCTTGCTAGATCCAGGCCTTGAGCAGTTAGGTGAATGACTTGCCTGGTTTCCTCACCATCAGGCAGCGCTGCAAGGACTTGCCCTAGCAGAGAACAGATATGCATAGAATAGGCCACCTGGTGTGCCTGATGAGCCAATATTCGCAAAAGGAGACGTGCGGAAAAAAACACCCTCCTCCCCCATCGGACGAGAACGGCGGAATCTGAATCAGGAGGGCAATTTTGACTAAGGCAGTGACGCCCAGAGGGAGTGTCCAGGAACCCCAGGCCTGAAGAAGGCTCAGGTATGGCACCCGAAGACCCCACTGCTGCGCAGTACCTGCACAAACAGTCCCTAGGGGCAGAGGGTCATAGCCAGATTGCAAGCAAAGCCTCCTGTAATGGCCGTGGCAAAAAAGGGATGACCAAAGTGTCAGCACTGTACTCCCATAGGAATGACAACGTCGCCCGATCTAGGTTCCATCCAACAGGGTAGGAGATATGGAGCTCCCTCATCAACTCCGGCAGGAAACACTGGTAGGACGAAAAGTCCCCCACAGAGGAAAAATGGCGTGAAGCATCCTCTTCCTGTACTGCCGAAGCTAAAGAAGAGGGGAATCTGATTCAGTGCTAGGCAGCGCTGAAATAGGAGTTCTGAAAATTACCTCAGAAATAGCCCTGAAGTAATGGGGAAACAGTGCCGCCACCACTCTGAATTGTTCCCAAGACGGGGGCCTTCAGAGCTAAAAAACACCAGAAAAGGGGGTAGGGAAGGCAGAGATAGAGGAGGAGGGATAGCCTGGCTAGACCAGAGAGTACCTCTGCCAGAGCACTGGATTCATCCAGATGTGCCCTGATTGGGAGAAAAACTAGAAAAACCTGAAACCCCAGCTCGCCCAACCCCTAAGGGGTGGGCTGGGGGACGCCCTTGGGGATGATCCCCCGGAAGGTGAGGCTGGAGCCATACAGCATCACTTGGGAGACAACTGCTTTCATCCACTGCAGAACTCCCTCCCAGGAGAGAGGCCAAATTGGACAATCCTCGATGACAACCCCAAGCAGCCCAAGAACGCACAGGTCGTCGTTTACAGACCGGTCCACCAGCCCCCTTCTCCTGGGAAGAAGATCTGTTCCTTTTAGAAGGCCCATTGGAGGAATCCGGGCTTGCCGAAGTGGTTAGAGGATCCTCGCAAGGCTACTTCTCATTGGCTGGATTCCCGGTCGCTAAAAGATCAGAATCCACCAATGAGGTAGAGCCAAGAGAGGAGGAGGGCCTGGTAGTAGCTGAGGAAGAGTCGATGCCGGCCTAGGTGTCACCAAAAAAGGCGGCACCATCCTCAGTACCGCCAAGAGAGGCGGCACCAACCACCGACCCAGCTCTGACCCCAGCATCGTGCCCAGACACGGCACTGTGGCGCCACACTCCAGAATTAAAGAACCAGGGGAGATTCTGGAAAAGTCCGGGGCAGCGACACCGCCAATGGCACCACCCTCTGGATGGGAAGCTGGCGCTAGGAACCCCAGCGGCCTTGGCTACGTCCGAGCAGAGAACGAAGAGCCAGGGGCCCAAATGCGGTCACTCCCATCACCATCCCTCGAAAATGAAAATTACTGTATGTACCTACCGTAATTCTGATCTTTCTGTGTATCGTCACCATTCATCACCTTTGGGTATAGTGGCCGGAGGTCACGACCCCGGGAGCTCTTTTTTTTTTTTTTTTTGGTTTGGTGGAGTTGACGCACCATCGGCGCCACCCTCGAGGCCGATGCACTGTGTGGTGCTCACAGGTTGGCCATTAGGTGTGATCGACCCCACCCTCCCACCAGTTCTGAGTCGCTGTAGTGTAAGAAAAGGTTGGGAGGGAGGGACAAGGGAGTCAAAGGGACAGATAAAGGAAAGGATACACAAACTAAAAGGAGAAATAAACGACTGAGAGGACAGAATAAAGCTGGAAAACTAAGGGGATTGGGAGGGGCCCCAATCTCTGGAAGTAGAAGAGGAGGACGGAGGGAGAAGTAAAAGAATTTTAGAAGCAAGGATGTGAAAGGGAGAGGGGAGAAAATGAAAATTACGTACCTACCGTAATTCTTGATCTTCTTGGACGAGTCTCCACCACTCATTCACACTATTGGGATCTGCGAGGGAGGCACTAGGACCCAGCGGGAGCAAACTTTTTTGCTGGAGGGCCGGCACCCAATGATGGAGCTACGAGGTGGCACCATGAGCCTCAGCTACGTGCGGTAATAACTATCTCGCGTCGACCCTCCAACCGCCTCAGTACCTTTTACCGAGGAGGTGCAGCATAACTAACCTAGAAGGATAGCCTAACCAAAACCAGACATAAGATAGTCCGGATGACCCTATAAGAAGGGTCAACAAAGAAATCTTCACAGCCTAAAGGATTTGAGGAGTGAAGACCAGCGATAGAGGTGAGCTCGAGGGGCGGAGGGTGGGAGTGTGAATGAGTGGTGAGACTCGTCCAAGAAGATCAAGAATTACGGTAGGTACGTAATTTTCATATCTTCCTGGACATAAGTCTCCACCACTCATTCACACTATTGGGAGAGTACTGAGCTAATAATCCCCCGAGAGGGTGGCAGGAGAGACCAAGAGCTCACGTTTCTAGGACAGAAGTCCATTAAGGATGGCTCTGCCAAAGGAAGAATGTCGTCTGGCATGGACATCCAGTGCATAATGTTTAACGAAAGTATGCACTGAGCTCCAGGTGTCCGCGTTGCAAATATCTGCAATGGGCACGCTATGTAATTTTACCAGAGATGCCGCTGACCGCTCTAATAGAGTGAGTAAAACCCTGCCCTCCAACTTAACCTGCGCCATGGAATAGTAGTGGCGACATGCCACTAACCATGCTGAGATACATCTGATAGCGACAGGTTGACCCAGCCGGTCTCTGAAGGAAACAAACAGTTGTTGAGCTTTGCGAAAGTCCTTGGTTCTATCTAGATAGAAACGCAAAGCTCTCTTAACGTCCAAGGAATGAAGAGATCGTTCTCCTTCATTTTGGAAGTCCGCAAAGTAAGAGGGAAGGACCAAAGGTTGGTTTAGATGAAATTCTGACACAACCTTAGGAAAAAATTTAGGGTGAGTCCTAAGGACTACTTTGTCCTTATGGAACACAGTATATGGAGGGTCTGTGACCAAGGCATGTATCTCAGAGACCCTGCGGGCTGAGGTAATGGCCACTAGGAAGGCCGTCTTCCAGGTGAGAAATTTTAGCTCACAGGTAGCCAGAGGTTCGAAAGGTTTCCAAGTGAGCATGTCTAGCACAAGATTAATGTCCCAGGTTGCACTGGAAGTCTTGTAGGAGGTCTGGTATGCAGAATTCCTTTAAGAAACCTCTTAACCATAGGTAACTGAGCCAGAGATAAGGAAAAAAAACGCTTATGATACGCTGAAATGGCACTAAGGTGAACTTTGACTGTAGAGTGCTGTAGACCTGAATTTGAGAGGTCTAAGAGGTACTCCAGAACTTTATCTGGTGGGCAGGAAAAAGGATTCAAAGAGGACTTTGCACACCAGAGTGAAAAACGCTTCCATTTGGCTGTGTAAGTTTTCTAGTGGCTGGTTTCCGTGCAGCCAGAAGGATATCGGAAACCCTTTGAGAGACATTGAACCGGTTTACTTCTACCTCTTCAGGAGCCAAGCGTGAAGGTGAAGTGATCTCAGGTTGGGATGGACCACAGGCCCCTGAGTCAAGAGGTTCGTCTGAAGGGGGAGTGGTCTCGGAGGAACTGCCAACATATTGTTGAATAGTGGAAACCACAGCTGTCGAGGCCAGAAGGGAGCAATGAGGATCATTTTGTCCCCCTGGGATTCGAACTTGAGGAGTACCCTCTGAATTAGAGGAAGAGGTGGAAAGGCGTAAAGAAAGCGTTTTGTCCACTGCAGCCTGAACGCATCCTGACAGAAAATGCTAGGCCCTGGATTTCTGGAGCAGAAGAGAGGCAGTTTTGCATTGAGTGGGGATGCAAAAAGGTCCAGGTCTGGAGTTCCCCACTCTCTGAACAGTGGTTGAGTCGAGAGACCATTCGTGAGGATCTGTCTCTGTTCTGCTGAGACGGTCTGCCAGTTCGTTCTGTATCCCCGGTAGGTAGACCGCTTGAATTAGAGCCTTGTGCTCCAAGCACCATTCCCACACTCTCATCGCTTCCCTGCATAAGTGGTAAGAGTGAGCACTGCCCTGCTTGTTGATGTAGTACATCACTGCTTTGTTGTGCGTTTGAAGGAGAATGTTCTTGTGACAGAGAATGTCCTTCAACGCTCGGACCACATAAAGGACGGCTCTCATTTCTAGGACATTTATGTGAAGCTGGGACTCAACCTGAGTCCACGTACCTTGAGTATGGGGAGCCTGACAGTGAGCTCCCCACCCCATCAGGGACGCGTCTGTGGTAATGGAAATCTGATGATCCAGAGGAGCAAAGGGATACCCTTCCAGGAGATTGCTCTCTTGAGTCCACCAGGTGAGCGACCTCTTTAGAGGTTCTGTCACTTTGATGGGATAGGACTGCGGGTGAGTGGTTGGGGACCACTGAGTGCTGAGCATCCACTGAGAAGTTCTCATGTGCAGACATGCTAGGGGTACAGTGAACACCGAGGATGCCATGAGACCTAGCATCCGTTGCATCGAGAGAGCTGAGACTGAGTTGTTTTCCCTGATGTGATGGGCCATCTGAAGGATATCGTTCCTCCTGTCCTCTGGAAGAAAAGCCTTCGCACAGGAGGTGTCCAGAAGAGTCCCTATAAAAAGGAGCCTCTGGGAGGGCTGCAACTGCAATTTTTTGAGGTTTAGCAGAACTCCCATGGATGTGAGAAAGCGAGAGGTTATCTCTACGGCATCCAGAGTTCCCTGTCTGGAAGGGCTTGCCAGAAGCCAATCGTCCAGATAAGGGAACCCCTGTATTCTGACCTTTCTGAGGTGTGCTGCGAGAACTGCACAACACTTTGTAAAAACCTGCGGTGCCAAGGATAGCCCAAAGGGCAGGACTCTGAACTGAAATGTTGTCCCAAAGCCACAAACCTCAGGAATTTGTGGTGCCTTGGATGAATAGAAATGTGCTGGTAAGCATCCTGCATGTCTAGGGAGGCTAGCTAGTCGTGTTGATGAAGCAAAGGTAACAAGGTTCCTAGAGAAATCATTTTGAATTTCTCCTTGGGGAGAAATTTGTTTAGCTTTCTGAGATCCAAAATGGGGCACATGCCCTCGGACTTCTTTGGAACCAGAAAGTAGTGGGAGTAGAACCCTGTCTTCTGTTGATGCAGCAGCACTACTTCTACTGCCCTGTTGTTCAGAAGGCCCTGAATCTCGGAGGCAAGAAGGTCTGACTGAAGGGTTGACAGCCTGGGCTGTCGTTTGGGAGGACGATCCGGAGGGGTCTCCACAAGATTGAGTGAATACCCCTCGCAAATTATCCGAAGGACCCATTTGTCTGAGGTTATGGACTTCCATTGGTTGTAGAAGTGCATCAGACGACCTCCCACCGGTAAGGAAAAGTCCACCTCGGGCAGTTGAGATGGGACTTGGGCCAGCAACTCATAAGGTGGCGCTGGGCGCTTTGGGGTCTTGCACTTTCTGTTGTGCCTTCTTTTGAGGTTGAGCAGGTTGATTTTTATGGAAACCTCCTCTGCCTCGAAAGGACTGACGGTTATGAAACTGACGTTTATTGACACTCCCTCGAGAGGGGACAGGAGGAGGTCGAGCCAACTTAATGGCTGACCTAGTCTTTTGCGTAGCTTCGAGGAGCTTGTTCTACCTGAGGACCGAAAGATATGCACCATCAAAGGGCAACGCCATTACCTGCTGCTGCGCGTCATTCGTGAAGCCTGAAGTGCGCAGCCAGGAATGACGGCGGGGACAAACACCACCAGCCGCCGTACGGGAAGCAGTGTCGAAAACATCCATGGCTGCTTTAGCCTGCTGGTTATTAGATTCGATGCCTCTGGTAATGGTTTGGAGAAGCTCTGGCTTTGTATCCGATTCCGGCAGAGCTTCAACCATCTGTTTCATAGAGTGCCACAGGATATACTCATATTGGGAGAAATAGCCTTGGTAGCTGGCGATACGCATATTTAGGGTGGAAGCAGCAAAGACTCTCTTACCTAAGGTGTCTATCTTACGAGATTCTTTGTTAATAGGTCGAGCTGTAGTAGTTTGGGGAAGAACGACCTTATCATTCTCTGCCAGAACTACAATAGGATCCGCAAAGGCTTGAGACGCCAAAATGGGTTGATCCTTGGGGGCTGAATATTTCCTATCTATGGATTTAGCCACCGAAGGGGTGAGAGAAGGATTATTCCATACCATTTGAGACAGCATCTCGAAAGAAGGTTGAACTGGAGGAGTCAAATCCGTAAGGATCTCCGGAGCATGAAGGTATTGGAGTCTTAACAAGTTCCCAGGATCGATGTCTGTAGTCTGGAGAGAAAAAGTGGAAATCAAATTTTTCAGCAGAGACTTAAAGGACAGGTCCTCAACGACAGGCTCTGCAGCAGTAATAGATCCTGCTTCCTCCACTTCATCACCCAGCCGAAGGTCTGGGTCAGGCTCAATGTCATCTCCTGACAGTCCAGCAGGGACTGTATGGACAGGACAGGAGTGAAAATCAGAGGAAAAGGATGAAGGAAAAGAGTGAAAGGAGGAGTCCTGAAAAGCAAAAGGCGCCCAGAGCCCCAGCGCTGAGCGTCTGGCCTGAGCCAGCGCCTAGACACGAGAGCGCCGAGGACCCACATGGCGCCGAGGACCCACACAGCGCCGAGGACACACCACGGCACCGAAATGGCAGCGAGGACACACGGCGCCGAAAACAGCACCGAGGAGCCGCCTGGGCGCGAAGACAGCACAGAGGAGCCGCACGGCACCGAAGACGGTACCGAGATGACCGACGGCACCACACACGGTGCCGAGGATGGTGCCAACAGACGCACCGGCGCCGAAGACGGTGCCAAGCGTGCCATCGATGCCGAGGGCGCCAAAAACACTCCAAGACTCCGAAAAACAGGATTTGAAAGTAAGGAGGGAAGAAGAACAGGAGATAAAGGCATCGGTGTGGCCCCCTGGGCCGCAGCCATGTGAGGGGGGGAAACACGGAAGCACGGCGTCGATGGCACTGAGGACGGTGCCGTGCGACCAGGGAAGCTCAACCGCCCTACCTGGTCTCCCAAGAAGCCCGAAGGCCCCTGAGTGACCGAGCCAGGTAGCTGAACCAACCTCTGAACCCATTGCTCCATAAGAGCGGCCCACTGATGAAACTGCTTATCTGAAGACCTACTAGCGAGCGGGGTAGGGCTCCAATGTCGAAGATGGCGGCTACCAGAAACAGAAGCTGGCGACTCCGAAGGAGGACACTGACAACTAGCCCCACTAACCGACCGTCTACGCGCAGACATATCAGAGGGCGACCTCGAGTGATGCTTCTCTTTTTTGACCTGTGGGCTGAAGAAGAGCTCGAGGCCGAACGGTGCCGAGAATGCGACCGTTTATTTTTATGCTTCCTCGGGGTCCACCCGTCCCCTCAGGCATTGGACTGACCATTGTCAGAACCCCCTTCCGGAGAAGGCGGGACCGGACCCAGCCCGACTGACTGAACAGCTTTCATACGAAGTCTCCCTACTGTCACCTGACCTGCTCATGGTCGACTCCGTCAAAGTAGGCTGAGACTTCTTTAATTTTTAAAATAAGAATAAACTTAAGCGATACTTATCGAGATATTACTACAAAATAACAAAACTGAAAACTATGCTGCTAGTTTGAAGTTTGACTCCAGGCAGGCGAGCGACGTCGTCACTGAAGCGCACTCGACGGCGGGAAAAAAGGAACTGGGGCGGTTGGAGGGTTGTCGCCGAGATAGTCATTACTGCATGAGCTGAAGCTCGCGGTGCCGCTCCTCGTGGCTCCATCTCTGGCGCCGGCCATCCAGCAAAAAATTTGCTCCCGCTGGGTCCTAGTGCCTCCGGCGTAGATCCCAATAGTGTGAATGAGTGGTGGAGACTTATGTCCAGGAAGATCATACCCTGGAACATTGACCTGTCTCTAGATTGTATAGGGACTGTGAAGGAGTAGCCAGAAAGCTAAACTGCCAGAATTCAAGGCACAGAATCACTGGCAATAACTCCAACATAAGCAGAATTGGCTATTCTGGAAGAAAAGACAGGATACACAGCAACAGCCCCCACCATAAAATCAAGTTTTGGTACAAGAAAACCAGTTTCTTAAATTAATCTGAGGTTGCGTCCAAGGACAAAGAAATCAAAGGAAAAGCTGATGGGAGAGAGGGAGAGCAGAAGAGGCAACCACCAACCCCCACCTTACAGGGGTGGAGCCGAGGTACTGAGGAAGGAGTGCCTTCTATCCTGACCATTCTCCCCTTAGAAGAAAAACATCCCCCTATGTGCCCAAGGTCGCTCCACTCCTGACCAACGGAAAGGAGGTGGGTGGAGTAGAGGGCACAGAGAGGAAGGGGGACCCAGAGAATGAGGCCCCAGGGGGATGGAGGGTGGGATTGTGATGAATGGTGAAGATACACATAAAGATCAGAATTATGGTAGGTATATAATTTTCATATCTTATCTGTGTCAATCTTCACCATTCATCACCTCTGGGTGAGTGCCAAGCCCCGTCGAAGGAGGCCTTAACCCTAAAGGACTAAGTCCCTTAGCTCTCAGTGGGTGGCACACCAAGAGAGAGAACCTTCACAGGTCTGGAGAGGCCCAGAAGTGTGGAGAGTGAGACGGGGACTCCTTGGAAGGAGTAGGAAGTTGCCCTGACAGACGCCGCCTCACCATACGGGAGAAAAGATGGGTTCTCTGGTAAGGGGAGGAATCACCTATTCTGGACCAAGGGTAACACTGGGAAAGATGCAGCCATGCCGTCTGCCTTGTGCAGATCGCTGTCCCTACGACCCTGGAAGCTACCTCGTTGGCGTCATAAGATGCCCTCTCTTGGTACCTTCCTAGCTCCAGGCCACGTGCAGAGAGTGCAATGGCTTCTCTGGTTACCTCCGTGTCAGGTACTGCGGCTAGGAGTTGACCTAACCTGGACCACAGGAACCTATCATAGGTAGCGTAGTGGGCCTGATGTGCTAAAATAGAGAGCAGCAACCATGCCGAGTAGAAATTCCTCCTCCCCCAGAAGTCAAAATCCACAGAATCTTGATCTGGGGGCCGGTCACGGTGAGGGGCACATAGCCCATCAGGAGTGTCCAACTGCATCAATCCTGACTGAGGATGAGGAATAGAACCTGGAGACTCAAGGGGGGCACAATACCTCTGGCAGAGATTTCTAGGGGCTGGGATTCCAGAAAAGGGTCTCTGCAGAAACACAACAACGCCTCCCGAAACAGAGCAGGCCAGGGGGGCACCACAAGGGTGTACACACTGAAATCACCTAAAAAGGCGCGCATCGAGTGCTCTAAATTGTGCTGCGTGGGTGGGGTGATAGGCAGGTCCTCCAACACCCTCACAAGGAATCGCTGATACTCTGCGAGATCAGCAGCTGAGGAGATGTGGACAGACAGTTCCTCTCCTCCAGAAGAGGGGGATGAAGAATCAGACGACCTCAAGAGTTCAGAAGCTGGCTGCTCAGGGGGAGGTTGAAAAACCTGTCTGTCCATGGTCCTGACATAAGAGGGAAATTGAGCAGCCACAGCTCGGAACTGCTCCCAGGACAGAGGGCCGCTAGGACCAAGAATACCTGGGAGAGTAGAAGAAGGTGGCAGAGGAGCGGGGACAGAGTCGACAACAGGAAAAAGCTGTCCTCTGCCTGGGCCAGAGAGCACACCTGGAGCCCCAAGGAAAGAGGGAGCTCCGGAAAACTCAACAGCTGACAGCTGGTCAACCATACTGGAACTGCCTAGGCTGCACCCTGAAGAATCCCTCCCGTGAAGTGACCGGGGCTGTGAGAGTCCAAAAGGATGGTCCCCTAACTCCAAAGAACAGAGCCCTCTTGAGGAAACCGAAAAGGAAGGGCAGAGATCCGCACTACCGACTCCTTCCGGAACCTGGGTGGGTCCCAAAAAAGGGTCGCCGTGTCGAGTCCCTACCCCTCAGCGTCCGAAAGAGCCCTTCTCCTCGAAATAGCCAGCCTAGGCAGCTGGCAGCCCTGGTCAGTTCCTGAAGGGACTATCCAGGGAGCAGCACACTCCCCTCCTGTGGGTGCTCCGATCGGCCCCAAAGTTGGGCGATCCAGGCACACCACCTGAGGGGGTACCACCACTGAGGGGTCAGAAACCCTCCGAAGCAAGGCTGTAGGGTAATGGCGGCCTGCACCACCACCTGCTGGTCAGAACCCCTGACCCTGGACCTGAAAGCCACTGTCCGCTCCTCAGAGCGGGGTTGGCTCCGGCCTCTCGAGGACACTACCAAGGTGTCCATGTGAGCAGCCAACTCCAAAGAGTCCGACTGCCTATCTGACTCAGAGTCCAATTCCGCCTCTGAGGAGGTGGAGACCGAAGTCCTGTGCCAGACGGTACGTGGACACCTGCTGCCATCCCGACTGAATGGGGCACCAGAACGAGGGACTGCACCACAGTCTGCACCAAAGCCCTCAACCGCACCGCGAGTGGTGTGCAAAGAAGACACGGCGCTGAGGACAGCAGCAGTATCAGAGCCGGGACCTGTCAAGGTGCCGTCTTGACCAACAGCACCACAAGTGGCGCTGAGGCCAGAACTGGTGCCAACGACGGCCCCGACAGCGCTCTCAGTGCTGCAGATGGAGCCGAGGTCGGAAATCCCCATGGCGCCATGTCATTGCTCGGCACTGTAAGCGGTACCAGAGCTGGACATGGCGCCATGCTCAACCACGGCACCGTGAAAGGTGCCGAGGCGAGAAACAGTCAAGGATGGCGCCATAGAGCCTCCCTCGGCGCCATCAGCACCATCAGTGCTGTGAAAGGCGCTGACAGCAGAGATGGTGCTGAGCGACGGACCGGCACTGACGATGGCGCCATCAGGGCCCACGGCGTCGTGAATGGCGCCGAGGCCCAAGACGGCACCAACAGATGGGCGTCGGGGGCAGCACCGACCAGGCTTCCCAGCCTGAGGAGACGACACCGAGCGAGCCTTCAGCCCTGAAGGGGCGATTGTCAAGGCGGTGCCTCCCACCCGCCCCCCAGGAGGGATGGACTGGGCCTCCTGCACTGCGGAAGGGGCTTCTGCAATGGCGAGGCCATTAGAAGGAGAAGACCCCTCCTCTGCGGTCGATATACAACCAGGAGGGAACCCGGTGGAAAAGCCGAGAGACCGTGGCTTTGCCCGACGGGTGAGCACCCATCCCCCGAAAGTGGGCGGAGCTCGTTCCACTTTCCACGCGCATTGTTCGATAACACGACAGTCCATGGAGAAGCAGGCGTCACACGAATCCATGTCATGTAGCGGGCCAAGACACACGAGGCAACGGTCATGCTGGTTGGTGACGGAGTACTTACGGCCGCATGGGCACTGACGCATAGGGGGCCATCCAGTCTTCAGAGTTTTCTTGCCCCCCCCCGACCAAGACATGATCTACAGAAAAAACAACCAAAAACAAGACTCAACATCGCTAATGAAAGAAAAGGAAATGGAAATGAAAATGATGTACCTACCGTAATTATTGATCTTCTCTTGTATCTTCACTATTCATTACTGCTTGGATGTAAGCGGCCCTCACCCGCCATGGAGGTTTTTTTCAGAGGAGTCGGCGCCGCCCCCGAGAGTGATGCATCACGTGATGCTCAAGGGGCGGCCGTTAGGCGCTGCAGACTCCTCCTCCATCCCAGTTCTGTTAGCCAGAGAGGCGAAATAAGGGTAAGAACAAGAGAGCGAGGCAAGAGAGCCAAGGGATAAAAAAAGGAAAGGATATAAACTGAAAAAGGAATAAGCCGGTACAGGACAGAAAAAAGAGAAGGAAATGCCTACTCTAAGGGACCGCAGGGCCTCACTTCTGGGGCAGCTCCAAGGGAGGAACAGATAAAGGAGAGGAGAAGAAGGAAGAACAAGAGAGGGAAGAGAAAGAGGGATGTTGGGAGGGGAGAACTCTGCCCATTGAGAGATTGGTTTAAAGGCTTATAGGCTTGGAACCAAAAACAAAGGAGCAAGGATCCCACTTGATAAGACTGAAGAGAAGGTTCAACCAAACCGCTTGTACAGCTTGGACACAAAAGGCAGATTCTCTATACCTCCTGCCAGGGGTGTAGCTAGGCATTTCAGATTTGTACACCAACCTGCCACACTGCTACCCACTCCCCTACTGTTGTTCATGCCTGCCCCCCCCATGACTCGAGTGTAAGGTTCCTGGCTCCAATCAGATGATTCCCACACTAGACCTGCTGTCTATCTGCGCTACTAGTGTGGTGTTCACTGCACACTGGTAAACACCACTGACTGCACCACGAGTCCAAGACCATGGCAGAAATTTCTTCTCTCTCTCCCCTGCAGGTAGGATTTGCTCCACTTTCCACTCCACATGGTCTTTTTTCTTTTAGTTGGCTCTGAGTCTGTTCTTCTGCCTGCTGCTCCTCAGTTTTCTACTGCTTCTCTCACTCCCAGTACAATTGAACTAATAGTATGGCTTCTAACTTTGCTGGGGCATTTAAACTCGCTGCCCCAGACTTGCCACACTACTACTACTAGAGTGACCCTACTAGATGCTGCAGCCAATCACTATGCAGGTGGAAAATGCAGACCTAAATGAGACCTTCAGCTTTAATGTCCACGGTCCACTCTGCCATCCCCCCCAAACAAAACTGAGAAAGAAAAGAAAAAGCCTGCAAAGCCAAAAAAGGGAATTTAAACACGATGGACTAGAGAGGGCAGAGCAATGCTGGCCAGCTTGTTTGCTACCCCCGCTACTAAACTTGGTATGCCATGGCTTACTTGGAGTATCAGTAGCTATGCCCTTGCTGCCATCCCAACCCCCTAAACTTTAGCTGACAGCTCACAGACTGCCAAGGCAGAAATTCTGTTCCGAAAGGTGAGCGCCCAACTAGGAAGGGGAAAGAAACCCACTAGCATCTTGTTAAGTGCTAACACAGATGTGTGTAGGGAGGGGGTGAGCTCTACAGGGGGCACCCCTTTACGTAAAGGAAAGAGTGGGAACTCAATCAGACTCCCTGAAGGCAAGGCAAGGAACACCAGCTCAAGGTAATTGTAGTGTCAGGACAGCGCTAAACCAGCAGAAGCTGACACAATAGGAGATCAGGACCTGCCAGGGGGACCTGGAAAAAGGGGATGAGCCATTAAAGGGACGGTCTCTTTAACTGTGAATTGAACAACATGGCAAAGAATGAACCAAGAGGTCACCCCTAGGGGCAATCAGAAAGAGTTCCCTCAGGATAGAGAGAAATCCTACTCATTCCCCTTTACCATCAGGAAATAGGATCCATCCAGAGAAGAACGGAAAAATCAAGATATCATTTTTTTTTTGGCTTAAAGGCCAACGGAGAAGAGGGAAGCAACGAGCAGGGAAAGGAAGATGCCAAAGTAGGAGACCCTTGAGGGGAAGGTGGGCGGGTATCAGTAATGAATGGTGAAGATACAAGAGAAGATCAATAATTACGGTGGGTACGTCATTTTCATATCTTCCCTTGTCAATCTTCACCGTTCATTACTGCTTGGGTGAGTACCAAGCCCCTTCCCCCGAATGGGGGGACCAGAGAAACCCTGAGGGAACAAGACCCTCAGCCTCCTGCTGGTGGAAAACAGAAGGGAGAGACCCTGGGCTAATCAGACGAGAAGCCTAAGGCTGAGGAGAGCTAGTAGGTGTCCCCCGGAGACGAGGGGATGGAGGAAGCCCCTGCAGAAGCCTCCTAGCCCTGGTGGAAAAAAGACAGGTCCCTCGGAAAGCAGAACGAATCACCCTACACCGGGCCAGGGGTGACAATCTTGATAGACGAAGCCATGCCGTCCGCCTAATGCAGATCGCTGTCCCAGCAAGCCTGCAAGCCACCTCACTGGTGTTGTAAGATGCCCTTGCCTGCTGCCTTGCCAGCTCCAGGCCTATAGCAGGGAGGGCAATGACCTGTCTAGATTGCTCCGTGTCAGGCATCGACCACAGATGTCTGTTGTAGGCAGCATGGTGTGCCTGATGTGATGTGATACACAGCATCGCACGAGAGGAAGCGAACACTCTTCGCCCCAACATGTCAAACTGTAGAGAATCTGAGTCCGGTGGTCGGTCATGCGCCAGGCGGTGGAGCCCGGAAGGAGTCTCTAGGGGCACCAATCCTGAAGGCGGGTTGGGAAGAGAACCAAGTGACTCAGATGGGGCACAATACCTCCTCCTGTAGTCTGCCGGGGCTGGGATAGGGTCGGCTGAAGACTGCCAGGAACGGTTAGATGCCTCCTGGAAAGGAATAGGCCAGGAGGAATTAATGCGTCTCCCATTCAGTATTGTCTCACCTAACAAAGGAGATACGGAGGTCCCCAACCATCCTCGAAAGGAAGCGCTGCTATTCAGTGAAATCAGCGTCGGAAGAGAGGTGAGCAGAGGGTTCCTTTCTCTCTGAGCAGGATGAGGAGGATGGGGAACTTGAATGTCCAGAGGCCTCCTGCGGTGGTGGGGATAGGTGAAAAACCCGCTCATGCATATACCTAACATATGAGGGGAAGGCCGCTGCAGTGCCTCTGAACGTCTCCCAGGATAATGGACCCGTAGGACCGACATGGCCCGGGAGAGACGGGGCTGGCTGCAGAGGAATGGGAGTAGGGCACCTATGAAGAGGCAACTGTCCTCTGCTAAGGCTCTGAAATCTGGGGAACGGGGCTCGAGCAGGCGGGGTCCCAGATAACAAACCAGGTTGCAAAATCAGAACCCTGAGGATGCGAACCTTGGATCCTCCCCTGTGACATACCTGGGGCTGCATGGATCCAGAAGGGCAGCCCACAGCAACACCCCCGGAAGGGTCAGTCGAGCCTAAGAGCGAGAGGCGGGGCTCGACGCTACAGCTCCTACCTACACTCCGAGGAGTAGCAGACGGAACTTAGCATGCTTCACCCTGACCCCTCAACCCCTCAGACTCAGAGGACATCCTCCTCCTCGACGCCAGCAACAAAGCCTGTCAATCCTGGGGTCTCACAGGGGAGCCCCCTGAAGACAGGGCCCCTAGTCCACCCGGAGAAGGCGCAGCAGCACCAGAGATGGCAGCTGTCACAGCCCCTTCAGGGAGAAATGAAAATTACGTACCTACCGTAATTCTTGATCTTCTCTTGTATCTTCACCATTCATTATTGCTTGGGTTAGTGCCAGAGGCGTGCACTCGCTATGGGAGATTTTTTTTTGTAGTCGGCTCCAGCGGTGCCCACTTACAATTTCCTACCACGCTGCGCGAGGGGCGGCCGTTAGGTGCTGCAGACTCCTCCTCCATCTCATTTCTGGTAGCCGGAGAGGTGAAATAAAAGGTAAAAGGAAAAAAAGGAGAGCGAGGTAAGAGAGCTGAGGGACAGAAAAAGGAAGGATATAAACTGAAAAAGGAATAAGCCAGTAGAAGACAGATAGAAGAGAGAGAGAGTACCTACCCTAGGGGACCGGAGGGCCTCCCTTCTGGGGCGACTCCAAGGGAGGAGCAGATAAGAGGAGAGGACGAAGAAGAAGAAGAAGAAAGGGAAGAAAAGAAGGGATGCTGAGAGGGGAGAACACTGCCCATAGATAGGTTGGTTGAGAGGGTTGTAAGCTCGGAACCAAAAACAAGGGAGCAAGAATCCCTCGTGATAGGAGTGAGAGGAGGTTCCATTGAACTGTTTATATCGACTGGACACAAAGGGCAGGTTCTCCAGCTTCTCATCATCTCCACCCCCCTACAGTGTATCTGAGAGCTCACAGACTGCCCAGGCAGAAATCTGTTCCGGACAGAGAGTGCCCAGCTATGAGGGAGGGAAGCCCCTTAGCCTCTTGTTAAGTGTTAACACCGGAGTGTAGGTAGAGGTTAGGCCATATAAAGGCAGTCTTGTGTGAAGGATAGAGTGGGAAATCAATCGGACTCCCTGAAGGCAAGGCAAGGACAACAGTTCAAGGTTAAGAAGTGCAGAAGCACCAACCAGAAGGAGTTGACAATTAAATGATGCCTGCCCGAGGGGACCTGAAATTTGAGGCCGAGCCATAGAGAGGCGGCCTTTTCAGCTGTAAACTGAACAACGTGGCTAAGGAGCCAAGAGGTCACCCTTAGGGGCAGTCAGAAAGAGTTCCCTCATTATGGGAAAAAAGTCCTACTCGTTCCCCTTTACCTTGAGGAAAAAAGATCCGTCCATAGAAGAACGGAAACCAGGATAGTTTTTTGGATTTTTTTTTGCATAAAGGCCAAAGAGGAAAGGAGATGAACGAGAAGGAAGGGGGAGACGCCGCAGTAGGAGGCCACTGAGGGGAAGGTGGGCGGATATCAGTAATGAATGGTGAAGATACAAGAGAAGATCAAGAATTACGGTAGGTACGTAATTTTCATATCTTCCCTTGTCAATCTTCACCATTCATTACTGCTTGGGTGAGTACCAAGCTCCCACCCCCCACGGGGGGGGGGGATAGGAACCGTGAGGAAACAAGACCCCAGCCTCCTGTTGGTGGGAAACAGAAGGGGAAGACCCTGGGCTAATCAGGTAAGAAGCCTAGGGTGAAGGAGAGCTAAGAGGTGTCCCCAGAGGATGGGGAGACGGAGGAAGCCCCTGCAGAAGTCTCCTAGCTCTGGAGGAATAAAAGACGGGTCCCCCAGAAAGCGGAGTGAATCACCCTACGCCGGGCCAGGGGTGACAACCTTGATAGACAAAGCCATGCCGTCCGTCTAATACAGATCGCTGTCCCTGCAAGCCTCGAAGCCACCTCATTGGCGTCGTAAGATGCTCTTGCCTGGTGTCTTGCCAGCTCCAGGCCTATAGCAGAGACGGCAATAGCTTGTCTGGATTGCTCCGTGTCAGGCATCGATGCTAGGACTTGGGAGAGCATCGACCACAAATGCCTACTGTAGGCAGCATGGTGAGCCTGATGTGATGCAATGCATAACATCGCACGAGAGGAAGAGAACACTCTTCGCCCCCACCGGTCAAACTGTAGGAAATCTGAGTCCGGTGGATAGTCGTGCGCCAGGCGGCGGCACCCAGAGGGAGTTTCTAGGTATTCCAATCCTGAAGGCGGGTTGGGAAGAGTACCTAGAGACTCCAGTGGGGCTCAATACCTTCTTCTGCAGTCTGCCGGGGCTAGAGAAGGGGCGGCTGGCGACTGCCAGGAACGGATAGACGCCTCCTGGAAGGGAATAGGCCAGGACAGAATCACCAAATGCTGGGCACTGAATTCACTGAGGAATTCACATGTCTGCCATTTGGTATTGTCTCTTCTAACAAAAGATACTCGAACATCCCTCACCATCCTCAAAAGGAATCGCTGATATTCGGTGAAATCAGCATCGGAGGAGAGATGAGCAGCAGGTTCCTCTCCCTCTGAAGAGGAGGGAGATGAGGATGATGGAGAGCTCGAATGTCCAGAGGACTCCTGCGGCGGTGGGGATAGGCGAAACACCACCATGCATATACCTCACGATGAGGGGAAGGCCAAGAGAGTCTCTGAACGTCTCCCAGGATCACGGGCCCGTAGGACCGACATGGCCTGGGAGAGAGGGGGGTGGCTACAGAGGAATGGGAGAAGGGCACCTACGTCGAGGCAACTGTCCTCTGCTGAGGTTCTGAAATCCAGAGAATGGGGCCCGAGCTGGCGGGATTCCGGACAACAAACCAGGTCGCAGAACGGAACCCTGAGGATGCGATGCCTGGAAGAGACTGGTAGGGGATCCTCCCCTGTGATGAACCTGGGGTTGCATGGGTCCAGAAGGGCAGCCCACAGCAACGCCACCAGAAGGGTCCCTGGAGCTCAAGAGGGAAAGGCAGGGCCCAGCGCTACAGCTCCTACCTGCCCCCCCAAGGGGTGGCAGGTGAAGACCGAGGTGTCTCAACCCGGCCTCTCGACCCCCCAGACTCCGAGAATGCCCTCCTCCTCGACCACAGCGACACCACAGCCTGAGGAGGTACAGCAGCACCAGGATCAGCAGCTGCCATAACACCCCCAGGAGGGAAGGCCCCTCCCTCCACCTCCTTGCCATCCCCCTCCAGGGACCCCAGACCACCCCCAGCCTGGGAGGCTTCAGGGGAGGACAGCAGAGGAGACAGAGGAATAGGCGCGCTGGGCCGCCTAACATCTCGTCTCACTGGAGACCCTGATTCCGAAGAGTCAGGGTGCCAGGACGTGTCCACATCTGAATCATCCTCCTCCGAGGAGGAAGAGACCAGCTGGACCACAATACTAGCCACCCCAGGGGCCTCCAGTGAAATGGCACCGGGAACGGTGCCGGTGCCAGCGGCAGCGGACAACCCCGGACTCCCCGCAATGCCGAAACCCGGCCCTGGCCCTAACAGCGCCGGGCAGACCCACAGCACCGCCCTTGGTGCCGGGACCTGACTCGGCACTGCTAGAAGAGTCGACTGGGCCCACGGCACCGCCGAGAGCCAACACGGTGCCGCGAACAGTGCCGCCACGATCACCGCTGGAAGGCAGCATCGAGGGTCCACCGATGCCGGGCCCAGCAGACCTGGGCCTCGACACTGGGGAAGCCTGCAACTCCGAGGAGGTGACTGCCAAGGCGGTGTCTCCACCACGGCCCCGGGAAGGACCCCGGTGTTCCTCCGACACCGCGAAAGAGGCCTCCTCTTCGGCAAGTGAAAATGAGGAGGCCTCCTCCTCTCCAGCTTGAATAGGCCTGAGGGGGGACCCAGAGGAAGTGTCAAGAGACCTTACCTGGGAATCTCTGGAGTGGCGCCGTCCCCCAAAAGTCGGCGGAGCCTTGCCGATCTTGAACACGCGGACTTCCAGGACACGATGGTCCATCGAGAAACAGGCGTCGCACGCATCCATATTATGGTTGGGTCCCAGGCAACGGAGACAAACATCATGCCAGTCTGTGACGGAAAAATGCCGGCCACAGGAGCACCGACGCATGGAGGCGCGACACGCCTTCGACTTGTGTTTGGCCCCCGAACCTGACATGATCTCGAAATAATTAAGGCAAAAAGCACAGCTCTCGGCGGCGCGAAATATAGAAAAAACAGAACGGCCTTACCAGTGACGACGTCGAGAAAAAGCAGGATGAAGGAGAAGTCTGAATACGGTGTCGACGAACGACAACTAGGCCTAGTGGTGAACTGTAAGAGCTACCGTGCAGCAGGTGCAGCCTTGACGGTGGGAGAAACAGGACTGAGATGGAGGAGGAGTCTGCGGCACCTAACAGTCGCCCCTCGGGCATGACGTAGCGCGTCGCTCTCATAGGTGGCGCAGTTGGAGCCGACTCCAAAAAAATCTCCCATAGCAGTGACCGCCCGCACTAACCCAACAGTAATGAATGGTGAAGATTGACAAGGGATGATCAGACCCCCTCCCAGGACCCCAGGCCACTCCCAGCCTGGGAGTCCTCAGAAGGAGACTGCTGTGGATACTGAGGAATGGGAGCGCTGGGCCGCCTGGCACCGTGTCCCACAGAAGACTCCGATCCCGAGGAATCAGGGACCATGGCGTTCCTCCAACACCGCACAAGAGGCCCCCTCCTCGGCAAGACTAGAAGATGAGGAGGCCTCCTCCTCTCCAGACTGTACAGGCCTGGGAGGGAACCCGGAGAAAGGGTCTAAAGATCTGGCCTGAGAGGCCCGAGAGTGACGCCGTCTTCCAAAAGTCGGCAAGGCCTTGCCGATTTTGAACGCGTGGATTTCAAGAACATGGCGGTCCATCAAGAAACAGGTGTCACATCTATCCATATCATAATTAGGTCCCAGGCACTGAAGGCAGACATCATGCCGGTCTGTAACGGAAAAATGCCGTCCACAGGAGCACCGATGCATAGGGGCACTGCCCACTTTAGACTTTCGATTAGCTCCCAAACCTGACATCATGCAAAATAAAATATAACACAGAAAAAGCTCCCGGCACCATTAAATAAATAAATGGAATGAACTTACCAGCGTCAGGAGAAAACCGGGATGAGGAGTCGTCGTGGAAAAGACGGTGTCGAAAAAGGCCTAGTGGCATACTTCGCAACTGTTCTAACTCACGCAGCAGGTGCAGCCTCGACGGCGGGAAAAACAGAACTGGGATGGAGGAGGAGGAGTCTGCAGTGCCTAACAGATGCCCCTCACGCATCACGCGATGAGTCACTCTCAGTGGCGCCGACTCCTCTGGAAAAAAAAAAATCCTGTGGCGAGTGCGCCCCTCCGACTTACACCCAAACATTAATGAATGGTGAAAACTGACAAGGGAAGATCAGTCTTACCAGGCAACTTCGAGTGGTGGCGGACAGTGGAACCGGCAGGAAAGTTTTTCATAAATGGCGTCGACAGACTCGGCGTTGAGAAAATGGAGCCGAAGGCTTCAGTTGTAGCAGCAGGCCTCTTGTGGGTAGAGCTTCCACGAGGTGCGACCTCTATGGCGGAAGACAAAGAATTGGTGGGAGGGCAGGGTCGATCACACCTAACGGCCAACCCTCAAGCGCCACGCAGTGCGTCGGCCTCGAGGGCAGCGCCGATGGTGCATCGACTCCGCCTATCCAACAAAAAAAAGAGCTCTCGTGGGGTCGTGACCTCCGGCCACTATACCCAAAGGTGATGAATGGTGAAGATTGACACAGAAAACATCAGGGGAGGAGACAAGGGTCACTTCCAACTTGGCCACACCTGAAACCCTGGACCCCCGGTGCCCTGAGGGGCATCAGGGGAGGGCTCAGACACACTAGCCACACCGCTCCGCTCATCGGCACTGAAGATGGCACCGAGAGCTGAACTCGATGAGGAACGTGGTCTCGAGGGGATCTCCCGAGGAGAGCCCGCATATAGTTCTGACTCCACTTCGGGGGTCGTCCGATCCTCCAAGGAGGAACTGGACTGTGAGGGGTGACCAGTCGCCTCCCTGAAAAAAGACAACCTCCCCACCAACCCCTCGCAGGAACCCTGTGCCCCAGCAAGAGGAGCAGAGAAGGTGCCTACCCCACTGGCGGTGAGTAGGCCGGGGGCAGGGTGGAGCCTGTGTTCTTGCCTCGGCGCTCCCGAGTCTGCCGACGCCTGCCGAAAGTCATAGATTCCCTACCCCAGTGTACCACTAGAACCACCAAGGTACAGAAGTCCATAGAAAAACAGGCATCACACTCGTCCATTGGATGGGGGGGGGACCCAGGCAAGAAAAACGACAACTGTGTGGGTCTGTGATCGCAAAGGAGTTGCCACATGGGCACTGATGCATAGGGGCAACTCCAGACCGCTTCAGTTTAGAATGACGCCCTCACCCCGATATACTGTTGCTGCGGCTTGAAAAAAAAAATAAACTAAAGGAAAAGGTACACTCGGCACCAAAGTAAACAAGAAAACCCCCTACGGCACCATGTCACGGATGCCTCCTTTATCCTTTTTTTTTTGTCCCCCCCCCCCGTCCTGTGAACGTTGTCTGCATGAGCTGGCAATATTTTGTTTTATTTTCTCCTTTTCTTTAAGACTGTTGCGCAAAGCACTATAATTTCTTCCCTTCTTTATTATATTATTTATTTTATTATCTAAGCGTGCGTGTAGTCTGGCCAACTATGCGTCATGTTCTTGGGCAAATTGTTTTCTTTAATTCTGGATTCTTTTGCGACTCCTGGACAGCGTTCCTTCCCTTTTGTTGATGTTTTCTCTCCCCTCTCAAACATTTGGCATTTAGCTGTCACGCATCTTGAAATCGTATCCGCTACCTCTTTACGGTGGCATCTTTCCTCTTGAACGTGCGCACATTCGAGAAGGATCGCTATTCGAAGACTGTTTCATTAGTTTTTCTACCTCTCAAGATGCGAGAAGTTAAGTGTTGTTAGGTGCAGTCCTGAAAACCGAAGGAAAAAATGAACTACCTTTGAAACTCCTGTAAATTGTTGCTCTTCTGAGTGAGTCGCTTGCTATTTTGCAATACTAACACTGACTTTACTTTGAGAACGCAGCTGTCTGCTCGCCTTCTACTAGAGATAGTATGGTGTTTCAGGTAGAACAACCATATGTTTCTTTAAAACCCTGAATTGAAATAAAACTCAGTGCCTGGTAGAGACAGGAACGTTTAAAATAAAACAAAACATTATTTCTTTTCTCTGCATTTAAAATAGCCAAACCAGAACTAAATTAATATTGTAAAGGGATATAATACTGAAGTTCAAAATGTAGACAAGGGATTTTAAACTGCTATTCTAGCCAAGAGTATATTAAAATGCTTTATTTTATTGTTTGTTCTGCTTACTTGAGCTGTTTCATTTCTACAAACGCTCTTCCTGCTCCTCCCTCAGTTTACTTCCTTGTGTCTAAGAGCCGGCGGCCCTTTCTCATTAATATTTATAATGTTTAAAGGAGGAAGGAGTGTACTCTGTGAAGATAATTTCTTTTGTTTGAAGAATTTATGTTTATAATATTGGAACTCATTTATATAATCCTCCTATTGGAGTTGTTGTATTCTAAGATAAATATAAAGCAGTCTAGGTTAAAAAGTATATATTTTATTTTAAGGTAGGAGGAGTTCCAGGTCACATGTCTATTTCCCCTATAAAAGGACTCAAATGTTACTGATAGTCAGTCTTGTGATGGCCTTCTAGACAGCAACATAGCTCTAGCTGCCTTCTAGAGCTTTATGGATGGGAACTGCTACATGTTTGTTTTTATTTTGTTCGGCTGAAGTTCGCTGTGTATTTGGTGGCTTCAAATAAATGCCTGGATATCTGAGTTCCAGTCCATCATCTTTGGAGTTGTGTTTTGTCTTCCATCCCAACCCTTCCACACACCGGTTCTCACTGCACCATAGAAACTGAGGCCTAGACAGTGACGCAGTTGCTTGTAGAGATTCCCACACAGGATCCTTCCTCAACAGTGGAAAAACCAGAAGTGAGAGCTGGGAGGAGTCAGCGTTGGCTACTGGCCAACCGTGAGCCTCGCATGTAGAGCAGCTGGCCTCGGGAGCGGCGCTGTGGACCGACATCGTCTCCATCCACACAAAATCTTTTTTGAGACACTGCTCTTTTTTATTTCTGTGCAGGGTCCTGACCTCCGGTAGGACCCATTTGTAATGAATGGTGAAGATTAATTTGGGTAAGATCAGGACTTTTCCAAAAGGAGCAGGAAACCTAAACCCTTACCAGCAAGAAGGATCCGACAGGAGAAATGCTTGACAGGTCAAGCTAACCCCCAGGTCCACTAGGGGAGGAACATTTGGTGACAGATGCTCCTTCTCCCCCTTCTCCTAAGCCGGAAGATGGTAGAGGACCCGTCTTCCCGTCGGAGTTCACCTTGGTGCCCAAGGGGAAAGTCCCAGAGTGTAAGAGGGTAAAACCCTATACTTAGCACCATCGGGAGGTGAAGTTAATAGCAAAAGGAGACCTCAAGGAGGTTCCTAAGCCTTGAAGTCTGAAGGGACTGTTAGCAAGCAAGGGACCCATGAGATCTTTTGCAATTTGAAGAAAGAAGAAAAACAAAACAGAGAGGGTCCCTGGCACCCCAATCTCAGCAGATAGGTTCAGACAAAGGCGGGATCAGCAAGGGTAGCCCAAGGCAGAACTCCCAGGCAGGAGGCCTGAAGATCTCCTCTACCAAGAAGAGAGGCCTGAGGAGCCAAGGAAAAAGAGAACAAGAGCTCCTGCTTGTCCTCCCCCCTAGAGTGGGACCCTGGTGCTTCAAAGAAGTGTCAGGGAGTCCGGAGGTGCCAGTGGGACTTCGCCCAAAATCGGCCTCAGTTAGGAGGGGAAGGAAAGCAGGGAGGAGGCACTGCTCAGAATCTGAGGTGCAAGAGGGGAAGGTGGGTGGGAAGCAGTGATGAATGGTGAAGATATACAAGAAGATCAAGAATTACAGTAGGTACATAATTTTTATATCTTACCTGTATCAATCTTCATCATTCATCACTGGTGGGTGAGTACCAAGCCCACAAGGTGAACCAGTACCTCCCTGAAGGCTGGACAGCCTTCAGCCCCTCATGGGGGACTCAAGAAGGGAGAAGGCCCATCACGGGTCTAGCCAGACCTGCTACTGTTCAGAACCAGGACTGGGCTTCTGACCTACAGGAGAGGGAGGGCGCCCCAATATTCACCCCCCTGGCTCTCCAGAAGAAAAAATGTGCCCCCCGGAATAGTGAAGCAGTCACCCTACGCTGGGCCAAGGGTGACAACTGGGAGAGAGGAAGCTATGCTGTCCACCTAATGCAGACTGCAGATCCAACAACCCTGGAGACTACCGCACTGGAGTCATAAGTGGCCCGCACCTGGTGTCTCGCTAGCTCCAGACCTCTTGTGGAAATGGCAATGGCTTGTCTGGTTGCCACATTATCAAGCAAGGCCACTAGAATTTCCCCCAGCGTGGCCCACAGACACCTCTCAAAGGCCACCATGTGTGCCTGATGAGCAGCAATGGACAACAAGAGACACGCCGATGTGAAAGCTCTCCTGCCCCAGCGGTCGCACTCTGCAGAATATGCGTCTGAGTGAAGGTCTCTTGTCAGGTGCCAATGCCCAGAAGGGGTGGTCCAGCCCCTCCAAGCCCAAAGTGGGGTGGGCAAAGTTCCTGGAGATCCTGGGGGAGTGCAGTTCCTGACCTGGCAGTCCCCAGGGACAGGGGAAGTGGAATCAGGCGACTGCCAGACATTGTACGACTCCTCCATAAAGGGCCGAGGCCATGGAGGATCACTAAGGATTCCTGGCTGTACACCCCAAGGAACACCATAGTCACACGTGCAGGATTGGGTCGAGACAGTGGGGTAAGATAAAGCTGTTCCATCATTGTCAACAGGAGCCACTGATACTCTGAAAAGTCAGCATCTGAAGACCGGTACAAGAAGGAGTCCGCTTTCTTGGAGGAAACTGACGAAGTGCAAGGGCTCTATACAGGGAACAATGGTGCATGAAGAGGAGATGCAAACACCATCTCATCCATGGCCCTGTAAAACATGGGAATGCACTCGCCGTGGCCCTAGAATGTTCCCAGGTGAGAGGCCACAAAGGACCCGGGAAAAACCCAGGAGAATAGGGAGGAGGAGGAGGAGGGAGGCAGAGGAGAGAAGGATTGGCGAATGGTCCTGGGAGACCGGACCCCCTCTGCTAGGGCTATGGGAATAAGCGGGGAACCCCCTGAAGCAAGGGGGATGTGCTGCCCAGATCCCATCTGCTGCTCGATTCTCCCCAAGCCAGCAGGGGCAGGCCCATGGGGAGAAGACCCCTGGTAGGAAGACCAGAGCTGAGCAAACCCAGTACAGTGGCCCCTGTCCCCACCAGTTACTGGACTCCATCCCCCAAAGGAGGAGAGGGTGCCTAGGCCAGCACTCCGACTCTGGCGCGGAGTGATCGAGGTCACCTGAGCAGAGCAGGAAACAGACCGAGCCTCCAACCTTCCCCCCCCGGAAAGGACCAAGATCTGCCCCTCGAGCAAGGTCCCACTATGGCAACCGACCTTAAGGAAGGGAGGAGAGAAAAGCCGGCACCAGAGTAGGCCTCTGACTCCCCCTCCAACACCATGCTGGCACTGAGGAGCAACCCGGCACCGAAATCAGCCTCCTCTGTGGAAACGGCACCCAAAGCATCGCCATCACGAAAGCAGCACCAAAGGTAGCACAGAGCCGGCTGCAGCACTGACATTGATACTATTCTCAAATGGCACCGCCATCGACATCGGCGCCAATCTTGGCGTCCCGGCACAAAGCGACACCGAGCCTCAGGATGGCGTGCCCACAGCACTGAATTCTTGAAATGGCACTGTTCGCAGCTCCAACAGCAAGCGTGGCACTGACTGCGACACCATCACCATAGAAACACAGAATTTGATGGCAGATAAGAACCGCTCAGCCCACCTAGTCTGCCCATTTCCCTACCTAACGGATAAGCTGCAGATCCTAGTTAACCAACAGCCTACTTCCTCCTACCCCCCACTAGAATTGCCTTATGTCTGTCCCATGCATTCTTGAATTCCCCCACTGTTTTTGACTCTACGACCTCCTCAGGAAGGCTGTTCCATGTATCCACAACCCTCTCTGTGAAGAAATACTGCCTCACATTACCTCTGAGCTGTCCCCCCTCTATCTTCAAATTGTGCCCCCTTGTTTTTGCACATCTCTTTTTCTGAAAGATGCTACCCTCTTGGATTTTGTTGATTCCCTTGAGGTATTTGAAAGTTTCTATCATGTCCCCCTCTCCCTCCTTTCCTCGAGGCTATACATCTTTAGTTCCTTTAGTCTTTCTTCATATGTCTTCTGATGCAGACCCTGCATCATTTTGGTTGCCCTCCTCTGGACAGCCTCCACCCTGTCTATGTCTTTGTGGAGATGGGGTCTCCAGAACTGTACACAGTACTCCAGATGTGGTCTTACCAACTGTCTGTACAGAGGGCCAACAACTTCCTGTTTTCTACTGGTGATGCCTCTCCCTATGCATCCCAGTATCCCCCAGCCCTCCTTACTGACTTCTCACATTGCTGGCCCACCTTTAGGTCGTCTGATATGACTACCCCAGGTCCCTTTCCATTTTTGTTGTGTCAGTATCTCACCCCCATTGTGTACTCTTCCCCTGGGTTTTGTTTCCCAGGTACATTACTTTGCACTTTTTACATTGAATCTAAGCTGCCATACATTTGACCATTCCTCTAACCTTACCAAGTCCCTTTTCATCCTTTCCACCCCACCTTGTGTATCAACCCTGTTGCAGATCTTTGTGTCATCTGCAAAGAGACATACTTTCCCTTCCAGTCCCTCTGCAATGTCACTTATAAAAACATTAAAAAGGTCCAGCCCCAGTACTTAACCCTGCGGTACCCCACTAGTAACCCTCCTTTCTTCACTGTGGACTCCATTTACTATTACCCGCTGTGTCCTGTAATCCAACCAGTGTTTTACCCAGGCTACCACCCTAGGACCCACTCCCAGGCTGGCTAATTTGTTTATTAATCTTTTGTGTGGGACTATGTCAAATGCCTTGCTAAAGTCTAGGTAGGCCATGTCCACAGCCCCTCCCTGGTCTACTGCTTTGGTCACCCAGTCAAAGAAATCAATTAGATTTGTCTGACAGGACCTTCCGCTGTGAATCCATGCTGCCTTGGGTTCTGTGCCCCACTGGCCTCCGTACTCAACAATTCTTTCCTTCAGAGTGATTCCATCATTTTCCCTACCACTGAAGTCAAACTGACAGGTCTGTAGTTTCCTGCCTCTGTCTTGCTCCACTTTTGTGAAGGGAATCACATCCACCCTCCTCCAGTCCTCAGGTACCACCATCCTCCATGATTTATTAAAAGGGTAGTCATTGGTGTTACTAGTTCTTCCCTTAGTTCTTTTAAAATCCTGGGTGAATCCCATCAGCCCCATTGCTTTATCCACCTTCAGTTTTAAGAGTTCTTTCAGAACCCTTTCTACTGTGAAAGGACTAATATCAGCCCCCCTATCTAGAGTGCTTCTATTGACCGGATTAGGTATTTCCCCCTGCTTTTCCTATGTGAATACTGAGCAGAAGTATCTGTTTGGTATCCCTGCTCTTTCACTGTCGCTCTCTGCCCAACCACCTTCCTCTTTGTTCAGCCTCAGTATCCCTGCCTTAGTCTTTCTTTGCTCCCTAATGTACCTATAAAAGGTTTTATCTCCCTTCTTAACCGAGTTGGTTATCTTTTCCTCGGTTTGGGCCTTTGCTATTCTGACTGCCTTACCCGCTTCCTTCTGCTTTAACTGGTACAGTTCTCTGTTCTGCTCCTTCTGTGTTTCCTTATACTTCCTGAATGCTATCTTTTTCCTTACCTTCCCCACCACTTCTTTTGAGAACCATAGTGGTTTTTTCTTTCGTTTTGATTTGTTTATTTGCTTCACACAAAGACTTGTTGCCTCTGTGATGGCGGTTTTGATGTTTCCCTATTGTTGCTCCACCCCACCTTCTTGCCTGTTTGCTAGTGCTTTTCTGAGGCACTCTCCCATTTTGACAAAATCAGCCCTCCTGAAGTCCAGTACTTTCACTTTTGTGTGACTTGACTCTACAGCTAAGTTTATAAATGAACACTACTGTTTGGTGAGTGTTCCCAGATGGCTACCACTTCAAGATCTGCAGCCGAGTGTAATGTCACACGATTACAGCAGCAATCGTCAGAAATTGTCACTGGGCACCACAAGTGGCATCGGCGCTCGAGATGGCACCACTGGCAGCACTGGAGTCCCCCGCAGAGCCAAGCATGGCACCGATGGAGGAAAGGGTGGCAGTGTGAACGGAGTCAGTCCTAAGGCTGGAACTCACAGACAATGACCTCGAGCAGATCCTGGGGAGCGACCATTGCTCCGGAGAGCTCGGTTGCCAATCCGGATTAGCCTGATCATCCTCCAAATCTGAGGAGGAGAGCACGGAGGTCCTATGAGAAGCAACCCCATCCAGTCTACCCATCCTGGCACTGAGAGCAGTGTTGGAAGGGGACTCCGCAGCACCAGAGGGCTGGCCTCGCTCACCGACATCAGAACCGGTGTCAGGATCCGAGGCCGCACCCCCCAAAGCACTCAAAGGGACAGCTGATGCAGGCCCCGTGTGTAGCTGAGGCCTCAAATCCAGGGTCGCGAGTTTCCCCAAGGGGAACCGGGCCTTGAGCAATCCACAGCTGGCCCCCCAGAGGAGGCCAACCATTCGTCTGACTGCTAAATCAGGCATCCAGGCTCAGTGACACCTGAGCCGATGGAAGACTGCTCTCCCCCGGTGAGTATAGCAGTGGGGGGAGGCCTGGGGGATGGGCCTAAGGTTCTTACCTTAGTGGAAAAAGAAAGCAAGAGACTCATCACCATACAAACACTAGTTAAGAAAACAACAAAACGATGCCAAATGCGTCATCTAGTATTTGGTAGACAAGCAGAAAGCAGTAGTTGAGAAGTGTCGTGTAGACTTTTTGCTGTCCCACATGGTCCAAGCTGCAGTCTTGATGGCGGAAAAAGCAGAACTGAGAGTGGAGGGGATGACGACGGTTAATGGCCAACCCGCAAGCATCACACAATGGGTCGGCCTCGAGGGCGCCGCTGTCCCTGATATCGCCCCTCCTCCTAGGAGAAAAACTTTTTAAGCTAAAAAGCTTCCCACGGGGTCCTAGCACCTCTGGCAAAGTACCCACTAGTGATGAATGGTGAAGACTGATACAGGTAAGATGCGGCAATACAGAAGGTATCTGACAGCTGCACCATTTGCCCAAGGATGTAAATTTTGTGTAGACACTCACCCCAAAAATGGTGTCGGCTCCACTCTCTCATTCAAACCATGCTCCTGACATGCTTCTAAAGTATACACCTACATTTCCTCAAGTTTCAGCAAAAGCTGTTCCAAATTACCACATCTGGGTCCAAGGCGGACCCTTTCAATTCCTAAAAAGGAAAAGGTGTCCCTAGGTCCATTCTGTGCAATGTGGTGTGCCAAGGCATTTTCCTGTACCTCTCTATTTACCTCGCTGATGTGTTCCCCAACCCTAGTTTTAAATTTACCGGCCATCTTGCCTACATAATATGCCTAGCAATTGCATTTAGCCATGTATATCACACTTTCTGTGGTGCAAGATATAAAATGCCTGATCTCAAAGGCATTGGGGTTACCAGGTACACTAAAGGTTTTACATGTCTGTACGTGTACACATTGGGCACAACTGAAGCACTTACTGGTGCCCCAAAGTGGGGTAGGTAGCCACATTTCCTCTCTCCTTTTTGGTGGGTAAACACTACTTACAATTCTGTCTCCCAAGTTTTGTGCACATTTATATGCTGTTTTGGGAGGATCCCTAGTGTGTTTGTACAGGATTGGGTCCATCTGTAGGACATGCCAATTTTGGTTTATGTCAGCCACCCTATTAGATTGAAGACTATATGTGACAATGAAACTAAGTCTCTCACCTTTGTTTTCTCTATGACTACTGCTAGGCTGTAATAACTCAGATCTATTTTTATTAGCTGCTCTTTGCATAGTTTTATCAAGTAATTGGTCTGAATACTCTCGATCTTTAAATCTTTTTCTCATTTCTTCTGCACTTAGCACACAGTCACCACTGTCCGAGCAATTCCTTTTTATTCTGTAGAATTAGCTTAATGGAATGTTATTTATGATATGCCTTGGATGGCAACTACTGCTGAGTGGCAGGGAATTACATTCAGTAATTTTATCGTACAGATCTGTACCTATTGTACCATCATCCAACATCTTAATAAGCAGATCTAAGCACTCAGCATGGCTATGTTTGACTGAAAATCTCAAGCTGGCATTACTATTTTCAAGGTAATCTGTTAATGCCTCTAACTCACTGATTGTACCACACCAAATAAAAAACAAGTTGTCTATGATACAACGGTACATGATGATCATCCCAAAGAAGCGGCTGGTGATGGGGTCCTGTACTGCGGTACACTCCTGTATGCCCAGATATTAATTGGCATAATTTACTGATAGTGCTGCCCTCACTGCTATCCCCCTACTTTGAAGAAAGCATTTGCCCTATAATGAAAATGAGTTGTATATCAGTACTTATTTGGTACATTGCAAAATGAATGCGCCTAGCTCCACAGAGTAGAAGTCACACTCCAGCCGTGCCAATTTTACAGTGTGGAGTCCCTCCTCATATGAAATGTTCGTATAGAGGGACTCTATGTCCACAGTAACCAGCAATGAGTCTCTTGGCAACAGCACATCCTTCAACATGTTCAATATATCGGTAGTGTCCTTGGTATAGGATGTAAGTCCCAGGACAAGTCCCTTAGTGTGGGCAGAACTGCTGTGCAGAATTGCAGCCCCAAATGAAGTCTTGAAATCCTGAAAGCTGAAATTCTGGAGAGAAGATAAAAGTAGCTCAGTCCCCTTCAAATGGCACAGCTAAACTGGGGAGTTGTGCTGCACGGAGTCCTCATATGCCCAACATTCTAAAGCTTGGGCTGTGCTATTCCCCTGGTAGGGGTGCACTATACCCAGCTGTTATGATCACCCATTGACAATGTGGAGCGCTACAGAATGGGGCACTGGGGCTAGAGAAGTTTCTTGCAGAAGGAGAGCGGGACAGGGAACAGTAGAAAAATGGCAGGAAGATGCACAGCTCAATGGAACCTAGAAAAAATGCCAAAACACCTGAAGGGTGGAAAAAATGGACTGTTAACCTACCAGAAAAACTAAGGAGTACCCAGAGCCTGTGCCATGTCGCCACAGTGAGAGGAACTTTGCCAATTGTCAATACAGCAGCAGCATAATGCCGCCAATTGGTACTGTGCACATCCCTCATCTGGGGAGCTCTGCCCCCGCACCCTACACACTTTAGATAACCAACTCCGAGTCAGAGTTGGTTTGGGCAGGGGGTGAACATCCCAGAGACAGCAGCATTGGGAACCCAGCAGACCATTGCAGCGAACTGTCGACAATGTCGCTGTGATGGTCTTCGCTGTTTTCCCGTCGCTGTGGTGATGTGATACCCAAGAGCAAAAAAGGCTCTCACTTCAGAAACCTGTTTTTTTTGTTTGTTTTTTTGACTGAGAAAAATTAAAGGGGAGATGTCCCTGTAAGGCAGACAGTTAAATTAAAAGGGGAAATGTCCCTTCAAAGAATAGTAAAAAACACCTAACAGGCAAACACAACCAAGATAGACCCTAAAAACTGTGTGTGGGGGGACTGATGCCTAGAGATGGAGAGGAGCCTCCAAGAGTGCCCTAGACTAAACCCCCACAGAAAACGAACAGTACCTGAGGCACCTTTTTTCTTTTATAAAGATATTGGAGACCTGCTGAAAATACACCCCCTAAAGTATTTAGCACACATTGCCCCCAATCCAAGCACAGGCACTGGAAATGGAAAGAGAAGGGTAGTCAATTTGAAAGCCGCATCTTAACAGGCACGATTTTAATTTAGCTGTGCTCCCTGTTACCAAGTTGCCCCAACCTGCTATGCAGAATTGCAGCCCCAGGAAACTAGAAGCTGATTTTTCTTCACAGAAGCTTTTCAGTTGTTTCCCTTTCCACGGCACAGCAAAGACTGGAGAGCTGATGCTGTCCAGAATCCTCATTGTCCCAACATTCTTTTCTGTTAACAGCCTTGAGCTGTGCCATTTCTCCTAGTAGGGGTGCATAATTCCCAGTTGTACTGACTACCAATTGACAAAGTGGAGCGCTATAGAAAAGCATTGCTTATGCTCTTTGGGAGCTAGTTGATCCTCAAGTGAGGATCAAGGTCCTCAAATGTCCAAGGATCAGCTCAGGAAGGGTAGATTACAGGGAAAGGAGTACTTCCCTGAGTCTCAGAAACAGGAGTAGTGCTCTGAGCCCTTCTAAAGCATTGCCAGCCAGAGTTATCCGCCTGTAGGTACTGTACAACAGCTACAAGAGGCCAGAGATTAGTAGTCCCATATGACCAAAACATAATATGGGAGAAACGTAGAGCCTCTGATCTTGAAAGGTCTGACAATAGCAGAGCCAGGGCTCAAGAAACACATCACTAGGCCAGCTTTCCAAGCCAAGGAGATAGATCTAGGAGCTCAAGAGGTAAAGGTGCAACCCCTAAGAAGGGAAAAAATGACTGAGAAAAGGGGGTCCCCGCTAAGAAAGCAACTGCCAGGTATAAGAATCACCAAAACTGTACGATACCTATCCTCCAGACTCCATTTCTCTCACTGAGCTATCCCAATAAGATAGGATTAAGGTAGCAGGCCACTTAAAAGTAAATGCAAGAGGCGAACTGCAAGGGAAAAGAAAGCTGAAACTGGTAAGGGAACTTGGGCTACAATTCCCAAAACATTTCCTGTCCCCAGTGCGCCTGCTCCCCTGCAAGGCCTTGCCCCCAAGAAGGGATGAGGAAAGCTTATCCAACAGCAAACAACTACAGATCCTACCACACTGAAAGGGAAAAAAGGGGGTGGGGGGAAGAAAGAGCATAAAACAAGGGCTTCTTCAACCCCATTTCCACTCTAATGTCGTTTTTTTTTTTTTGTTAAAGTATTTATTGACTAAGGATAGCAGATGAAAAAGGAGTAATGAGGACCTAAAAGTGGGTCATTTCCACTTTTTTTTCTTTATCAACCAAGGGAAGGATGGGGGTGTGAGGGGTAGAAACAGTCCCTAAAAAAAGTTTTCCTAAAATTTTTTTTTTTTTGAGGGCCACAAAGTGGGAAGGGAACGATGTCCCAAAAGAAGTTTTCCCCTTAAGTGCCTCCCCTTTAAAAAAAAAAAAAAAAAAGAAGGAGACAAGGCAGGAAAATGACAGGAAGAGGTGCCCAGAGCCTGGTCATTGGTGGGGGGGAGGTGGCAAGTTGCAGTGATGAACGGTGAAGATATTCTGGAAGATAAAGAATTACGGTGAGTACGTCATTTTCAAATCTTCCAAGAATCAATCTTCACCATTCATCACTGGTGTGTCTGAGTGCCAACCTTACCACCAAGGGTTGTGTTGACAAACCCTAAAGAAAATGGAAAGTACGTACCTACCGTAATTCTTGACCTTCTTGGAAGAAGTCTCCACCACTCATTCACACTAATGGGATCTATGCCAGAGGCGCTAGGACCCAGCAGGAGCAAACTTTTCAAGAGGGTCGGCGCCAGAGATGGAGCCGCGAGGAGGTGGCACTGCAAGCCATGGCTCGTGCAGTAAACACTGCCTCGGCATCGACCCTCCAACCACCTCAGTACCTTTTTTTCTGAGGAGGTGCAGCATAACTAACCTAGAGGTCTAGCCTTACAAAATGACCCATGTAAGAAGGGTCAACAATACAGTCTTCACAGCCCAGCCAGGGAGTGAAGACCAAAAACAGAGATCTGAGCTCAGGGATGGCGAGTGGGCTTGTGAATGAGTGGTGGAGACTTCGTCCAAGAAGATCAAGAATTATGGTAGGTACATAATTTCCATATCATCCTGGACATAAAGTATCCACCACTCACTCACACTAATGGGAGAGTACCGAGCTAATAAACCCCTGAGACTGGCAGCAGGAGAAACTAAGAGCTCACATACTTAGGACAGAAGTCCGTTAAGAATAGTCCTACCAAACGACAGATGTCGTCTGGCATGGATATCTAAAGCACAGTGCTTAAGGATCGTATGCACTGAGCTCCATGTAGCCACATTGCAAATATCTGCAATGGGCACGCTGCGGATTTCCGCCAGCGATGCCGCGACTGCCCTAGTAGAGTGAGCGTACACTCTGCCTTCTAGCTTAACCTGTGCCATAGAATAGCAGTGGCGGAGGCATGCTACCAGCCACGCTGAAAGGCACCTAATAGTGACAGGTTGACCCAGCCGGGTCTCACTGATGGAAACAAACAGTTGTTGAGCCTTGTGAATTTCTTTCGTTCTATGCAGATAGAATTGCAGTGCTCTCTTAACATCCAAAGAATGTAGGGTGCATTCCCCTTCATTCTAAAAGTTAGCAAAGTAGGTAGCTAGGACTAAAGGTTGGTTTAGATGAAATTCTGAGACAACCTTAGGAAGAAACTTAGGGTGAGTCCTAAGAACTACTTTGACCTTGTGAAATACAGTGTACGGGGGGTCTGTGACAAGAGCATGTATTTCAGAAACTCTATGGGCCGAGGTGATGGCCACCAGGAAGGCCATTTCCAAGTGAGGAACTTCAACTTACAGGTAGCTAGAGGCTCGAAAGGTTTCCGAGTGAGCATGTCTAGCACAAGGTTAATGTCCCAGGCTGCAACTGGACGTCTGATAGGAGGTCTGGTATTCAGAATGCCCTTAAGAAACCTCTTAACTACAGGTAACTGAGCCAGAGACAAGGAATGTACCGGATCATGATAAGCTGAAATGGCACAGAGATGAACTTTGACAGTAGAGTACTGCAGACCTGAATTTGAGAGGTCTAAAAGGTACTCCAAGACTTTATTTGGTGGGCACGAAAAAGGGTTCGAAGAGGATTCTGAACACCAGAGAGAGAGAGAAACACTTTGATTTGGCTGTGTAGGTCTTTTTTAGTGGCTGGTTTACGCGTAGCCAAGAGAATGCCTGAAACCCTATGAGAAACATTGAACCTATTCACCTCTATCTCTTCAGGAGCCAAGCGCGAAGGTGAAGCGCCTTCAGATTGGGATGGACCACGGGCCCCTGGGTCAGAAGGTTCATCTGAAGGGGAAGTGCCTTCAGGAGGGTTGCTGACAGACTGTTGAGCAGCGGGAACCATATCTTTCGAGGCCAGAAGGGAGCAATGAGAATCATTCTGTCTCCATGTGACTCAAATCTGAGAAGTACCCTCTGAATAAGAGGAAGAGGAGGAAAGGCGTATAGAAAGCATTTTGTCCACTGCAGCCTGAACACATCCTGACAGAAAATGCCAGGTCCTGGATTTCTGGAGCAGAAGAGAGGCAGTTTTGTGTCAAGTGGGGATGCAAAAACGTCCAAGTCTGGAATTTCCCACTCTTTGAAGAGTAACCGAGCGACGGTTGAGTCGAGAGACCACTCGTGAGGATATGTCTCTGTTCTGCTGAGACGGTCTGCCAGTTCGCTCTGCACACCTGGTAGGTAAACCGTATGGATTAGAGTCTTGTGCTCCAGGCACCATTCCCACACTCTCATAGCTTCCCGGCATAATGGGTAAGAGTGTGCACTGCCCTGTTTGCTGATGTAATACATCACTGCTTTGTTGTCCGTTTGAAGGAGAATGTTGTTGTGACAGAGTATGTCCTTCAAGGCCTGGACTGCATAGAGGATGGCTCTCATTTCCAGGATGTTTATGTGAAGCTGGGACTCGTCCTGAGTCCACGTACCGTGGGTGTGGATATTCTGACAGTGAGCTCCCCACCCCAAGAGGGACGCAACAGTGGCAATGGATATCTGATGATCCAGAAGAGCAAAGAGATATCCTTCCAGAAGGCTGTTCTCCTGCGACCAACCAGGTGAGTGACCTCTTTAGAGGTTCTGTCACCTTGATGGGAAAGGACTGAGGGTGAGTGGTTGGGGACCACTGAGTACTGAGCATCCACTGAGAGGTTCTCATGTGGAGACGTGCTAGGAGTACAGTGAACACTGAGGATGCCATGAGACCCAGCATCCGTTGCATCGAGATAGCTCGAACCGAGCTGTTTTCTCTGATGTATCGAGCCATCACTAGGATATCGCTCCTTCTGTCCTCTGGGAGAAAAGCTCTCGCACAGGAGGTATCCAGAAGAGTTCCTATGAAAAGGAGTTTCTGGGAGGGCTGCAACTGCGATTTGTTGCGATTTAGCAGGACTCCCATTGACGTGAGAAAGTCTGAAGCCTTGGCTACGGCGTCCAGAGTTCCCTGTCTGGAAGGGCTTGCTAGAAGCCAGTCGTCCAGATACGGAAAGACTTGAATTCCGATTTTCCTGAGGTGTGCTGCGAGAATTGCACAACACTTTGTAAAAACTTCCGGCGTCGAGGATAGCCCAAAGGGCAGGACTCTGAACTGATAATGTTGACCCAACGCCACAAACCTCAGGTATTTGTGGTGCTTTGGGTGTATAAGAATGTATTGGTAGGCATCATGCATGTCCAGGGAGGCTAGCCAATCGTGTTGATGAATCAAAGGCAGAAGTGTACCTAGAGATATCATCTTGAACTTTTCCTTGTGAAGGAATTTAACTTTCTGAGATCCAGAATGGGGCGCATGCCCCCAGTTTTCTTTGGAACTAGAAAGTAATGGGAGTAGAAACCTGTGTTTCGTTGGTCCAGTGGAACTACTTCTACTGCCCTGTTGTTCAGAAGGCCTTGCAGCTCGGAAGCAAGAAGGTCTGACTGTACTGCCGACAGCCTGGGCTGTCGTTTTGGGGATGATCCGGGGGTTCTGAAAGATTGAGCAAATACCCCTCACGAATTATCTGGAGGGCCCATTTGTCTGATGTTACAGACTTCCACCGGTTGTAGAACTGAGTCAGACATCCTCCCACCACTGAGGAAGAGTCCCCCTCAGGCAGTTGAGGTGGGACCTGGGCTGAGAACTCAGAAGGGGGCACTGGGCGCTTTGTGGCTTGTGACTTCTGCTGCATTTTCTTTTGTGGCTGCAGGGTGTGGCTTTTGTTAAAGCTCCCCCGCTTTTGTCCGGAAAAGACTGACGGTTGTGAAATTGATGCTTAAGGGCACCCCACCCCCCCCGAGATGGGGCGGGAGCGGGTCGAGCTATCTTAATGGCTGGCCTAGTCTTCTGTGTGGCTTCCAGAGCTTGTTCCACCAGGGGTCCGAACAGATACATACCATCGAAGGGTAAGGCCATGACCTGCTGTTGGGCATCATTCGTGAAGCCTGAAGTACGCAGCCAAGAGTGGCGATGGATACAAATGTCCACCATCGCCGCTCGAGTAGCAATATTGAAAGCATCCATTGCAGCTTTAACCTGTTGGTTATTGGACTCGATTCCCCTGGTTATGGTGTGAAGTAGCTCTGAATTTGTTTATGACTCAGGCAGAGCTTCTACCATTTGCTTGAGCGAATGCCAAAGGACATACTCATATTGAGAAAAATAGCACTGGTAGTTGGCAATACGCATACCCAGGGTGGAGGCAGCAAAGACTCTCTTATCTAAGGTGTCTGTCTTACGAGATTTTTTATTGATAGGCCAGGCTGAGGATGCCTGAGAGAGGACAGCCTTGTCATTCTCTGCTAAGACTACAATGGGATCAGCAAAAGCTCGTGAGGCCAATATGGGTCGAACCTTGGGAGCAGCATACTTCCTGTCGATGGACTTAGCCATGGAAGGGATGAGAGCAGGATTGTTCCATACCATGTGAGAAAGGGTCTCAAAAGATGGTTGTACCAGAGGAGTTAAATCCATAGGGATCTCCAGGACATGTAGGTATTGGAGTCCTAAAAGCTTCCCAGGATCGATTTCTGTAGCCTGGAGAGAAAGAGTGGAATTAAAATTTTTCAGCAGAGACTTAAAGGAAAGGTCTTCGACCACAGGCCCTGCAGCAGGATTAATCCCTGCTCCTGCAACATCGTCACCCAGATGAAATTCTGGGTCAGGCGCAAAATCAGCTTCTGACAGTCATGGGGGGACTGTATGGACAGGAAAGGAGTGAAAATCAGAATGGAAATTACAAGAGGAAAGAATCGGAGTCGAAAAGCCCTGGAGGCTGGACAGCGCCGCACCAAGCATCGGCGCTGATGAAGAACACGGCGCCGAACCCATGGAAGTTGGCACCATCGGAAAAAGCCCAGCACATGGTACCGACAAAGGCCACGGTGCCGACAGAGTCCTCAGCGCCGTGGACGGTGCCGACAGAGCCCTCGGTGCAGTGGACAGCGCTGACAGAGGCCCCGGTGCCACAGATGGCACCAACAGAGCCCTGGGCGCTGCGGACGGCACCAACAGAGCCCATGGCGCCACAGATGGCACCGACAGAGCCTCTGACGCCGTGGACGGCGCTGACAGAGCCCCCGGCACTGCGGACGGTGTCGACAGAGCCCATGGCGCCGTGGACAGCTCTGACAGAGCCCTCGGTGCCGCAGATGGCTCTGAGAGTGTTCCAAGGCTCCAAAAACTGCAATTTGAAGGAAAAGAGGGAAAATTAACAAAAGATAGAGGCATCGGTGTGGACCCCTGTGCTGCAGCCATGTGAGTGGGAAAACACCTGAGCACGGAGTCGAAGGCACCAAAGAATGCGCCGCACAACTATGAAGGTCCAACCGCCCTACATGGTTCCTGGAGTGGCCCGAAGGTCCCGGAGTGACTGGGCCAGGCAGCTGGACCAACCTCCAAGCCCACTGCTCCATAAGAGCAATGGTGAAATTGCTCATCGGAGGCCTGTCCAATAGACGGGGATGGGCTCCGATGTCGAAGAGGTTGGCCACCGGAGCCAGAAACCGGCGACTCCGAGAGGGGAAGAGACCAGTGCCTAGACCCAGTGACCGACCGTCGATGCACAGACATACCAGAAGGCAACCTCAAGTGATGCCTTCTCTTTCTCGACTTGTGCGCCGAAGAAGAACTCGAGGCCGAACGGTGCCGTGAATGGGACCGTTTCTTTTTATGCTTTCGGGGGGACCACCCATCTCCCTGAGCATTGGACCGTCCGTTGTCATACCCACCCTCCGGGGAGGGCGGCGGACAGGACCCAGCCCGGCTGACTGAATAGCTTTCATACGAAGTCTCCCTACCGTCTCTCACCCGCTCATGGTCGACTCCATCAATGGAGGGCTGAAGACTTCTTTTTATTAATCAATAAATGTAAATTAAAATCAACTCGGTACTTTCAAAGATAAATTACAAAACATTAAACTGAAAACTATGCTGCTAGTTTGAAGTTTGACTCCCGGCAGGAGAGCGACGTCGTCACTGAAGTGCACTCGACAGCGGGAAAAAAGGAACTGAGGCAGTTGGAGGGTCGACACCGAGGTAGTTTTACTGCACGAGCCACGACTCACGGTGCCGCCTCCTTGCAGCTCCATCTCTGGCACCGACCCTCTTGAAAAGTTTGCTCCCGCTGGGTCCTAGTGCCTCCGGCGTAGATCCCATTAGTGTGAATGAATGGTGGAGACTTTATGTCCAGGAAGATATGGTTGTTCCCTCAGCCCTCTGTGGGGGAACACAAAGAGACGGGGCCCCCTCAAGGGCCTGGTAAGAGCCCGAGACTGGTCAGGGGCAGGCGGAGGCTCCTGTGGCCTGGGAGCAGGAATGCACCCCATGTGCTCATGCCTGGCCCTGCAGAAGAAGTGGGCCCCCAGAATCGTGAGGCAATCACCCTACACTGGGCCTAGGGTGATAATCGGGAAAGACGCAGCCACGCCGTCCGTTGGCTGCAGACTGCAGTTACCACTAGCCTGAAGTCTACCTCGCTGGTGTTGCAGGATGCCCTTGCTTGGTGTCTTGCCAGCTCCAGGCACTGTGCAGAAAGGCATATGGTGTGTCAGATTTGCTCACAGTCTGGCAAAGATGCCAGGAGCTGACTCAATGTCACCCACAGGTGCCTGCCAGAGGTCACCTGGTGCGCTCGGTGTGCAGTAATGCACAACATGGTGCATGCTGCCAGGAAGACTCTTTGACCCTAGATGTCGAACTCCGGGGGACAGTCGCGCACTGGGTGCCTATGCCCAGAAGGGGTGTCCAGGAGATGGACGCCAGAAGTGGAGTGTGGCAAGGATCCTGGATACCCCAGGGGTGCACAATACCTGTGCTGGGTGTCCTTCGGGGCTGCAGAGGGGGCAGACGGATGGAGGCAGATGTCTCTTGACGCATTTTCAAAAGGCCTAGGCCACAGAGGTATGACTGTGAAGTCATAACTGTACTCTCAAAGAAAGGACAGTGTCAGATGTGCAGGATTTCAGCCAGAGAAATGGGACCATCGCATCACCAAAAGGAATTGCTGGTAGTGGGTGTACTCAGAGTTGGAGGAGAAGTGGACGGAGAGTCCTCTTCCTCAATGGAAGAAGACCAAGATGAAGTGGAGCTGGACTCAGGGGACAGCGGTGTCGGGGTTTCAGGCTGGAAGACAGCCTGGTCCAATGCCCTCAGGTAGGTGGGGAAGGCACTTATCAAAGCCTTGAACTGTTCCCAGTCAGCAGTCCCATAGGACCCAAAATGCCCAGGAAAGGAGGAAGGATAGGCAGAGGAGGAGGAGGGTCATGGCGGACCAGGTCAGGTCCTCTGCCAGGGCTACAAGAGCGAACAGGGGACCTCACCCGAGGGGAGGGGCTGTGCAACTCGTCCACCTATGAACGCCCAATCATAAAGGGGCAATCCAGATGGTGCCCTTGGGGGAAACCCCCAGGTGGGGAGATTGGAGCTATAGATGTCCCACAGGGTGGTCCCTATCCCCATCTACCACAGGCCCAGATGGTTCTGGGGCCAAAGGACCCGAGTCAACACTTCAACTCCTGCCAGAGCCACCAGCTACTCTAGGCAAAGAGTGCAGCATTGACTGGAACTTACCAGCCCCCACCTCACCGGAATGAACTCTGCCACTTTGGCTAGGCCTAAGGGCACCACCAGCGGCATGATCCTGGAGCAAGGGGGAGCTGGCACCACGAGCAGCGACAGAACCCTCCTCGACATTGCAAACAGCACCAGAGTCAGATCTGGTGCCGGGTCGGTGGCAAAACTCAACACGGCATTGAGAACGGCGCCAGAACCCAACCTGGCACCGATCTCTCCCCTGGTGCCGGAACTGGCACCAGGACTGTCCCTGATAACCATGAGCGGCACCATGAGACAGAGGGGAGGTGGTGCCATGGCCCTCATCAGACCAAGAAGGACCCCTGGACGACGATGCTAAAGGCTTAGGGTTAGGCCCACAAAGGTCTCCTTCCTCACTAGGGCCTAGAAACCAGTCTGTATCATCCCGGTCCTCACCCTCCGGATCATCTGACTGCTCAGAGGATGAGATATGAAAATTATGTACCTACCGTAATTCTGATCTTTCTGTGTATCTTCACCATTCATCACCTTTGGGTACTGGCCGGAGGTCACGACCCCACGGGAGCTCTTTTTTCTTTTTGTTTTTTTGATGGGTGGAGTCGACGCACCATCGGTGCCGCCTTCGAGGCCGATGCATTGCGCGGCACTCGCATATTGGCCGTTAGGTGTTGTTGACTCCGCCCTACTGCCAGTTCTGAGTCGCCGGTGAGTAAGAAGGGTTAGGAGGGAGGGACAAGAAAGTCCAAAGGGACAGAGAAAGGAAAAGATATATAAATAAAAGAAGAAATTAACGACTGACAGGACAGAATAAGTTGGAAAAACTAAGGGGAATGGGAGGGGCCCCAATCTCTGGAAGTAGAAAAGGAGGAGGGAGGGAGGGTTAAGGAATGTAGGGATAAAGATGTGAAGGGGGGCGAGAAGGGAACATACCCTGGAACCTTGACCTGTCTCCAGATTGTATAGGAACTGCAAAGGAGTAGCCAGAAGGCTAAACTTCCAGAATACAAGGCACAGAATCATTGGCAATAACTCCAACATAAGCAGAATCAGCTACTCTGGAAGAAAAGACCAGATACAGGGAATACCCCCCCTCAAAACTACATTTTTTTGGTGTAAGAAAATGAAAATTACGTACCTACCGTAATTATGATCTTTCTGTGTATCTTCACCACTCATCACCTTTGGGTATGTGGCTGGAGGTCATGACCCCGTGGGAGTTTTTTTTTGGATGGGTGGAGCCGACACACCATCGGCGACGCCCTCAAGGCAGATACATTGCGTGGCGCTCGTGGGTTGGCCATTAAGTGCGTTGTCGACTCTGCTGTCCCGCCAGTTTTGAGTCTCCGGAGAGGTGAGGAAAAGGGTTGGGAGGGTGGGACAAAAGTCAAGGGACAGATAAAGGAAAGATATATAACATAAAGGAGAAATAAACAACTGAGAGGACAGAATAAGAAGGACGTCTAAGGGGATTGCGTAGGGGCCCCAATCTCTGGAAATAGGAAAAGGAGAGAGGAAGGATTTAGGATAAGCATGGGGTGGGGGAGGAGAACGGTAACAACCATACCCTGGACCTTGACTTATCTCCAGATTGTATAGGAACCACAAGGAGTAGCCAAAAGGCTCATTGTCAGAATTCAAGGCACGGAATCACTGGCAATAACTCCAAAAGCAGAAAACGGCTATTCTGGAAGAAAGACAGGACACAGAGAATTCTCCCCCTCTCAGGGGAAAAGATTTTTGGTGAAAGAAAATTTAGTTCTTTTTTGTTTTGTTTTTAAATAATAAACGGCATGTCCAACGGACAAAGAAAATTAAAGACTGACGGGAACAAGGAGAAGGAGAGAATGGAGGGCAGCTGACAACTCCCACCCCACAGGAGTGGAGCTAGATCACTGGAGAAGGAGTGCCCACCATGCCGACCACTCTCCCCGTAGAAACATCATCCCCCTATTTGCCGCTGTTTACACCACTCCTGACAAAGAAAGGAGGGGGGGGAGGCTGGACACAGAGAGGGAGGGGGACCCAGGGACTGAGGCCCCAGGGGGATGGAGGGCAGGATTGTGATGAATGGTGAAGATACACAGAAAGATCATAATTATGGTAGGTACGTAATTTTCATATCTTGATCTGTGTCAATCTTCACCATTCATCACTGCTAAGTGATGCCAAGCCCCCGAGGTTTTTCTTTTAACCCTAGGGACAGAGTCCCTTAGCTTTCAGTGGGTGACACACCAGAGGAGAACCTTTGGGACTGGAGGCCGAGTGGGGAGGTGGGGCGGATGCCGGAGAAGAAGAGGATTGCCCCAACAAATGCCATCTCTCTACGGAAGAAGAGATAGGTTCTCTGGTAAGTGGAGTTAATCACCCTATGCTGGGCCAAGGGTGACAACCGGGAAAGACATAGCCATGCTGTCCGTCTAGTGCAGATCATTGTCCCTACAACCCTGGTAGCTACCTCGTTGGCATGGTATGATGCCCTCGCTTGGTGCCTTGCTAGCTCCAGGCCACGTGCAGAGAGTGCAATGGCTTATCTGGTATGCTCCATGTCAGGCATTGAGGCTAGGAGCTGACCGAGCCTGGACCACAGGAACCTGTCATAGGTTGCGTAGTGAGCCTGATGTGCTGCGATAGAGAGCAGCAACCGAGCCGAGCAGAAAGTCCTCCTACCCCAGAAGTCAAAATCCAAGGAGTCTTGATCTGGGGCCAGTCACGGTGAAGGGCGCGAAGCCCATCGGGAGTGTCCAGTTGCATCAATCCTAATTGAGGATGAGGCATGGAACCTGAAGACTCTGGGGGGGGGGGGCGCAATACCGCTGGCAGAGATCCTTGGGGGCAGGAACTCTGGAAAAAGGTCTCTGCCAGGAACACAATGATGCCTCCTGAAAGGGAGCAGGCAAGGGGGGCACCACAAGGGTGTCCTTGCTGAAATCGCCTAAAAAGGCATGCACCGAGTGCTCTGGATTGCTTTGAGTGGGAGGAGTGATACGCAGGTCCTCCAACATCTTCACAAGGAATCACTGATACTCCGCAAGATCAGCAGCTGGAGAAATGTGGACAGATGTTTCCTCTCCTCCAGAAGAGGGGGATGAGGAGTCAGAGGACCTCGGCTGTTCGGAGCACGGCTGCTCAGGGGGAAGGTTGAAAAACCTGTCTGTCCATGGCCCTGACATAAGCAGGGAACTGAGCAGCCATGGCTCTGAACTGCTCCCAGGAGAGAGGCCCGGAAGGACCAAGAATACCTGGGAGAACAGGAGAATGCGGCAGAGGGATGGGGACAGAGCAGAGAAGAGAAGTTGACTGACCTCCGCCTGGGTTAGGGAGCGGGCCAAGAGCTCCAGAAGAAGAAGGAGCTCCGGAAGACTTCACAGCCGACAGCTGAACAACCATATCAGAACTGCCTTGGCTGCACCTGGAAGATTCCCTCCTGTGAGGTGACCGGGACCGTGTAGATCCAGAAGGAAGGCCCCCTACCTTCAAAGAACAGGGCCCTCTCAAAGAAACCGAGGGAGAAGAGCGGAGATCTGCACTACGGCTCCTCCCAGAGCCCGAGTGGGTTCCAGAAAAGGGCCACCAAACAGACCTCACACCCCTTGACCCCTCGGAATCCGAGAGTGCCCTCCTCCTCGAGAGAGCCAGCCTAGGCAGCTGGCAACCCTGGTTGGCCCCCGAAGCAGCTATCCAAGGAGCACTACCCTCCCCTCCTGTGGGTGTTCCGATTGGCCCCAAAGTTGGGCGATCTAGGCACACCACTTGAGGGGGTACCACCACTGAGGGTTCAGCGAACCCTCCGAGGCCAGGCTGCAGAGCAATGGTGGCCTGCACCACTGCCTGCTGGTCAGCACCCCTGACTCTGGCCATGGTAGTCACTGTCCGGTCCTCAGAGGGGGGCTGGTCGCGGCCTGTCAAGGAAACTACTAGAGTGCACACCTGGGCATCCAGCTCCAAGGAGCCAGACTGCCTGTCCAACTCAGAGACCGACTCCTCCTCCTCCGAAGTGGAGACCGAAGTCCGGTGCCAGACAGTGGGTGGGCGCTCTCCGCAATCTTGACCAAACAGGGCACCAGAAAAAGAGCCCCCCTCAGCACCACGAACGGTGGCAGAAGGCAGCATGGATCCAACAAGGGCAGCAATCCCAGTGCCAGAACCTGACATGGCACCGTCCGGCCCCACGGTGCCACAAACGGCTCCGGGGACAGAGACGGCACCGATGTCTGCTCTGACAGCCCCACCGGCACCGAGAATGGTGCCGCAAGTGGCGCCTAGGGCAGAGGAGGTCCAGACAGCGGTCTCGGCACCGTGAACGGCGCCAAGATCCGGAACCCCCACTGCGCCGTGCCCTCACTTGGAGCCATGAATGACTCCAGATTGGACACGGCGCCATGCTCAACCTCGGCGGTGTGAACAGCACCGAGGTGAGAGAATGATGAAGACAGCGCCGTAGAGACTCCCATGGCACCGCTAGCACTATTGGTGCCACAAACGGCACCGACAGCAGCCACAGTGCCGACCGACTGCATCGAGGATGGTGCCAACCCAGGCCTTCCAAGCCGTGGGTCTGACACCGGGGGAGCCTTCACCCCCGAAGGGGCGACTGCCATAACGGTGCCTCCCACCCGTCCCCCGGGGGAACAGACTGGGCCTCATGCACCGTGGGAGGAGCCTCGGCCACGGCTAGGCTGGGAAAAGCCGAGGCTCCCTCCTCCTCGGTTCATACAGAACCGGGAGGGGACCCAGAGGAAAGGCCGAGAGAATGTGGCTTGGCCCGACAAGTGCGAACCCAACCCCTGAAAGTCGGCGGAGCCCGCCCCACTTTCCACGCACGTTGTTCGATTACTCTCCGGTCCATGAGAAACAGGCGTCATGCACGAATCCATGTCGTGAAGCAGGCCAAGGCACGAAGGCAGCGGTGCTGGTCGGTGACGAATATTTTCGCCTCATGGGCACCGTCACATGGGGGGCTGGCCCGTCCTGGAAGTTTTCTTGCCTTCCGACCGAGACATGACCTACGGAAGAAAAAAACACCAAAAACAGACTCAATGTCGCAGAAAATAGAATAATCGGAAAGGTCTTATTGGGCGACATCGAGTATGGCAAACAGAACTGGCAGGAAGGAACCGACAGACTTCGGCACTGAACTGAGGGAAAAAACGACGGAGTCGAGTAAACTGCGGAGCAGGTAGGCCTCAGAGTCTTCTTCTAGCTTCCCACGAGGTGACCTCGATGGCGGGAGACAAAGAACTGGCAGGAGGGCGGAGTCAACAGCACCTAATGGCTAACTCATGAGTGCCAAGCAGTGTTGATTCTCAAGGGTGTCGCCTGCACCCATCCAAAAAAAAAACGCTCCCACGGGGTCATGACCTCTGGTCATATACCCAAAGGTGATGAATGGTGAAGACTGACACAGATAAGATCCTAGTTTCTTACATTAAATTGAAGTTGTGTCCAAAGGACAAGGAAATCAAAGAAAAGCTAACAGAGAGAAGGGGAGAAAGAATAGAAAGAGGGCAACTACCAACCTCCACCCCACAGGGGTGGAGCCAAAGCACTGAGAAAGGAGCGCCCCCCATCCAGACCACTCTTCCCTTACAGAAAAACATCCCTCTATGTGCCCAAGGCCACCCCACTCCTGACTAACCGAAAGGAGGGGGGTGAAAAGAAGGCACGGAGAGGGAGGGGAATGCAGAGACTGAGGCCCCAGGGGGATGGAGGGTGGGATTGTGATGAATGGTGAAGATACACAGAAAGATCAGAGTTATGGTAGGTATATAATTTTCATATCTTATCTGTGTCAATCTTCACCATTCATCTACTAGTGATGCAGAGCCCCAGCTGCTTTAACCCTAAGGGACTAAGTCCCTTTACTTTGAGTGGATGGTACACCAAGAGACCCTTCATGGGTTGGAGAGGCCCAGAGTGGGAGAGTGAGGCGGAGACTCCCGGAGGGGTAGAAGTTGCCCCGACAGGCATGATCTCCACGCTACAGGAGCAAAGTACAGTTACACAAGAACTTACCGTAACAGTAGATCTTCAGAGAGGCTCTTGCAGGAGGTAATTACATATAGGACTGACGTCGGCAGGTGGCAGGACCCCACGGAAAAAGTTCTAGCTAGCAGTCCCTGGCGAGGGACCGCCCCACCATCAGGTGACCGGCGTCAAGAGACGTCGGTATAAAGAGGCGGTCCCTGACGCCGGCCTTCCAGTTCTTTCCCGCCACAGGCCAGAAAGGCCAGACGAGAGAGGAACGGATATTTCCATCACTGGAAAAGGAGCTGAAAAAGCCTAGGGGATGGAGGGCGGGAAGGTATTACCTACTGCAGAAACCTCTCTCGAAGATCTACTGTTACAGTAAGTTCTTCATTACTGTACTCTCTTTCTCGAGGAGCTCTTGCAGTAGTGATTACATATGGGGACTGAATCCCAAGCAGTCTGGAACAAAGAGAGCACCACGAGGAGGAAAACTACTCAAGAAGCAGTTCTGGCTGTGCAAGCCCTCAAGATAAGAGGCCTTGCAGAACAGCTAACCAAGCCTGCTCTAGCGAGAGGCAACATCCAAACTGTAGTGTTTAGTAAAGGCATGAACGGAAGTCCAGGTGGCGGCAGCGCAGATGTCTGCCGCAGACACATTTTTGAAACAAGCCGCTGAGGCAGCTACTCCTCTGGTGGGGTGGCTTCTTACCTGACACAGGAGGGTCTTGTTGTATTTGTCATAACAGAAAGTGATGCAATGAGCCAACCACTTAGATAGGCATTGCTTAAAAACAGCATTGCCTTCCCTTTTATGAGCAAAAGAGACAAACAATTGATCAGTCTTTCTGAGATCCTTCGTCCTGTTGGTGTAGTATCTCAGAATCCAGAGAACATCCATAGTATGGAGTAAATACTCCCCTTGATTAGAGTACTGCATGAAAAGGCGGGTAACTCTATGGACTGATTTAGAGTAGACTCCGCTACTACCTTAGGGAGAAACTTAGGGTTAGTGCGAAGAGCAACACGTTCCTTGTGAAAAATCAAGTATGGAATTTTACACATCAGGGCCTGGAGCTCAGAAATTCTCTGAGCGGAAGTAATGGCCACCAGAAAGAGAGTCTTCCACGAAAGGAACTTCAAATCCGTAGAAGCTGCCGGCTCGAAGGGAGGCAGAGTAAGTTTCTCGAGAACAAAGTTCAAGTCCCAAGGTGGAGCAGGAGTACAGATACGGGGTCTCAGATGGAGGACCCCTCTAAGAAAGGTCTTGGAGACCTCCAATTGAGTGAAAGTTTTGTCTGCAAAGGGGATATGATAGGCTGAGATGGCCACCATGTGTACCTTCAGCGAAGAATGACTGAGACCCAGGTCAAATAGATGACGTAGATACTCCAGCAGAAGCCCCGCTGAGCAGGAGAAAGGTTCCACGTTCTTGGAAGCAGCCCAGATAGTGAACCTTTTCCACTTCATGGCGTAAGTGGATCTAGTGGAGGGTTTTCTGGCCTCCACCAAATCTCCGCCATGAGAGACACCCCAAAACAAGATTGAGCTAAGTCTGCAGGAGCCATACGTGCATCTGAAGGGATCTGAGGCCTGGATGGACCAGGGTCCCTGATCCTGGGTCAGTAAACCTCGAGATAGAGGAAGAGGAAGAGGAGGATCCTCTGAGTATTGTTGTAGAAGAGAGAACCAAAATTGCCTGGGCCAGAAAGGTGCAATCAGAATCATTCATGCTCCTTCTGAAGCTAGTTTCTGCAAGACTCGTGGGATAAGTGGAATTGGGGGAAAGGCATAGACGAATCTGTCCTTCCAGTCTAGAGACAGAGCGTCTCTCCAGAAAGCGCCTCACTCTGGAACGAGCGAGCAGAAGATAGGAAGCTTTGAGTTTAGAGGGAATGCGAACAGGTAGACCTGTGGTGTTCCCCAAAGTCGGAAGATATTGTCTAGGACCCGTTGGTCCAGTTCCCACTCGTGAGTCAGAGCAGAAGAGCGACATAGCTTGTCTGCTAGAGTGTTGTCGACTCCCAGAACGTGAATTGCCGTGAGGTGAATGTCGTGTTGTGGTGCCCAATCCCAAACCCTCACTGCCTCCCTGCAAAGAGGGTAGGACAGAGACCCTCCCTGTTTGTTGATGTACCAAACCATGCACATGTTGTCCATCTGGATGGCTAGGTGGCTGAGAAGGATGTATTGGTGAAGGGCTTGGAGAGCGTACAACACTGCCCGGAGCTCGAGCACATTGATGTGGAGAGCTTGTTCGAGCTTGGACCAGGAGCCCTGGGTCCTATGTGGCCCTAGATGGGCTCCCCAACCTTCGCCCGAGGCGTCTGTGGTTAGAGTCTGGGAGGGGGGAGGACGAAAGAAAGGAACTCCCTGAAACAGGTTCTCTCGAACCATCCACCATTGCAAGTCTTGAAGCATCGGCGAGGAGACCAGAACTGGGTGATCTAGGTCGTCCACTAACTGATCCCATTGGGAGTGTAGAGTCCACTGAGATACTCTCATGTGGAGTCGAGCGCGAGGAACTGTCGGGATAGCAGCCGCCATGAGCCCGAGAAGGTGAAGGACCGACCTCGCAGAGACCTGCCTGCAGCCATGCAGCAGACTTATTTGAGTCTGGAGGGTGGACGCCCTGTCCGGTGGCAGGAAGGCCCTGCCCGTGGTCGTATCGAGAATCACCCCAATAAACTGTAGTCTCTGGGATGGGATCAGGTGAGACTTGGAATGGTTGATGGTAATACCCAGGCAGGCAAAAACCTGCTGGGTAAGGGAGAGGAAGCGCAGGAGTTCCTCCCTAGATGAGGCTGCCAGGAGCCAATCGTCCAGGTACAAGAAAACCTGCACCCCCCTGGTACGCAGGTGGGCCGCCACCACTGCCAGGCATTTGGTAAATACTCGGAGTGCCAAGGATAGACCAAACGGAAGTGCCTTGAATTGGTAGTGGTCCCTCTGGAATGCAAAACGAAGGTATTTGCGGTGAGACGGGCGAATGGAAATGTGCAGGTAAGCATCCTGCATATCCAGGGCACACAGCCATTGACCCGGCCGGAGGAGGGCAGAAGGCTCTGCAAAGAGAGCATCCTGAACCTTTTGTATTCACAAAAGATTCAGGAACTGAGATCAGAATTGGTCTGAGATCTCCTTCTTCTTTGGGACCAGGAAGAAATGGGAATAGTAACCCGTCCCTTGCAGATGAAGGGCGGGTTCTTGCATGTTTCAGCAGTAGAGCTGAAATTTCCTCCTGGACCAAGAGAAGATGTTCCCTTGAATACGACGACTTCAGAGGGGGGTGGCGAGGTGGTTTCTGAAGAAGCTCTATCGAGTGTCCTTCTGCGATGAGCTGAAGCACCCAAGAATCTGTTGTTATCCTCTCCCAGCCCGGAAGGTGGAGGGAAAACCTCCCTCCTACCAGTTCCTCCCGGGAGTCCAGAGACTGTGGGAGAGGGAAGGAGTCAGGTGGTGTGGGGCAGCGCCGCAGCTGAAGCACCCGCTGCTTTTTTGGGCGGGGGGGGGCTTAGCAGCTGTGGGGGCCCAGCGTTTTGTGACCCGCCTTCCCAGGGGTTTCACCTTGGGCCGATTCCGTCTGCGAAAGGGACAGCGCTGCTGCTGATGGGGGCGGTACATGGAATCGATAGACTTCAGTGCCATCCCCATCTCCTGCAAATCGGTGATGATGTCCTTGACATCACCGCCGAAAAGCACCGACCCCTGGAAGGGCGCTTCCTGGATAGCGGATTGCACCTCCGGGACCAACCCTGACATGCGGAGCCAAGCATGATGCCGTAGGCCTATGGCAAAAGCTGAGCTCCATCCAGCAGTGTTCACTGCATCGTATGTCGCACGAAGCATGTGTCGACTGGCCGAACGTGCAGAGCGGACAAGATCAGCCAACTCCTGCTTGACTAGGGAGTCTGGCAGGGAGTCCAATTTGGCTTCCACCTGAGTCAGGATGGCCTTCTGGTAGTCCCCCATATGGCTGACATAATTCAGGGCCCTAATACCCAGCGTGGAGGAAACAAAGATCTTCTTCCCATACTGGTCCAGAAGGCAGGATTCTTCGTTAGGTGGCGACGAGCTGAGGTGTTTTAGGTTGGCCGACCGGCCGTGAGCGGCACTAATCACAACCGAGTTGGCACGAGGGTGAGAATCTAGGAAATCAACACCCTCTGGAGCCTGATATAGCCTATTCGACTTCCTTGGAAGTGGGGCTAAAGCCGACGGCTGTTTCCATATGGTGGTGGTGACGAGGTCGGCATGAGGCTCTATCCAGGGTGGCACCAAGGTAGGAGCTGTCATGGGCAGATCCAGATGTTCAGCGAGTTTCAGACACTGAGGATCTGGTTCCAAGGAGTGCCACTGATGAACCACCTGGATTTTCCTTAGCAACTCCGTAAAAGAAGGATCTTCCAGAGGAGACTTTGGAGGAGTCCTTGGCCTGGGCTTCGACGGAGAGCGTGGCTCGTCATCCCTTTCGGAGCAACCATCGGAGGAATCCGAGGAGTCCGAGGGTGAAGAGGAGGAGGAGGAGGAGGAAGAGGAAAAAGACTCCCTTTCCCGACAAGGGGGAGGAACGGACCCCTTGGGAAGCCCCCAGGGAAGCGTGTTCTGCCCCTCTCTGGACCCAGACAGAAGAGCCCTGGAGTCCGGAGGTGGTAAGGGAGTGTGCCGCCTTGGACGTATGGGAACCTGAGATGGCAAAATCGTCGGTAGGCGGCTCTCGACCTCCCTGGAGAACTGAGCCTTGGCCTCAGCCCACCAGGAGGCCAGAGTCTCCTGCAAGTCCACCGGAGGCTGTGGGGGCGGTGGAGGAGGAGGAGGCGGGGGATAAGGATACAGGTTGTACCCATATGGAGAGTATCCAAAACCCGGCTGTGGAAAGCCGGCGTCGGGTACTTGGCGTCGGTACTGCGGCTTAGAAAAGCCCGGCGTCGGGTACTGCGGGCGCGGATACTGTGGTCCCGATGTCGGGCGCTCGATAGGACAGAGGGTACCTGGGGATGGGGAGCTGCCGGAGCAGACGCCCATCCAGCAACCTCCAGGCGGGTCCACGTTGGAGGGCGGAGGCGGGAGCCCAGCGGTGGGGGGACATCCGGAAGCAGGATGTCGCCCGGAGTCGGTAGAACCGGCGTCGGGGCCAGCGTCCGGGGAGCTGACGTCAGATTCGGTGCACCTACAGGGGGATGGTCTGATGGAGGAAGGTCCCCAGCATCGCCCGTGGATGGAGGGAAAAAATCCCCGGGGTTGGACTGGGGGGACTTTGGGTCCCCAGACGGCTGCGAAGGCTGTGGAGAACCAGGGACGACGGACATGGGGGTCCGTTGTCAGTTCCGTCTCGACCGAGACGTCCGGACAAGCGACGCTGCGGCTTTACGGTGAGCTCCTGGCGGGCACGGAGGACCAGCATCCGGCTTATGGGAGGCGTTCACAGAGGCAGACCGAGGAGAAGGATCGGCCTGGTCTGATGGAAGAGAGCCAGCGCGCCGCCCCAAGGAGATGCGTCTTACGGCCTTCTCCGTGCGGATGTCGGAGGGCCGGCCTTTCATTTCCGAGTCGCCCGCCCAGTAGGCCGCGAGCCTGCAGCCGAACTGGGCGGAGGCCTCCAGTTGCCTGGAGGCCCGAAAGGCCTGAGCGTGAGCCAGATGGCGGGCCAACGCCCTCAGAAACCTCCGGAGGCCGCGTTGAGGAGTGCCCGGAGGGCGTTACCTGTGTCCCGGTGGCTCCCGAGGGAGACGCAGTAGAGGAGCCCTTGTCCCGGTGCCTCTCCTTATCCTTCTTCTTCCAATGGCCTTCGGGGGAAGTGGATGCCTGCCTCAGTTTTTTGAGCTTCTTCTCCATCTAACTCATCTTTTTCTTCAAAATATGGGCTTCCAGGTAGCCGCATTAAAGCTGAGGCAGTGCTGGCACTTCTCGACCGGTCGATCGGGACCTAGGCAGAACAGGCACAGGGAATGGCTGTCCTTGTGCGGGAGTTGGGCGCCGCATGAATCGCACTTATTTTTGTGCTCGGAGGGTGTAGGGGATGACATACACCGGCGATGGTACCTGGCGTTAGTCGAGAAAAAAAATTACTCCGTAGAACCACGAAGATTGGGCTGACGTAAGCACAAACTTTTCCGGGTGAGGCTGCATGAGCTAACGCGGAAAGAACTGAAGGTGAAGGCCAGGTACCGCCCCCTTTATACCGGCATCGCCTGACGCCGGTCACCTGACATGGGGGCGGTCCCTCGCCAGGGACTGCTAGCTAGAAATTTTTCTGTGGGGTCCTGCCGCCTGCAGACGTCCGTCCTATATGTAATTACCTACTGCAAGAGCCCTCTCAAAGATAGGTAGGTTCTCTGGTGAGCAGAGTAAATCACACTATGCCGGGCCAAGGGTGACAACCGGAAGAGAAGTAGCCATGCCATCAGCCTGGTGCAGATCGCTGTCCCTACGACCCTGGTAGCTACCTCAATGGCATCATACGATGCCCTTGCTTGGTGCCTTGCTAGCTCCAGGCCATGTGCAGAGAGAGCAATGGCTTGTCTGGTTTCCTCCGTGTCAGGCATCGAGGCTAGGAGTTGACCTAGCCCAGACCACAGGAACCTATCATAGGTAGCATAGTGAGCCTGATGAGCAGATATAGAAAGCAGCAACCGTGCCAAGTAAAAAGTCCTCCTACCCCAGAAGTCAAATTCATGGAGTCTGCATCTGGGGGCCGGTCATGGTGAAGGGCGCGAAGCCCATCGGTGGTATCCAGTTGCGTCAACCCTGAGCTAGGATGAGGCAGGTTACCTGGAGACTCCAGGTGGGGCACAATACCTCTGGCGGAGATCCCTAGGGGCTGGGACTCCAGAAAAGGGTCTCTGCCAGAAGCGCATCGATTCCTCCCTAAAGGCAGCAGGCCAGTGGGGGCACCACAAGGGTGTCTGCACTGAAATCGCCCAAAAAGGCACGTGTTGAATGCTCTGAATTGTGTTGAGTGGGTGCGGTGACATGCAAGTCCTCCAACGTCCTCACGAGAAAACGCTGATACTCGGTGAGATCAGCAACTGGGGAGATGTAGACAGACAGTTCCTCACCTCCTGAAAAGGAAGATGAGGAGTCAGAGGACCTCAGAGGTTCAGATGTTGGCTGCTCAGGGTGAAGTTGAAAAACCTGTCTTTCCATGCCCTAACATACGAGGGCAATTGAGCAGCCACAGCTCTGAACTGCTCCCAGGAAAGAGGACCGCTAGGACCAAGGATACCTGGGAAAGCAGGAGAATGTGGCAGAGGAGAGTGTGCATAGCCGACAACAGGAATCGGCTCTCCTCCGCCTGGGCTATAGAGCACACCTGGAGCCCCAAGAGAAGAGGCAACTCTGGGAAAACTCCACAGCCGACAGCTGGTCAACCATACTGTGGGCTCCAGAAAAAGGTCACTGCATCGAACCCATACCCTTCGACCCCTCAGTATCCAAAAGTGCCCTCCTCCTCGAAAGAGCCAGCCTAGGCAGCTGGCAACCCTGGTCGGCCCCCGAAGGGGCTATCCAGGGAGCAGCACCCTCCCCTCCTGTAGGTGCTCCAATCGGCCCCAAAGCTGGGCGATCCAGGCACACCACCTGAGGGGGTACCACCACTGAGGGGTCAGCAAACCCTGCCCCCCCCCCCTGAGTCCAGGCTGCAGAGCAATGGTGGCCTGCACCACTGCCTGCTGGTCAGCACCCCCTGACCCTGGTCCCGGGAGCCACTGTCCTCTCCTCAGAGGGGGTCTGGTTCTGGCCTGTCGAGGACACTACCAAGGTGTCCATGTGAGCAGCCAACTCCAGAGTCAGACTGCCTGTCTGACTCAAAGTCTGATTCCCCCTCCGAGAAGGTGGAGATAGAAGTTCTGTGCCAAATGGTGCATGGACGCCCGCTGCCATCCCGACTGAAAGGGGCACCAGACCCAGAGACTGCACCAGAGTCAGTGCCGAGGTCCTCAGCTGCACTGCGAATGGTGTGGGAAGAAGACATGGCGATGGAAGCAGCATCAGAGCCAGAGCCTGTCGTGGTGCCGTCCTGACCCAGCGCCGAGGCCAGAGACGGCGCCGACGACTCCAACTGTGCTCTTGGCACCAAGGTCAGAAACCCCCACAGTGCCGTCCTGACCCACGGCACCATAAGCAGTGCCGAGGCCAGAGACTGCACTGACGACGGCCCCGACAGCGCTCTCGCACCATGGATGGAGCCGAGATCCAAGCCCTCCACAGTGCTGTGTCCTCGCTTGGTACCGCAAGCGGCTCCAGAGCTCCAGAGCTGGACATGGCACCGTGCTCAACCACGGCACCACGAATGCACCGAGGTGAGAAACAGTAAAGGCAGTGAGCATCACCGGCGCCGAGAACAGAGCCGACAGCAGCAACAGCGCAGAGGGACAGACCAGTGCTGACAATGGTGCCATCAGAGCCCACGGTGCCGTGAACAGTGCTGAGGCCCAAGATGGCGTCAACAAACAGCATTGAGGACGGCACTGACCCAGGCCTTCTGGACCGAGGGTACGACACCGGGGGAGCCTTCACCCCTGAAGGGGCGATTGCCAGGGCGGTGCCCCCCACCTGTCCCCGAGGGAAATGGACTGGGCCTCCTGCACCGCGGAAGGGGCTTCTGCAACGGCGAGGCCACTAGAAGCAGAAGCCCCCTCCTCCTCTGTCCATACAGAACTGGGAGGGGACCCGGAGGAAAAGCCAAGAGAGCGTGGCTTGGCCCGAGTTTGCGCCCATCCCCCGAAAGTCAGCGGAGCTCGTCCAACTTTCCACACGTGCTGTTCGATGACATGACGGTCCATGGAGAAGCAGGCGTCGCACAAATCCATGTCATGTAGCGGGCCAAGACACGCGAGGCAACTGTCATGTTGGTCAGTGACGGAATACTTACGGCCGCACGGACACCGACGCATAGGGGTCCATCCCGTCTTCATAGTTTTCTTGCCCCCCAACCGAGATATGACCTACGGAAAAAAACAACACCAAACAAGACCCAATGTTGCAAAATAAAGAAAGGAGCAGTCTTACTTTAATTCCAGGTGACGTCAAGTGGAGCGAAACTGAACCGTCAGGAAAAGATTTGAATGAGCGGAGTCGACGGACTACAAAATGGGGCCGAAGGCTTCAAGATAAACTGCAGGCCTCTCACGCAGCAGAGCTACCCACAAGGTGCGACCTCAACTGTGGGAGATGAAGAACTGGCGGGAGGGTGGAGTCGACAACACCTAACAGCCAACCCGGGAGCACCACGCAGTGCGTCGGTCTCAAGGGCAGCGCCGATGGTGCGTCGACTCCGCGCATCCAAAAAAAAATAAAAAGAGCTCCTGCAGGGTCATGAGCTCTGGCCAGTACCCAAAGGTGATGAATGGTGAAGACTGACACAGATAAGATCCAGAAGATTTCCAAGAGGCGACTGGCTCCAGAGACCTTCCCTTTCCCACAGCTATGAACAGCAGCAAGAAGAGATCCAGCTGCACAAGTGGCACTGCCCCTTTCACTGACACCAGCCTGAGTGCCAGGAGCTGAAGTGGTGCTGGACCCCGGCTCCAAGGAACCCACCGGTACAGGCCCAGTGTATAACTGCAACTCCACCGCCAGGAGCGTCCGGACCCCCGAGGGGGTACCAGACTGGGAGAAGTGTGCAACCATCCCCTTGGGAGGGGGAGGGGCTGGCTCTCCCACAGACCCCTCCCCCAAGCCTCCCATCTCAGTGGGATGAGGGGAAGAAGAGGTCTGCTCTCCCTCAGTATGTATAGTACTGGGGATGGGCTCTGGGGAAGTCCCCAAGGACCTTAGCTTGGAGTCTCAAGTGCAACCCCTGCCTCCGAAGGTGAAAGGTCCCATCCCCACTTCATCACATGGATCTCTAAAGTGTGGAAGTCCACAGATAAGCAGGCATCATAGTGGTCCATGTCACATTCCACTCCAAGGCAGGTCCAGCAGCAGCAATCATGTCAGTCCTGGACTGACATTTTTCTCCCACAGGGGCACCGATGCATGGGAGGAGACTCCATCCTTCTTGCTCAACTTCTTCTGTTTCTTATGCCCCTGGGATCTTGACATGACTATGGAAATAAAACAAAACCAACAAAAACAGGGATTGGCACCGTAAAAGGGGCCAGAGAAGAAAAAGGCAGCAACGAAAGGCCAAAAAGAGTGATACAGCATCGAGTGAGCAGCAATGAACAGAACTAGGCCGTGTGATGCAGTGGAACTGGAGAATGCTCCCATGAGTGCTACCTCAATGATGAGAAGAACAGAACTGAGGAGGTGGGGGGGGTGGCATCAGTTACTGGCCAGCACACGAGCACCATGCTGTACATTTGCCTCGTGGGCGGTGCCGTCCCCAACATTGGTTCCCTACCTCAAAAGCTTGAAAGGCATATGCTCCCTCGGGGTCCCCATGCCTCCAGCATAGACCCACTAGTGATGAATGGTGAAGACTGATTCTTGGAAGATCATTACTGAGCAGTTCAGGGTTATATGCTGTGACAGTCACATGGGATTATTAATCTGCAATACATCAAAGAGGCCCAATGCAAATTTAAAAATAGGCTGCATCTCCCACCAAGTATCGTGCAAAACTTTAACAAATGAGAGTCCCCAGCATGTGGTATGTAAAGGGAGGTGTGAGATACGCCTGTATTGCTTCTGTTGGGTAAGGAGCAGCATGACTCACGCGACTGGTATCTCTATTCTAAAGTGGAATGTGTTGCCCTGGTGAGGCCAAGAAATGCGTTCGATACTTGGGTCTCACATGTGAAACCATCAATAGGCATGTGGAAGGAAATGTTGGTTAGGACACTCCCACTGGATTGTCTGACCTACAGTATAAGTTTAAGGGGGCAGACAGATGCATTTGACACACAGTGGTGGGCCCTTTTTAGGGCTGCAGTGGGCATAGACCTGCAGACCTCTTGCTACCAGAAAAGGACTCAGCTGCTTTCCTTCCGACCGAACAATATGTTGGCGTTTCACCACAATCTCCTCCACAAGACATGAATAACTGTGCTGTCTGTATTCATTGCAGCAGTCCCACAGCACGCGCTATTTTTTTCTGTCTGTGGAACGAACAAAGTTTCCCATGTCTGTTCCTCTGTCTCTCTCTCTCTCTCCCTCCCACCTTCTTTCTCTGTCTTTGACTAAAGCAGCAGTATCTGATATCAAATAGTTTTGATTTTACTGCCAAACTATCTATAAATAAAAGATTTTAAGATGCATAGGGCCAGATATTCAAAACTTTGCCCCGGGGCTAAATTAGCACTGCCCGGCAGGCAAACTTAGCCCGGAGCACAAAGCAAGCCATATTCAAATGGAACAGCCCAGGGCACACAGCTTCTCAATATAGCGTGGGAATGAGGCTGGGCAAACTGGGCTGAGAGTGCGTTGCAAACTTAGCCTTGGAATAAGATAGCTCTGAATATGGCAACCAGGAAGTGCAAACCACAACAGCAACACAATGCACAGCAATGTGAAGGTAGGTAGAGGTGAACTATGTGGCCAATGTGTGTGCCAGTAAATGTATGGACAGTACAGCTGCAGGCAGCAGCGTATGTGAAATACAGTGTGTAAAACTGTGAAATATTCCCTAGATTATTTGCTCAAGCGCTAACATGTTTACGGAGTTTAAGCGCAGGGCTAAACCGTTAGACGGGTGCAAACACGTTTGCCCGGCGCTAAACTTTGCCATTTTCAAAAGTGACATGCAAATGAGCCTACTTAGGTAATCTCTGGGCAAACATTCAGATTAGCATCTCATTATGCCCTGATTTGCATGTAGTTTGCACCTGGCTAACGGTTTAGCCCTGCACTAAACCGGCGCAAACGTGTTAACGCTGCACAAACAGTTTGGGGAATATTATACAGTTTTGAACACTGTACTTTCTCATGCGCTGCTGCCTGCAGCTGCACTGGGACAACATGGCATAGGCACAGATGGTGGTGGTGCTGCATGCAACTGTCACACTGTAGGTCATGCTACAGTACACAGCAGGCACTACAGTAGCAAGGGGGCCAGTAGTGTGTGAACACAGCAATGCCTATGGTGTGTAGGGCAGTGATGATGACTGCACTATACACAGTGAGAGGCCCAACCTGCAGGTGTTTGCTGACAGTGGACATTACTGTTACGCTGTTGTGTGACCCACAGATGCTGCACCTCTGGCATGGGATACTCACAGTGACATGTACATGTCCGGCTTTGTGTGCTGTGGCAGTTGTACAGCTGTGCGGTATGTGGCCGGGGGGGGCATATATTATCAGAAAGGCACACTGGTGTTGGGGTATTCCCAATACTGGCCCATGTGCACTGCATGATGTGTCCCAGCCCTGTGGCTATACCTGATCTGTGGCACAGCCTGGCCAGCCATACACTCTCCCCTCAACATCTTCCATGCCCACAGTGCTGCAGGTGTATGCTGGCATCTGTTGGTGTCCACAGAAGAGTGGTCCACAGGTGTGTGCTGTATGGCCACACTGCCATGCTGTCCACTGGCGGCAGGGTCACCACTTACTGCCTGGCATGGCTGGGACTGGTGGCAGATGATGGCATCATTGTGATGCCATCAGTTAGCAGCATGTTTCCTTTATGTTTGGCTTTATGTGTCATATTTATTTGTTAGGGTTGCGCAAAACCGCGCAAACACCCGCGCAAAGCTGATTGTCCAGGGTTAAGACAAGCTTTTCCTGGGCGGTAATGTGCAACACGCTAAGTCGCGCAAAACCACTTAGCACGGTGCTAGTCACTGAATATAGCATTGCGCCTGTATTCATGTCACTTTGCCCTTGCATACATTATGATTTTGCCCGGCGCTAATGCAGTTTGTCCGTGCCATTTGGCCTTTTGAATATAGCAGACCCGCGCTAATCCCGCGCTAAACCTGCGCAAATGTTTTTTGCCCGGCGCAAAGTTTTGAATATCTGGCCCATTGCTTTCCCCAATTTGCACGCACCCCTCGCCCGATCCACCATTACATTTTCCAAGCAGCGTGGGAAAGCTAAACAGACAAGCACTGCACTAGACAGACTATTCTGAGATGCTTACTGTGTTTGTAAACTGAGTGTGTGCTCCCGGCTGCTTCATTTATGCTGTGTTGCAGCCATGGAGACCAAGCAAGCATCTACATTGTACAAAGCATGAAAAAAAATATGTGTCCCAAGGAAGACACAGTGCAGTACCTTATCCACACAAGGTATTTTATAAAACAATACCGTATACCAGACGTGATGAATCTAAGCCATTTGAAACTATTTAAAGAGTTACTGTACTGCTTGGAATTAATAGTCATTTTCAGATGCAGTCAGTTATCACTTCCAATATCTGAAGTATTTTTTTTTTATTTTCTGTTTGCTAATTAAAAGATTTTCCATCTGGCAGTACTGGGGTGATGTGTGAAGCAGCACTCTGTCTGGAGGAAAAAAAAGTCAGTTCTGTTCCTCCCACTACATCATCAGAAAGAAAAAATTACTCACCTTAATAATGTTGTTTCTTCTAATGGAGTCTTGCGATATAATGACAATTGCAGTTTGTCCCACCATTAGAACTGCTCCGGAGGTGAAAGGGTTAACTACCATTCTAAGAATGGAGTTTGGAGCGCGAGCTCGGTTAGAGAAGCTCTGTCTGGATAATTTCAAACTGAAACTGTCAGATCTTTATGAGCAAAAACTCACTAAGGTTCTGTGTGGAAGCTGTAACCTACACTAGCCAACTGGCTACCTAAATATTAACACATATTCCTGGTCCCAACACAAAGACTCAAGTCAGGGAACCAGAACACAATAAAATAAGGTAGAATAAAACACCACACCCAAAACCCAAAGGGTGAAAACAAATAATGGGCATAACGGTGCCCACACTGGACTGCCCACCCCATACCCAAGTAGAAGTTCTGAGAGGGGCAGGCTGGGGAGGTCATAATATAGTAAGACTCCATTAGAAGAAACAACATTACTAAGGTGAGTAATTTTTTCTTCAAACAACATGAAGTCTTGCTATATTATGACAATTGCAGAATACACAGCAGTACCTCCATGGAGGAGGGACAGAACCTACTTAGGGAATAGGCTCTGAAGCACGGCTGTGCCAAATCTAGCATCCCTCCTGGCCTGGATATCCAAGGAGTAATGCTTGGTGAAAGTGTGTACCGTTTTCCAGGTAGCTGCTTGACATATCTCTAAAATAGGGATGTCTCTGGCAGCAGCTATAGACGCAGCTGTACCTCTGGTAGAGTGAGCCCTCAGGCCTGAAGGGGGAACCTTTCCCAGTTTTTGATAACAAAATTGGATACAAGAGACAATCCACCTGGCAATGGATCTCTTAGTGGCAGGTTTACCTTTACCAACCTCACCATAAGTGAGAAAAAGTTGGAGGGATTCGAACCTATGACCCTTGATACGCTCTATATAGTAACTAAGGGCCCTCTTAACATCTAAGCTGTGCAGCCTCCTCTCACCAGAGGAGGAATGGTCAGTAAAGAACACTGGAAGGGAGATAGATTGATTAAGATGGAAATCTGAAACCACCTAGGCAAAAACTTCCTGTTAGTCCTAAGGACTACCTTATCCCTGTGAAAGAAATAAAGTCAGTCTCCCACACACAAGGCTTAGTAACTCACTTATGGCCTGGCGAAGTGATGACTACTAGAAAAACAGTTTTCCAAGTCAAATACTTGAGCTCTGCAGAAGACAGAGGCTCAAAGGGGGGTTGCATCAACTGAGCAATGCAAACATTAAGATCCCAGGCAGGGGCCGGGTCCCTGAAAGGTGGATTAGCATGAAGTAATCCCTTGAAAAACTTGGAAAATACAGGGTGAGTGGAAAGGGAAGAGGGCTGTCCTGCTGAAATAAAAGCAGAGACAGCTGCCAAATGCACTTTCAGGGTAGCTGGTCTCAGGCCCAAAGAATTAAGATGGACCATATAGTCCAAAACAATGGGCAAATCAGCAGATTCCGGGGAAATATGCTTACCCGAGCACCAGATGGAAAACCTTTTCCATTTAGAATTATAAGTAGCCCTAGTGGAAGGCTTCCTAGAAGCCTTCAGGATGTCGAGAACACCTTGAGAAAGGTGTAGGTCAGCAAACTCTAACTCCTCAAGAGCCAGGCCTTGAGGTTGAGGGATTTGAGATTCGGATACCAAACCCTCCCCTGGGCACAAGATAACAGGTTGTGTCTCCTGGGGAGGCACAGAGGAAGATGGACTGTTAAGGACAGAAGGAGTGGGTACCAGGGCTGCCTGGCCCAATCTGGAGCAATCAGAATCATCCTGCAAGGCTGGGATCTGATTTTGACTAGCACCTTGAATAGGAGAGGGAAGGGAGGAAAAGCATATAGAAACTTCCTTTCCCAATCTAGGAGAAAGGCATCCAGAGGGACTGAGCCCATCACTGGGGGCCTGCAACAAAACAGTGGAAGTTGGTGATTGTCTGGGGCTGCGAAAAGATCTATCTGAGGGGTGCCCCATCTGGCAAAAACTATCCCCAGTACTTGGGGATCCAGTGACCATTCGTGATGGCCCTGGGAAATCCTGCTGAGAGCATCTGCCAGGACATTGTCCTTTCCTGGGAGGTGAACTGCTATCAGGGAAGTGTTCAGGGAATAAGCCAGAGACCACAACTTCATTGCTTCGGTGCACAAGGCCGAAGACCGAGTGCCCCCTTGTTTGTTGATGTACCACATTGTGGTGGTGTTGTCTGTTCTGACTTGTACCACTTTGTTCTGAACAGATGCAGAAAACACTTGAAGTGCTAGAAAGACAGCTCTCAGTTCCAGCAAATTGATGTGGAGCAGAGATTCCTGAGGGGACCACACTCCCTGAGTGGAGAGGTCGCCCATGTGAGCTCCCCATCCCAGAAGGGATGCATCCATAGTGAGGGTCAAGGAATGAGACAGAGGAATGAAGGGGACCCCCAGTCTTAAATTGCTCTGATCCTGCCACCACTGAAGGGCCTGGATCAGGGTTCGAGTCACTGGGACCAACTTGGAAAGGGGATCTTTTCTCTGAGACCAAAAGGCTCTCAAGTGAAACTGAATGTCCCTCATCTGAAATCTTGCTCCTTGCACTACAGCTGTGGAAGCAGCCATGTGCCCTAGGAGCTGTAAGAAATGTCTTGCTGGTCGAGAGACCTGCAGAGTGAAGGAGGAGGCCAGGGCCACCAGGTTCCTTACCCTCTCTAAGGGTAGGAAGGCTCTGGCCTGCTTTGTGTCCAATTCTGCACCTATGAAGGTGAGTACCTGAACAGGTTCCAGAACTGACTTTGGAAGATTGAGCAAGAAGCCCAGAGAGGTGAGCAGCTGCTGGGTAACTTGCAGGTGAGATCTGACCTATTCTGGAGACTGAGCCTACAATGAGCCAGTCGTCTAGATAGGAAAGACAGCAATCCTTTGCCTTCTTAAATGAGCAACTGCTACTGCCAGACATTTTGTGAATACCCTTGGGGCAGAGGTGAGGCCGAAGGGCATTGCTCTGAACTGGTAGTGACCTGAGGGCAGTTCGAATCCGAGGTACTTTCGGTGGGAGCTTCTGATTAGAACATGGAAATAGGCATCCTTGAGGTCCAGGGAAGCTAGACAGTCCCCTGGCCTTAGAGAAGGTAAAATCATTGCCAGAGTCACCATTTTGAACTTTGGCTTCAAAAGGTGCTTGTTCACATATCTTAGGTCTAAAATGGGCCGCCATTCTCCTGTCTTTTTTGGGGTAAGGAAATATCTGGAGTACAGACCCTTGCCCTGGTGTAGGGGGGAAACCCTTTCTACAGCTCTGAGAGCTAGGAGGGTTGAGACCTCTGTTTCTAAGGTAAAGGTCTCTAGAGGGTTTGCAGGTTTAAAAAATCTGGCTCTCATCTTTGGAAATGTTTTGAAGCTGAGAACCAGACCCTGGCTTACTACTTCCAGGACCCATTTGTCTGATGTTAGAGACTCCCAGTCCTGGGCTGAAGTAAGCCAGCCTGCCCCTACAGGAAGTGGAGAATCGCCCTGGGCACCCCATCAGGGTGCCTGTTTGGCAGGGGCTTTAGGCTGAGGGGTGGAGCAGACCTACTTGCCCCGCCTGCCTCTCCCTCTGAAGAACCCCCTCTGAGCATAGCCGAAGAAGCCTGGGTTTGGTAAAAGGCCTGTGAAAGGGCCTACCTCTACCCCTGGGGTCTGTTTCTGAGGAGTGGCTTGCCGCTCCTTGGCTTGTGCACTCCTATAAGTTGTTCTGTATTCATCCATTTTCTTCATGTAATTCTCTGTTTGCTCCCAAACAGAGAATTCCCCACCACAGGAAAATCCATGGCCTTAGTCTGGGTATCCCGTGACAAGTTAGTACACCTGAGCCAAGCTAACCTACGAAAGGCCACAGATGTAGCCATGACTCTAGAGGATACATCATTAGAATCCACAGCTGCATGGAATTGCACCTTGGAAGCCTCAATACCATCAGTAGCCACCTGCTCCAGCTCCTTGGCAAGCTGGCCAGGGGCCTGTTTAGCCAAAGCCATGACAGTGTCCCATCTAGATTTTTGGTATCTTGCCACATAAGCCATGTAATTTGCTTGTCTGAGTCCCAAGGACGCTGCCATGTATTGTTTTTTAGCCATGGCATCAATCTTCCTGGAGTCCTTGTCAGGAGGATGTGAAGCCAGGGGAATGTTAGCTTTATCACAGGCTGCAGCCTGAACTACCCCAACATGACTGCATTGCTGTGAAAGAAAATCTGTATCAGGACCTGACAAAGTGTACCTCCTGTCCATCTTTTTGTCAACAGGAGGTACAGAATTAGGGGCTTTTAGAATTTTTATTGTTTGCTTCCTAAAAGACTTATGTAAGGGGATAGATAATCTCCTAGACTCTGGGATATCCATCATTTCCACAAAATCAGGTTCCTCCTGCTCATCCACAGCTTCCTCTAATGGGAGCTGGAGGGTTTCAGCAACCTTTTTATAAAACAAAAAATGAGAAGGGGACTCAGAAAGCATAGGGGGAGATTCTAAAGGTCTGTCTGGGGAGATGTCCGGTTCAATGGGCACATCCAGACTCTCAAAGTCACATTCACACTGTTCATAATCCTCCTCCCCCTCCTCTGGTTCATAAAAATCTCCAATATCATATTCTTGAATCGGTGGAACCGACCGAACCGACCTTCTACCAGACAGTGGCGGTTCGGATGAATTTCAACGGAGAAAATGACTGTACAATTTGTATAGCTTTTGCTATTTCTGCAGCAGTTGGAGAAGGAATTTTGGACTCCATACCTGCTGATTTTTTAGTTTTCTTTGCTGGAACTGGCTCCTCAGAGCCAGCTTTACGTTTGCCTGAGGAAGTCTCGCCCTGGTCAAAGGACACTCCCTCCGGTTCGGTTGGCACCGAACTGGGCTGGCCATCCGGGTCAGCGGACTTTTTGGCCTCTCGTTCCCTGAGCCTGCCCACTCTCTTATCCAGGGTGGCTGCAGGGAAATTCTTACAAATCTGGCAGTCTGAATTAGGGTGGTCAGACCCAGACAATAAACACATGTGAGTGTGTGGGTCAGCCTTGGCTACAGACACTACAGTGTTGAAACCAGTGGGCCGGTTTTCTTTGGGTTTCTCAGACATGATGCCAGCCTAACCAACAAACTTGCCCTTTTAACGGCAGTGCCAGGCAAGACACCCTTATCGGTTCCCAACCGTGTCACGGGTCGTGGAAAAAACCGTAATGAAATCCGTTTTTTTTAGAACCGATAAGAACCGGGAACCGCACTCTAAAAGCTTTAAAATGTTTATACTTTAAAGTTTTAACCAACCTGATCGGTTCGAACCGAACCGATAAACATTTACAAGTTCCACACAGAAATAAAAACCTGTCTATACTTACAATACCACAGACAGAGCTTGAACCGATCGGTTTGCGGTTAAAAATAATAATAGTTGCGGTTAAATTTAACCAAGAAAATACTGTTTAAACCGAGAAATGAACCGAGCAGTAGGAGAAATCTCCAGAGCGACTGTTCAGTGAGGCGGAGTAAAGAATCTGACAGTTTCAGTTTGAAATTATCCAGACAGAGCTTCTCTAACCGAGCTAGCGCTCCAAACTCCATTCTTAGAATGGTAGTTAACCCTTTCACCTCCGGAGCAGTTCTAATGGTGGGACAAACTGCAATTGTCATAATATAGCAAGACTTCATGTTGTTTGAATGAGACCGAGCACCTTGAGGCACCACAGTCCTCGCAGCCTGAGCAATGACTTTCATAAGCTACCAATCACAAGGCAGGAAATTGTGACTTCACTAGTAACTAGGGAGAGCCAGTCCCTGCTGCTTCATGTGAAAGTGAAACCTGGCAGTGAGACGTGGTTCTCGTTGGTTACTAGCGATATCATAGCTAGTGTGGTCTCAGTGTTGATGTAGTGGGAGGAACAGAACTGACCTTTTTTTTCTCCTCCAGAGTGCTGCTCCACTCATCACCCCAGTACTGCCACGTGGAAAATCTAATTGGCAAACCAAAAAGAACAAAACACTTGAGATATAAGAAATGATAGCTGATTCCAACTGAAAGTTACAATTAATTGCAGGCAGTTTCCCGGCAATACACTACCTCTTTAATTGTCAGTCATGGAGAATATTCAGGCATGGGGAGCACATCAGTTAAATAAATGATGAATACGCAGTCCTTTGTGTTTATTTTGTTGTCAAAAAGCCTTTTTACATTACTTAAATGCAATCAACTAAACGAGCGCAGTAATCGGACACTGTGGACAGTTTTCAGATTTCAGCTCCCACTTCTGTCTACATGTATGAAACAGTTTTGTGAAGCTGGCTGTCAATCACACAGCCACATTCATGAACTTGCATATGCAAATGCGCTACGTTCTCCGACCTTACGTCACTCGCAAAGCAGTGCTGTTTTTTTACAGGAGTGGACATATTTAATAACTTGAGTCCTTAAATAAAAAAAAAAAATAGTAATAACTTTCTCAAAAGTGCTTTGTCAACAGAGTTTTAAACATATAGATAGAGAATGTGGACTCCTTTGAAATTGTGACTGAAAAGGTGACTCAGTTTTCTCAACATGCTAACAAATAGTGCTGCTTTAGCATTCAAGAAGCTGCTTTCACTTGTTGTCAATCTGCCGTTTTTTTCTCCCACCAATCCCAGAAACCTAACAGTGACACTGGGGGTGCCTCGGTCATTTTGTTTTTTTCAGCGATCCCTACCCTCACTACCGCGCATGTGTGGATGTTTCTTTTCTTTTTCTTAATCGTACTTTTCCCTCCTGCCCACCCGACCCTCCCTCTGGCACCAGCCACCCCACACACCACCCCTCCAGAAATACTACAGTGACACTGAGGTGCCAAATCCCCAGTTTTCCAATGAGAATCCTTGTTCGTTTTTTTCTGTTTTTAAACCCTGTAAAAGAAAAACATCCACTGCGTCTTTTGCCCGTAACTGCCCCCCACCCAACCCTCCCTCCTCAACACTCACGCCCCCAAGCCCTTACTGCCCATCAGGGGTCCAACTGTGATCCTCTCTGGACCACAGACACATCTTCACTCTTCAAAGCCGGACCATGAACTGAAGAAACAGGTATGTGATTCAATTTATTTCAATGGTGTTTTGAACTTAGTGGCATAACTTGGGCATTTCTGCATATTTTTGGCCCAAATTTTCAACATGCCTTTTTTGGGACCCTGTCTCATGAACAATTGCTCTGACATTAGGCAAATCTGTCCCAAAAGGTGATTTCACGGTCCCTGCATGAAATCACCTTTTGGGCAGGAGTTGAACATTTTTTCTGCTCTTGTTCATGAGGTGGGGTCATAAGAAGGCTATGTTGAAAATTTGGTACAGAAATATTAAAAAAAATATCAAAGTTTATTTATTTATTTGTTTTTATTTAGTTTTTGTTGACCAGGTAAGTGCACTAGACAAATCCTGCCTATTTTCAGGCATGACCCGGTGGGCTGGGGGGATACAGATGAATGCCAACTGACCTTGAACCAGATCAAGCTGTTGGTGGTATTTAGTGAATGAGGGAAATTTGGCCAGGACACCGGGGAAATTCCCCTGCTCTGCTTCCTGTGAGCAGAGGGGACCCTTTTGCTGGTGACTCCAAGATGGCTGCTGTTCCAGATATGGCCACTCTGCAGAGTTCGTTGGAGGAAGAGGACGTATGTGAGCCAGGGGAGCGAGCCTCCTCCTCGGGGCTTGAAAATGAATAGGCTTTCGGTCCCGCAGTACAAACGGGAACGTTTGGTTTTGTTCATGATAATGCTGCTGTTGCAAAGGATCGTATGAACAAAAATATGGCTGTATCTATGATAGAAGTGAACTCCTTACCTCACGAATTGTTAGTGTCTCTGATATCTTCTACTTTCAACAAGGGAGGTGAGGATAGTTTCCTTTCGAGTGAACCTACATCGTTTTCAATTGACAAGCCTGTCATTGCGGAGGACGCAGTTGCTTCAGTCTGCGACACCGCACAGGTGAATGAGAACCCTTCAAGCTTACCAACCTTACAAACTGTACAGAACAAGAGTTTATCCGGAGGAATTTCAGCTGGCAGCATAGTTGCTGGTTATGGCGAGTGCCAAGAGCCAAGTCCCGGTGGTGAAGCTACAAATTATGGAACCTCTGTTAAAACACTGCAAGGTCAGTCTTCTCGTACTACAGTTTCAAGCTTTCAAAATATTCCCAGTGCTAGCACGTTGCCTGGCAACAAGCAACCAAAGCTTTTACCATTGCTCGGTTCCTCGATAATGGAAGAGTCAAAACTGCAAAATGCTGTATGTATGTTACAAAGAGGAACGGTATATCAAACAGAGCGCCTCTAGCCAACGCATACTACCATCCTTTTCCTTTACAAACAGAAATAAGGGTTCCCCAGATATAATAAAAAATAAAAGAGCTGCCTTAACAGCAGCAAATCGGAACTTGCCTATGAATCACATACAGCAGACTGTAAATAAAAATAAACTCTCTCAGAAGATCTCTACTTCTAAATTAATTCAGCAAGCATTTTCCCTACCTGCTAAAAATGCAACTGAAAATAAAGACTGGGCTCCAGAGAAAGCGCTATTAGATTCTGGATGGAAACTAAACCCCTCAGGAACATGGATTCCAGACCCAGATTGGTCGTCAGTTTCTCCCTTGTCTTCTCTCCCCTCAGAGTGGTTTCCTGCGCTCCAGAAATTATCTGAGCCTCGGATACTGCAACCTGGAACTGATAAATTAACTGATTCTTTACCATCTATACCGGAGAAAGTAGGAACTAATGTCATAGTGGACGAAATAATTCTCAACGATCCTTCTGTGGACCACCCCCCCATTAGACCTCTTCTCTCAGATCTTTTTACACAATCCCGTAAAGACTCAGCCCCTCGAAGAAACGCTGTCTGCATACGCTATAAAGGGGGATTAGTAGATCGGCCTGACCGTGTGTATGTGGGGAAACTTCTTCTAAAAGAATCTCTGCAGTTTTCACCTAAAGATGTGTTTGCCTTCATTAATATCTCAGGGGAGGACAATTATGACATCAGCTTTAGATCTGTCTTTCTGCTAGATTTATTTTGGCAACGATACAACCAGTTGAAATTTTCCCCGTTATGGTCTCCATTTGTCGTTACTCCCCTTACTCCATCATTAATCAAATATGTGACTATAATGTTCAGAAATGAAGGGGTTCACGTTGATGACATTTCCTTTTGGCTCTCTCAGAAATGCGAGGTGTTAAGTAGCCCTGAGGCAGTATTAGACTCTGAATTATTTTGGAATGGTAGTTGGAGGTATAAGGTGAAACTACAACAAGTTAACAATGAAATTAAACACATTCCTAATTCCTTTTCTTTAGGGAGAGATAGGGGGGTATGTTTCTACGCTGGGCAGCCTCGGGCATGCTATAAATGTGGAATAGGACACATCTTTCTAGTTCCTGTGACACCACCAGATGTGAGATATCGGGAACTTGGACATGGTAATTTTCAGTGTGCTAACCTAGTAAAATGTGACTTATGAAGAGTCAGGTCATGGGTACAGGAACTGTCCGTGGGCGGCTTCTAACAAAGCCTCTGTCAATAGCCCCGAGTTAATAATACAAAAAGCTCAGGATGAAGCCCTTTCTAAAAATCAGAAAAAAGGCCTTCACACTAAGATCACAAAGGTTGAAGGGGTAGAGGAAGAGAGAGAGAGAAAGGTCTTGGGGTCTGAACCTGCTGTTATTTCTAAAGCAGGGTGTGGGCCTCCTGACCCCCTTAATGTTCAAGAGTTTCCACCAGTTTGTTATCATGATCCTGTAAAAACTAAACCTCTTAGTTCTAACCCTGTGGAGAAAAGAGTTACTAGAAGTTCTAAACCTGTCACGGCCCCCTCCCAAAAAAAAAACATCCCCGACTTCAGTAGACATTCCTAATTTTGAAATGAGAAAATTCTTATGCTATTTTAGATACTGTTACAGGGATTCTGACATGGATACTGGTACCCCGCCTTATCACAATCCTATGGGAGTAAAACTTCTTCTACAGATTATATAGGAAGAAGCAAAAAGAGGAAGAAACCTAAATGTTTATGATTCCCTTAATGTTTGATCTCTAAATTGCAGCAGTCTTTTGAATAACTGCAAAAGAACTGCTCTTTTTATTTTTCATCAGTTTGGCCTCGATATTTGTTTTTACAGGAAACATGGGTCTATACTTCAGACCAGTGTCGGTCCTTAAAATCTGAATGGATCTGGGACCATCCTATTGGTCCTTTGGATTAGACAGAGCTGACGGTGTGGGGATTCTTTTGGTTCTTTTAATTTTACTCTCAAAAATTGGTGGATCTTATACCAGGAGACTACTTATCATTGATGGATTATGGAAACAGGCTGATTTTCGCTTTATAATAGTCTATGGACACAGACAAAAGTAGGGTAGGGTGGCTATTGTAGAGCCCTCTCCCTTTTTGGCTACCTCTAGTTATATTATTTTGGGGAGATTTTAATTGTGAAGTTTCTGGTTTAGTAGGGGTAAAGCAGGGAAGAAAAAGTATTGTGACACTATTGCCTTAGAGAGGGTTATTAACTTAGCAGGTTTTAGGAATGGGAGGAGTTATCAGGATAAGGGGTTGAATTACACCTTTAGAAAGGGGTCTTTGATATCTACCATAGATTATCTTTTATTTCAAGGAATTTATCCCTTCTGGTCCATAAAACTCATATTACTGAATTCTCTGACCATTTGTTCATCACTCTTTCCTTTAGTGATCCCCTACACAAACCTATAAATAAACCACGACGGAAACTAAATGCTTCTGTTTTGCAGGACCCAGGGGTTGTAAAAGGTATATCTTCTCTATTGGCTGCCCGAGTATCTGTTATGGTTTTATATGAGGATTTACGGGACTGGTGGGTGGATACAAAAGATGATATCAGGAAATTCTTCCAAAACTATGGGAAACAACGAGTTACTGCTAAATGTTTACGATATTTAAACCTCAGGAAGAAACTCCAGGGGCTGTTTTCAGTGGCTAATACTTCTAGAGATGATTTTTCTGCCCAAATCTCCCTTACAAAGTCTGCTATGAGAGATTGTCAGTACGAAAGAGCACAGACTTTACGTTCCGAGCTTTCCTTTGGCACTCAAAGAACACCATTAGGGGACCCCTTTGAGGCCTTTAAGGACAAAAGGAGCTCTTTAGGATTAGAGGTGTTACAAAATAAGGAAGGGAAATTTAAAACCTCCCAGGATGATTTATTTCCTATTATCCAGGATTATATAAAGGAACAGGAAGGGCCTAAGATCCAAAGTTGTGATGTTCACCAGTTTTTTCAGGATTTTACTATATCTCCCCCATTTGGTCAGGAAGTGTATAAATTAGCTGATTCTATATCTCAGCAAGAGATTTTGGAAGTTTTTTCTTCCTTAAAGGGTGGAGTTTCTCCGGGATTGGATGGGTTGTCTTATGAATTCTTTAAACAATTTGGTGAGATTTTAGCTCCCTGTCTTGAAAAGGTTTTTCCTTTCTACGGTGTTCATTGTTTACCTTTGCAGTTTTGACAGGATTGTTGATATTTATTTTTAAGGGTGGTGATAGAACTCTTTTATGTAACTGAGACCTATAACCATTTTGAACTCAGATTTCAAGATACTATCCCAAATATTAAATAGAAGGTTGAGATCAGTGTCGCTGAGTTGTTATATCCTCTTCAGTTTTATGGCATTCCAAATAGGAAAATTTTGTCTGCACTTACCATTCTTAGGAAATAATAGAGTTTTCAATAGGTCTCCCAATTGGCACTGCATCCTGTCTCTTGACCAAAATAAGACCTTTGACAGGGTATCTCGTTCCTATTTATTTATAGTATTAGAGAAATATGGTTTACATTATGATTTTGTCTATTGGATTAAATTAATGTATAAAAAAGTTGTAGTATATCCTGTCATTAAGGGTCAGTATTCCTTCCCAGTTTCAGTTAACTTTGGGGTACGACAGAGCTGCCCTTTGAGCCCTTTATTATATGCATTTCCTTTGGATCCATTACTTAAAATGTTAGATCAGGTGGATGGATTACCAGGCATTTCTGGGCATTTGCTTTCAGATACGGTGATTGTTCAAGCCTATGCGGATGATATTTGTATTTTTCTGACTGCATTGGTTCAAATTCCTATTGTCCTAAGTTGTATTGCTAATTATGAGAAGGTTTCTAACTCAAAAATTAATACAAAGAACTCTAGAGGGTTGCTTTTAGGGCCTATAGATCAAGATCAGTTTACAGTATCTGATATTGTGTTTTCCTCCTTACCATGTAAAATCTTAGGAGTAATTTCTGGAGCTCAAAATCTCCCTGGGGATAATTGGGAAATTGCATTGAAAAAGGCAGAAGGAAAGGTTCAAAGGTGGAAGGGATGGAGGTTATACAAAATAAAAAGGATTTTTGTTATTAAAAAAATTATTATTCCTGGGCTGTTATATATAGCCTTGGTATATCCTCCTCCGTTAGCCCTGGAAACACGTTTGTATGCATGTTTTTTTTTTAGTGCTTTGGGGGAGTAGGCTTAACTCCATTAAACGTTGCTATACCTATCTCCCTATTTCTAAAGGGGGTTGGGCATGGTGGATCCTCTTAGTTTTTTTAATGGGCTTTTTCTTGCTCAGAACTTTAATTTTGACCCCTCCTTTCCGTTATTGACTCAGCAGTTATGGGTAATGAATAACTTTAAACCCTTTTTGGTGTTTGAGGCACCTTACCCAGTTCCCAAAAGTATATATATCCCAGGGTTTTTAAACCGTGTGCTCAGAGTTGTTTAAATGGTCCCTTTCTTTTCATGTATTAAAGATAACATAATGGGTGGATTATATTTCTTTTTTGGGAAAATTGTATCCAAGTGAACCTGTATTTGTTAATTGCCCTTCTTTTTGCACTGAATTTGTTCTTAAACAACTTAATTATCATAGGATTCCTTCTCAAATGTGGGAGGTGCTATGGCTGTCAGTCTATAGAAGGTTATATGTCAAGGGGAATGCTAAGCATAAAATGATTGGCGAAAGATATTGTCCATATATGCTGTGTTAGGTGAAGGAGGAAACTATGGATCATTTTTTATTTAAGTGTTCCTATGCTTCAGGGTTATGGGTTTTTTTAAGCGCTAAGCTACAGCTTCCATGGCTACAAAATCTTGACTATCAGGCCTTGGTTTTTGTTTTTTTTCCTCACCTTTTTGGTTCTTATGATTGGGGTATGCTAGTTGTGTTCTTTTGTTGTCTAAAATATTATTTGTAGCAGGCTAGATGCCAGTGGGTACTACAAAAAAAGTTTAGGTCATATGAAATTTTTTTTTGTACTTATAATGGAGGCAATGAAATCTGTCCATATGAAAGATAAACACTTTGGGACTGCTGGGAAAATATTCAAATGGTGGAAAGGATTCCAGATTTTTATTAAATATAAATAAGGGGGACTGGGAGCAATATTATAATGGTGATGTACTGGTTGGTTGATTTTCTTTTATAATTATGGTTGTATAAAACAAAATGTATGTGTTTTTTGTTTTTTGGTGTTTCTTTTGATGTATTTTGATGTATTTTCAATAAAAACCTCCCCTGCTGTTTTCAATAAGTGCCATAGGATCTTTAACATCCACCTGAACTACCACCAATCCAGGCAGATGAGACCTCGGTTTAACATCTCATCCGAAAGACGCCACTTCAGAAGTGCAGCACCCCTCTCATGCTGCACTACACTGTCAGTACTGGGATATTAACCCAAGTGCCAGATGTGGAAACTGAACCCACAGCCCTCTGAGCTCCCGGCCTCAGAGGCGAGTGTGCTACCTACTGAGCCACTGACACTGCTAAAGCTATAAGTTATGAGCCTACATTGAATTTTGCGAACACAGGCTCGTAACTTTGGTTATTTTCAAAATTTTTACCCCAAATGTACAACATAGCCATATCTTTACAGCACCTCGTGAATGCAACAGCTGTCATTTTCAAATCCTGGCCAAAATGTTTTTTTGGTTTTTTTTTACATTCCGAAAGGTGATTTTGCAGTCCCTGCACAAAATCAACTTCCGGACAGGAGTTAAAAAGTTTCTCTGACCTTGTTCATGAGGTGGGGTCATAAGAAGGCTATGTCATAAATTTAGTGTAAAAATATTAAAAACAACAAAGTAATGAGTGTACATTGAATTTTGCAAACACAGGCTCGTAACTTTGGAAATTTTCAATATTTTTTTATATGCACTTTTAGCTCTTTGCTGCCCCCAGCTGCCCCCCCAGCCCTGTCACCCTGGTATCATCTGGACTTACATCCAGAGCCTGCCCGGTCACCAGGTGCGGAGCCTGCAGAGGGTCGGTCGTCATCCGCATCCTGGGAGTTTTTTTCCTCCGTTTTTCTTCCCCTCCCTGTTGCTGGGGAGCACATGCAGGACGTGTGTACATGGAGAAGCGTGCACGTCTGCAGAAGTCCCGCAGCACCCTTCCTTTCATGGCACCCAACAGTTCTGCACTACCTTCGGGCCTTCGCCTGGGGGCAGTCATTTGGCAGGAGCGCCAGTCCTTCCTCCCCAGGAGAGGACAGCAGTCCTTCAGATGCTCGATCCTCTCCTTCCCCAGCTGACCCACGGTGGCCCACACACACTGAACACATGGGTTGCCAGTGCAGCAGGAGGAAAGGCATGTGTGCTTTAGCCCTCCACCTCACTGGATGGCTAATTTTTTTCAATATTTTTAACCCAAATTAACAACATACTGTAGCAGCTCATGAATGTGACAACTGTCATTTTTCAAATTCAGCCCAAAATGCATTTTTGGATCCCAAAAGGTGATTTCACAGTTCCTGCGTGAAAACACTTTTCAGACAGGAGTTGAAAATGTTCTCTGCCGTGGCAGGACCCCTCAAAGAGTCTTCTTCAAACTCATGTGCTCCAAGGAGCGGGGAGGCCTCCAGGTACCTAATTTTTACCTTTATTATTTGTCTGTTTATTGTTCCAGGTTCTTCCAATGGCTCAGACCTCAACCTGAGGAGGAGTCTTGTACCTACACTCCACCGTGGTTGGATAATGATCTCTCTGCACCCTGCATGGGCTGGACACCCAATCCCTTCTCTACATTCCCCCTAAACCCCAAACCATTATATGGATCTCCTATAGAAGCGTCTATACAGGCTCACTTACAGATTTGTGCTTTTATTAAGCTTAGACACTTCTCAACCCAGAACTGGCAATCCCAATTTTAAGATCAGGGACGCATCCTCACTACTTCCTTCTGGCCTCCTGTCGAAGCAGACAGGGTAGCTGATCTGATATCTGATCGAAAACTTTTGACTTTTCAGGAGGCCTGGATCAGATATCACTGGCCCTCCTCTATACGTTTGAAATATTTCCAGCTCACCCATATGCTTCTACAGCACTTCGGCACCGGTTATTGAAAAAATCTATATCAGACTTGGGTCCTCTCAATGGTCTGATCGGCTCCTAGTTCTCATGTCATCTCCTATTATTATTATCATCAGCTACTAGACCTTCTAACCAGGATGGAGGGGCAAACGTTTTATTATTGGGACAAGACCTTACCTCCTGCTAACTCTCCTCGTAATTGGTCTTGTATTCGGAACGTTTGTATAGATACACTAAATGGGACAGATACTGCCTCCTTCAATTCCAGGTTTTGCACAACCTTTACTATACCCCTAATAAATTACACAAAATGGGTAAACTTCCCTCTAGTATCTGCTCCAGGTGTAATAAGGAACCCGGTACTCTATTCCACATTCTTTGGTCATGTGAAAAAGTTACCCTCTTCTGGGCTGCTATCCAATCACATTTAGATCCTATAATTGGGCTGTCCGAGGCCTTTCTCCCTGACGTATGTTTATTGGGAGACTATAAGAATAACCTGGTTGGTAATCAATGGTTACACGTCCCTTATTTCGGTACGTGCAAAGAAGATAATACTAAGACACTGGCTTGATCAAAGTATTCCTTCTGTAACCAAGTGGTTTCGGGAAATACTATTTGCTTTACAGGCGGAATGGATCATTGCTAGTCTGCCGCACAGGATTCTCACCTACCGGAAGATCTGGGAACCTCTGTATACTTCACTAATCATATAATCTTCCCGGTTCTTCATCTGCCTCCAGGCTACCCCTGTTTTCTATTTGTTATGCCCCTATGTCCTTAAATTGCCTTTCTGGGTTATTGCAAGTACACCCTGATACTGCTCTGTTATCTCAATACCCCTGTCACAGGTCCCTCCCTAAATAGTTTGGTATCCTCCGGTGGTAGAGGGGGAGAGGGAGGGATGGGGTGGTTGGGGGTCCTTTGTTTGTAGGGCATTGTTTTTGTTTATTATTATTATTATTATAGTGCCTCTCCTTTCATGCTTGAAGCATAGTTTTGTACAATATAAATGCACCTATTATGTTAGCCCTGTACTTTATTCTTGTACATTGTTTGCTGGTATTGGTGTGGGGAAGGGGTTCATTGTTTTTTTTTTTTGTTTGGATGTTTTTATTGTTGACCATGTTATCTTTCTTGAATTATTCAATAAAGCATATTCAATTTGAAAAAAAGGACATTTTCTCTGCGCTTCTTCATGAAGTGAGATCATAAGAAGGCAATGTTGATAATTTATGGCAAAACATTACAACATCAAAGATTAGAGCTGCGTTCAGATTTACACCTGAGCTCTAACTTTGGTAAGACCTCAGCTGCAGCCCTATCGGCTCTGGCCAGAGTTTGTTCAATTACTTACCAGTCACTGAGGCTTCACTCACAACGGGGTTATTATTAGAGGGAATTAAAATCTGATTTGTTAGAAAGGCCTTTGCTTTTAATACTGGTGCAGCAAAATATGTGTACATGTACCCGATCCAGCAGGATGTCATGTTAATTACCTGATATCTTGACCCAGAGGCTCTTACAATCAATGAATCCCATAATATACTTTACTGTAATTCCTCTGTTTTTATATTTTGTAGTCCATTTGGATGAATTGCTACATGGTGATGTCTATTTGTGATAAAGAAATAAAAATATTTAAAAAGATAAAATTTAGTCATTGCAATCGTAAGTTTTGAACTTTTCATTTTGGTAGACACCTGCTCTTTTAAGTAAGTGGCAGTTTAACTGAAGCACTGGTGGTGAACAAACAGACTGACATGTGAATGGAAGAGTAACAGGTAGCAATCCCTCCACTCGGGGTGGGGGGGGCATATAAACTGCATTAGAAAGATTACCTTTTTCCATGCTTCTGCAATGCATTTGTGCAGCCCATAAGGAATCAGCACCTGCAAACCCTCACAGGTATTATACATTTGGCGACACACGAAGATGAAAGCTCCCTTAAGAACTGGTGATATCTCCGACTCAGGAACAACAGCAATTTCATCATTAAGGAGTTTCTTGGTGAACTGAGCAATTGTGTGTGCAGCTGAAGTGCTGGAAAGAAAACAAAGCCTATGTTACAAACGTACAACTGCAAAGCACTCTAGGCTAGGCGCCTTGAGTTTCTACGAGGATTCAGTCAAAATAATGGAACATGAAAGCTAGATTTTTATTTCACCTCAAATGCTCTTCTTACCTCTGCTTTTGAACCGTTTTAGCATTTTCTCCATAAAGAAGCAGGGAAAGACCACCTTCAGTAGAGGCAATTCTTGCTAATATGTCCGCTATGTATGTCAGAGTCATTTCATCCCAGTTAATATAGGCCTGTTACGGAGAGGAATTTACAATCATTAGAAACATTTTTGTGATTACTATTCCTGTTTTTAAAAGTCTTTTTTATTAGCTCCAGTATCCCACACAGGGACTGAGCATCATGGAGATGAAGCAGTTGGCTTCCTGGGTGGGAGAGCTGCATCATGGACTGGAACTGGGGTCTTGACTGCAAAGACAGATGACTGCTTGCTTGCTTACCTATCCTCCTGGACAGGGTTCAGAGAAAAATAAAAAATATGTACTTACCATAATTGTTGATCTTCCGCTATTTATATATATCACTGATTCACACTGAAGGGTCTGGAGCCAAAGGCACTAAGACCCTGTGGTAACAAGTTTTTTGCAGGGAAGTAGCTGATATAGGCTGACGGCACCTGCACACCTATCAGATGTGTACAGGGCATTAAAGAAAATAAATATACATAAGACACCTGGCCCTGATGGCATGGAAGGCAGATTTATAAAATTAGCAGCCCACTACATTAACCCAACTATTGCTTATACAGTCAAATCCACTTATAGCTCCCACTGGTATAGCGGGCACTCATTTTGAGTGGCCATTTTCAATTTGCCAAAAGCCATCCTGGTATGTTTCAATGCCAAAAAATAATGTTATATCGTCTACTGGCCGCCGTCTATATCGCCCACTTGACAGCTGTCAATGGCTGTATACTGCAACTGTGCAATGTGCAAACGATTGTAATTACAATGCAGGCAATTAATTGTGTGGCTTTATACTGTTAGCATTGCCAGCAGCCGCTTATTGTCAGCTTGTTCTCAGTCGGTGTACTGCTCGTCCCTTTGATCCGCACACATGTCAAAACGCAAGGCAATGTCACTCGGTGACAAAGTTGAACTGATAAAGAAAACTGATGCCTTGCCCAAAATGAGTCAGCGTGACTTGGCGCAACATATGTCTCTGCCGAAATCAACCCTTGCAGATCTTTTACGGCAGAAAGAACAAATTCTTAGTGATTGGCACAAAAATGTGAACCCTGATCGAAAACAGGAAGGAAAAGATGGCAAAGTAGAGGAGGGTTCGGTCTGGTGGTTCACTAATGCAGGAGGGCGTGAAGCCCTCATAAGTGGCCCCTTGCTTATCCAGAAAGCCCAAAAACTAGCAGTTGCCTTAGGGCATATGGAATTCCAGCCTTTGGAAGGGTGGTTACACCAATGGAAGGTGAAAAATAAATGAAAATTACGTACCTACCGTAATTATGATCTTTCTGTGTATCTTCACCATTCATCACCTTTGGGTACATGGACAGAGGTCATGACCCCGCGGGAGCTTTTTTTTTGGTAGGTTGAGTCGACGCACCATCGGCACTGCCCTCGAGGCCGACGCATTGCGTGGCGCTCGCGGGTTGGCCGTTAGGCGCTGTCCACTCTGCCTGCCTGCCAGTTCTGAGTTGCCAGAGAGGTAAGAGGAAGGGAGTGGAGGGTGGGACAAGGAAATCCAAGGGACAGGAAAAAGGAAAAGATATAAAACTAAAAGGAGAAATAACGACTGAGAGGACAGAAAGAAAGAAGTCGGAAACTAAAGGGATTGGGAGGGGCCCCAATCTCTGGAAAAAGAGGAGGGAGGTAGGGTGGGACAAATAATTTAGAAGGTAGGAAGAGAGGGGAGAAGGTTAACACATCCCAGACCCTGGTCTGTCTCCAGACTGTATAGGAATTGCAAGGAGTAGCCAAAGGCTTCTTGCCAGAATTCAAGACACAGAATGGCTGGCAAAAACTCCATCTGAGTAGAATCGGATATTCTGGAAGAAGGACAGGGCACAGAGAATTAACACCCTCTCAAGGAAAGATTTTGGTAAAAAATGAAAAGGACTTTTTTTTTTTTTTGTAATAAGGGATAGTCCAAAGGACAAGGAAAAATAAGATGGACGGGAACAAGGAGGAGGAGAGAATGGAGGGCAACTGCCAACTCTCACCCCACGGGGAGGAGCTAACGCACTAGAGAAGGACTGCCTCCCATGCTGACCACTCTACCCAGAACATTATCCCCCATGTGCCCCTGTTTACCCCACTCCTAACAAGGAAAGGAGGGGGCGCTGGGCACAGAGAGGGAGGTGGACCTAGAGACTGAGGCCCCAGGGGGATGGAGGGTGGGATTGTGATGAATGGTGAAGATACACAGAAAGATCATAATTATAGTAGGTACATAATTTTCATATCTTATCTATGTCAATCTTCACCATTCATCACCTCTGGGTGAGTGCCGAGCCCCCCCCCCCAAGGGGTTTTCTTTTACACCCTAAGGAACAAAGTCCCTTAGCTCTCAGTGGGTGACACACAAAGAGGGAGAACCTTCAGGACCAGCCTGGAGAGGCCCGAGAGTGGGGAGAGTGAGACGGGGACCCCCCAGAGGGGGAAGGAAGTTGCCCTGACAAACGCCGTCTCGCTCTACGGGAGAAGAGATAGGTTCTCTGGTGAGTGGAGTTAATCACCCTACGCCAGGCCAAGGGTGACAACCGGGAAAGACGCAGCCATGCCATCCGCCTAGTGCAGATCGTTGTCCCTACGACCCTGGTAGCTACCTCATTGGCATCATAGGATGCCCTCGCTTGGTGCCTTGCTAGCTCCAGGCCACGTGCAGAGAGTGCAATGGCTTGTCTGGTTTGCTCCGTGGCAGGCAACGAGGCTAGGAGTTGATCTAGCCTGGACCACAAGAACCTGTCATAGGCTGCATAGTGGGCCTGATGTGCAGAAATGGTAAGCAAGAACCGTGCCGAGTAGAAAGCCCTCCTACCCCAGGAGTAAAAATTCGAGGAATCTTGATCTGGGGGCCGGTCACGGTGAAGCGTGCAAAGCCCATCAGGAGTGTCCACCTGCGTCAATCCGGACTGTGGATGAGGCATGGAACCTGGAGACTCCGGCGGGGGGGTGCAATACTGCTGGCAGATATCCCTAGGGGCAGGAACTCCGGAGAAGGGCCTCTGCCAGGAGCGCAACGACACCTCCTGAAAGGGAGCAGGCCAGGGGGGCACCACAAGGGTGGCCTCACTGAAATCGCCTAGAAAGGGATGCGCCGAGTGCTCTGGATTGCTTACAGTGGCAGGGTGAGCTGCAAGTCCTCCAACATACTCACGAGGAAATGCTGATACTCAGCGAGATCAGTGCCTGGAGAGATGTGGACAGAAGGCTCCTCTCCCCCAGAAGAGGGGGATGAAGAGTTGGAGGGCACTGACTGCTCAGAGAGCTGCTGCTCAGGGGGAGGTTGAAAAACCTGTCTGTCCATTGCCCTAACGTAAGTTGCAAACTGAGCAGCCACAGCCCTGAACTGCTCCCAGGAGAGACGCCCGCTAGGACCAAGGATGCCTGGGAGCGCAGGAGAATGTGGCAGAGGGATGGGGACAGAGCCAAGAAGAGATGTCAGCTGACCTCCACCTGGGCTAAGGAGCGGACCAAGAGCACCTGAAGAAGAAGGTGCTCTGGAAGACTCCACAGCCGACAGCTGAACAACCATTTCGGTACTGCCTTGGCTGCGCCCAGAAGAATCGCCCCTGTGAGGCGACCGGGGCCGTATAGGTCCAGAAGGACAGTCCCCTACCTCAAAAGAATGGGGCTCTTTCAAAGAGACTGAGGAGGAAGAGTGGAGATCCACACTAAGGCTTCTTCCATAGCCCGGGTGGGCCCCAGAAAAAGGTCGCCGTGCAGACCCCATGCCCCTTGACCCCTCAGAGTCGGAAAGAGCCCTCCTCCTCAAGAGGGCCAGTTTAGGTAGCTGACAGCCCTGGCCAGCACCGAAGGAGCTATCCAGGGCACAGTACCATCCCCTCCCATGACAGCCTTGATCAGCCCCAAAGTTGGGCGATCCAGGCACACCACAGGCAGGGGTACCACTGCTGAGGGGTCAGTGAACCCACCAAGACTGGGCTGCAGAGCAATGGTGACCTGCACCACTGCCTGCTGATCAGCACCCCGACCCCAGACTCGGCAGCCACCAGCCCCACCTCAGAAGGGGACTGACTCCAGCTTGTCGAGGACACTACAGGGCTACCCACACCAACAGTCAACCCCAAGGAGTCAGACTACTCGTCTGACTCAGAACCTGACTCCGCCTCTGAAGAGGTAGAGGCCAAGGCCCTGTGCCAGACTGTAGGAGGGTGCCCGGTGCCATCCTTGCCAAATGGGGTGCCAGAAACCGAGACCATGCCCGAGCCAGTGCCAGTGCCCCCCACAGCACCGCGAGCGGTATCCACAGAGGACACGGCCCCGGCCCGAACAGCAGCCCCAGAGTCGGGACCAGCCACGGCACCGTCCGGCCCCACAGTGCTGGGGACGGCGCCGACAGCCCCGATGTGCCATTGGCACTGAGGATGGCACCACCCGGCTCCACGGTGCTGGGAATGGCACTGAGGGCAGAGGTGGCACCAACGGCGGTGCCAACAGCAGAATCCGAAGCCCCCACGGCGCCAAGTCCTGAGTCAGACATGGCACCGTGCTCAACCTTGGCACCAAGGTGAGAAGAAGACAAAGACGGTGCCGTAGAGACTCCCATGGCACTGCTAGCAGACAGCGCCGAGCGACAAACTGGCACCGATTACGGCTCCATCAGGGCCCACAGTCCCACAAATGGCGCCGACCTGGGTCTTGCGAATTGCGGGTCTGACACCGGGGGAGCCTTCACCCCCAAAGGGGTGATTGCCTTGGCGGCGCCTCCCACCCGTCCCCCCAATGGAGCGGGATGGGCCTCCTGCACCACGGAAGGAGCCTCGGCAATGGCCAGGCTACTAGTGGCCGAGGCTCGCTCCTCCTCGGTTCATGTAGAACTGGGAGCGGACCTGGAGGAAAGGCCAAGAGTACATGGCTTGGCCGACGAGTGCGTACCTGACCCCCAATAGTCGGCGGAGCTCGCCCCACTTTCCATGTGCGTTGTTTGATGACCCGGCAGTCCGTGGAGAAACAGGCGTCGAACAAATTTATGTTGTGAAGTGGGCCAAGACACGTAAGGCAACATTCGTGCTGGTCGGTGACAGAAAATTTACAGCCGCAAGGGCACCGTCGCATGGGGGGCCATCCCGTCTTCAAAGTCTTCTTGCCCACCGACCCAGACATGACCTACAAGGAAAAAGACACCAAAAACAGACTCGACATCGCCAAGAATAAAATAAATGGAAAGATCTTACCAAGCGACGTCGAGTAAGGCAACTAGAACTGGCAGGAAAGGAGCTGATGGACTGCAGCACGGAGGATAATAAGCTGAAGGATGAAACTGCGTAGGCGGTAGGTCTCAACTTCTGCGGTAGCTTCCCATGAGGTGACCTCGACGGCGGGAGACGAAGAACTGGCAGGCAGGTGGAGTCAACAGTGTCTAACAGCCAACCCGCGAGTGCCACGCAATGAGTTGGCCTCGAGGGCGGTGCCGATGGTGCGTCAGCTCCGCCTACAAATAATAAAAAAAAAAAGCTCCTGTGGGGTCATGACCTCCAACCAAGTACCCAAAGGTGATGAATGGTGAAGAATGACACAGATAAGATCATTGGTTTCCACAGACAGCATGAAGAAAAACAAAACGCTGACTCTGCCAGCACTGAACACTGGATAGAAAATGTTTTACCTGGTCTGCTGTCCTCCTTTGCACCCCGAAACGTACTGTATTGATTGAAAACACTACAGGTTACGCTTAGTGTGCTCGGGAGAGATCGCATTAAAAAAATATCATGCTGTTCATTAGTTTGTTTATTTTTTTGGATCAGTGGGTATATTGACCATTCGCTATAATGGGCAAATAATTGATGCACATATGTGCTCGCTATAAGCGGGTTACACTGTATATTCAACTGCAGCTTACAACTGGGTCATTTCCCATCACCCTGGAAGGAGAGTAGAATTAAACCTATTCACTAAGGAGATTTAGCTGATGTAAACAATTATAGTCCAATAGTCTTATTGCCTATTTTATCCAAATGTCTGGAAAAACTGGTTTCTGTTCGGATGTCGGATTATCTAAACACATATAATGTGTTAACTCCTCATCAATCTGGATTTAGAAAGGGCTACTCCACTGCTACAGCCTTGCTGGAGTACACTGACCTGATTAACAGGTCTCTGAGGCCAGCCCAGTGGCACTGAGGGTTGAGGCTCTGGACACCACATCTTGTGCCATGCCGGTGACCCGAGTTCAGGAGCAAGCTTGGGTGCCAGGAGTCGGAGAGGCTTGAGCAACCGATGGGCTGCTCTCCTCTCCCAGGGGGGGATGGGTTGTCCGGCATCCAAACGACCTCAGGTGGAGATCCGGGGCACTGCAGGATGCGGACCACATGTATAGGTGAGCGTGACACACTTCGGCAGGGTTGCTGTGTGCCATCACATCGGGGTCTGTCACGCTCAGGAGAGAGGAGGGAGCCTGGGGACAAAAGCACTGAAAAGCCCCTCCAGCCCGGACAGGCAACGACCCTCCCAGAGCCGCTACACCACACACACCCAACGCTGGTTCCCTGCCTCTGCCCCATCGGTCTCCTTGGGCCCATATGATGCCCGGGGCTCGGGGAGAAAGTAACGTCTTTGGAGAAGGCAGGGTCCACAATGGGTGGTAGAGTGGATCAGGCCAGAGGAGCAGTCTGAGAGAGTTCCAGTGCTGGGGGAGAAGAAACATATGGAAAAAAAAAAAAAAACAGGTCTCTGGACTCCAGCTTGGAAACAGCAGTGGTCTTTGTAGACCTTTCGGAGGCTTTCGATCTGGTGGACCACACCCTTTTAGAAACGAGAATGCAAGACCGGCGATTTACTGATGGTCCCCTGAAATGCTTAACATCTTACTTAAGAGGACGTACGCAGAGGGTTGAGGGTCAGGGTTGTGCGTCCGGAAAAAGAGAAGTCACTAGAGAAGTGCCTCAAGGGTCCATTTTAGGACCCCTGCTGTTTCTTATTTTCAACAACGAATTACCTCTGGTGGCTCAGCATACCACCATAAGGCTGTATGCTGATGATACTGCAAAAGTTGCTACAGGACGTAGTGCCACTGAACGTCAGAAAAAACTGCAGTCACATTTTTCTAAAATCGAGGGGTGGTTCACCAGGTCGAAGCTTATAATGAATACCAGGAAAACAAAACTAATGTACTTTTCACCTAAAAACCAAAATAAAAATGGAAATTAAGTACCTACTGTAATTCTTGATCTTCTTGGACAAAAGTCTCCACCACTCATTCACACGAAGGGGTGTTTGCCGGAGGCGCTAGGACCCAGTGGAAGCAAACTTTTTCAAGAGGGCCAGCACCTAAGATGGAGCCGCGAGGAAGCGGCACCACAAGCCCCGGCTCATGCAGTAACAAAAAAATTACTCATCATAAGTAATGTTGTTTCTTCTAATGCAGTCTTGCTGTATTCTGACATAATGCAGTTAGCCCCAGCACTTGAACTGCCCCGGAGAGAAAAGAGTTAACTCTATGTAGAAGCATAGAACGTTAAGCTCAAGCTTTGTTTTCAAACCTCTGTCTGTGGTACTTCCCAGTGTAACCCTCAAATTCTTACGAACAAACTAACTAAGTACTATACTGAGGAAATTGTTCAAACCTCTAGCCAAAAGGCAAAAATTTGGGTCCAAAAAGACTCGAGTCAAGAACCCAAGAAGGAAAGGTAGTGACAATATTTAACTATAAAAACACAAGAAAAGTAACAATAACAGCTACTCCACACTTAAGAGGGAGGGTACAAGGTACACCCCTGAGGTGCAACATTGTACCTGCCAGCCCACTTCCCAAAAACTAGGTTTTGAGAGGGAGGCGGGGGGGCAGAATACAGCAAGAAACAACATTACTATGGTGAGTAATTTTTTCTTCAAACATCATGAAGTCATGCTGTATTCTGACATAATGCAGACTACCAAGCAGTTCCCTATGGAGGAGGGAATGCAGAACCTACTTTGGGAACAGGCTCTGCAGTACTGCTGTGCCAAACCTAGCATCACTCCTAGCCTGGATGTCCAGGGAGTAATGCTTGGTGAATGTATGTACTGTTTTTTCCAAGTGGCTGCTCTACAGATCTCTAACAAGGGTATATCTCTGGCCGCAGCTAGAGTAGCAACTGTACCCCTAGTCGAGTGAGCCCCCAGGACTGAAGGGGGGGTGTTTTACCCAATTTGTCATGGCAGAATTGTATACAAGAAATAATCCACCTGGCAATAGATCTTTTAGTAGCAGGCTTACCTTTCCCCACTTCACCATAAGTTAGAAACAATTGAAGACAGTCATTTCTGTGTGCCTTAGTATACTCTATGTAGTAGCTAAGAGCCCTTTTTTTTTTTCTTAAGTCATTTTTCTCCCTCTGGCCCTGGTCTGCCTACCTCTATCACATCCTGGCATCCTCTTCAGGTCTTCCGGCTGCCGTCTCCAGGGATCCCCAGCTCCCATGCGGTTCCTGCAGCTAGTACCCCCTGCGGCTGGGTGGCGGAGGGCCCCCCTGCACCCTTCTGCCGAGACCGGATCCAGTGTGTCGCCGCGTACCCTCGGAGCCATTGCTCCCATCAGAGACAGCCATCATGCTGCCACAACCAGTGCCAGTTTTCCCGTTTCTCCCCACGACATGTGAGGCGTGCAATGACGCCAAGGGACAGGGGCACGATGCTACCATACTCACACCTTCCCAGAGTCGGCCCCAGCACATCCCCCCCGCCGACTGCCTGTGCTACTGCATAGCCCTCAGCCATGGCTAGAGGCCACCAGAGCACCAGTGACAGCATTCCCCTTCCCCGGAGAAGGACAGCAGTCCATCTGACGCTCCATCTTTCACCCTTCCCGCTGACCCACGATGACCCTGGCTCGTTCCCAAACCCGGGTTGCCGGCGCAGCACGAGGTGTGGCGTCCAGTGCCTCAACTCTCAGTGCCACCGGGCCGACCACTAAGAGCCCTTTTAACATCCAAACTGTGTAATCTTCTTTTCCCAAAAGAAGAATGGTAAGTGAAAAACACAGGGAGAGATATAGATTGGTTCAGATTAAAATCCGATACCACCTTGGGCAAGAACCTCCTATTGGTTCTTAGGACCACTTTATCCCTATGGAAGGATATAAAGTCAGGTTCAACTGACAGGGCCTGTAATTCACTAATCCGCCTGGCAGAAGTAATAGCTACCAGGAATACAGTTTTCCAGGTCAAGTACTTCAATTTGGCTGAAGCCAGAGGTTCAATGGGTGGCTGCATAAGCTGAGCAATGCAGACATTAAGATCCCAAGGCGGACTAGGATCTCTAACGGGAGGGTTAATGTGAACCAGACCTTTGAAAAACTTCCTGAAAACAGGGTGAGATGCCAGGGAAGAGCTCTTCCCTGCTGAAAGGAATGTAGAAACAGCTGCTAGAAGAACCTTCAGACTGGCAGGCCTAAGGCCTAGCAAGACCATTCAGATGAATTAGATAATCTAAGGCTGTGGAGATGTCTGCAGAATCAGGCATAATGCCTTTCTGAGAACACCAAATACTGAACCTCTTCTATTTGGAACTGTACATTTTCCTAGTGGAAGGTTTCCTGGAGACCTTCAGAATACCCAGAACTCCCTGAGAGAGATGCAGTGCTGCATATTCTAACTCTTAAGAGCCAGGCCTTGAGGTTGAGAGACTGGAGATTGGGGTACCAGATCCACCCCTGGAAGGAGGATAGAAGATTACATTTCCTGGGAAGAGACAGGGGACATGACACTGTCAAGGACAGCAGAAGAGGATACCAAGGCTATCTGGCCCAATATGGAGCCACTAGTATCACTGTGCAGGGTTGAGTTCTGATCTTGGTCAGAACTCTGAACAGCAGAGAGAAGGGAGGGAAGGCATAGAGAAACCTGCCCTTCCAGTCCAAAATTAGAGCATCCAGGGGTACCGTCCCCAGGACTGGAGGTCTGCAACAAAATAGAGGAAGTTGATGACTGTCCGGTGCTGCAAAGAGATATACTTCTGGAGTGCCCCACCTGGAGAAGATGACCTTCAGGATGTGGGGATCCAGGGACCAGACCATTCGTGATGTCCCTGTGAAATTCTGCTCAGGGCATCCACTAGTACATTGTCCTTTCCTGGAAGATGAACTGCTACCAGGGAAGTCTGAAGAGAATAGGCCAGAGACCACAGCTTCATGGCTTCTGTGCACAAGGCCGTGGACCGAGTGCCTCCCTGCTTGTTGATGTACCACATTGTGGTGGTGGTGTCTGCTCTGACTTGGACCACCTTGCCCTTAACTGAATCTGAGCAGCTCTGAAAGGCTAGGAAAACTGTCCTGAGTTCCAGGAGATTGATATGAAGGAGAGACTCCTGTGGAGACCAGAGCCCTTGAGCTGTCAGGGCTCCCAGGTGGGCTCCACAACCTAGGAGAGAAGCATCCGTAGTTAGAACTACTGATGGGACTTGATGGAGAAATGGAATTCCTTGTCTGAGGCTGTCCTGGTCCAGCCACCAGTGGAGAGCTTGAACCAGGGTCTGAGTCACTAGAATCAGTTTGGTGAGCGAGTCTTTTCTCTGTGACCAAAAAGACCTTAGGTGGAACTGAATGTCCCTCATCTGAAATCTGCCTCCCTGTACCATTGCAGTGGAGGCTGCCATGTGGCCCAGGAGTTGGAGGAACTGTCTCGCTGGACTAGAAACCTGAGATCGAAAGAGGAAGCAAGAACTACTAGGGCCTTCACCCTTGCCAGGGGAAGGAAAGCTTTTGCTTGGATAGTATCCAACTCTAACCCTATGAAGGTGAGAAGTTGTACTGGTTCAAGGACAGATTTTGGAAGATTGAAAAGAAACCCCAGAGAACTGAGCAAGTCCTGGGTGGTTTGCAGAGCTGACCTAACCTGGTCTGATGACTGACCTACGATTAGCCAGTCATCCAGATATGGAAAAATGGTAATACCCTGTCTTCTTAGGTAAGCCACCACTACTGCAAGGCACTCTGTGAACACCCCTGGAGCTGACGTTAGGCCGAATGTCATTGTTCTGAACTGATAATGGCCTGAAGGCAACTCGAACCTGAGGTATTTTCTGTGGGAGCACCAGATAGGGATATGAAAGTAGGCATCCTTGAGGTCCAGGGATGCTAGCCAATCCCCTGGACTTAAAGAGGGATGGATTATTCCCAGAGTTACCATTTTGAATTTGGGCTTTGAAATGCGTTTGTTCAAATACCTTAGATCGAGGATGGGTCGCCACTCCTTTGTTTTCTTTGAGGTAAGGAAGTACCTGGAGTACAGGCCTTTTCCCCTGTGTTGAGTAGGAACCTTCTCTAAGGCTCTGAGAGCCAGGAGAGAGGAAACTTCTGCCTCTAGGGCAAGAGTTTCTGAGATTGATGCAGGTGGAAAAGACCTGGCCCTCCTTTTTGGGAACCTTTTGAAGCTGAGGGCCAGTCCCTGGCTTACTACTTCCAGGACCCACTTGTCTGAGATCACAGACTTCCAGGCCTGAAAGTAGTGAGCCAGCCTGCCTCCTACTGGGATTGGGGAGTCGACCCGGGCTGACACCTCAGGGTGTCTGCTTGGCAGCAGCTTCACACTGGGAGGAGGAAGCAGCCCTGCTCATCCCCCTCCTGCCCCTCCCGTGGAAAAAAACCCTCTGTGGGAAAGGAGAGGAGGCCTTGACTTGGTAAAAAGGCGTGTGAAAGGGCCTGCCCCTTCCCCTGGACTGCTGCTTTTGTGGAGTGGCTTGTTTTTCCTTGACCTGTGCACTCCTGTAAGTGGTCCTGTATTCATCCATTTTCTTCATGTAAGCCTCTGTCTGCACCTAAACAGAGAGTTACCAACTACAGGAAAATCCATAGCCTTAGTCTGGGTATCCTGTGATAGGCTAGTACATCTGAGCCAAGCATGTCTTCTGAGAGACACAGATGTAGCCAAGACTCTAGATGCCACATCATTGGAGTCCACAGCAGCATGAAATTGTACTTTAGATGCCTCAATTCCATCTGCAGCCACCTCTTCCAGCTCCTTGGCTAGCTGGGGGGAGGTCTGTTTAGCCAGTTCCAGAACAGTATCCCACCTGGACTTCTGGTACCTGGCTGTGTAGGCCATGTAGTTTGCCTGCCGAAGTCCCAAAGAGGACGTCAAATATTGTTTTTGGCCATGTCATCAACTTTCCTGGAGTCCTTGTCAGGAGGGTGTGAAGCTAAAGGAATGTTAGCCCTGTCATAGGCTGCAGCCTGCACTATCCCAACATGGCTGCTATGAGTATAAAGGAACTCCGTACCTGAGCCTGATAACACATACCGCCTGTCCATTCTTTTATCCACAGGAGATAATGAGTTAGGGGTTTGTAAAATCTTTTGTGTCTGTTTCCCCAAGGACTTATGAAGAGGGATAGACAACCTTTTGGACTCTGGGATGTCCATCATTTCCACAAAATCAGGCTCTTCCTCCTCCTCCTCAGTAGCTTCAACCATAGGGAGCTGGAGGGTTTCAGCCACCTTCTTGTAGAACAAGAAGTGTGAAGGGGACTCAAAAAGCCTGGGAGGGGAGACATTAGAGGGCCTGTGTGAGGAGATGTCTGGTTCAATGGGCACATCCAGACCACCCAGGTCGTCATCTTTGTCTTCATCATCAGGATAGTCTTCATCTCCCTCCCACTCCTCAAAAAAGCATCCAGATCGTAATCCGAAGGAGACGGATCCGACTGAACCGACCGCCTAACCAGCGGTACTGGTTCGGACGGAACCGGGCAAAGCGACTGAACAATGCTAATCGCTTTGGCTATCTTGTCCGCGGTTGGAATATGTGGTACTGGATCCGAACCGGCAGACTTTCATTTCCTTTTTGACGGAACCAGCCCCTCTGAGTCGGCTCTCCTTTTGCCCAAGGAGGTATCGCCTAGGTCAGTAGGCACTTCTTCAGGTTCAGCTGCAACCGAACCGGGCTGGCCATCCGGATCTACGGGCTTCTCGGCCTCCCTTTCCTTCAGCCTACTCAATCTTTTTTCCACAGTGGCTTTGGGAAAGTTTTTGCAAATTTGGCAGTCTGACTTGAGGTGGTCAAACCTCAGACAATAAACACAGATGAGGTGGGGGTCGGCCTTGGCAAAGGCCTCCCCATACTCAGTACAGTGTTGAAACCCAGTGGGACCGGTTTTCTTCTTGGGTTTCTCAGATATGGCCAACCTACTAAATTATCCTATAGCAGCTTTCAAGCCAGGTAATAAATAACTGATCAGTTACAAACCGAGTCATGGGTTTTGAAAAAGAACCAGAAAAGGCCCGGTTCTTTTGAAACCGATCAGTACCGGGACACCGCTCTAATCCCAGAAAAATTCAATTCTTAAACAAAGTAGAATTAGGGTCGGTTCCTAACCAGACCGACTGATAAGAAACCAAAGAAAACAGGACAATTTCCACAGTTTGACCAAATAACACAATCACTACCTATCTACTACACTACCTGTACCGTAGACAGTGGTTGGAAATCCGAAAAAATAACAAATAGAGTGGTTTAAGCCGAACGCTTTTTAAAACGTTACCAAACCAAGCAGAGTAATCTCTGGAGCGACTTCACTGTTAGGCGGAGTAAATAATCTGACGGTTACACTGGGAAGTACCACAGACAGAGGTTTAAAAACCGAGCTGGAGCTCAACATTCTATGCCTCTGCATAGAGTTAACTCTTTCCTCTCCGGGGCAGTTCAAGTGCTGGGGCTAACTGCATTATGTTAGAATACAGCAAGACTTCATGTTGTTTGAATGACTATCTTGGCGTTGACCCTCCAACCGCCTCAGTACCTTTTTTTCCCCAAGGAGGTGCAGCATAATTAACCTAGAAGAACTAGTGTAAAAATCGGACATAAGATAGTCTGAATGACCTGTGTAAGAAGGGTCAACAATAAAGTCTTCACAGCCCAGCCATCGAGGGAGTGAAGACCATAAACAGAGAAGTGAGCTCGGGGGATGGTGGGTGAGCATGTGAATGAGTGGTGGAGACTTCGTCCAAGAAGATCAAGAATTATTGTAGGTACGTAATTTCCATATCTTCCTGGACATAAAGTCTCCACCACTCATTCACACTAATGGGAGAATACCGAGCTAAATAATCCCCCCGAGACGGGCAGCAGGAGATAAAGAGCTCACATGCTTAGGACAGAAGTCCGTTAAGAATGGTTCTGCCAAACAACAGATGTCATCTGGCATGGACATCCAAGGCGTAGTGTTTAACAAAAACATGCACGGAGTTCCAGGAAGCCGCACTGCAAATATCTGAAATGAGCAAATTGCAGATTTCCACTAGAAATGCCGCGACTGCTCTGGTGGAGTGAGCGTATACTCTGCCTTCCAGCTTGACCTGTGCCATAGAATAGCAGTGACGAAGGCATGCCACCAACCACGCTGAAATGCATCTGATAGTGACAGTTGACCCAGTCGGGACTTGCTGAAAGAAACAAACAGTTGTTGAGCCTTGCGAATTTCTTTTGTTCTATCTAGATAGAACCGCAGGGCTCTCTTAACATCCAGTGAACGAAGTGTACTTTTGTGAAATAAAGCTTTTACTGATAAAATCACTTCTATCTCAGCAGGAGTTAGTACCTGTTTGGATTAAGCAAACAGATACTTTATTAGAAAAAGGGGGTCTCATTTAAGTAAAAAAAAAAAAGAAGAAAGTCACTGTGTGTTTCTCTGAGGAAGGGGGATGTATCAGCCTAATTTACTGAGTCAGAGCAGAGGGTGAATCTAATTGGGGGTGTGGCTTAGCAGCTTAGGAGTACAAAAGCAGCTGTCTCCAATTACAGCTTCCTGCTGTTTTTGACAGAAGAGAACATTGGTTTCAGAGCAAGATACAGCAGTCTAGAACTACAGACTTTTTACTAATTGCCCTCCTTCCAACCCCCCCCCACCAAAAGCCAGTTCTACTTTTAAAGCCACAGCATTTGACTGACAACAGGAACTTCCTGTTTGGCAATAGGAAGGGAAGGATCACTGAGACACATTAGTTTCATCAACCTTGAATGAACCTGAAAATATCCCCCGGCTCCTGGAGGTCTGAATCAAGCACGGAAGAGGAGACTACTGAAGACTACAGGAAGTTCCTGTCCCAGAACAGGAAGGGCGAGAGTTGTAAAGGCACACAGGCAGTAGGAAAGTAAGTGTAAAAATACACAGAGGGAGGAGACAGTAAGCATACAAAGCAACAGGAGAGGGGACACAAAATAAGTCAAGATGGGAGTGGTGCAGTGCAATGGCTGTGCGGCAGCAGTGTTCCGGGAGACATTCTGGAGGCTGCGATGCTGTCCTGTTTGCAGGCACCTCTCTGGTCTGAGGGAGGAGGTTACCAGTCTCCAGATTGACCTGGCTAGGATTCGTGAAACCTCTTCTCCCCACCCAGGGACCTCCAGGGTCACCACTGTTACTTCAGAAGTTGCTAAGAAAGAGGAGCGGTTGGACCAAGGTGGGCTCAGGGAGGGAGAGGGTGGAGGAACAGAGGTGTATCCCTCCAGTTGTACCTCTCCACAGTTCATATGCTGTTCTGGCAAAGAGTGGTTCCTCTATGGAGGTACCTGCAGTGGAGACCAAGGAGGATGCTGGGAACCTCCACAAAGGAGACCCACAGGAGGATGGCACGAGACCCCACAGGGGAAGGAAACAACTCCTGGTGGGGAACTCGATCATTGGGGGGGAAGAAGTGGGGAAGGAAGGGGATAGGGTGGTAAGGTGCCAGTCTGGAGGCTCAGAGGGACAGGAAGCAAATCCTCAGGATCGCGGGAGCAGCTGCACGAGGGAGGGAGCTGGATGTCATTGTCCACCTAGGGACAAATGACCTGGCTGTGAATGGGATCAGAGCGGTGCAAGAGGAGTTTGTGGAATTGGGGAGGGGCCTTAGACAAGTAGCATGTACGGTAACCTTCTCGGAGTTGCTGTCTGTCTATGGCAAGGATGATGCTAGGATATTCTGCACCATGGGATTCAATGAATGGTTGAAAAACTGGTATGGAGCTCAGGGTTTTGGCTTCATTGGGGACTGGGGAGCCACCTGAAGAGATGCAGGCTTATACTGGTGCAATGGTCTGCATCTGTCCGGGGCCGGGGAGGAGGAACCAGGATCCTAGGTGACAGGTTTAAATACTTCATTGGCAAGCACTTAAACTAGCCAAGGGGGGAGGCACTGAAAATGAGCATGGAAATCCCAGCCTCCCCCCACAAAACACAGTAGTTAGAGTGGTAAACACCAAAGAAGAGAAGTCAGTAGGGAGCAGGACAGGGATAAATGTAGAAAAACGCGGTAAGGACAGGGATGGGGCTAAAAGGGGGTAAGGCCATAAAAAATAAATGGAAGGTGATGAGTACCAATGCCCACAGTCTGTGCAAGAAGCTCCCTGAACTAGTGGCCTTGATGGAAGAGGGATGCCTGGATATTTGGCAGTCACTGAAACATGGTACACAGAGAGCCATGACTGGGATGTCAACATCCCAGGATACACAGTCTACAGGAAGGACAGGGTGGGTAAAAGAGGAGTAGGAGTAGCTCTCTATATAAGGGAAGGGATGTAAACAGGAAGTTGATGAGTCACTATGGGACACCCTGGAGACAGGAAATGGCACCACAATCCTCACGGGGGTTATGTACAGACCCTCATCTCTGGGGGAGGAAATGGACAAGGAATTGATAAAAGGCATCCTTAAAATGGCAGAAAAAGGGGATATATTGTTGTTGGGGGACCTGAATATGCCAGATGTTAACTGGAGAACCTTTGCTGCAGGCACATCCAAGAGGAGGGTCATTCTTGATGCCCTACAGGGGGCATTCCTCAGATAGCTAGTGTTGGAACCCACTCGGAAGGGAGCAATCTTAGACTTGGTACTCTCAAATGGTATGGTATGGTGTGGTAAAATTTTATTTATACAGTGATAAAGCCATTAGGGTTCCGAAAATCCCTATTCACAAGGCTTACCTGTTTACATGATACAAAAAACAGATACAACTTTACAAATGTTTGTTACAGTACAAAAATACAAAACATACAAAAATACAAATACGTTAGAATTTTTACAATAACGTCAAGAACAGGCAAATAATCATTTGAGCTCTACATTATTTTCACCTATTACAATAACAGCGAAAACTGAATTCATGATTCAGACCATTTTTAAAAACATTATCAGTGATAGTTAATTCACGTAGAAAAGGGGGGAGACAATTCCAGCTAGAAGCTGCCTGATACTGAAAAGTAATTTCACTAAACCGATTATTTAATTTTGGTATAATTAAGTCCCTGGCACCTGTTCTTCTTAAATTTAAACCATGTTTGTGTTTTTGTAATTTGTTTTTTAAGTTATTTAAAGATTTATTTTTAAGTATATTCCGGACCTGGTTTAGCCAGATTCCTTTTGCCCGTGATTTTAATGGGATCCATCCTAATTCTATATACATAATACAATGATGGGTTTTGGGGTCACACCTTAACACAAATCTTGCGAGCTTGTTGTAAAGTGTATCTAAGTCATTTAAATGTTTTTTTTTTTTACTGTATGCCTATAAATGTGACTTCCATAATCAATAACTGGCAATACTAATTGGTTTATCATCGTCAGTCTTGTTTCTCTTGTCATGCAGTTTGATAGTCGTCTCATAGCTCCAATCTTAGCATTTATTTTCTTTATTAAATTTGTTATATGCTGTTGAAAAGTAAGGCATTGGTCTATTTGTATCCCTAAATACTTACATGTTTCAGTTTGTTCTAAGAGCTTACCTTCTTGAGTCATTATTTTTAGTTTTGAAACACCTTTCTTATCCAATGCAAAGGGCATAACCTGTGTCTTTTTATTATTTACTAATAGACCCAAAGATGAAAAATAACCTTGCATTGTGAAAAAGTCACTCTGTAACTTTAGTTCTACTTCACTTGTAGTTTTTCCTACTGCTACTAAAGCCGAATCATCTGCATAGAGACGAATTTGTGAGTATCTGATGTTTTTTGGCAAGTCATTCAGATAGACTACGAACAGGAGGGGGCCCAGACTAGATCCCTGGGGGACCCCTCTTGTCACATAGTCTATTCTTGACTGTTGACCATTTAAGACAACAAATTGTGACCTATTATCAAGAAATGATATAAACCAACTACAGGTTTCTTCCTCCACTCCTATTTTCATCAGTGAATTTATCAAAATACTATGATTTACTAAATCAAATGCTTTGGATAGGTCCACGTATACTGCACCCACGGACTTTGCCTCCTCAAGTGGAGTGGCTATAAGATCCAAAAAGTCTGTGAGTGCGGTAGCCGTGGACCTACCCTACCTAAAGCCATATTGTTGTTGAGGTAATTTGTTATACTTTTCTAGATATTCCATCAATTGATCATGAACAATTTTTTCAAATAGTTTAGATACTGTAGACAACAAAGCTATATTGGACGATAATTTGAAACGTCCATGGGGTCTCCTCCCTTATCTATTGGTATCACTTTGGCTGATTTCCAACTGGAGGGAAACTGTCCCTCCCTTAGACTCCAGTTAAAAATATTCCGTAACACAGATGATAATTCCACGGCAGCTTCTTTCAATAATTTATTATCTATTCTATCCGGACCACTTGCTTTATTTATTTTTAGTCTATTTATACTTTTTAGAACTTCTTTGTTGGTCACTCTCCTAAATCTAAATTTAGGTATTTTTTCATCTAGGAAACTCCCATCCTTTACTTCATTCACTGTATTAATTTTAGATGTGGATTTCAATTTCAGATCGGGGAGGTTTATAATATAATCATTCAAAATGTCAACAGCTTTATTTGTTTCAAACACTTTCCCATCTTGACCCAATTTTATCTCACTCAGTTTACAGGTGGGATTCATAAGATTTTTTATTACGGACCAATAGGCACCAGGATTTGTTGATTCTTTAATCCGCTGTTTATAATAATAAGCTTTTGATTTCCCAATTTCCTGTATTACTTTATTTCTTATCCTTTTATATTGTTCCCAAATTTCACTGTTTAATGTTTCGTTTGCCTCTTTCCAAAGTTGGTTTCTTGTTCTAATCATTTTTTTTTATTTTTACGGTTAACCATGGCAAATGTTTTAATCTTTGATTTACTTTTTTATATGGGGTAAATTTATCATAAGTATTCCCAAACATTGTTGTAAATTCTTGTACAGCCAAATTTAAATCTGGTATAAGAAAAATCCTATACCATGGAAGTCCCTGAAGATACTTTCTAAATGATAAACTATTACATTTTAAATAACATCTTTTAGATATTTGTGGTACCAATTTTATGGGGGCAATATTTTAAGTCGTAGAAAACACACACTTAACTACATTATGGTCTCCTAAGCTAGTTGGGTGAGACAAACATCAGATCTAAAATATTGCCTTTACTAGATAAGGAACCTTTCCTTGTGGGAATATCTATGATTTGTATTACATTTAAACAACTCACTGAATTTTCCAACTTTTGACCCCTAGGACAACCCAAAGCTGCATTAAAATCACCAGCCAGGATTACCTGTAATTGACCCAGGTGACCCATTAGAATGTGTGAAAATTTGTCAAAATGGATAGTGTTTATTTTAGGTGGAGAATAGACCACTCCTATAGCCAATTTTAATGCTTGTATCTCAATTAACAAACATTCAATATCTTCAATTGATCCAGAGAATAAGATTTTAGAGTGAGGAATTGAATGGCTAATATACATCAAAACACCCCTCCCCCGATCCTTCCTAAAGTGATAGAAATCCCTTATTTCTATCTCTTTATATTCAATTCCCTTTTTTAACCAAGTTTCCATCAACATTATTATGTCCGGCTCTTCGTGTTCTACCCAAGTTCTAAGATAATCCATTTTTTTAATCATGCTTCGAGCATTATCTAAGACCATTTTAATGGATGGACCTGGGTTCAATTTTATATCCCCACAAACAGCCAAGGACAACAGTAATGCCCGGTCACATGAACAGGTATACCCTGTTTGAATCACCAAGTATTTAACATGAAGTTCTTCTTTGATGAGGTTGAAAGGGTTTCGCCGCATGGTCAGCTTAGATGTTTGTTGTAGCTTAAAATTGTAAGAGCAATTTACATAGGTACATGATCTTTTTGTTAAAGTATCAGTCCCCATGATAGTAAATAGCTGAACCATGCAGACCAAGCCCACTGCCAACCCCATCATCTTAAAGCAGCAGTGCAACAATCTGGTGAAAATTTTGACCTATACTTTTTTATACTATTTTAGATTGCCACTTACCTCCTGACTTGTGTGATACCCTTCTTTCCACAATTTGAGTCTGCTTTAGTACTTTTTTTCCATGTCTGAAATAATAAAAGGAGTGCTCCTTTTAATACAGTGTGAACCAGGTCTTCATCAGTATTTTCAGCTGTTTTTGACCATCTGTTATTTATATATCACTTCTGTTGTGACTAAAATTAACTATTATGCAGCAGGCAGTGCTCACTAACCTTACAGAACAATAGTTGTTCAAAAACAACTGCAAATACTGATGAAAACTTGGTCCAAGCCATATTAAAAGGAGCGCTCCTTTTATTATTTCAGACATGAGAAAAAGTACTAAAGCAGACTCAAATTGTGGAAAGAAGGGTATCATACAAGTTAGGAGGTAAGTGGCAATCTAAAATAGTATAAAAAAGTATAGGTCAAAATTTTCATCCGATCGTTGCACTGCTACTTAAAGTGGCAGCTCCCTTGTCATTTTCATAACTATATCCAAGAGCAAAAAGATACTCCACAAAAAATCTGTTGTATAAAAACTTTTAGCAAAAGACTCTCAAAACAAAAAGGAAAAACCTAACACAAATAACCCATAAAAACATTAAAGATTATTTAAGGTGACAGTGCCCTACAAAAATCAGTGTCGCCAATGTCCAAACCCTAATCTAAAATACTGGTGCCTTATTTCAACAGTAAACCACCTTTTTAAGATTACCTAGAACTTTAAATTTCTTAAAAAGTATACATTTTGGAACAAATGTTTCCTTAATTAGCATGATATTTCACATTTATGGTAAACTTAACTGATAATTCACTCTGAAGAGCAGTGCCTCCGACGCTATTCTTACTATCGAAGGCAGAGCAAAAGATAGCAAATTATGATGAATAAATAAAATCTCATTCAGTATTACTAAACATTCACTCTAGTACCCTCTAATATTTATTTATGATCTTAAATGCTCTAGACAAGATTATTTTAGTTCTATTACCCCTATTATAAAGTTCCAGGTTAATATTTCTTAGGATGTTTCAAGTTATTTCTGTTCATGTTTCTCTTCCACGTGGCGCTCGCGCCACTCACGCTCACGCCACTGTGCTCGTGCAGTGGCAACGCGAGCCTTTTGTAGTGTTACTGCCCCTCCTCCTGCGCTGATGAAATTTATAAGTCCCGCTTCAAACACAGCTGATGGCAATCTCCGTGTCTCCGGTAGCCGGGCTCTTGCTGGAACAACTAGCAGGGCTGCTGTAGGATGGAGCTTTGGCACAGTTTACACACAACACAAGTTCTTTAAGCTAGCTGCAGTGGCTGTTTGTAAAAGATGTTAACACAGCGTACCTGGTTTGTTTCTGGCAATGCAAGCCTTTTGTAGTGTAACTGCCCCTCCTCCTCCTGCGCTGATGAAACTTACAAGTCCCGCTTCAAACACAGCTGATGGAGAAGGAGAAAGGATCTCAGATTTAGAAGTGGGTAGCCATCTGGGAACAAGTGACCACCAAAGAGTGTGGTGCACAATAAACACAGCCATAGAGTCAAGCCATACAAAAACATGAGTAGTGGACTTTAGGAAGGCTGACTTTGGGAAAATGAGAGAGTGCCTCAGAAAAGCACTAGCAAACGGGCAAGAAGGAGAGGTGGAGGAACAATGGGGAATAATCAAAACAGCGATTGCAGAGGCAACAAGTCTTTGTGTGAACCAAATCAACAAAACAAAATGAAGGAAAAAGCCACTGTGGTTCTCAAAAGAGGTGGCAAGGATGGTTAAGGAGAAAAGGATAGCATTCAGGAAATATAAGTAAACAGAGAAGGCGCAGGGCAGAGAACTTTATCAGTTAAAGCAGAAGGAGTCAGGGAAGGCAGTCAGAATAGCAAAGGCACAAACTGAGGAAAAGATAGCCAGCTCTGTTAAGAAGGGGGATAAAATCTTTTATAGGTACATTAGGGAGCGAAGAAAGACCAAGGGAGGGATACAGAGACTTAATAAAGGGGAGGGAATGTGGGCAGAGGGTGACAGTGAAAAAGCAGGGATACTGAATGAATATTTCTGCTCAGTATTCACAATGGAAGAGGAGGGGGAGGTACTTAAATCAAACAAGGGAGAAACTCTGAATAGGGGGGTCGATACCAGTCCATTCACAGAAGAAAGGGTTTTGAAAGAACTCTTGAAACTGAGGGTGGACAAAGCAATGGGGCCTGATGGGATTCACCCAAGAATTCTAAAAGAACAAAGGGTAGAACTAGTAACAACACTGACTACTCTCTTCAACAAATCATGGGAGGATGTGGTGGTACCTGAGGACTGGAGGAGGGCAAATGTGATTCCACTTCACAAAAGTGGGAGCAGAGAAGAGGCAGGAAACTACAGACCAGTTAGTTTGACTTCAGTGGTAGGGAAAATGATGGAATCACTTCTGAAGGAAAGAACTGTCAAGTACGTAGAGGCCAGTGGGGCACATGACCCAAGGCAGCATGGTTTCACAGCAGGAAGGTCATGTCAGACGAACCTAACAGATTTCTTTGACTGGGTTACCAAAGTAGTAGATCAGGAAGGGGCTGTGGATATGGCCTACCTAGATTTTAGCAAGGCATCTGACACAGTCTCACACAAAAGATTAATATACAAGATAGCCAGCCTTGGAGTGGGTCCCAAGGTGGTAGCCTGGATAAAAAAACTGTCTGGACAACAGGACGCAAAGGGCAATAGTAAACAGAGTCCACGGTGAAGCAAGGAAGGTAACTAGCGGGGTACTACAGGGTTCAGTACTGGGATCGGTCTTCTTTAATGTCTTTATAAGTGACACTGGAGAGCGCCTGGAAGGAAAGGTATGTCTTTTTGCACATGACACAAAGATCTGCAACAGGGTTGATACACAAGGTGGGGTGGAAAGAATAAAAAGGGACTTAGCAAGGATGGAGGAATGGTCAAATATGTGGCAGCTCAGATTCAATGCAAAGAAGTACAAGGTAATGCATCTGGGAAACAAAAACCCAGGGGAAGAGTACACAATGGGGTATGAGTTAATAACAACAAAAATCGAAAGAGACCTAGGAGTAATTATATCAGCTGACTTAAAGGTGACCAAGCAATGTGAGAAGGCAGTAAGGAGGACTGGGGGGATACTGGGATGCATAGGGAGAGGCATCAACAGTAGAAAAATGAAAATTACCTACCTACCGTAATTCTTGATCTTCTCTTGTATCTTCACTATTCATCACTGCTTGGGTTAGTGCCGGAGGCGCGCACCCGTTATGGGAGATTTTTTTTCTCTTCCTGGAATCAGCTCCAACGGCGCCACCCACGAGAGCGACGTGCTGCATCATGCTCGAGGGGCGGCCATTAGGTGCCACAGACTCCTCCTCCATCTCGGTTCTGGTACCCAGAAAGGTGAAATAAAGGGTAAAGGAAAAGAAGGGAGAGCGAGGCAAGTGAGCCGAGGGACAGAAAAAGGAAAGGATATAAACTGAAGAAGGAATAAGCCAGTAGAGGACAGATAGAATAGAGAGAATACCTACCCTAAGGGACTGCAGGGCCTCCCTTCTGGGGCGGCTCTAAGGGAGGAACAGATAAAGAGGAAAGGAAGAAGAAGAAGGAGAAAAAAAAGAAGGGATGCTGAGAGGGGAGAACACTGCCCATAGATACATTGGTTGAGAGGGTTATAAGCTCGGAACCAAAAACAAGGGAGCAAGAATCCCTCCTGATAGGACTGAGAAAAGGTTACACTGAACCGCTTGTATCGATTGGACACAAAGGGCAGATTCTCTAACTTCTCATCATCCCAACCCCCTACACTCTAGCTGAGAGCTCACAGACTGCCCAGGCAGAATTCTGTTCCGGAAGGAGAGTGCCCAACTATGAGGGAGATAAGCCCCTTAGCATCTTGTTAAGTGCTAACACCGAAGTATGTGTGTAGGGGTTAGGCCCTACAAAAGGCATCTTTGTATGAAGGATAGAGTGGGAACTCAATCGGACTCCCTGAAGGCAAGGCAAGGACAACAGTTCAAGGTTAGAGAAGTGCAGAAGCACCACCCAGAAGAAGCTGACAATTAAATAATGCCTGCCAGAGGGAACCTGAAATTTGAGGCCGAGCCATAGAGGGACGGTCTCTTCAGCTGTGAACTGAACAACATGGCTAAGGAGCTAAGAGGTCACCCTTAGGGGCAGTCAGAAAGAGTTCCCTTAGGATAGGAAAAAAGTCCTACTCGTTCCCCTTTACCTTGAGGAAAAAAGATCCGTCCATAGAAGAACGGAAACCATTATAGCTTTTTGGCATAAAGGCCAAAGGAAAGGAGAGGAATGAGACGGGAGGGGGAGACGCCGCAGTAGGAGGCCACTGAGGGGAAGGTGGTTGGGTATCAGTAATGAATGGTGAAGATACAAGAGAAGATCAAGAATTACAGTCGGTACGTAATTTTCATATCTTCCCTTGTCAATCTTCACCATTCATTATGCTTGGTGAGTACTAAGCTCCCCCTGCAAGGAGGATAAAGAAACCCTGAGGAAAAGACCCAGCCTCCTGTTGGTGGGAAACAGGAGGGGAAGACCCTGGGCTAATCAGGTGAGAAGCCTATGGTGGAGGAGAGCTAGGAGGTGTCCCTCGAGGACAGGGAGACAGAGGAAGCCCCTGCAGAAGTCTCCTAGCTCTGGAGGAAAAAAGATGGATCCCCTGGAAAGCGGAGCTAATCACCCTACGCTGGGCCAGGGGTGACAACCTTGACAGGCGAAGCCATGCCGTCCGTCTAATGCAGATCACTGTCCCTGCAAGCCTGGAAGCCACCTCATTGGTGTCATAAGATGCCCTTGCTTGGTGTCTTGCCAGCTCCAGGCCTACAGCAGAGAGGGCAATAGCTTGTCTGGATTGCTCCGTATCAGGCATTGATGCTAAGATTTGGGAGAGCATCGACCACGAATGCCTACTGTAGGCAGCATGGTGAGCATGATGTGATGCAATGCATAACATCGCACAAGAGGAAGAGAACACTCTTCGCCCCCACCGGTCAAATTGTAGAGAATCTGGGTCCGGTGGATGGTCGTGTGCCAGGCGGAGGCACTCGGAGGGAGTTTCTAGGTATGCCAGTCCTGAAGGCAGGTTGGGAAGAGTACCTAGAGACTCCAATGGGGTACAATACCTTCTTCTCCAGTCTGCCGGGGCTGGAGAAAGGGTGGTTGGCGACTGCCAGGAATGGATAGACGCCTCCTGGAAGGGAAAAGGCCAGGATAGTACCACCAAATGCTGGGCACTGAATTCACTGAGGAATTTGCACGTCTCCCGTTCGGTATTGTCTTGCCTAACAAAGGAGATACGAAGATCCCTCACCATCCTCAAAAGGAAATGCTGATAGTCAGTAAAATCAGCATCGGAGGAGAGATGAGCAGTGGATTCCTCTCCTTCCGAAGAGGGAGACGAGGATGATGGAGAGCTCGAATGTCCAGAAGACTCCTGCGGCGGTGGGGATAGGCGAAACACCCGCTCATGCATATATCTAACGTATGAGGGGAAGGCCGCCGCAGAGCCTCTAAACGTCTCCCAGGATCACGGGCCCGTAGGACCGACATGGCCTGGGAGAGAGGGGGGTGGCTGCAGAGGAATGGGAGAAGGGCACCTACAGTGAGGCAACTGTCCTCTGCTGAGGCTCTGAAATCCAGAAAACGGGGCCCGAGCTGGCAGGATGCTGGACAACAAACCAGGTTGCAGAACAGAACCCTGGGGATGCGAAGCCTGGAAGAGCCTAGTAGCGGATCCTCCCCTGTGACGAACCTGGGGCAGCATGGGTCCAGAAGGGCAGCCCACAGCATCTCCACCAGAAGGGTCCCTGGGGCTCGAGAGAGCAAGATGGGGCCTGGCGCTATGGCTCCTACCCACCCCCCGAGGGGTGGCAGGTGAAGACTGAGGTGTCTCAACCCAGTCTCTTGAACCCCCGGACTCAGAGAACGACCTCCTCCTCGACCCAGTGACACCCCACCCCAAAGAGGTGCAGCAGCACCGGGACTAGCAGCTGCCATGACCCCTCAGGAGGGAGAGCCCCTCCCTCCGCCTCCATGCCATCCCCCTCCAGGATCCCCAAACCACCTCCAGCCTGGGAGGCCTCAGGGGAGGACAGCAGAAGAGACAGAGGAATAGGTGCGCTGGGCCGCCTAGCACCTTGTCTCACCGGAGATCCAGACTCTGAAGAGTCAGGGTGCCAGGACGGGTCCACATCTGTATCATCCTCTTCTGAGGAGGAAGAGCCCAGCTGGACCACAATACTGGCCACCCCGGGGGTCTCCAGTGAAACGGCACCGTGAACGGCACCGGTGTCAGCAGCGGCGCCGGATGACCCTGGACCCCCCGCAACGCCATAACCCGGCTCTGACTCCCCAACGGCGCTGGCCAGACCTGCGGCACCGCCCTTGGTGCCGGGACCCGACTCGGCACCGCTAGAAGAGCCGACCGGTCCCACCGGCGCCATGATCGGCGCCGGGATCCGAAACGGCGCCAGAAGGTGGTGTTGAGGGTCCACCGATGCCGGGCCCAACAGACCTGGGCCTTGACACTGGGGGAGCCTGCACCTCCGAGGAGGTGACTGCCGAGGCGATGTCTCCACCGCAGCCCCGGAAGGGACCCCGGCGTTCCTCCGACACTGTGAAAGAGGCCTCCTCTTCGGCAAGAGAAGATGAGGAGGCCTCCTCCTCTCCAGACCGTATAGGCCTGAGAGGGGACCCGGAGGAAGGGTCTAGAGACCTTACCTGGGAATCCCTAGAGCGGCGCCGTCCCCCAAAAGTTGGTGGAGCCTTGCCGATCTTGAACGCGGGGACTTCCAGGATGTGACGGTCCATCGAGAAACAGGTGTTGCACGCATCCATATTACGGTTGGGTCCCAGGCAACAGAGACAAACATCATGCTGGTCCGTGACGGAAAAAGGCCAGCCACAGGAGCACCGATGCATAGGGGCACGGCCCGCCTTCGACTTGCGTTTTGCCCCCGAACCTGACATGATGTGAAACAATTAAGGCAAAAGCACAGCTCTCGTGCGCAAATAATAGAAAAAAAACAGAACGGTCTTACCAGTGACGACGTCGAGAAAAAGGCAGGAGAAGTCTGAATATGGCGTCGACGAACGACAACTAGGCCTGGTAGCATACTGTAAATTCTACCACGCAGCAGGTGCAGCTTCGACGGCGGGAGAAACAGAACTGAGATGGAGGAGGAGTTTGCGGCACCTAACGGCCGCCCCTCGCGCATGATGCAGTGCATCGTTCTCGTGAGCAGCGCCGCTGGAGCCGACTCCAAAAAAAATATAAAAAATCTCCCGTAGCGGATGCGCGCCTCCAGCACTATCCAAAGCAGTAATGAATGGTGAAGATTGACAAGGGAAGATCAGGAAGTTGATATCCCTCTGTGCAGTTAGTGAGACCCCATCTGGAGTATTGCGTGCAATTCTGGAGACCCCATCTCCGTAAAGACATAGACAGAGTGGAGGCTGTTCAGAGGAGGGCAACCAAAATGGTGCAGGGCCTGCACCAGAAGACATACAAGGAGAGACTAAAGCAGCTTAATATGTATACCTTTGAGGGAAGGAGGGAGAGGGAGGACATGATAGAAACTTTCAAGTATCTCAAGGGAATTAAAGTATAAAAGGGTAGTATCTTTCAGAAGAAGAGATATGCAAGAACAAGGGGCACAATTTGAAGACAGAGGGAGGATGGCTCAGAGGTAATGTCAGAAAGTATTTTTTCCACAGAGAGGGTTGTGGATGCATGGAACAGCCTTCCTGAGGAGGTTGTGGAGTCAGGAACAGTGGGATAATTGAAGAATGCATGGGACAGGCATAATGCAATTCTAGTGGGGGGTAGGAGGAAGTAAGCTGTTGATTAACTAGAATCTGCAGCTTATCCATCAGGTAGGGAAATGGGCAGACTAGGTGGACCAAGCAATCCTCATCTGCTGTCAAATTCTATGTTTCTATGTTTACGCTCCTCTTCATTCTGGAAGTTCGCAAAGTAGGTAGGAAGGATTAAAGGTTGGTTTAGATGAATTCTGAGACAACCTTAGGGAGAAACTTAGGATGATTCCTAAGAACTACTTTGTCCTTGTGAAATACAGTGCACAGTGTCTGTGACCAGTGCATGTATTTCAGAAACTCTGTGGGCCGAAGTAATGGCCACCAGGAAGGCCATTTTCCAAGTGAGGAACTTCAAGTCGCAAGCAGCTAGAAGCTCAAAAGGTTTACGAGTGAGCATGTCTAGCACAAGGTTAATGTCCCAGGCTGTGACTGGACGTCTGATAGGAGGTCTAGTATACAGAATACCCCTAAGAAACCTCTTAACTACAGGCAACTGAGCCAGTGACATGAAAAGTACCAGCTCGTGATATGCCAGAATGACACAAAGATGAACTTTGACTGTGGAGTATTGCAGACCTGTATTTGAGAGGTCTAAAAGATATTTATTCGGTGGTCAGGAAAAAGAGTTCCAAGAGGATTTTGCACACCAGATAGAAAAATGCTTCCATTTGGCTGTGTGGATTTTTCTAGTGGCCGGCTTACCCGCAGCCAAAAGAATACCTGAAACTCTACGACAAACATTGAACCTATTCACCTTTATCTGTTCAGGAGGCAAGTGTGAAGGTGAAGCAACCTCAAGTTGGGATGGACCACGGGACCCTGGGTCAGAAGGTTTGTCTGAAGGAGAAGCATCTTTGGGTGGAGGGGGGAATCCGATTGACTGTTGAGTAGCGGAAAATGAAAATTACGTACCTACCATAATTCTGATCTTTCTGTGTATCTTCACCATTCATCACCTTTGGGTATAGTGGCCGGAGGTCACAATCCTGCGGGAGCTCTTTTTTTGGGGGGGGATGGACGGAGTCGACGTACCATTGGCGCTGCCCTCGAGGCCAACACATTGTGTGGCACTCGCAGGTTGGCCATTATGTGTGGTCGACCCCGCCATCCCATCAGTTCTGAGTCACCGTAGAGTAAGGAAAGGTTGGGAGGGAGGGACATGGGAGTCCAAGGGACAGATAAAGGAAAAGATATACAATTAAAAGGAGCAATAAATGACTGAGAGGACAGAATACAGCTGGAAAACTAAGGGGGATTGGGAGGGGCCCCAATCCCTGGAAGTAGAAAAGGAGGAGGGAGGGAGGGTTAGGGAATTTTAGAAGTAAGAATGTGTGGGGGGGGGGGCATACCCTGGAACCTTGACCTGTCTCCAGATTGTATAGGAACTGCGAAGGAGTAGGCAGAAGGCTAAACTGCCAGAATTCAAGGCACAGAATCACTGGCAATAACCCCAATATAAGCAGAACTGGCTATTCTGTAAGAAAAGACAGGATACAAGGAATCCCCCCCCCCCTTCAAAATTAATTTTTTTTTTTTGGGCATAAGAAAACTAGTTTCTTAAAGTAAATTAAGGTTGTGTCTAAAGGACAAGGAAATCAAAGGGAATTAAGAAAAGCTGACAGGGAGAAGGGGAAAGAGAGCAGAAAAGAGGGCAACTACCAACCCCCACCCCACGGGGGTGGAGCCGAGGCGCTGAGGAAGGAGTGCCCTCATCCTAGCCACTCTCCCCTTGGAGAAAAACATCCTCCTATGTGCCCAAGGTCATCCCTCTCCTGACCAACAGTAAGGAGGGGGGTGAAAGAGAGGGTACAGAGAGGGAGGAGGACCCTGAGACTGAGGCCCCAGGGGGATGGAGGGTGGGATTGTGATGAATGGTGAAGATACACAGAAAGATCAGAATTATGGTAGGGCCGTAATCTTCATATCTCATCTGTGTCAAACTTCACTATTCATCACCTTTGGGTGAGTGCCGAGCCCCCCCGAAGGGGGCTTAACCCTAAAGGACTAAGTCCCTTAGCTTTCAGTGGGTGGCAAACCAAGAGCGAGAACCTTCACGGGTCTGGAGAAGCCTGGGAGTGGGGAGAGTGAGACGAGGACTCCTTGGATGGAGTAGGAAGTAGCCCTGACAGACGCCGTCTTACCCTGCGGGAGAAAAGATGGGTTCTCTGGTAGTGGGAGGAAATCACCCTATGCCGGGCCAAGGGTGACGACCGGGAAAGACACTGCCATGCCATCCGCCTAGTGCAGATCTCTGTCCCTATGACCCTGGAAGCTACCTCGTTGGCATCGTAAAATGCCCTCGCTTTGGTGCCTTGCTAGCTCCAGGTCACATGCAGAGAGTGCAATGGCTTGTCTGGTTACCTCCGTGTCAGGCATAGCGGCTAGGAGTTGACCTAACCTGGACCACAGAAACCTATCATAGGTAGCGTAGTGGGCCTGATGTGCTGAAATAGAGAGCAGTAACCGTGCCGAATAGAAAATCCTCCTCCCCCAGAAGTCAAAATCCATAGAATCTTGATCTGGGGGCCGATCATGGTGAGGGGCGCGAAGCTCATCAGGAATGTCAAGCTGCATCAATCCTGACTGAGGATGAGGCAAAGAACCTGGAGACTCAGGGGGGCACAATACCTCTGGCAGAGATCCCTAGGGGCTGGGACTCTGGAAAAGGGTTTCTGCCAGAAACGCAAGGACGCCTCCAGAAAAGGAGCAGGTCACGGGGCACCACAAGGGTGTCCACACTGAAATTGCCTAAAAAGGTGCACATCGAGTGCTCTGGATTGTGCTGCATGGGTGGGGTGATATGCAGATCCTTCAACATCCTCAAGAGGAATCGCTGATACTCTGCGAGATCAGCAGCTGGGAGATGTGGACAGACAGTTACTCTCCTCCAAAAGAGGGGGATGAAGAGTCAAAGGACCTCAAGAGTTCAGAAGCTGGCTGCTCAGGGGGAGGTTGAAAAAACAGTCTGTCAACAGCCCTGACATAAGAGGGAAATTGAGCAGATACAGCTCTGAACTGCTTCCAGGAGAGAGGGCTGCTAGGACCAAGAATACCAGGAAGAGCAGGAGAAGGTGGCAGAGGAGAGGGGAAAGAGCCGACAACAGGAATCGGCTGTCTTCTGCCTAGGCCACAGAGTGCACCTGGAGCCCCAAGGAAAGAGGGAGCCCGAAAACTCAACATCCGACAGCTGGTCAACCATACTGGAACTGCCTAGGCTGTGCCCTGAAGAATCCCCTCTGTGAAGTGACCAGGGCCGTGAGAGTCCAAAAGGATGGTCCCCTACCTCCAAAGAACAGGGCCCTCTCAAGGAAACTGAAAAGGAAGGGCGGAGATCTGCACTACGACTCCTTCCGGAAACCAGGTGGGTCGCAGAAAAGGATCGCCATGTCGAATCCCTACCCCTCGACCCCTCGGAGTCTGAAAGAGCTGTTCTCCTTAAAAAAGCCAGCCTAGGCAGCTGGCAGCCCTGTTCAGATCCCGAAGGGACTATCCAGGGGGCAGCACCCTCCCTTCCCCTCCTGTGGGTGCTCCGATGGGCCCCAAAGTTGGGCGATCTAGGCACACCACCTGAGGGGGTACCACCACTGAGGGGCCAGAAAACCCTCAGAGGCCAGGCTGCAGGGCAATGGTGGCCTGCACCACCACCTGCTGGTCAGAACCCCTGACCCTGGTCCCGGGGGCCACTGTCCGCTCCTCAGAGGGGGGCTGTCTCTGGCCTGTCAAGGACACTACCACGGTGTCCATGTGAGCAGCCAACTCCAAAGAGTCAGACTGCCTATCTGACTCAGAGTCCGATTCTGCCTCCGAGGAGGTGGAGACCGAAGTCCTGTGCCAGACGGTACGTGGACGCCCGATGTCATCCCGACTGAATGGGGCACCAGAACGAGGGACTGTACCAGAGTTGGCACCGAAGCCCTCAAGCACACTGCGAATGGTGCGCGAAGAAGACATGATGCCGAGGACGGAAGCAGTATCAGAGCGGGCCAGTCATGGCGTCGTCCCAACCCACAGCACCACAAGCGGCTCCAAGACCACAGACGGAGCCAACAATGGCCCCGACCACAATCTCAGCGTCACGGACGGCGCCGAGGTCGGAAACCCCCATGGCGCTGTGTCATTGCTCGGTGCCGCAAGCAGCACCAGAGCTAGACACAGTGCCATGCTCAACCACGGTGCCGCAAACAGTGCTGAGGCGAGAAACAGATAAGGATGGCACCGTAGAGCCTCCCACGGCGCCGTCAGCACCATCGGTGCCGCGAACGACTCCGATAGCAGAGATGGCACCGAGCGACGGACCTGCGTTGACGACAGCGCCATTAGGGCCCACAGTGCCGTTCCAAGATGGCGCCGACAGACGGCATCGAGGACAGTGCCAACCCAGGCTTACCAGCCTGGGAAACAACACCAGGGGAGCCTTCACCCCCAAAGGGGCAATTGCCAAGGCGGTCCCTCCCCCCTGCCCCCCAGAAGGGACGGACTGAGCCTCCTGCCCTTCGGAAGAGGCTTCTGCAATGGCTAGGCTACAAGAAGGAGAAGCCCCCTCCTCCACGGTCTGTATAGAACCAGGAGAGGACCCGGAGGAAAGGCCGAGAGACCATGGCATGGCCCAACTATTGGGCTCCCGTCCCCCGAAAGTGGGCGGAGCTCATTCCACTTTCCATGCACGTTGTTCCATGACACAACAGTCCATGGAGAAGCAGGCATTGCCCGAATCCATGTTGTGTAGCAGGCCAAGCCACGCGAGGCAATGGTCATGCTGGTCAGTGACGGAGTACTTACGGCCGCAGGGGCACCGATGCATAGGGGGTCATCCCATCTTCAAAGTTTTCTTGCCCCCCGACCGAGACATGACCTATGGAAAAAACAACCAAAAACAAGACGCGACGTCGTAAAAGAATAAAAGGAAAAGTCTTACCTAGCGACGTCGAGTGGTGGCGGACAACAGAACTGACAGGAAAATATAAAGCGGCGTCGACAAACTCAGCATCGAGAAGATAACACGGAGCCAAAGGCTTCAGAGCAGGAACAGGCCGCTTGCAGCAGAGCTTCCGTGAGGTATGACCTTTACGGCAGGAGAGGAAGAACTGGCAGGGTGGGGTCGACCACACATAACGGCCAACCCGCGAGTGCCATGCAGTGCGTAGGCCTTGAGGGCGGTGCCCATCCAAAAAAAAAAAGCATTCCCACGGGGTCGTGACCTCCGGCCACTATACCCAAAGGTGATCAATGGCAAAGACTGACACAGATAAGATCCATATCTGCCGAGATCAGAAGGGGGAAGCCCCCCTGAGACTCCAATTTGAGAAGTACCCTCTGAATTAGGGGAAGAGGAGAAAAGGTGTATAGAAAGCATCTTGTCCACTGCAGCCTGAACGCATCCTGACAGAAACAGCCAGGTCCTGGATTTCTGGAGCAGAAGAGAGGGCAGTTTTGCATTGAGTGGGGATGCAGAAAGGTCCAGGTCTGGAGTTGCCCACTCTTTGTAAGAGTGACTGAACGACGGTTAAGTCGAGAGACCACTCGTGAGGATCCATCTCCGTTCTGCTGAGACGGTCTGCCAGTACGTTTTGTACTCCTGGCAGGTAAACCGCCTGAATCTGAACCTTGTGTTCCAGGCACCATTCCCACACTCTCATTGCTTCCCTGCATAATGGGTAAGAATGCGTGCCGCCCTGTTTGTTGATGTAGTACATCACTGCTTTGTTGTCCATTTGAAGGAGAATGTTCTTGTGACAGAGTATGTCCTTCAAGGCCCGGACTGCATAGAGGATGGCTCTCATTTCCTGGACATTTATGTGAAGTTGGGACTCATCCTGAGTCCACGTACCCTGGGTGTGGAGATCCTGGCAGTGGGCTCCCCAGCCCATCAGGGATGCGTCCGTGGTAACGGAGATCTGATGATCCTGAGGGGCAAAAGGGATATCCTTCCAGAAGACTGACCTCCTGCGACCACCAGGTGAGTGACCTCTTCAGAGGTTCCGTCACCTTGATGAGAAAGGACTGAAGGTGAGTGGTTGGGGACCACTGAGTACTAAGCATCCACTGAGAGGTTCTCATATGGAGATGAACTAGGGGTACAGTGAACATCGAGGATGCCATGAGGCCTAGCACCTGTTGCATCGAGATAGCTCGAACCAAGCTGTGTTCTCTGATGTATCAGGCCATCTGTAAGATATCGCTCCTTCTGTCCTCTAGAAGAAAAGCCTTCACACAGGAGGTGTCCAGAAGAGTTCCTATGAAGAGGAGCTTCTGGGAAGGCTGCAACTGCGACTTGTTGAGATTCAGCAGGACTCCCATGGATGTGAGGAAGTCTGAGGCCGTGGCCACAGCCTCCAGAGTCTCTTGTCTGGAGGGACTTGCTAGGAGCCAGTTGTCCAGATATGGAAACACCTGTATTCCAATTTTCCTGAGGTGCGCCACGAGAATTACACAACACTTTGTAAAAACTCGAGGCACCGAGGATAGCCCAAAGGGCAGGACTCAGAACTCATAGTGTTGACCCAATGCCACGATCCTTAGGCATTTGTGGTGCTTTGGGTGTATGAAAATGTGTTGGTAGGCATCCTGCATGTCCAGGGAGGCTAGCCAATCGTGTCGATGAAGCAAAGGTAGCAGGGTACCTAACGATATCATCTTGAATTTCTCCTTGTGAAGGAACTTGTTTAACTTTCTGAGATCCAGAATGGCGCGTATGCCGCCGATTTTCTTTGGGACCAGAAAGTAATGGGAGTAGAAACCTGTGTTTTGTTGATCCAGTGGAACTATTTCTACTGCCCTGTCGTTCAGAAGGCCTTGTACCTCGGAAGCAAGAAGGTCTGACTGTACTGCTGACAGCCTGGGCTGCCATTTGGGAGGATGATCCGGAGAAGTTTCTGAAAGATTGAGAGAGTACCCCTCGCGAATTATCCGGAGGACCCATTTGCCTGATGTTATAGATTTCCACTGATTATAGAACTGAGTCAGACGTCCTCCCACCGCTGAGGAGGGGTCCCCCTCTGACAGTTAAGGTGGGACCTGGGCCAGAAACTCAGAAAGTGGCACTGGGTGCTTTGGGCCCTTGTGCCTTCTGCTGCACATTCTTTTGTGGCTGAGGGTTGTGGTTTTTGTTAAAACCTCCTCTGCCTTTGCCCTGAAAGGACTGACAGTTGTGAAACTGACGCTTACTCGCACCCCCTCGGGAGAAGGAGGGTGCAGGCCTAGCTGTCTTAATGGCAGACCTAGTCTTCTGAGTGGCCTCCAGAGCTTGCTCCACCTGAGGCCCAAACAGATACATACAGTCGAAAGGTAAAGCCATGACCTGCTGCTGGGTGTCATTCGTGAAGCCCGACGAAGTACGTGGCCAAGAGTGGTGACAGATGCAGATGCCAGCTGCCGCCGCCCGGGAGGTGGCATCATAGGCATCCATTACAGCTTGAACCTGTTGGTTATTGGATTCGATACCACTAGTTATGGTCTGGAGTAGCTCTGAGCTAACTTCCGATTCGGGCTGAGCTTCTACCATTTATTTGAGGGAATGCCAAAGTACATACTCATATTGAGAAAAATAGCCCTGGTAACTGGCAATGCGCATACCCAGGGTTGAGTCAGCAAACACTCTCTTACCTAAGGTGTCTATCTTGAGAGATTCTTTGTTCATTGGTCAGGCTGTAGATCCTGGAGGAAGGACAGCCTTGTCATTCTCTGCTAAGACTACAATGTCATTAGCAAAGGCTTGTGAGGCCAAAATGAGGCGATCCTTGGGAGGGGCATACTTCCTATCTATGGACTTGGCCACGGAGGGAATGAGAGCCTTTTTTTTTCCACACCATCTGAGAGAGGGTCTCGAAAGAAGGGTGTATCGGAGGGGTTAAATCCAAAGGGATCTCCGGGACATGAAGATATTGGAGCCGCAAAAGCCTCCCAGGATCGATTTCTGAAGTCTGGAAAGAAAAAGTAGAATTTAAGTTTTTGAGCAGAGACTTAAAGGAAAGGTCTTCAACCACAGGCTCTGCAGGAGGATTGATCCCTATTCCCAGGGCAGTGTCATCAACATCACCACTCACGCAAAGATCTGGGTCAGGCTCAAAATGATCTCCTGACAGTCCGGGGGGGACTGTATAGACAGGAAAGGAGTGAAAATCAGGAGGAAGAACAGAAGAAGAAAGAATCGGAGTCAAGAAGCCCTGAAGACTGGCCGGTGCTGCACCAGTCCCTGGCGCCATAGAGGAAAACGGCACCGAGAAATGAAAATTATGTACCTACCATAATTGTTGATCTTTCTGTGTAACTTCACTATTCATTACTACTTGGGTATAGCTCACCGGAGCTAGGACCCCAGGGGAGACTTTTTTTTTTCCCGTGGGTGAAGTCGATGTCGGGCTGGTGCCGCCCTCGAGGCCAATGTTCTACATGGTGCTCGAGGGTTGGCAGTTAGCCGTTATCGACTCTGCCCCAGCCCCAGTTCTGACACGCTAGAGAGTGTACGGAAGGGAGGGTGGGATGAGGCAAGAGAGCCTAAGGGAGAGATGAAAGGAAGAATAAACCAAAAGGAGAAATAAACAACTGAGGCGACAGAGGGAGGAGACTTAGAAAAGGAAAATGGGGAAAGGGTACCCCAATCTCTGGAAGGAGAAGAAGGAGAAGGGTGAGGAAGGGAAAAAAAAAGGGAAGGGGGGGAAGAAGACTAGCACACCCTCAGAAGCAGAGATGCACAACATAATTTCAGGGAACAAGGTCCAGACCTGGAGTATAAAGGACGGCTGCCGGATGAAAGTCACAGCGTGGGTCTGAAGACCACCCACAAGAAGTGCAGGCTGAGGGTGCGTCTCAGTTCTCCCTCCTTCCCCACCAAAATAAAGGAGGGAGAAAGGTTTTAACAGCCAGATGCTTCAAAGAAACAATGTGTCCTCAATCTGAGGTCACTAATAATAAAAACAGAACAGGGAGAAGAAAGGAGAATGCCCCTCCCTCTACTCCGAGACCCCTCAGGAAAGAGGGAAGAGGTGGGGGGGAGGCCCTTCCCAAACTTAATGAAGCTAAAGGGTTTACCCCTGTGTGTCTCCACAGTCCCCTCCTGCCTACACACAAGGGAGAGGAGAGCGAGGAAAAGAAAGACACACAGGGAAGGGGAGGAGTCCAGAGACTGAGGCCCAGGGGGAAGGAGTGTGGGATTTAGTGATGAATGGTGAAGATACACAGAAAGATCAACAATTACGGTAGGTACGTAATTTTCATATCTTATCTGTGTCAATCTTCACCATTCATCACTACTTAAGTGAGTACCGAGCCCCCCCCCGAAAGGGGGAGTTACCCAGAACACCCTAAGGAACCAGGTCCCTTAGCCTCCAGTGGGTGAGACACTGAGGGAGAGAACCCTTACAGGCCTGGGGAGGCCTGAGACTGGTCCGGGTGAGACAGGGATCCTCCTGTGGGGGAAGGAAGGCACCCCGAAAGACGCCGTCTCACCCATGGGGAGAAGAGATGGGTTCTCCGGTAGGCACAGTAAATCACCCTACGTCGGGCCAGGGGTGACAACCAGGATAGGTGATGCCATGCCATCTGCCAAAGGCAGATCGCTGTCCCTACCACTCTAGAAGCTACCTCACTGGCATCATAAGATGCCCTTGCTTGGTGCCCTGCTAGCTCCAGGCCCTGCGCAGAGAGGGCAATGGCTTGCCTGGTTTCCTCCGAATCAGGCATCGAAGCTAGGAGTTGTCCTAGCCTGGACCACAAGAACCTGTCATAGGCTGCAAAGTGGGCCTGATGTGCTGCACCTGACAGGGAGATCCGTGCCGAGTAAAACACTCATCTCCCCCACAAGTCGAAGTCTGCAGAGTCCGAATCTGGAGGGCGGTCACGGTAGGGGGTGCAAGGCCCTGAGGGGATGTCCAGGGAGGTCAAACCCGGAGAGGCATGAGGCAGAGAACCTGGAGACCACGGGGGAGCACAATACCACTGGCATAAGTCCCTTGGGGCTGGAACAGTAGAGAAGGGATGAAGCCAGAGCCAATGCGATGCTTCCTGAAAAGGAATCGGCCAGGCGGGAGCCACCAAGTGGGCCGCACTGAATTCAACCAAGAAGGCGCGCCTCACATGCTCAGGATTGCTGATAGGTATGGGGTCAGGTGGAGCTTGTTCAACATCCTCACAAGGAAGTGCTGATAGGAGGACAGATCAGACGCTGGGGATATGTGGACCGAGGGTTCCTCTCCTTCAGTAGAGGGAGAAGATGAGCTCCCCAGTTCAGGGGCCGGCTGCACGGGGGCATGGTGAAACACCTGCTGGTCCAGGGCATGGAGGTAGGTGGGATAAAATGTAGCCAATCCTCTGAATTGTTCCCAAGTAAGAGGCCTGTGAGGACCCAGAATACCTGGGACTACCGGGGATGGAGACAGAGGCTCGGACGGCAGGCTCCTGGCAACAGGAGAAAGGACTCTGTCGGGTCAGGAAGGCCAACAGGAAACCCTTCGCAAAGAGGGAGCACCCAAAGCCGCTGCAGCTAACAGCCGTTCAACCGGGTCGGAACGGTCAGAGCTGTGCCCCAAAGAAAAAATTACTCACCTTAGTAATGTTGTTTCTTCTAATGGAGTCTTGCTATATTATAGACATTAGCAGTTTGTTCCAGGTCTAGAACTGCCCTGGAGTGAAATGGTTAAAACCATTCCAAAATAGAATTTTGGCACGAGAGCAGCTCTATCTGTGTCCTTTCAAACTTGAACTGTCAGATCTTTACGAGCCAAACTCACTAAGGTCTGTGTGGAAGCTGTAACCTACACTAGCCAAATGGCTACCTAAATAATAGCAGCCATTGATGGTCCCAACACCCAAGACTCAAGTCAGGGGACCAGAAATACTAACACCATTCTAATAATATGAAAATGGAACATAAGTATAATAAAACACACACACGTCACATACACACCCCAAAGTCCCAAAGGGGACAAAATGCTAACAGGACATAAGTAGTGCCCACACTAAGTTGCCGCACCCCACCAAGTAGAGGTTCTGAGAGGGGCAGGTTGGGAGGTCTATAATATAGCAAGACTCCATTAGAAGAAACAACATTACTAAGGTGAGTAATTTTCTTCAAACAACATGAAGTCTTGCTATATTATAGACATTAGCAGAATACACAGCAGTACCTCCATGGAGGAGGGGCAGAACCTACTTAGGAATAGGCGAAGAACAGCTGTGCCAAACCGAGCATCTCTCCTGGCCTGGACATCCAGGGAGTAATGCTTGGTAAAGTGTATACCGTTTTCCAAGTAGCAGCCTGGCAAATCTCTAATAAAGGGATATCTCTGGCAGCAGCTAGAGGCAGCTGTACCCCTGGTAGAATGAGCCCTCAAACTGGAGGGCTCTGCCCACTTCTGATAACAAAATTGGATACAGAGACAATCTACCTGGCTATTGATCTCTTAGTAGCAGGTTTGCCTTTCCCAACTTCACCATAGGTAGGAAAAGTTGGAGGATTCGAAACCTGTGACCTTTGGTACGCTCTATATAATAACTAAGAGCTCTCTTAACATCCAGGCTGTGCAACCTCCTCTCACCCGAGAGGAGTGATCAGTGAAAAATACTGGAAGGAGATAGATTGATTAAGATGGAAATCTGAAACCACCTTAGGCAAAAACTTCCTATTAGTCCTAAGGACTACCTTATCCCTGTGGAAAGAAATAAAGTCAGTCTCCACTGACAAGGCCAATTCACTTATGTCTGGCAGAAGTGACAGCCACTAGAAAACAGTTTTCCAAGTTAGGTACTTAAGCTCTGCAGAAGACAGAGGTTCAAAGGGGTTGCATTAACTGGGCAATGAAAACATTAAGGTCCCAAGCTAGGGGCGGTTCCCAAAAAGGGAGGATTAGTATGGGTAACCCCTTAAAAACTTGGAAAACACAGGATGTGAGGAAGAGGGGATGACTTTCCTGCTGACACAAAAGCAGACACAGCTGCCAAATGAACTCTCAGGGTAGCTGGTCTGAGACCCAAGGAATTAAGATGTACCATGTAATCTAACAAAAGGGCAATTCAGCAGATTCTGGGAAATATTTTCCCAGCACACCAAATGGAAAACCTTTTCCATTTAGAACTATAAGTAGCCTAGTGGGAAAGCTTTCTGGAAGCCTTTAGGATCTCAAGAACACCCTGAGAGGGTGTAAATCAGCAACTCTAACTCCTCAAGAGCCAGGCCTTGAGGTTGAGGGATTTGAGGTCCGGATACCAAACCCTTCCCTGGGCACAAGTCAACAGATTGTGATTCCTGGGGAGGCACAGGGGAAGATGGACTATCAGAGACAGAAGGAGTGGGTACCAGGGCTGCCTGGCCCAATCCGGGGCAATCAGAATCACCCTGCAAGGCTGAGATCTGATTTTGACTAGTACTTTGAATAGGAGAGGAAAGGGAAAGCATAGAGGAACTTCCCTCCCAATCCAGAAGAAGGGCATCCAGGGAACTGAGCCCAGCACTGGAGGCCTGCAACAGAACAGAGGAAGTTTGTGATTGTCTGGGGCTGCAAAAGATCTATCTGAGGATGCCCACCTGGCAAAACTATCCCCAGCACTTGAGGATCCAGGGACCATGTCGTGATGGCCTGGGAAATCCTACTGAGGGCATCCGCTAGGACATTGTCCTTCCCTGGAAGATGAACTGCTATGAGGGAAGTGTTCAGGGAATAGGCCAGAGACCACAACTTCATTGCCTCGGTGCACAAGGCCGAAGGCAGAGTGCCCCCCTGTTTGTTGATGTACCACATTGTTGTGGTGTTGTCTGTTCTGACTTGTATCACCTTGTCGTGGACAGATGCAGAAAATGCTTGAAGAGCTAAAAAGACAGCTCTGAGTTCCAGCAAATTGATGTGGAGCAGAGATTCCTGGGGACCAAACTCCCTGAGTGAAAGGTCGCCCATGTGGGCTCCCAACCCAGAAGGAAGCATCTGTAGTGAGTCAAGTCGTGAGAAGGGAAATGAAGTGGACCCCGCTCTTAAATTGCTCTGATCCTGCCACCACTGGAGAGCTAGGATCAAGGTTGAGTCACTGGGACCAACTTGGAAAGGGGTCTCTTCTCTGAGACCAAAAGGTTCTCAAGTGAAACTGAATGTCTCTCATCTGAAATCTGGCTCCCTGCACAACAGCTGTGGATGCAGCCATGTGCCCCAGGAGCTGCAGAAAGTGTCTTGCTGGTGAGACCTGCAGAGCGAAGGAAGAGGCCAGAGCCACTAAATTCCTTACCCTTTCTGGGGAAGAAAGCTAGCTTTGTGTCCAATTCTGCCCCTATAAAGGTGAGTACCTGGACTGGTTCCAGAACCGACTTTGGTAGGTTTAGCAGAAAACCCAGGAGGTGAGAAGCTGGGTGACCTGCAGGTGAGATTTACCTGTTCTGGGGACTGACCTACAACGAGCCAGTCGTCTAGATAGGGAAAAACAGCAATCCTCTGCCTCCTTAAGTGGGCCACTGCCACTGCTAGACACTTTGTGAATACCCTTGGAGCAGAAGTAAGGCCGAAGGGCATTGCTCTGAACTGGTAATGACCTGAGGGCAGTTCGAATCTGAGGTACTTTCGATGGGATCTTCTGATTAGGACATGGAAATAGGCATCCTTGAGGTCCAGGGAGGCTAGCCAGTCCCCTGGCCTTAGGGAAGGTAAAATCATTGCCAGAGTTACCATTTTGAACTTTGGTTTCAAAAGATGCTTGTTCAGATATCTGAGATCTAAAATGGGCCGCCATTCTCCTGTCTTTTGGGGTAAGGAAGTATCTGAATACAGACCCTGCCCTGATGCAGGGAGGAACCCTTTCTACTGTTCTGAGAGCTAACAGGGATGAGACCTCTGTTTCCAGAGCGAGGTCTCTGAAGCACTTGCAGGTAGAAAAAGTCTGCTTCTCAACTTGGGAAACTTTTGAAGCTGAGAACCAGACCCTGGCTTCTACTTCCAGAACCCACTTGTCTGAGGTTAAAGAAGCCCAATTCTGACTGAAGTAAGCCAGCCTGCCCCCACTGGTACAGGAGAATCGGCCCTGGGCACCCCATCAGGGTGCCTGTTTATGAGGAGCTTTTAGGCTGGGGGTGGGAGCAGGTCTGCCCACCTCCGCCTGCCCTGCCTCTGAAGAAGCCCCTCTGAGCAAAGGCAGAGGAGGCCTGAGTCTGGTAGAAAGGCCTGTGAAAGGCCTACCCCTCCCCTGGGGCATGCCTTTGAGGGTGGCTTGCCGCTCCTTAGCCTGGGCACTCTTGTAAGTAGTCCTATATTCATCCATCTTCTTCATGTAATTCTCTGTCTGCTCTCAAACAGAGAATTTCCCACCACAGGAAAATCCATAGCCTTAGTCTGGGTATCCTGTGACAAACTAGTACACCTGAGCCAGGCCAACCTACGAAAAGCTACAGATGGGCCATGACCCTAGAGGAAACATCATTAACATCCACAGCAGCATGAAACTGAACCTTAGAGGCTTCAAAGCCATCAGCAGCCACCTGTTCTAGTTCACTAGCCAGCTGGCCATGGGCCTGCTTGGCCAATTGCATAACAGTATCCCATCTAGATTTCTGATACCTAGCTACATAAGCCATATAATTTGCTTGCCTGAGTCCCAGAGAGGCTGCCATATACTTTTTTTGCCATGGCATCAATCTTCCTGGAATCCTTGTCAGGAGGATGTGAAGCCAAGGAATATTAGCTTATCACAGGCAGCAGCCTGAACTACCCAACATGACTGCATTGCTGAGAAAGAATTCTGTATCAGGGCCTGACAATGTATACCTTCTGTCCATCTTTTTATCTACAGGAGGCACAGAATTAGGAGCTTTTAAAATTGTAATTGTTTGTTTCCTAAAAGACTTATGTAAAGAAATAGACAATCTCCAAGACACTGGAATATCCATCATTTCTACAAAATCAGGCTCCTCTTGCTCATCCACAGCCTCTTCTAAAGGAAGCTGGAGGGTTTCAGCAACTTTTTTATAAAACATAAAATGAGATGGGGACTCAGACAGCATAGGGAGAGATTCTAAAGGTCTGTCTGGGGAGATGTCCGGTTCAATGGGCACACCCAGACCTTCCCAGCCACATTCATACTGTTCATAATCCTCCTCCCCCTCCTCTGGTTCATAAAATTCCTCAATATCATAATCCTGAACCACTGGAACCGGACGAACCAACCTTTTACCAGATAGTGGTGGTTCAGACGGACCCTGAGACAGTGACTGGACAATCTGTATGGCTTTTGCTATCTCTGCAGCTGTTGGAGAAGGAATTTTAGACTCCAGACCTGCTGATTTTCTTGTTTTCTTTACTGGAATTGGTTCCTCAGAACCAGCTTTTCTTTGGCCCGAGGAAGTCTAGCCCTGGTCAGAGGGCACTCCCTCTGGTTCGGATGGCACCGAACTGGGCTGGCCATCCGGGTCAGCGGACTTTTTGACCTCTCGTTCCCTGAGCCTGCCCAATCTTTTTTCCAGGGTGGCTGCAGGGAAATTCTTACATACCTGGCAGTCTGACTGGAGGTGGTCAAACCACAGACAATAAACACATGTGGTGTGTGGGTCAGCCTTGGCAAAGACTTCCCCACAAACATCACAGTGTTGAAACCCAGTGGGCCCGGTTTTTCTTTTGGGTTTCTCAGACATAATGCCAGCCTAACCAAAAACTTGCCCTTTTAACGGCAGTGCCAGGCAAGACACCCTTATCGGTTCCTAACCGTGTCACGGGTATTGGAAAAAAACGTAATAAATCCGTTTTTTTTAGAACCGATAAGAACCGGGAATCGCACTCTAAAATAGTAACTTTTAGTTTTAAATGAGTTTAAACCCACTGATCGGTTCAAAACCGAACCGATAACCTACAAGTTCCACATACAAAACCTTCATTTACTTACAGTTACCACAGATACAGCTTGAACCGAGCGGTTTGCGGTTAAAATAAAACTATTCTCGGTTAAATCCAACCGAGAAAACACTTTTTAAACCGAGAAATGAACCGAGCAGAAGGAGAAATCTCCGAAGCGACTGTTCACTGAGGCGGAGTAAAGAATCTGACAGTTCAAGTTTGAAAGGACACAGATAGAGCTGCTCTCGTGCCAAAATTCTATTTTGGAATGGTTTTAACCATTTCACTCCAGGGCAGTTCTAGAGCTGGAACAAACTGCTAATGTCTATAATATAGCAAGACTTCATGTTGTTTGAATAAGAAATCCCCCCAAGAGGTGACTGGGACCGTGTGAGTCCAGAACGGCCCCTGACCTCAGAAGTAGAAGTCCCCCTCATGAACTCCATCAGGGAAAGGCGAGGGTCTGCACTATGGCTCCTACCAAGACCCGGCTGGGACCTAGGAAGGGCCCGCTGCACCGCACCTCTCCCTCTCAACCCTTCGGAGTCAGAGAGGGACCTCATCCTCCTAGTCATTAACCTAGGCAGCTGGCATCCCCGAGTAGACTCCGAAGAGACCACCCAGGGATCTGTAACCTCCCCCTCCTGATGTGCCCCAGACTGCCCCAAACTTGGACTGTCCAAACACATCAAGGAGGGGGGTACCTCAACTGAAGAAACAGCCTCACTAGTGACCTCAGGCTGCTCATCAGTAGCCACAGGGGCCACCACTGGTTGATCAGACCCCCTGACCCTGAGGTCTACCAGTGAGAGCTGAATTCCAGAAGGGGGGAGAGTGGGGGCCGAGGTGCTGGAGACAGAAGAATCCAAAGAATCTGGAAGCCAGTCCAGATCAGATCCAGAATCCACCTCTGAAGAGGTAGACACCGAGGTCCGATGCCAGACCACCCCATGGGCTCCTCCAGTTCCCAGGCCCACAGGTCGAGCACCCTGAGATTCAAAGCCCCCAGTAACAGCACAGGACAGCACAGCCCCATGCCCGGCACCGACACCCTCCTTGATGTCACGAATGGCGCCGCAGTCGGGCGTGACCCTGAGCACGGCTCCACACTCTTCTCTGGTGCCGCTAAGTGCCAAATCCAAAGCGGCACTGTGCTCGGCGCCGACATCCACCCTGGCGCCACGAGCGACACCGAAGGTAGACCCGGCGCTGAGCCCGACGCCGCATAACACTCCAGCACCATGAGTGGCCCCAAAGGCAGGATCGACACTGGTCCCAGCGCTGACTCCGTCCCTGGTGCCGCGGGTGATGCCAGAGACAAAGACGGCACTGGCTCCCGCCTTGGCATCGCGAACGCCACCAGGACCAGAACCAGAAACCTCCAAACTACCAACCCCAATGCCGCCGGAAGGCACGACACCGCAAGCAGAATCAGTGGCAACAACAGCACTGAAGACAGGCCCAATGCTGCTCTGCGCACGCCTCTGAGCCCACAGCGCCACGAGCAGGCGTTGGGACCAGCGACACTGGGGGACGGCACCGACCCAGTCCCGAGGGACCCGGAACGCGACACAGAGGGAGCCTCCGCTATCGAAGTAGTGACTGCCAGGACAGTGCCTCCCGACTGACTCCCAAGAGGGTCAGCCTGGGCCTCCTGCACTGTGGAAGAAACCCCCACCGTGGCAAGGCTAGAAGAGGCGGAGGTTCCCTCCTCCGTGGGCAGTATAGTACTGGGACGGGACCCGGAGAAAGGGCCGAGAGTCCTGACCTTGGCTTGACGACTGCAAATCCGCCCCCCAATAGTCGGCGACGCACGTCCAACTTTCCACGCATGAATCTCAACGACACGGTGGCCCATGGAGAAGAAGATATCGCAATAATCCATATCGTGTCCGGGGCCGAGGCAGGAGAGGCAATGGTCATGCTGGTCCATTACGGAGTAAAGGCAGCCACAGGGGCACCGACGCATGGGGGGCTGCCCTGCTGTCGACGCCTTCTTGCCCCCTGGATGAGACATGACCAGACAAAAAATTAAACAAAATACAGTACTCGACACCGCTTTACAAAAAGGAAAGATCTTACCAGAGTCGAAGAAGCGACGTAGAGCAGACGGTCAGAGCCGAGGCAACAATGACAACGACAGACTTAGTCCGCAGAAATTTCTTCAGTCTCACACGCAGGATCCTCACTCGATGGGAGAGAGAAAGAACTGGGGCAGAGTCGACAATGGCTAACTGCCAACCCTCAAGCGCCACGTAGAATGTCGGTCTCGAGGGCAGCACTAGCCCGATGTCGACTACACCCATGGATCAAAAAAAAAATAAGTCTTCTGTGGGGTACTAGCTATGGTGAGCTATACCCAAGTAGTGATGAATGGTGAAGATTGACACAGATAAGATCAAGGAGGAAGGCGCTAGCCAAAGCGGCGCCTCACACGGCGCTGACAGCACCCGTGGCACTGTTGATGGTGCTGACAAAGCCCCTGGCACCCCACACAGCGCTGACAGAGCCCCTGGCACCGCACATGGTGCCAATAGAGCCCACAGCACCGCGGACGGCGCCAAGAGTGTCCCAGGGTTCTGAAAGAAAAAATTACTCACCTTAGTAATGTTGTTTCTTCTAATGGAGTCTTGCTATATTATGACTAATGCAGTTTGTCCCACCATTAGAACTGCTCCGGAGGTGAAAGAGTTAACTTCCATGCAGAGCATGGAACTTAGAGCGCGAGCTCGGTTAGAGAAGCTCTGTCTAGGACATTTCAAACCGAAACTGTCAGATCTTTACGAGCAAAACTCACTAAGGCTCTGTGTGGAAGCTGTAACCTACACTAGCCAACTGGCTACTAAAATATTAGCACATTTTCCTGGTCCCAACACCAAGACTCAAGTCAGGGACCAGAAAAGATAAGATAAAATAAAACACAACACCCAAACACCCCAACAAGAAGGGTGGAAAACATAAAGGGGCATCAATAAGTGCCAACAGTGGAATACCCACCCCATACCAAAGTAGAAGTTCTGAGAGGGGCAGGCTGGGGAGGTCATAATATAGCAAGACTCCATTAGAAGAAACAACATTACTAAGGTGAGTAATTTTTTTCAAACAACACGAAGTCTTTCTATATTATGACTAATGCAGATTACACAGCAGTACTCTCCATGGAGGAGGACAGAACCTACTAGGAATAATAGGTTCTGAAGCACGGTTGTACAAACCGAGTATCCTCCTGGCCTGGATATCCAGGGAGTAATGCTTGGTGAAAGTGTGTACTGTTTTCCAAGTAGCTGCTTGACATATCTCTAAGATAGGGATGTCTCTGGCAGCAGCTAGAGACAGCAGCTGTACCTCTGGTAGAGTGAGCCCTCAGGCCTGAAGGGGAACCTTACCCAGTTTTGATAGCAAAATTGGATACAAGAGACAATCTACCTGGCAATGGATCTCTTGGTGGCGAGGTTTCCTTTCCCAACCTCACCATAAGTGAGAAATAGTTGGAGGAGTCAAACCTGTGACCCTTGAGTGCAGCTCTATGTAGTAACTTAGGGCCCTCTTAACATCTAAGCTGTGCAGCCTCCTCTCACCAGAGGGAGGAATGGTCAGTGAAGAACACTGGAAGTGAAATAGATTGGTTAAGGTGGAAATCTGAAACCACCTTAGGCAAAAAAGGAAAATTACGTACCTACCGTAATTCTTGATCTTCTTGGGCCGAGTCTCCACCACTCATTCACACTAGTGGGATTGGGCCGGAGGCACTAAGACCATCGAGACAAACTTTTGCTGGAGGGTGGCGCTGAGAGATGGCGCCCATGAGCAGCGGCTTCGAGCGGTAATGACCATCTCGCGACGACCCTCCAACCGCCTCAGTACCTTTTTTACCAAGGAGGTGCAGCGCCAACTAGCGTAAAGAGTAAACCCAACATTAAAAAACGGACATAAGATAGTCCGTATGACCCGTGTAAGAAGGGTCAGCAAAGAAGTCCTCACGGCCTAAAGATTTGAGGGAGTGAAGACCAATACAGCGGTGAGCTCGGGGGATGGAGGGTGGGCGTGTGAATGAGTGGTGGAGACTCGTCCAAGAAGATCAAGAATTACGGTAGGTACGTAATTTTCCTATCTTCCTGGACATAAGTCTCCACCACTCATTCACACTAGTGGGAGAGTACCAAGCTGATAATCCCCAAAAAGGGCGGCAGGAGTGCCAGAGCTCACGCGTCTAAGATAGAAGCCCATTAAGGATAGTTCTGCCGAATGCACGAATGTGCCTGGCATGAACATCCAGTGCATAGTGCTTAGCAGTATGCACTGAGCTCCAGTGGCGGCGTTGCATATATCTGTAATTGGAACATTGCAATTTCAGCTAGGGATTGCGTGACCGCCCTAGTAGTAGTGATACACTCTACCTTCTAATTTAACTGAGCCATGGAATAGCAATGACGAGGCATGCCACTAACCATGAAGAGATGCATCTAATAGCGACAGGTTGACCCAGCGGTGTCGCTGAAAAAGCGAACAGTTGCTGAGTCTTGCGAACATCCTTGGTTCTATCTAAATAGAACATAAGGCTCTCTTAACATCCAAGGAATGAAGAGCTCGTTCCCTTCATTTTGGAAATTAAGCGTAAAGCGGGAAGTACCAGAGGTTGGTTCAGATGGAATTCTGACAAACCTTGGGAAAAGTAGGATAGTGCAAATTACCTTGTCCTTATGGAATACAGTATCACGGAGGGTCCATAACCAGGGCATGTATCTCAGAGACCCTGCGGCTGAGGTAATGGCCACCAGGAAGGCAGTCTTCCAGGTAGAAATTTTTAGCTCACAGGTAGCTAAGGGTTGAAAGGCTTCCAGTGAGCATGTCCAGCACCAGGTTAATGTCCCAGGCTGCAACTGGACGGCTAACAGGAGTCTGGTATGGAGAATCCCTTAAAATCTCTTCACCATAGGTAACTGAGCCAGAGTTAAGGAAGAAACGGCTCATGGAATGCTGAGATGGCACTAAGGTGAACTTTAACTGCGAGTACTGAAGACCTAAGTTTGATAGGTCCAAAGATACTCAGAACCTTCCAGGAGGACAGGAAAAGGGATTCCAAGAGGATTTTGCACACCAGAGAAAACGTTTCCATTTGAGCGTCGTTTTAAGTTGGCTGGCTTCGAGCAGCCAGAAGGATGTCTGAGACTCTCGAGAGGCGTTGAACCGATTCACTTCTATCTCTTCAGAGCCAAGCATGAAGGTGAAGTGATTTCAGGTTGGGATGGACCAACGAACCCTGAGTCAAAAGACTGATTTGCAAAGGAAGTGGTCTCGGAGGCTGCCAACATACTGTTGAGTAGAGGAAACCATAGTAGCCGAGGCCAGGAAGGAGCAATGAGAATCATCTTGGTCCCCTGAGACTCGAACTTAGGGAGTACTCTCTGGATTAGAGAAGCGGTGGAAAGGCGTAAGAAAGCGTTTTGTCCACGCAGCCTGACGCATCCTGACAGAAAATGCCAGGCCCTGGATTTCTGGAGCAGAAGAGAGCAGTTTTGCGTTGAGTGGGGATGCAAAAGGTCCAGGTCTGGAGTCCCCACTCTTTGAACAGGGACCGAGCTACGGCTGGATCGAGACCACTCGTGAGGTCTGCCTCCGTTCTGCTGAGGTGATCTGCTAGGTCGTTTTGTATACCTGGCAGATAAACCGTTGAATCAGAGACTTATGCTCCAACACCACTCCACACCCTCATTGCTTCCTGCAAAGGGATAAGAATGAGCACCGCCTTGCTTGTTGATGTAATACATCACTGCTTTGTTGTCCGTTTGAAGGAGAATGTTCTTGTGACAAAGGACATCCTTCAGAGCTCGGATTGCATAGAGAGACCACTCTCATCTCCAGGATATTTATGTGGAGATGAGTTTGAACAGAGTCCATACACCTTGAGTGTGGAGGAGACAGTGAGCTCCCATCCCATGCGATGCATCTGTGGTGATGGAGATCTGATGATCGGGGAGCAAGGGGAATCCTTCAGGAGATTGCTCTCTTGAGACCACCAGGTGAGAGACCTTGAAGGGCTCCGTCACCTTGATGGGATAAGACTGGGGTGAGAGTGGGGACCACTGAGTGGAGAGCATCCATTGGGTGGTTCTCATGTGCAGTCGAGCCAGAGGGACAGTGAAGACCGAGGGCGCCATGAGACCCAACATGCGTTGCATCAGAGAGCTGTAACCGATTGGTTCTCCCTGATGTAACGGGCCATATGAAGGATGTCGAGTCTTCTGTCCTCTGGAAGAAGCCTTCGCTGAAGAGGTGTCTAGAAGCGTCCTATGAAAGGAGCCTCTGGGAGGGTTGCAGTTGAGATTTTTAAATTCAGCAGAACTCCATGGGCGTGAGAGAAGACGATAAATCGTTGCACGGCTTCAAAGTCCCTTGGCTGGAAGGGCTTGCTATGTCGTCCAGGTGAGGAAACACTCGAAGTCCGACTTTCCTGAGATGCGCGAGAACTGCACAACACTTTGTAAAACTTCAGGCCGAGGATAGCCCAAAGGGCAGGACTCTGAACTGATAATGCTGACCCAAAGCTACAAACCTGAGGAATTTGCGGTGGGTCGGGTGGACGAGGATATGCTGGTAAGCATCCTGCATATCGAGAGGCCAGCCAGTCATGCTGATGCAGCAAGGGTAACAGGGTACCTAGGAAATCATCTTGAATTTCTCCCTGGGGAGGAATTTGTTTAACTTTCTGAGGTCTAGAATGGGCACATCCCCAGATTTCTTTGGAACCAGAAAGTAATAGAATAGAACCCTGTGTTTACGCAGATCTTGAGGCACCAGTTCTATTGCCCTGTTGTTCAAGAGGCCCTGGATCTCCGGTGAGGAGGTCTGACTGAGAGGCCGACAACCTGGGTTGTCGTATGGAAGAGACAATTCGGGGGGTTTCAAGAAATTGAGAGAATAACCCTCATGAATTATCCGAGACCCATTGTCTGAGGTTATGGACTTCCACTGGTTGTAGAAGTACATCAGGCGACCTCCACGGAGGAAAGTTCCACCTCGGGCAGAGTGGATGGAACTTGAGCCCAACGACTCATAAGGTAGCACTGGGAGCTTTGGGTCCCTGCGCTTTCTGCTCGTCTTCTTTTGAGGTTGGGCAGGTTGGCTTTTATGGAGCTTCCCTGCCTCTGCCTCGAAAGGACTGACGACTATGAAACTGGCGTCTTTCATGCCCCGAGGGGGCAGGCGGAGAGTCTAGCCAACAATGGCCGATCTGGTCTTCTGGTGGCCTCTAAGGCTTGCTCACCTGAGGGCCAAAAGAAAGGAGCCATCAAAAGGCAAGCGCCATCACCTGCTGCTGAGCATCATTAGAGAAGCCAGAACGCAGCCAGGAATGGCGCCAGTACAAATCCCGCTGGCTGCTGCGAGGAAGCAGTGTCGAAAGCGTCCATGGCGGCTTTGACCTGTTGGTTATTGGACTCAATACCTCTAATAACGGTCAGAAGAAGCTCTGACTTGGAATCCGAATCTGGAAGAGCTTCAACCATTCTTTTCATAGAGTGCACAGGATATACTCATACTGAGAAAAATAGCCTTGATAACTGGCAATACGCATACTTAGAGTGGAGGCAGCAAAGACTCTCTTACCTAATGTATCAATCTCACGAGACTCTTTGTTAATAGGTTCGAGCTGTAGTAGTTGAGGAAGAATGACCTTGTCATTCTCTGCCAGAACTACAATAGGATCCATAAAGGCTTGGGATGCCAAAATGGGACGATCCTTGGGGCTGAATACTTCTTATCAATGGATTTAGCCACTGAGGGAATAAGAGCGAGGTTATTCCATACCATTTGAGACAGCGTCTGAAGGAAGGCTGAATCGGGAGGAGTCAAATCGTAGGGATCTCCGAAGCATGAAGATACTGGAGTCTTAATATCTTCCCAGGATCGATGTCTGTAGTCTGGAGAGAAAGAGTGGATCCCAGGTTCTTCAACAGAGACTTAAAGGACAGGTCCTCGACCACAGGCTCTGTAGCAAAAAAGATCCTGTTTCCTCACTTCATCACCCAACCGAAGGTCTGGGTCAGGCTCAATCATCTCCTGATGGTCAGAAAGGACTGTTTGGACAGGAAAGGAGTGAAAATTAGGAGAGGAGGAAATGGCAGAAAAACAAGGAGAGTCCCCAAGGGCTGCAGGCGCCGAGAGCCGGCAAGCAGACCTGAAGGCAGCACCGAGGGCGCCGCAGCGCCCGAGGGCCTGGCAACTGCCGCGCCCAGGCGCCCATGAGGCGGCCGCCCGCCCGAATGCCATGACCTGACAGGCGCCAGCAGACGACGCCCGCCCGAACTGCGCGCGTACAATGCGCGCTGAACAGACCGGCGCCCTGAGCAGGCGCCGCCCGATCCAATGGCACCACGGCGCCCGCGAGACCCGCGGCGCCCGGGGACGCTCTGGCGCGCCAGCGAGCGCCGCAAACTATGACCCAGCAGGCGCCGACAAGGCCCTGAACCCTGCAGAAGGCGCCAGAAAAGCCGGGAACCTGGAAAGCAAGAGAGGAAAAAGCCAGGAGATAAGGGCATCGGTGAGCCCCCTGCGCCGCAGCCATGTGAGGAAACACCTATTGCAGTCGCTGCTTTGAAGGCGCATAGCGACTAGGAAGGAATCAACCGCCTACCTGATCGTCTTGAGGAGCCCAGAGGGCTCGAGGTAACCGAGCCAGGCAAGAAGAACCAACCTCAGGCCCATCGCTCATAGAGCGCCCGCTGATGAAAACTGCTCATCTGGGAGCCCTACCTATAGGCGGGGAGGGCTCCGATGTCGGGGCAGCGATTATCGGAAGTTAGCAGCTGAAGAGAGACCGGCAACTAACAACGATAACCGACCGTGGCAAGTGCTGTGAACATACCACAAGGCGACCTCGGTGATGCCTTCTCTTTTTGACCTGTGGGCGAAGAAGAGCTCGAGGCGAGCAGGCGCCGAGAATCACGACCGTTTATTTTTATGCGGCAGGACCCATCCCGAGACATCGGACGACCGTGGTCGGAACCCGCTGAGGGAAGGAGGCTGACGGACCCAGCCAGTGACTGAACAGCTTTCATCTGAAGTCTCCCTACCGTCACCTGACCTGCTCATATGTAGCTCCGTCCAGTAGGCAGGCTTCTTCAAGTAAGTTAAATTTAAATATTAGAAAAATTTTACGAAAAATAGAATAAAACTAAGTGATACTACTATACGTGATAATGTTACAAAAAACAAACTGAAAACTATCGCTAGTTTGAAGATTGACTCCGACAATGAGCGGCGTCGTCACTGAAGCGCCTCGGCGCGGGAAAAAAGGAACTGAGGCGGTTGGAGGGTGCAGTGAGATAGTCATTACTTCGGCGCAGCCTTTCTCTGGATGATGTCTCACGGGCGCCGTCTCTCGCGCCGACCCTCCAGCAAAAAGTTTGCTCCCGATGGGTCTTAGTGCCTCCGGCGCCAATCCCACTAGTGTGAATGAGTGGTGGAGACTTATGTCCAGGAAGATCTTCCTGTTAGTCCTGAGGACTACCTTATCTCTGTGAAAGGAAATAAAGTCAGTCTCCACTGATAAAGCCTGTAACTCACTTATGCGTCTGGCAGAAGTGATGGCTACTAGAAATACAGTTTTCCAAGTCAAGTACTTAAGCTCTGCCGAGACAGAGGTTCCAAGGGGAGTTGCATCAGCTGAGCAATGCAAACATTAAGATCCCAGGCCGGGCAGGGTCCCGAATGGTGGATTGATATGAAGCACTCCTAAAAACTTGGAAAATACAGGGTGAGCAGAAAGAAAAGGGCTTCCTGCTGACATAAAAGCAGAGACAGCTGCCAAATGCACTTTCAGGGTAGCTGGTCTCAGTCCCAAAGAATTAAGATGGACCATATAGTCCAAAACAGTGGGCAAATCAGCAGATTCTGGGAAATATGCTTCCAGAACACCATATGGAAACCTTTTCCACTTGGAGTTATAGGTAGCCCTGGTGGAAGACTTCTAGAAGCTTTCAAGATTTCGAGAACACCCTGAGAAAGTTGCAGATCAGCAAACTCTAACTCCTCAAGAGCCAGGCCTTGAGGTTGGGATTTGAGATCGGATACCAGACTCTCCCTGGGCACAGGTTAACAGATTGTGGTTCCTGGGAGACACAGGGAAGATGGACTCTAAGGACAGAAGGAGTGGGTACCAGGGCTGCCTGGCCCAGTCTGGAGCAATCAGAATCATCTTGCAGGGCTGAGATCTGATTTTGACTAGCACCTTGAACAGGAGAGGAAGAGGGAAGGCATAGAGAAACTTCCATTCCCAATCGAGGAGAAAGGCATCCAGGGGACTGGAGCCAACACTGGGGGCCTGCAACAAAAAGTGGAAGTTGATGATTGTCTGGGGCTGCAAAAGATCTATCTGAGGGTGCCCCATCTGGCAAAAACTATCCCCAGTACTAGGGATCCAGTGACCATTAGTGATGGCCCTGGAAAATCCTGCTGAGAGCATCTGCCAGGATATTGTCCTTGCCTGGGAGGTGAACTGCTCACGAGGGAAGTGTTCAGGGAATAAGCCAGAGACCACAACTTCATCGCCTCGGTGCACAAGGCCAAAAGACGAGTGCCCCTGTTTGTTGATGTACCACATTGTAGTGGTGTTGTCTGTTCTGACCTGTACCACCTTGTTCTGAACAGATGCAGAAAAACCTGAAGTGCTAGAAAAACAGCCTGAGTTCCAACAGATTGATGTGGAGCAGAGATTCCTGAGGGACCACAACCCCTGGGTGGAGAGGTAGCCCATGTGAGCTCCCATCCCAGAGGGCCATCTGTAGTAAGGGTCAAGGAGTGAGATAGAGGATGAAGAGGCACCCTTGTCTCAGATTGCTCTGATCCTGCCACCACTGAAGGGCCTGGATCAGGGTTCGAGTCACTGGGATTAACTTGGATAGGGAATCTCTTCTTTGAGACCAGAAGGCTCTCAAATGGAACTGAATGTCCCTCATCTGAAATCTTGCTCCTTGCACTACAGCTGTGGAAGCAGCCACGTGTCCTAGGAGCTGCAGGAAATGCCTTGCTGGTCGAGAGACCTGCAGAGTGAAGGACGAGGCCAGGGCCACCAGGGTCCTTACCCTTTCTAGGGGAAGGAGGCTCTGGCCTGCTTTGTGTCCAGTTCTGCACCTATAAAGGTGAGTACCTGGACAGGTTCCAGAACTGACTTTGGAAGATTGAGAAGAAAGCCCAGAGAGGTAAGCAGCTGCTGGGTAACTTGCAGGTGTGATTTGACCTGGTCTGGAGACTGACCCACAATGAGCCAGTCGTCCAGGTAGGAAAGATGACAATCTTTGCCTTCTTAAATGAGCAACTGCTACTGCCAGACATTTTGTGAATACCCTTGGGGCAGAGGTAAGGCCGAAGGGCATTGCTCTGAACTGATAATAGCCTGAGGGCAGTTCGAATCTGAGGTACTTTCGGTGGGAGCTTCTGATAATGGAAGTAGGCATCCTTGAGGTCCAGGGAAGCTAGCCAGTCCCCTGGCCTTAGGGAGGGTAAAATCATTCCCAGAGTCACCATTTTGAATTTTGGTTTTAAAAGGTGCTTGTTCAGATATCTTAGGTCCAGGATGGGCCGCCACTCTCCTGTCTTTTTTGGGGTAAGGAAGTACCTGGAGTACAAACCCTTGCCCTGGTGTAGGGGAGAAACCCATTCTACAGCTCTGAGAGCCAGGAGGGTTGAGACTTCTGTTTCCAAGGCAAGTCTCTAGAGGGTTTGCAGGTGAAAAGATCTGATTCTCATCTTTGGAAATTTTTGAAGCTGAGAACCAGACCCTGACACTACTTCCAGGACCCACTTGTCTGATGTTAAAGACTCCCAGTCCTGGACGAAGTAAGCCAGCCTACCAGGTAATGGAGAACGGCCCTGGGCATCCCATCAGGGTGCCTGTTTGTGGGGCTTTAGGCTGGGAGGTGGGAGCAGGCCTGCTTGTACCCGTCTGCCTCTCCCTCTGAAGAACCCCTCTGAACATAAGCTGAAGGGAGGCCTGGGTCTGGTAAAAGGCCTGTGAAAAGGCCTGCCTCTACCCAGGGGCTGCCTCTGAGGAGTGGCTTGCCGTTCCTTGGCTTGTGCACTCCTATAAGTGGTTCTATATTCATCCATTTTCTTCATATAATTCTCTGTCTGCTCCCCAAACAAAGAATTTCCCCACAGGAAAATCCATAGCCTTAGACTGGGTATCCTGTGACAAAGTAGTACACCTGAGCCAAGCCAATCTACTGAACAGCCACAGATGTAGCCATGACTCTAGAGGATACATCATTAGAATCCACTGCAGCATGGAATTGCACCTTAGATGCCTCAATACCATCAGCAGCCACCTGCTCCAGCTCCTTGGCAAGCTGGCCAGGGGCCTGTTTGGCTAAAAGCCATGACAGTATCCCATCTAGATTTTGGTATCTAGCAACATAAGCCATATAGTTTGCTTGTCTGAGTCCAAGACGCTACCATGTATTGTTTTTAGCCACATCAATCTTCCTGGAGTCCTTGTCAGGAGGATGTGAGCCTGGGGAATATTAACTTTATCACAGGCTGCAGCCTGAACTACTAACATGGCTGCATTGCTGTGAAAGGAATTCTGTATCAGGACCACAAAAGTGTACCTCCTGTCCATCTTTTTATCCACAGGAGGCACAGAATTAGGAGCTTTTAAAATTTGTATTGTTTGTTTCCTAAAAGATTTATGTAAAGGAATAGACAATCTCCTGGACTCTGGGATATCCATCATCTCTACAAAGTCAGGCTCCTCTTGCTCATCCACAGCCTCCTCTAAAGGAAGCTGGAGGTTTCAACAACTTTTTATAAAACAGAAAATGAGAAGGGACTCCAGCAAGCCTAGGGGGAGATTCTCCTAAAGGTCTGTCCGGGGAGATGTCCGGTTCAATGGGCACATCCAGACTTTCAAAGTCACATTCACACTGTTCATAATCATCCTCCCCCTCCTCTGGTTCATAAAACTCCTCTATATCATATTCTTGAACCGGTGGAACCGACCTTTTGCCAGATAGTGGCGGTTCTGACGGAACCGGGGAAAGTGACTGGACAATTTGCACTGCCCTGGCTATCTCTGCAGCTGTTGGAGAAGGAATTTTTGACTCCACACCTGCTGACTTTCTAGTTCTCTTTGCTGGAACTGGCTCCTCAGAGTCAGCTTTATATTTGCCCGAGGAAGTCTGGCCCTGGTCAGAGGGCACTCCCTCCAGTTCGGTTGGCACCGAACCGGACTGGCCATCCGGGTCAGCGGACTTTTTGGCCTCTCGTTCCCTGAGCCTACCAACTCTCTTATCTAGGGTAGCTGCAGGGAAATTCTTGCAAATCTGGCAGTCTGCATTGAGGTGGTCAAACCCCAGACAATAAACACATGTGGTGTGTGGGTCAGCCTTGGCAAAGGCTTCCCCACAGACACTACAGTGTTGAAACCAGTGGGATCGTTTTTCTTTTGGGTTTCTCAGACATAATGCCATCCTAACCAAAAACTTGCCCTTTTTTTCGGCAGTGCCAGGCAAGACACCCTTATCGGTTCCCAACCGTGTCACGGGTCGTGGAAAAAACCGTAATGAAATCCGTTTTTTTTAGAACCGATAAGAACCGAACCGCACTCTAACAAGCCTTAAAAGCGCTCAGAATGAAGTTTAAATACTAATCTGATCGGTTCAAACCAAACCGATAAACATTTACAAGTTCCACACAGAAAACCTATCTATTACTTACAATACCATAGACAGAGCTTGAACCGATCGGTTTGCTGTTAAAATAATGATAATCACGGTTGAATTTAACCGAGAAAAACTCTTTAAACCGAGAAAATGAACCGAGCAGCAGAAGGAATCTCCGGAGCGACTGTTCAGTGAGGCGGAGTAAAGAATCTGACAGTTTCGGTTTGAAATATCCTAGACAGAGCTTCTCTAACCGAGCTCGCGCTCTAAGTTCCATGCTCTGCATGGAAGTTAACTCTTTCACCTCCGGAGCAGTTCTAATGGTGGGACAAACTGCATTAATCATAATATAGCAAGACTTCATGTTGTTTGAAACTGTGATTTTAGGTAAAAGAGGGAAAAATGGCAGGAGACAGAGGCATCAGTGTGGACCCCTGTGCCATAGCTACGTGAGGGGGATAAACACCGGACCGTAGAGCTGACGGCACCAAAGAAGGTGCCGTGCAACTAGGAAGACCCAACCACCCTACCCATCACTCCAAAACCAAATGGCCCGAAGGCCCCGGTGTCGGACTGACGAGCCCAGGCAACTGGACCAACCTCCGAGCCCACTGCTCCATAAGAGCAGCCCACTGGAGAAACTGCTCATCAGAAGCTCCTCCAATAGGCGGGGAGGGGCTCCGGTGTCGAGGGGGTCAGCTACCAGAGACAGAAACCGGCGACTCCGACAGAGGTGGAGACCGGCGACTGGCTCTAATAACCCGACAATCTATGCGCCAGACATACCAGAGGTGACCTCAAGTGATGGCGTTTCTTCTTGACCTATAGAAGAAGAACTCGAACATATAGGCGCCCGAGAATGGGACCGTTTCCTTTTATGCTTCGGGGACCGCCCATCCCCCTGAGCAGTGGACCATTCATTGTCAGACCCAGGGCTGGCGGATCAGACCGGCCCAGCTGACTGAACAGCTTTCATACGAAGTCTCCCTACTGTCACCTGACCCGCCCTTGGTTGATTCCGGCAATGGAGGGCTGAAGACTTCTGTAGTACAATTAAAATATATAATCAGTACTGATTCGAAATAATTCTACAAAACAATAAACTGAACTATTGCTGCTAGTGAAGTTTGACTCTCGGAGGGCGAGCAATGTCGTCACTGAAGCGCATTCGACTGCGGGGAAAAAAGGAACTGAGGCTGTTGGAGGGTCGACGCAGAGAGAGTCATTACCTCACAAGCCGGGGCTCATGGTGCCGCTTCCTCGCGACTCCATCTCAGGCACCAGCCCTCTTGAAAAAGTTTGCTCCCACTGGGTCCTAGCGTCTATGGCGAACTCCCATTAGTGTGAATGAGTGGTGGGGACTTTATGTCTAGGAAGATCTACCCAAATTCAGATTTTCTCAAATACTTCAACAAAACTAGAAGTGTCTGATAAAGTACAGTTATGTAAGAACTTACCGTAACAGTAGATCTTCGAGAGAAGCTCTTGCAGTAGGTAATTACATATAGGATTGACGCTGACGAAGCGCTGGGACCTGGAAAATTTCACAGCTAGCAGTCCCTGGCATGGGACGCCCCGATCAGGTGACCGGTGTCAGGAGATGTCGGTACAAAGGGGCGTACCGGACGCCGCCTTCCAGTTCTTTCCGCCACAGGCCAAAAGAGGCCGGATGAGAGAGAAGCGGATATTTCCCTCAGCGGAAAGGGCTGAAAAGCCTAGGGGATGGAGGCGCGGGTAGACACACTAAAAGCCTCTCTCGAAGATCTACTGTTACGGTAAGTTCTTACGTAACTATACTATCCTACTTCGAGAGGGCTCTTGCAGTGGGTAATTACATATAGGACTGAATCCCAAGCAGTCTGGAACAAAGAGATGCACCGGGAGGAGGAAAACTACTCCAAAAGGTAGTTCTGGTTGTGCAAGTCTCAAGATAGGAGGCCTTGCAAAACAGCCCACCTGAAGCCTGCTCTATGGCGAGAGGCAACATCCAAACTGTAGTGTTTAGTAAAGGTATGGACGGAAGTCCAGGTGGCGGCAGCGCAGATGTCTGCCGCAGACACATTCTTGAAACAAGCCGCTGAGGCAGCTACTCCTCTTGTGGAGTGGCCTCTGACTTGATCCGAGAGGGTCTTGTTGTATTTGTCATAACAGAAAGTGATGCAATGAGCCAACCACTTAGACAGGCATTGCTTGGAAACAGCATTGCCTTCCCTTTTGTGAGCAAAAGAGACGAACAATTGATCAGTCTTTCTGAGATCCTTTGTCCTGTTGGTGTAGTATCTCAGAATCTGGTGAACATCCATAGTATGGAGTAAATATTCCCTTGATTAGAGTACTAGTAAAAGGCAGGTAACTCTATGGACTGATTCAGAGTAGACTCAGCTACTACTTTAGGGAGAAACTTAGGATTAGATGCGAGGACAACGTTCTTTGTGAAAATCAGGTACAGGATTTTACATCAGGGCCTGGAGCTCGGAGATTCTCCAAGCAAGTAATGGCCACCAAGAAGAGAGTCTTCCATGAAAGGAACTTCAAATCCGCAGAAGCTGCAGGTTCAAAGGGAAGGAGAGTAAGTTTCTCGAGAACAAAATTCAAGTCCCAAGGGGGAGGAGGAGTACGGATGGGGGGCCTCTGGTGGGGGACCCCTCTGAGAAAGGTCTTAGAGACCTCAGTTGAGCGAAAGCCTTGTCTGCGAAGGGAACATGACAGGCCGAAATGGCTGCCATGTGTACCTTCAGAGAGGAATGTCTGAGACCCAGGTCAAACAGATGATGTAGATACTCCAGCAGAGGCCCCGCTGAACAGGAGAAAGGTTCCACATTCTTGGAAGCGGCCCAGATAGTGAATCTTTTCCACTTCATGGCATAAGTGGATCTGGTGGAGGGTTTTCTGGCCTCCACTAAAATCTCCACCACTTTGGGAGACACTCCAAAGCAGGATTGGGCTAAGTCTGCAGGAGCCATGCATGCAGTTGAAGGGATCTGAGGCCTGGATAGACCAAGGTTCCCTGATCCTGGGTCAGCAAACCTCGAGATAGAGGAAGAGGAAGAGGAGGATCCTCTGAATATTGTTGTAGAAGAGAGAACCAGACTTGCCTGGGCCAGAAAGGAGCGATCAGAATCATTCGCGCTCCTTCTGAAGCTAGTTTCTGCAAGACTGGTGGGATAAGTGGAATTGGGGGAAAGACATAGACGAATCTGTCCTTCCAGTATAGAGACAGAGCGTCGCTCCAAAAAGTGCTTCGCTCTGGAACGAGCGAGCAGAAGACGGGAAGTTTTGCGTTTAGGGGGGATGCGAACAGATCGACCTGTGGTGTTCCCCAAAGTTGGAAGATATTGTCTAGGACCCCTTGGTCCAGTTCCCACTCGTGAGTCAGAGCAGAAGAGCAACTTAGCTTGTCTGCCAGGGTGTTGTCGGCTCCCGGAACATGAAATGCAGTGAGGTGAAGGTCGTGTTGTGTTGCCCAATCCCAAACCCTCATTGCCTCCCTGCATAGAAGGTAGGACCGAGTCCCTCCCTGTTTGTTGATGTACCACACCATGCACATGTTGTCCGTCTGGACAGCTAGATGGCCGGAAAGGATGTACTGGTGAAGGGCTTGGAAAGCGTACAACACTGCCTGAAGCTCGAGCACATTGATATGGAGAGCTTGTTCTAGCTTGGACCAGGAGCCCTGGGTCTGATGAGGGCCTAGATGGTCTCCCCAACCTTCACCTGAGGCGTCTGTGGTTAGAGTCTGGGAGGGGGGAGGATGAAAGAAAGGAACTTCCCGAAACAGGTTCTCTCAAACCATCCACCATTGCAAGTCTCGAATCATCGGCGAGGAGATCAGAACTGGGTGATCTAGGTCATCCACTAGCTGATCCCATTGAGAGCGTAGAGTCCACTGAGAAATCCTCATGTGGAGTCAAGTGCGAGGCACCGTCGGATAGCAGCCGCCATGAGCCAGAGGCGAGAGGGACCAGCCTCATGAGAGACCATCCTGCGGTTGGACAACAGACTTATTTGGGTCTGAAGGGTGGGCGCCCTGTCCGGAGGCAGGAAGGCCTTGCCCATGGTCGTGTCGAGAATCGCCCCAATAAACTGTAGCCTCTGGGATGGGTCCAGATGAGACTTGGAATGGTTGATGGTAATACCCAGGCAGGCAAAAACCTGCTGGGTAAGGAGAGGAAGCGCAGGAGTTCCTCCTGGAGCCAGGAGCAGCCAGGAGCCAGTCGTCCAGTGCGGAGAAACCTGCACTCCTTGAGCACTTGGGTGGGCCACCACCACTGCCAGGCATTTGGTAAATACTCGGGGGCCGGGATAGACCAAACAGGGCATGTGAACTGGTAGTGGTCCCCCTGGAATGCAAAGCAGAAGGTATTTGCGATGAGATGGGCGAATGAGGAATGTGCAGATAAGCATCCTGCATATCCAGAGCACAAAGCCATTGACCCGGCGGAGGGGGCAGAAGGCTCTGCAAAGAGAGCATCCTGAACCTTTGTATTCTAATATAAGATTCAAGAACTGAGATCAAAAATTGGTCTGAGGTCTCAGTCTTCTTTGGGACCAGGAAGAAATAGGAATAGTAACCGTCCTTACATGAATGAAGAGGGGCGGGTTCTATTGCTTGTTTCAGCAGAAGACTTGAAATTTCCTGGACCAAGAAGAAAGTTCCGTGAATACAATGACTTCAGAGGGGGGTGGTGGGGTGGTTTCTGAAGAAACTCTATGGAGTGACCTTCTGCTATGAGCTGGAGCACCTAAGAATCTGTGGTTATCCTCTCCCATCCCGGAGGTGGAGGGAAAACCTCCCTCCTACCGGTTCCTCCGGAGAGTCCGGAGGCAGAGGGAGAGGAAAGGACTCAGGTGGTGTGGGGCAGCGCCGCAGCTGAAGCACCCGCTGCTTTTTTGGGTGGGGGGGGGCTTGGCAGCAGTGGGGGCCTGGCGTTTTGTGGCCCGCCTTCCCTAGGGTTTCGCCTTTGGCCGATTCCGTCTGCGAAAGGGACGGTGCTACTGCTGATGGGGACGGTACATGGAATCAACTGACTTCAGTGCCGTCCCCTTCTCTTGCAAATCAGTGATGATGTCCTTGACATCACCCCCGAAAAGCACCGACCCCCAGAAGGGTGCTTCCTGGATAGCAGATTGCACCTCCGGGACCAATCCTGACATACGGAACCAAGCATGACGCCGTGGGCCTACAACGAAAGCTGAGCTCTGCCCAGCAGTGTCCACTGCATCATATGTCAGACGTAGCATGTGTCAACTGGCCGAACGGGCAGAGCGGACGAGATCAGCCAACTCCTGCTTGACTTGGGAGTCAAGCAAGGAGTCCAGTTTGGCTTCTGCCTGAGTCAGGATGGCCTTCTGGTAGTCTCCCATATGGCCGACATAGTTCAGGGCCCTGATCCCCAGTGTGGAGGAAGCATAAATCTTTCTCCCATACTGGTCCAGAAGGCGTGATTCCTTATCAGGTGGTGACGAGCTAAGATGTTTGAGGTTCACCGACCGGCCGTGAGCGGCGCTAATCACAACCGAGTCGGCACGAGGGTGAGAATCCAGAAAATCAACACCCTCTGGAGCCTGATATAGCCGGTTTGACTTCCTAAGAGGTGGGGCTAAGGCCGACGGCTGTTTCCATATTGTGGTAACGAGGTCGGCGTGAGGCTCTATCCAGGGTGGCACCAAGGTAGGAGCTGTCACGGGCAGATCCAGATGTTCAGCGAGTGTCAGATGCTGAGAATCTGGTTCCTGGGAGTGCCACTGATGAACCTCCTGGATTTTCCTAAGCAACTCCGTAAAAGAAGGATCCTCCGGAGGAGACTTCGGAGGAGTCCTTGGCCTGGGCTTCGACGGAGAGCGTGGCTCGTCGTCTCTCTCGGAGCAACCGTCGGAAGAGTCCGAGGGTGAAGAGGAGGATGAAGAGGAGAAAGACTCCATTTCCCGACCCAGGGAAGGAACAGACCCCTTGGGAAGTCCCCGGGGAAGCGTGTCCTGCCCTTCTCTGGATCCAGACGGAAGAACCCTGGAGTCCGGAGGTGGTGAGGGAGTGTGCCGCCTTGGACGTATGGGAACCTGGGATGGCACTGTTGCCGGAAGGCAGCTCTCGACCTCCTTGGTGAGCTAAGCCTTGGCCTCAGCCCACCAGGAGGCCAGAGTCTCCTGCAGGTCCACCGGCGGCCATGAGGGCAGTGGAGGAGGAGGAGGCGGGGGATAACGATACAGGTTGTAACCATATGGCGCGTATCCAAAACCCGGCTGCTGGAAGCCCGGCATCGAGTACTGTGGCGCCGGATACTGCAGTCCCGTGTATACCGGCGTCAGATAGAACGGAGGGTACCCAGGAGCCGGGGGGGCTGCCGGAGTAGACGGCCCAGCCGGTGTCCTCACGGCGGGTCCATAGTGGAAACCCGGAGGATGGAGGGCCCAATGGGAGCAGAATGTCTCCAGGAGTCGGTAAGGCCGGCGCCAGGGCCCAACGTGGTGGAGAGCCTGGCATCGGAGGTACCAACGTCGGAGGCCCGGCGTCTGGGAGCGACATCAGGTCCAGCGCACCAGGTTGAGGAAGGACTGACAGAGGCAAAAGATCCCCAGCCCGCCCGGGGCCGGAGGGGAAAAGTCCCTGGGGTCAAGTTGGGGAGACTCTGGTTCCCCAGGCGGCATGACTGCGGGGAATCGGTCCCAGCGGATGTGGGGGTCCGTCATCGGTTCCTTCGCCAGCTGGACGTCAGACGAGCCGACGTGAGGCCTAGGGGTGAGCTCCCGGTGAGCGCCGGAGGAGCCGACATCTGACTTATGAGAGTCATCACCGGAGGCAGGCCGAGTAGTGTGATCGGCTTGGTCCGGTGGAGTGGAGGCTGCGTGTCACCCCAGAGGGTCGGACGTCTTACCGGCCCTCTCCGGGCGGACGTCAGAGGAGCCGACGCCCGGCTTACCGGAGTCGCCCACAGTGGTAGGCCGTGAGCCTGTGGCCGAACCAGGGGCGAGGAGGCCTCAACTGCCTGGGCGCCCGCAAGGCCCGGCGAAGCCAGGCAGGCGGGCCGGCACGCCAAACTTCCCGAGGCAGCCGTCGGGAGGCGATCCCCAGAGGGGATGTATCCCAGCGACTCCCGAGGGAGACGCTGGTGGAGAGCCCTTGTCCCGGTGCCTCTCCTTCTCCTTCCGATGGCCTTCGGGGGAAGTGGAGGCCTGCCTCAGTTTTTTGAGCTCCTTTTCCATAGAACTCATTTTCTTCTTCAGAATATGGGCTTCCAGGGATTGCTGCCACCTTTTCCGGGTAGCCGCATTGAAACTGAGGCAGTGCTGGCACTTCTTGACCGGGTGATCGGGGCCTAGGCAGAACAGTCACAGGGAGTGGCCGTCCTTGTGCAGTAGTTGGGCGCCGCACAAATCGCACTTATTATTGCACTCGGAGGGTGTAGGGAACGACATACACCGATGATAGTACTGACGTTAGTCGAAAAAAATAATTATTTTCGGTAAAAAAATGATGAAGGTAGGGCTGACGAAGCACAAACTTTTCCGCGAGGCGCTGCACGAGCTAACAGCAGGAAAGAACTGGAAGGCGGGCGTCCGGGACCGCCCCTTTATACCGACGTCTCCTGATGCCGGTCACCTGACGTGGGGGCGGTCCCTCGCCAGGGACTGCTAGCTAGAATTTTTTCCGTGGGGTCCTGCCGCCTGCCGGTGTCAGTCCTATATGTAATTACCTACTGCAAGAGCCCTCTCGAAGTAAGATCTATTGTTACTTGGGATTGATTTTTGATTCACAATTGACTTCCACCCAACACATAACAACAACCATCAGTAAAGTCAACAAGAAATTGGGTGTTTTAAGGAAAACAACCAAATACCTGAAATTGCATGACAGAAAGAAACAAGCTGAATGTCGTCGAGGCACAGATCAGGAAGCATAGGAAAAACCAGGAGCAGTTGTAGTGTTCAAAATATTTATTTATAGTCGCAGTAACATAAAAAAAATAAACCTGTTCAGAAAAACTATGTACAGAGGCAAAAATAAAATCTTTCTTGTAATCTTCCTCTTGTTCTTCCAAAAAACAAGTCTCTATCTAAACCACTGCAGCTCAGCTCGACTCTTTTATGCAAGTCTTTTCCATCCATCCTTAGCAAGCATCCTGTTTTTGCAGAATGTTCTGTCCTCATAAGTATTAGGCAGGATTTTTCTGAGGCCCCTTTTGCAAAAAGGCCTCAAGCATTTGCACTCAAGTAACCTCTAGTTTTCTACAATTAATATACATTTCAACAGTAATACTAAATATTTTCTAAACAGCGATCCCAATATCAACTACATTTCCATACACTGATTTGCACAGATTTTTATATTAGCCGATACAGATATGCAAGGGAGGAAAAACAGACAGCAAGAGAAAACTGAGAGAGAGAGGCAAAGAATTGCAAGACTGTTCGGGTTGATCAAGTTCGAAGTCTCACAGGAAAATTTGGTTGCTCAACCAGAGAAGGGACAGAAGAAGGACAGATTCTTGCATTTAAACCCTTTCTCCATAGCAGGTGGGACAGGGTCCCGTTCTACCGTCACAATGAACAGCTGATATTACCTTCTCTAAAATATGGAGTATTAGTATACAGAACAGCTAATAAATCACTTCTAGATCGACTAAATAAAATTCATTATCGTAGAGCTAGATTTGTATTAAAAGGTGGTTATTGAACACACCGTTGTTCACGTTTAAATAGATAGGATTAGCAATCCTTGGAAATGATTACCACAAGGCATTGGTTGATATTAATACACAAATTGAAAACCTTTTTTTCCAGGCCACCCTATCTCAAAACTTCTTTTCCAGCCAATATAAATAAGAAGAGGGTATTAAGAAGATCAGTTCATTTAAATAAGATAAATCCTGAAAAAAGAACTAATACATTTGGAAACAGAACTTTAGTATCTAGGGCTCCCACAACCTGGAATACACTTCCTCCAGCTGTTCGTGAAATACCAGAACATTCATCATACAGGCTGTTAAAAATATGTTGTTTTTCACCTGCAAATGCTGCTAAAATATTCTGCTTAAGTAAATCTTCTCTTATGTTTGTTTTTAAGTATGTATTGTAAAATATGTCTTGTACTGATCTGTTAAACTTGTTTTAGATATTCTATCTATAGCAACCTCAGATTTAATTAACACAGGACTGCCTTGTAAACTGGACTGTATAGTCCAAATTACATGCTCTCTCCTGTATAAAAATGAAGTTTTACCTACCTACCTGCACCTCATGTGGCGTCACACACGCCAGACAATAACTGTTGCTGGCTCCCTAATGCACGTTAGTTCTGCTCGCACAGGACTAGATACTTGGTAGCCCAGTGAATTGGAAAAGGATATAGGAAGTAAAATATGCAACAAAATAAAACTTGACTACCAACTTAAAATCTAAGGGTTGGGCCTACCAGGTGGCACAAGGGTAGTTGGGTCTACAAAGAGCCAGAGCTTCTTACCACTAGCCAGATAGGGTGTGGATAGTGATTGGTGTCATCAAGACACAGTTCAGGAAGCATAGGAAAACCAGGAGCAGTTGTAAAATTCGCAACAAGTGATTTATTATTAATAATAAAAGTAAAATAAAAAATAAAATTGTTCAGTATAACTATTTACAAAGGCAGAATAAACAAAGAGATCCATCTGAGTTTTCCTTCAATCTCTGTGTCTCCCAAAACATAACAGCTCTCTCTCTCTCTCTCTCTTATAAGTCCTTACAACCCCCCTCAACAAGCATCCAGTTTTTTTCTAAAATGTTCTTGTATGTTTCAGGCAGGTGTAGCAGGAACACAATGTCCCAGAACTGAGGCTCCTTCTCCACAGCTTCTGAAAAAGGGCTTAAAAACTGCTCTCAGGTTAACCCCTTGAGTTCCCAATAGCTTTTTGCAATCATCTCAACAATATAACTATAATTATATACATTTCAACAGTAACACTATATCATTTCTAAACAAAGGGATCCCAATATCAGTTACATTTCCACATAATGATTTGCATATATTTTTATACCAGCAGATGTGCAAGGGAGGAAAAGACAGAAACAGCAAGGGAAGACTGAGAGACAGTGAGAGGCAAAGAATCGTGAAACTGTCGGGGTGATCAAGTCCTAGGTCTCACAAGAAAATCTGGTTGCTCAACCAGACAGACAAGAGACAGGAAAAGAAAGAACAGAACAGATCCTTGCATTCAAATTCTCCATAATAACTGGGACAGGGTCCTATTCAACCCTGTCACAATAGGAAAACAGGGAAGCAGCCCTGAGTAGATGGCTCAGGCAAAGTAGCAAAAGGGGTAGTCCAAATCTGGACCTCCTTGTGAATGAGATGATAATTATGCCGAACATGGTAAAATTACATCTGGACTAAAAAAAAGAATAACTCTGTGCTACCACATAGAAACTGAAAGTTAAGAGTAAAACTGTAGCCCTCATTTCTCTGTGATAGATGGGAGAAAAGTAGGGATTAGGAGCATAGAAACTATAGGACTGAGCAGTCCTAGGGAGTCAAGATGTGGCTATCTCCTCTGGCATGCCCCAGGTGAAGTGGGCTAAGGCCAAAAGCACAGACAGACATAACAAGGGTATACCAACCCAAAAAATCTAACGTGTAGAAGAATATGCCCTGCTTCTCCCTGCAACGAAAGGGATGTACCCTTTGTGAAGCTAGTACATTGGTCCAAGCAAAATGCCCTGTACTCCTTCACACACAAAGCAGCTGCCCAGTGGAGTAAGATTAGACAGTCCGTAGGGTGCATGTTGCATACAGCAACTAACAGGGAAATACCCTAGAGGGGATATACCCCAGACAGTGAGGAAAGTGGATAAAGAAAACAGAGTGAAGGGGCCATCTACCCACTCCATGAAAGAAAAAAAACAAAGCTCTTGTCCAGGTACATCCTGACAATACTATGCCAAGCCCCAAATGGTGTTCAGTGGCCCCTTCCCACTCAGTTCCAGGTCAAGCATGCCCTAGTGTGCAACATCACCCTCTCCCAGGTTAAGTACTCCCTAATATTAACTGCTCCTCCACCCTGTCCCATGTTAATCACTACTGGCGTCCACTGGCAACTCCAACCCCAGCCCAGTCCAAGCTTTCCCTAGTGTCCAATGGTTCTCTCTCCATCTCATCACAAGTCCAAGCTTTCCCTGATGTCTTGTGCTCCCTTCCCCCATTTCCCCTATCCTACTTTGAGATGATAACCAGCCATCCCCTCCTCAACTGGCTGCTGCCTGAACTGAAATACCTTTTCAATCACAAAGTGCGATGTACATATTTATGGAACACTAAAAATGAATTGAAATACCACCAAACTTAGATATCATTGTACTTTAACAATATTTGACTTCAGAATGTGGCCAGCTTAGAAGGTGAGTAGCAGGCTGTGCCAAACACCATCTGAACAGCAGGGAGCTGCTAACAGTCGGGGTGGGGAAGCGTATGGTGACTGAATGGTATTTCCCCTCACCAGAAGGTAGCACAAAATCACAGTACATTTTTTGTAATACAAAAAAGGGCCTGATAGCAAAAGCCTGCTTCCATCATAGGCAGGAGCAGGAACTTGTGAAGAACGTTATTAGGACTTTTTTTTTTTTTATATAATAAATAACGGCCTGGCATACAGACCACATATTTTTTAGGTGCCGGGACTGATGAGAAATATAAAATTTGCTTTTAAATCAAAGGCCCAGAAACCCAATATGACTCTTCCCTCACTTTACCCCATTCTTTGACAAGCACTAATATCCTACAGCCCCCCCTTCACCCTGTCCCCATGTCAAGCACTTCCTGGGGTTCAGTGAACCCCTCCCTCATCCTGACCCCATGCCACCACTAATTTGTGTCCTTCCTCCCTCACACTGTCCCTATCCCAACCATTCCCTAGTGTCCAGTGGTACTCGCTTCCCTCACCCTGTCCCAATGACAAGCACTCCTTGCTGGTGTCCATTAGCCCACTCCCTAGCCTGTCCCTGTGTCATGCTTTTCTTGGTGTCTTGAGGTCCCCCTTCAGACTATACCCATGCTAATCACTTCCTGGTGTCCAATGGCATCCCCTTCCCCATGCCAAGAGCTCCACCCCATTAAACACATCTCCCTCCAGACAGGGGCTGACAAAACCCCTTCAGTCCCCTCCTCAGTCAACCAGAATTTGAATAGATTAACCACAACTGCAATACTGAAAAATACACATTTTCAGATGGTGGTGGTCCGAGAAGTGGAGTGGATGGGTTTGGCTGGCCACCATCTGGCGGCAGTAGGGAGGATGGGGGTCATTTATCATATAGTGAAGGCAATTGTTCTCTTGATATATGGACATGGACCTCTGCACCTGTGAGTGGCAGAGGGCCCTGTTCACTGGTTGACAGAGGCAGTCTTTGTCCGGTGTATCTTTATCTGAGGCCACATGGAAGCACAAGGACCACAGGGCCCTGTGTGTCTGCAGCCCAAGACAGCCCCATGAATTCTTCACATTCACTGCTTCACTGAAGTGCAGGGCCTACAAGGCTTGCTGTCAATCAATGAGTGTGCACTGAATACAGTACAATGCTTATTGACAGCTCAGTCCGTGGCTGGCCATGGTGGGCAGTGCCAGTCGCCAGCTCAGTTTGGGGACTGGGGAGTGAGCGGGGTGGTGGAACACTGCCTGCCGGGTTGGGGGGTAGGGGTCCACTAGACTACCAATGATGACTTATTATTTCATAATGGGGGATTGGGGCTGGGGCAGCGCTAGATCACCAGAGACTTATGTATATAATTATTTATTAGTAACATCAGAGATTGAGAACAGGAGCCACTAGACCACCAGGAATTATCATAAAACCATTTGGGGGGCTCGGGGAGGGGGGGGTCCGCAAGACCACAAGGGAATGATCATATAACTACTGATTGGGGAAAAATGGGGATCGGGGAGGGTGGTCTGCTAGACCACCAGGGATGTTTCACATATATTAACGGGGGATTGGGGCTTGGGGGGGGCTGCTAGATCACCAGGGATACGTACTTTACGTGACAGGGAACGGGGCTTGGGTGGGTGGACCGTAGCACACTGCTTCAAAGTGCTTCACTCTACAAGAGGGATATTTCTAAGTACCCTTAGACCACCCCTGGCTGGTCTAACTCTACTTAGCATTTCTCTCTCTGGGACAGCTTTATGAATCCCACTTTCGGGGATGTTGCAGCTTGTGTCTGCAGTATGCCCCCTAGCGCCATGCCACAGTCCATTTAGTGGCGCAAGCCCTGGTTCATGCAGGCTGCCTTTGGGAATCACTCCCAGTGCATTGTTTGATGCAAAGGGCACTATGTGCCATTCACTGTGGCGCAAGCCCCTTGCACTGTGCCAGGAGCTTTGAGAATCGGGTCCTAACTGTTTTATTTGATCTACTTATCTGTCTGACTGTTATTAACAGATAGTAGGAAATAACTAAGTTAAAACACTGATTATTGGATGTTCTCTCTCAAATGTTGTAACTGTTGATATTTTTAATAAACATTACAAGTTTCACAAAAAGGAAAAGAAAATGTAATACATCTTAACTCAGAAAATGTTCCTGCCAAAGGGTTCTTTACGAACCTGAAATCCATTTAATAACAGCATTAACACACTCTAGAATGTATGCTAGCACTTGAGATCAGTGGTGGAATTGGGGGTGGAGGCCTGGGGAAAAACTGTTCCAGAGTGAAAAGGAAAAAATTACCCACCTTAGTAATGTTGTTTCTTCTAATGGAGTCTTGCTGTATTCTGACTAATTGCAGTTAGCCCCAGCACTTCAGCTGCCCCGGAGATGAAAGGGTTAAAGTCTATGCCAGGCATAGAACGTTCATCTCGAGCTCGGTTTTCAAACCTCTACCCCAGGTACTCTGAAGCGTAACTGTCAGATTCTTACGAGCACTAAACAAACTGGCTAACAGTCCAGAAATTATTTTAAAATGCTTGCCAGAAGGCCATACATAAGTAAACAAGGGTATGAAGACTCAAGTTGAGACCCCCAAAAAGAATTCAAGTAGGTAGACAATTAAATAATGAGAATAATAATAATAACCATAAGAAAAACAATCAATGCACCCCTGGGGTACATCACTATACCTGCCCACCCACATCCCAAAACAGCTAGGTTCTAGGAGGAGAGTCAGGGAGGGAGGTCAGAATACAGCAAGACTCCATTAGAAGAAACAACATTACTAAGGTGAATAATTTTTTCTTCAAACAACATGAAGTCTTGCTGCATTCTGACTAATTGCAGACTACCAAGCAGTACCCCACAGGAGGAGGGAACTACAGAACCTATTTTGGGAACAGGCTCTGCAATACTGCTGTGCCAAACCTAGCATCACTTCTTGACTGGATGTCAAGGGAATAATGCTTGGTAAATGTGTGAACAGTCTTCCAGGTGACTGCTTTACAGATTTCCAATAAGGGTATATCCGGGCAGCTGCCACCAAGGCAGCTGCACCTCTGGTGGAGTGAGCCCTCAGGCCTGATGGAGGCTCCTTCCCCAATTTTGAATAGCAGAACTGTATACAAGAGACAATCCATCGAGCAATGGTTCTCTTAGTGGCAGGTTTACCTTTACCCACCTCTCCATAAGGAAGGAACAAATGGAAATTACGTACCTACTGTACTTCTTGATCTTCTTGGACGAAGTCTCCACCAGTCATTCACACTAATGGGATCTACACCGGAGGCGGTAGGACCCAGCGGGAGCAAACTTTTTACAGGAGGGCCGGCGCCAGAAATGAAGCCGTGAGGGGCAGAGCCACGAGCCTCTGCTCGTGCGGGAATGACTATCTCAGCGTCGACCCTCCAACCGCCTCAGTACATTTTTTTCCGAGGAGGTGCAGCGTAACTAACATAAAAGGATAGCCTAACCAAAAACCAGACATAAGATAGTTCGGAAAATCCATATAAGAAGGATCAAGAAAGAAGTCTTCACAGCCTAAAGATTGAGGGAGTGAAGACCAACAACAGAGGTGAGCTCGGGGGATGGTGGGTGGGCGTGTGAATGAATGGTGGAGACTTCGTCCAAGAAGATCAAGAATTACGGTAGGTATGTAATTTCCATATCTTCCTGGACATAAAGTCTCCACCACTCATTCACACTAATGGAGAGTACCGAGCTAATAATCCCCCGAGATGGCGGCAGGAGAGACCAAGAGCTCACAGATTTAGGACAGAAGTCCATTAAGGATGGTTCTGCCAAATGAAACATGTTGTCTGGCATGGACATCCAGGGCATAGTGTTTGAAGTATGCACTGAGCTCCAGGTGGCCGCACTGCAAATATATGCAATGGGCACGTTGCTGATTTCCACCAGGGATGCCATGACCGCTCTAGTAGAGTGAGCGTACACTCTGCCTTTCAGCTTAACCTGCGCCATGGAATAACAGTGGCGAAGGCATGCCACCAGCCATGCTGAAATGCATCTGATAGCGACAGGATGACCCAGCCGGGTCTCACTGAAGGAAACAAACAGTTGTTGAGCTTTGTGAACATTTTTGTCCTATCTAAATAGAAACGCAAAGCCCTTTTGAAATCCAAAGAATAAAGAGAGCACTCCCCTTCATTTTGGAAGTTCACAAAGTAAGTAGGAAGGATCAAAGTTTGGTTTAGATGGAATTCTGAAACAACCTTAGGGAGAAACTTAGGATGGGTCCTAAGAACTACTTTGTCGTATGAAACACAATATACGGAGGGTCTGTGACCAAGGCATGTATCTCAGAGACCCTGCGGGCCGAGGTAATGGCCACCAGGAAGGCCGTTTTCCAAGTAAGGAATTTCATCTCACAGGTAGCTAGAGGTTCAAAAGGTTTTGGAGTGAGCATGTCTAGTACAAGATTAATGTCCCAGGTTGTGACCGGACATCTGATAGGAGGTCTGGTATGCAGAATTCCCTTAAGGAACCTCTTAACCATGGGTAACTGAGCCAGTGACAAGGAAAGTACTGGCTCATGATAAGCTGAAATGGCACAAAGGTGAACCTTGACTGTAGAGTATTGCAGACCTGAATTTGAGAGGTCCAAAAGGTATTCTAGAACTTTATTTGGTGGGCAGGAAAAAGGATTAAAAGAGGATTTTGCACACCAGAGTGAAAAACGCTTCCATTTGGCTGTGTAAGTTTTCCTAGTGGCTGGCTTGCGCGCAGCCAGAAGAATATCTGAAACTCTGCGGGAGACACTGAACCTGTTCACTTCTATCTCTTCAGGAGCCAAGCATGAAGGTGAAGCGATCTCAGATTGGGATAGACCACAGGCCCCCTGAGTCAGAAGGTTCGTCTGAAGGGGAAGCAGTTTCGGAGGGGTTTCCGACATACTGTTGAGTAATGGAAACCATATCTGCCAAATGCCAGAAGGGGGCAATGAGAATAATTTTGCTCCCCTGGGACTCGAACTTGAGAAGTACCCTCTGAATTAGAGGAAGAGGCGGAAAGGCGTATAGAAAGCGTTTTGTCCACTCCAGCCTGAACGCATTTTGACAGAAAACGCCAGGCCCTAGATTTCTGGCGCAGAAGAGAGGCAGTTTTGTGTTGAGTGGGGATGCAAAAAAGGTCCAGGTCTGGGGTTCCCCACTCTGCGAATAGTGACTGAACTACGGTTGAGTCGAGAGACCACTCGTGAGGATCTGTCTCCGTCCTGCTAAGATGATCTGCCAGTTCGTTCTGCACTCCCAGCAGGTAGGCCGCTCGAATTAGAGCCTTGTGCTTCAAGCACCATTCCCACACTCTCATCGCTTCCCTGCATAAGGGGTAAGAGTGAGCCCCACCTTGCTTGTTGATGTAATACATCACTGCTTTGTTGTCCGTTTGAAGGAGAATGTTCTTGTGACAGAGAATGTCCTTCAAAGCCTCGACTGCATAAAGGATGGCTCTCATTTCTAAGACATTTATGTGAAGCTGGGACTCGTCCTGAGTCCACATACCTTCAGTGTGGAGAGTCTGACAGTGAGCTCCCAACCCTATCAGGGACGCATCTGTGGTAATGGAAATCTGATGATCCAGAGGAGCAAAGGGATACCCTTCCAGAAGATTGTCCTCTTGCGACCACCAGGTGAGTGACTTCTTCAGAGGTTCTGTCACCTTGATGAGAAAGGACTGAGGGTGAATGGTTGGGGACCACTGAGTACTGAGCATCCATTGAGATGTTCTCATGTGAAGGCGTGCTAGGGGGTACAGTGAACACCGAGGATGCCATGAGACCTAGCATCCGTTGCATCGAGATAGCTCGAACCGAGCTGTTCTGTCTGATGTATCGGGCCATCTGTAGGATATCGCTCCTTCTGTCCTCTGGTAGAAACACTTTTGCACAGGAGGTGTCCAGAAGAGTTCCTATGAAAAGGAGCCTCTGGGAGGGCTGCAGCTGCAATTTCTTGAGGTTTAGCAGGACTCCCATGGACGTGAGAAAGTCTAAGGCCGTGGCAACGGCGTCGAGAAGATCTCGCTAGAAGCCAGTCGTCCAGATATGGGAACACTTGTATTCCGACTTTTCTGAGATGCGCTGCGAGAATTGCACAACACTTTGTAAAAACTCGTGGCGCTGAGGATAGCCCAAAGGGCAGGACTCTGAACTGATAATGCTGTTCCAAAGCCACAAACCTTAGGTATTTGCGATGCTTTATATGACTAGGAATATGTTGGTAAGCATCTTGCATGTCCAGGGGAGGCTAACCAGTCGTGTTGATGAAGCAAGGGTAACAGGGTCCCTAACGATGTAATCTTGAATTTCTCTTTGGGAAGAAACTTGTTTAATTTTTTGAGGTCCAAAATGGGGCGCATGTCCACGGTTTTCTTTGGAACTAGAAAGTAATGGGAGTAGAACCCTGTGTTCTGTTGATCCAGTGGAACTACTTCCACTGCCCTGTTGTTGAGAACGCCTTGTATTTCGGAGGCGAGAAGCTCTGACTGAAGAATTGACAGCTTCGGCTGCTGCTTGGGGAGACAATCTGGAGGGTTCTCTGAAAAACTGAGGGAATACCCCTCACGGATTATCCAAAGGACCCATTTGTCCTAAGTTATGGACTTCCACTGGTTGTAGAATTGAGTCAGACGACCTCCTGCCGCTAAAAAGTTCCCCTCGGGCAGCTGAGGTGGGACTTGGGCCAGAAAATAAAAATTACGTACCTACCGTAATTCTTGATCTTTTCTTGTATCTTCACCATTCATTACTGCTTGGGTTAGTGCGGAGGCGCGCACCCTTCAGGAGTTTTTGAGTCGGCTCCAACAGCGCACGCCTCGAGTCTGACGTACTGCATCCTGCGCGGCGGCGGTGGGTGCCATAGACTCCTCCTCTATTTCAGTTCTGGCAGCAGAGAGGCGAAAATAAAGGGTAAGAAAAAGGAAAGCAAGGCAAGAGAGCCGAGGGAAAGAAAAAGGAAAGGATATAAACTGAAAAAGGAATACGCCGGTAGAGAATAGACAGAGAAGAAGGATTCCTACCCTAAGGGACAGCAGAGCCTCCTTTCCGGGGCGACTCCAGGGGAGGAACAGAGAGAAAGAAGAGAAAGTAGAAGAAGAAGAAGAAGAAAAAGAAAAAGAGGCATGTTGAGAGGGAGAACAGTGCCCATCGAGCATTGGTTGAGAGGCTTATAGGCTCGAAACTAACAAGGGAGCAAGAATCCCAGTTGCTAGGACTGAAGGGAGGTTCAACCGAACCACCTGAATAGATCCGAAAGGGGGCAGACTCTCTGAACTCTCAACATGCCAAGTCCCTTCATCCTAGCTGAGGGCTCGTAGACTGCCCAGGCAGAACCTGTTCCGGATAGAGCGCCCACCCAGGAAGGGGACTAAGTCCCTTATCACATTGTTAAGTGCTAACACAGTAGTGTATGGGAAAGACTATGCCTTCTCGAAGGCAGTTTTGTATGAAAGATAGAGTGGAACTCGATCAGACTCCCTAAGGCAAGGCAAGCAGACGCTCAGAGCTAACAAGTTTAATCAGCAGCTAGAAGAGCTCAAAATAATACCTGCCAGGAGGATTCTAGACTTCACCGAGGCCAAGACAGAGCATGGCCTCTTAGGCTGTGAAAACTGCATAACTTGAAGAAGGTATTTTAGGAATCGCACCCTAAGGGTGGTCAGAAAGAGTTCCCTCAGAATTTAGATAAAAGTACACCCGTGTTCGTTCCTCTTTACCTTGAGGAAAAAAGGGAACCATTCATTAAGAATGGAAAACAAAATCTTTTTTTTTTTTTTTTTTTGGCATAAAGGCCAAGGGAGGGAAGAGGAATGAGATGGGAGGGAGACATGCCACAGAAGGAGGCCACTGAGGGGAAGGTGGGTGGCTATCAGTAATGAGTGGTGAAGATACAAGAGAAGATCAAGAATTATGGTAGGTACGTAATTTTCATATCTTCCCTTGTCAATCTTCACCATTCATTACCAGCTTAGATGATACAAAGCCCCCTTTAGAAAAAGGGGTAGAACCCTGAAGGAACAAGACTCAGCCTCCTGCCGGTGAGAAACAGAGGGAAGACCTGGGCTTCTCGAAAGAGAAGCCTATGGGGAGGAGGCTAGGAGGTGCCCAGGGCAGGGGAGGCGGAGGAAGCCCTGCAGTAATCTCCTAGCCCTGGAGGAAAGAGGCGGGTCCCCGGAAAGTGGAGGCGAATCACCCTACGCCAGGCCAGGGGTGACAACCTTGATAGACGAAACCATGCCGTCCGCCTAATGCAGATCGCTGTCCCCGCAAGCCTGGAAGCCACCTCATTGGTGTCATAAGATGCCCTTGCTTGGTGTCTTGCCAGCTCCAGGCCTATAGCAGAGAGGGTAATAGCCTGTCTGGTTTGCTCTGTATCAGGCATTGATGCTAAGAGCTGAGAGAGCATCAACCACAGATGACTACTGTAGGCAGCGTGATGAGCCTAATGTGATGCAATGCAAGCCATCGTACGAGAGGAAGAGAACACTCTTCGCCCCCACCGGTTGAATTGTAGGAATCGAACTGTGGATTCGTCGCGGGCGCCAGGCGCGTGCACCCGGAGGGAGTCTCCAGGCATACCAAACCCGAGGGCGGGTTGGGGAGAGTACCCAGGGATTCCGAAGGGGCACAATACCTGCGTCGACAGTCTGCCGGGGCTGGAGAAGAGGCGGCTGGTGACTGCCAGGAACGGATAGACTCCTCCTGGAAGGGGATAGGCCAGGAAGGTACCACCAGATGCTGGGCACTGAATTCTCCAAGGAATATACGCGTCTCCCGTTTGGTATTGTCTCACCTAACGTAGGAGATTCGAAGATCCCTCACCATCCTCGAAAGGAATCACTGATATTCAGTGAAATCAGCATCGGAGGAGAAATGAGCAGAGGGTTCCTCTCCCTCAGAGGAGGGAGACGAGGATGATGGAGAGCTCGAGTGTCCAGAAGATTCTTGCAGCGGTGGGGATAGGCGAAAGACCCGCTCATTCATATACCTGACATATGAGGGGAAGGTCGCCGCAGAACCTCTGAACTGCTCCCAGGATAATGGGCCCGTAGGACCGACATGGCCTGGAAGAGCGGGGGGGTGGCTGCAGAGGCACTGGAGATGGGCACCTATGAAGAGGCAACTGTCCTCTGCTAGGGCTCTGAAATCCGAAGAACAGAGCCCGAGCTGGTGGGATTCCGGACAACAGACCAGGTTGCAAGACGGAACCCTGGGGATGCGAAACCTGGAAGAGCCCAGAAGGGGATCCTCCCCTGTGCTGAACCTGGGACTGCATGGATCCAGAAGGGCAGTCCGCAGCAACGCCACCGGAGGGGATCCCGGGGTCCAAGAGGGAAAGGCGGGGCCCAGCGCTACGGCTCCTAGCCACCCCCCGAGGGGTGGCCAGCAGAGACCGCGATGACTGCACCCTGCCTCGACCCCTCGGACTCCGAAAGTGCCCTCCTCCTCGACCCCAGCGCTCTCCCACCCCAAGTGGATGTAACAGCACCCGGGAGGGTAGCTGTCACGAGCCCCTCAGGAGAGAGAGCCCCTTCCTCCGCCCCTACTCCATCGCCCCCCCCAGGGACCCAGGACCACCCCTAGCCCGAGGGCCCTCAGGGGAGGACAGCAGAAGAGGCCCGCTGTGCTGCCTAGCACCACGTGCCACCGGGGACCGCGACTCCGAAGAGTCAGGTTGCCAGGATGGGTCCACGTCTGAGTCATCGACCTCCCAAGAGGAAGAGACCAGCTGAACCACAATGCTAGCAACCCCGGGGGTTCCCGGAGAAACGGTGCCGCGAACGGCGCCGGTGCCAGAGGTGGTGCCGGACGACCTCGGCCCACCCACACCCGCTAGGCCTGGCCCCGGCTCCCCAGCGGTGTCGGCTAGGCCGACGGTGCCACCCCCAGCGCCAGAACCCAACCCGGTGCCGCCGAGAGAACGAACCGGGCCTGCGGCGCCGTGAGCAGCACCAAAGGCCAGAGCAACGGCGCCGGAGGGCGGCGTCGAGGGTCCACCGGTGCTGGGCCCAGCGGGTGCGGGCCTTGACACTGGGGGAGCCTGCACCTCCGAGGAGGTGACTGCTGAGGCGGTGTCCCCGCCGCGGCCTCGGAGGGACCACGACGTTCAACTGACACCATGAAAGAAGCTCTCTTCGCAAGAGAAGAGGAGGAAGCTCTCCTTTCCACGGACCGAGATAGGCCCAAGAGGGTACCCAGGGGAAGGGCCTAGAGACCTTACCTGGGAATCCCTGGAGCGACGCCGTCCCCCGAAGGTCGGCGGGGCCTTGCCAATCTTGAACGTGCGGACTTTGAGGACACGATGGTCCATGGAGAAACAGGCGTCGCACGCATCCATATCGTGGTTGGGTCCCAGGCAATGAAGACAGACATCATGCCGGTCCGAGACGGAGAAATGCCGGCCACAGGAGCACCGACGCATAGGGGCACGGCCCGCCTTCGACTTACGCTTTGCCCCCGAACCTGACATGATGCGAACTAAACAAGGCAAAAAACAGCAATAAAGCACTCGGCGCCGTCGACAGAAAATAAAAGAATGGTCTTACTGGGAGACGGCGTTGAGCGAGTCACTGTAGAAGAAACGAGGAGTCTTAACGTAGAGACCGTTAACTACCGCACAGCAGGTGCAGCCTCGACGGCAGGAGAAACAGAACTGAAATAGGGGAGGAGGAGTCTACAGGCACTAACAGCCGCCCTCGCATAGATGCGCCCGCGCTCGCGCCGAGGGCGCTGAGCCACCAAAACCCCGGTGAAGCGGGTGCGCGCCTCCCGCACTCAACACAAGCAGTAATGAATGGTGAAGACTGACAAGGGAAGATCTCAGAAGGTGGCACTGGGCGCTTTGGGTCCTTGCGCCTTCTGTTGCATTATCTTTTGAGGCTGAGGGGCTTGATTTTTATTAAAACCTCCTCTACCTTTGCCTCGAAAGGACTGACGGTTATGAAACTGGCATTTGTTAACACCCCCTCGAGAGGGGGCGGGAGGAGGTCGAGCCAATTTAATGGCTGACCTAGTCTTTTGTGTGGCCTCTAGAGCCTGTTCTACTTGAGGGCCAAAGAGATACACACCATCGAAGGGCAACACCATGACCTGTTGCTGGGCATCATTTGTGAAACCTGAAGGGCGCGAGCCAGGAATGGCGGCGGGTACAAATGCCCGCCGCCGCCGTTTGGGGGGCAGTATCGAATGCGTCCATAGCTGCTTTAACCTGTTGGTTGTTGGACTGGATGCTGCTGGTTATGGTTTGAAGAATCTCTGAATTAGTGTCCGACTCCAGTAGAGCTTCAACCATTTGTTTGAGCGAATGCCAAAGAATATACTCATATTGAGAGAAATAGCCCTGGTAGTTGGCGTTACGCATACCCAGGGTGGATGCAGCAAAGACTCTCTTACCTAAAGTATCTATCTTATGAGATTCTTTGTTTATAGTTTGAACTGTAGTAGTTGTCTCACGAAGGATGACTTTATCATTCTCTGCCAAGACTATAATAGGATCTGCAAAGGCTTGGGAGGCCAAAATGGGTCGATTCTTGGGAGCAGCATACTTAATGTCTATGGACTTAGCCACAGAAGGAATGAGAGCAGGATTATTCCACACCATTTGAGAAAGGGTCTCAAAGAAGGGTTGTACCGGGGGAGTTAAATCCATAGGGATGTCCAGAACATGAAGGTATTGGAGTCTTAAAAGCTTCCCAGGATCGATGTCCATAGTCAGGAGAGAAAGAGTGGAATTCAAATTTTTTAGCAGAGACTTAAATGACAGGTCCTCGACCACAGGCTCTGTAACAAGATTAGATCCTGCTCCTTCCACATCATCACCCAGTCTAAGATCTGGGTCAGGCTCAATATCATCTCCTGACAGTCAAGGAGGGACTGCATGGACAAGAAAGGATTGAAAATCAGCAGGAAAAAGAGGAAGAAAAGAAATCGAAGAGGGGACACCCTGAAGATTGGTAGAAGAAAAACCGCCTCGGCGCGAAGAAACACGGTGCCGAAGGTGCTAACACCGACAAAGCAGAAGGCGCCGAAGAAGAACATGGCAGCCAAAGCTGCATATACAAGAAGTGCGTCGAAGATGGCCGAAGCAACCCACCGACATCGACAGCGCTGAAACCAACCCAGGGCCCCGAAAATTAGAATTTGAGGGAAAAAAAGGGAAGAATATCAGGAGATAGAGGCATCGGTGTGGCCGCCTGCACCACAGCCATGTGAGGGGGGGAAAAATGAAAATTACGTACCTACTGTAATTCTTGATCTTCTCTTGTATGTTCACCATTCATTACTGCTTGGGTAAAGCGGACGCACCACTATGGGAGTGTTTTTTTTTTTTTGGAGTCGAGTCAATAGCGCCCTACTCGAGGACATCGCCTTGCGTACGCACGAGGGGCGGCCGTTAGGCCTAGACTCCTCCCTCTATCTCAGTTCTGGTAGCCGGAGAGGCAAAATAAGGGTAAGAAGAAAGCGAGGCAAGAGGCCGAGGGATAGAAAAAGGAAAGGAAATAAACTGAAAAAGGAATAAGCTGATGGAGAATAGACAGAGGAGAGAGAATTCCTGCCCTAAGGGACCGCAGGGCCTCCTTTCCGGGACGGCTCTAGGGGAGGAACAGAAAGAAGGAAAGGGAAGTAGAAGAAGAGAGAAAGAGGCATGTTGAGAGGGAGAACAGTGCCCATCGAGCATTGGTTGAGAGGCTTATAGGCTCGAAACTAACAAGGGAGCAAGAATTCCAGTTGCTAGAACTGAGGGGAGGTTCAACCGAACCACCTGAACAGATTCAAATGAGGGCAGACTCTCTGAACTCTCAACATGCCAAGTCCCTTCATCCTAGTTGAGGGCTCCTAGACTGCCCGGGCAGAACCTGTTCCGGGTAGAGCGCCCATCCAGGAAGGGGACTAAGTCCCTTAGCGCCTTGTTAAGTGCTAACACAGTAGTATATGGGAAAAACTATGCCTTCTCGAAGGCAGTTTTGTATGAAAGATAGAGTGGAACTCAATCAGACTCCCTAAGGCAAGGCAAACAGATGCTCAGAGCTGACAAGTTCAGTCAGTATCTAGAAGAGCTTGAATAATACCTGCCAGGAAGATTCTAGACTTTGCCGAGGCCCAGTCAAAGCATGGCCATTTGGGCTGTGAAACTGCATAACCTGAAAAAGGTATTTAGGAATTGCACCCTAAGGGCAGTCAGAAAGAGTTCCCTCAGAATTAGAGAAATACAACCGTGCTCGTTCCTCTTTACCTTGAGGAAAAAAGGGGATCCACTCACTAAGAATAGAAAACAGAAAGTTTTTTTTTTTGGCATAAAGGCCAAGGGGAGTAAGAGGAACGAGACGGGAGGGGGAGACGCCACAGAAGGAGGCCACTGAGGGGAAGGAGGGTGGGTATCAGTAATGAATGGTGAAGATACAAGAGAAGATCAAGAATTATGGTAGGTACGTAATTTTCATATCTTCCCTTGTCAATCTTCACCATTCATTACTGCTTGGGTGAGTACCAAGCCCCCTCCCCCTTTAAAAAGGGGGGGTAGAACCCTGAGGGAAGAAGACCCCCAGCCTCCTGTTGGTGAGAAAACAGAAGGGGAAGACCCTGGCTAATACAGAAAGAAGCCTAAGTGGGAGAAGAGCTAGGAGGTGCCCCCCGAGGACGGGGAGACAGAGGAAGCCCCTGCAGAAGTCTCCTAGCTCTGGAGAAAAAAAGACGGGTCCCCCGGAAAGCGGAGTGAATCACCTTACGCCGGGTCAGGGGTGACAACCTTGATAGATAAAGCCATGCCGTCCGCCTAATGCAGATCGCTGTCCCAGCAAGCCTGGAAGCCACCTCATTGGCGTCATAAGATGCCCTTGCTTGGTGTCTTGCCAGCTCCAGGCCTATAGCAGAGAGGGCAATAGCTTGTCTGGTGTGCTCCATATCAGGCATTGATGCTAAGAGTTGGGAGAGCATCGACCACAGATGCCAATTGTAGGCAGCGTGGTGAGCCTGATGTGATGCAATGCAAGTCACCTCACGAGAAGAAGAGAACACTCTTCGCCCCACCGGTCGAATTGTCAGGATTCCAAATCCGGTGGACGGTCATGCGCCAGGCGGCGATGCCTGGAAGGAGTCTCTAGGTAGACCAAACCCGAGGACGGGTTGGGAAGGGTACCCAGGGATTCCGAGGGGGCACAATACCTTCGACGACAGTCTGCCGGGGCTGGAGAAAGGGCGGCTGATGACTGCCAGGAACGGATAGACACCTCCTGGAAGGGGATAGGCCAGGAAGGTACCACCAGGTGTTGGGCACTGAATTTTCCAAGGAATTCACACGTCTCTTGTTCAGTATTGTCTCTCCTAACATAAGAGATTCGAAGATCCCTCACCATCCTCGAAAAGAATCGCTGATATTCAGTGAAATCATCGTCGGAAGAAAAGTGAGCAAGGGGTTCCTCTCCCTCAGAGGAGGAAGAAGAGGATGATGGAGAGCTCGAATGTCCAGAAGATTCCTGCGGTGGTGGGGAGAGTCGAAAGACCCGCTCATGCATATGTCTAACGTATGAGGGGAAGGCCACCGGAGAACCTCTGAACTGCTCCCAGGATAACGGACCCGTAGGACTGACATGGCCTGGAAGAGCAGGGGGTGGAAGCAGAGGTACTGAAGAAGGGCACCTGCGAAGAGGCAACTGACCTCTGCTAGGACTCTGAAATCCAGGGAACGGAGCCCGAGCTGGCGGGATCCCGGACAACAAACCAGGCCGCAAGACAAGACCCTGGAGATGCGATGCCTGGAAGAGCCCAGGGGGAGCTCTTCCCCTGTGATGAACCCGGGACTGCATGGATCCATAAGGGCAGTCCACGGCAATGCCACCGGAGGAAACCCCAGGACCCAAGAGGGAAAGGCGGGGTTCGGCGCTACGACTCCTAGCCACCCCATGAGGGGTGGCTGGCGGAGACCGTGACGACCGTCCCCCGCCCCTCGACCCCTCGGACTCCGAGAGAGCCCTCCTCCTTGACTCCAGAGTTCCCCAACCCCGAGGGGTGGCAACAGCACCCAGGAGGGTAGCTGTCACAGACCCCCTAGGAGGGGAACCCCCCCCTCAGTCCCCACCACATCACCCCCCTGGGACACAGGGCCACCCCAGCCCGAGGGCCCTCAGGGAGGATGGGAGAGGGACAGCGGGAGGGCCGCTGTGCCGCCTAGCACCCGTGCACCGAGGACCCGATCCGAAGAGTCAGGGAGCCAGGATGGGTCCTCATCCCGAATCATCGGCCTCCGAAGAGGATGAGACCAGCAGAACCTCGATGCTGGCAACCCAGGGGTCCTCGGAGGAATGGCCACCACAAACGGCGCCGGTGCTAGGGACGACGCCAGACGACCTCAGCCCCTCACGACAGCCAGGCCCGGTCCTGGCCCCTGCCCTTGCCAGTTAGGCCGGGCGCCGCCCGTGTCGAACCCAACCCAGCGCCGCCGGAGCGCAAATGCCGGTTGAGCTGGCGCGAAGCCACGGGCGCCGCCCCCGATCACCGGGATCCGAAACGGCGCCAGAAGGCGGCGCCGAGGATCCACCGTGCCAGGCCCAGCAGGCGTGGGCCTCGACACTGGGAAGCCTGCACCTCCGGAGGTGACTGCCGAGCGGTGTCCCTATCCTGCCCCGGTGGGACTACGACGTTCCCCGACACTGCAGAGAAGCTTCCTCTTCGGCAAGAGAAGAGGTAGCCTCCTCCTCCGCTGGACCATATGGCCCGGAAGGGGACCCGGAAGGGCGGCCAGAGATCCTACCTGGGAGTCCCGGAGCGACGCCGTCCCCTGAAGGTCGGCGGGGCCTTGCCAAGCTTGAACGCTCGGATTTCAAGGACACGACGGTCCATGGAGAAACAAGCGCTGCATGCATCCATGTTGTGGTTGGGTCCCAGGCAACGGAGACAGACATCATGCCGGTCCGAGACGGAAAAATGCCGGCCACAGGAGCACTGACGCATAGGGGAGCGGCCCGCCTTCGACTTACGCCTTGCTCCCGAACCGGACATGATGCGAACTAAACAAGGAAAAAAAGCAATAAAGCACTCGGCGCTGTAGATAGAAAACAAAAGGAACGGTCTTACCGGTGTACGGAGTCGAGTGAATCGTGAAAACCTTCTGAGAAAATGAGGAGTCTTGAAGAAACCGAAAACACTATACGCTACCGCGCAGCAGGTGCAGCCTCGACGGCGGGAGAAACAGAACTGAGATAGAGGAGGAGTCTGCGGCACCTAACAGCCGCCCCTCGCACATGATGCAATACGTCGTCCTCGAGGGCGGCGCCGTTGGAGCTGACTACAAACAAAAACTCCCAGAAGGGTGCGCGCCCGCTTAACCTAAGCAGTAATGAATGGTGAAGATTGACAGGGAAGATCACCTGAGCACGGAATCGGACGGCTCGAAGAGGGTGCGCGACTAAGGAGGCCCAATCGCCTCTGCCCGATCCCCTGAAGAGCCTGGTACCTGGAGGACCGGGCCAGGCAGCTGGACCAGTCTCCGAGCCCATTGCTCCACAAGAGCGCCCACTGATGAAAACCGCTTACCTGGAAGCCCTACCAGAAAGCGGGGAAGGGCTCCACTGTCGAAGAGGTCGGAGACCAGAACCAGAAACCGGCGACTCCGAACGAGGAGACCGGTAACTGACCCCAATGGATGAGCAGAAAAGAAGAAGAAGAAGGGATAGTAAAGGATGACGATTGACCCCACGACACCAGACTCCCCCAGGAAAAAGGATGAAAGTGTCAAAGGCTGCATCCACCTCTACATACTCCAGACACTTCTAGACTCCAGACCGACCTGTCTCTTATCTGAGACAAGATCAGGCTGTTCAAGCCAAGATAGCCCAGAGAAACAACCCTGAGGCTGAAACCAGAGGAGGCGCCCATTGAAACCCTGGGGAGTAAGGTGTCGGGGTCTCTATAGGCTGCCCTAGGGCGCGGGGTTGGGGACACAGCCCACCCCGGGACAAAGGACTCTTCAACAGAAATTCCACATCCAGACATTGCTACATCTTGAAATGCATCCTGAGCCAAGGCAAGGGAGAAGAAGTCCTGGAAGGAGGGGAACTGCCCCAGGTCAACTGGATTGGTTCACGAAGAAGACGACATGGGGAGAGGTCCTCGGGTCCCCAGTGCCTACCGGGATTCAAAAGGCCAGAGGAGGGACTTAATTCTGGACCTGTTTAGAGGCAAGATGGATGAGGGGGGAACCCGTGGAGCCCTCATTATCATAGGGCAAAAAGGACCCACTTGTCCTCCCCTCTTCAAGAAGAAGAATTAATCCCCTGGAGTAACAAGGAGCAGATTAGCAAAGACTTACCCCACAACAGTATCCATGGAGGGGAGAGCAAGCAGGGAGGAGGCACTGCTCAGAGGCTGAGGCACCAGAGAGGATGGTGGGTGAGAAGCAGTGATGAATGGTGAAGATATACAAGAAGATCAAGAATTACGGTAGGTACGTCATTTTAACATCTTCCTGTATATATCTTCGCCATTCATCACTGGTGGGTGAGTACCAGGCCCCCCGAATTGGACCTGGTATAACCCTAAGGGCAGGACATCCATCAACCCTTTGTGGGGGAGAACCACAGGGGGAGAAGCCCCCTACGGGCCTGGAGAGGCCTGAAATTTATCAGGATGCGATGGGGACTCCCGTGACCTGGGAGAGGGAAGGCACCCCACCAATTCCTGTCTCTCCCTGTGGGAGAAAAAATGGGCTCCTTGGAAGGGGAAGGCAATCACCCTATGCCGAGCCAAGAGCAATAACCTGGAAAGGCAAAGCCATGTCTCCCGTCTTACGGAGACTGCAGGTCCTGCCAACCTAGAAACTGCCTCATTAGCATCGTAAGATGCTCTTGAGAGATGCCTCACTAGCTCTAGGCCAGAAGCAGAAAGACAGATGGCCTGCCTGGTTGTCTCCGAGTCAGGCAAGGTGGCTAGGAGCTGTCCTAGCACCATCCATAAGTGTCTAGCATAGACAGCCATATGGGCCTGATGTGCTGAAATACATAGGAGACATGTTGAGGAAAATGTATTTCTTCCTCAGTGGTTAAACTCACCTGCGGTCGTGGCTTGGACGGCAATGCCCAAAAGGGTATCCAGTAACTCTATCCTTGAAGTGGGATGAGACAAGGAGCCTGGAGACCCCTGGGGGACACGATACCTGTGCTGGCACTCCCTCACAGAAGGAGAGGGGGTAATGGAAGACTGACAGACCCGATGGGATGCTTCCTGATAAGGAATAGGCCATGGAGGAATGATCACACTCTTCGAGGACTCTCCCAGAACAGCACGCATCACATGGGCAGGATCACGACTTGTGAAATGGGAACTGTGGAGCACCTCCAGCAACCTCAACAAGAACCACTAATAGCTGGTGATATCAGTGTCCGGGGACAGGTGGATCAAGGAGTCTTCTTACTCAAGAGAGGAAGACGAGGAGGCAGAGGAGCTTGATTCATATCTGGGTGCAGTGGGGGTTTCTGATCTAAAAATGACCTGGTCCCGAGCTCTAAGATAGCGAGGGAAAACTGCAGCAGAGCCTCTGAATTGGTCCCAAGACAGGGGCCCTGTAGGACCTGAAATGCCCAGGAAAGCAGAAAGGTGAAGCAGAGGATCTGAAAAGGGAGAAGAAGACTGACGATCCGGAGGAGAATCCCTGCTAGGGCTTCGGGAACGTTCAAGCGGCCCCTCCAGAAGGGTGGGGCTACGTAAATAATCCACAGACGGTTGCACAACCGTGCAGGTGTGGCCTGAGTGGTGCCCTAAGGAAGAAGCCTTAAGGTGAGGAGACCGGGGGCAGGTCTGGCCCTTGTGGGTGACCCCTTACCCCACCAGAAGCAGGTCCCCCCACTGAGGAGAGCGAAAGTGTGAAGGATCGGCACTGTGGCTCCTCCCAGAGCCACCAGCAGCTCTGAGAGAAGACCCCCCCGGGACACTCCAGGCGCGCTCAAGCCCTCCCCCTCAGATAGAGACCTGCCCCTCATCTGTCAGTGAGGAATTGAGGGACCAAAACCAGAGGAGCCAAAGATATCTGCAAGCCTGCCCATGGTAACCCCCAAGTTAGCCCCTAAAAAGGGAATAGAAGCCACGCTGCTCCCTGGGTGCCAGCCTCTGACTCGGCATCGGGAGGGGCGCTGCCCCTAGACCCAGCACCATATCCCGGCCTCACTCCATTGTCAGTACCACCCTTCTCCACTGCACTGGGGATGGCGCTGCCCTTCTCCACGGCACCAGGGATGGCACCGCCCTTTCCCACGGCACCGGGAACGGTGCTGAGAGAGTCCCCTGCGCTGCTAATGGTGCTGGAAGACTCAGAGATGGCGGCCCCAGAGACAGAGCCAGTCGCAGGAGGTGAAGAGACCTTCAGAATTGTGCTGCTAGGCCTAGTAGGGCAGAGAGACTCTTTGGAGCTGAAGAGCTCCTCAGAGGGGAGTGACCAGTCTGGGTCAGACCCGTCCTCCTCCGAAGAGGAAGAGAGCAGGGTGACTGGGAGAGAGGCTACCCCTCCCACTCTACTGAGTCCGTCACTGCGTGTGGCACTGGACGAAGGCTGCGCTTCACCTTCGGCACTGCTCTGCTCACCGGCTCTGGGGACGGTGCCAGGAGCTTGAGCGGAGGCGGAGTAGGCGGACAGAGTCGAGGGCACCAATAGTTCGGATCCAGAGTGTAGCTTTGATCGTGACACCGGGAGTGGTCGTGGCTCTGAGGAGGCCGACGATCAAGAGGGTGCTCAACCGACCCCCCGGAGGTTGACTGTCTGCACGACCCCTCTAGCGAACCGGAAGTGCCAGCAAGGCCGGCACCATCAATGGTACGCAGCCCTCCAGTATGTATAGTAATGGAGGGTGACCCAGGGGAAGGGACCAGAGTTCTTGCCATGGCATCCCAGGACCGATGCCGCCCTCCAAAGACAGGAGGATTCTGACCCACTTTCAACACGCACGTTTCGAGGACCCGGCGGTCCATGGAGAAGCACGCGTCACAGTTGTCCATGTCGTGTTGTGGGCACAGGAAAGAGAGACATCAATCATGGTGATCCATACAGAGAGGGACTTGCTGCAGGGGCACCGACGCATGGGGGTATGTCCCGCCTTAGATTTCGATTTAGGCCCCGGATCGGACATGGTTGACCACACAAAAAATTAAATAAAATAAATAGGGGGTATGGCATGAGTTAGTGTGTCATATGCTTTTTATCTTCACGAGAGGTCCGTGACCTCTTGATCCCTCATGAGTGGCGTAGCCCCAAGTGAGGGAGCAAGAGGGCACCAACCTTGAGTGAAGATTAAAAAGTGTATGACACGCTAACTCATGCCATGTCTGCTTTATACAGTGAGCCTGATGTAAAAAAAATTGCCCGCGTCTATCTTTGTAATAATTTTATCATTGGGTCAGCTGTAGTGTGAGTAGGCATCCGCACGGTGTCATTATGACGTACCGGATAGTGGAAATAACAGGCGTGATGTACCCCATTCATAAAATACATTTTTTTATCTCTGAATCGGGTACGTCAGCAGGCAGGATACAGCTTTTATCTGCCTGAATTTTCCATCATGCTGATTGTATAAAGAAAAGATTTGGCGCCATAGAAACAATAGACAGAATACAATAAAAAAAGAGAATGGTCCCACCCATTTGCAGCTCTACGGTGCCTAGTAATGAACAGAACTTCGGTGGCTTCAAACGATGACGAATTATGCAGTTTGCTCTTCAGCTCCCACGAAGTACACTCTCGATGGCGAGAAATGAAAATTACGTACCTACCGTAATTCTTGATCTTCTTGGACGAGTCTCCACCACTCATTCACACTAGTGGGATTAGCGCCGGAGGCACTAGGACCTATCGGGAGCAAACTTTTTGCTGCAGGGTCGGCGCGAGAGATGGCGCCGCGAGGCACGGTGCCGCGAGCAGCGGCTCGAGTGGTAATGACTATCTCGGCGATGACCCTCCAACCGCCTCAGTGCCTTTTTTACCAAGGAGGTGCAGCGCAACTAACGTAAAGAGTAAATCTATCCTTAAAAATGGACAAAAGATAGTCCGTACGACCCGTGTAAGAAGGGTCAACAAAGAAGTCTTCACGGCCTAAAGATTTGAGGGAGTGAAGACCAACACAGTGGTGAGCTCGGGGGATGGAGGGTGGGCGTGTGAATGAGTGGTGGAGACTCGTCCAAGAAGACTAGCAATCACGGTAGGCACGTAATTTTCATATCTTCCTGGACATAAGTCTCCACCACTCATTCACACTAGTGGGAGAGTACCAAGCTGATAATCCCCCAAAAGGGCGGCAGGAGAGCCAGAGCTCACGCGACTAAGACAGAAGTCCATTAAGGATAGTTCTGCCGAATGCGGAATGACGCCTGGCATGAACATCCAGTGCATAATGCTTAACGAAGGTATGCACTGAGCTCCAGGTGGCGCGTTGCAGATATCTGCAATTGGAACATTGCACTTCGCTAGGGATGCACGACTGCTAGTAGAGTGAGCGACACTCTACCTTCTAATTTAACTTGAGCCATGGAATAGCAATGCTGAAGGCATGCCACTAACCATGATGAGATGCATCTGATAGCGACAGGTTGACCCAGCCGGGTGTCGCTGAAAGAAACAAACAGTTGCTGAGTCTATGCAACATCCTTGGTTCTATCTAAATAGAACCAGAAGGCTCTCTTAACATCCAAGGAATGAAGAGCTGCCCCTTCATTTTGAAATTAGTGAAGTAAGCGTGAAGTACCAGAGGTTGGTTTAGATGGAATTCTGACACAACCTTGGGAAGAAATTTAGGATGAGTCAGGAGAACTACCTTGTCTTTATGGAATACAGTATACGGAGGGTCCGTAATCAGGGCATGTATCTCAGAGACCCTGCGGCTGAGGTAATGGCCACCAGGAAGGCAGTCTTCCAGGTAAGAAATTTTAGCTCACAGGTAGCTAGGGTTCGAAAGGCTTCCGAGTGAGCATGTCCAGCACCAGGTTAATGTCCCAGGCTGCAACTGGGCGCTTAACAGGGGGTCTGGTATGAAGAATCCCCTTAAGAAATCTCTTCACCATAGGTAACTGAGCCAGAGTCAAGGAAGAAACCGGCTCATGGAACGCTGAGATGGCACTAAGGTGAACTTTAACTGTGGAGTACTGGAGACCTGAGTTTGATAGGTCCAAATGATACTCCAGAACCTTGTCAGGAGGACAGGAAAAGGGATTCCAAGAGGACTCTGCACACCAGAGAGAAAAACGTTTCCATTTGGAAGCGTACGTTTTTCGGGTGGCTGGCTTGCGAGCAGCCAGAAGGATGTCTGAGAGTCTGTGAGAGATCTTGAACCGATTCACTTCCACCTCTTCAGGAGCCAAGCATGAAGGTGAAGTGATTTCAGGTTGGGATAGACCAACGAACCCTGAGTCAAAAGACTGATTTGCAAGGGAAGTGGTCTCGGAGAGGCTGCCAACATACTGTTGAGTAGAGGAAACCATAGTTGCCGAGGCCAGGAGGGAGCAATGAGAATCATTTTGGTCCCCTGAGACTCGAACTTGAGGAGTACTCTCTGGATTAGAGGAAGCGGTGGAAAGGCATAAAGAAAGCGTTTTGTCCACCGCAGCCTGAACGCATCCTGACAGAAAATGCCAGGCCCTGGATTTCTGGAGCAGAAGAGAGGCAGTTTTGCGTTGAGTGGGGATGCAAAAAGGTCCAGGTCTGAGTCCCCACTCTTGAACAGAGACCAGCTACGGCTGGATCGAGAGACCACTGTGAGGGTCTGCCTCTGTTCTGCTGAGGTGATCTGCTAGGTCGTTTTGTATACCTGGCAGATAAACCGCTTGAATCAGAGACTTGTGCTCCAAGCACCACTCCACACCCTCATTGCTTCCCTGCAAAGGGATAAGAATGAGCACTGCCTTGCTTGTTGATGTAATACATCACAGCTTTGCTGTCCGTTTGAAGGAGAATGTTCTTGTGACAAAGGACATCCTTCAGAGCTCGGATCGCATAGGACCGCCTCATCTCCAGGACATTTATGTGGAGATGAGTTTGAACTGAGTCCATACACCTTGAGTGTGGAGGGTGACAGTGAGCTCCCCATCCCATTAGCTGATGTGTCTGTGGTGATGGAGATCTGATGATCCGGGGAGCAAGGGGAATCCTTCCAGGAGATTGCTCTCTTGAGACCACCAGGTGAGAGACCTTCAAGGGCCCGCCACCTTGATGGGATAAGACTGGGGTGAGAGGTCGGACACCACTGAGTGGAGAGCATCCATTGGGTGGTTCTCATGTGCAACCGGGCCAGGGTACAGTGAACACCGGGGCGCATGAGACCCAACATGCGCTGCATCGAGACAGCTGTAACCGATTGGTTCTCCCCGATGTAACGGGCCATCCGAAGGATGTCGAGTCTTCTGTCCTCTGGAAGGAAAGCCGTCTGGAAGAGGTGTCTAGCGTCCCTAAGAAAAGGAGCCTCTGGGAGGCTGCAGTTGAGATTTTTCAAATTCAGCAGAACTCCCATGGACATGAGAAGCGAGAAGTCGTTTCGGACTCCAAAGTCCCTTGGCTGGAAGGGCTTGCTGAAGCCAATCATCCAGGTGGGAAACACTCAGAGTCCGATCTTCCTGAGATGCGCTAGAGAACTGCACAACACTTTGTAAAACTCATGCGGAGGATAGCCCAAAGGGCAGGACTCTGAACGATAATGCTGACCCAAAGCTACAAACCTGAGGAACTTGCGGTGGGTCGGGTGGACGGGATATGCTGGTAAGCATCCTGCATATCCAGAGAGGCCAGCCAGTCGTGTTGATGCAGCAAGGGTAACAGGGTACCTAGGAAATTATTTTGAATTTCTCCTGGGAGAAATTTGTTTAACTTCTGAGGTCTAGAATGGGGCGATCCCCAGATTTCTTTGGAACCAGAAAGTAATGGGAGAGAACCTGTGTTTACTCGAGATGCGGGACACCAGTTCTATTGCCCTGTTGTTCAGAAGGCCCTGGATCTCAGCGGTGAGGAGGTCTGACTGAGAGGCCAACAACCTGGGTTGTCGTCTGGGAGGACAATTCGGGGTTTCAAGAAATTGAGAGAATAACCCTCGCGAATTATCCGAAGGACCCATTTGTCCGAAGTTATGGACTTCCACTGGTTGTAGAAGTACATAAGATGACCTCCCACCGGAGGAGAAAGTTCCACCTCGGGCAGAGTGGATGGAACTTGGGCCAGCAATTCATAAGGTGGCGCTGGGGCTTTAGGCCCCTGCGCTTTCTGCTGCGTCTTCTTTTGAGGTTGGGCAGGTTGGCTTTTATGGAAGCTTCCCCTGCCTCTGCCTCGAAAGGACTGACGACTATGAAACTGACGTCTGTTCACATGCTCCCGAGAGGGGGCAGGCGGAGGTCTGGCCAACTTAATGGCCGATCTAGTCTTCTGAGTGGCCTCTAAGGCCTGCTCCACCTGAGGGCCAAAAAGATAGGAGCCATCAAAAGGCAGCGCCATTACCTGCTGCTGAGCATCATTTGTGAAGCCAGAAGAACGCAGCCAGGAATGGCGCCGAGTACAAATCCCTGCGGCTGCTGAGCGAGAAGCAGTGTCAAAAACGTCCATGGCGGCTTTGACCTGTTGGTTATTGGACTCAATACTCTAATAACGGTCAGAAGAAGCTCTGACTTGAGTCCGAATCTGGAAGAGCTTCAACCATTCTTTTCATAGAGTGCCACAGGATATGCTCATACTGAGAAAAAATAGCCTTGATAACTGGCAATACGCATACTTAAGAGTGGAGGCAGCAAAGACTCTCTTACCTAATGTATCAATCTACGAGACTCTTTGTTAATAGGTCGAGCTGTAGTAGTTTGAGGAAGAACGACCTGTCATTCTCTGCCAGGACTACAATAGGATCCGCAAAGGCTTGGGATGCCAAAAGGACGATCCTTGGGAGCTGAATACTTCTTATCAATGGATTTAGCCACTGAGGGAATAAGAGCAGGATTATTCCATACCATTTGAGACAGCGTCTCGAAGGAAGGCTGGATCGGAGGAGTCAAATCCAGGGATCTCCGAAGCATGAAGATACTGGAGTCTTAATATCTTCCCAGGATCGATGTCTGTAGTCTGGAGAGAAAGAGTGGATCTCAGGTTCTTCAACAGAGACTTAAAGGACAGGTCCTCGACCACAGGCTCTGTAGCAAAGAAAGATCCTGTTTCCTCCACTTCATCACCCAACCGAAGGTCTGGGTCAGGCTCAACATCATCTCCTGATGGTCCAGGAAGGACTGTTTGGACAGGAAAGGAGTGAAAATTAGGAGAGAGGAAATAGCAGAAAAACAAGGAGAGTCCCGAGGCCCCAGGCGCCAGGCAGCAAAAGCAGGTTGGCAAGCACCGAGGCGCCTGGCGCCCGAAGAGCATAGAGACACGAACAAAGCGCCCCGGAGGCACCGATTGAGCACAGCAACCAGGCGCCCATGAGCAGCCGCCCGACCACACGAGCGCCGCCGAGACCAGGCGGCACCGCCGGCAGCGCCACAGACCACGCTGTCGCCAGCTGGACGGCGCCGCAAACCAGCGGCACCAAAACGGCGCCGACAAGCCAACAGACCCTTCGGAAGGCGCCAGAAAAGCCCCAGGAACCTGGAAAGCTAGAGGAGGAAAAAAAACAGGAGATAAGGGCATCGCTGTGGCCCCCTGCACCGTAGCCATGTGAGGGGGGGAAACACCTAAGCACGGAGTCGCTGGCACCAAAGAAGGCGCCGAGCGACTAGGAAGGTCCAATCACCCTACCTGATCGCAGGAGGAGCCCGAGGGCTCTGAGGCAACCGAGCCAGGCAGAAGAACCAACCTCCGAGCCCATCGCTCCATAGAGAGCGCCCACTGATGAAACTGCTCATCTGGAGCCCTACCTATAGGCGGAGGGCTCGATGTCGAGGACAACGATTACCAGAAGTTGGCGACTCAAGAAGGAGACCGGCAACTAGCTACGATAACCCACCGTCGGATTGCATGACATCAGAGGGCGACTCGAGTGATGCCTTTCTTTTTGACCTGTGGGTCAAGAAGAGCTCGAGGCCGAATGGTGCCTAGAATGCGACTCGCTTATTTTATGCCGACAGGGACGCCCCATCCCCGGCATCGGACTGACCGCTGTCGGAACCCTGCTGAGAGAAGGAGGCTGACCGGACCCAGCCCGGTTGACTGAACAGCTTCACGAAGTCTCCCTACCGTCACCTGACCTGCTCATGGTCGACTCCGTCCAGTAGGCCGAGACTTCTTCAAGTAAGTTAAATTTAAAATATTAGAAAATTTAACGAAAATAGATAAAATTAGCGATACTACTATCGTGATAATGTTACAAAAACAAACTGAAAACTATGCGCTAGTTTGAAGTTTGACTCCCGACAATGACGGCATCCGTCACTGGAAGCGCACTAATGGCAGAAAAAAAAGAACTGAGGCGGTTGGAGGGCGTCGCCGAGATAGTCATTACCGCCGAGCTGCTGTCATGGGCGCTCGTGGCCTCACGGGCGCCATCTCGCGCCGACCCTCCAGCAAAAAGTTTGCTCCCGATAGGTCCTAGTGCCTCCGGCGCTAATCCCACTAGTGTGAATGAGTGGTGGAGACTTATGTCCAGGAAGATGAACAGAACTGAGGTGAGGGAGGAGTCGGCGTCGGTTACTGGCTGACGCACGAGCAGTACGCTGTGTGTCATCCCCTAGGATGGCATCAGCCTCGCCTCTGGCTCTTCCCCAAGAAAGAAATTGTAAGCTGAAAGCTCCCGTGGGGGTCATAGTCCCTCCGGCGTATAACCCACCAGTGATGAATGGTAAGATACATACAGGAAGAGATGAAACTTTGCAGAGGGAGGCAGGCTGATTCAGCTGGAGCTAGAAGATAAGTATTTTCTCTGTGCTGTTTCTGTTCTTTTAGGATTCAGGTAGCATTTAATGAGATTACAATGTGTGCTGTGTGATTTGAACAGTGTAACTACAAAACAAATGTATTTATCTTGGTTGGGAGGGGGGCATTTAACTAAGTGAGGGAAAGGTTGGGAAATACACAGGAGGGGGATGGGTGGTCACGTGACTTGGACCAGCCAATAGCAGGGCTGGGATCCATTTATATTTCAAAGGGAACCAAGCGACCCCAAAGCGTGAGCGACCCCAAAGATTGAGTGCCACAAAGCAGGAGTGTAGTCTCTTGAGTAGTGTCTGCAGGGCGCCAGCAGGCAGCAGGCCACGCCGGTAGACAGGGAAGAGTCTAACTGGGAGGGCCACATATTTCCTGTACAGACATGGCAAGCCCAAGGTGGGGGAAGGGTTCTATGGAGTGGGGTAGGACCAGGATAAGGGAGGAGAAGATGTGCATGGGCAGTCAAATAGGGTGGGAGATTGGAAGGACTGTATGTTGCCTAGGATGTGGAGCAGCCATATTCCTGGGAGTGGCTTGGAAAGCAGTGGGCTGTAGGGCGTGTTGGCAGGTGGGCCAGCTCAGGCAGGAAATAGGGTGGTTGAGGAGGGAACTGGAGGCATGGAGGAGACAGAATTGGGGGGAACACAGCCAGGAGGGGAAACTAACGAGGTAGCTCAAAACAGACAAAATAAGGCAGAACTTGGTGGGACAGCAGGAGGGCTGCACAAGCAGGTGCAGCTAAGGGAAGGAAGTGATGACTGGAGGAGGGTCAGGCACAGGAGCATGACTAAGACTGGGTCAGAGCAAAGATATCAGCCTATGAGAAGGTGGATTGGACTCAATCAAGGAAAGGAGATTAGCACTGCAAACAGATTCTCAGTGTTGGCTAGTCCAGAAGACCAGGTAGCAGGGAGGAGGGGAGCTACAGTGAAGGAGCAGGGAGAGGGCACTACAGGGGAAAAGGTATACAGCAGGGAGGCAGTAGGCAGTAACATAGAAACATAGACTTTGACGGCAGATAAGTACCACTTGGCCCACCCAGTCTGCCCATTTCCCTTCCTATTGGATAAGCTGCAGATTCTAGTTAACCAACAGCCTACTTCCTGCAACCCCCATGTCTATCCCATGCATGTTTGAATTCCCCCACTGTTTTAGACCCAACAACCGACCCAGGAAGGCGGTTCCATGCATCCACCACTCTCTCCATGAAAAAAATGTCCTCACATTACCCCTGAGCCGTTCCCCCCTCTATCTTTAAATTGTGCCCCCTTGTTCTTACACATCTCTTTTTCTGAAAGATGCTACCCTCCTGGACTTTGTTGATTCCCTTGAGGTACTTAAAAGTTTCTATCATGTCCCCCCTGTCCCTCCTTTCATCAAGGGTATACATATTAAGCTCTCTCAGTCTCTCTTCATATGGTTTCTGATGCAGACCCTGCACCATTTCAGTTGCCCTCCTCTGGACTGCTTCCATCCTGTCTATGTCCTTGCGTAGATGGGGTCTCCAAAACTGCACACAGTATTCCAGATGGGGCCTCACCAACTGTCTGTACATAGGGATAACCACTTCCCTTTTTCTACTTGTGATGCCCCGTCCTATGCATGCCAGCATCCCCCTGGCTCTCCTTACTGACTTCTCACATTGCTTACCCACCTTTAGGTCATCTGATATGACTACCCCCAAGTTCCTTTCCATTTCTGTTGTTGTTAGTACCTCTCCTGCTATTGTGTACTCTTCTCCTGGGTTTTTGTTTCCCAGGTGCATTACTTTGCACTTCTTTGCATTGAATCTAAGTTGCCATATGTCTGACCATTCCTCCAACCTTGCCAAGTCCCTTCTCATCCTTTCTACCCCCCTCTTGTGTATCAACTCTGTTACAGATCTTTGTGTCATCTGCAAAGAGGCATACCTTTCCCTCCAGACCCTATGCAAAGATGTTAAAAGAGGACTGGACCCAGTACTGAGCCCTAAGGTACTCCACTAGTAACCCCCCTTTCTTCGCAATGTGTTCCATTCACTATTACCTTCTGTGTCCTGTTGTGCAGCCTGTTTGCTACCCAGGCTACCACCCTGGAACCCACTCCCAGGCTGGCTAACTTGATTATTAGTCTTTTGCGTGGGACTGTGTCTAATGCCTTGCTAAAGTCTGGGTGGGCCATATCCACAGCCCCTACCTGGTCTATTACTTTGGTCACCCAGTCAAAGAAATCAATTAGATTCGTCTGACATGACCTTCCTGCTGTAAATCCATGCTGCTTTGGGTCCTGTGCCCCATTGGCCTCTAGGTACTCAACAATTCTTTCTTTCAGAAGTGATTCCATCATTTTCCCTACCACTGAGGTCAAACTTACAGGTCTGTAGTTTCCTGCTTCTGCCTTGCTCCCACTTTTGTGAAGGGGAATCACATCTGCCCTCCTCCAGTCCTCAGGTACCACCCCATCCTCCCATGATTTGTTAAAAAGTGTGGTCAGTGGTGTCACTAGGTCCTCCCTTAGTTCTTTTAGGATTCTGGGGTGAATCCCGTCAGGCCCCATTGCTTTGTCACCTTGAGTTTTAGGAGTTCTTTCAGGAATCTTTCTTCTATAAATGGACTGGTGTCAACCCCCCTACCCAGAGTGCTTCTATTGTCTGGTTTAGGTAACTCCTCCTCATCTTCTTTTGTGAATACTGAGCAAAAGTATTCATTCAGTATCTCTGCCTTTTCACTGTCTCCCTCTGCCCACCTCCCCTCTCCTTTATTAATCTTCACTATTCCTCCCTTAACCTTTCTATGCTCCCTAATGTACCTATAGAAGGTTTTATCCCCCTTCTTGACTGAATTGGCTATTTTTTCCTCAGTTTGGGCCTTTGCTATTCTGACTGCCTTCCCCACTTCTTTCTGCTTTAATTGATACAGTTCCTGTCGTGCTCCTTCTGTGATTCCTTATACTTTTGAATGCAGCCTTTTCTCCTTAACCTTACCTGCCACCTCTTTTGAGAACCATAGTGTTTTTACTCCGCTTTGTTTTCTTTATTTTTTCACACAAAGGCTTGTTGCCTCTATGATAAGACAGTTTTGATTTTCTCCATTGTTCTTCCACCCCTCCTTTTGGCCATTTGCTAGTGCATTCCTCAGGTATTCACCCATTTTGCCAAAGTCGGCCCTTCTAAAGTCCAGTATCCTTGTTTTTGTATGGCTTGTCTCCATGGTTGTGCTTATTGTGAAGCATACTGTGCAGTGGTCACTTGTTCCCAGATGTCTACGGACTTCTAAATTTGTGATCCTCTCTCTCCAGAGTACCAGGTCTAGTATTGCTCCCCCCCGAGTGGATTCCAACACTAGCTGTCTAAGACCTGCCCCCTGCAGGCCATCGAGAATGACCCTGCTCTTGGATGTGGCTGCAGTACATGTCATCCAGTTAACATCTGGCATATTCAGGTCCCCCATCAACAGTATCTCCCCCTTTTCAGCCATTTTGAGAATGTCCTCTATCATTTTCTTGTCCATTTCTCCCTTGAGACGGGGTCTGTATACAACCCTGTGAGGATTGTGATGCCATTCCCTGTCTCCAAGGTGACCCAGAGTGCCTCTTGTCCTCCTCCTTTACTTTTTAGTTCTGTAGCTTTGATCCCTTCCCTTACGTATAGAGCTACTCCACCTCTTCTTTTACCCTCCCTGTCCCTTCTGTAGACTGTGTACCCCGGTATATTGACATCCCAGTCATGGTTCTCCATGTACCATGTTTCCATGGCTGCCACAATATCCAATTTTTCATCTTCCATCAGGGCTACTAGCTCAGGAAGCTTGTTTCCCAGACTACGGGCATTGGTACTCATTGCCCTCCATTTAATGTTGGCTTTATCCTTTTTTCCCCCCATCCCTGCTTTTATTGCCCTGGTCTATTTTTCCATTTATCCCTGTCCTGCCCTCTGTTGAGCTCTGTACCTCAGTGTTTACCTTACTACCTGCCATGTTTTGTGGGGGGAGGCTTGAAATTTCCTGCCTCTTATCAGCACCTTCCCCCTTGGCTAGTTTAAAAGCTTGCCAAGGAAGCATTTAAACCTGTCACTTAGGAGCTTGGTTCCCTTCGTGGACAGATGCAGACCATCGTGCCAGTATAGACCTTCATCTTTCCAGGTGTACGTCCAGTCCCCAATGAAGCCAAAGCCCTGCACGCTGCACCAGTTTTGCAACCATTCATTAAAAATGCATGGTGTGCAGTACCCTAGCCTCGCCCCTGCCATGGACTGGCAGCACCTCTGAGAAGGTAACCGTGCTTGCTACCTGTCTGAGGCCCCTCCCCAACTCCACAAATTCATCCTGCACTGCACTGATTCCATGCCTAGCTAGGTCATTTGTCCCAAGGTGGAAAATGATATCTAGTTCCCTCTCCTGTGATGCTGCTTCTGCAATTGTGAGGATTCGCTTCTTGTCCCTCCAAGCCATGGCACCTGACAGGCACCTTACTTCCGTCTCCTCTCCTTCCCAGTTCTACCCCCTAACAATTGAGTCCCCTATCAGAGCTGTTTCTTCCCTGTGGTGTCCCTTGCCACCCTTTTGTGGGTCTCCCTTGTGGATGTCCTCAGCATTCTTCTTGGTCTCCACTGAGGGTGCCATCATAGAGGAACCTTGCTCTGCCAGACTGGCGTATGATTTGTGTAGAGGTACAACTAGGGGACTTCGACTCTGTTCCACCACCCGCACCCTCCCAGAACCCACTGTGGTCCAACTGCTCTTCATACTTGGCAACCTCTGAGGCAGTGGTTGTGGCAGTGGTGCTCTTTGGGTGAGGGAGGCCTCCTTAGTCCTTGCCAGTTCAGCCTGGAGGTGGGCAATCTCCTCCCTCAGAGCTGACAGTTGCCTGCAAATAGGACAGCAGCGCAGTTTCCAGAATGTCTCCCGGAAAACTGCTGCCCCACAGCCAGTGCATTGCACCACACCCCACATGTCCCTCTCCCTTATAATATTCAATATGTAATATATGTAATTTTTTTTTTTTTTGTGATGTGTACTTACCCTTTATGCACTGTGATAGGTTATTAAGAATATAACAGTTCTGCCCCAAGACCTGTTGAGGAAGTGATGTCAGAACTTTGGCTATAAAGGAAATGCCACGCCTGGGAGGGGTGGGTAGTCCACAACCACAGGTGACTGTTAGAAACAATCAAATACACCACTGCTCCACCACCCTGGTGAGTACTGCCCTTTATAGTAATTCAACTAACCTCCATTAACTTATTTAAAAATAGTTTAACTATCACAATCTCCTACGCACCAGTAAATTATTTCAAAATAGTTTCTGTCCCAAAATCCTAGTAGTCAATCCAGCTACCCCCAAGGGACAACCAAAATGCAGTATTCAAACCCTTGTGAAGTTACTTCCAAGATAAGCAGAGTTTGCAAGCTCCTTTTTCAACTCCTCAGCCACCTGTAATTAATTTAAAAATAGTATAACTGTCAGAAATTCCTAGTAGACAATCTAGCTACTCCAGGGTCTACCCAAATGCAGTATTTAAATCCTTCAAGTTACTCACAAGATAAACAGAGTTTGCAAGCCCTTCTTGGTTAAACACTAAATAAATATGTGAATAAAAAGCAATTACCAAGGGTAGTTAGTTTCACCTCCCACAGAACTGAGCAAAAGTGCACGTTGTTGCAGATATCAAGTGCAATATAGAATTTCTCACACAGCTCACAGCTGAATAAAGAAGTAGTGTCCTTCCAGGTCAAGAAGATGTGCAAGGGGGCGCAGCTAGGTGATGGTGATGCAGTAGGCAGTAAACCAAGAAGACACACTGGCAAGTGGGGGCAGCGAGGTGATGGTGATGCAGTCTCTCCAGAGGAAAAGAAGGAGCAAGGAGACAGGAAGAAGGGGGAAGTGGCAAGCAGCCTGGGGAAGGCTAAGGATATTGAAAGGAGGAGAGTCCAAGTGGGGGAAGGCCACATTTCAGGGAAGACACAGGGACGTAATAGTAGAGGAGGTGGTAGCGTGATGGACAGAGCAAGAAGTCAGTGCAAATGGGAGGTTCCACAGACAAAAAATAGTTCAGAGGAGGAGGTCAGTAGCCCGGTCATAGTTTCGAGGGGGGAGAGGTCAGAGCAAAGGTTAGGGAAGGCGAAGGGGGGGCCATGACATGGGGGATAAGAGGGCCTTGCAAGTTGGGGGGCGGGGGAGTGTAGGGCAACAAGAGGGTGACTAGGAAAAGTGTCAGAGAGTCATAATTCTAGGGGATTCTATACTTAAGGGTATAAGGTGGGGGGAAGGGATGCCAGAAAATGTAACATCTGGGTAGAGTGCATGCTAGGCATGACAGCGAGTACAGTAGGGCAGCATATGGGCAGATATGTGAGGAAGGTGTGGGGGGCGGCCACACATTGTGGTGCACCTAGGAATGAATGATCTGGAAGGGAGTATAGAGGAGGTACAAGACAGCTTCAGGGAAGTGGGAAAACTATGCAGCAAAGAGGGAACAACAGTAGCCTTCTCAGAAGTTCTGCCAGTGCCAAGGGCCAATACAGACAGGAAGAGAAGAATTAGCAACTTCAACAAGTGGCTGAGGGAATGGTGTGGGACCAAGGGGTATGGATTGGTGGGGGACTGGGGTAGCACAGGGGATAACACAGATCTTTATGCAGGGGATAGGTTACACCTCAGCAGGGCAGGTTCACAGATGTTGAAGCAGAAGCTGGGGGATTTCATCAATGAGAGGTATCATTTAAACTAGGTAGGGGGAGGCACTGGAGCTGGAAATCACCAGGAAAGGGGGTCCTGTGGACCTCCCCCCACCACAGGGATAGATACAACCTTAGGCGAAATAGGGGTTGGAGTGAAGGGTAAGGAAGCAGGAAGGATAGGTGCCGTGTGGATCATGGTTTCATTAAATGCTAGGAGCCTGGGGAACAACTTGGCAGAGTTGCAGGCATTGATGGCAGAGGGAGAGGTGGACATAGCTGCCATTACTGAGACGTGGACAACCAAGCACCATGACTGGAACTCAACCATCCCAGGGTACACACTTTTCCGGAGGGATAGAGATAAAGGGAAGGCAGGGGGTTGCAATTTACGTAAGGGAAGGGATCAGATGTAATAGGGAGGAAGGGGAGGAGGGCAGGACAGAAGAAATCTGGCTGCAACTACACAGCCAAAAAGGGACCAAGATCTGTCTGGGGATTGTTTATAGACCTCCGGCCCAGAAAAAGGATATTGACAGGGAACTGGGGGAGTAGATATGGAGGCATAGTGGCAAAGGGGGCACAGTGGTGTTGAGGGACTTTAATCTACCAGGGGTGGATTGGAGCATCCCAGAAACCAGTTGCACCAGGGAGCAGATCTCCTGGAGGCATTCCAGGATGGCTTCCTTACCCAGAGGGTAATGGAGCGAACGAGGGAGGGGAATATATTAGACTTGGTACTGAAAGATGGGGAACAGGTCAGGGATGTGAGGGTGGAAGAACCTCTGGCAAGCAGTGACCACCGCACAATGTGGTTTTCAATCAATCTAGGTAGGGAAGTGGCCACTACAAAAGCTAGAGTCCTGGACTTCAAGCAGGATGGAAAACATACTGGAAAGTCACATGGCAAGCATCCACCCAAAAATGGACATCAAACAAAAATTGGCAGTCATCAAGACAGGACTGGCTGAAGTCACTAAAACTTGTGTCAAGAGCCACAGCAAGAAAGCCAGGACCAAGAAACCCATTTGGATGAGTAGAGAATTAGTGGAGAAGGTAAGGGAAAAGAGGAATGCATTATGGACCTACAAGTGATCCAACAGGGCAGAAAACAAAGAAGAACATGTGAAGAAATCCAGAGAAATGAGCAGAGTGGTAAGGGCAGCAAAAGCAGCTAGGGAACGGAGGTTAGCACAGGGGATCAAAGGAGGGGAAAAGGATTTCTTCAGATATATCACAGAGAAGAGGAAAAGCAAGGATCAAATTGTTAGGATCAGAAGGGGAAGTGAGTGGGTAGAAAAGGGGGCTGAGCAGGCAGAAGTATTTAATGAATACTTCTGTTCAGTTTTCACCAAGGAGAGGGATGGGCCCATACCTGAGAGGAAGGGCAAGGTGGGAGAGGGTGGGGGAGAAGCAACCACAGATGGGGAAATCATGGTGGAAAGGGTGAGGGAGGGCCTTAAGTCCATGAAGGTGGACAAGGCACCTGGCCCAGATGGAGTCCACCCCAGGGTGCTGAGAGAGTTGGCAGAGGTACTGGAAGGGCCACTGGCGAACCTGCTCAATACCTCTTTGAACTCAGGGTGTGTGCCCAGGGACTGGAGGGAAGCATGTGTGGTTCGTCTCCATAAGAGTGGGCCCAAGGACGAACTGGGGAACTACAAACCGGTGAGCCGTACTGCAATTGTGGGAAAACTGATGGACACAATCCTCAAGGAAAGACTGGAGCAATTTCTTGAGGATAACAACCTCCAGAACAGCAGGCAGCACGGGTTTGTCTCAGACAGATCCTGCCAGATGAACTTGGTTGATTTTTACAACTGGGTTATGAGGGCACTGGACAGGGGACATGCGGTGGGTGTTCTCTACCTGGATTTCAGCAAGGCCTTTAACTTGGTGCCACACGGTAGGCTGACCTGCAAGTTGAAGTCTGGGAGCAGGGAACAAAATGGTCAGATGGGTTCAGAACTGGCTACATGGAAGACATCAGAAGGTAGTAGTGAGGGGGGAGGCATCTGAACCCAGGGCGGTAACAAGTGGTGTACCACAGGGCTTAGTGCTGGGACCGGGTCTGTTTAACATTTTCATAGCCGACATTGCAGAAGGGATTAAGGGCAAGATCAGTCTCTTCGCAGATGAAACAAAGATCTATGCCGAGGTAGATGGAAGGGGGGGCAAAAGTACTTCAGAAGGATTTGGCAAAACTGGAGGAATGGTCTCACACTTGGCAGCTTGGTTTCCAAGCCAAGAAGTGCAAAGTGATGCATTTAGGAGGCAAGAAATGGAAATTACGTACTTACCGTAATTATTGATCTTCTTGGACAGTCTCCATCCCTCATTCACACTAGTGGGATAGCGCTGGAGGCGCTAGGACCAAGCGGGAGCCAAAAATTTTCAGAAGGGTCAGCGCCGAGAGAGGACCACACATGCGCGGCACTGCGAGACTAGCTCACGCCTGTGTTGGCTATCTTGGCGTCGACCCTCCAACCACCTCAGTACCTTTTTGACCGAGGAGGTGTAGTGTAACTAATGAGAATAACTCATCCTGAGTTTCTGGGCCTGAGAGGGCTCAGATGGCCTTTGCAAGAAAGGTCAAAGAACAATGTCTTCACAGTCTGAACCATAAGACCATGAAGACCAGGAAAGAAAAACGAGTGAAACCAGGGGATGGTGGGTGGGCATGTGAATGAGTGATAGAGACTGTCCAAGAACATCAATAATTACTTTAAGTACGTAATTTCCATATCTTCCTGGACTAAGTCTCCATCACTCATTCACACTAGTGGGAGAGTACTAAGCTAAATCCAACAACCCTGAGTAGGGTGGTAGGAGATAAGGTTCACTCAGAAAGGACAGCCAAGGACTGTCCTGCTAATAAAAGAGCTGTCTTGTAAGAGCATCTAGAAATCAGTGCTTACAAGATAAGTGCTTGAGTTGTAACTCACCACTTTGTAGACGACTGCAATCGGCACAAAATGAAACTCTGCCAGGAAGCTGCAACCAATCTAGGAGAGCAGCGAGAACCTGGCCTCATAATTTGGTCTAGGACCAAAATTAATATTGTTAAAGATATGTATTAATGTAACATGAAAAGACCTCAGGAACTGAAACAGCTGGAAGTAAAGTCTACCAAAAACCGAAAAGCGCAGATAGAAACCCCCAACTACCAAGTATGGCTGACCTGTGAACAACAGGTTCGGGAGCACTTAAACCACTTACTTGGTGAGCAAAAGAAGGTACAGGTGGGGTTAGCCCATCAAGGAGAATGGTTTCCACTTAGTCACTGAAACCTTCCTGATAGCAGGCCAAAGCACGACTTAGAAGCTTCTTGCAATGGTCTAGTAGAACCAGATCCTATCCACTTCATATTCCAAAAAGAAATCATCCTGCCCCTGTTTGTACAACTGTAGTAGCAGTCTCTGGACTCAGGGAAGAGAGGAAAAATTGTACAGGAGGACGTGTCCACTGCAGAAAAATACTGCGACAGAGAAAAAACAGGGGCTGGATTTCTAAGGCAAATAGAGGCAGATGTGTGTCGAGGAGGGACGTAGCAGGAACAAGTTAGGGCTAACCCATTCATTGAAAGTGACTGAATAGTGGTAGAAGTGACTCAGTGCAGTGAGGCACTACTCACTCTGACCTCCCTGAAGAGAGTAGGAAAGGACTCTAGTTTATTTACTGAAAAACAAACATCACAGGTCCGTCATGAATATTTGAGAAGCCATCTCAGAAAAACTTACAGTCAAGAGAGGAGTATGTTGTCTGTTAAGTTGAAGCAAGCATGAAAGCAGGAACCTGAGTTCCCACTCACTGGAGAGTCACTTCTGTGGCTGTGAGGCTCTGCTCAAGAGAAGAAAGCCTGATAAAAAAGGGGGATTAACAGACTGGGCAGTCGCCTAGTTCTAGGAAATGTCTCTGAATTAAAGAAATCTCCCTTGGAGAAAGAGATGACCCATACAGCCGCTGGATCGGACTCCCCCTAGGGGTAGAGAAGTCAAGTACTCTTTACTGTATTCTAGAGATGAGCACCTCAGGGGGCTGAGGCAGAACCTGACCCGATCCAAAGGTATCGAGTAATTTCGGCTAGGCCCTGTGCTGTGATAAATGTTTCAGGTTTTTTTTTTTTAACCATTAGTCCAAGCCTAACAAGGCTTTCAGGCTGCTATTTGGCAAGGATTGCCTGATACAGAAATGATAAAGATGTCCTCCATCTGAGGGGCAGAAGGAGCCTGAGCATCCATACTGAATCGTGACTGGACTAATAATCACAGCTGGAGAGATGATAACCAACTGTGCTGAAGAAGCCACTGAAGGGGCAATATCACAAGGGAGCTATATACCCCTATCAAAGGAGCAGAAGAGCCTAAGCGACTCCTCGACCATTGAGTTAGACTGTTCCACAGAGTGTAATTGTCTCGACGACTGAAAAAGTCTAGACGCAGAAGTGTATGATCCACGGGTACAGTCTGAAATACTACAGTGGACCCTGTCACTAAGGAACTACTAAAAAGATCATCCACCACGGATTCTGATGATAGAGAGGGCGTGTCCTTCAGTATATAAAATGAGTTATCCGCTGTATTACTGACCAGAAGGACAGGGAAAGACTCATCCAGATGCACTTCTACCCCAGAAGACCCATCAGGAAGGTCTAGGTCAGAGCCACTAGAGACTCCGCCACCAGGAAGGATGTCGAGGAGCTTGGCACCATGTAGGGGAGCCAAGAAAGTGCTGAGCGGAATGAGAGATTCCACTGGCAGAACAGCACAAAAGAGTTCCATCAGCGGAAAACTGCTGGATGTCACAAGATTCCAGGTAGACCGCCACTCCCTAAGATGTGCGGAAAAATAATCCGCAGAACAGGACTTCATTCTGCGGACAACATCCCGCCACAAGTTCTGTGGAGAAGAAGTCTGAAAAAGGAAGATTTGTTACTAGTTCTGCCAGACAGCACCCACTAGCACCCCTGTGGCACCAGCATCACTCGTGGCACAGGAGGGCACCAAGCAGTGCCTATGCCAACGTGGGGGCACCCGAGAGCGCCTGCGGCTGTACCCGCAGGCACCCATGCAGCAATGGCACCCGAGGGCACCTCCGACACCCATGGTACCATGGCACCCATGACGCTTATGTTACCATGGCACCCATGACACCCATGGAACCCATGGCAAGAATGGCACTCGAGGGAACAAGTGGCACCCATGGCACCATGAAATTCATGGCACCCATGGGTGCCCGGCAGCATCAGCGGGTGCCCGGCACCAGCCGCGGTGCCCATAGGTGCCTAGCGCCACCCACGAGTGCTTGGTGCCACCCTCAGCCCCATGAGACACCTGTGATACCACCAGCAGCGCCGGCAACCAACGACAGCAACAACAGCACCCGTGGCACCACACAGAGTGATACTGCCGACACAAGGTGCTGACCAAGGCACCGAGGCACGGCGCCGACCACGGCACCGAGGCATGGCACCGAACATGGCACCGACTACGGCGCCAACCCATGACGCCAAAGGAAAATGCCAATAGAAATCCTGAGAAAGAGGGAAGAAGGAAAAAGGTGGTGCCCGTGCCGGCCCCTGCATGGAAAAAGATGAGGGGGGTAGGCATGAGGGGTCGACACGATAGCGAAGGCACCAAGAAGGCGCCGCGCTCATCCTGATCCAATCGACCCAGCTCTGGTCCAACAGCTCCGAGGCCCGGAGGCCCCAAAATCAGGAACACAGCCAGGAAAAAAGGAAGAAGTCAAACCCCCTGCTCCACAGGAGCGGCCCAGAGGTGAAACTGCTCACCGGAGCTCGAACAAGGACAGAGATGGAGTTTGGAGTCGAGAATACGGCCGTTAGAAGCGGGGCCAAGGGGAACCCACTGAAGTCAGTTCAGGCCTATTGCCCCTCCCGACAAACAATCCCCGTGCAGATGTACCAAAGGGCAACCTAGAGCGCACCGATTCTTCTTCCCCAAACGAGGAAGAAGAGCTCGAGGTTAAGCGGAGCCGGATCCCTGGAACTGCTAGATTTGTGCTTCGGTGGACTGTCCCTTCCCCCCCCCGAGCACAGGACTGTCCGTAGTCAGACCCTCCCCGTTTCTCAAGGGCGGTGGACCGCACATTGCCCCTTTGCTATAACAAATTTCAAACGAAGTCTTCCTACCGTCACCGCTACCGTCTAAGGACGACTCCGTAGATGGTAGGAAAGAATTTCTTTTTATTTTCTTCATAATCTTTTTTTCTTGTTCATAAAATAAGAAATTACTACTACAAAGTTAAATTAAATTAAACGTTAAAAGCTGCTGTTGTGTAGACGAAAACTTTGACTCCGGCAGACGAGCAACATTGACATCCAAGTGCACTCGACGGCGGGAGAAAAGGAACTGAGGTGGTTGAAGGGTCGATGCTGAGATAGCCCACACAAGTGCGAGCTGGTCTCACAGTACTGCGCATGCGTGGTCCTGTCTCGGCGCCGATCCTTCTGAAAATTTTTGGCTCCCACTTGCTCCTAGCACGTCCGGCGCAATCCCACTAGTGTGAATGACTGATGGAGACTTAGTCCAGGAAGATCCCAGGACACAGTTACTGGCTGTTGGGTGTCCCATTAATAAAATCGAAGGAGGAGAAGGATCTGGGACTGCTGGTAACTGGGAAGATGAACCACTCTGCTCAGTGCAGGAAGGTATCAGTGAGGGCAAACAGGATGCTGTGTTACATGGCAAAGGGGATTTCTTCCAGGAGTGGGGAGGTCATCTTGCCCCTGTACAGGTCCCTGGTAAGACCGCACCTAGAGTACTGCGTGCAATTCTGGCACCCCTACTTGAAAAGGGACATCAAACTACTGGAAGGGGTACAGCGCAGGGCAACAAAACTGATCCTGGGGTTGGGGGACAGATCATATGAGGAGAGACTGAGAGAGCTCAATATGTACACCCTGGAGGAAAGAAGGGAGAGAGGGGATATGATTGAGACCTTCAAGTACCTGAACGGTTTGAACAGAGTAGACACCAGGTGCATGTTCAGTCTGAAGGGCGGAAGGAAAAAGTACAGTTACGTTAGAACTTACCGTAACACTAGATCTTCGAGAGGAGCTCTTGTAGCAGGTAATACCATTAGGACTAAGGCCGCAGGCATTAGGACCCCTCAGAAAAACTTTCTAGCTAGCTGTCTGTAGCGAGGAACCGCCCTCAACGTCGGGCATGCCCGACGTCAGGCGTGGTATAAAGGGGGTGGTCCCCCATCGCCATCTCAGTTCCCTGCCGGAGACCTGGTTGGTAAATAATGGAGAACCAAGAAGGGACTCTCACTATAGAGAGAAACAGTTAGAGGTACAAACTGACCTGGGGGATGGAGGGTGGGAAAGCCACCTGCTGCAAGAGCTCCTCTTGAAGATCTATTGTTACGGTAAGTTCTTATGTAACTGTACTATCTGACTTCGAGGTGGAGCTCTTGCAGCAGGTAATACCATTAGGATGGAGTCCCAAGCAGTACACAAAAAAAGGCCCAGATCAGAAGGGAGGAGGAATGACTGCGAGGGGATGAACCAGATCACTCTCTTATGAGAGCAGTCCCTGAAGAACAGCCAAACCAAAACCTGCTCTCTTCCTAGAGGCTATGTTCAGACTGTAGTGCCAAATGAAGGTACGGACAGTGCTCCAGGTAGATGCGGCACAAAGGTCCGCCGCTGACACATTCTATAGAGAGGCAAAAGAGGTGGTAATGGCCCTGGTGGAATGGCCCTTAACCGAGCCCGGTTAAGAGGTTTCCCGAGGTGCTGATAAACGAAAAAAAAGGCAATTCACTAACCACTTGGATATGTTTCCCAAACGTCACGAACAACTGGTCCGTGGTCTGGACAGAATGAGTCCGGTCCAAATAATAACGAAGTATTCTGTGAACATCCAGAGTATGTAACAAGGCCTCCCCCCCGTTAGAGAACTCTTGATAGTAGACTGGAAGTTGGATGTCATGGCAAACACTACTTTTGGCAGAAATTTGGGATTTGTATGAAGCTGCACCCTATCCCTATGAAAAACAAGGTAAGGCTCCTTGCACATCAGGGCCAATAACATATCCCAAGAAAGGAGACATAGCTCACATGATACAGCTGGTTCAAAAGGAGGGAGGGTGAGCTTTTCCAAAACAAACAGGAGGTCCCACTGGGGCCTGGATCCTCCTGGGAGTGTGTATGCAAGACTCCTGATGAAGGTTTTGCAGACGTCGAGCTGTGCCAGAGTCCTTTCTCCAACCGCATCATGATATGCCGAGACTACGCAAAGATGCACCTTGATAGAGGAATAGCTAAGGCCTAGGTCAACGAGGTGGAGTAGGTACTCTAGGACGAACTTGACAGAGCACTGGAGAGGATTCAGGGATCGAGCTGCCGCCCAGAGACAGAATCGTTTCCACTTCATGGCATAAGAGGCCCTGGTAGAGGGTTTTCTTGCTCCCACTAAAATCTCCACCACCCTCTGAGAAACTCCCAGTCTCTCCCTTGCTAAGACTGCAGGAGCCATGCGCGTAGGTGAAGGGATCACAGGGACGGGTGGACCAGCGTTCGTTGATCCTGGGAGAACAAGTGGGTGGAGAGAGGCAATGGTACGGGGGGTCCCATTGCCAGCTGCTGAAGAAGCGAAAACCAAATCTGACGAGGCCAGAAAGGTGTTACCAAGATCATCCTGGCGCCTTCCGACAGCAGCTTGAGCAGTAAGCTCTGAACTAGAGGGAAGGCATAAAGAAACCTCCCTGCCCAGGAGAGGGACAATGCATCTCACCAGAAAACACCAGGCTCTGGATCTAGTGAGCAGAAATTTGGCAGTCTGGCATTGTGCCAGGACGCAAAGAGGTACAGCTCGGGACAACCCCGTCTTGCGAACAGGTCATCTGCTACATCCTGCCGCAACTCCCAGTCGTGGTTCACAGAACGAGAATGGCTTATACTGCCAGTGAGAATGTTCAGAATGCCTGGCACGTGGACCACGACAAGGAGCAGACTGCGTTCTGTCACCCAGTCCCAGATTCTCATGGCCTCTCTGCAAAGAGGATATGATCCTGTTCCTCCTTGCTTGTTCAGGTAAAAAGACTACCTAGGAATTGTCTGACTGGATCTTCAGAAGGCCCCGGGAGAGCTGATTCTGAAAGGCCTGAAGTGCATAAAAAACTGCCCTCATCTACAGCACACTGATGTGGAGAGACCTTTCTGTGGCAGACCACGATCCACTTGTCTGATGCTCGTGAAAGTGAGCACCCCAGCCTATTCCCGAGGCGTCCGTTGTGACAGTTTGTGTTGGACTTTGCCTCTGGAAAAGTACACCCTGTTCTAGGTGAGCTGGAACTTGCCACCAGTGAAGGGACTGTCGGACCGCCTCTGAAATTCGGATGGGTCGGTCCAACTCGTCTGAACCCTGGTCCCACTGGACCCTGAGGTGCCACTGAAGAATTCTCATGTTGAGACGTGAGAAGGGTACTGTGGTTATGGCTGCTGCCATATAGCCCAACAGCTGCAAGACTACTCTGGCAGGTACCTGATCTACTGACTGGATCCTGTGAGCTACAGCCGAAAGGCGCAGGGCTCTGTCTGCAGGGAGAAAGGCCCTGCCTTGCAGAGTGTCGAGCACCGCCTCAATGTATTGAAGCAGTGGGGGGCAGGTTGGGATTTCGCCAGTTCAGTGTGACTCTGAGAGACTGGAAAAGATGTTCCATTTCCCGCAGAGTGACTAGGAGTTGTTGTTCTGTGGGTGCGGAGATGAGCCAGTCATCAAGGTAGGGGTAGACAAAGTGGCCCCTTCTCCTCAGTGTGGCTGCTACTGCAAGGCATTTCGAAAAGACCCTTGGGGCTGACAAAAGGCTGAAGGGCAAGACTCTGAATTGGTAATGCTTGTCCCAGAACTGGAAGCACAGGAACTTCCTGTGAGAAGGCAGGATCTTTATGTGCATAAAAGCATGCTGCATGTCCAGGGAGCATAGTCAGGCCCTTTGCTGAAGGAGGGGAAACAGGCTTGCCAAGGTGAGCATCCGAAATCTTTCGTACAGAACAAATTCGTTCAGGTGGAGGAGGTCTAGACTTGGGCGGAGGTCTCCCATTTTCTTGGGCATCAAGAAAAAATGGGAGTAAAAGCCTTTGCCTTGCTGGGATCTTGGGACTGGCTGGATGGCCTTCTTTTGGAGGAGAGAAAGAATCTCTTGTTCCAGAAGACAGGCATAGTGCGATGAGCAGTGGCATGCTACAGGAGGATTGTCTGCGAGGACGCTGATGAATTCGATAGCGTAACCCCTTCTTATTGACTGCAACACCCACTGGTCGGATGTAATGGTGGACCATTCTGGCAGGTAGAGGGAGAACTTTCCCCCCACTTGCTCTCCCCTCAGAGACTGATGACTGGGGGGAGGATATTGGGAGTCATGCAGTCCCTTGTAGGGTGGAGGCTGGATGTCTGAGGGTTTTAGGCTGTTTGGGGCCTTGGCCTCCCGGTTGTGCGGGTTGGTTCTGGTGACCTCCTTGCTGACTCTGTTTATGAAAGGGATGCTTACGGGTGTGCGGAGGCTTGGATTTGTACAGTTTGTGTACATCCTTGACGCGTTTTATAATTCCGTCCACTTCCAGACCAAACAGGACTGGTCCCAGGAAGGGGGCATGCAGAATAGCGTCCTGGAGGTGCTGCCTAAAGGATGTCGTTCATAACCAGGCGTCCCTGCGGAGACAGACGCCTGATGCTGCCGCTCAAGCTGTCATATCAGCCGAGTCATACGAGCACCTCAGGACATGTTTGTCAACATCGAGCCCGGATTGGGCGTAGGCCAGCAACTCATTGAGTCGGAATCCAGCTGAGACTAGAGAAGCTCTATGGTCTTTTCCCAAAGAGATTTCTGATATGTGACCACATGGGCCAAGAAGTTCAATGACCTGATGGCCCCCGTGGCAGAAGAGTACACCTTCCAACCCCAGTGGTCGAACATTTTTGACTCCAGGGCTGGGGGCTGTGTACTAAGGTGCCTCAGCTGGGACTCTCTGCTACGTGCTGCGTTCAAGACCATTGAGTCAGTCTTTGACTGTGCCACCAGAAAGGTTTTTCTTTGGGCAGTTTATAGAGGCGGTCCGTCTTGCATGGAACTGCTGGTGTGGACGAAGGTCTCTTCCAGACCAGTTTTGCCACATCCTGGAAGGGCTCCACGAGCGGGGGGATGATCAGAAATTTTGGGTCCTTCGCCCCCAAGGATTTCGCCAGACGCTTCCTTTCTGAGTCAAGTTCTTCAGCGTCCAATTGATATAAGGTTTGTATGTGCCTCATAATATCAAAGAATGCAGGATCGTCCGGAGGTGATCTGGGTATGTCCTTAGAGTCCAGTGATGGAGGCCGCAAGTCCTCATCATCTGAGGAATCCGGTGTGGACTCTTCTGCCTCGTCCTCAGAAGTCGGGGTGGAGCGGGCCACTGGAGTTAGGGGCTAGGGAAGATTTTGTCTTCCTTTTGCCTTTGGGTTCTGTTGATCCCTCTCCTGCACCTGTATCTGGAGTGGGGGGAGAAGGAGGTGGAGGTGTGGGAACCATATCAGGAGGCCAGTACAAGAGGTCACCTTTGATAGTGTTCCACCATGAATTAAATAGTGCTCCAACATCCGCTAGAAACATAGAATCTGATGGCAGATAAGGACCGCTTGGCCAACCTAGTCTGCCCATTTCCCTACCTAACGGATAAGCTGCAGTTCCTAGTTAACCAACAGCCTACTTCCTCCTACCCTCCACTAGACCTGCCTTATGTCTGTCCCATGCATTTTTGAATTCCCCCACTGTTTTTGACTCTATGACCTCCTCAGGAAGGCTGTTCCATGCATCTACAACCCTCTCTGTGAAGAAATACTTCCTCACATTACCTCTGAGCCGCCCCCCCATCTTCAAATTGTTCCCCCTTGTTCTTGCACATCTCTTTTTCTGAAAGATGCTACCCTCTTGTACTTTGTTGATTCCCTTGAGGTATTTGAATGTTTCTCTCATGTACCCCCTCTCCCTCCTTTCCTTGAGGCTATACATCTTAAGCTCCTTTAGTCTTTCTTCATATGTCTTCTGGTGCAGACCCTGCACCATTTTGGTTGCCCTCCTCTGGACAGCCTCCACCCTGTCTATGTCTTTGCGGAGAAGGGGTCTCCAGAACTGTACACAGTACTCCAGATGTGGTCTTACCAACTGTCTGTACAGAGGGACAACAACTTCCTGTTTTCTACTGGTAATGCCTCTCCCTATGCAACCCAGTATCCCCCCAGCCCTCCTTACTGTCTTCTCACACTGCTTGCCCATCTTTAGGTCATCTGATATGACTACCCCTAGGTCCCTTTCCATTTTTGTTGTTGTCAGTATCTCACGGCCCCCCCCCAATTCCATACTCTTCCCCTGGGTTTTTGTTTCCCATGTGCATTACTTTGCACTTCTTTGCACTGAATCTAAGCTACCATACATTTGACCATTCCTCCAACCTTGCCACGTCCTTTTTCATCCTTTCTACCCCACCTTGCATATCAATCCGGTTGCAGATATTTGTGTCATCTGCAAAGAGACATACTTTTCCTTCCAGTCCCTCTGCAATGTCACTTGTATAGACATTAAAAAGGACTGGCCCCAGTACTGAACCCTGTGGTACCCTACTAGTATCCCCCCTTTCTTCACTGTGGACTCCATTTACTATTACCCTCTGTGTCCTGTTGTCCAGCCAGTGTTTTACCCAGGCTACCACCCTGAGACCCACTCCCAGGCTGGCTAATTTGTTTATTAATCTTTTGTGCGGGACTGTGTCAAATGCCTTGCTAAAGTCTAAGCAGGCCACATCCACAGCCCCTCCTGGTCTACTACTTTGGTCACCCAGTCAAAGAAATCAATTAGATTTGTCTGACATGACCTTCCTGCTGTGAATCCATGCTGCTTTGGGTCCTGTGCCCCACTGGCCTCTAGGTACTCAACAATTCTTTCCTTCAGAAGTGATTCCATCATTTTCCCTACCACTGAGGTCAAACTGACAGGTCTGTAGTTTCCTGCCTCTGTCTTGCTCCCACTTTTGTCAAGTGGAATCACATCTGCCTTTCTCCAGTCCTCAGGTACCACACCATCCTCCCATGACTTATTAAAATGGGTAGTCAGTGGTGTTACTAGTTCTTCCCTTAGTTCTTTAGAATTCTGGGGAGAATTCCATCAGGCCCCATTGCTCTATCCACCTTCAGTTTTAGGAGTTCTTTCAGAACCCTTTCTTTTGCGAAATGACTAATATCAACCCCCCTATCCAGAGTGCTTCTATTGACTGGATTAGGCATCTCCCCCTGCTCTTCCATTGTGAATACTGAGCAGAAGTATTCGTTCAGTATCTCTGCTTTTTCACTGTCACTCTCTGCCCAACCACCATCCTCTTTATTCAGCCTCAGTATCCCTGCCTTAGTCTTTCTTTGCTCCCTAATGTACCTATAAAAGGTTTTATCCCCCTTCTTAACCAAGTTGGCTATCTTTTCCTTGGTTTGGGCCTTTGCTATTCTGACTGCCTTCCCGATTCTTTTTGCTTTACCTGGTACAGTTCTCTGTCCTGCTCCTTCTGTGTTTCCTTATACTTCCTGAATGCTATCTTTTCTCCCTAACCTTCCCAGCCACTTCTTTTGAGAACCATAGTATTTTTTTTTCATTTTGATTTATTTGCTTCACACAAAGGCTTGTTGCCTCTGTGATGGTGGTTTTAATGTTTCCCCATTGTTCCTCCACCCCACCTTTCTGCCTGTTTGCTACTGCTTTTCTGAGGCACTCTCCCATTTTGACAAAATCAACCCTCATGAAGTCCAGTACATTCACTTTTGTATGGCTTGACTCTATAGCTAAGTTTATCATGAACCACACTGTTTGGTGGACACTTGTTCCCAGATGGCTACCCACTTCTAGATCGGAGACCCTCTCTCTGTCCCCATTTGAGAGTACAAGGCCTAAGATTGCTCCCTCCCGAGTGGGTTCCAAAACTAGCTGTCTGAGGCATGCCCCCGTAGGGCATCAATAATGGCCCTGCTCTTGGATGTGGCTGCAACAAAGGTGCTCCAGTTAACCTCTGGCATATTCAAGTCCTCCATCAGCAATATCTCCCCATTCTCTGCTACCCTAACGATGCCTTCTATCATTTCCTTGTCCATTTCCTCCTCGAGACGGGGGTCTGCATACAACCCCTGTGCGGATTGTGGTGCCATTTCCAGTCTCCAGGGTGACCCACAGTGCCTTCTCTCCTCCCTGTTTACCCTTTAGTTCTGTTGCTTTGATCCCTTCCCTTACCTAGAAAGCTACTCCTCCTCCTCCTCTTCTACCCTCTCTGTCCCTGCTGTAGACTGTGTACCCTGGTATGTTGACATCCCAGTCATGGTTCTCTGTGTACCATGTTTCTGTGACTGCCACGATATCTAGGCATCATTCTTCCATCAAGGCCACCATTTCGGGGAGCTTTTTACCTAGACTACGGGCATTGGTACTCATTATCCTCCATTTTTTTATGGCCTTATTTCTTTTTGACCCATCCCTGTTCTTACTGCCTTTGTCTTTTTCTCCATTTACCCCTGTCCTTCTCCCTATCAACGGCTCTATCTTGGTGTTTACCTTGCCAACTACCCTGATTTTTTGGGGAGCTAGGATTTCCCTTCTCCTTGTCAGTGCCTCCCCCTTTGGCTAGTTTAAATGCTTGCCAATGAAGCATTTAAACCTGTCACCTAGGATCCTGGTTCCCCTCCTGGACAGACGCAGACCATTGTGCCAGTATAGGCCTTTATCCCTCCAGGTGGAGCCCCAGTTCCCAATAAAGCCAAATCCCTGAGCTATGCACCAGTTTTTCAGCCAGTCATTGAATCCCATGATGTGGAGTACCCTAGTCTCATCCATGCCATAGACAGGTAGCACTTCCAAGAAAGTTACCATGTGTGCTACTTGTCTAAGACCCCTCCCCAACTCCACAAACTCCTGTTGTACTGCTCTGATCCCATTCTCAGCCAGGTCATTTGTCCCTAGGTGGATAATGACATCCAGCTCACACCCACTTGCAGCTGCTCCCATGATCCTAAGGATTCATTTCTTGTCCCTCCAAGCCATGGCGCCAGGCAGGAACCTTACCTCCTTTTCCCTTCCCACCCCCAGTTTTACCCCCTAACAACTGAGTCCCCCACCAGGAGCCGTTTCCTTTCCTTGTGGGGTCCTGTGCCACCCTCCTGTGGGTCTCCATTGTGGAGGTTCCCAGCATCCTCCTTGGTCTCCACTGCAGGTGCCTTCATAGAGAAACCATGCTCTGCCAGAGTGGGGAATAAATTGTGGAGAGGCACAACTGGAGGGATACGCCTTTGTTCCACCACCCTCACCCTCCCTGAGCCCACCGTGGTCTAACCACTTCTCCTTCTTGGCAACCTCTGAGATAGTGGCGGTGGCCTGGGTGGGGGAGCAGGTTTACCGAATCCGTGCTAGGTCAGCATGGAGATGAGCAACCTCCTCCCTCAGACCAGAGAGGTGCCTGCAAATAGGGCAGCATCACAGTCTCCAAAATGTCTCCCGGAAGACTGCTTCTCCACAGCCAGTGCACTGCACTACTCCACACGTCTGTGTCCCTTCCTGTTTCAGATGTTTTTCTTTTTTTGTTCTTGATTTAGTGTGTGCAAGCTTATGAGTGTCTCTACCCCTATTCAGTGTGCTGTGCCTTTAAGGATATGAACAGGTGTATGTTGTTAGCAATTTTGGGGAAGTGATGTCAGAACCCCTGACATAAAGTAAGTTATGTGGGTGGGGTGAGGGATAGGACGAGTGGGAGTAAACCTGTGCCCTCCAGAAACAATCAACTACAACTCTGACCCTCCACCCTGGGGAGTGCCTTCCTTCCTTTCAGACACCTATTTCACAGAGGTTAAGTAACAGGTCTGGTCACAAATGACTGCAAATATCTCCCAGCTAAAGATCCTCCCTGGCAAATAAAAGTTAAACTAAGAAAAGTCAACCCAAAAAACAGAGAATCAAAACTACTTACGTACACAGGCCCAACAATTAATTATTCAATTCAGTGTAGTCTATTAAATTACTTCCGTGATTTAAGGAAGCTTTTGGCTGCTTTCTCTCTCTCTCTCTCAGCAGAGTCCACAAACAACTCCTGTTTTAAATCCACAGTTCCCCAAGCCCCTTTCTGCTCCTTCCCTTAACAAGCACCTATTTCTCAGAGGTTAAGTAAGAGGTCTAGCCACAAATGACTGCAAATATCTCCCAGCTAGAGTTCCTCCCTGGCAAATAAAAGTTTAACTAAGAAAAGACAACCCAAACACAGAGAATCAAATCTACTTACGTACACAGGCCCAAAAATTAATAATTCAATTCAGTGTTGTCTATTAAATTACCTCCTTGATTTAAGGAAGCTTTTGGCTGCTTTCTCTCTCAGCAGCTAAAGGGATAACTGGTGGAGGTGGCGTTGGAGTGGACGGACCTGGTATCGGGGAAGGGCCAGTACTGGGATCTCCGTTAGGGAGGCTGCCTCTGCTGTGTCTGGCTAAGGGGTTGGCTTCCTGGGAGAGCGGTCATCTGATCCAGCGTCCAGAGTGGCATTCGCCTGATATGGTGACCGATCGTCCTGGCGGGCATTAGACGGTTGGTCATCCTCTGCAGACCGCCTGTCAGGTGACTGCTCCTTCTGGGGCGAATGCCTGCTGTCTGATGCGGGCTTCTTGGCTGAGGGACGTCTGTCCTTTTTAGAAGCAGTCCCTAAAGCCAGTGGTGGAGGCGTCCGCTGGTGAACGACCTCCTGTTGCTTGTGGAAATCATCTGGTTTCTTTTGTCTGTCAGAGGATCCCGTGGAGCTGCAGCCTTCTTTGGGCCTAACAGCAGGCGACTGTCCTTCATGGATCGTGCCCTGTGGAGACTTACAGGGCCAGTGAGCCAGGGGGATTAGAGCTTCGCCATGTCCCGAGGACGAAGGCTGGTCCCTGGGCTTGAAGGAGGACAATTTGTGGGCACTAGTTCCCTGTGAAGAAGGGGGAACAGACCCTGACCTCCTGCCGAAGGAAGAAGCGTGCCCAGAGGGAGACTTGTGGTGAGATTCTCACCGGGGTCTGCCCTTGTCCTTGGAGTGTTTCCACTGGGATTTCTCTTTATGGGCAGACTCCCTGGTGGGCGAAGATGAACTGAGACCCGACGGAGACTTATGCATGGTGGCAACTTTCTGCTCGAGGAGGTAAGCCTTTAAAGCCTTAGCCCTGTGGATCCTGATCTTGTTGAACTTTTGGCAGTGATGGCAGTCATCGGGCCTGTGGTCAGGGCCTAGACAGATCAGGCAGGCCTTGTAGGTGTCCTTAGCTGGGATCTGTTTGCCACAATGGCACCTCGACTTCCGCCGAGGAGGTGAAGGAGAAGACATGCACTGAATCTTATCGAGATAATCGAGAAAAATAGTGAAAAAAGAACTTTATATTTGAAGACTACTTATCTGCGGTCGACTGCTAAGCAAGGCATCCGAAGAGCCAAACAATGCGGGTCAAGGGTGGGAAAGTAACTGAGATGGCGCCGGGGGACCACCCCCTTTATACCACGTCTGACGTCGGGTGTGCCCGACATTGGTGGCAGTCCCCTGCTGCAGACTGCTAGATAGAAAGTTTTTCCAAGGGGTCCTAATGTCTGCAGCCTTAGTCCTAATGGTATTACCTGCTGCAAGAGCTCCACCTCGAAGTCAGATCCAGGGGACACTCTATGAAGTTGGAAGGGGGCAGGTTCAAGAGGGAACGGGGGAGGCACTATTTCACAGAAAGGGTGGTGGCAGGGTGGATAGCTCTGCCAGAGGAAGTCGACGCTGCAGAGTGTTGGGGCTTCAAGAGGGGTGGGACAGATTCAAGGAGGGTACAAACCGGGAGGGGGCACAAGATGGGGGAGGGCATATGGGGGCAGCTGCAGTCTAATGGACTGAAGTGCTGCACACTCGAGCAGACTACATTGACCGAATGGCCTGTATCTGCTGGCAATTTTGTATGTTTGTATGTTCATAAGATATCAAATATATATATATATTAAGGAAACGTATCCATAGACCTCAGTTAGGTATTTTTGATTCTACATCAAAGGTTGTGGGTTTCCCCAGTGAATTTTTTTTTATTTCCAACACTGCTCGAGATCACGATTTTATGGGTATTAGCACTCGTCTCTGTCTGTGCCTGACAAATGCAACTGAGGTGAGGCGTTATCCTGTAACATACACCATGTTGTGTATTACTGCTCAACTGTACACTATACCTGCATATTAAGGCTATAGCTCTACCTCAGGCTTTTGGTGACATTGGTGTCTCAAGCATCACTTCTGAAGTTTAAGGAGCTACTGGAGCCAAAACTGGCAGATAGAAAAATAAGATTTTTAAGAAGTAGTCAGTTGTAACTTTTTATTTCTGAAGTGTTTTCCTTTTTCCTTTTGCTCAGTAGAAAGTGTTCTATGTGATAATACTGTAATGGATACGTGCAACAGCTCTTAGCCTGGTAACTGACATATCTGTCTCTATCCCCTCCAGTACATCATCAAGCACTGTGATCTCACTGACCGTGACATCACAAGTGATTGACCTGGCAGCCACTAGGTGGCTGTTCCTAAGCAGCAATGATGTCGCCGTCAGTGAGTTCACAATGCTAATAATGCAGTGGGGGAGTAGAGATAGACATGTCAGCTGCCAGGCAGAGTGCTACTTCACACATTACACCTATTAACATTGGGTAAATAATCTTCTAATTAACTAAAGGGAAAAGAAAAAAGTGTGTCAGATGTAAAAGGTAATGGTTGGCTGCTTTTAAAAAATAATATTAATTTTTAAAATGATTAGACGTTTAAGGTCCCTTTTGTCAAACTACACAAAATACAACATTTATATGTCATAACAGACATTGAAATCGAAACACAAAAAAAAGAAAATCTTAAAATTCCTTTTAAAATATTTCTGTAATGTCTTTGCACAGAATTACTCATATTAAATGATGAAATCACCCCCATATTACAGAACCAAAGACAAATCATTTTGTACTTAACAGTGTGGTTGCCTTAAAATTATTCATACCTTGATATAGGTATACTTTTTTTCTTCTTTTTCACCATTCTTTTATAGGAACCACCATAAACTAGGTGAACTGGCAGGACAACAGGACGCAGAGGGTAATAGTAAACGGAGTTCACAGTGAAGAAAGTGGGGTTACTAGTGGGGTATCGCAGGGTTCAGTACTGGGTCCAGTCCTTATTAATGTCTTTATAAGTGACACTATAGAGGGACTGGAAGAAAAAGTATACCTCTTTGCAGACGACACAAAGATCTGCAACAGGGTTGATACACAAGGCTGAGTGGAAAGGATGAGGAGGGACTTGGCAAGGTTGGAGGAATGGTCAAATGTATGGCAGCTTAGATTCAACACAAAGAAGTGCAAAGCAATGCACCTGGGAAACAAAAACCCTGGGGAAGAGTACACAATGGGGGTGAGATACTGACAACAACACAAATGGAAAGGGACCTGGTGGTAGTTATATCAGATGACCTAAAGGTGGGCAAGCAATCTGAGAAGGCAGTAAGGAGGACTGGGGGGATACTGGGAAGCACAGGGAGAGGCATCACCAGTAGAAAACAGGAAGTTGTACAGACAGTTGGCGAGACCCAATCTGGAGTACTGCATGCAGTTCTGGAGACCCCTTCTCCGCAAAGACATAGACAGGGTGGAGGCTGTCCAGAGGAGGGCAACTAAAATGGTGCAGGGTCTGCACCAGAAGACATACAAAGAGAGACGAAAGGAGCTTACTATGTATACCCGAGAGGAAAGGAGGGAGAGGAGGGACATAATAACAACTTTCAAGTATCTCAAGGGAACCAACAAAGTCCAAGAGAGTAGAATCTTTCAGAAAAAGAGATGTGCAAGAAATAGAAATTACGTACCTACCATAATTCTTGATCTTCTTGGACGAAGTCTCCACCACTCATTCACACTAATGGGATCTACGAACCCAGCGGGAGCAAACTTTTCAAGAGGGTCGGCACCAGAGATGGAGCCATGAGGAAGCGGCACCGCGAGCCGTGACTTGTGCAGTAAAGACTACCTCGGCGTCGACACTCCAACCGCCTCAGTACCTTTTTTCCTGATGAGGTGCAGCGTAACTAACTTAGATGTCTAACCTAACAAAATCAGACATAAGACAGTCCGAGTGACCCATGTAAGAAGGGTCAACAATAGAGTCTTCACAGCCCAGCCATTGAGGGAGTGAAGACCAAAAACAGAAACGTGAGCTCAGGGGATGGCGGGTGGGCGTGTGAATTAGTGGTGGAGACTTCGTCCAAGAAGATCAAGAATTATGGTAGGTATGTAATTTCCACATCTTCCTGGACATAAAGTCCCCACCACTCATTCACACTAATGGGAGAGCTAATAAACTCCCAAGACGGACGGCAGGAGAAACTAAGAGCTCACATACTTAGGACAGAAGTCCGTTAAGAAAAGTCCTACCAAACGACAGATGCTGCCTGGCATGGACATCTAAAGCGTAGTGCTTAACGAAAGTATGCACTGAGCTCCATGTAGCCACATTGCAAATACCTGCAATGAGCACGTTGCGGATTTCCGCCAGAGATGCCGCAACTGCTCTAGTAGAGTGAGTGTACACTCTGCCTTCTAGCTTAACCTGTGCCATAGAATAGCAGAGGCGGAGGCATGCTACCAGTCATGCTGAAATGCACCTAATAACGACAGGTTGACCCATATGGGTCTCGCTGAAGGAAACAAACAGTTGTTGAGCACTGCGAATTTCTTTTGTTCTATCCAGATAGAATCGCAGTGCTCTCTTAACAACCGCAGAATGAAGGGCACGTTCCCCTTCATTCTGAAAGTTAGCAAAGTAGGTAGGTAGGACTAAAGGTTGGTTTAGATGAAATTCTGAGACAACCTTAGGAAGAAACGTAGGAAACATAGGATGAGTCCTAAGAACTACTTTGTCGTTGTGAAATACAGTATATGGGGGGGTCTGTGACCAGAGCATGTATTTCAGAAACTCTACGGGCCAAAGTGATGGCCACCAGGAAGGCCGTTTTCCAGGAGAGGAACTTCAACTCGCAGGTAGCTAGAGGCTTGAAAGGTTTCCGAGTCAGCATGTCTAGCACAAGGTTAATGTCCCAGGCTGCAACTGGACATCTGATAGGAGGTCTGGTATGCAAAACACCCTTAAGAAACCTCTTAACTACAGGTCACTGAGCCAGAGACAAGGAATGTACCGGCTCATGATACGCTGAAATGGCACAGAGATGAACTCTGACAGTAGAGTACGGCAGACCTGAATTTGAGAGGTCTAAAAGATGCTCCAAGACTTTATTTGGTGGGCAGGAAAAAGGATTCGAAGAGGATTTTGCACACCAGAGACAGAAACACTTCCATTTGGCTATGTAGGTCTTTCTAGTGGCTGCTTTACATGCAGCCAAGAGAATATCTGAAACCCTACGGGAAACATTAAACCTATTCACCTCTATCTCTTCAGGAGCCAAGCATGAAGGTGAAGCGACCTCAGGTTCAGATGGACCACAGGACCCTGGGTCAGAAGGTTCGTCTGAAGGGGAAGTGCCTCCGGGAAGGTTGCTGACAGACTGTTGAGCAGCGGGAACCATATCAGTCAAGGCCAGAAGGGAGCAATGAGAATCATTCTGTCTCCCTGAGACTCGAATTTGAGAAGTACCCTCTGAATTAGAGGAAGAGGAGGAAAGGCTTATAGAAAGTGTTTTGTCCACTGCAGCCTGAACGCATCCTGACAGAAAGTGCCAGATACTGGGTTTCGGGAAAAGAAGAGAGGCAGTTTTGTGTTGAGTGGGGATGCAAAAAGGTCCAGGTCTGGAGTTCCCAACTCTTTTAAGAGTGACTGAGTGACGGTTGAGTCGAGAGACCACTCGTGAGGATCTGTCTCCGTTCTGCTGAGACGGTCTGCCAGTTCGTTCTGCATGCCTGGTAGATAAACCACGTGGATTAGAGCCTTGTGCTCCAGGCACCATTCCCACATTCTCAAAGCTTCCCTGCATAATGGGTAAGAGTGTGCACCACCCTGCTTGTTGATGTAATACATCACTGCTTTGTTGTCCATTTGAAGGAGAATGTTCTTGTGACAGAGTATGCCCTTTAAGGCCCAGACTGCATAAAGGACGACTCTCATTTCCAGGACATTTATGTGAAGCCGGGACTCATCCTGAATCCACGTACCTTGGGTGTGGAGATTCTGGCAGTGCGCTCCCCACCCCGGCAGGGACGCATTGGTGGTAATGGAGATCTGATGATCCAGAGGAGCAAAGGGATACCCTTCTAGAAGGTTGTCCTCCAGCGACCACCAGGTAAGTGACATCTTTAGAGGTTCTGTCACCTTGATGGGAAAGGACTGAGCATGAGTGGTTGGGGACCACTGAGTGCTGAGCATCCACTGAGACGTTCTCATGTGGAGACGAGCTAGGGGTACAGTGAACACCGAGGATGCAATGAGACCCAGCATCCGTTGCATTGAGATAGCTGGAACTGAGCTGTGTTCTCGGATGTATCGGGCCATCTGTAGGATATCGCTTCTTCTGTCCTCTGGGAGAAAAGCTTTTGCACAGGAGGTATCCAGAAGAGTTCCTATGAAAAGGAGCTTCTGGGAGGGCTGTAACTGTGATTTGTTGCAATTTAGCAGGACTCCCATGGATGTGAGGAAGTCTGAAGCCTTGGCTATGGCATCCAGAGTTCCCTGCCTGGCAGGGCTCGGTAGAAGCCAGTCGTCCAGATATGGAAACACTTGAATTCCTATTTTCCTGAGATGCGCTGTAAGAATTGCACAACACTTTGTAAAAACTTGCGGCGCGCCAAGGATAGCCCAAAGGGCAGGACTCTGAACTGATAATGTTGACCTAACACCACAAACCTCAGGTATTTGTGGTGCTTTGCGTGTATAAGAATGTGTTGGTAGGCATCCTGCATGTCCAGGGAGGCTAGCCAATCGTGTTGATGAATCCAAGGTAGAAGGGTACCTAGAGATATCATCTTGAATGTTTCCTTGTGAAGAAATTTGTTTAACTTTCTGAGATCCAGAATGGGGCGCATGCCTCCAGTTTTCTTCGGATCTAGAAAGTAATGGGAGTAGAAACCTGTTTTTCATTGGTCCAGTGGAACTACTTCTACTGCTCTGTTGTTCAGAAGGCCTTGCACCTCGGAAGCAAGAAGGTCTCACTGTACTGCTGACAGCATGGGCTGTCATTTGGGGGGATGATCTGGAGGGGGTTTTGAGAGACTGAGCAAATACCCCTCACGGATTATCCGGAGGACCCATTTGTCTGATGTTATAGACTTCCCCCGGTCGTAGAACTGAGTCAGATGTCCTCCCACCGCTGAGGAAGAGACCCCCTCGGGCAGCTGAGGTAGGACCTGGTCCGAGAATTCAGAATGTGGCACTGGGCGCCTTGGGGCCTTGTGCCTTCTCATGCATTTTCTTTTGTGGCTGCGGGGTGTGGCTTTTGTTAAAGCCCCCCCTGCCTTTGCCCAGAAAGGACTGATGGTTGTGAAACTGACGCTTATTGGCACCCCTCCCCCCGAGTGGGGGAAGGTACAGGTCGAGCTATCTTAATGGCTGACCTAGTCTTCTGTGCGGCTTCCAGAGCTTGTTCCACCTGGGGTCCGAACAGACACATACCGTCGAAGGGTAAGGCCATGACCTGCTGTTGGGCATCATTCATGAAGCACGAAGCATGTAGCCAAGAGTGGCGATGGGTACAAATGCCTGCTGCCGCCGCTCGGGAAGCAGTATGGAAAGCTGCTTTAACCTGCTGCTTATTGGACTTGATGCCCCTGGTTATGGTGTGAAGCAGCTCTGAAATAGTTTCCGACTCAGGCAGAGCTTCTACCATTTGCTTGAGCGAATGCCAAAGGACATACTCATATTGAGAAAAATAGCCTGGTAGCTGGCAATACGCATACCCAGGGTGGAGGCAGCAAAGACCCTCTTACCTAAGGTGTCTATCTTACAAGATTCTTTATTGATGGGATGGGCAGAGGATGCCTGAGGGAGGATGGCCTTGTCATTCTTTGCTAAGACTACAATGGGATCAGCAAAAGCTTGTGAGGCCAATATGGGTCGATCCTTGGCAGCCGCATACTTCCTATCTATATACTTAGCCATGGAAGGGATGAGAGCAGGATTATTCCATACCATCTGAGAAAGGTTCTCAAAAGACGGTTGTACTGGAGGAGTTAAATCCATAGGGATCTCCAGGATATGTAGGTATTGGAGTCTTAAAAGCTTCCCGGGATCGATTTCTGTAGTCAGGAGAGAAAGAGTGAAATTTAAATTTTTCAGCAGAGACTTGAAGGAAACGTCTTCGACCACAGGCTCTGCAGTAGGATTAATCCCTGCTTTTTCGGAGGGACCGCCCATCTCCCTGAGCATTGGACCGTCCGTTTTCAGACCCATCCTCCGGGGAGGGCGGCGGACCGGACCCAGCCTGGCTGACTGACTGAACAGCTTTCATACGAAGTCTCCCTACCATCACCTGACCCACTCATGGTCGACTCCATCAATGGAGGGCTGAATACTTCTTTTATCAGTCAATAAAATTAAATCTACTTGGTACTTTTGAGATAAATTACAAAACAATAAATTGAAAACTATGCTGCTAGTTCGAAGTTTGACTCCCTGTGGGTGAGCGACGTCGTCACTAAATCGCATTCAACGGTGGTTGGAGAGTTGACGCTGAGGTAGTCTTTATTGCACGAGCCGTGGCTCATGGTGCCACTTCCTCACAGCGCTCGCTGCTCCATATCTGATGCCAACCTCTCAAAGTTTGCTCCCCGCTTGGTCCTAGCGCGTCCGCATAGATCCCATTAGTATGTCTAAGTGATGGAGACTTTATGTCCAGGAAGATGAAGGAGGCACAATTTGAAGATAGAGGGGGGGACGGCTCAGAGGTAATGTGAGGAAGTATTTTATCACAGAGAGGGTTGTGGATGCATGGAACAGCCTTCCTGAGAAGGTCGTGGAGTCAAAACCAGTGCGGAAATTCAAGAATGCATGGGACAGACATAAGGCAATTCCAGAGGGGGTAGAAGGAAGTTGGCTGTTGGTTAACTAGGATCTGCAGCTTATCCATTAGATAGGGAAATGGCAGACTAGGTGGGCCAAGCAGTCCTTATCTGCCATCAAAGTCTATGTTTCTAATGGACTACGTAGTTCTATTTCTGTGTTGTTTATACTTCTACATTTTATAAAATGTATCCTTTGTATTTTCTGTACTTTCCATTTTAAAAGTTCTTCTACAGGGGCTCTGTTTTTAGTTCACTGTTATGAACTGGCCTCATGTTATCATAAATGCCCTGTAATGCTGTTGTGATTTCTTGTGGTCGTCTGGAAAGTTAATAAAGATGATTATACCAAAAAAAAATATTCATACCTGTCTTCCTTTCAGTAAAGCAGAAATGGGAAAAAGCAAAGAATCTAGTACTCTGCTTTTGTACAGACACTCAGTAGCGCACTCTTTACGGTCACATAATAGTCGAAGAACTTCCACCACAAGGTTTGCTGGTGAGTAAGCATCTAAAAAAACAAGCATAAAAGAAAGTTACTTATAACTGCTAATCTTTGAGAGTATGTTTTCCACAAAACCACACTCTGTGGTCCTGGGCTGATATGCACACCTTGGGAACCTCAGAACTTTCGTGAAACTGGAATCCAGCAGACTACATAAAGGGATGCAAGTAACACCACCACTGCTCTAAAGTACTATTCAATCACCAGCACTGGCAATGTAAAAAAAAAGGGGGAAGGTGGTAAGGCAAGAAGGAGTGACAATGTACCCGTACAGAGATTGCACAAAAGCTGCACCACAACTCACAAGAAGACTATGAAGTGAGCAACTTTGGTACTGTGCCTGACCAACACAGAACCAGGAGTCTGAAGAAAAGGTGGAGCTTGCAAAAAAACATGTCCAGAGTAAGATACTTAAACAAAACCCAACTAAACAGAGATCAAACAGCAGTAAATCAAAAATATTAACTATTAATCAAACGCCCTAAACAAAACAGAAAAAAAATGGCACTCGGGATGATCAGTAAGTTAAGCGTGGCTCTATGGAAGATTCTGTCACAGATCCCCAGTTGAAGTAAGTAACTGATGTATCTTATCTTCACAGAGGATATCTTCCTCCATGGACAGCTACTCTGTGATCAGCTCCCAAGCAGTCCATACTGGGCTTTTCTTTTAGTTTTTTGAACTCATTATGAAAGCAGGCATTGTGGAACAGGCAGATTGAGAACTCCTATAGTTCTGAACATCATGATGGTAGTATTTTGTGAAGGCATGCATAGTGCTCCAGGTTACTGCTATGCAAATCTTAACTGGGGAAATACAGCTAAGACTGGCTACAGATGCACCCATGGTGCAGTTACAGTGAGCATTTAATAGCCCCTCGACTCTCTTGTATTCTAGGGAACTGCAATGTGATATACATAATGCAAATTTCCCCCTGTAAAACAGCTCTCTGAATCAGATGTATCAGCAGAAAAGGTATATATGGAATACATAATGGAACTCTATGGAAAAACACATCTCCACTAGTGGGTGGTAACACCCATAACTCAGGTGTTGCAAAGCCCCCAGTTATACAGTTCTTATCATTCATGTGGAAATAAATCTTATTCGACTCTAACCCATTATGTATTTGACATATACCACACGTTACATTTTTATCACAGTTTTGCCTTGCTGTACCTTAAAACTGTCTTTCTTTCCATTGCAAACTCTCTAACTGATCCATTGTACTCTGTGTTTTATTTGAAAACTGCAAGTGGAAATAACATGTTCCAGGTGAAAAATAGGCTACTCACCCATAACTGTAGTTTTAGGAGTGGTATATGGTTCACATCCACATGACGGCAGTTCTTTCTTAAGAGTTGATTCACCAGAATGTCTGAGCAAAGTTCCTCCAACCAACCAGGTGGTACATCCCTCAACTCTGCCTCCTGGCATCAGATCTTGCACACTAGAAGCAGGGATCTGCATGCTACTTGCCAGGGGAGGCTAGGTGGGTGGTGTGAATATGAACCACATACCACTCCTAAAAATGAAAATTATGTACTCACCATAATTCTTGATCTTCTTGGACCATCTTCACCACTGATTCACACCAATGGGTTCATGGGTTCTGAGCTGGAGCCACTAGGACCCTGCGGGAGCCAAAACTTTTCAGAAGGGCTGACGCTGAGGTAGGCTGCATGCATGCACGGCACAGCAAGGCTAGCTCGCGCTGCATGGTTTACCTCGGCAACAGCCCTCAACTGCCTCAGTACCTTTTTTTACTGAGGAGGTGCAGCGCAACCTAAGTAAAACTTAGTTCCAACATATCCCCCTTCCACTATGCCCATAAGGAAGGTACCATATGTCCTTAGCAACTGCTTGCCTTTACCTTGAGCACTCTTAATCTCAACATGAGCTTGATATGCAAAATGTTTTCATTATGTGTAACTCCTATGTCCTTACTGCCTGTATGTCCTCCACTACTTACCGCTTGTAATCCTATGAAGTCTTTTATTGTCAAATAACATTATAGTTACCTGAATGTACTGATCTGTTACCTGTATGTAATTGTTACTCCCGGGTCGCCCCTGAAAAAGGGACCTCCGGGGCCCAGTGGGCCTACCCGGTCATCAAAATTCAATAAAATAAATAAAATATAATAAAACACCTAAACTAAAAGGGCGTAAGATAGCTCTTTTTGACCTGTATAAGAAGGGTCAACAACAAGAAAGCTGTGTCTTCACAGACAAAACCAAAACAAGGGAAGGCGAAGATCATCAAACAGAAAGAGTGAGCCCAGGGGACGGGGGGTGTGTGTGTGTGAATCAGTGGTGATGGTCCAAGAAGATCAAGAATTACGTTGAGTACATAATTTTAATATCTTCCTGGACCATATCTTTACCAATGATTCAGTGACAGGTTCGAGTACCAAGCTCAGAAAAAGTCCCCCCTACCTGGCAGGGCAGTAGGAGCCGGAGCTTACTCAGGACAACAGTCCATTGAGGATTGTCCTGCCAAAAGAGGCATGCTGCTAGACATGGACATCCAAGGCATAGTGCTTGATAAACGTGTGCACTGTGCTCAAGGTGGCAGCTCTACAGATATCAGTGATGGGAACAGAGCGAATCTCTGCCAAGGACACAGCAACCGCTTTCATGGTGTGGGCATGAACCTGGCCTTTCAACTTGACTTGCACCATGGAATAACACTGGTGGAGACAAGCCACTATCAATGCGACTATGCATTTGATTGTAACCGGCTGACCCAGCCTATTGGGGTTGAAGGAGACGAAGAGCTGCTTAGATTACCAGAAGTGCTTAGTTCTATCGAGGTAAAATCAGAAGGCTTTTTTTTAACATCCAGAGAGGGAAGGGTGCATTCCCCCTCATTCTTGAAGTTGGGAAAGTATGTGGGCAACATCAAAGGCTGGTTCAAATGGAACTGACACCACCTTAGGTAAAAACTTGGTGTGTGCCGGCCCAGTGGCACTGAGAGCTGAGGCATCCACCTTACCTTGCGTTATGCCAGCTACCTGGGTTCAGGAGCGGACACGGGTCACCGGAGGTCGGCCCAGGCAGGAGGCGACTGAGTGCCATAAGGACTGCTCTCCTGTCCTGTGGAGGGTGGGCTGTGGACTCCGAGGGTCCAGCAGCTCCCAGTGGAAACTGGGGGTACCTCACCCAAGGAGGCATGTAGTCAGGGGGAGGTGCGTCATTACACCTCTGCACCTCAGGGGGGAAAAAAATGGAAAAGCCCTGGTACCCAGACAGGCAATGGCAGGACCCACGGACGGCACCCATGCTCAATGCCAGATCTTTCCAACCAACCTCCAGCTCTCACCCTCACTCTGGCTGCCTACTAGATTGTAGATAAGAGTGCTGGAGGAGTGATGATCCCATCTCGGGGGACTCAGAGCCTGGGGGGTTGGTAAGGTCAATGTGGGAGGTAGACAGCACTTCCCAGGATGGTGGTCTGGTTGGAGGATCTCGGCAGAGTGGGAGAAAGCCGGGACCTAGTGTCCACGCTGGAGAGAGGTCTAAGGGACCAGACAGTGAGGGGGCATAAAACAGTTGAAATAAAAAAAAAACTTGGGGTGCATGTGGAGAACCACCTTGTCTTTATGCAAGACAGTATACGGAGGGTCTGTGACTAACATGTGTTTCAGAGACCCTGCAGGCAGAGGTGATGGCCACCAAAAATGCAGTTTTCCAAGTTAGGAATTTGAGATCATACATAGCTAAGGGTTCAAATGGCTTACAGGTGAGCATATCCAATAAAAGGTTGAGGTACTGGGTAGCAACAGGTTTCCTGACCGGGGGCCTTGTGTGCAAAATACCTTACGGGAACCTCTTAAAACAGAGAGTACTGTAACCCTGCATCAGAAAGGTCCATCAAATACTGCAAAACTTTATCTGGTGGGCATTAGAATGGATCTATATGGGATTTTGAGCATCACTCAGAAAAACATCTCCATTTGGCTCTGTAAGTTTCTCTGGTAGGGCTTACGAGCAGCCGGGAGGATCTCAGAGACTCTTTTGTGAGACCTTGTACCTGCTCATGTCTGTCTTTTCAGGAGCCAGACATGGAGATCAAGGGAGAACAGGTTGGGATGAACTAGGGACCCATACATCAGAAGGTCTGTCCACAGGGGAAGAGGCCTCGGAGGGATAACTGACAAGTTGTTGAGCAATGGAAACCATATCTGCTGAGGCCAGCATGGAGCGACAGCGATCAGAATAATTTTGTCCCCATGTGTCTCCAACTTGAGCAGCACCCTCTGAGCTAGAGGAACAGGAGGAAATGTGTACAGAAAGCAATTTGCCCACCCCAGCCTGAATGCATCCTGACAGAGAATGCCAGGCTCTGAATTTTTGGAGTAGAATTGAGTCAGTTTGGCATTGAGAAGGGAGGCAAAAAGGTCCAGCTCTGGAGTTCCCCACTCATCAAAGAGAGACTGCACCACATCTGATGTCAAGGATCACTCATGAGGATCTACTTGTGTCTGACTGAGCTCATCCACCAGACTGTTCTGAACCCCTGGCAAGTAAATTTCCTGGATCAGACCACCCTGCTTCAGACACCATACCCACACTCTCATCGCTTCTCTGCATAGAGGGTAAGAGTGTGCTTCGCCTTGTTTGTTGATGTAGTACATGACCGACTTGTTGTCCGTTTGAAGGAGGATCACCTTTTGATGGAGAAAATCCACTAGGGCTTGAAGAGCGTAAAACACAGCTCTTATTTCCAAGGTGGTGATGGTGGCTCATGCACTGGAAGGGACAAGTGGTCAAAGCCCTTAAAAAAGCACCCAACCACCTTCTCCTATGCCACTATTGGCACATCAGCCTACGCCCGGTATGCAGAGATGGTTGCCAGGTGCACTCTAAGGGTCACTGATTGCAGTCCATCCGAGCTGGGACAAGTGCCAGAGGTATTCCTGGATGCTAGCAACAGGGCAGAAAGGGGATCAAAATCCTGGCCCTGACACCAAAGGGAAGGCCTCTTCCATTTGAAGGCATAACACTGATGAGTCCAGACTTTTCAAGAAGCCTATAAACATGGAGAAAATTCTCCAGAAGACTCAGGACCAGGAACTCTAGCAGCTCAGAAACCAGGCTGTGAGGTGCAGAAATTGAAGGTCCAGGTGCAGGACCTTCCCCTGTTGTCGGGTCAGCAGATCCGAGTGAAGAGGCAACTACCAGGAGTCCACAAGAGGGGTGTCCCACATGGAGAACAAGAGGTCTGCCATCTCCTGATGCAGGGACCACTCATGTGATATCTGCTGCTGAGGCTGAGGAGATCCAGGTACCAGAACTGGCGAAGTCAGTCCAAAACTCTCGGGATCATCTGCGTCTTGTCCATCCGAACCTTGACCACTATCTTGTGGGTCAGGGGAAAGGAAGAAAAGGCATACAGGGGGCCTTGGGTCCAGGACCTAAGGAAGGCATCTCCCACTAATGTCCCAGATTGTGGAAGGTAGGTACAGAACAGCCTCAGTTTTCTGTTCTCCCAAGAAGCAAAGAGGTCCAGCAGGTGGGTGCCCCACATAAAGAACAGGAGGCCTGCCACTTCCTGATGCAGGGACCACTCATCCGACATCTCGCCCACTCGACTGAGAGCATCTGCCAGCTGACTGTCTGCTCCTGTGACATGAACCGCTGGGAGATCTGCACCTAGGCTACGCATGAGGGTTCAGATGCAGAAGGTCTCCCAACAGAACAGAAGGGAGTGCATTCCGCACTGCCTGCTCAGGCAGAAAATGGTTGTGGTGCTGTGTGTGTGGACTTGCATGACCTGACCCCTAACTAGAGGTGGAAATTCTGCCAAAGCAAGCCACATTGCACAGAGATTCAGCAAGCTGATATGGTGACAGGACTCCCTGGATGACCAGACCCATGGGTCTTGTGGTCCCCCAGGTGTGCTCCCAATCCCACAAGAGATGCATCTGTCATGAGAGTGATGGTCGATTCTGGGCAGGCAAATGGGACTAACATCTGGGATCAGCCACCACTGGATGGCATCCCACATTGGCTGTGTCACCTTGGGAACACCTTCGGTGATAGGTTGGGACCACTGACAGCCCAACTCATACTGCAGATACCGCATCCACCAGCGAGTCCACCAGACCACGCTGGCGCAAGATGCCATGTACCCCAGCAGCCTCAGGAAGTCCAAGGCAGGGCGCAGGTGCCCAACCTGAAATGATCAGGCAAAGAAGGTAAGATCCGATGCCATGTCCGATGGGAGGCAAGTCTTGGCCCACAGGGAGTCAAGCTCTGCCCCAATAAAATGAATCACCTGTGATGGGATCAGTTTGGACGTGGCTGAGTTACCCAAGAAGCCAAAGTCTCTGGAAGTCTGGAGGGCTAGGTCCCTGAACGGCTCCACTGCCTCTCTGGACAGCATAGCTATCAGCCAATCATCCAGGTAGGGGTAAACCCCAATGCCCTGGTACTCTGGTGCTGCAGGAAGGATGCCACCACTGCAGTGCACTTTGTAATAACCTTGGGTGCTGAGGAAAGGCTGAACGGCATGATCTGGAACTGATAGAGAACACCTCCTGCATGGAACAGGAGGTACCACCAGTGAAACAGATGGACTGGGATGTGGAAGAATGCATCCTGGAGGTCCAGAAAGCAGAACTACATGCCCTCCTCCAGAGATGGCATGATATGGTTGGGCATCACCATCCTAAACTAGCGCTTCCTTAGAAACTGGTTCAAATTATGAAGATACAGTATGGGGCACCAGCCCCCCCCATCCATTTCGGGACTATAGAGTACCTGGACACGTACCCCTGACTTGCCAGGGTGTCTGGGATATGGGCTATAGCTACTTTTGTGAGGAGCTAAGCAACATCCTCCCTGAGGGTAGATAGTTTGTCCTGTGACATCGAGGACTCACTTGGCGCATGGGATCGGTAAGCCGGAAGAACCTTGAAGTCAAGAGGCAACCCTCGGCCGACCACCTCAAGAACCCACTTGACCATAGTAATGATGGACCAGTGAGGCCAGAAGTGGTGAAGCCAGCTGCCCACCGAGAGCTGGGTCAGGGACTGGACAGGTGGGAGGTGAGCACACCTCAACCCATCATTTGGTAGTTCCGGAGAGGGCACCAGCTGTTAAGGCCGGAGGGGCACTACTTCCCCTACCCCCTCCTTTTTTGGCAATGTGTTGGCACCCAAGGGCAACAATTCTGCTAGGAGAGTCTTAGTGGTGAAGAACTCAATGATTGGGGGGGTTGAGAGGGTGGTGGAAGGAAGATGGATGGGAGGGGGATGGTCCGGTGCCTTCCTTCAGCATCTACCATCCGGAATTTAGATAGGAAAGGGAGGATGGTGAAGAGGGGGTGCTGGTACATCTGGGTACAAATGAACTGGGGGACAGATTGGTAGCACACTCAGCCTCCCCAGCCTTTTCCAAAATCCTCCCTGTGTGGGGCAGGAAGGGGACCTAGGATAGAATAAGGAGGAAGGTAATAGAGGAGTTTAATGGATGGCTTAAGGGATGGTGTAAGGATAAGGGGAACCACTTTGTGGGGGACTAGGGGGACTTCTGGGACAGGAGGCTCTTCAAGAGTGGTGGAATTCAACTCACAAGAGACAGGGCCTGTGCACTGCAGCTGAACTCTGATGTCTACTGAACATTTACACTGACTGCAGGGGAAACAGGGACTGTGATGCTCTGCCCCCTGCTTATGGTTATCTGTATGATATTTGTATTATAAATAAATGGTCTGTGATTGTCTCACACAAGTCAGCAAGGAGTGAGTGACTTGACCTTTGACCACAAAAGGTTTCAGTAGTGCTGAAAGCTGCAGGATGTGTTAAATTGACCAGTGAAGAGAACCCCTAATTAAAAGTTTCCAGTTCTGTCTTAATTAAAACCTTCTGGCCATCTGCCAGGAGCTAGCACCTCATAAAGGTTTATGATTCCTGCAGGAAGAGACCATTTGGTTACAGACTTGTGAGAAAACCATAAAAACCTGAGATCACTCTAGCAAAACAGGAAGTTAGCAGGGAGGCATCAAAGGGGATGTTTTGATGAAAGACTCACATTTAAAAAAAATGCTGACTCTTGATTTCCACAGTAGAAATACAATCTATGGGAGGATCTAACTGTGACCTCACCAAAATGGGTGGGGAGATGGAGTTTTAAATGAACAGACATGAGAGGAAAAAAGTGCATATTATTCTGGACTCAGAGAGAGAGACTTAAACCTCTGGTCTTTAGAAGGCACTTAATGGTAACATCTAGATAGGCAAGAACTTTTAAGTATTTGGGGTAGACGTATTTGTGTTCTGTAACTTCCCATTTATTTTATGTGACTGTAAGTTAGTGGTATAATTGTTCTGTGTTTGATTTTTAGCTATTTCACAATTTTTAGTAAACAGTATTTTCTTTAAAATACTGCCTGTGCTTTCTCTCAGTTCTTTTACATGTGATTGCTGAACCTGTGTTTAAGTCTAACAGCTGTTAAGGGCTTGAATGTGTTACTAAGTTTGCTTAAAGGTAAGAATATACCTAGGTCTCATATAGAGTTGTAAGGGTACATTTTGGAAACCTGGCTGGGTGCCCCTGAAGAGGGCACACCCCCCAAAGAGTTCGTATCTGAGCCTGTTAACTGGGTATGCTAGCATAAGGTTCACATTTTGACCCCCAGGACTCAAGGTTGGTAGGTGATTCGGACCCAAAACAGACAAGAGAGTTACCCTGTCTGTCCACTGTTCACACTATTGCACTTCGAGGTTGGCACTGTGGGAACAGAGGGCCTGACCTGCGGAGTGTGTTTGTGACAGATTTGGTTAGCAGTGGTACGATTTAAAAGTATTTGGTAACACAAGCATTAACAGTTCAGTGTGTCAGATTAATACTGTACAACTCACATGCAAAATAAGGCACTGATTTATTTTTAAAAAGTAAACAGAACTATATCATTGTGCCTACAGTCTAAGTTCCTACCTGTTTTATTTTTTCTTTCAAGTGCAAGTTAGTATAGCTGTAGTTAGGGAAGAAGATGGCTTCCAACTACAACGAGCACACTGCAGACCAACTGAGGCAGTTATGCCAAGAGAGAGGAGTCCATCACGAGGGCCAAACCAAAAGGCATCTCTTAGAGGCTCTGGTGGCAGCCAATGCCCAAAGCCTCGAGTCACAGTCTGTGACTGAAAAGGACCGAACATTGGGCATAGAGGGGCCAGGGTCAAGTGCAATGTTCTGATCCAATGAGGACAGCTGGGCCAGTGCAAGCCAAGGGCCACAGCAGCAGGGGAAGGTCACTAGCATTCTGGAGCCAGAAGAGATCAGGCTGCAAATGGAGTTGTGGAGGATGGAGCTGGAGTTTGAACAGAAAAGGTTTGAAGCCCAGCAGCAAAGGGAGCTGGAGTTCCAGAAAGAAGAGAGGCAGGAACAGCGAGCCACAGAAGAAAGAGAGCGACAGCTTCAGCAAGCCGCAGAAGAAAGAGAGAGGCAAGCTTCAACAAGAGGTGCAGCGAGAAGAGCGGGAACATTGGGAGACCAAGCGAGAAGAGCGATAGCGTCAGCGAGAGGCTGAACAAGAGGGGAGAGAGCGCCAGCGGAAATTTGAACTGGAGAAGCTACAACTCCCAACACCAGCAGCAGAGTATATAGTGGCCTGGGTTTAACTGGAACTACAGGCCTGGGTTACAAATTAAATTCTAAATTTATAGCTAAATTTAAAGACAGGGAGGATATGGATGCCTTTTTAAATTCCTTTGAAAAACTATGTATTCAGGCAAATATTCCTAGAGAGTCCTGGAGCTTCCAGCTATCCCCGCTACTTACCGGGATGCATTCAGTCAAATGAACAATGAGGACAGTAATGATTACACTAAACTGAAAGCTGCACTTTTAAAAAAGTATGAGCTAACAGCAGAGGCATACTCAGTTAAATTCCGTAAGCTCAGGAGAAGGCCTGACATGAGCTATGAGAAGCTAGCCATTAAACAACATCAGTTTTTAAAACGGTGGGAAGGAATTGAAGCAGACTCTGTAGAAAAAATTGAAAATGTTTTACTGTTAGAGCAGTCTTTTGGGACATGCCCAGCACAGCTGAAAACCTGTCTGGAGGACAGAGATCCAAAAACAGGACATGAGGCTGCAGAACTCTCAGACCACTATGCCAGGAGCAGACCTGCTCTGAGAGTGAATGGGGCAGTGGCAGCGCAGAAAGAGAAAAGTGCGCCTTCGGGGCAGCTAAAACCTTCCCTGCCTCCACCAAAACCAGGTAGCCCCAGGTTACAAAGAAAAGATTTACCTGAGAGAAGAAATGAATGTTGAGTTTGCAAAGAAACTGGGCATATTGCCAGACAGTGTCCCAAAAGGACAAGCAGTACACAAAGTGGTGCTCCAAAAGAAGTGGATTGTTTGTGTGTCCCTGAAAGCATGCCAGTAAACATGAGGGAACACATGCACCCAGTCACTGTGAATGGTGTACAGACATACGGGTTAAGAGACACAAGGGCATCCCTGACTTTGGTAAAAGCGGAACTGGTAGACCCTGGCCAGCTTATACCCAATCAATTTGTGACTGTACGGGGATTCACTGGGGAGGAGAAAACCTTGCCGCTTGCTAGTGTCCTCCTAAACTGGGGTAAGACGAGGGGGTTGTACAAAAGGTTGCCATAGCCAAATCTTTAGCTGTTGATGTAATTATTGGCAACAGTCTCAAACAGGGGATGGTGTGTGCAGTTACCCACAGCCAAGTGGCAAAGGAAAGTTGTAGCTCCCTGGATCCCATAGAAGCCACTGTGGAAACCACTGGGAAGCTGGTTCTCCAGCCTGTGTCTCCTGATATGGAGACTAATGAAAGGGGGGTAGAAATTCCCTCGGTAGCAGTTAACCAAACAGCTATGGAGGGTTACTCCGAGGAAGGAGGGGTGACCCATTGTCAGAGGGTTAGGGATGGCAGTGATCCTGAATGCCCTGATGCTAGAGCTAGGGACCCTAGTTTAGACACTGAAGGGGACCTGCCCCATGCCTTGGAAATGTGCAAGGAGTTTGCAGCTCCTCAGAAAAGTGACCCTAGTCTAGAGAAGCTGAGGGCTTGGGCAGACTCTGACGGAGCACAGGAAGGTGACAGGAAACATAAGGTTTATTGGGACAATGGACTGATGTATACGCAGGATGCTAAGACAGAGGGAGGGGTGATGGGCAGGCAGCTTGTCATTACCCTGGAGTACTGTGAGCAGCTTCAAGACTGCACACAATATTTCCATGTCTGGTCATCTGGGAATCGCGTGCACTATGTAGCGGTTGGACCAGAATTTCTATTGGTCCAACTTCACCAAGCAGGTGAAGGAGTATTGCAGGTCTTGTCACCGCTGCCAAGAAATAGGGAAGGCAGGTAAAAAAAACCAAGCCACCCTAATTCCTTTTCACATAGTGGAGGAGCCATTCAAGAGGGTGGGAATGGATATTGTGGGGCCTTTAAATACCCCCAGCTCCTCCAGGAAGAGGTTCAACCTAACTGTGGTGGATTATGCCACCCGGTACCCAGGAGGCAGTCGCCCTATCCTCACTGAGGACAGACAAAGTGGCAGATGCCTTACTAGGGATTTTCTCCCGTGCTGGGTTTCCGCAGGAGGTTATCACCAATTGAGGGGGTTCCTTCATGTCAGACCTGATGAAATGTTTGTGGGAGATGTGTGGGGTGGTGCAGAGACGCACGACACCTTATCACTCACAAGCCAATGGGCTGGTGGAAAGATTTAATGGTACCCTTAAGTCAATGCTCCAAGCGTTTACTGAACAGCAAGGGAGGGACTGGGAGAAATACCTTCCCCACCTGTTTGCATACAGGGAGGTGCCCCAAGAGTCGACAGGGTTTTCCCCCTTCGAGCTCTTATATGGACGCCGGGTACGTGGGCCCCTAGACTTGATCTGGCAGGACTGGGAAGGCAAGCATGCCACCCAGGGAACTCCCATAGTGGATTATGTCCTTACGTTAAGGGAAAAGCTGAAGGAGCTTATGGGGACAGCCCAGAGCAACCTGGCATCGGCCCAACAAAAACAGAAGGTGTAGTATGACCGCAGAGCCAGAGGAGTTGGACGTTCCTTTCTTTTCAACGTGAATTTCACCATTCGGCCACCAGGCAATGGAAGAGGTCCACTGATGCAGTACGAAGAAGACTGGCAGTACTGGCGGTACCGACTTCATTTGCATTTCCTTTTAAGTTGAGGGTGTCATAAACCCACTCTGCAGGTCAGCCCTCTACTCCTAAAGTGCCAACCTCCAAGCCCAGTCTTGTGAACAGTTAACAGAAACAGGGTAACCCTCCTGTTTGTTTTGTGGGTTCGGATCAACTTTTGGTCTCAGTTCTGGAGGGATTCAAACTGTGAACCTCTTGCTAGTGTACCCAATGCACAGGCTCAGATAAATCTGTCTTTGAGGGGGCCAGATATCTTTGCCTACGTGCACCTAAACAGGTGTACAGAAATTAACCCTTAAAAACTATAATAAAGACCTCAGATTAAAATGCTTACCTTTTTCCAGTTTGGTATCACCATTCAAGCTTATGTACAGTGTCTGCTTTAACCATATATACTTCACTTGTAAAGGAAAGAAATTCAAAGACAGACCAAGTAGGCTCTAAAAATAGAGTTTTACTAAAATAGATAAAAAAATATGTAAAACATAAAATACAGAACTATTATGTCACAAGAACCATACAATCTTTTAAAAGAACAAGGTTTTAATAGTGCAATTCCGACTACAGTACTTTGATTTTGTCTCTCTCTCTCTAAATACCTGCTTAACGTGCTCAAAGATGTTTCTTTGTCAGAGTGTAGATAAAAGAGTCCTCTGAAGGAAAACAGAATATTGTTTAAAAAAACTGTCTTGGCCAACTCCTTTGTGTGAGGTCACCTAGCTCCTCCTCTGTCAGAATATATATAAAAAATATATCTATACAAAAACAGGATGTCTTTTCAAAGTATTAAATTCTGTAATTCTCAGCACAACTCATTTTCTTCAAATGATTTTATTTGATCTTATGATCAGCTTCCCCCCTTTCCAGGACATCAAAGCATCTTTTATGACTTCACACTAAAACGTCACAACCTGCTCTTCTTCCTCTAAGCATTATTAAAAGTTTATGATCTATCTTGGCAGTTAGGTATCTTCTAGCCTGTAATTAGCCTCCGGCCTTCCAGGTAACACCCTGTATCTAAAACCTGTGTGTGTGTGTGTGTGTGATCTCACATGCTGTTTCAGCATTTCTTATGAGAGACAGTCCATAACCCATTTTTATATTACAAAAAATGATATAGTGATCAGAACCAGCTGTCCAAGTGTCACAGAGGGTACAGTACAGGGTTAAAACTCACCTTTACACAGATCCAGCGGATGTCAGCAAATTAACCCAGAAAATTAAACAGTACAAGTGTGGTCAGTGCAGTCAGTGCCACACTCAGAAGTGGAATGTTCACCCTCCCACACGTTCCTCTTTGCTCTGCAGCTGTGTGCTCTGCTCCAACTCATTTGCTGCTGTGATTGGAGGTAAGCGCTCCTGGTGGTGGGGGGTGGAGGAGAGGAGGATTGCTTGCCTTGCCACTGAGACAGTGTGTATTCAGCGCGGTCAGCACAGTGTGGTCAGTGCAGTCAGCACATGCACGGCTATCAAAGCTGCACAGGCAAGTCCGTTGGACTGAAAACGGCTGTAAAGTTCAAGTCTGGTGGCTGACTGTGAGGGCGACGAACCTTGGACTTGGGGATTTTTCAGTCCCTGAGCACATCGTTGCTGTAGTAGGAGACGAATGTGCATGTTTTTGCCCAGGTCGCAGCCCTTCATATCTCCATGATGGGGATATCCCTGGAAGCAGCAACAGAGGCAGCAGTATGTCTAGTTCAGTGAGCCCTCAGCCCCTTTGGCAACTCCTTACCAGCCAACCTATAAGCAGAGATTGATGCAGTATGTAATCCACAAGGCAATCATCTGTTTTGCTGGTGGTCTGCCGGGCATGATTTCAGAAAATGTGGCAAACAGCTGGAGAGCCTCCCTGCAAATTCCTGCCATGCGCTCCTTATAATAGGCTAGCACGCTCTGTAGTTCCAGGGTGTGAAGCCTGTAACTGACATCCATGATCAGTTATTAATACAAAAAACAGGGAGGTTAATCATCTGGTTAACGTGGAACTCTAACTTGCCATTCAGGAAGAATTCTGTGTGGGCGCAAAGGATGGCCTTGTCCTTGTGGAAGACCAGATAGGGAGACTCCACTGACAGCATTTGGAACTCACTCACCCTTCTGGTTGATGCAATGGCCACTAAGAAGGCAGCCTTTCACGATATGTGTGACATATCTTACTTGTGCACTGGCTTGAATGACTTCTCCATGAGCAAAGTCAGTGGCACAAGTAGGTGGTTCATGCATGAGAGGGGACAAGTGGTCCAGTCCTTGAGAAAGCACACAATCACTTAATCCTGGGCCACCAGTGGCATACTAGCCAACACCAGGTATACAGCAAAGGTTTCCAGGTGCACCTTTAAGGTCGTGCATCACAGTTCCATCTGAGACAGGGACCAAAGGTAGTTGAGGATTGTTGCCAATGTGCAGGCGAGAGGATGAAACCCCTTCCCCTGGCACCAGGGTGAGAACCTCTTCCTTTCCATTTGAATGTATACAAGTCGACTCCTTTCGTAAGTCTCTACCAAATGGAGAATATCTCCCAAGAGGCCCAAGGCCTAGAACTCTTGTCACTAAGTAACCAGGCCAAGATGTACAGTGACTGAAGGTGCAGGACCATCACTTGTTGCTTCATCAGCAGGTTGGGATGGAGAGAAAACCTCCAGAGGGACCTGCTGCCAAGGCTGAGGAGATTCTGGTACCAGAACTGACTGGGCCAGTCTGAAGGAATCAGGATCATCAATGCCTTGTCCTTCTGGACCCTGATTACAACCTTGTGCAGCAAAGGGAAGGGAGGAAAGGCGTACAGAAGACCCTGGGTCCAGAGCCAAGAGAAGGCACCCCCTTTAGCATCTTGGTCTGAAGGAGTTCAGCACACAGCAGTCTTAATTTTATGTTCTCCCAAAATTCCAACACGTTGACCAGAGGGGTGCCCCACTGGGAGAAAGTACAGTTATGTAAGACCTTACCGTAACAGTAGATCTTCGAGAGAGGCTCTTGCAGTAGGTATTCACATATAGGACTGACCCACCAGGCATCAGGACCCCACGGAAAACTTTCTAGCTAGCAGTCTCTGGTGGGGGACTGCCCCCACGTCAGGTGACCGGCATCATATGACATCAGTATAAAGAAGCGGTCCCCCATGCCCGCCTACCAGTTCTTTCCTGCCAAAGCCCAAAAGAGGCAAGACAAGGGAGAAGAGGATATTTCCGCCCATGGAAATGGAGCCAAAAAAAAAAAACTTATGGGGACGGAGGGAGGGAAGGCAATACCTACTGTAAGAGCCTCTCTCGAAGATCTACTGTTACAGTAATTTCTTGCATAATTGTACTATCTTACTTTGAGAGGTCTCTAGCAGTAGGTATTCACATATAGGACTGAATCCCAAGCAGTCTGGAACAAGGAAGAGTACTCAAGAGGAGGACTGTCAACCATAGCATGGAACCTCAGGCTGAACAGGTCTCATGAAAGGAGACCTTGTAGCACAGCCAACCCAAAGCCTGCTCTACGGCGAAAGACAATGTCCAGACTGTAGTGTTTCGTAAAGGTATGGACAGAAGTCCGAGTTGCGGCTGCACAGATGTCTGCCGTTGACACGTTCTTGAAACAAGCCGCAGAGGCAGCTACTCCTCTGGTGGAGTGACCTCTGACTTGACCCGCAGGGTCTTGTTGTACTATCATAACAGAAAGTGATACAATGAGCCAACCATTTTGATAGGCATTGCTTAGAGACAGCATTGCCTTCTCTTTTGTAAGCAAAAGAGACAAAAAGCTGATCAGTTTTCCTGAGATCCTTAGTCCGAGTGGTGTAGTATCTCAGTATTCTGTGAACATCCAAAGTATGCAAGAGGCACTCCCCTTGATTGGAGTGTTGTGTAAAGAAAGCGGGTAGCTCAATGGATTGATTCAGTGTAGATTCAGCCACTACCTTAGGGAGAAACTTAGGGTTTGTACGTAGAGCCACATGTTCCTTGTGAAAAATCAAGTACAGAATTTTGCACATCAAGGCCTGAAACTCAGAAGTGCGCAGAGCAGACGTAACGGCCACTAGGAAGAGTGTCTTCCAAGAAAGGAACTTTAATTCAGCTGTAGCTGCCAGCTCGAAGGGAGGCAGGGTAAGCTTCTCCAGAATAAAATTCAAGTCCCAAGGAGGAGGAGGAATGCAGTTGGGGGTTCTCAAATGGAGAACCCCTCTGAGAAAGGTCTTGGAGACTTCTAACAGAGCAAAAGTCCTGTCTCCAAAGGGAATATGGTAGGCTGAAATAGCAGCCATGTGGACTTTTAACGAGGAATGTCTGAGACCTGGATCGAAGAGGTGATGCATGTAGTCCAGGACTTTATTGGCTGAGCAAGAGAAAGGTTTGAAGTCCTTCAAATTGGCCCAAATAGAAAATCGTTTCCACTTCATTGCATAGGTGGACCTGGAGGAAGGCTTCCTGGCCTCTACCAAGATGTCCGCTACGAGAGGAGAAACTCCGAAGCGGGCTTTAGCTACATCTGCAGGAGCCATGCATGTAAATGAAGGGATCTGAGACCTGGATGAACAAGGGTCCCCTGATCCTGGGTCAACAATTGTTGCGACAGAGAAAGAGGAAATGGAGTTTCCTCTGAAAACTGTTGCAGAAGAGAGTTCAACTTGCCTGGGCCAGAAGGGAGCGATGAGAATCATTTGAGCTCCCTTCGATCTGAGTTTGTTCAGGACCCTCAGAATTAAAGGAGTGGGAGGGAAGGCATAAATGAATCTGTCCCTCAAAGCGAGAGACAGAGCGTCCCGCCAAAAAATGTCTCGCCCTGGTGCCAGCGAGCAGAAGGTGGGAAGTTCTGCATTTTGGGAAGAGGCGAAGAGGTCTATTTGAGGTGTCCTCCATTGCTGAAAGATGTCGTTTATGACCTGTTGATCTAACTCCCATTCGTGGGACCTGGCTGAGGACCGACTGAGTCGGTCTGCCACTGTGTTTTCCACTCCCGGAACGTGAACCTCAGTCAAGTGAAGGTGATGTTGGGTTGCCCAATACCAGACTCTCATCGCTTTCCAGCACAGAGGGTAGTAACGTGTTCCTCCCTGCTTGTTGAGATACCAGACTATGCACATGGTGTCTGATTGTATGAGGAGATGACCGGGGAGGATGAAGGGGAGTAGAGCCTGAAGGGATAAAGGACTGCTCTCAGTTCAAGCACATTTATGTGCAGATTTTGTTCAAACTTGGACCAGCTGCCCTGAGTCCTGTGAGACCTAACGGGCACCCCAGCCTTCTCCTGACGATCTGTCGTCAACGCCTGGGGGTTTGATGTAGAGTGAAGTCCCAGGCATAGGTTCTCCTGAACCATCCACCATTTCAAGTCCTTGATCATGGGATTAGAAACTTGTACCTTTTGGTCTAGATTGTCCATGGTCTGGTCCCACTGCGACCGAAGCATCCACTGAAAGATCCTCATATGAAGCTGAGTGAGTGGGACTGTCGTAATGGCAACTGCCATTAGCCCGAGGAGGCGGAAGACAGACCTGGCTCCGACACTCCTGTGACTGGACAGAAGATGGGCCTGAGTCTGAAGGGGGTCTACCCTGTCTGGAGGCAAGAAGACTTTGCCAGTGGTTGTGTACAGAATCGCCCCTATAAATTGGAGGCGTTGGCAAGGGACCAAATGGGACTTGGCCTGGCTGATGGTGATACTTAGGCTGGAGAAAACTTGCAAGGTTAGGGAAAGGGAGTGCAGGAGTTCCTCCCTGGACGGGCCCACCAGGAGCCAGCTGTCCAGGTACAGGAATACCTGAACTCCCTAGGCACGCAGGTGGGCCACTACCACAGACAGGCATTTGGTAAACACTCGGGGGGCCGAGGAAAGACCAAATGGGAGGGCCTTGAATTGGTAGTGGTCCCCCTGAAAGTAAAAATGAAGGAATTTGCAATGGGAAGGGCATATGGGGACATGCAGGTAGGTATCCTGCAGGTCCAGAGTGCCTAGCCACTGTCCCTGCCGAAGAATAGGTAGAAGGCTCTGCAAAGAGGGCATTCTGAATCGTTTGTACTCCATGAACATGTTCAGGGAGCTGATGTCTAGGATAGGCCTCAGATCTCTCATCTTCTTTGGAACTAGGAAGAAATGGGAATAGTAACCTGTTCCCCAAAGATGAGTGGGAACTGGCTCTATCGCCGCCTTTGAGAGAAGGGAAATGATTTCCTCTAGAACCAGAGGAAGATGTGAGAAGTAAGACGACTGGGGGGTCTTCAGGGTGGTTTCTGCAGAAACTCTATTGAGTGTCCTGCTGACATCAACTGGAGCATCCAGGCATCTGACGTTATCCTCTCACAACCCGGCAGATAGGAGGAGAATCTCCCCCCTACCAGTTCCTCTGGAACCTCCAGAGGCAGTGGGAGAGGTAGGGAGTCAGGAGGTGTGAGGCAGCGCAGCAGCCAAGGCTCCTGCGGCTTTTTTGCTGGGGGGAGTCTTGGTTGCTGGAGGGGCCCCGACGTTTGTTTTCCCGTTTGCCCTGTGGTTTTTGCCTTTGTCGGTTTTGTCTACAAAAAGATGCTGCTGTCCTTGACGAGGCCAGTACATAGGGCTGACAGACTTGAGTGCAGTGCTCTTCTCCTGCAGTTCGGTAAAAATGTCCTTGACATCACCCCTGAACAGCACCGAACCCCTGAAGGGGGCATCCTGGATAGTGGATTGCTCCTTCCAGCTGTGTCCACTGCATCGTAAGTGACTTAAAGCATGTGCCGACTGGCCGAACGAGCAGAACGGATGAGATCCGCCACTTCCTGCTTAGTCTGTGACTCAGGAAGGGAGTCCAATTTAGATTCCACCTAAGGATGGTCTTTTGAAAATCCCCCATGTGTGCCACATAAATAAGGGCCCTAATGCCAAGGGTAGAAGAGGAATAGATTTTCTTCCTGTATTGGTCCAGAAGCCAGGATTCCTTATCAGGTGGAGACAAGCTGAGGTGTTTGGGATTTGCCAAGCGCCTGTGAGTGGTGCTGATGATGACCGAGTCCACCTTGGGGTGGAAGCTAAGGAAGTCTACACCCTCAGAAGCCTGGTATAGCCTGTATACCTTCCTCGGCAGTAGGGCTAACACCAGTGGTTAGTTCCAAATGGTGGAAACAAGATCCACGTGAGGCTCTATCCAGGGTGGAATCAGTGTAGGAGTGGTTTCAGGCAGTTCCAGATGAGCAGCGAGTTTCTTACACTGTGGGTCTGGCTCCACTGATTGCCACTGATGTACCTCCTGGATTTTCCTCAATAACTCCAGAAAGGACGGGTCCTCTGGAGGAGACTTTGGAGGAGTCCTCGGCCTAGGGCGTTCTGGAGTACATGGCTCATCTTCGGGGTCAGAGCAGCCCGTCTCTGAGTCCGAGTCAGAAGTATCAGAAGAGGAGAAAGACTCTTCCTTGCGAGGGGGAAGGACGGCCCCTTTGGGAAGTTCCTTGGGGCGCGTATCCTCCCCTCCTCAGGCACCAGAGGGTTCTCCTCTGGTGTCGGGAAGGGGAGGAGTCTCCCGTCTCCAACGTAAGGGATCCTGTATTGGGTCGGTTGGTGAGCGACTCGACCTGCAGGTGAGCTGAGCCTTGGCCTCAGCAGCTCACCAGGAGGCCAAGGTCCTTCAGATCTGTCGGGCGCTGGGGAGTGAGGGAGGAGGGGATAAGGGGACGCTGGATGGCGCGGTAGGCTGGCATCGGGATCGACGTATGAGGGTCCAGCGTCAGAGGATCAGGTCCAGAAGGAGGGTTCCCTGATGGCAGCGTCTCAGTATCCTCAGTGACGACCGGGGAAGGAGGATTATAATCCCCGGGGGTCAGCTGATGAGATGTGGGGACCTCAGAGGGCAACTTGGAACATTGCGGAGAGCCTGGGGTGTCGGACTGTTCCGTGGGGTCCAGTGCAGGCTTCTTGGTCAGGTGGGCATCGATGGAACCAGCGTCCGACTTATCGGCGAATCCGGGCAGGTGTCAGAGGAGCCGACGTCTGACTTATCGGACTCCCTGCTTGAGGAAGGCCATGCAGGAGATGTGACTTTGTCGGGCAGAGTTTTGGCTGGGCGCTCCCCCGAAGGGATAAGCGGCTTAGCAGCCTTGTCCGGGCGAGCGTCGGTGGGACCGACGTCTGACTTACCAGACCCGCTCCGAACTGAAGGCCGCGTGGAAGAAGTGGCCTTCATGGGAGTGGAGGTCTCCTTGGCCCCGAAGGCCCGAGCACGAGCCAGATGGGTGGGGCGATGCCTTCTTGGTAACCACCAAGACGGCTGCTGTGGAACGATCCCCCAGAGGGGATGTTATCTTAAGTGCTGTGACTCCGGAGGGAGTTGCGACTGCTGTGGAAGCCAGTTCCCGCTCCCGGTGCTTCTCCTTGTCATGTTTTTTCTTGTGACCTTCAGGTGAAGCGGATGCCTGCCTGAGTTTCTTTAGCTCCTTTTTCCACGGAGGCCATTTTTTTCTTTAGGGTATGGGCTTTCAGGGACTGATGCCTTTTTTTTGTGGGTAACGGAGTTAAACTTGGGATGAGACAGAAGAGGCACAAGGAGCTGCCGTCCTTGTGTGAAAGTTGGGAACCACATGAGTCACACTTATTCTTATGCGATTTGGAGGGCATCGGGCCGACATACACAGCGAATCATAAAATAAAATCTAAAGACTGAGAAAATAGGTGGAAAAGTTAGAAAACTTAGAGACCGACGAATGACTGACGAGCGTTGTTCTACCGCGAGAAACTTTCACAAGCCGAAGGCAGGAAAGAACTGGAAGGTGGGTGTGGGGGATCACCCCTTTATACTGACGTTGTATGATGCCGGTCACCTGACGTGGGGGCGGGTCCCCTGACAGAGAATGCTAACTAGAAATTTTTCTGTGGGGTCCTGACACCTGGCAGGTCAATCCTATATGTGAATACCTACTGCAAGAGCCCTCTCAAAGTAAGATCAGTTGGTCTACCATGTCCTGGTGCAGGAAACACTCATCCTACAGCTCTCCAACCTGGCTGACAGCATCCACCAGCCAGTTCTTTTCACCCATGACATGAATTATCAAGAGTTTGGCCTACAGGCCGTGCACCAGTGACCAAGCATGGCGAGCCTCCTGACAAAAGGGAAAGGAGTGTGTCCTACCATGCTTGTTTGGGTAGAACATGGTGATGAGCTGAACGACCCAACCCCGAATTAATAGAGTCAATTCCTTCACACTCAGATGCTCTGTTCAGAGCACCAGCAAGATGATGTGGCATCAGAACTCCCATGCTGACCATAACCCATGGGTCTTGTGGTCTCCTAGATGAGTGCCTCACAAAAATAGAGACACAGCAGTCGTCAGGGAGATGGACAGCTCTGGGGGACAAAGGAAATTCCTTTCTCCAGATTCTCTGGATTCTGGGGACACAGCCACCATTCAATGGCATCCCGCAAAAGCTGCGTCACCCAGACAGGCTGGTCTAGGTGACCATGGCTCTAAGACCACTGGTGACCCAGCTCCCACTGAAAGGGACACATCTGCCATCATGTCCAATGGACTATGTTGGTCAAAGCTGCCATATACCCCAAAAGATGGAGGAATTCCCAGGCTGGGTGCAACTGCCAAACCTGGAATAATCGGGCAAAGGAGGCAGATCTGGGCCAAGAGAGGTCTCATGAGCCAGATTTAGTCTGACATAACTGAAAGAATCTCAGCTGTATGTGCTAAACAATGCTACAAGATTAAAACAAAGGAACATTTCCATCGGGGTTCTTCAACTGGCAGCCCGCTGGCTGGATTTGGCCTGTGGTTTGCCAACTCGAATAGCCCAGATATAAATTATCCTTTGTTTTATAATCTTGTAGCATTGCTTAGCACATACAGTGGGGTTCTTCAATTAGCGGCCCGCGGGCCAAATCCGACCCGCGACGGCCTTCTCTTTGGCCTGCAGGATGGTCATCTGCTCCATAATACAAGGCAGTGAAAATAAGAACAGGAGAGAGAGAAAGAGAATAGTAGAGAGAGAGAGAGAGAGAGAGAGAGAGAGAGAGAGAGAGAGAGAGAAATGGCGTGGGACGTACAGAGGTGGATGTTGCACATCGGGAAATTAGATGAACGGGGGGTTTTTATTTGGGACTTGGTTGCTAGGCAACAGTGATCTGCAGGATGGACTGCCTATAGGCAGTGTGGAGGGGGAGGGACTGCTTCTGCTGACCAGTGGGGATTGGCGGACTGTGCAAGGGCGCGGACTGGTCGGGGAGTGCGTGTCAGGATGCACTTTCATCATGTTTCCCCGATTTGCCTGCTGTCATGCACGTAGAGTAGTTGGTTGGGTCGTTTTCATTAAAACAGATCATTCTCCTTTCACTGGGTGGGAGGATGCATTTGTGGTGAGTACATCAGTACACCTTTGATCAGGCGCTTCATTGGATGCTTATGGCTGTCAGTGATTGATGTGATTACATTGCTTGGCCTAAGTGGGTGCTTTGCAGTGCTTTTCTGGTGTGAAGGCAAGGACAGATGGCCAAGTATAGAGGTTTAGCTAATCAGGGTTTGGGCAAGGGCTTGTGTGGCACTCCACAGGATGTAATTGAATGCCCCTGATTTACATACTCATGTTTCAAGTACAACAAGAGAATGTCAAGATATCAATTTAATGAAAATCTGTTTGGGATGCTTGTCAAAAAAACACACTTAGGTACCCTCATAAAATAAATCTTCAAGCAGCTTATTTTTACTGAAGATAAGTTAAAGCGATAATACATGACTGTTACCTGATTGTCCAGTTAAAACTTTCTGTGCAGAGTTCGGATGTCCACACATAATGTGAATCAGCAAAACTATCAGGTCCATTAGCGACACTGGCTCTGCCGAAATGAAATAATGTACAAAGCGTATACTGTCAAGGTTTTGTCAGTGAGGAAAACAATATTATTTTAATTTTAGACTTATATAGTATATTATCTTAAAATATTTTCTTTTGTCATAATAAATCGTATACAAATACACAAACAGGTTTGCTTACCATTTCTTTTCTTTACTCTGACAGGAAACAGTTTTCTACCATAAGCGTATATCAACAGCCGTCCCAAAAGACACAGTGAATGCACAAAATAAATATACTGCAGTTCTTTTCCAATATAGAAAGTCCTACGTTTATTACCTGAAGAAAACAAAGCATATATATAAAAAACAATATCACTGCTGAATACTGTTTATAAACATGGGCATTTGATTATGATGAATTTAATTGATTTTGATCATGCTCTAATGAAACTGCTTTGTCTTTTCCTGCTACTGTACCATTTAAAAGGGTGTCACCTTAGTACTCAATAGACATTTGCAATCTGAATCTAATCAGTAACTACAATTTTTTTCATTATCTTTTTACTAATTTTTGCTTTACCTCAGATAGTAGCAACTGACAAAAAAAAATAAAAATATGAACAGCATATAGAAACATAAAAACATGGGATTTGTTGACAGAAAAGGATTGGTAGTTCCATCCAATCTGCCCAATTTTTCCCTGCCTATTCACACACTTCAGACCCTATTTAGTCAACGGTGTTCCTCCCACCTCCCTTTTCTCTGCTTTAATACCCATGTGACTATCTCATGCACGCTTGAAGCTCCCCACTGTCTTCGCCCCAACACCTCTTCTGGCAGGCTGTTCCAGGCACCCACCACCCTTTTTTGTGAAGAATTATTTCCTCACATCCCTCTTAAACTCCCTTCCCCCAGCTCATCGCATGCTCCTGTGTTCTGGTGCTTTTCCTCCTCTAAAAGAGACTTCACATCTGCCCTTGTTTACCCTTGTGAGGTATTTATAGGTCTTAGTAATGTCCCCCCTCACTCTCCTTTCCTCCAAGGAATACATGTTGATATCCCACAGCCTCTCCTCATACGGCTTCCCATGCAATCCCCGCACCATTCTGGTAGCCCACCTCTGGAATGCTTCCACCCTGTCAGTGTCTCTGTGGAGGTGCAGCATCCAGAACTGGATTCCGAACTCCAGATGGGGTCTCACTAGTGAGCAATACAGTGGCAACACCACTTCCACTCTCCTGCTAGAAATCCCCCTCCCTGTACACTGCCCTGCCACATTGAGATCGTCAGATATGATTATCCCTAGATCCTTTTTCTGCTTGCTGACTGTAAGTTACTCCCCCCATCTTATACACAAGTCCCAGGTTTCCCCACCCCAGGTGCATGACTTTGTACTTTTTGCACAGAAAACCTAGCTGTCACACCCTAGACCACTCTTCTAATTTCTCCAGATCCCTTTGCATTCTTGTCACCCCTTCCTGAGTGTCAACCCTGTTGCAGATTTCTGTATCACCCCCCCACACACCTCCCCCCATGAAACTGTGCTGCTTGTGGTCCTACAGCCCATCTGCCTACAGATAATCCACCAGTCTCTCCTTCAGCAGGGTCTCCATTAGTTTTCCCACCACTGATGTGAGACTGACTGGCCTGTAATTGATAGCCTCCTCCCTGCTGCCACTCTTGCACAGAAGAACCACGTAGGCCCTCCTCCAGTCCTCTGGAACTACCCCCATCTCCAGTGAGGTGCTGCATAGTGCTGCCAGAGAGCTGGCTATCACCATGCTCAGTTCTTTTAGAATCATTGGGTGAATCCCATCCAGTGCCATCACTTTGTTTTCCACTAGGGCTTCCTATCTCTTCTGGTCTCCCTCCCCCAAAAATGGTCACAGTACAGCAGTTCACAGAAAACATGCTCATTGTCAATGGTTGTTAAAGATGGCACTCATTGTCTGTTCCATGTTTTTCATGTTTATGATGTTAATAATAAAGTATATTCAATTTAAAAAAAAAAATAAACATGCTCATACTTTGCAGATTAACCAATATCAAATTAAAGAGTAACAGTCAGCACCAAGGGCCCTACTCTCAAGTGTGAGGCTCGTCCAATGTGCACTTTGTGTGCAGAAAAAAATGTGGTTTACTTACGGTTTACTGCAGTATAGTAGATTGCATCAGACTGCTTTTGCTTAGTTGTAGACATCTTCTGCTACTACAAATCCCAGAATCCCCTGCAGCTGACATCAGAGCAGTAGGAAGCAGCGAGAGATTCAATAGCCTGCAGTGCATGTCAGAGTTTATACAAGTTCTGATCTTTTGTATGCAGGTCCAGCTGTCCTCCCTGGGCTACATACAGTCACTGAGGACTACATTTAGCCCCTGGAGAGAAACAGACCAGGAAAACATCTGATCTGAGATTATAAAAGCTCTAACATGCATTGCAGGCTATTCAATCTCCCACTGCTGTCTACTTATCTGATGTCAGCTGCTAGGGATACTGCAATTTATAGTAACAGAAGATGTCAGCTCAGAACTAAGCAAAATCAGTCTGATTCAATCTATTATACTACAATAAACAGTAAGTAAATCAAATTATAAGTCTAATTAATTATTCATGAGCCTAGCACGGCTCCAGATTGGCTACTGGACTGGTCATTAACATCACAGAAATAACCAATCCAGCTGCCAACTGATGCTGTGTGGCACACATGGCTCACACCACTCTGCTTAAAACCTTAAGTTGAAAATAAATAGCAAAATAGAAAATTGTTATTGCGATTAGACATAATCGCAATAACAATCTTGAAAACATTTCCTTGGATTAACAACGGCTGGAGGGGGTGGCACAAGGTGCAGTTAATCCCTTGGAAATGACCAGCTTCTGAGCTGTTACTGCTTAAATGTTTTTGCACACAAACTGCACACTGGGACTGAGCTCCCTGAGTGTGGGAGCCCTTTGAGCTGACTGTTCCCCTTTAATTATATATAACTGGCACAGTAAGTACTGATGTCATGAAACAGCGACCTGAGTTGGGGAGGGTGTTATGAATTATGTTGACAGTTGAATAAACTACTGCTGAGATCAAGTCTTTTGATACAGTAGTTATATCATCTGTTTTTCAATATTTTCAGCTGCTAAAATGTCCCATGACCAGGGCAAATTAAACAAGTATCCCTCGCAGATTTCACTTGCATCCCATGTCTATCCATCCCTCTAGTCTTCAGAAGAGGACAGGCGGATCACTGGCATAAACTAATAAGGGAAGACTACAAACTGGACAGGTAGTTCTTATACAGAAAATATAACTTGCTACAAGAACGTAACTTACTTGTAAAGAAAAGTTACTTACCATAAATCTTGATCTTCTTGTGTATCTGCTCCATACAGTCACACTCTTTGGTTTTTGGGCCAGAGGCACTAGGACCCTACAGGAATTAGAAAGTTGTGGGGGCGGGAGCCACATGATGCAGATCACCAGCTAGCAGCTTTTCCCTGCAGCTCCAGCCACTCGACCAACTGCTGTCTAAACCAAATTCTTGTTCTCTTTTGTGAATCTGCACTTACTCACTTTGTCTCTAAGAGCTTCTGCAACCTCCCGACAACACTCATGGATGTGGAAATGAAGAAAGCAATTCTGAGACATACACCAACTGCTACCCCAGAAAAGGCCTCTAAAAAATCCAAAGCCTCCTCTGCTGCAACTACCCAGGCAATGACCGTCTCTAACCCTGATCAGGAACCTCTTACGGTGGCCCGATTCCTCAAGGAATTTAAGCCTTTTAAGGATGAATTGCGGCTGATTACCGTAGAGCTGAAATCCGTTGCGCAAGCACTGGAAGATATCACTACCTGGACCTCAGACAATGAGGCTCACCTGCATTCCTTAGACTGCAAATCTGCTAAATTTGAGCCCAATCTCATAGCAGCCTGGCAACGATCTCTAAACTGGAGAACAAGGTGGAAGACGTGGAGGGCCGCAGTCGCCGCAATAATGCAGTACTGATCGGCCTTCCTGAGAAAGAAGAAGGAGTAGATCCAATCAGCTTTGCACAGAAGTTCATTGAGAGAATAGCAGGCCCATCTCCCTTTGGGCCCAAATATATAATTGAGAGAGCCCACCGTGCCCTTCGCCCAATTCCGCCACAGGGCGCCCCACCGCGTACCTTCATCTTTCGTTTTCTTAATTAGCAAGAAAGCATTTTTTAATGAAAGTGCAGGATATCCAGGCGCTTAAGTGGGAAGGGGCTAAAATTAGGGTTGCTCAAGACCTCCTGTTACCGTTCGACAAAACCGGGACTCCTTTCATCAGTTGGTCACCAAGCTAATTGCAGCTGGTTTTAAATTCAAAATGGGGTACCCAGCGTGACTTCAGATCCTTCTCTCTGGCACCTGGGTCACTTATGAGGATGTGGAAGCTACGACTACAGGCCTTAAAGCAGTGCTCCCTGATCTCTTCCGAGACCCCTGAAGAGATAATCACCTGAGTCATGGTCCCTGTTAACAATCTGTCACTATCATAACAGTGAATTTAATCGCTGCATTTTTCTAACCCTTTGGAGAAAAATATGATGTATATCCTGAATATCCTGCACCTGAGACTGACTTTGTTAAATATGACTGTTTGCATCTGGACAGTACCTTCACTGAGAATTCGCCGGATGTGATGGTTCTCTCTGGGACCTTTTCTTGGTGACGACCAGGGATTCCCTTCCACTTACCCACCGTCTAGCAGTGTTCCACTACCAGCCTTGGCCATACTTCCAACCTGGATAGACGTCACTGGACTTACTGCTCAGATCTTTGTGTAGCAATTTTTTCCATCTCGATCTATAAGTGCAGTGCTATCTGTCACTAGAGGGAGCCAGCAGACAAATATTGCTCAGTATTCCTCACTCCGATTGCTGTGCTCCCCTTGTTACACAGTGTGTGGATCTTTTCCCTTTGATTACTGAACAAATCTACTCCAATTCCTGAGCTTTGGGTTTCTGACATTTAGTTCCCATTTCCTCATTCAGACCGGCAGCTGCTGTAGTGGTTTTGACTGATGTTGGAACACTCATTTATTTTCATTTTAGGTGCACCATACCTGTGCTCCCGTTTGCCTAGTTCTAGACCAATAGCTTTACTGGGTTCTTTTGTTTTGTTGTGAGGATTGGCAGTGGGATACCTTGGCTGCACACATTTCAATTAATCAGTGAGCCTGGATCCCTAATTCTCTGTTTTATGATGTCTTATTGTCATATGTTCTTCATAGTATAGCTATGTAGGCAGTATCTGGGTTCAGGTAGCTGGGGAGAGGGGTTTAAAGTTGGTGTGCTGTTCTTCATAGGCTATGACGGTATGGGGGTGGGAGGTTGGAGAATGGTTGGAGGGTATTTCTCAGTATGATATTTTTTGGAGGGTTTCTGTCTACCTTTGCTGGGATATTTTGGATAGTTGGGGGACTGGGGGGGGAGGGAAATAGCACAGCATATGTTCATTCAACATTTAGCAGGGTTGGCACTTATTTGTTTCTTGTACCTGACACGGCTGATCTCCATGGTTAGGATACTCACTTTGGTCATCTGGAACATAAAAGGGGCAAGACATAAAACCAAGCAGTATAAACTTCTAAAACACATCCATCTCTTCTCAGCTAATATAGTTTTTTGTACAAGAGTCCCATCTACTTGACTCAGAAGCAAACAAACTGAGGAGACAGTTTATTGGTCAGGTTTTTTCCGCAGAGGGCACTACTCAGAGCTGTGGGGTGATGATCCTGGTGGCTAGATCTGTCCCTTTTGTCCCTGCCCAAGTAATTAGTGATACTAATGGTAGGTACATACTTGTCAAGGGTTTACTTCACACCACTGAGCTCCTATTGGGTAGCATTTATAGACCCAACTTAGACTCACCCTCTTTCTTGGCCCACCTTCTTCAGACCCTCTTCTCTTTCCTAGACCTCCCAATAATCACGGGAGGGGATTGGAATCTTCCTTTTGATCCTAACCTTGATTGCTCTGGAATGGTTCGCAAAGGTCTCTCTCCAGCGCAAGGGGCCCTAAGGGACCTAACCGACCATCTGGGTTTACTCGATATCTGGTGAGTCCTTCACCCTCAGGAAAGAGAGTATACATTTACTTCTGGTTCACAGGACATCCTCCCGTATTGATTACATTCTCCTCTCACATACTCTTGTCCCCAGGGTGATGGACTCAAGTATACTGCCAGGTCCCATTTCAGATCACTCTCTGGTTATTTGTCACCTCTCCCCTACCTAAATCTGAGGGAATATGGAGGTTAAACAATCAAATTTTGAAAGACCCTGGAACAATCCAGTTAATCTCAGAGCACATTACTCACTTCATGGAAGCAAATCAGGGTTCCACTGGTAAACCAGATATAGAGTGGTGCGCTTTAAAAGCGTACCTTAGGAGAGTTTTGATTGGCTTAGCCTCTTCTCATAAAAAGAAAAGGGATGAGCGCTTGTTAAATATACTCTCTCAAATTAGAGATAAGGACGCTAAACTATCCTCACAGTCTTCAGACCAATTCCGACAAGAGCTTATACGGCTCCAAGGCATTTATTCAGAACTCCTTAGGGAGAAGGCAGAATATACCGTTCTAAAAGCGAAAGCCAGTTACATGGATCAAGGGGAGAAGGCCGGCGTTTACTTGCTTTGAGAATTAAAAAGTTGGAATCAGCTAGACTGATTAGTGCTATTTGATCTTCAGTAGATGGGTCACTCAAAACCTCCCCTGCAGACATTACAGCTGCGTTTGAAGCTTATTATAAGATGTTATACAGCCCTATGTTACCACCTCCTTGCCCTCAAGAGATAGGGACGTTCTTACAGGCTTCTCATCTCCCCTCACTCTCAACAGGTCAAGGCCTCACTTTACTCTCCCCTATTACATCAGCGGAGATACTCTGAGTAATCAACGACCTGCCGCCCGAGAAAGCCCCGGGCTTGGACGGGTTCACTTCAAACTTCTATAAAGCTTTTGCAAAATTATTAGTTCCACCTCTCCAAGGTCTTTTTCATTACATTCTCTCGGGTGCGTCATCCGAAGTCACTTTGTTTGAAGCCCTAATTATCCTACTTTCTAAGCCGGGTAAACAGCCAGATCTGGTTACCAGCTATAGGCCAATATCCCTTTTAAATCAAGATATTAAAACACTTGCTAAGATTATAGCTGATCGGCTTATTCTCCTGCTGCCTGGTCTTATCAGCAGGTGGGGTTCATGAACGGAAGATCCTCTTTGGACCACCTTCGCACGCTGGCCCATGTGTTCTTGGTGTCCAAGGAATCTGATTCACCCACAGTTCTGGTTTCCTTAGACACCAAGAAGGCTTTTGATAGAGTCAATTGGCAATATCTTTTCAGTACTATGCAGGCTTTTGGTTTCTCCTCAAAGTTTGTGCACTGGATTAAGGTTTTATATATTATCTCTACTGCCCGCATTTATTGTAATGAGAGGTTTTCTTCGACATTTCCACTCCATTCAGGTACCAGACAGGGTTGCCCTCTCTCTCCCCTGCTTTTTAATCTTTATCTGGAGCCCCTTTATCTGGAACCCGTCCGTTGATTAGGGGCATCAGGGTAGGTGGCCACAAGGTCAAAGTCTCCGCCTATGCGGATGACCTTCTCCTTCAAATGTTGGATCCAGCCATATCCATCCCACCACTTCTAAACATTATTAAATAATTCAGTTCCCTTTCTAACTATAAATTAAATATAGATAAAGCGACTGTGTTCCCTCTGAACCATAAGTTCCAGAAACCAGTTGTAACTTCCTATGGGCTCTCCTGGGCCTCTAAATCTCTCACATATTTGGGGGCTGACCTTTCTCGTAGTGACACCAGCCTCAAAAAGGCTAATCTGGATGTTTTACTCCAGACTATCATCCAGGATTTGAACAGATGGTCCCTTTTTCCTCTCTCTTTGTGGGGCAGGATTAATCTAATAAAAATGAATGCGTTCCCAAGGCTTTTTTCACCCCCTTAATCTTCTCAATGTTTGGTTACTAAACTCATGGTTCGGAGAGGTACATGGATACATTGCAAACTTCATTTGTCCAGGAAAAACTCTGCGTATCGCATATCACAAACTGGCTGCCCCCAAGGCTAGTGGTGGATTGTGCCTTCCTCATGTGGGTCTTTATTACTGGGCGAGTCACGCTAGTAAGTATCTCAGATGGCTGACTCCAGAAGAACCTCACGGCATCTCCTCTTATACTTCACTCTGGCTTCACATAGAGAAAGACATGATTATTTCTCATGGTCTTTCTCCAACTGCTCTCCTCTACATGCCCTTTAAATCTCTTCCTGCAAAATTACGTACCACACTGATAGGTGTTTCTATTAAAGCCCACTTTCAACTTTGTACTCTACTAAAATACAACCCTGTTTATGACATCATACAACCCCTTAGAGCCAATCCTAATTTCAGAATTGCAGGCAAACTACTCTCATCTTCATGGCTGCCCCAGCTAGCCTCTGTCTCTATTTCACAATTTATAAATGAGAGTGGCACATGGGTCACTTCTTCAGAGAGTATAATTAATTTGCATCCCCAGCTCCTCTATTTTTAAAGTTTACCAGCTGAGGCACTTATTGGTTCAGTTTTTCAGGTCTACAACCCCCGCCCCCAACCTCCTAAATTCCATTTTCATCCAATGTATCAGACACTGCCATGCTGCCACATGCAGTGTCAAAAATTTCTGGTCTTCTTTATGAATGGGTCTACCCAGAAGTTGATGGCACAGTTTCATACTGGTCAACTCATTTTCCAGATTCAACCATTAACTGGGAAAGAATATGGAAAGGGTGTCATAAGTTTGTGACTCAATACAGACTCTGTCTATCACAGTTTGACATTTTACACAATCTTTATTACACTCCGGAGAAGCTGGCCAAGATCCACAAGACAATGCCCGATCATTGCTCACGTTGTCAGGTGGAAGTAGGCAGCCTGTTTCATATATTTTGGGGCTGCCCCATAGTAGCACAACTGTGGGATTGCATTAAGCATATACTAGACCCCCTGTTAGGTCTAGAAAACTTGTCTGTGCCCAAGATTTGTCTTCTAGAAGATTTTTCAGAGGTTGGCGTTACCAATCATAAATTTTACATAGCTCTCATATCCATGACAGTTAAGAAACTAGTTTTAAAATACTGGAAAGACCAAGACAGTCTTTCTTATAATGAGTGGCTTTCTGATTTGCTGGTCAACCTCAAAACAGAAACTGTTAGCTAGCCTCACTAACAGGTTGCCCAGATTTGAAAGGACCTGGGATCCCTTCTACTCCTTATACCTTTTGTGATTGTATTCACAGTATCATTACTCATGCCTTCACAGTTGTGTCACAGTGCCGTTCCGTGCTGGTTTTTGGGAGATGGGTAGGGGGGAGAGGGATGGAAAGGAGCGGGGTTTATGGGAGTAAAAGTACACGAATTATGCATATTTCAAGTACCTATTTTGCTTGTTAATGTGGTCTACTCTGTTGTTGTTTTCTTTTCTTTGTATGCTATAATCTTTAATAAACTTTAAATTAAAAAAAAGAAAGTTTTGGGGGCAACGCTGTGTCACATACAGTACCACTGCACAGTACTATGCACGACATGCAATAAAATACAGTGCTATCCCTAAACATCTGAATACATTTTTTAAAGAGGAGGCTGCTACCAAGCCTCAGACGACAAAGAAAGAGAGAAAGAGAGAGAGAGAGAGAGAGGTCTGAAACTGGTAATCCCTGAGGAAGGATTTCAGGAGTACAGGAAGTACACATACACACATCCAAAATGACATACAGAGAAAAAGAGAGAGAGAATAAATGATGCCAAAGTATGGTACAGAAGGAAATAACACTATCAAGGGTCAAACAAGCCAAAAAGCTACAAGCCCAAAGGGCAAGTGGCCTCTATGAGCTTGTTCAACCTCTAGATGGTATTATTTCACAAGGATACTGGACTCTGCCTTCATTTTTATGTTTGCCTGCATGCATGTGCAAGAAACATACTGCCATCATCCTAGTTTTCGGAGGTGTGGCACCCGTCTTCCAATTCAGTCAGTGTGTTTGCAGGCGCGGCTGCAGTTCTCCAATGAACGCTGCAGCTGTCTATGACAGCAGTTGAAAATGCAGTGCCATACAGTTGAAAGGGAGAGCTCCGCTTCAGTGAGCAGCGCTCCCCTCCACAGAGCACACATGCCGTCGCATATTGCGTGCTCATCGCTCCCCATGCACATACTGTATGGCCCGTCGGTGCAAATCCCCGTCGGCTCCATGCCCCAAAAGATGCTTTCCAGGTGCCACGCAGAGGGACCCACCCCAGCGTGGCAGAAATTGTTAGCCGACGGGAGCCCAACTCGCTGGCTCCAGGCCCCCCCAAAACAGCTTTCCAGCTGCCACGCCGCCACGAGCCCACCCCAGCATGACACAAGTCCGCACATCCGACGGGGTGCCCACCCCGTCGACTCCAGGCCCCGCCAAACAGCCTTCCAGCTGCCATGCTGGGAGACCACTGCAGCAAGGCAAATGTCCCGTGTTGTCTTCCTAAAAAACAAACAAACCTGTAAACAAAAAAAGTTCCCTTGGCGGTGTACCTGCCCACCTGCGCCCACCCACTGCGCACCCTGCCTACCCACACCTCACCCCATACTTACCTCTCGAGCGTGGCGCGACAATCTTCAGTGGACCGGAAACACGTATGCACTCTTCAAAGCCGACCGCGAGCTGAGGAAATGCCGGTAAGCTGTATCATGCAATAAATAGGGAGTTTTTCAACTTTAATGCATATCTCAGGCATTGTTTGGAATTCTGGCACCAAATTTTCAACATGGGGTTTTTGGGACCCCTCCTCGTGAATTCTTGAACTGTCATGGTGTTAATCGGGCCCGAAGGGTGATTTTGCAGTCACTGCGCAAAATCATCTTTTGGGACCGAGTAACGAAACGACAGTGCCAGTGTTCATAAGATGGGCTCTCAAAAAGCCTACGCTGCAAATTTGGTGAAAATATTCTTAAAAATGACTGTTTTACAAGCATGCGTTGCGCAGTTCCTACGCACGCTCGCAAGTTTGCGAATTTTTAATATTTGCACGCCAGATTTTCAACATTGCCATTTTATTACACTTCCTTATGAGCAGTACAGCTGCCATTTTTCACATTTCGCCCCAAATGTGTTTCCGCACATGTAGCCCACAATGGTGCAGTCGGTGTGCGAAAGCAATGTTTGGGACAGATTAAGAAAATCACAGTGACACTGTTCATGAGCAGAGGTCTTAAAATGGCTATGTTGAAAATTTGGTGACAAAAGTCCATAAAATGACTGTGTTACGAGTGAGCATTGTGCAGTTTCCACGCACCTGTAAGTTCATGACTTTGTAATATTTTCAGTCCAGATTTTCACCAGTGGCATTTTTCCACACTTCCTTATGAACAGTACAGCTGTCATTTTCACAACATGGCGAATGTGTTTTCACACTTTCAGCGCAGAAATGTGTGGTCACTGTGGAAATCATTGTTTGGGACAGATAAAGAAAATCACAGTGACACTGTTCATGATCGAAGGTCCCAAAATGCCTGTGTTGACAATCTGCTGTAAAAAATCCCCAAACTAATTACATTACGGGTGTGTGTTGCACAGTTTCTACACACGCCCGTGACTTCACCATTTTTTTTTTATATTTTCACTGCAGATTTTCAACATTGCCAATTTTTACACCTCCCCATGAACAGTACAGCTGTCATTTTTCACATCCTGTTCGCAATGTGTTTTTGCACCTGTGGTGCTAAATGCTGTAGTCGGTGTGCAAAAGCAGCTTTCAGCTAACAAACTGATATTGCCACCATTCATGAGGTGGGGGTCACAAAAAACCATGTTGAAAATTTGGAGTGAAAATACCAACGAATGCCTGAGGCGTTAGGGTTTCTGACCATAACGCCCCACCCTGTACAGAATGACAGGCATCAGGGGTGTGACTTGGGATTCTCGTCTGTAATGTTCATACCATTCCACACCCTGCAGCCAGTGAGAGGCATTGAGGTGTGCCTTGGACTCTTTGGCCCCAAAGTTCACCCCATTCTCCTATACCGCACCCATCTCACCATATTTCCTAATGGAATGGGGTGCGCATAAGGGCCAAAGACACCAAGGCACACCGTGACACTTGTCGGTGTCTGCAGGGTAGGGTGTGGTGAAATGGCGTGGTTATTATGCCTGACGACCCAAAGGCACACCCCAATGCCTGTCAGTCTCTTCAGGGTGGTGGTGGGGTTGGCTTCAGTTCTATACTTCACTGCCATTCCTATTATGCAGCTCTGTAACTCCTACACTACCAGTGCCAATGCCAGCAAGCAAACATTTGGCATTGACAAATGCTTGTTTTATATAATACATTAGGTTTGACACCCTTTGCTGTGTCCTGTGTTTTTTCCATAGTGTGGTGATTTTTACGTGGTATAGTGGTGCATTGTTAGTGTTTTTCCTTTGTGTAGTGATCTTCTGTAATGTAGTGGGTTATCTGCAAAACAAGAAAGCAGGCTTTCGTCAGCCTTACCAGACCATCGAGTCAAACGTTGACCACGTTGTAAAAATGCTGGAAAGTCCACTTTATTGAAGTTTCAGACAGACAACAGTTTGCAAACAAACAAGGGACTAGAATCCTGATGTTTTGTGCCTGTACAGGGCACTTAATTATGAGAATAGTGACACCCTATGGACAATCCAATTTATGCAATTTCATGTCACATGGTAACAGACTGCTGATCATTAAAGATGCCACACTAAAAATGAGTAATAAGTGAACAAATACATAGAAACATAGAAAAAGAGATGGCAGAAGGAAACCAAGGATCCACCTAGTCTGCCCACGTGTTCCTTGGACCTACTCAGATCCCAGGACTAAACCCCTCTTCTGCCTAATGACTCCTACTTCTCCTGTTGCTTCTGATCTCGCATTAGCCCTGTCCCACCCCAGTCTGAATGATGTCACGGACTTTGCTTCCACTACCTCAGCTGGTAGTTTATTCCATGGTTTCATGACTCATTCTGCAAAATTCTGTTTCCTAAGCTCCCTCCTGAATCCCCCCCCCCCCCAACTTCCAGTCGTACTCTCTAGTACTGTATTAGAGTCGAAGACTCTGTTGAACAAGTCAGAGGATGGCACCTTATTTATTCCTCTTAGGAACTTGTATGTTTCAATTATGTCCCCCCCCCCTCTCTGCTTGTCGCTAGTGAGTACATATTTAATGTTTCCAGATGTTCCTCATACGAGTGCCCTGAAGGTCCTGAATCATTTTGGTCACCCTTCTCTGGACAGCCTCCAACCTAATTTTATCCTTTCTCAGATGTGGACTCCAAAACTGGACACAGTACTCCAGATGGGGCCTTACCAAGGACTTGTAAAGTGGCACTATCACCTCCCTACTCCTGCTGTCGAATCTTAACCCTATGCACCCTAGCATTTTGTTGGCCTTGCTATAAGCAGTGTTGCATTGGCTAGTCCGTTTAAAGGTGTTGCTTATGATGGCACCCAGGCCCCTTTCTTCCTGCGTGGTGGTGAGCTGGACTCTGATGAGGTAGTATTCTATCCTTGGAGTCCCTTTACCCAAATGCATCACCTTGCATTTCTTTGCGTTGAACCTCAGCTGCCAGACGTTAGACCATCTTTGCAGCCTCTGTATGTCTTTTTGTAGGTCCCTAACTGCCTCCTTGCTGTCTACCCTTCTTCCTAGATTGGTACTGTCCATGAATGGGGCAATTCTGCCCATAATACCAATGCCGATGTCACTGATAAAGGCATTAAACAGGATTGGCCCCAACACTCAGCCTTGGAGCACACCACTGGTGACCGTGCCTTCATCAGACTTCACCCCGTTGACCACTACACTCCATTTTCTGACCCTAAACCAATTACTTACCCGGCTGACTATGCTCTTGGCTACACACAGGTCCTCCAACTTTGTCAGCAGGCAGTTATGCAGCACCGAATCAAAGGTCTTACTGAAATCAAAGTAAAGGAGGTCCACTGGGTGTCCTCTATCTAGTACCCTAGTGACCCAGTCAAAAAATGTGATAAGGTTTGTTTGGCATGACCTTCCTGCCACAAACCCATGCTATGCTGCCTTTCATCCTGCAGACCTTTCTTATCTAGGTACTCTAACAAGTCCTGTTTTATTAAGGTTTCCATTGGTTTCCCCACTACAGACGTAAGACTAACTGGTCAGTAGCTGCCTGCTTCCTCCCAACTCCCTTCCTTGTGGAGAGGTGCATCAGCATTTTTCCAGTCCCCCGGCACTACCCCTTGTCTGAAGTGATCTGCTGAATAAATGTGCTAAGGGATCTTACAATTCACTTGCCAGTTCCTTTAGCACCCTCGGGTGTATTCCATCAGGCCCTGGCGACTTGTCCTCTCTAACCCTACTGCTGGTGATGTTTCCATTTGTGGGACACATTTGTCAGCAACCTTGATGTCACTGTCTGGTACAGGGCCTATGTGCTCCTTGGTGACCGCTGACCAAAAAAAGTTATTCAGAACAGTGGCCTTCTGACTATCCTCCTCCACTATTCTATCACCATCTTTGAGCCTGACTATTCCTCCCCTTTTCTTTCTTTTTTCTTGTATATATCAAAAAAATTGTTCCCCTCTTTAACCCCTTTTGCAAGCCAAACCTCAGTTGCTGCCTTAGCTGATTTCACCATACTCTTTGCTTCTTTGTTCTTCTGAACAGCTTTTTTGTTGTCTTTCTGCATTCTTTTATCTTTCCTATAGGCCTCCATTGTGGCCCCAATTGTGGACTTTACCTGGCTACTGAACCATACTGGTTTTTCATGTTTGTTCTTTTTGGTCACTGTTCTTACACACATCCTGGTAGCCACTAAAATGGTTAGCTTAATCAGCCCACATATTTCTTCCACATCTAACTACCCCTGTATCCTTAACAACCTGCTTCTAAGTACTGTACTTCCCTCATTCTGTCAAAATTGGCTCCTCTTAAGTTTAAAACCTCAGTGTCAGATTGCGATTTTTCTACCCCTAAGGCTAACTCAAACCACACAGAGCTGTGGTTGCTGTTGGCCGGTGGCTCCCCAACCCCTGTAACACTTACTCCCTCTGAATTAGTGAGGACTACATCCAGGGTGGTGTCCAGCCTAGTCGGGGTGCTAACTAGTTGTGTAAGTAGGCAATCTTGAAGGGCATCAACCACTTTTTGACTCCTATTAGAACCCGCCACTGGGATGCTCCAGTTAACATCGGGCATATTCAGGTCACCTGCCATCACTATACCCCTTTTTGTGCTACTCCCCTGATCTCCTCTAGGAGCTCCTCATCCCTGCTCTCAGCCTGCCCTGGAGGCCAGTATACCGCTCCAGTGTGGATCCTCTCTTCCTTTGCTGAGCTGAGTAACATCCATGGGGATTCCACACCCTCCTTTTGATGCTATCTACTGTGATGGCCTTTATCCCGTCCTTTACATATAATGTTACCACTTCCCCCCTGCCCTTACTTCTATCCTGTCTGAAGAGGGCATAGCCCGGGACTAAAAGATCCCAGTCATTTTACCATGAGGCTCAAGTCTCTGTGACAGCCATCAGGTCCACTCGGGAATCTGCCATCATTGCCCGCAGGTCACTTATTTTGTTCTCCAGGCATCTGGCGATGATGCATACTCCTTTCCAAAGTCTGGTACCCCTGCTGTTATTTGCTACTATTGGTTCTGCACTTGGTCTTGCAGATGTGTGACCCTGTGTCCAGTTCCTGATAGCTTCCAACCACTTACTACATGATTTCTTAGGTTGTGAGAGACAAATCCCTGCTTGTGTGGGAGTTACCACTAAGATGCTATCAGAAGTGTGCTTGATAGGTTCCCTAGCGTTAGACTCCCCCCTTTCCTTTTTTAAATGGTCGATGTTAACGTAAGCGCACTCACACCTTCCTCTGTTAGATGAAGTCCATCAAACCTGAATAGCTTCCTTTCCCAGAAGCTCCCCCATGGGCCTATGACGTGATATCTTTTTTCATGACATCATCCATGTAACCAAGCATTGAATTCCTCAATGTCCCTATTCCTGATTTTGTTTTCGCAATCCCCTTTGCCCCACACTGGAAGGACCTTTGAGATGTCAGGGCAATCCTGCTGGGTTCCAATTGCTCCCCCAACTTAATGAAATTCTGCTCAACTTCTTCCTCTGTTCGAGCAGACAGGTTGTTTGTACTGAGATGAATTACAACATTGGTTCCTTTGTCTGCTTTGCCAGCCGTCCTACCAATGCGTTCAGTGTCTCACTGTGCTGATGCTCCAAGGAGGCATTTAACCATCACTTTAGGTTGCGTACCTTTTCTCGGGTGGGACTCAACTCCTCTCATCACTGAGTTCCCCAGAACAAGAAACTGCTTACTCCTGGCTCCACCTCTTGTTTCCTTGCCTCCATTAGATTTTGTCTCTCCGATCAAGGAGAGACGTCAAGCTCAGGGTCACCTCTTGATGAGTCAGGATCCTTCATCTTTTCCAGTGGTGAAAAGTGGTTCTTCATCAGGATGGTATTGGTCAGAACAGGTCCTACGTTATCCATCCTTGAAATCTTCCTCTTCCCTGACCCACCATCCTCCAAAACCCCCAGGGCCAGTGGATCTCTGGGGAAGAGGACGTGGTTGGCTTGAACTCTGGTGTAGCTAGTGACGTAGGCTTGCAATCTCCCTTCCTGCTGCATCCAGTTTGGCTCAAAGGTCAATCAGATTTCTGCATGCAGAACACTGAACCATCCTCCAGAGCTGACTCCAGAAGATGAATGCCCCGCAGCCCCTGCAACTTATCACCTCCATCCTGAAAAGAAGAAATTACCTTCATACTTACCATAATTTCCTTTTCTGTTAGCTCCAACACTGTCAATGGGTAATCAAAACAACTGGGTATAGTGCATCCCTACCAGGGGAATGGCACAGCCCAAGCTTTAGAATGTTGGACATATGAGGATTCCATGCAGCAGCAACTCCCCAGATACTACCTACCTCATAGTGCCATGAGAGCTACACATTGCATATAATATAAACAGTCACCTACTGTATTAAAAAACTGTCTTACTTTCCTAACCAACATCCGTGGAAGGGATCATACTTCATGGATCCAAAAAGGCCTGGAGTATTTGGTTCTTCTTGTAAAGAAGACCATGTAACAGTAAACAGGCTTCATAACAATAACCAGTCTGTAAAATTGAAGTTAACACACAATAAGGTGTATTCTCCTTTTTTTTTTTTTTTAAACTGAGTACAGAGAACTACTTGCAACAGGAAAAGCACCTTAAGAATACTAACGAAAACATGTAAACCAGCTAGTACAGATAACTGACAGATCAGTCCATAAATACAAATATCAGAGTATAGTGCAGCAGAATAGGGAGAGATCCAAGTAGGGGATTTTATGAAAGTAGACTACTCTGCTAGCACATCAGATAAGATTCTCCCTCAGGAGCCAGACTCCTGGGCAGGCCCCATTGACAATGTTAGAGATAACAGAAAAATAAATTACGGTAAGTATGAAGTTGATTTCTTCCTTCTGTAGAGCTTCACATTGTCAATGGGTAATCAAAACAATGCAAACAACTGGATTCTAAGCAGCAGTACCCAGACAAAAACAGGAAGGGGGGAGAATATTATCCCATATGCCAGGGGCATCAGAATTACTTGTGAACTGCTGCCTGCAACACTCTGTGACCAAAAGCTGCATCAGCAGAACTCTGAACATCCAATTAGTAATGTTTTGTGAAAGTGTGGACTGAAGACCACGTAGCTGCCTTACATAGTTCTAAAACTGTGGCTTCGCCTCTCTCCACCCAGGAAGTTGCCATCACCCTGGTGGAGTGAGCCTTGATGAGAGCCGGGGGCCTCTTCTTTTGTGTAGCACAGGCCTTAGCAACACAGGCCTGCACACACCTAGCTAGGGTGGGCTTAGAGGCTTTTTGTCCTTGTTTGGCTGCCCCAAAAAGAACAAATAGATTATCTGACTTACGAAACTCAACCTTTTGTTTAAGGTAGATCCTAACTGCCCACCGCAGGTCCAGTTTGTGCACCTCCTTCTTTTTGGGGTGAGTAGAAAGCGGGCAAAAGGATGGAAGGCAAATTTCCTGTTTCACATGGAAGGCCGTGGGCACTTTTGGGATGAAGGACGGGACCGTACGGAGTACCAGTTTGTCCTTATGCATAATAAGGTATGTCTCCTTGTGAGACAAGGCCTGAAGTTTGCCCACTCTCCTGGCTGAACACATGGCCACTAAGAAACAGACCTTGTAGGACAACACATCCAGCGACATGGATGATAGCGGTTCAGAAGACTCTAAACAGAGAGCATTCAGAACCAACTTAAGATCCCAGAGAGGCACTATAGATCGAAACAGTGGTCAACTCCTGCTAACCACATGCAAAAAATGAGTAACCTATTAGTTCCTAGGAAGAACCCTAAGGAAGCTCCGAGAGCGGAAACCTGTCTTCTCAGCATGCTCAATGCCAGCCCCCTTTCCATGCCTTCCTGAAGGAAGTCCTGAATTTGAGGAATGGAGGCTTTTGAAGGCTTAAACCCCTTCCCCCTTGACCAAGAAGAAAATATGGCCAGACTCTAGCATACACTACCCAAATAAAGGGGTTGTCTAGCCGCCATCAAGGTTTCAACTACTTTTGGGGAGAAACCTAATTTTAGGATGCTCCTCCTTTCAGGAGGCAGGCTGTGAGCTGCACTGCGCCTGGGTTCAGGTGGAGAATGGGGCCTTGCAACTGGAGGTCATTTAATACCGGCATGCGGAAGGGCACTTGCTGAGCTAGATTCACTAGATCGGTGAACCTCAGTCTTCTTGGCCACTCCGGGTCTATCAGAAGAAAATTTACTCTTAAGTGTCTTATTTTTCTTAAGACCTTCTGAAGAAGAGGCAGAGAAGGAAAGGCACATGCTCTGCAGAAGGTCCACTCTTGAGTCAGAGAATCCACTGCCTCTGCTTATGGACATCGATACCGAATGAAGAACCAGTGGGTCTGAGCATTTTGGTCTGATGCAAACAGATGTATCTGTGGCTGCCCAAACCAATTGCTCAGGAGTTTGAACACTTTCGGGTTCAACTGTCACCCTCCGGGGTACACATTTTTGCAATTTAGCCAGTCGGCCTTAATGTTCAATACCCCTATGAGATGTACTGCTGACAGAGAGAAGAGGTTCTCCTCCATCCAGCTCAGGAGTTTGGTGGCCTCCTGAAGCATTTCTCTGGTTTTTGTGCCTCCTTGCTTGTTTATATATGCCACTGTGATGGCACTGTCTGACCGCACTTTTACTGTGTTGTTTTTTAGTATGGACTGAAACTGAAGGAGGGCTAAGCAGACCACCTGCATCTCCAGGACATTTATGTGGAGACACTGTTCTTGTAGTAACCAAATCTCCTAAGTGGGAAGTTGGTCCAGCACTGCTCCTCACCCGAGCAGTCTTGCATCTGTTGTGAGAATCACCTCTAGTGGTAGTTCCAATGGAATCCTCCTTGTTGAGATTCTGCACATTCAGCCATCAACTCGGAGTGATGAAGCTAAGGGGTGAGGAGAACCCTGGCTTGACAGTCCTCCAATGACGGGTCCCAGGCTGTCAGCAATCCCATCTGAGGGGGCTGCATGCGTAAACGTGCCCACAGAACTAGGTCTATTGCTGCTACCATGAGGCTGGGAATCCGTAGCAGGTTGTGGGCAAATGCTGAGGACTGATTTCTGAGCCACCATGTCTCCAACAACAAGGTCTTCTCCCGGAAGGGTGACAGAAACACCCTCCCAACTTTCATGTCGAAGACTACCCCCAGGTGGTCCAAGGACTGAGATGGTTCAAGGGAGCTCTTCTCCCTATTCACTATCCAGCCATGTGATTCCAGGATCTCCAGGGTCCTGAATACCGACCTCCTCACTAGAGGCAACGTCAGTGCCCGAATGAGCAGGTCACCCAGATATGGGTAGACATGATGTCCCCTCGATATAGCTGAGCCACAAAAACTATCAACACCTTCGAGAAAACTTGAGGGGCTGTTGCAAGGCCAAATGGAAGAGCCTTGTACTGGAAATGTTGGCCCAGTATCGCGAATCTGAGGTACTTTTGGTGGGACTGATGGATGGGGATGTGAATGTAAGCAACCATCAGATCTACTGAGGCTAAGAAGTCCCCCAGCTGGATAACCCGGGTCATTGACCTCAGAGACTCCATCTTAAACATCTTATGGTGAATTAATTTGTTCAGATGCTTCAGATCCAGAATAAGCCTGAAGCCCCCAGATTATTGGGGAACTATGTAATAGATGGAATAGAACCCTTGATCTTGCTCATTTGGAGAAACCGGCACTATGGCCCTGATTTGAATGAGGTGGGTCAGGGTGTTCAACATCGCCTGGCATTTGGTCACTTTTTTTGAAAGCGGGGATGGCAGAAAGCATCCCTTTGAGGAAACCATTAAAAATTATATGGTATGGCCTAGCTGAAGGATTTCCAGAACCCAGACGTCTAACGTTGTTTGGGCCCTTCTTGCGAGGAACTCCTGGAGTCTTCCACCAATGAAAGGGGGACAGTGATGGGCCCTCGTACCTTCATTGTGAGGTACCAGGCTTTTGTGCTGGTCCTCCTCCTTGGTGCCTGGGAAAGACCACTCTGTTGCTGTAACCCCTGTTGCCTGAGTAGGCACCTCTGTTTCTTTGGTTACCAAAGTTCTGAAAGGGATGAACCCCCCCCCCCCTCAGGACTGCCTGCACCGGCCCTCACTTTGATCCTGTTGGGGTGCTGTGGCATTGCACTGTTGTTCAGCCACTGGGAGGTGGCCCTTCTTATCCTGCACACCCTACAAGATAGAATGCAGACCTAAACCAAACAATAAACCTCCTTCAAATGGAAGTCTGATCAGTAGACCAATGTCTGAGCCACATGCCTCTCATGGCCAATGCAATGTGGTAGGCCAAGCGGGCTGACGTGCAAATTTTCCACTGTAGAATCTCCAAGAAAAGTGGATGCCATGGCCAACAACTGCAAAATGTTTGCACCTTCCGAATCAGGTGGAACAAAATTTGTCAGGTAGTGATCCAGAGGTTTAAGGCTCTGGCAACAATAAATGAAGCAGAGGAGGTATGAATGTTTGTGCCAGTAGAGGTGAAGGCCCTCCTGCATGTGGTATTCACTCACTTGTCATGTGAATCCGCTAGTGTCAGAGCACCTTCAGTTGGAATGGTGGTGTATTTTAAAGAATTATAAACTGCCTTGTCTGCCAGAGGGGGAGATTCTCACTTATGAGATCATTCTCCTAAGAAAGGATAATTCCCAGTTTTTGGTGTGGAAAGATTTTTTTCTCTGATCCACATCTGCCCATCCTTGCTCAATAATTTGGTCACAATGAATAAAACCTGGGAAACATTTGGGAGCAGAGAAGGATTCTAACTGAACTGGATTAACATCCACCGTCTCCAGGGACTGCTCCTCCTTAAGCTATAAGGATCTACAATCCTCAATTATCAAAAAGGCCAAATACTTATTGTCAAATAGGGGTGGAATCGGAATCCTGGTCTTGGGTTCCATCCACTCCCCTTCCTCTATCTCCTCCTCAGAGGGGGCATCCTCCTTATCTGAGAGTAATTTTTTTAGGTCAGAAGTTTCCCCAGGATCCCCTAAATCCTCATCCTGGCCTTCTAAGAAGTCACGGCCAGGGTCTGCCTGCACATCTGATTCCGCAGCCTGCTCTTGCTGCATTGTACCTGGATGTGCCTATGTGGGCTTGCTGGCCTGAGGGGCCCAGTCTGGGGTTGGTTGTATCTGCTAGGATGCCCAGTAGGACATCAGGGCTCGGAAGCTCACAGAGGAGCAATAAATACAGGTTACTCACCTGTAACAGGAGTTCTAGGAATGGTATATGTTGTTCATCCACACTGTCTGGCAGGTTCCTTGCTGCTTTAAATCTTGCCGGAAGGTCTTCAAGCTGGCTCCTCCCACCCACCCGGTGGTAAAACTCGGCTCCGCCTCATGGCGCCAGATCTGGCCGCTGGAAGCTCAGGTTGTGCGTCGAGCCCGGGAGGGTTGAGAATGGTGGGATGAACAACATATACCATTCCTAGAACTCCTGTTACAGGTGAGTAACCTGTATTTCTAGGGACATGGATATGTTGTTCATCCACACTGTCTGGCAGACTCCTAGCAGTTCTCCGGGAGGAAGGAGGCAAGGCGCACACCCCCGATACTTACTTGGGAAAGAGAGACTGGAGAACTGAGGCCCCAAAACCAGCATCCCCGCGTGACTCAAGGTCAATGTGGTAATGGTGATGAAGGTGTGTGCTGACTTCCAGGTAGCAGCCCTGCAGATTTCTGGATAGGACGCCCTTGAAGCAGACACGAGTGCAGCAGTATGGCGGGTAGAATGAGCTCTTATCCCTCTGGGAGGCTCCATGCCCGCCAACTTATAGCAGAGATCTATGCAGGAGGTGACCCACCTGCCTATCGTCCGCTTGGCTGCAGGTCTGCCAGATGTGGCTTCAGCGTGGTGACAAACAGCTGGCGAACCTCTCTCATTTCAGCCGTGCGCTCCTTATAGTAAGCGAGCCGCCTCTAGGGTCCAAAGTATGGAGCCCATATTCGGCCTCCGAGGTGATTGGGGTAGAACACCGCAGAGTCAACACCTGGTTAGCGTGAACTCCGACACCACCTTCAGAAGGAATTTCAGGTGGGGGCGCAGGACAACATTGTCCCTGTGGAAGACCAGGTAAGGAGACTCGCTGCAGAGCGCCTGGAGCGCTCCCATCCTTCTGGCTGACGTGATAGCCACCAAGAAGACCGTCTTCCACGACAGGTGAGAGAGTTCACACCTGTGCATTGGTTCGAATGGCTTGCCCATGAGCTTTGCCAGTACCAGCAGTAGATCCCACGGAGGTGGAGGTTCTCGCACGAGCAGAAATGTGATCAAGGCCTTGAAAGCGCCAGACCACCTTCTCCCTGCACTGATCGACCGCTTCCGCCCGCGCTCGTGGGCAGAGATGGCTGCCAGGTGCACCTTAAGGGTCGTCGACCTAAGTCCTTGACTAGAAAGGGACCACAGGTAGTCCAATATGCTCGCCAAGGAGCAGGAGGAAGGGTCCAGGCCCTTGCCCTGACACCAAATGGAAAACCTTTTCCATTTGAAGGCGTAGCATTTTCTGGTCGACTCCTTACGGGACACCTCAACTACGTTGAGGACCTCGTCAGAAAGACCCAAGGCCTGGAACTCTAGCCGCTCAGGAACCAGGCTGTCAGGTGCAGGGATTGAAGGTCCGGATGGAATACCTTCCCCTGATTGACTGAGAGCAGGTCCGGGCGAGCTGGAAGCTGCCTCGGAAGCCTGGAGCTGAGGCTGAGGAGATCTGGGTACCAGTACTGGCGGGGCCAGTCTGGGGCTATCAGAATCACCTGCGCCTTGTCCCTCCTTGCTTTGAGCAGCACCTTGTGCATCAAGGGGAACGGAAAAGCAGAAGAGGCCCAGGGTCCAGCGGCCTCGAGAAGGCATCCCCCTGCAGAGAGCCCTGCTGAGGGGGGCAGGCATGGAACAGCCTCAACTTCGCATTCTCCCTGGAGGCAAACAGGTCCACCTGAGGTGTGCCCCAATGGGAGAATAGATCTTGTACTACCTCCGGCAGGAGAGACCACTCGTGGGACGCAGCCCCTATCCGGCTTAGGGCATCGGCCAGGGTGTTGGAGGCTCCTGCCACATGAATGGCTAGGAGATCCGCCTCCAGGCTGCGCACGAGTGACCAGAAGCGAAAGCTTCCTTGCATAGGAGCATGGAGCGCGTCCCGCCCTGGCGGTTTAGATAGTACATGGTCGTGGTATTGTCCGTCTGGACCCGGACCACTTGACCCCGAAGAAATGGAGCAAAGGCAGTGAGAGCTAGGTGGACCGCTCGTAGCTCCAGCAGGTTGATGTGGCATCGGGACTCCCGCGGGGACCAGAGGCCATGCGCTCGGTGTTCCCCCAGATGGGCACCCCAACCCATCAGAGAGGCATTGGTCGATAGCGAGACCGTCGGCTTGGGGCAGACAAACGGGATGCCCTCCTGCAGATGAACTGGAATGGTCCACCACTGAAGAGCTGCCCACATCCCTGGGTCACCGTCACTAGCTGGTCCAATGGATTGGCGTTGGGACCACTGGCGCGCCAGACCCCACTGAAGAGGGCGCATGTGCCAGCGGGCCCAACGGACCATGCTGGTAAAGGCCGCCATGAGACCCAGGAGGCACAGGAAGTCCCGGGCAGGGCGCAATTGCCCAACCAGAAATGATTGGGCAGAGGAGGAAAGAACCTCAGCCCTGTCCGCCGGGAGCCATGCTCTGGCTCGAAGAGAGTCGAGCTCTGCCCCCGATGAAAAGAATCACCTGCGCTCGGCTCGAGTTCTGACTTGGCCTCGTTGATGAGGAGGCCGACCTGAGAGCAAACCTGGAGGGCCAGATCTCTGGACCGCTCCACCTCCTGTCTGGAGGCTGCTATCAGCCAATCGTCCAGGTAAAGGTAAACCCGGACCCCTCGGTGCCGCAGGAATGCTGTCACCACTGCCATGCATTTGGTGAAGACCCTGGGAGCTGGAGATAAGCCGAAGGGCATGGCTTGGAACTCGAAAAGGGAACCCTCCACTCGAAAGTGAAGGAACCTTTGATGGGACGGATGGATAGGGACGTGAAAGAACGCGTCCTGAAGGTCCAGAGAGCAGAACCACACGCCGTGTTCCAAGGATGGTATTATCTGAGCCAGAGTGACCATCCTGAAGGTTTGAGACCTTAGGAACTTGTTTAGGTCGTGTAGGTCGAGAATGGGGCGCCAGCCCCCATCCGTTCGGAACCAGGAAATACCTGGACATGAACCCTGGGTTTGAGGGAGGGTCCGCCACCTCTCTTATCACCTCCTTCTCGAGGAGGAGAGCGATGTCGGCTCGGCGAGCTGACAGCGAGGCTTCGGACCCAAGGAACCCCGAGGTGCGACGGCTCTGAAGGGTGGGGCCTGCTCGAACTCCAGAGGCAGGCCCTTTCCTACCACCTCCAACACCACCTGTCTGTGGTAATAGCAGACCAGGCGGAAAGGAAGTACTGGAGCCGCTCCACGGGGGGAACCTGGGGTGAGGTGATGAGGTTGGGGGCAACACCCCTCAACCCGTCACTGTGCAGGCTTGGAGGAGGGACCAGCCGAGGGACCACCTGGGCCTTTACCTCCCTGCTTCCTGGAGGAGGAAGCCGCAGGCTTGGGTTTGGGATGCCAAGCGCGAGCCTGCTGGCCCTGGTGTTGCTGGGCCGGGCTTGCCGGGGGCGCAGACGGACGAAAGGACTTGGGTTGAGGTCTGCGGCCCTTGTCCCTCTGAGCGGATGAGACCGAGTCCAAGGTGGCATTGGACTTTTCGATCCTCTGGAAGTGGCCTTCCACTCCAGGGCTGAAGAGGTCGGTCCCCAAGAAGGGGACATCCACCAATTTGTGCTGGGTATCCGCTGTGAAGGTGGATATCCTCAGCCATGCCCGACAACGCATAGCCACTGCAGCCGCTACTGACCTGGCACATGAATCACCGATGTCCAAAGCAGTCTGAAGTTGCTGCTTGGCCACTGCCCTGTCCTGGTCCTGCACCTGCTTAACTGTGGTCTGCAGGTCAACCGGGAGATGAGGAACCACCTCGTCTAGGGAGCCCAACAGGGCGTGAGAAAAATGTGCCATCAGTACGGCCGAGCTGGCCTGACGAAGGCCAAGGGAGGATGCAGCGTAGACTTTTCGCCCGGCATAGTCCAATTTCTTGGACTCCTTGTCGGAGGTTTGTCCACGCCCCCAGCGTTTCCGGCACGCCGGAAAACGCTGTTGGTAACTAACCCCTCGGCCGCGGGATGTTAAGAGAAACCGGACAGGGAACTGGTAGGGACCGCATACTTCCTGGCCAAAGGCGCAGAGCAGGAAGCAGGGTGCTGCCAGAGCTCCAAGGCCGGGCCCACAATGGCGTCAGCCACAGGGAAGGCCTCCGTAGGGGAATCCCCTCGGTCCAATATCTCCGTGAGGGGATACTTGGCCCGCTTGGATATGGGCTCGAGCTGCATCCCAGTGGATTCCGAGATGAGTCTGAGCAACCCCAGGAAGGACGAAGGGCTGTCGTCCAGAGACTGACCTCCAGAGGACTCCAAGTCCACTCGCTTGGAGAAAAAGGAGGAATCGTCGTCGGACTCAGAAGAGTCCGCAAAGAGCTGCCTCGGGCTTGAGCCACCCTCCACCTGCCGAGGGCGATCGGGAGTGAGGGTGACTGACAGCCTATGGGGCAGACCCTGAGCCGACCGAGAATTCTTGGTCGGAGCCCCAAACCGTGGCTGTGGAGGCGGAGGTTCCACCGGAATCGGTGGGGCAGCTGGTTTTGGTCAACAACCGCCTGATAACAGGCCCTCGGTAAAACAGGGGTTGTTCGGCCGCCCGGTGACAGCCACTTAATGGCCGGGGAAGCACGCGCCGGCTTGTTCCCCGTCAGAAGGAGCTGTTGCCACATGAGGTCCTCGTATCGTTGACGCAACTTGCATCGGAGCCTCCCCTCATCCGAGGAGGAGGAAGAGGACGATCGGCAGCGCCGCTTACCGCGGTGCCGAGACTGAGACCGCCTATGATGGCGGGATCGGCTGGACCGCGAAGAAGTCCGAGACTGAGACCAAGAACATCGGCTTTTCCGAGGACGGTGCGGGAAGGGGACGGGACGGGTGAAACCGGCTCCTCCCTCGGCTCAGAGGGAACACCCAAGGGCTCCGGAACCGGAGGCACTGGCAAGCCCATGGGATCCTCAACTCCCACCGGGGGAACCGGGGAGAGGGGATTTTCGGCTTCGCCGGTCGACAACCCGTCCAACGGGTCGAGAAAGATCTCGACTGTGTCGATGGGAGTCTCGGTCAACTGACCTGACGGGGACACCGTGAGACCAGTGGCCGAAGCTGAACAATCGACCGAAGTCGATGGCCGACAACTCGGGGAGAGGGACCTTTCCCGCTCCCAAGAGTGTCAATGAAGAGACTTACCCATGTCTTTCTTCTTGGACCGAGAAGAAGGTCCAGCAGACGTTGGTCCCTCTCCCCTAGTGGAGAGGGACAGACAAAGCTCCTTAAAGGAAGCTGTGTAAGAGGAACCCAGGGACAGGGAATAAATGCCGCGGTCGAGGAAGATGCGGCCCGCGCCGCCTCCTCTTCGAGGGCGATCTTCTGCTCTAGCTGATCCTTCCGAGCCCGCCCGCCGCCAGGAGACCGCCGGCCGGCCTCTTTTGACTTTTACGGAGGAAAACATTTCCCGGGGCCCCTAGTTGTAAACGAGCGGCACGGTCTTCGAGGACATAGGCTGAGAAGGAAGAGCACAGGTCACAAGCCTGCGGGTCATGCTCAAGGCCTAAACAGTACACACACGTGGAGTGCGGATCCGTCCGAGACATCTTCTGCCTGCAAGGGCACCGAAAACCGGGAGTCGATTTGTCCATCGCAGCCACGAGGGATAGAAGACTGAAGTCTTTTAAGCAAAAACCTTTTAAATTCGGAAAATCGAAGAATTAGGAACCAGTCTTATACGCAGATCGTTAAGGAGGGAACCTGAGCTTCCAAGCGGTAAGGAAGATCAGATCTGGCGTCATGGGGCGAAGCCAAGAGTTTTACCACCCGGGTGGGTGGGAGGAGCCAGCTTGAAGACCTTCCGGCAAGATTTAAAGCAGCAAGGATACCTGCCAGACAGTGTGGATGAACAACATATCCATGTCCCTAGAAAAGAGATTTTCACAATTCTGCTTTGCCACTGCAAAGAGACAGACCAGGTGCCACCTCCCCAGCTCAGAGGACTAGCTGGGGGGGGGGGGTTCAGTGAGAGAAATATTATGCTGAGCAACACAATGAGGACAATAGGCCCCCATGGGGGAGGGCCTCACCACCCTTCTGCAGGTCTTACATTGTTTCATAATGAATGGTCTCCAGTAAGCCATGGTGTAAATAAGAGAAAAATTATGACAGGAAAAAAACTCAGGTTTAAATCCATTAGTGGTTGTCTGTTATCAAGCAGCCAAACCAACTGCCATATTGAATCAGCGCACTCAAAAAACACTAAACTGAGCAGGTGCACTCCCGCAGGGCACACTGGGGCAGCAGCATGCTTTCATGAGCATGTGTGCAATTGCAGGATATATGCGCACACAAGCACAATAAGTTTCAATGGCAACAGCATTGCACATGGGCGCACACTCTAGACACTGGCAAGAAGCACAACTGATGAAGGAGCATGCACCCAAACCTAATGGCGGCTACACAAATGGGAAAAATTAAGGCTGAGGTGAAAAATCATCAAAACACCTCAGAATTAAACACAAATCACAAATTAGCTGTAAAATACTGGTGTACACAAAACCTCAAGCTGGGGGGGGGGCAAAGGGAACCGACACCAAGGTCGAGTGACCACCCCCAGAGACCCTACACTCCCAAAGCAGTCCCAACCTGCACAGCAGAACTGCAACCCCAACTGAAGTCTTGAATCTTGAAAAGTACAGTTACATAAAACCTTAATGTAACAGTAGATCTTCGGCTCTTGCAGTAGGTACTCACAGATAGGACTAAGCCGTCAGGCACTAGGACCACACGGAAAACATTTGGCTAGCAGTGTCTGGTGGGGGACCGCCCACCCAACGTCACATGACCGACGTCAGCGTGGCGCTATATAATGAGCGGTCTCCACGCCTACCCTCCAGTTCTCCCACCGGAGACCTAGAAAGGTGCAACAGGAGACAGAAGTGGGCTCCTGCAGCTATAAAGCTATGAAAGGAGAAGTAGCAGAAGAAACCCAGGGGAAGGTGGGAGTGAAAGCAGTATGTACTGCAAGAGCCTCTCTCAAAGATCTACTGTTATGGTAAGGTCTTACGTAACTGTACTATCTTACTTCAAGCGGGCTCATGCAGTAGGTGCTCACAGATAAGACTGAGTCTTAAGCAGTCAAAATCAGACAAGGCTGAGCCATGGGAGGTAGGAACAAGTCTGCAGGAAACAGGGATCTCAAGACAAGAGTCCCTGAAGAACCGCTAAGCCAAAGCTCTGTGCCTAGAAGCAATGTCCAAACTGTAATGCTTAGTGAAGGTGTGGACAGAACTTCAAATGGCAGCTACAGACAAGACCTGTGGAAACAGGCAGGAGAAGGGGTCAGACTCCCTGGTCATGGCCCAGATGGAAGATCTCTTCTATTTCATTGCATAGGTGGATCTAGTGGATGGCTTTCTGGCCTCCACTAGAACCTGTGCCACTCAAAAGCGAGCAGCTGTTATGTCAACAGGTGCAACACATGTAGGTGAAGGGACGGCAGGCCTGGATGGACCAGGGTGCCCTGTTCCTTGGTCAAGAGATCCTGGGAGATAGGCAGAGGAAATACAGCTTACTCACCTGTAACAGGAGTTCTAGGAATGGTATATGTTGTTCATCCACACTGTCTGGCAGGTTCCTTGCCGCTTTAAATCTTGCCGGAAGGTCTTCAAGCTGGCTCCTCCCACCCACCCGGGTGGTAAAACTCTCAGCTCTGCCCCATGACGCCAGATCTAGCCCGCTGGAAGCCAGGTTGTGCGTCAAGTCAGGGAGGTCGGGTGGGTCATGTGGATGAACATATACCATTCCTAGAACTCCTGTTACAGGTGAGTAACCTGTATTTCTAGGGACATGGATATGTTGTTCATCCACACTGTCTGGCAGACTCCAAGCAGTTCTCCGGGAGGAGGGAGGCAAGCCGCACACCCCCTACTTAGGGAATAATGACTGGAGAACCGAGGCCCCAAAACCAGCATCCCGGCATGACTCAAGGTCGATGTGATAGTGAGTGATGAAGGTGTGTGCTGACTTCCAGGTAGCAGCCCTGCAGATTTCCTGGATAGGGACATCCCTGGAAGCAGTCACTGATGCAGCAGTATGGCGGGTAGAATGAGCTCTTATCCCTCTGGGAGGCTCCATGCCCGCCAACCTATAGCAGAAATCTATGCAGGAGGTGATCCACCTGCCTATCGTCCACTTGGCTGCAAGTCTGCCAGGTGTGGCTTCAGCATAGGTGACAAACAGCTGGCGAACCTCTCCCCGAACTTCAGCCATCCGTTCCTTACAATAAGCGAGCGCTCTTCTAGGGTCCAAAGTATGGAGCCTATATTCGGCCTCCGAGGTGTGATTGGGGTAGAACACCGGCAGAATAAACACCTGGTTAAGGTGAAACTCTGACACCACCTTCAGAAGGAATTTCGGGTGGGAACGCAGGACAACCTTGTCCCTGTGGAAGACCAGATAAGGAGACTCAATGGACAGCGCCTGGAGCTCTCCCATCCTTCTGGCTGACCTGATAGCCACCAAGAAGGCGGTCTTCCATGACAGGTGAGAGATGTCACACCTGTGCATTGGTTCGAATGGCTTGCCCATGAGCTTAGCCAATACCAGCAGTAGATGACACAGAGCTGGAGGTTCTCGCACCGGAGGGGATATGTGATCAAGGCCTTGGAAAAAGCACCCGACCACCTTCTCCTGCGCCACCGACTGCTTCCCAGCCCGCGCCCGGTAAGCAGAGATGGCTGCCAGGTGCATCTTAAGGGTCGTCAACCAAAGCCCTTGCTAAGAAAGGGACCACAGGTTGTCCAGAATGCTTGCCAAGGAACAGGAGGAAGGGTCCAGGCCCTTGCCCTGACACCAAGTGGAGAATCTCTTCCATTTGAAGGTGTAGCATTTTCTGGTCGACTCCCTTACGGGATGCCTCAACGACGTTGAGGACCTCGTCGGAAAGACCCAAGGCCTGTAACTCTAGCCGCTCAGGAACCAGGCTGTCAGGTGCAGGGATTGAAGGTCTGGATGGAATACTTTCCCCTGATTGACTGAGATCAGGTCCGGGAGGGCTGGAAGCCGCCTCGGGAGCCTGGACCTGAGACTGAAGAGATCTGGATACCAGAACTGGCGGGGCCAGTCTGGGGCTACCAGAATCACCTGTGCCTTGTCCCTCCTCGCCTTGAGAAGCACCTTGTGGATCAAGGGAAATGGGGGAAAGGCGTAGAGGAGGCCCGAGGTCCACGGCCTCGAGAAGGCATCCCCCTGCAGTGAGCCCTGCTGAGGGGGGTGGGCATGAAACAGTCTCAGCTTTACATTCTCACTGGAGGCAAAACAGGTCCGCCTGAGGCATGCCCCAGTGGGAGAAGAGATCTTGTACTACCTCTGGCAGGAGAGACCACTCGTGAAACGCAGCCCCTATCCGGCTTAGGGCATCAGCCAGGGTGTTGGAGGCTCCTGCCACATGAATGGCGAGGAGATCCACCTCTAGGCTGCGCATGAGTGACCGAATGCGGAGAGCTTCCCTACACAGAGGCATGGAGCATGTCCCGCCCTGGCGATTTAGGCAGTACATGGTCGTGGTATTGCCCGTCTGGACCTGAACCACTTGACCCCATAGAAATGGAGCGAAGGCGGTGAGGGCTAGACGAACCGCTCGAAGCTCCAGCAGGTTGATATGGCATCGGGACTCCTGAGGGGACCAGAGGCCATGCGCTCTGTGCTCCCCCAGATGGGCACCCCAACCCATCAGAGAGGCATCGGTCGATAGCGAGACCATCAGCTCAGGGCAGACAAACGAGATGCCCTCCTGCAGATGTGCTGGAACGATCCACCACTGGAGAGCGCTCTTACATCCCCTGGGTCACTGTCACAAGCTGATCCAGCGGATCGAAGTGCTGTGACCATTGGCCGGCCAGCCCCCATTGAAGGGGACACATGTACCAGCGGGCTCAACAGACCACGCTGGTGCAGGCCGCCATGAGGCTCAAGAGGTGCTGGAAGTCCCGGGCAGGGCGCGATTGCCCAACCTGAAATGACTGGGCAAGGAGGAAAGAACCTCGGCCCTGTCTACCGGGAGCCGTGCTCTGGCTCACAGAGAGTCAAGCTCTGCCCCGATGAATCGTATCACTCGCTTTGGCACGAGTTCCGACTTGGCCTCGTTGATGAGGAGGCCAACCTGAGAGCAAACCTGGAGGGCTAGATCTCTGGACCACTCCACCTCCACTCTGGAGGGGGATGCAGTCAGCCAGTAGTCCAGGTAGGGGTACACCAGGACCCTTTGGCGCCACAGGAATGCCATCACCACTGCCATGCATTTGGTGAAGACCCTGGGAGCTAGGGAAAGGCCAAAGGGCATGGCCCGGAACTTGTAAAAGGGAACCCTCCGCTCTGAAGCGGAGGAATCTCTGGTGGGACGGACGGATTGGGACGTGAAAGAACGCGTCCCGAAGGTCCAGAGAACAGAACCACATGCCTCGTTCCAAGGATGGGATTAGCTGAGCCAGAATGACCATCCTGAAGGTCCGAGACCTTAGGAACATGTTCAGGTCGTGCAGGTCGAGAATGGGGTGCCAGCCCCCCATCTGTTTTGGGACCAGGAAGTACCTGGACACAAACCCTGGGTCTGGAGGAGGATCCGCCACATTCCTGATCACCTCTTTTTCGAGGAGCAGGGCAATATCAGCTCGTCGAGCCAACAAAGAGGCTGCGGACCCTGTAGCCCCGAGGGCGACGGCTCGGAAAGGCGGGCCTGCTCGAACTCCGGGCAGGCCCTTCCTACCACCTCAAAACCCAACGGTCCGTGGTGATAACGGACCAAGCGTGAAGGGAAGTGGCAGAGCCGTCTCCCCATGGGGAACCCAGGGGAGTGACAAGGCTGGGGCAACACCCTCAACCCGCACACTGGGCAGGCTTAGAGGAGGGACCGCCGAGGGACCTCCTGGGCCTTTACCTCCCTGCTTCCTGTTGGAGGAAGCCGCGGCTTGGGTTTGGGATGCCAAGCGCGAGCCTGCTGGCCATGGTGCTGGTGCTGTTGGGCCGGACGTGCCACAGGCGCAGAAGGATGAAAGGACTTGTGCTGCTGCTGTCAGCGGCCTTTGTCCTTCTGGGCGGAGATGACCGAGTCCAGAGTGGCATTGGACTTTTCGATCCGCTGGAGGTGATCTTCCACTCTAGGGCCAAAGAGGTCGGTCCCCAAGAAGGGGACATCCACCAATTTGTGCTGGGTATCCGCTGTGAAGATGGATATCCTCAGCCATGCTCTGTGGCACATGGCCACCGCGGCCACAACCGATCTGGCACAGGAGTCTCAGATGTCCAGAGCCATTTGGAGCTGCTGCTTAGCCACTGCCCTACCCTGGTCCCGTACCTGCCGGACCGTGGTCTGCAGGTCGGCCGGGAGACGAGGGATCACCTCATCCAGGGAGCCCATGAGGGTGTGGGAGAAGTGTGCCATCAGCATGGCCGAGCTGGCTTGGCGGAGGTCAAGGGAGGACGCAGCGTACACCTTGCACCCGGCAAAGTCCAGCTTTTTGGACTCCTTGTTGGGGGGCTTGTCCACATCCCTAACATTCCCGGAACGCCGGAAAACGCTATCGGTGACCAACCCCTCGGCAGAGGGGTGTTCCGAAAAACCGGGCAAAGAGCCGGTAGGGACCGCATACTTCCTGGCCATCCTGGCCGAAGGCGCAGGACAAGAAGCAGGCCGCTGCCAGAGCTCCAAGGCTGGACCAACATGGCTTCAGCCACCGGAAAGGCCTCCATGGGTGAATCCCCTCGGTCCAGTATCTCCATCAGGGGATACTTGGCCCGCTTGGATACGGGCTCGAGCTGCATCCCGGTGGACTCCGAGATGAGCTGAAGCAAATCCATGAAGGACGATGGGTTTTCGTCCATCGACTGGTCCCCGGAGGACTCTAGGTCAACGGGCCTGGAGAACAGGGAGGAGTCGTCGTCGGACTCCAAGGAGTCCGCGAAGAGCTGCCTGGGGCCTGAGCCACCCTCCACCTGCCGAGGATGGTCGGGAGTGAGGGTGACCGACAACCTGTGGGGCAGGCCCTGACCCGACCGAGAGTCTTTGGTCGGCGCCCGTGATTTCGGTTGTGGAGGCGGAGGTTCCACCACAATCGGTGGGGCAGCTGGTTTCGGCCAAACAACCAGTCCAGGCTTGGGCACCTCGGCTACAGCGAGGGGTTGTTTCAGCTGCTCGGGTGACAGCCACTTGATGGCCGGGGAAGGCAACGGCGTCGGCTTGTTCCCGGACAGAAGTAACTGCTGCCACATCAGGTCCTCGTAGCATCAATGCAATTTGCGCCGAAGCCTCTCCTCTTCCGAGGAGGAAGACGAGGACAAGCGGCGGCGCTGCTTACCTCGGTGCCGAGACCGAGACCACCGCTGTCGGCAGGATCGGCTGGACCGAGATGATGTCTGAGACCGAGACCGAGATCCTCGGCATTTCCGAGGACGGGTCTGGGAAGGGGCGGGGAACACCCGCTCTTCCCTCGGCTCGGAAGCCTTAACCGGGGACTGCTGCACCGGAGGCGCAGGCAAGTCATCGGTCTCCACCAGGGGAACCGGTGAAGAAGAGCTGTCGGCTTCACCAGTCGACAGCCCATCCGATGGAGTCAGAAAAATCTCGACCCAGCGTCGGTATCATCAACCGCCGGCTGACCTGCCAGGGGCGACAGCAAGCCAGCGACCTTAGCCGCAACCTCGACCGAAGTCGAATGTCGACTGTCTTGGGAAGGGGACCTCTCCCACTCTCAAGAATGTCGACGCTGGGACATACCCTTTGAGTCCTTCTTTTTGGACCGAGAGGAATGTCCCGATGGCCCCTCTCCTTTCGTGGAAAGGGATTGGCAAAGCTCCTTGAAAAAATCTGAATACGAGGTACCCAGTGAGAGTGGGATAAATGCCGCGACCGAGGAAGAGGATGGTGCGGCCTGTGCCACCTCCTCCTCAAGGGCGATCATCTGCTCGAGTTGCTCAGCCGAGCCAGCAGCCGCGGTAACCGCCCAACGGGCCTCCTTCGACTTAACCGGCAGGTAGCGCTTCTCAGGGCGCCCAAGCTATAACCGGGCAGCGTGGTCTTCCAGGACGTTGGCCGAAGACGAACGGCATAACTTGCAGGCCTACGGTATCATGTTCTAGGCTGAGGCAGTAGACGCACGTGGAGTGTGGGTCCGTCCTGGACATCTTCTGCCCACAAGGGCACCACCAAAATTCGGGAGTCGATTTGTCCATCGTAGCCACGAGGGAGAAAGTTGACCGAAGTCTTGAAAATTTTAAAATAAGTTTTGGGCAAACCGAAGAATTAGGATCCAGTCTACATGCAGAGCATTAAGGAGGGAACCTGAGCTTCCAAGCAGTAAGGAAGATCTGGCGTCATGGGGTGGAGCCGAGAGTTTTACCACCCGGGTGGGTGGGAGGAGCCAGCTTGAAGACCTTCCGGCAAGATTTAAAGCGGCAAGGAACCTGCCAGACAGCATGGATGAACAACATATCCATGTCCCTAGAACTGGAGGTTCCACTGAAAGCTGTTGAAGCAGAGAGAACCAGATCTGCTACGGCCAGTAGGGAGCAATCAGAATAATATGTGTTCCCTCTGCCTGAAGTTTCAGCAGTACTCTCCGTAGAAGTGGAAGGGAAGGGAAGGCATACATGAACCTCCCCTTCCAGCACAGAGACAGTGCATCTCACCAGAGAACACCATGCCCTGGAGCGAGCGAGCAGAAATTTAGCAGTTTTGCATTGGATGGGGATGCAAACAGATCAAGGTCTGGTTGGCCCCAATGTTCAAAAATGTCATCTACCACAGACTGTCTCAGCTTCCACTCGTGGGCTCTGGCTTGAATGTGGTTGAGTGCATCCGCCAGGACGTTTTGGATGCCAGGGACATGCACTGCCATGAGGTGGAGACTGTTGTACTGCCCAGTACCATACTCTCATCGCTTTGCGACAGAGTGGGTATGAGCAAGCACCTCCTTGTATGTTTATGTACCAGATAACACACATGTTGTCTGTCTGGATAATGGGAGCGCTGTAAGGCATTCAGCACAGCTCTCACCTATACTACGTTGATGTGAAGCGAGAGTGCACTGGGAGACCAAGAACCTTGAGTCCTGTGTGTACCCAAATGGGCTCCCCATCCCAGTCCCGAGGCATCAGTCATCAGGGTCTGGGTGGGAAGATCGGACTGGAACGGGACACCCTGATGAAGGTTGTTCGGGTTCTGCCACCACAAGACATCCCAAACATCGGGTCTGAAACCAGGATCGTGTGATCCAGGTCGTCTGATCTCTAATCCTACTGTACTCAGAGGATCCACTGCATGACCCGCATATGCAGTCTGGCTAGATGTACTGTGGGTATAGCAGCTGCCATAAGTCCCAACAGGTAAAGGATCGATCTCGCGAAGGTCCTCCTCTGGGAAACCACCTGATGTGCCTGACGATGTAGAGACTTGGCTCTGTCTGGTGGGAGGAAGGCTCTCCAATGGACTGTGTCCAACACTGCCCCAATAAACTGGAGCTGTTGGGAAGGAATAAGGAGAGATTTGGGATAGTTGACCGAAATGCCCACTGTCACAGAGTGGCTCTGTGAGATGTAAAACGGAAAAATATAATTATATATGGGGCTAGATGTTTGTTTTCTTTTTGTACTGGTGTGACTGGAAGCTCTCCCTTTAAGAGAGACAGTTAAGTTGAAATGGGAACTGGTATCATTGCTTTTTTTTTTGTAGGATATTTCCCTTTTGTGTGGTTCTTGGGGAATGTTAGGAGAAGATTTCAAATGGTTTGGACCCTGCAAGTAGATATTCAAGATTGCTGTTGGAGCGATAGAGTGGCTTAGTATGACTGTCTTTGATCAAATGCGCTTGGTCGTGCAACAAAAAAAAAAAATGTCTAGTTCTCTTTTGTGTTTAGGGACAGTATTTTCCCTTTGTGTCCTAGAAGTAAATGTCCTCTTAAAGGCTGTGGATACTTGTTGTAAGGAGAGTGTGGTTGTCTTTTGGAATTAGCCCCATGTTAGTGGTGGGGGTGTTCAGCTGTCAGCTTAGTTTTATTTGTTTATATACACCTATCCATCATTTAATGTATGTGTAGAATTGGGCTGTAATGATTAATTTTGAGGAGCAACTTTTTCCTTGAAAAGGCTGCAGATAGCAGGGAGTTCTGTTAGCTCCTAGATACAAGCATTTGTCAATGCCGAATGTTTGCTTACTGGCATTGGCAGTGGTAGTGTAGAAGTTACAGAGCTGCGTAATAGGAATGGCAGTGAAGTACTGAACTGAAGCCAACCCCACCACCACCCTGTAGAGAGTGACAGGCATTGGGGTGTGCATTTGGGTCGTCAGGCATAACGGCCACGCCATTTCACCACACCCCACTCTGCAGAGACTGACAAGTGTCACGTGTTCCTTGGGGTCTTTGGCCCTTATGCGCACCCCATTTCATTAGGAAATACGGTGAGATGGGTGCGATATAGGAGCATGGGGTGAAGTTTTGGGTCAAGAGTCCAAGGCATACCTCGATGCCTCTCAGTGACTGCAGGGTGTGGAATGGTATGAGCATCACAGGCAAGAATCCCAAGTCACACCCCTGATTCCTGTCATTCTCTATAGGGTTGGGCGATTTAGTTGAAAAGCCTAATACCTCAGGCATTTGTTGGTATTTTAACGCCAAATTTTCAACATGTTTGTTTTGTGACCCCACCTCATGAACAGGGGGAATATCAGTTTGGTAGTCAAAAGCTGCTTATGCACAGTGACTACGGGATGTAGCACCACAGGTGCAAAAATATTCCGAACAGGATGTAAAAAATGACAGCTGTACTCTTTCATGGGGAGGTGTAAAAATGGCTATGCTGCAAATGTGTAGTAAAATATTTAAAAAATGGTGAAGTCACGGTGTACATAGAAACTGTACAGCACACCGTTATATAAGTAGATGTGGGGATATTTTATAGCAGATTGTCAACTCAGGCATGTTGGTGCCTCCGATCATGAACAGTGTCACTGTGATTTTCTTTATCTGTGCCGAACAATGATTTCCCAGCAACCCAAGATCTCTGCACTGAAAGTGTGAAAACACACTTTGGCCATGTTGTGAAAAATGGCAGCTGTACTGTTCATAAGGAAGTGTTGAAAATACCACTAGTGAAAATCTGGACTGAAAATATTACAAAGTCATGAACTAACGAGGATCGTGGAAACTGCACAATGCTCACTCGTAACACAGTCATTTATGGACTTTTGTCACAAATTTCAACATAGCCATTTAAGACCTCTGCTCATGAACAGTGTAACTGTGATTTTCTTAATCTGTCCTAAACATTGCTTGCGCACACCAACAGCACCATTGTGCGCTACATGTGCGATAACACATTTTGGGTGACATATGAAAAATTGCAGCTGTACTGTTCATAAGGAAGTTTAATAAAATGGACATGTTGAAAATCTAGAGTGAAAATATTAAATTTGCAAACTTACGAGCATGCATAGGAACTGTGCAATGCACGCTCGTAAAAGTCATTTTTAGGCATTTTTCCACCAAATTTTAAACATAGCCATTTTAAGACCTCTGCTCATGAACAGTGTCACTGTGGTTTTGTTAATGTGTCCCATACATTGAGTTTGCACACCGACAGCGCCATTGTGCGCTACATGGGTGGAAACATGTTTTGGGCAGGATGTGAAAAATGACAGCTGTACTGCTCATAAGGAGGTGTGGAAAAATGGCAATGTTGGAAATCTGGAGTGGAAATATTGAAAATTCGCAAACCTACGAGCGTGCGTGGGAACTGTGCAACGCACACTCGTAAAACAGTCATTTTTAGGAATTCTGTCACCAAATTTTCAGCATTGCCATTTTAAGATCTCTGCTCATGAACAGTGACACTGTGATTTTCTTAATGTGTCCCATACACTGAGTTCGCACAACGACTGCGCCATTGTGCACTACATGGGCGGAAACACGTTTTGGGTGAGATGTGAAAAATGACAGCTCTACTCCTCATAAGAAGGTGTGTAAAAATGGCAATGTTGAAAATCTGGAGTGGAAATATTGAAAATTCGCAAACCTATGAAGTGCGTGAACTGCATAGCATGCGCTCGTCAAAACAGTCATTTTAGGAATTTTTCACCAAATTTTCAACATAGCCATTTCAAGACCTCTGGTCATGAACAGTGTCATTGTGATTTTCTTAATTTGTCCCATACATTGATTTCGCTATCGACTGCGCCATTCTGCGCTACAAGGGTGGAAACACATTTTGGGTGAGATGTGAAAATGACAGCTGTACTGCTCATAAGACGGTGTGGTGAAATGGCAATGTTGAAAATCTGGAGTGAAAATATTGAAATTCAGCGAACTTACGAGCCTCGTGGGAACTGCATAGCATGCCGCTCGTTAAACAGTCATTTTGGAATTTTGGCACAAATTTTCAACATGGGGTTTAGGCCCCTTCTCATGAATGATGTCACTGTCATAGGGTATTCGTTCCGAAGGGTGATTTCGCAGTCACTGCGCAGTTACTGCATGAAATCACCCTTCAAGTCCAATAACGACAGACAGTGACATCATTCACGACAAGGGGTCCCAAAAACCCCATGTTGAAAATTTGGTGCAAAAATTCCCAAAAATGCCGGAGATATGCAATAAAGTTGAACCCCTCCTATCTAGCCCATTATACAGCTTACCGGCATTTCCTCAGTTCGCGGTCGGCTTTGAAGCGTAGACGTGTTCCCGGTCCACCGAAGATCGTCGCGCCGGAGTCCGGAGGTAAGTATGGGGTGAGGGAGTGTGGGGAGGCTGGGTGCACAGTGGGTGGTGCGGGTTGTGGAGGGGGGATCGAGACGCTGCGCAGGACCGCTTTACAGGGTAAAACAAAAAAAAAAAGACTTCATGGGATCGCTTGCCACGCTGGGGTGGGCTCCCAGCTGAGCACAAAGACTTTGGAGGCGCTCAGCCGACGGGCATTGGGCACCCTCACGGCAAAAAATATAAAAAAAACCTTTGTGGACGCTTTGCCACGCTTGGGCTCCCAGCGTGGCACAAGGACTTTGGGGGGCGCTCAGCCGACGGGGATTGGGAAATGACTGATTGCCATGCTGGGGTGGGCTCCCAGCGTGGCATCAACTACTGGGGAATGATGCAGCTCAGCCGACAGGGATTGGGCACCCGTCGGCTGCTCGTAAGTCGTGCGGCAAGCAGACGCCCTGCGGCTGCGGGGAGCTGCGTGTGAGCAGCTTCTTATCGCTGCTCACTCAAGCGTAGTGCTCCCCTTTCAACTGTATGCCACTGCATTTTGGAGCGCGTCATGACAGCTCCAAAATGCATTGGTTTACAGGCGCCGCGCCAGCCAGCACAGTGCCTGAATTGGAGGAGGAGGTGACACACCTCCGAAATCTCCGATGATGGCACCATATTTCTTGCACATGCGTGCAAGCAAACATAAAAAAGGGCAGACTGAAATATTTGCCGACGGGCTGAAATATCAGTCGTCGGGAAATGGGCTGTCTTGTGCTTTGCAATTGTGTTGAGAACCTTTCTTACCATTTACTTTTATTTTTTTAGAGACTCCTTGCAGGGCATTGTATAATACTTTTAGTCCTTTTAGTTTGAACATGGTAATTAAGTTTGTTGCATTTTCTAGGGTTATGTTAAAAAGCTCAGGGTGCTGTGGTTAGGATATACACGATTTAAAATTATAGCCATAAAAGAAAGCACCTTTTTGAGACTCTGAAAATATGTAAGCTCTTTCTAATGCTTTAGTTGTTCTCCGTTAAATATTGTTAATGGTTGGTTGTACTTAGGAATGTTGCTAAGGTTCCGGACAGCAACCTGAATTACCAGTGGAATTACTGTGCGAGTGTACGCACAATGGAGAAGCTGTTCCTTTTCCTAGTTCCATTACAATTGTATTCTTCTGATTAAAATTCCTCTGTATGAGCAGCACATACCTTGGAGAAGTGAGGTGATGGAGTTTTGGGTTGTTTTGGGTGTTTATTGTAGACGAGGGTATTCCTATTTTGTCTGGCGTCTCGGATCGCCTTCAGCAGTCTCTCTGGGTTAGCTTTCTCTTAAGAGCCGGCCGGCCATTCTGTTCATTCTTAAACATTATTAAAAAAGGCGTGGTGCGTCTCTGACGCCAGAAATAAAGCTTAAACTATTTAAAAGGGATATAAATTACTTCTGAGTTGGAGAATATGTTATTCTATCAATTTAAAGGGTATCACTACTTTAAATAAAATAGATATGTAGAAAATAAAAGATATTGTTAAAACAATATGTAGGAGTGGAGTTTTAAGGTCACCTGACCCCTTCTGGGTATAAAGGTGGAACTTATGGTTCAGTTAGTTTAGATTGCTTGTGGGTCTGGAGGTGAACTCCAGGAACTGCTATTAAAGTGCCTATGCGAAGTGCTCTGAGGAGCAAGACTGTATGTATATTCTGGTCTCCAAATGGAAGGTTAAAGATGCAGGTTCAATCCCTATGGGTTAAAATGTAACTGAGGCTTGGAAAGCACTGTTAACAGATGAAGAAGCTTGCTGTATAATGACTCTCTTCAGCCTGTTTGGAGCACTACAGATGATTATCCAAAGAAAATACCTTCTGCTAAAATGAAGAACTTTTCTGTTAATGAATAAAATTCTGAACATATATCATACTGCTATGGTGTCAAGTTGCTTGATTGCCCACATATACCTGCGCCCTACGACACCCACCTGTTGGAAAAGGTCCAGGGTAATAGACAGGGATCTGACTAGGCTGTCCTTTGACGGGGCTGAAAGAAACCAATCGTTGAGGTAAGGGAACACATGAATACCCTGCCTGCGTAAAGCCCCTGCCACCACTGGTACGCACTCTGTGAACACCCTGAGTGCTGACAACAGGCCAAAGGGTAGAGCTTTTAACTGGAAATGCTCTCCTTAAAAACAAAATCTGAGAAATCTGCGGTGAGGTGGAAAAATGGGAATACGTACGTAGGCATCCTGCATATCCAGTGCACAGAGACATTGTCCCCGGTGTAAAATAGGAATGAGGCTCAGTAGGGATAACATTCTGAACCTCTTGTGTTCCACAAAGAGGTACAGGCTACTGAGATCCCGTATAGGTCTGAGGTCACCCGTCTTCTTGGGGACCAGGAAGAAGAGCAAGTAGTATACCTTTCCTCTTTGACTCAGAGGAACTTGCTCTATAGCTGCTTTTAGCATCAGATAGTCTATTTCCTCTTTTACCAGCTGGATGTGACTTGGAGGGTAATAAGAGGGACCTGGGGGATGGTTCAGTGGTCTATGAACTCTATTGTGTGACCTTGGGCCACCAATTGAAGTACCCACGAGTCTGCTGTGATAGCATCCCATCCTGGTAGGTGGTTTGCAAACCTGCCTCCTACCAGTTCCCCTAGGATTCGGTCTCGGGGGGTGGGGTAAGCGAGTCAGGAGGTGGTGGGGAGGATGGAGGAAGTGGTTCCCGAGGTTCTATGAGATTTCACCTGGGAAGCCATGCCTGCCGAAGGGACCTGATGTTTGTTCTGATGTCAGTTCTGTTGCTGCCTTTGCTGTCAATGCTGCTGCCGACGAAAGGGCTGTTTCTGCTTCTGAGGGGGATTCATACATAAACTGGGCAGAGCGAAAATCCTTGATTTTGTTCTGCAGATCTGTAATAATGTCTTTGACATCCCCTCCAAAAAGAACAGGGCCTCGGAATGGGGCATCCTGGATTGCCAATTGTACTTCAGGTGCCAGGCCAGAGATCCTCAGCCACGAGTGTCTCCGTAGACTGACAGCCATTACCGTTTCCCTTGCAGAGGCATCCACTGCGTCATAAGTGGCCCTCAAGGTGTGATGGCTAGTGGACCTAGCTGACCTCACCATGCTCGCCATTTCTTCCTTAGGCTCTGAATCAGGATGTTTGTCTATCTTGGACTCTAACTGACCCCAGATGGATTTCTGGTAGACCACTATGTGAGCTATGTAATTTAGTGCTCTAATGGCCAAGGTAGATTAAGAATATACCTTCTTCCCAAACTGATCCAGTACCTTGGATTCCTTATCAGGGGTAGAGGTACTGAGATGTTTAGGGTTGGACAATCTGTCATGTGCAGCACTTATGACCACTGATTCAGCCTTAGAGTGGATACTAAGGTGATCCTTTCCTTCTGGTGTCTGGTATAACCATTCGCCTTCCCGGCCACTGGGGCTAGAGAAGCAGGTTGTTTCCATATTGTGGATGCCAAGTCCCCGCGAGGGCTATCCATGGTGGAATGAGTGCTGGAGACAAATCTGAAAGCTCTAAATGTGCGTCGAGTCTCTGTCATTGGGGGTCTTGATCCTCCGTGCACCAGTCGTAAGCCACCTGAATTTTCCTGAGGAGTTCTAGAACGGAAGGAAGGGTCCTTGGGGTGATTTTGGAGTCTTCTCCGGTTTAGCGTCTTACGGAGTCGGTGACTCGTAGTCTGAACCCAAATGGGCTGAATCGCTCTCACAGTCAGACGTCGGGCTGTCATCAAGGGTACAGAGTCTGGGTACAGCAGTGTCGACAGGACTCAAGAGGTCCACGGATCTTGAGAATTCTGTGGGCCATTGTGGCTGGGGCAAGGGCTCCCCAGGTCTACCAGATATCGAAGATCTAGAACTCTTCAACATGGAAAGTCTGGGGGTAGGGGCGCGTGCCCATATCTGGGCATCGGATAGCCCGGTACCTGATAATATGGTGACGGGAATCCTGGCATGGGAAGGCCCAGTGACGGGTATTGAGGGAACCCTGGCGTTGGGTACCCTGGCGTCAGTTATCCTGGCGTTGGGAACCCCAGCGTCAGATACCCCGGAGGATATTGAGGTGCCGGGTAGCCGGGTGTCAGGTAGCTCAGCAGAGCACCTGAGGGACCCAGCGTTGTACCTGACGGAGAGGCCGTAGGACCTAGTGTATGCCCTGGCGGGGATGCTGAAGGCCCCGGTGGGGACCCAGACGGAAAGTGCGGGAGGCCCAACGGAGGGTCAGAAGGAGTCAGTGTCGGGCCTGACGGTGGCCTAGAGGGACCCAAGGGACCCTGCAGGGCCTGGATGGCCTTCATCGGGTCTGGTGGAGTGCCAGGTGTCAGGCAATCCAGCGCCAGCAATGGGACCATGCCAGACAGCAGACGCTCTCCCTCTTCCATATCCCGTGGAACTCGGGACTTTGAGGAACCACCTCAGGAGATGGAGGGGGAGAAACTGGAGGGGGGCCCTCAGGTATCAGCTGTGGTTCAGGCATCAGCTGGCCCAGTTTCTGAATGTCAGGCCAGTTGTCGGGGCCTGCCAGAGGAACCGGGGCTGAGCTCCTGTCGGAGGGTCCGACGTATGACTTATCAGCCAGTGCTGCGTGATCGCCAGAGGAGTCGACAGTCAACTTATTGGCCCCATTATTCCCACTAGACCTCTTTTTCATATATATATATATATATGTGTGTATATATATATATATATATATATATTCTTCTTATTTTTGCGCCCGCTGTGGCGCACCAGCAGGGCAACTCATCCGGCGGCCCCAATGACCCGGAGGACGTCAGGGCTCACTTGATATGCGAGAGGTCTGGTTGGCCACGCCCAGCCCAGCGGAGGATCTCCCCTTACCTCTACACTCGGGAACTGGCCTAGACCCCCCCCCAACGCGACTCCTCATCGGGCCTCCAGGTCGGCGGAAGAGTGACCATCAAACTGCATGGTTGCACCCAGCCATTTTTCCTCCAGCAGCCCCTTAGAGCTGACAGTGCAGAAACGCACAGTGCGTTGATGCAGGCATCTGCTGAGCTCCCCTCAAGTGCTTCCCCCGGTCTTCACTAGGGGACGCTCAAACACGATGCATCCCACAAACCCACCCCAGAGGGAGGAGAGCAGTCCTTCGGATGCTCAATCCACCCTCTCCCCTACCGACCCCCGGCGGCCTGAGTCTGTTCCCGAACCTGGGTCACCGGCCTGGTGCAAGGTGTGGCGTCCAGCACCTCAACCCTCAGCGCCACTGGGCCACCTAATCCACTAGGCCTCTTAATCTTGAGAGGCCTAAGGGTAGTGGATGTCTCCTTGACCCTGGAGACTCTCATTGGAACCAAGACCGATTCCAGTGGGGGGGGGCCCAATGGCTACTCTGCAGCCACAAATGCGGCCTTGGGAGGAGGGGCTTCCCGGGGGGGGAAGCTCTTCGATGCCTGTGGCTCCCGACGGGGGCCACGGGCTAGATGGAGACCACTCCTAGTCCCAATGTCTCTCCTTGTCCTTCTTCTTCTTGCGGTGTCCCTCACTGGAAGAAGACGAGCTCCTGAATTTCTCACATTCCAGAATTGCTGCAGACTCAACAGTTTTAATGTAAAGCAGCAGCTTTGATAAAGCCTATTAGATAAAACGTTAGCATCTTTTCGTGCATTGTTCCCTTTTTTGCTGCTTTACATTAAAAACTGTTGAGTCTACAGCAATTCTGGAATGGACATCAGTTTATTTGAAAGCTGGGGGGAGTTCCGTGACTAAATGTGAGGTGCTTGGAGTTTTTGTCACGAGCAAACTCGCTCCTCAGTTGGCAGCTCTGTTCTTCCAAAACAGCTCCTGAGTTTCTTCAGCTCCCTCTCCATGGATGCCATTTTCAATTTTAGTAAATGGGCTTCCAAGGTCTGCTGACGGTGCTTCCGTGTGGCCTGGTTAAAGCCTTGGCAGGTCTCACAGTCCTCGGCCTTGTGGTCTGGGCCCAGACTGAAGAGGCAGAGGGAATGGCCATTCTTGTTAGGGAGCTGAGTCCTGCAGGAATTGCACTTATTTTTATGCAAATTGGAAGATGTCGGAGATGACATGCACAATGCAAATATACTAATACTTTATGACAAAAATAAAGATAAAGCAGAGAAAAAACGAGTAGAATATTCATCCAAGATGGCGTTGACAGAAGCAACATTCTCCACAAGGTCCGACGTACACAGATCAATGGCAGAAAAGAACCAGAGGGCGGGCATGGGGACCGCTCACTATATAGCGCCATGCTGATGGTCACGTGACGTCGTGTGGAAGGTCCACCGCCAGACACTGCTAGCTAAACATTTTCTGTGTGGTCCTAGCACTTGGCGGCTTAGTCCTATTGGGAAGCTGTTGGTGACCCTTCCCCCATGATAGGCACTTCTGGGCATTCTCCTTTCCCTCTTTTTAAAGTCTACTGCAGTACCACCCTTTTCTTTAAATCTATCCTTTATTTCCTTTTCTACTTCAGTGGCTCAGCCACCCACTGAAGTATCTTCTGCCTATACTTTCCCCTCTTTGTTTTCCTTTCTTCCTGCCCAGAATACCTGCAAACTAAAAGGTACTTCTTGCCTTGTAAGGTAAAATTAGATGTGCTCCTGTAACGTTGCACCATATTAGTACTTTGGAGCTTGTAATTTGTGCTGAGCGATCTGGTGCTGCAAGCCCCCAGAAGCAGCTCAGCAGCTCCTAGAGATATGTCCTGTTCCCAATGTGAAGTTTCTGCTGTGGAACACACAGGACGCACCTTGCAACTGTGCAGGAGGAAAGATGTGCAAAATGCGCTCTGCGAGTTGCAGGAGTGCAGCTTTCTTTTTTTTTTTTGCATTCTTTCTACCCCTACATGCTCCACGGCAGCCACTCCTTCGGGCTTACCAAGGCAGTCCTCCGACCCATCCGTCCTCCGAGATTCCACCTCAGATCGCAGCCGATCCCCAGGGTGACCCGGTGTAACCCTTCGCCGGATGGGTCCCCCTCCTCGGAGGGGGAAGGCACCAGCCAAGGAGGGCAGACCAGTGCACTACTGTAGTCCCAGGGATGCTGCTGAGACGGAGAGCTCAGTAGGACCTTGATGGCCTCAGAGCGCCAGGCAACCATCATCCGGCTACCGTGAAGTGGTATTTCCGCTTTTCTAGTTACTCCCTCTTTTGCGTGCGTCAGCAGTGCTCCTGGTCTCCACCAGAGGCCGCTGCGGCGCGACGACATCCTATCATTTCCACCCCAGGAGAGGAAAGAGTCCCACGGACGCTCAATCCTTCCTCCGCCTGCCAGCCCCTCGGCGACCCAAGTCCATTCCCCAACCCGGGTCGCCGCGTGACAGGTAAGGCACCAGCACCTCAACCCCTGAGCCACTGGGCCGGCGAGGGAGCTTTGCCATATGTTACAACCTGCAAAATAGCAAATGCCAGAAGTTGAAACCACAGGCATGCAGTTACTGTTTTAGATTTCTGTTTCTCCCCCTCTGTATGTAAAATAAAATAAAACACTGGTTCCTTCTTTGGGAGGACAGAGAGACACAAATAGTAATGTAAACAGCGTGCAGCCTTTTCAGAAGCCCTGCCTGTTGCACCCCTTAACATTACAGTACTTCCATGCTGTTATTTTTCTGTTTATTCTTACTATTACTGTGTTGCTTAAAAACAGAAACAAAAGAAGTGCCATACTAAAGGAACGTGCTAGATAATGTTTTGCCTTTGAATTATAATGTTTAATGCAAGTTTCATTGAATAAAAACAAAGAAACCAAAGAGCAGGTAAACAAGAGAAGATAAGGGTGTTTGTAGCCTAACTTTTACCTCTGTGTTCTGGATGCTTCTATAGGAGTCAGCAGCCCCACCCAGAGACTGTATTATAGGAAGCCACCTGTCAATCTCTTGAAAGTGGGTGGAGTAATGAATCCTTAGGTTTGCTTATTAAGCATTAGAACTGTTTTTTTTTTATGTATTAACATACTTTACGTTCATTTTCTTGTAAATATATAATAATTGTGATGTTTTCCCTGTCCACCAGATTCATCAGACTATGTATTAGTATAGTTTTATAATAATTTGTATTACATTAGGGGTGGAGCAGGTGGATCAGGTGACCAGAGATCCCTATAAAAGCCATCCCTGGAAGCTAGGCAGGGTCACTTCGACCTGTGTTGCTGTGAAAGGAAGACCTCTGCTAGATGATTGTGGAATTGCTGCTGTTGATATCCACTCTGCAGTTGGTTATGTTTTGTTATTTCCATTTTATTTTCTGTTCTTATTTGCGCTTATGCTGAAAATAAATACCGCACTACCAGTGTGTTTTACACTTTAAACTTGGTGTCTGTGTCTCAATACCCACACTCCAGGACATTTGGTGGCAGTGTTGGGATTACTGGTTGTCCAAGGCTTGGTGGGGGAAACCGGTATTGGGTACCAGCTCTGGTATCAAGGGACAGACAGACATGGAGAACGACAGCGCAGAACAGAAGACTGACATGGCCATAGGTGTAGCGACACGATCACAGATTCTGAGAACTGGAGAAACTTTACTTACCGGATTGGGTCCCAGCGTCCGGAGGCATACACCAAAAAAAAAGTCGGAGACCAGCTTTGATGAGAAGGACTGGGGCCGCACAGAGGAATGTCGTGTCACCTTTCAGGAGCCTCCTGAGGGAATCCCTGAGTTATTGAGGTGGTTAGCCATCCGACAGCTGGAGATGGAATGAGAGAAGGAATACGAGAGACGACAACAAGACCTAAGGTGGGCAAAAACCATACGGGTTTTACAGAATCTAGGGGTCAGACACAACAATAATGGTGATGAGTCTAGTCCAAAAGACATTAAGCTTACAAAAATGAGACTGCCTCTGATGACATTGAAGGCTATATCACTACTTTTGAGAGAGTTGCCAAAGCTTGTGAGTGGCCTCAGTCTCAATGGGAAGTGCGTCTTGCACCATACCTTACAGGGAAAGCTCAGCTGGCATACAGTAATATGGACTCTCGTAATGCGACAGCATATGAACTGGTTAAAAAAGAGATACTGAAGACGTATGATATAAATTCTGAAACATACAAAGATTCAGGAATCTTAAATACCAGTCTAGTGCTACCCCTAGAGAGACTTTTACCCAGCTAAGAGAACTCTGTATTAAATGGTTGCAACCTGAAGGGAAGACTGTTTCTGATATAACAGAGACCCTGGTATTACAACAGTGCATCCAGATATTGCCATCCAAAGTGCAGATATGGGTTAGGGAACATAACCCTAAGACAGCTGAAATAGCCATAACCCTAGCTGAAGATTTTGCGTCTGCCCACCAAACATATAAAAAGGGGTAATCCTCGAGTACCAGAGAATGCATCCCCTAAAGCAGTATCTGTAACAGCCAACCAGAACATTGATCAGGGTAAAAGTGATGAAAGGCCTGAGAATCGAACTGGTACTGATGGAAGGACCTTCCCACCAGACATAATTTGTAGAAATTGTCAAGGGTAAGGAAACATAGCGAGATTCTACCCAACCAAGAAAGATCCAGCTCACCTTGACCTCCTGAACACTGGGTATTACACGACTGGCGTTCTGGTGTAGGGTAAGCCTACCACAGCTTTGATAGACTCTGGAAGTAAGCAGATTTTAGTATGAACTGAGTCACTGAGTCACCAGACACAACAGAACAAGGGTTCTATGATGTCTGTAGTATGTATCCAGGGGGACACCCATTTTATATCCATCCATAGACATCAACCTACAGGTCCAGGGGCAAACAAGAACCGTGTCAGTGGGACTGGTACCTCATTTACCTGTGCCTGTTGTTACTGGACATAATTTTCCAGGTTTTCCATCTTTAATAGCAGAACAGGGGACTATTTCCGCTGTAACAACCAAAGCCCAAAGCAAGAGGGAGCAATTGCTTGGGGAGGTTTTTCCTTTTGAAAGGGAGGTGATTGGGAAACCCAGTAAAACCAGAAAGACTCTGAATGCCAAGAAGAGACTACAGAGACAATGGCATATGGAAAAGAGGGGTTTAACAGCAGAAAATGTGTCATCTGTATTGTTAAAGCTAATGTGGTTCAAGAACAACAAAGTGATGCTAGCCTAACCCCGTTCTTTCAACAGGTAGGAAAACCACAGAAACCTGGTGAGCCAGAGATGGTGATACAAAAACAATTGTTGTATAGACACTGTACCAATCCTGTGACAAAAGAAAAGATAGAACAATTAATGGTTCCCACATGTTTCAGACAAGACCTATTATATCTAAGTCATGGTTTACCATGGGCTGGACACGCTGGGAGGGAGAGGACACTGGGCAGGCTCACACAACGGTTCTTCTGGCCTGGCATCCATGACGATGTTGCCTGTTACTGTAGGGTATGTAAAGAGTGCCAGTTGGTGACCCAGATAGGAAAAAAGGACACAGTCCCCTTAATACCCTTGCCCCTTGTTTCAACTCCCTCTGAAAGAATTGGAATGGATATAGTAAGACCCCTGAACAAAAGCTCAAAAGGAAACAGGTTTATTTTAGTCATATGTGACTACGCAAATAAATATCCTGAGGCCATCCCCATGCGTTCAGCTACTTCACCTAGAACAGCAGAAGAACTCATAAAAATCTTCAGTCGTGTGGGTATCCCCAGTGAGATTCTTAATGACAAGGGAAGCAATTTTAACACAGCCCTGTTCAAGCAGCTCTATCGCCTCCTAGGGATAGTAGCGGTTAGGACCTCTCCATATCACCCCCCAAATTGACGGGCTAGCAAAATACTTTAATCAAACCTTGAAGCGTATGCTGAGGAAATTTGTAAATGACGAAGGGAAGGATTAGGACAAGTTCCTGCCATTTGTATTATTCACTTATCGGGAGGTACCTCAAGCCTCTACAGGCCACTCCCCGTTTGCATTATTGTATGGGAGGAACCCTCGGGAACCCCTAGACATAGTAAAGGAGTGTTGGGAAGAGGGACAGGATCTGAAGTACCCTGGGATAGGGATGTACATGAGACAGCTAAGGCAGAAGCTAGTAAAATACAGCCAGACAGCCCATGAAATTAACAGCCAGGCCCAAGAAAGGCAAAAAGAAAAATATGATAAAGGGACTGGGATGAAAACGTATGTGAAAAGGGGACCAGGTGTTATTACTTCTACCATCTTCATCCAACAAATTGCTGATGAAGTGGCAGGGACCTTACCAGATCATAAGACAAGCAGGCCTCATCACCTATGAAGTGGAGACTCCGGATAAGAAACCAGGGAACAAAGTGTACCACGCTAGTCTTTTAAAAAAAGTGGCATGAGAGAACCCCAGCTAATTTAGGCTTGTTGGTAGTACCCAAGAGTAAGGAGACTAACTTAGAAATAGCCTACACCACTTAGAATCCACCGATGGGGTCAATAAAGTTACCATAAACCCTTCCTTAGACCCTGCTCAAAAAGAGCAGTTACAGGCCCTTACCCAGAAGTGTCCTAACACCTTCACCAGTCTTTCAGGTAGAGCAACTGGAATAGAACATGTAATACAAACTGATTCGCCCCCCTCCCTTGAGGAAGAAACCATATAGGCTCCCTGAAAGGGTCAGAGATGAGGTCCAGCAAGAAATGAAAAAAATGTTACACCTAGAGATTATTGAACCATCCACAAGTGCTTGGTGTTCTCCCCTCGTGGTAATACCAAAGAAAGAGGGTGGCATACGCCTATGTCTCAATTTTAGGGGCCTGAATCAAGTCTCCGTTTGATGCCTACCCCATGCCCAGGGTGGATGATGTAATAGATCGTATTGGTAATGCCAGATATATATCCACCGTAGATCTCACTAAAGGGTACTGGCAGATCCCCTTGGAAGCATCCTCCAAGGGGAAAACTGTCTTTCGGACCCCAGTGGGACTGCTCCAGTTTTAGGACTATGCCCTTTGGACTACATGGAGTGCCTACAACGTTCCAGAGATTTATGGACCAAGTGCTGGCACCTTATGCTAATTTTTGTGCGGCCTACTTGGACGACGTAGTCGCGTATAGTCCAGACTGGAACACCCACATGCAACATTTGGGTGCAGTGATTTGAGGCTACCAGAACAGCAGGGATTACTATTAAACCCACAAAATGTGCCCTATCCACGAATGAGACCAGGTATTTAGGTTCTGTATTAGGTAATGGAGTCATAAAACCAGAGATAAATAAGATAGATGCCGTAGCCAACTGCCCCATACCTGAAACAAAGAAACAATTCGAATCCTTCCTGGGTCTAGCAGGATACTATAGGTGTTTTACTCCCCACTTCGCCATTATAGCAGCACCATTAATGTACCTCACAAAAAAGAAATATTCCAATCACATTAAGTGGACTCCTGAACGTGAGGAAGCTTTCCGGAGTATCAAAGCCACTTTATGTTCCTCCCCGGTGCTTAAAAGTCCTGACTTTAATCACCCCTTTATTGTACATACAAATGCGTGTGGCACAGGAATAGGGGCTGTGTTAAGTCAAGACATGGGGGAGAAGAACATCCGGTGATTTTATATCCTGACAGCTACATGACAGAGAAAGAAAGTACTCAACAGTAGAACAAGAGTGTTTGGCGGCTAAATGGGCCAATGAAACCCTGCACTTTTATTTATGGGGAGCCCCCTTCACGCTTGTTACAGACCATAATCCTTTGTGTTTTATCCAACAGATGAAGGATGAAAACAACAGGATTATGAGATGGTACTTGGCTCTTCAACTCTATAAATTTGAGGTAAAACACAGAGCAGGAGTCCAGCATGCCAATGCTGATTGTTTGTCCCGGTATGGGGCTAATAGTGCAAAGAGTGACCAGTAAAGAAGATACACTTAAGAATTTATGTTTCTCTGCTAAAAGACACCCCAGGGTAAAGTTTGTTATTAGAGTTATATGACATCTTGTAGGGGCATCTTTTAATGTCCTATACGATTTCCTGTTTTGTGATGTCTTTGTAAGGGACCCTGGGGTGGAGCTTCTAAGAGAATGGTGGGTGGAAGCTTCATCCTATCCATAGTAAGGGTAGGTTGTCTTAAAAACCAGTTAGTAAACTTACTTATTTACTGGTTTTCACTTACCCATGGGGGTATGTGAAGGTGGTGGTGCACCCCCCCCCCCAATGACAGGCACTCCTGGGCATTCTCCTTTCCCTCTTTTTAAAGTCTACTGCAGTACCACCCTTTTCTTTAAATATATCCTTTATTTCCTTTTCTACTTCAATGGCTTGGCCACCCACTGAAGTATCTTCTGCCTATACTTTCCCCTCTTTGTTTTCCTTTCTTCCTACCCAGAATGCCCGCAAACTAAAAAGGTACTTCTTGTGCCTTGTATGGTAAAAATTAGATGTGCTCCTGTAATGTTGCACCATATTAGTACTTTGGATCTGCTGCTGCAATCTCTTCCTAACACCCCGCTTCCAGAAGCAGCTCAGCAGCTCCTAGAGATATGTCCTGGTTCCCAATGTAAAGTTTCTGCTGTGGAACACAAAGGATGCACCTAGCAACTGTGCAAGAGGAAAGATGTGCAAAATGCGCTCTACGAGTTGCAGGAGTGGAGCTTTCTTGCCACACGTTGCAACCTGCAAAATAGCAAATGCCAGAAGTTGAAACCGCAGGCATGCAGTTACTGTTTCACATTTTTCTCTCCCCCCCCCCCCATGTAAATGAAATAAAAAGTACAGTTACGTAAGAACTTACGTAACAGTAGATCTTCGAAACAGCTCTTGCAGCAGGTTACACCATTAGGACGAAGCCGCTGAGGCGCCAGGACCTCAAGGAAAAATTCTAGCTAGCTAACTACAGCGGGAACACGCCCCAGCGTCGGTCCCGCCTCCGGCGTCAGGCGTGGTACAAAGGGGCGGTCCGCCAGATTCCCCAGTTCTCCGCCGGAGACTTCTTGCCACGGCTGACATCAAAATGGGAGACCTAGGATTCGCCGTCAGAAGACAGAAAGATAACAATTCCTGCTCAGAAAGACTGAGCCATGCTTCCTCAAGGGGAAGGTGGGCGAGAGGTACCTGCTAAGAGCTGTTCTCGAAGATCTACTGTTACGGTAAGTTCTTCATAACTGTACTATCTTACCGAGACACAGCTCTTGCAGCATTACACCATAGGACTGATTCCCAAGCAGTAACGCTGTCAGAAAATCCGGGAGGAGGAAATTAAAGGATAAAACCAGGTCCTGAACCTAGGACAGGAGACCTGAACGGCCAAACCAAAACCAGCCCTTCGCGAGGCGATGTCCAGGCTATAATGCCTGATAAAGGTATGCACAGAACTCCAAGTGGCTGCAGCGCATATAGCAGAAGTAGAAACATTTTGAGCGCTGCAAAGGAAGTAGCCACCTCTAGTGGAATGACCGGACTGTACCCGGAGGGCTTTTGTTTGATACCATAACAGTGAGAAATACACTGGACAAGCCAGCGAGAAGGGACTGTTTGGAAACTGATTGGCCCATCATTCTCTGAGAAGGAAATGAAAAGCTGCTCAGAACTACGAAGGACTGAGTTCTGTTGAGGTAAAACCTCAGGCTGCGGTGAACATCCAGGGTATGGAGCAGAGCCTCTCCTCTATTAGAGTAGTTCGGAAGTAGACCGGAAGATCGATATCCTGGTTCAGAGTGAGTGAAGAAACCACCTTAGGCAAGAATTTAGGTTGTTCTCAGGGATACTCTGTCCCGTGGAAAACTAAATAAGGCTCTTTGCACATGAGAGCGTGAAGTTCAGAAATTCTTCTTGCCGAGTAACAGCAACTAAAAACAACGTTTTCCACGACAGAAAGCGTGGCTCTGCAATCGCGGCAGGTTCAAAGGGGAGCGTGAGCTGTTCAAGGACAAAAGCAAATCCCATGGGCACAGGGACTCTAATAGGAGGCCTGAGGTGCAACACTCCCTAAGAAATTCCAGGGCGTCCACCTGGAGCCACTGTCGATTTCCCCCGGAGGTGGTAAGCGAAATGGCACAGAGGTGCACTTTAATAGAGGAGTAGGCTAGACCCGAATGAAAGAGGAGAGCAAATATTCTAATATTACTCCCACAGGACAACCTAAAGGGAAAGGCGTGCCGCGACCATACACAAGCAGGCGCCATTTTCATGGCGTACGTCATATCGTTCCCGGCTTTCTGGCTGCAGAAAGGACTTCTGCAACCTCTTGCGAGACCCGTGGCCTTAAAATGGCTATGTCTCTAGGAGCCAAGCATGCAGGTTCAGAGGCATGAGGTCGGGTGGACAAGTGAACCCTTCTCCTGAGACAGTAAGTGGGAGCTGAGCGGCAACGGGAGCGGGGGTTCCCGAGATAGTTGAATCAACAAAGGGAACCAAATCTGTCTGGGCCAAAATGGGGCCACTAGGATCATTATTGCGTGCTCCCTGCGCAGTTTGAGAAGAACTCTCTGGATCAACGGGAAAGGAGGGAAAGCGTAGAGGAATCTGTTGGCCCAGGAGAGGGATAACGCGTCTCGCCAGAAAACACCAGGCCCTGGATCTAGCGAGCAAAAATTGGGCAGTTTTGCGTTGGATGGGGAGGCGAACAAGTCCAGATCTGGAGTTCCCCATCGAAGAAACAGATCCTCTGCTACCTCTTGAAGGAGTTCCCATTCGTGGACTCTGGCCTGAGAACGACTCAGGCCGTCTGCAACCGTGTTGTCCACTCTGGGAACGTGCACAGTGATCAGATTCGCGCCGTGTCTGATTACCCAATCCCACACTCTCATGGCCTCCCTGCAAAGGGGGTAAGAGTGTGCGCCTCCTTGTTTGTTGAGGTAATACACCGCCGTGTTGTCTGTCTGAAGTAGAAGAGTACGGTGGGATAACTGACTGAAGGCCTGCAGGGCATAGAGGACCGCTTTCATTTCCAGCACGTTGATGTGAAGGTGAGCTTCCATCTGGGTCCACGTGCCTGGGACTTTACCCGTCCAGGTGTGCCCCCACCCAAGACCGGAAGCGCCTGTGGTGAGGTGACCTCCGGGACGGCGCAATGAACGGGGCGCCTGAGAGAGGCGACCCTGGGGCTAGCCACCACTGCCAGTCTTGAATCACTGAATTCGTGAGTCTGACCGGATGCTGCAAGTGGTCTTGCCTTTGGTCCCATTGCACTTTGAGCATCCACTGAGTAATGCGCATGTGGAGTCTTACGAAAGGACAGTAGGAATGGCCGCAGCCATGTGTCCGAGCAAGCAAAGGACCGACCTGGCAGGTACAACCTTGCTTAGTGATAGGTCCCTTATGAGGGATCTGATCGCCCGCTCTGTCGGCCGGAAGAAAGGCTCTTCCCGAACAGTGTCCAGAACTGCTCCTATGAACTGCAGTTTCTGCGACGGTACCAGGAGAGACTTCTCGTAATTTATGAGGATGCCCAGGGATCGAGACAGATCCTGGGTGCTCTTGATTGCAGAAGCAGCGCTCTCTGGAGGCGGCCATGAGAAGCCAGTCGTCCAGTGCAGGGAACACGTAGTGGCCCTGTCTCCTCAGAGACGCTGCCACGACTGCCATGCACTTGGTAAAGACCCTCGGTGCGGAAGACAGTCCGAAAGGAAGGGCTCGGAACTGAAGGTGGTGGTCGAGAAACTCGAAGCGCAGGAACCTCCTGTGCGCCTGAGCCATAGGGATGTGCAGGTAGGCATCCTGCATGTCTAGAGACGCTAAAAAGGCGTCCTGTTTGAGCATGGGGATAAGACCTGGAAGGGTCACCATCGGAATCTCTTGTAAGTGACCGACACATTGAGGTCGCTGAGGTCCAAGATTGGACGGAGGTCCCTGTTTTCTTGGGAACCAGGAAGAAGTGGGAATAGTATCCTAGTCCTCTCTGGTTCTCTGGGGCGTACTCTATAGCTCCCTTTCGTAATGCGCAGTACTTCTTGCCAGATCAAGGCTTTGTGCTGACCCTGATACCGGAGAGCAAAGGGGCCTCGAGGGTGGCTTTCCTGCGAATTCTATAGCTGGCCTAGACTGACCAACTGAAGAACCCACCTGTCGGTGGTAATGGCCTGCCATCCGGCAGGAAGTTCATGTCGACCCCGACTATAAACTCCCGCTGATCATGAGGGGCGGGGGCGGCAAGGAGTCAGGCTGTGGCGGCAGATGGACCCGCTGGCTGGGCCTGCCTAGAGAGAACGCTGGCCTCGGCTGGCGGGTGTTTGCCCTGGGCTCTCTGAAACCAGAGCCCCTCTGAGGTGCAGCGGGTGGGTCTGTTGCCTCTGCGTCAGCGCAGAAAATGGCTTTGGTTCCTGAAAGGAACCAAGCTTAGGTGTACATGGCCTGAACCGACCTTACCGCCTTCCGGCCTCTTGGAGTTTGGTAAGGATCTTTTCTGTAGGATTACCAAACAATACTTCTCCCTCAAAAGGCGTCCCAAGATGTTCTTTGGGCGTCTGGAGGTAAACGGAGGCAGCGCAACCAAGAGTGTCTCCGGAGGCAAACGCCAGAAGCTGCTGCTCGGGCCGATGAGTCCGCGGAGTCATAAGCGGCTCTTAGCACTTGGGTCCCCACGTCTGAACCCGTACGGAGGAGCTGAAGCATCTCCTCCTTCTGCTCACCTTCGGGCATCTTTTCAGCCGCTTCCAGACCCTGTTCCTCGCGTTCTGGAACTGAACCATGTGGGTTAAATAGTTCAGGGATCTGATGGCGCAGGTAGCGGAAGCATACGTGCGCCTACCCAATGCGTCCAGTTGTTTGGACTCTGGGTCCGGTGGCAGGGTGCTCAAATGTTGTGGCCTCTGTGACCAGTCATGTGAGGCTGTGATGACCAGAGAATCGGCCTGAGGATGCTGCGTCAAGTACTGGTCGTCCTTAGGAGCCTTGTACAAGCGATCAGCTTTCTTCGGTCTCGCCGGGAGCGAGTGTGGACGCTTCCACGCAGCCTTGGTGACGTCCACGAAAGTGTCAACCAAGGGTGGTACCACCACAGGCTTGGGGTCCTTTTGCCGAAGATATTTGGCGAGTCGCACTCTTTCGGGGTCTAAGTCTTCAGCATCCCATCCCATGTTCTCTTGTATATGTCTCATAATATCAAGGAACGAGGGATCATCCGGAGGAGATCTAGGCATCTCACGTGGGTCCGGAGAAGGGATGGAGAGTGGAGATGGGGATCTAGAGGTGGAGTAGTCTGATCCCGTGTCCTCCGTTGAAAGCGGCGTCGGCGTCTCCTGGATCTCTTGGGGCTGGGTGATCCAGAGAGGATTTCGCGGAGGTCTCCGTTTATCAGGTCTCCCCTGGGAGGGTTCTAGCTCCGGGAGGAGGGAACACAGCCTGCCGACCCGATGGCGAGGGGGGCAGGAACCGAGTAGGAGGAGGAGTAGGAGGAGGAGGGGGAACCATGTCTTTTTAATGGTATCCCACCAGTAGGTGAACAGATCTTTCACCTCCACTAGAGAGGCCAGCGATGGCCGGGTGCGGTGGGCGGTCGTCGGGTCAGCGTTGAGCTCCACAGGGGCTCTGGTAATGGCGAGGATCCCTGGGAGTACCTACGGGACCGGGTCGCCCGTCTGGTCCTCGGGCTGCTCTAGGTCCTCCTCGATGAGGCTCCTGACCGATGTCGGTCGGAGGCAACAGGGCCTTCTTCTTTTCAGGAGGGCGGGCGTGGGTCCCCTACAGGCGTCCGCTGGGATGTAATGGCGGCGTCAGTCGTCGGGCCGGCAGCGGCTCCAGGGAAGAAGGCGCTACGGCTGACAGCTGTCGAGCTGGCGCCTGGGCTACAGGCCTTTTAAAGGCGTGAGCTCCAACGCCTTGGCGTGGAGGCACTGGACGAAGACCTGACGCCGGGTGTTCGAGGAGCGGAACCCCACTTGCGGTGGTGATGGTGTCGTTCCCCGGACCATAAGGCCCTGGAAGGGAGGAAGGCCTGGATGGATTCTCCTGAGATGAAGGTTTCTTGATTGCAGCGGGAGATTTCAACCGAGCTACGGGACTCAACCCTAGAAGGGGACCTGAAGGGCCTTCTCTTCTCCCGGCTTGTGGACCCTGGAGCTTTCTGGAGGACATGGTCTTCAGTTGTTCCTCCAGAAGAAACGCCTGCAAAGCCTCTGCCGCCGGATCCGGGTATGGCTATTGAACCCTTGGCAAGAAGGACAGGCCCGGCATCGTGGGTCTGGGCTTCCAGGCACCGGATGAGGCCGCAAGGGGGTCCTTGAACGGATCTGCTTACGTTTATCAAGGATGGCCCAAGTTGGTGGATGACATCAAGATCTTTGCTTGAAGAGGATTCTGAAGATTTTTGAAAATTTTATCGAAAAGAACTATTCCGCGTCGTGCGCTAGACTGGTAACGAAGGGTCAGGTAGCTAAGTGACAGCGGAAAAAGAACTAAGAATCTGGCGGGACCGCCCCTTTGTACCACATACAGCGTCGGGCGGGACGGCGGTGAGGCGGTCCCCGCTGTAGTTAGCTAGCTAGAATTTTTCCGTGGGGTCCTGGCGCCTGGCGGCTTCGGTCCTAATGGTGTAACCTGCTGCAAGAGCTGTGTCTCGAAGTAAGATCACTGGTTCCTTCTTTGGGAGGACAGAGAGACAGAAATAGTAATGTAAACAGCGTGCAGCCTTTTCAGAAGCCCTCCCTGTTGCACACTTTATCATTACAGTACTTCCTTGCTGTTATTTTTCTGTCTATTCTTACCATTACTGTGTTCTTTAAAAACAGAAACAAAAGCAGTGCTATACTAAAGGAAAGTGCTAGATACTGTTTCGACTTTGAATTATAATGTTTAATGCAAGTTTCATTGACTAAAAACAAAGAACAGGTAACCCAGAGAAAATAAGGGTGTTTGTAGCCTAACTTTTACCTCTGTGTTCTGGATGCTTCTATAGGAGTCAGCAGCCCCACTCAGAGACTGTATTATAGGAAGCCACCTGTCAATCTCTTGAAAGTGGGCGGAGTAATGAATCCTTAGTTTTGCTTACTGTTAGAACTGTTTAATGTATTAACATACTTTACATTCATTTTCTTGTAAATATGTAATAATTGTGATGTTTTCCCTGTCCACCAGATTCATCAGATTATGTATTAATGTAGTTTTATAATAATTTGTATTAGATTAGGGGTGGAGCAGGTGGATCAGGTGACCAGAGATCCCTATAAAAGCCATCCCTGGAAGCTAGGCAGGGTCAGTTCAACCTGTGTTGCTGTGAAAGGAAGACCTCTGCCAGATGATTGTGGAATTGCTGCTGTTGATATCCACTCTGCAGTTGGTTATGTTTTGTTATTTCCGTTTTATTTTCTGTTCTTATTTTCACTTATGTTCAAAATAAATACCGCACTACCAGTGTGTTTTACACTTTAAACGTGGTGTCTGTCTCAATACCCACACTCCAGGACACCTATCTGTGAGTACCTACTGGAAGAGCCCTCTTGAAGTAAGATCCTGAAATTCTTCAGAGAAGAGAAAAGTAGCTCTGTCCCCTCTGAATGGCATAGCTTGACTGGGGAGTTGCTGCTGCGTGGAATCCTCATGTGCCCAACATTCTAAAGCTTCAGCTGTGCCATTCCCCTGGTAGGGATTTACTATACCCAGTTGTTTTGATTACCCATTGACAATGTGGAGCGCTACAGAAACCAAGATTTTTTTTAACTCCCTCACTTCCTGTTCCTGCCCAGAAGTACCTGCTGTCAATCACTCTTGTTGCCTATAAAAATACAACTTCCTCTGGGTGGGTGGACAGGAAGTGTGAGTAGCTAGAGTGTTGAACCTGCTGCTGCTTCCCGAGTGGTCCCTCTTATTGCGCTGACTGTCCTCGTATGTCCATCTGCAGTCAGTATCTGAACCTGCCCTCTGAGTAAATCCCCTGCTCCGGCAAACAGCACTTATCCAGTGTTCTACCTACAAAATAAAAACAATCACCAGTGTCCTCTGACACTTATTCCATAGCCGCTGATTGTTGCTGTAGTTGGACGACTAAGCCCTTTCAGTAATAAAGTTCTAGCTCCTTAATCAGCTGCCTCCTTGCTCTGACAGCATGATTGTAGAAATGTACATATAAATATACATGTTACTCACCCTTAACAGGAGTTCTAGGAGTGGTATATGTTGTTCATCCACACTAATTGGCAGGTGCTGCTTTAAGATGGGCCAGAAGGTCTTCAAGCTGGCTCCTCTCACCCACCCGGGTGGTAAAATCCTCGGCTCCGCCCCATGACGCCAGATCTAGCCCACTAGAAGGCAGGTTGTATGCGTCCGCAGCCGGGGAGGTCGGGTGGGTCCATGTGAATGAACATATACCACTCCAAGAACTCCTGTTACAGGTGAGTAACCTGTATTTCTAGGGATGTGGATATGTTGTTCAATCCACATTTGTTGGCAGACTCCTAGCAGTTCTCCAGGAGGAGGGAGGCAAGGAGCACACCCCTACTTAGGAAAGAGGGACTGGAGAACTGAGGCCCCAAAACCAGCATCCCAGCGTGACTCGAGATCAATGTGGTAATGGGGAAATGAAGGTGTGTGCTGACTTCCAAGTAGCAGCCCTGCAGATTTCCTGGATAGGGACATTCCTAGAAGCAGCCACCGACGCAGCAGTATGGCGGGAAGAATGAGCTCTTATCCCTCTGGGAGGCTCCTTGCCCACCAACCTATAGCAGAGATCAATGCAGGAAATGATCCACCTGCCACTGTCAGCTTGGCTGCAGGTCTGCCAGGTGCGACTTCTGCATAGGTGTCAAACAGCTGGCAAACCTCTCCCCGAACTTCCGCCGTACGCTTTTTATGCTAGGCGAGTGCTCTTCTTAGGTCCAAGGTATGGAGCCTGTACTTGGCCTCCGATGTGTGATTCGGGTAAAACACTGTTAGAGTAAGCACCTGATTCAGGTGGAACTCTGACACCACCTTCAGAAGAAATTTCAAGTGGGGGCGTAAGACAACCTTGTCCCTGTGGAAGACAAGGTAAGGAGAGTCAATGGAAAAGCGCCTGGAGCGCCCTGATCCTTCTGGCTGACATGACAGCCACCAAGAAGGTAGTCTTCCACGACAGGTGGGAGATATCACACCTGTGCATCGGTTCACATGGCTTGCACATGAGGTTGGCCTATACCAGCAGTAGATCCCACGGAGGTGGAGGTTTACGCACCGGAGGGGATATGTGATCTAGGCCTTTGAAAAAGCACCAGATCACCTTCTCCTGCACCACTGAATGCTTGCCAGCCCGCGCCCGGTAAGCAGAGATGGCTGCCAGGTGCACCTTAAGGGTCATCGACTGAAGCCTTTGCTGAGAAAGGGAAAACAGGTAGTCCAAAATGCTAGCCAATGGGCAGGATGAGGGGTCCAACCCCTTGTCCTGATACTAAATGGAGAATCTCTTCCATTTAGAGGCATAACATTTTCTGGTTGACTCCTTACGGGACACCGCAACGATGTTGAGGACCTCGTCGGAAAGACCCAAGGCCTGGAACGCTAGCCGCTCTGGAACCAGGCCGACAGGTGCAGGGATTGAAGGTCCGGATGGAGCACCTTCCCGCTGTTGACGGAGAGCAGGTCCGGGCAGGCTGGAAGCCACCTCGGGAGCCTGGAGCTGAGCTGAGGAGATCTGGATACCTGAACTGGTGAGGCCAGTCTGGGGCTACCAGAATCATCTGCGCCTTGTCCCTCCTCGCCTTGAGAAGCACCTTGTGAATCAAAGGAAATGGAGGGAAGATGTAGAAGAGGCCTGGGGTCCACAGTCTTGAGAAGGCGTCCCCCTGCAGCGAGCCCTGCTGAGGGGGGCGGGCGTGGAACAGCCTCAGCTTCGCACCCTCCCTGGAGGCAAACAGGTCCACCTGAGGTGTGCCCCAGAGGGAGAACAGGTCTTGCACTACCTCTGGCAGGAGAGACCACTCATAAGATGTATCGCCTATCTGGCTGAGGGCATCGGCCAGACTGTTAAAGGCTCCTGCCACATGGATGGCTAGGAGATCTGCCTCCAGGCTGAGCACGAGAGACCATATGCGAAGAGCCTCCTTGCACAGAGGCAAGGAGTACGTCCCGAGAGATGACGATCTAGGGAGCGAGACCTCTCCCGCTCCCACGAACGTCGATGTTGGGACTTACCTTTGTGGTCCTTCTTCTTAGACCAAGAGGTATAAGACCCAGAAGGACCCTCTCCCTTGGTAGAGAGGGACTGACAAAGCTCCCGAAAGGAAGCCACGTAGGAGCAGCCCAGGGAGAGCGGGATAAAGGCCGTTGCCGAAGAAGATGAAGCTGCGGCCTGGGCCGCCTCCTCCTCGAGGGCCGTAAGCTGTTCCAGCTGCTCTGTGGAGCCCACCACGGACACCGCCCAACAGACCTCCTTCGATTTAACCATCGGGAACCATTTCTCTGGTCGCCCTAATTGGAGTCAGGCAATGCGGTCCTTGAGCACAAAAGGGGAGAAGGATAGACAGAGGCCGCAAGCTTGCGGGTCGTGGTCAAGTCCAAGGCAGTAAACGCACGTGGTGTGAGGACTGGTCCGAGAAATCTTCTGCCCGCAAGGGCACTGACGGAACCCGGGAACAGATTTAACATCCATCGAACGAAGACCGAACTTGAGTGAACTTGAGTACAAGTTTGGGAAAATCCGAAGATTTAGGATCCACGCCTACAAAACGCAGGAGCGCTCAGGAGGGAACCTGAGCTTCCAAACAGTAAAGAAGATCTGGAGTCGAGGATTTTACCACCTGGGTGGGTGGGAGGAGCCAGCTTGAAGACCTTCCAGCCCATCTTAAAGCAGCAAAGTATCTGCCAACAAGTGTGGATTGAACAACATTTCTTTTTTTCAACTCTTTTTCCCTCTGGTCACGGCCTGTGGAGCCTCTCTCAGGCATCCTGCCTGTTCCTGCCCGCCTGAGGTCCTCTCGCCTTGAAGCCTCCTCTCCCCCCCCCCATCTGCAGCCAGTACCCCCAGCTTAACCCCTCCAGGGTGGGGTCACCCCTCCTCTTGGGCACACTTTAAGTCAGACCCTGGCTGCAGTGGAGGGGCCCCGGGTGGTGAAACTGAGAGGCTGGACGAGCTGGATCCGGCAGTGGGCATGAGGGTCAGGTGCTGTCGCCTACCCCACAGAGCCGGGTTTTTCCGTGTTCTCTTTGTTGCTTCTCCTGCCCCCCCCTTTGCATGGGTACCCCTGACGTCAAGCACACGGCAACCCTGCCGACGTCAGTCATGCCAATTTGTGCTGTCTGCATACTGCGGCACCCTCGATCTCCACTGGGAGCCATTGGTATGCCGGACAATCCCCAGCCCTCCCCCCAGGAGAGGAGAGCTGTCCATCAGACACTCAATCCTCTCTCTCCCCTGCCGATCCCCATCGGCCCGGGCTCGTTCCTGAACCCTGGTTTGCTGGCGTGGCGCGAGGTGTGGTGCCCAGCGCCTCAACCCTCAGTGCCACTGGGCCCGGCAGGATTGAACAACATATCCACGTCCCTAGAAACATAAATGCTCTCTACCACATACACCAAAGAAATGTTAAAACATTTGGATTCAGAGTGCAGTAATACCAGTACAAATTGATATACATAGTTAGAATCCCCTTTTAAATATCATCTGGGTAAAAAACTGCAGTAGAACAACATTCAGCTATTACATAGTTGTTCACAACACTTGGTGAAATTCAAGACCCGATTTTTTAAAGACCACATAGAGCAACGCAACTAGCGTCGTTCTAAGGATTGCGCAGGGGTGTAGCCACAAATTTTAAACTTGTACTCGAGATGAGAGATGATGGCACTGTTGCCCCTGCCCACCTCCACCATAAACACAAACCAAACCATATGTTGCCCCACCTCACAGACAATGCTCCACCCCATTTCATTCAACAATATGTAGTAAGCCCATGATCCTAATAGAGTCACAACACTTTCATTGATCTAACACACTCCCAATCAGACAGAAGTTGGTTGGCATTTAGTTACAGTGGTTAAGATACATTGTAATATGCCTCTGTACCACATCAAGGTAGCTAGCCTTACAGAAGTCCATTCACACCAGCACTCATGCATACTTCCTTGAGTGGGTCACTCATACAAGCATGGTCTCTAACTTTAGCACTCACACACCTTCCAAAGATCATGCACAGACTCACACTAAAGCATCTAAGAAGGTGAAAAACAGTTCTTCAGGTAGTAAGTACATCAGGCTCTGTTAATGTTTGTCGCCCTGGCCTGAGGCTCATGTTGCCCGTGGATCTTCCAGATTTTACTGTACTCAGCAGAGTACACTGAGTATGCCTGCCGACACCCATGCGATTGCAGCAAACTCTGGTTGCGCCAGGGACCTTGCACCATATTTTATAATCTGCAGGGTCCCTACACCAAACTCCCATATTTGTTGCAGACTGCAAAATGCACCAAAGAGTTGGCCACACCTTCGGGATTTGCTGCATATATGCAGCAGCCCCACTACCACCTGGTGCAACACTAGGGGGGCCAAGATGGTGGGTGGGGGTGAAGAAATACGGTGCCAGGAGGGGCCCTGGGCTACAGGGGCAAGTGAGAAGGCAGTGAGGGTTTAGGGGCACCGATGGGTAGGAGATTCAGCTCTGTGGCACCCAGAAGTGTGCCGCTGTAATGTACTAACATAAAATGTATTGTAAACTGATGCCCCTGCTGTATGGTAACTGTCCAAGATAGTCTAGGAGCCTCCCAGTCACACTGTGTACATAGTCCCCAGTTCTATAGTGCCCTGCCGCCAATCTCCGATCTTCCCCATGTAAGTAGTCAAAAGTGCACCTGTGGTCTAGCACCCCCGGTCCCTGATCACACTGTAAAAAAACTGCAAAAATAATCTCTGGTGGTCTAGTGGACCTCCTACCTTCCCCACCCCATCAGGCATTGCCAAACTACCCCTTCCCCCCGATCCTGTGACTGGAACTGCCCTCCGCACACCACCATGGCCAGCCACAGAATGCGTTGTCACTGTGCGCATATCATATACAGTATATAGCAGCGGTACTCACACCGCAGCTCGCGAGCCACAAGCAGCTCTTTTACACTTCTAGCGGCTCCTACAATGCCATAATACTGACACATATATACAGCTCTTTACATGCCACCTAATCGGTAGCACAGAATCAAATGAAATTAACAACAAACCGCTTAGCGCTATCAATGTCATCATAGTAGCGCTAAATGGGAGCTGTTACTTTCATTGTTTCTTGGATTTTCGCCTGTGTGCATACTGCCTCCTCCATGTGTGCTAACTCTCCACATTCAGTTGCTTGTGTGTGTTGTCAGTTTTGAAAGAAGTCAAGACATAAGTGGCAGAAGGATCCAAAGAGAGAAACAGAAAGTGAGTTAACATGAAAGTTAAAATAACTGCGATTTGTGGTTTGCTGTCAGCTTCTCTAACTGCCACTTACAGTACATGTGGTGCCCTTGAGCGCGAGCAGAACATCTGCTCATTGGGAACGGGGTGGAAACTGACAAGGAAGGTAGCTGAACAGGGGACTGGACAAAAAATGTGTCCTGTTAGCCAGCCGTGGAATTTCTTTACAAGCCGCCTGATCAGTAGCACACAATTTCACTTCTGCTTGCAATCAAATGAAATTAACAGTAAACTGCTTAGTGCTATCAATGTCAGCACAGTAGCACTAAATAGGAGCTGTTAATTTCATTGCATTACTGATGAATTGTAAATTTGAGAGAGCAACGCATTATTAACATTCCTGTCCACAAGCAGTATTGGTGAACCTAGCATCCAAGACCAAACAGTGAGGAATTTGAATTATTAATCAAGGTACTGAGGGGGAGCCTAGTAAAGTAACCTGCATCCATGATCGAACAGCAAGGAATCTGAATTATTAATCAAGGTACTGAGGGGGAGCCTAGTAATGTAACCTGCATCCACGATCGAATGTGTGGAATCTTAATTAAATTCAGGTAATGAGCAACTGTTGTGGCTATGTGGTAGATTAGTGTTTGCTCGATCAAAAGTGAGGAATGCATTTTTTCAATTAATTTACTGAGCTACTGCTGTGGCTATGGCTGTGGGGTAGAATAAATACAGCACTAAAGAGCTCACCGCATTTATTTGTTGCTCCTGTTGGTTCACAATCTCGCTAGTGCCTATTAAGCTCGCATTAATCTCGTTGCTCAGTTCTTCACGGTTGATTGCTGGATGCTCCAGAGGTTCTCGCGGTGCCCTCCACTGAACAGCTCTTAAACCTCATTGTCTTTCTCGCTTTTTTAAGTCCTTCACGGTGGAATGCCCGATGCTGTGGAGGTTCTCTCAGTACTCCCGTTTTACGTCATTTGCAATGTATATTCCATGGACTGATCATGGGGAAAAGGAGAGCTAACAGTATTAAACTACAGGTACATAATGTTTATTTAATTTTTATTTAAATTTAAGCTTAATATTTTTTTAATTAAGATATGGGACTACTCTAGGGGCAGACTCCGTGGGAGGATCGCCGGAGGAATGATCAAGTCTGAAGGAGAGGGGTGAGAGGATAGTAAGGTGGGATAAAAAAGATATGGGACTAACAAATGTACCTCATTGTAATTATTTATCTCTCTGCAGTTTTCTCTGATAACACTTCGGCAACAAGGTGCCATATCTCAAAGCAGGTACTGTCAGAACTTGTGTGGTGGTGGTGTGGGGGTGGTCACTGGTGAGGGGGTGTGGTTTTATATTTTAAATTAATTTTATTAATTTGGTGCTCCAGTGCATGGATTCTGTTACTTGTTCACTTGGTGTAGATTGCGACGTGTGTGTGTGTGTGGGGGAAGGGGGGTCACTGGTGTGGTGGTGTTGTTTTTACTATTTTGTTAAATTACATGGCTTTTGTTATTGTTATTGTTCTTGCTCACTATGTGGTGGTTTCTGTTCTTTATTTTATAAATTCTGAGATACATATTGGTGTGGTTCTGGTGGGGGCACTGATCTGGTGTTTAATATTTTATAAAACAGATGGTAATCCACATGATAATTTTCATGTGTTACAAAAGTGAATACCATAGAATGGCCAGCTGCAAGAAAAGAAAGTATGAGGAAGAATACAGAAGCTTCAGGAAGGAGTGGGAGACAGAAATTTTTTTTGTGTGCAAGCTTGATTTCGGTACTGCCAAATGCTGTGTACATGGGTTGTGGCTCCTGAGCCAAGTGAAGTAGCACATTTGGCTCCAAGGCTTAATATGAGTGAGTATCACTGGTATACAGTATGCGCATAACACATTCTGCGGCTGGCCATAGTGGTGTGTGGAGGGAACTGCTGGTCGCAAGATCAGAGCACTGAATGGTGGCGGGGTGGTTTGACAATGCCTGATGGGGTGGGGAGGGTGGGAGGTCCACTAGACCTTCAGGGATTATTTTTGCAATATTTTCAGTGTAATTGGGGACCAGGGGAGGGGGTGCTAGAGCACAGGGCACTTTTGACCACTTACACTGGGAAGATCGAAGATTGGTGGTGGGGGGGACACTACATGACTGGGGATTATGTGCACAGTGTGCCGGGGGGAGGGACGCTAGACTATCGGGACAGTTACTGTACAGTAGGTGCACCAGTTTACAATACATTTTATGTTGGCACATTACAATGGCACACAGATGGGTGCCACTTACCTGAATCTCCTGCCCATCTGTGCCCCTACACCACTGCTGCCTCCTCCCATATGGTCTTTGTGTGCCCCTACTTTCCCCTGAACTACCCCATACTCCCCTGTTCATTTTGCTAACATGCACCCCTACTCTGATTTTGAATTTTCATGCGGCTTTACCAATGTAAAATGCATTATAACTGCATTATGCCAAGTATATTACAGTGCTGGTGGAACACTTGTTCAAATCCCTAATTCAGAAAAAGTACAGTTAAGTAAGAACTTACTGTAACAGTAGATCTTCGAGAGGTGCTCTTGCAGCAGGTAACACCGGTAAGACTGAAGCCACCAGGTGCAAAAACCCCATGGAAAACTTTTAGCTGGCAGTTGATAGCAGGGGACTATCCCCACTGATGTCAGAATGCTGACATTTGCCTATGCTATAAATCGAGCGGTCCCCCAGACCTACCTCAGTTCTCCAGCTGAGGAGCTTGGCACACAAAATGAGTAAAGGAGAAGCAAGGCAATTCCTCAGAGCTGAGGAAAGGAATAACAAATGCAAAGGAGAAGTAGCAACAGGGGAAGGAGGGAGGGAAAGCAGCGCCTGCTGCAAGAGCTCCTCTCGATCTACTGTTACAGTAAGTTCTTACGTAACTGCACTATCTCACTTCAAGGGGGCTCTTGCATCAGGCAATACTGGTAGGACTGAGTCCCAAGCAGTACTGGAACTGACCAAAAGTTAGCCGAGAGGAGACAAACAGGCAACAGAAGGCAGTTCAAGAAAGAAGGCCCTGAAGGACAGCCAGGCCGAAAATGGCCCTATGCCTGGAATCAATGAACGTATAAGTGATCAGTCTTGCAAACCGGTTGGGTACGATTTGTGTAATAATGCAGCACCCTGTCAACATCCAAGGTATGCAATAAGGCCCCCCTCCCCCCCCCCGATTAGAATATTCAGGGAAATAAACAGGTAGGTGGATAGACTGACTTTGAGTGAACTCAGACACCACCTTAGGAAGAAACTTAGGATCAGTACGCGAAGATACCCTGTGTTTGTGAAAAACTAAGTTAGGCTCTTTATACATCAGAGCCTGAAGCTCAGAAATCCTCTGAGCTGAGGTAACGGCAATGAAACATAACGCTTTCCATGACAGAAAGTGCAGCTCGCAACTTGCAGCCGGCTCAAAGGGAGGCAGAGTTAATTTTTTCTCACATGAAAAGAAGGTCCCATGGAGGAACAGGGTCCCGAATGGCAGGTTTCAAATGTAGGATACCCCACAAGAACGTGCAGGATACCTCCAGCTGGGCAACAGTTTTGTCCTCAATAGGAGCATGGTATGCAGAGATGGCGGAAAGGTGCACCTCAAGTGAAGAGTACCCCAGACCACAGTTTGAGAGGGAAAGGAGGTACTTCAGAATCAGATTCACCGGGCAGGTGAAGGGATCCAGGTGATGAGTGGCGGCCCATATTGAGACGCGATTGCAGTTCATGGCATAGATGGCTCTCGTGGAGGGTTTCCTGGCAGCCACCAAGACATATATGTGTGTATATATATATATATATATATATATATATCTATATATCTATATCTATATATATAGATATATATATATTTATTTATTTAGAGTTTTACCAGGAAGGCATACTGAGCAGTGTACCACTCGATTCCAGATGCGCCCTGGGGGAATAGGGATAGGCAGGATACAGTAATAGTAGAATTTACACATGTACATGTTCAGTTGCAATCATATTAGAGTAGTCAAAATCCTTATATACAAATAGCAAATATACAGACAGGATTGGTACAGGTAAGGAACAACATGCACTGAATTATGTATATACCCGCAACCAACATCACACAATAAGCAGGGTTGTCAACAATAGGGAGAAAACAGTGGAGACAAATAACGACTGTCAACAAGGTTGCAAAGGGATTCAGTGGGGCAGGATGCAAGAGCAAGTGGTGAAGGAATTGAGTCTTAAGAAGAGCATTACGGTGTGGGCCGGTGGCGGCTCCACATCGGGCCGAAGGAGTCTCCATAATTTGGGCATCCTGAAGCTGAAAAGCAGCCTGTTTAGACCTGGTGGACCTGTACGGGATGAGAAGTAGCCAAGAATCAATGTTCCTGAGTGAGTAGGCTGGGGGGCGAAGAACATTCAGGGAGGACGCCAGGTAGGAGGGGAGGGACTGCGACCCGAATTTTGCAGCGTTTCTAGCACAGTGTTGCAATCTCCGATTGTGGAGAGAGGGGAGATCCAAGGACTGGTAAATTAACCAGCCTGGGAGTGGGTCCCAGGGTGGTAGCCTGGGTAAAACATTGGCTGGACAACAGGACACAGAAGGTAATTGTAAATGGAGTCCACTCTGAAGAAAGGGCGGTTGCTAGTGGGGTACCGCAGGGTTCAGTATTGGGTCCAGTCCTTTTAATGTCTTCATCAGTGACATTGCAGAGGGACTGAAGGAAAGTATGCCTTTTGCAGATGACACAAAGATCTGCAACAGGGTTGATACACAAGGAGGCGTGGAAAGGATGAAAAGGGACTTGGCAAAGTTGGAGGAATGGTCAGGCGTATGGCAGCTAGGATTCAATGCAAAAAGTGCAAAATAATGCACCTGGGAAACAAGAACCCAGGGAAGAATACACAATGGGTGGGAGGTAGTAACAACAACAAAACAGGAAAGGGACCTGGGGGTAATCATATCAGATGACCTTAAGGTTAGCAAGCAATGTGAAGAAGGCAGTAGGGAGGGCGGGGGTATACTGGGATGTAGGGAGAGGCATCAGCAGCAGAAAACAGGAAGTTGTTATCCCTCTGTACAGACAGTTGGTGAGACCCCATCTGGAATACTGTGTCCAGTTCTGGAGACCCCATCTCCATAAGGACATAGACAGGATAGAGGCAGTCCAGAGGAGGGCACTAAAATGGTGCAGGGTCTGCAAGAGAAGCCGTATGAGGAGAGACTAAAGGAGCTTAATATGTATACCCCTGAGGAAAGAAGGGAGGGGACATGATAGAAACTTTCAAGTACCTCAAGGGAATCAACAAAGTCCAAGAGGGTAGCATCTTTCAGAAAAGAGACTTGCAAGAACAAGGGACACAATTTAAAAGATAGAAGGAGGAGCGGTTCAGGGGCAATGTGAGGAAGTATTATTTCACAGAGGGTAGTGGATGCATTTGAACAGCCTTCCTGAGGAAGTTGTGGGGTCTAAAACTGTGGGAGAATTCAAGAATGCATGGGACAGACATAAGGCAATTCTTGTGGGGGGCAGGAAGATAAAGGCTGTTGGTTAACTAGGATCTGCGGCCTATCCTGTAGGTAGGGAAATGGGCAGACTAGATGGGCCTAGTGGTCCTTATCTGCCATCAAAGTCTATGTTTCTATGTTTGGTAGAGGTCACAGTGATGTGTACTAGAAGGGCAGTCCAGGGAGAACTGGCAGAAGGAGTTGAAGAGAGGGTCTAGTCTGGACAGGGAGGTTTGAGGGGCTGCACCGTAGACTACATCACCGTAGTCCATTATTGGGAGGATCACCTTTTGAACGATAGCCAGTCGCGTTGGTAGGGAGATGCAACTTTTGTTACGGTATAATGCGCCTAACATTGGGTGTAGCTTCTTATATATAGCATCAATATGCGCAGTGAAGTCAAGATGCTGGTCTAACCAGACCCCTAGGTATCTGTAGGAAGTGCAGACCTCCAGAGGGGAGCCTTCTAATGTGTGGAAAGTGGGGGAGGCAGGAAGGCGGGGCAGTTTGGCCCGACAGCCGAAAGTTAGGGAAACAGTTGTTTAGGGTTTATAAATAGTCGATTTGAACGGAACCAACGTTAGATGGAGTCAAAATCCTCCTGCAGGCAGGCTGCCACAGCAGTGGGGAATGAGCCAGAGGCAAACAGCACCGTGTCGTCTGCATACATGTGGATAGATGTATGAGGGCAGGCTGCAGGCAGATCATTGAGGAAAATAGAGAACAACAAAGGGCCAAGGGCAGATCCTTGGGGGACCCCACTGGTAACAGGGAGTGAGGTGGAGATAGCAGAGTCAATACGGACAGACTGGGACCCACCTGCCAAGTACGACTGGAACCAGTTGGTGGCAGGCTCACTCAGTCCAGCTTGGGTGAGTTTGGACAGTAACAGGGCATGAGAGACCATGTCAAAAGCCTTAGCCAGGTCTATGAAGACAGCCACAGTTATCTCCCCTTTATCCATGCCCGTGAGGATGGTGTTGGTGAGACGAAGGAGAGAGGTGGTGGTGGAGTGATATTTTTCTAAACCCGGCCTGGTAAGGGGTGAAGAAGGAGATGGAGTCGAGGTAGTGGGAGAGCTGGGCTAGTACAAGGTGCTCCTGTATTTTGGTTAGGATGGGGAGCAGTGATATAGGACAGTAGTTGCATGGGGAGGAAGGGTCACCTCCTTTGGCGAGGGGTAATACTGTGGTTTGTTTCCATATTGTAGGGACAGAACTGAGTCTGAAAGACAGGCTATAGAGAGCAGCTAGAGGGTTGGCTATGGCTGGGGCAGAAAGAAGGAGCATTTTGGAGTCAAGGCCCGAAGGGCATTTACCTTTGGATGGATTTAGTGACTGAAGTATTTTTAGTACCTCAGCGGGTGTAACCGGGGGAAGCAAGAAAAAGGCAGGTGAGGAGACATTAAGGTGAACAAGGGGAGGGAGTGAGGGGTGAGAGTAGAGTAGAGAGGACGTAGTGTTGGTGAAATATGAGTTAAACTCTGTGGCAACAGTGCATGCAGCAGTGATGATACTTCCATCTATATTGAGTGTGGGAGTAGGGGTTGAGGCGAGTGGGGTGAGTAGGATTTAATTGATTTCCAGAATTGAGCTGGGCGAGAAAAGTTATTGTTGAAAGCAGACTTGAAATAATTAGATTTGGCCTGTCGTATGAGTCTTGTGCAGGCATTCTTTAGTGAGCGGTAGTGTTGCAGAGCCGTTTGAGTTCCCGTTGCCTTGAAGGTTTTCCAGGCCGGTCCCTGATTAGTAGTTGTTCCAAGAGGTTTGCGGTTACCCAAGGTAGGTGGGATCCTCTTACTCTGTATCTTCTGAGAGGCGCGTGGTAGTCCCAGATAGCCAGGAAGTTGGTCGTGAAGAATTTGAGGGCCTCATCCATGGAGGGAACCCTAGGGATGTAGGACCAATCAATGCTGGTGAGGTCATTTAGGAGTGCGGTCAGGTCAAGGGATTTGTAAGCTCTGCTGTACAATGTGCGGGGGTGGGGGGCCTTAGGTCTGAATATTTTCCACACCAAATAAATCATGTGGTGATCGCTGAGGGTGTCCGGTAGTAGGCCAGCGTTAATTATACGATGTGGGTGTGTGGTAAGGGCCCAATCCAGTAGAGTATGCTTCTTGGATTTGTGGTTTAGGCGAGTGGGTTCCATTATTTGTTGGGACAGGTTTAGAGCATTTATTTGACAGCAACCCTGGAAGAAACCTCAAAGCGGCTGATAGCTAAGTCTGCAGGAGCCACGCTTGGAGATACAGAGACTTTGAGGTCTGGATGAACCAGGGTGCCCTGCTCCTGCGAGAGCACGCCAGTGAACAGGGGCAAGAGAAATGAAAATGACGTACCTACCGTAATTCTGATCTTTCTGTGTATCTTCACCATTCATCACTTTTGGGTACTGGCCGGAGGTCATGACCCCTTGGGAGGCCTTTTTTTTTTTTTTTTTGGATGGGCGTCGGCGGGCCTGTCGCTGCCTCTCGGGGCCGACACACTGCGTGCGGCCGCGGGTTGCCCATTAGGTGCTGTCGACTCCGCCATCCACAGTTCTGAGTCACCGTGAGGTGAGAAAGAGGGTTGGGAGGGTGGGACAAGGAAGTCCAAGGGACAGACAAAGGAAAGATATATAAACTAAAAGGAGAAATAAACGACTGAGAGAACAGAAAAAGTTTGAAAGACTAAGGGGATTGAGTAGGGGCCCCAATCTCTGGAAGTAGAAAAGAGGAGGGAGGGTGGGTTAAGGATTTTAGAATAAAGATGAGAGTGAGGGGGGAAAACTGGAAAATATACCCTGGAATCTTGACCTGTTTCCAGATTGTATAGGAACTGCGAAGGAGTAGCCAAGAGGCTAACTACCAGAATTCATGGCACAGAATCACTGCCAATAACTCCAACAAAAGCAGAATCAGCTATTCTGGAAGAAAACACAGGATACAGGGATATCTCCCCCCCTCAAAAGGAAATTTTGGGTGTAAGAAACCTAGTTTCTTAAATTAATTGAGGTTATGTCTAAGGACAAGGAAATCGAAGGATCGACGGGGAGAAGGAAAGAAAGAAGGGCAACTGACAACTCCCACCCCACAGGGAGTGGAGCCAAAGCACTGAAGAAGGAGTGCTCCCCTAACCACTCTCCCCCAAGAAGAATTATCCCCCTATGTGCCCAAAGTTATCCCACAGCTGACTGACAGAAAGAAGAGGAACAAGGGAGAGGGCAGAAAGGGAGGGGGACCCAGAGATTGAGGCCCAAGGGGGATGGAGGGTGGGATTGTGATGAATGGTGAAGAGACACAGAAAGATCAGAATTTATGGTATGTATGTAATTTTCATATCTTGTCTATGTCAATCTTCACCATTCATCATCTTTGGGTGAGTGCCGAGCCCCCCCCCGAAGGGGGCTTAAACCCTAACGGACTGATTCCTTTAGCTCTCAGTGGGTGACACACTAAAAGGGAGAACCTTCACGGGTCTGGAGAGGCCCGAGAGTGGGGAGAGTGAGACGGGAACCCCCCCGGAGGGGGTAGGAAGTTGCCCCAACAGATGCCGTCTCCCTACGGGAGAAAAGATAGGTTCTCTGGTGAGCGGAGTTAATCACCCTACGCCGGGCCAAGGGTGACAACCTGGAGAGACGCAGCCATGCCATCCACCTAGTGCAGATCGCTGTCCCTATGACCCTGGTAGCTACCTCAGTGGCATCATACAATGCCCTTGCTTGTGCCTTGCTAGCTCCAGGCCACGTGCAGAGAGTGCAATGGCTTGTCTGGTTTCCTCTGTGTCAGGCATCGAGGCTAGGAGTTGACCTAGCCTGGACCACAGGAACCTATCCTAGGTAGCTAAGTGGGCCTGATGTGCTGCAATAGAGAGCAGCAACCGTGCCGAGTAGAACGTCCTCCTTCCCAACCAATCAAAATCCATGGAATCTTGATCTGGGGGCCGGTCACGGCTAGGGGTGCGAAGCCCATCAGGAGTATCCAGTTCCATCAATCCTGACTGGGGATGAGGCATGGAACCTGGAGACTCCAGGGGGGCACAATACTGCTGGCAGAGATCCCTAGGGGCTGGGACTCCACAAACGGGTCTCTGCCAGGAACACAACGACACCTACCAAAAGGGAGCAGGCCAGGGGGGCACCACAAGGGTGTCCGCACTGAAATCGCCTAGAAAGGTGCATGCCGAGTGCTTTGGATTGTGTTGAGTGGGTGGGTTAATGTGCAGGTCCTCCAACATCCTCATGAGGAATCGCTGATACTCAGCAAGATCAACAGCTGGGGAGATGTGGACAGACGGCTCCTCTCCCCCAGAAGAGGGGGATAAGGAGTCAGAGGATCTCAAGTGTTCAGAAGCTGACTGCTTAGGGAGGCAGTATAGCGCAGTGGTTTAAGGCTCTGAGCTGCAAATCTGGAGACCTAGGTTTGAATCTCACAGCCCCCACTTACATACTGTGTGACCCTGAGCAAGTCACTTAACTTCCCTGTGCTCACAGGTCGCACCTGTAAACAAACTTTCAGCTTAGTGTGCTACTCCTGGTTAAACAATTGGAAAAAAAAAAGGGGGGGGGTTTAAAAAACCTGTCTGTCCATAGCCCTAACATAAGAGGGAAACTGAGCAGCCACCGCTCTGAACTGCTTCCAGGAGAGAAGACCACTAGGACCAAGAATACCCGGGAGCGCAAGAGAATGTGGCAGAGGAGTGGGGGCAGAGCCGACAACAGGAATCAGCTGACCTCCGCCTGGGCTAGGGAGCACACCAGGAGCCCTAAGGAAAGAAGGAGCTCTGGAAAACTCCACAGCTGACAGCTGATCAACCAAATTTGACCTGCCTAGGCTGCGCCCTGAAGAATCCCCCCCTGTGAGGTAACCAGGGCTGTGAAAGTCCAGCAGGACAGTCCCCTACCTCCAAAGAATGGGGCCCTCTCGAGGAAACTGAAAGGGAAGTGTGGAGATCCACACTACGACTTCTCCCAGAGCCCGGATGGGTTCCAGAAAAAGGCTGCTGCATGGATCCCATACTCCTCAACCCTTGGAAATCTGAAAGTGCCCTCCTCCTCGAGAGAGCCAGCCCAGGCAGCTGGAAGCCCTGGTCGGCCTCCAAAGGGGCTATCCAGGGAGCAGCACCTTCCCCTCCTGTGGGTGCTCTGATTGGCCCCAAGGTTGGGTGATCCAGGCACAGGCACACCACCTGAGGTGGTACCACCACTGAGAGGTCAGAGAACCCTCCAAGTCCAGGCTGCAGAGCAATGGTGGCCTGCACCACTGCCTGCAGGTCAGCACCCCTGACCCTGGACCCAGAAGCCACTGTCCACTCCTCAGAGGGGGGCTGGTTTCAGCCTGTCGAGGACACTACCAAGGTGTTCATGTGAGCAGCCAATTCCAAAGAGTCAGACCGCCTATCTGACTCAGAGTCCGATTCCCACTCCGAAGAGGTGGAGATCGAAGTTCTGTGCCAAACAGTGCATGGACACCCGCTACCATCACGACTGAAAAGGGCACCAGCTCTAGAGACTGCACCAGAGTCAGTGCCGACGTCCCCAACCGCACCTCGAATGGTGCAGGAAGAGGACACAGCCCCAACAATGGCAGCAGCCTCGGGGCCAGAGCCTATCATGGTGCCGCCCGACCCATAGCACCGCAAAGCGGCAAGGCAGAGACGCGCCGACAGCAGCTCAACAGCTCTTGGCACCGAGGTGCGAAACCCCACAGTGCCATGTCCTTGCTTGGAGCCGCAAGCGGCTCCAGAGCTGGACACAACGCTATGCTCAACCACGGCACCACGTATGGCGCCAGGGCGAGAGACAGTTGAGGACGGCGTCATAGAGCCTCCCACAGTGCCGCAAGCACCATCGGTGCTGCAAGCAGAGCCAAAGGCAGCAACAGTACCGTGTGATGGACCGGCGCCAACGACTGCGCCATCAGGGCCCACGGTGCCGTGAACGGCACCAAGGCCCAAGATGGCACCAACAGACAGCGTCGAGGATGGCGCCGACCCAGGCCTTCCAAGCCGAGGGTACGACACCGGAGGAGGCTTCGCCCCTGAAGGGGCGATTGCCAAGGCGGTGCCTCCCACCCGCCCCCAGAGAGGACAGACTGGGCCTCCAGACCACACAGAAGGGGCTTCTGCTACGGTTAGCTACAAGAAGCAGAAGCCCCTCCTCGGTCCATATAGAACCGGGACCCGGAGGAAAGGCTGAGGGAATGCGGCTTGGCCCGAGTGCGCGCCCGTCCCCCGAAAGTCGGCAGAGCTCGTCCAACTTTCCACGCGTGTTGTTCGATGACACGAAGGTTCATGGAGAAGCAGGCATCACACAAATCCATGTCATATAGCGGGCCAAGACACGCGTGGCAATGGTCATGTTGGTCAGTGACGGAATACTTATGGCCGTACGGGCACCGACGCATGGGGGGGGGGCCGTCTCGTCTTCATAGATTTCTTGCCCCCCCCCCGACCGTGACATGACCTATGGAGAAACAACACCAAAGAAGATCCGACGTCGTAAAATAAAATAAGGAACAGTCTTACCAGGCGATGTCGAGTGAAGCGAAACTGAACCGGCAGGAAAATGGAACCGGAGTCAACAAACTACAACACGGAGGCAACGAACTGCAATACAGAGTTGAAGGCTCCTTGAAAAGCAGCAGGCCTCTCAGAAGATTCTTAGCTACCTACGAGGTGCGACCTCGATGGCGGGAGAAGAACTGGCGGAAGGGCAGAGTCGACAACACCTAACAGCCAACCCGTGAGCGCCACGCAGTGTGTCAGCCTCGAGGGTGGTGCTGATGGTGCATCGACTCCGCCCATGCAGAAAAAAAAGAAGGAAAAAAGCTCCCACGGGGTCGTGACCTCCGACCAGAACCCAAAGGTGATGAATGGTGAAGACTGACACAGATAAGATCAAGGGGCCATGACATGAATTTGGAAGGTGGCAGGATAAGGGAAAATGTGAGGAAGTTTTTCTTCATGGAAAGGGTGGTACATGGATGGAATAGTTTGCCACAGGAGGTGGTGGGAGTGAACACAGTGGAGGGATTTAAACATTCATGGGACAGGCATAAGGAAACCCTAGAAGTGGGAAGGAGGGGAGAATGCCGTTCATCAAGTAGGGTCAGAGGCTGCAAACAAGGGTAGGTCTTACGGGCAGACTGGATGAGCCTAGCGGTCCCCATCTGCCAGCAATTTCTATGTTTCTAGGGTGTTAAATTACATTGCCCATATGGTCCAGTACCCAAACCAGCTCTGGGACCAAGTCCTTGAATCTGCCTGGGCTTTCCCAGAGGATGCCCTAAAACAGCAGATGCTGCAGTCTCGTAAAGTAGGTTCCAAAGTCAGCACCCACTTCCGTAGGGCTGCCTACGATACCGCAGATGCCTCAGCCAAGGTTGCTGCGGCAGGCATTTGCCTACATAGACACTCTTGTTTTGGGGTGTCCGGCTTTCCCCAGGATGTTCAATTGTCAGTCCTGAATGCCTCTTTTAGAGGCTACAAGTTGTTTGGCTCAGATGTGCAGGTCATACAGTCTCAACTGCAAGCTTCAGGCCACACTCTTTGATCCGTCCACTCCATGTACCATACCAACCAGCCAAAAAGCTGTCAGCGAGTGCCCTTTAGTCAGTCTATTCAGAGACCCAAGCCCCCAAGCAAGCCATGCCCACCACCTCCTCCACCAGGGAAAAAAAAAACAAAGGAGGAGGAGGAGGAGGAGGTGGGGCCCCTGCCGGTTCAGCCTGACACCCTGCCCAACCCCCCACCCCCAAGACAGGAGGCATTGGTAAGGGGTCACTTTCCCTATACTTGGACAATTGAGGAAAATCACCAGAAATGTCTAGGTACTGCAGATCACAGAAAGTGGCCACACTCTGGAACTTCTGGAGTGGCCTCCAGAAACCCCCCCAGTTCTGTCCTCTTACCCTCCAGATCACATTCCAGTGCTCTGGGAGGAAATTCACTCCTTGTTGCAAAAAAGGGCCATAGAACCCGTCCCAGAAACTCAACAGGGCTGAGGGCTCTATTCTTACTTCTTCTTGGTGCCCAAATGCACAGGAGATCTCGGGCCCATTCTAGACCTCCAGGAGCTAAATCTGTTCATCCAGTACAAAAAATTCCAGAAGGTAACACTCCAGGGTGTGCTGCCCCTTCTACACCAGGGAGATGGGATTTGCCCCCTCGACATGAAAGATGTCCTGCCTGTATATCCAGGTACATGCCTCCCAGAGACAGTATCTAAGGTTTCTTTTCCGAGGACACACTTCCAATTCCAAGCTTTGCCCTCTGGCTTGTCTTCGGCCTCTCGGTTGTTTACCAAATGCCTGGCAGTGGTGACAGCTGTTCTCAGGTGAGAGGGACTCTATGCCTTTCCCTACCTAGATGACTGGCTACTCAAAGCCCAGTCCAGGAAGCCCCTATTACAGACTCTGGAATATACCACCCACCTACTCCAGGATCTGGGCATCATGGTCAACCTGCCCAAGTCAGCTCTGACCCCCGTCAGCACTTCTAGTACACAGGGGCAGTCCTGGATATTTGTCAGGGCATGGCCTTTCTGCCCCAGGACCGGGTAGATCGCCTGATAGCTCGAGCCTGGCTGCAGTACAGCAGCCACTTTGTCTCAGCCAGAACCTTCCTCTGGCTCTTGGGTCTGATGGCTGTAGCAGTAATCACAGCGCCCCTAGTCGGGCTGCACATGAGGATCCCTCAATGGACACTGAGGGCCCAGTGGGACCAGTGTACTGACAACCTGGAAAGTACAGTTACGTAAGAACTTACCGTAACAGTAGATCTTCGAGAACAGCTCTTGCAGCAGGTTACACCATTAGGACTGAAGCCGTCAGGCGCCAGGACCTCACGGAAATTTTCTAGTTAGCAGTCTTCAGCGGGGACCGCCTCTGACATCAGTTCTGCCCCCGACGTCAGGTGTAGTACATAAGGAGGCGGTCCCCCCACAATCCCCAGTTCTCCCGCCAGAGACTCCCGGCCACTGGATGACATCAGAAGAGGAGACCGAGGATCCGCCACCAGATGGCCAAGACTAAACAACAGAACGTCCCATCTCGTAAGACGGATGTTTGGCTATGACCTACAGTACCTCCACAAGAAGGGGGATGGTGGGCGGGAGGGTACCTTCTGCAAGAGCTGTTCTCGAAGATCTACTGTTATGGTAAGTTCTGACATAACTGAACTATCTTACTTCGAGATACAGCTCTTGCAGCAGGTTATACCATTAGGACTGATTTCCAAGCAATAGTGGCAATCTTACGCCACAGGGAGGAGGAAAGTTAGAAGTCTCAATGCAACTTGAGCCTAGGACAGAAGTCCCTGATGGACGGCTAGGCCAAACCCTGCTCTTCGCCTTGAAGCAATGTCCAGGCTGTAATGCCTAATAAAGGTATGCACAGAGCTCCAAGTGGCTGCAGCGCAAATAGCTGAGGTGGAGACGTTCCTTTAACGCCGCAAAGGAAGTGGCCACCCCTCTTGTGGAATGACCCTTAATCGCGCCCGGTAAGGGTTTGTTACGCTTATCATAACAGAAAGTGATGCACTGGATGAGCCACCTCGAGAGGGACTGTTTAGAGACAGGAGCTCCTTTCATTCTAACAGCAAAGGACACAAACAGTTGATCCATCTTTCGAAATTGTTTGGTTCTGGTCAGGTAATATATGAGGCACCTGTGTACATCAAGGGTATGCAGGAGGGCTTCTCCTTGGTTGGTGTACCTTGGGAAATACACTGGTAAGTCGATATCCTGATTAAGGGTGAGGGCTAAAACCACCTTAGGCAGAAACTTTGGGTTTGTCCTCAGGGATACCCTATCCTGATGGAAAACTAAATAAGGCTCTTTGCACATTAGTGCATGCAATTGAAATCCTTCTTGCGAGTAACCCATAACTAAAATAACGTTTTCCACGACAGAAAGTGTAGCTCACAATCCATGACTGGTTCAAGGGTGGCAGCGTAAGCTGCTCCAGGACGAAGGGCAAATCCCAAGGAGGAATCAGATCCTTGATAGGTAGCCTAAGGTGGAGGACTCCCCTTAAAAAGGCACGAGTAGTGTCCAATTGGGCCACCATCCGATGGCCTGTGGGGGCACGGTAAGCCGAAATTGCACAAAGGTGCACCTTAATCGAGGAGTAAGCCAGTCCGGAATGAAAAAGGGAAAGCAGGTAATCGAGAACCAGCTTTTCAGGGCATTCTAATGGCGAGAAGCCGCGTGCTTGAGCCCACAAGCAAAATCTGCACCATTTAATGGCGTACGTCGCTTGGGTTGCCGGTTTTCTGGCGGCAGAGAGTACATCTGCCACTTCTTGCGAGACCCCGTATCGCAACATGGCTATGTCTCTAGGAGCCAAGCGTGCAGGTTCAAAGAACGTAAGTCTGGATGGACTAATGAACCCTCCTCCTGAGACAGCAGATGGGAGCGGATTGGCAAAGGAAGTGGAGGTTCCCCGGATAGCTGATGAAAAAGAGGGAACCAAATTTGTCGGGGCCAGAAAGGCGCTATCAAAATGAGCGTCACCTGCTCCCTGTGAAGTTTTAAGAGAACTCTCTGGATCAACGGGAAAGGAGGGAAGGCACAGAGGAATCTGCCCGCCCAGGAGAGGGACAACGCGTCTCACCAGAAAACACCAGGCCCTGGATCTAGCGAGCAAAAATTGGGCGGTTTTGCGTTGGATGGGGACGCGAAAAGGTTTAACTCTGGAGTGCCCCATCTGTGAAACAGATCCTCTGCCACCTCCTGTAGAAGTTCCCACTCGTGGGCTCTGGCCTGAGAGCGACTCAGACCGTCTGCGACAGTGTTGTCCACTCCCAGGACGTGTACTGCAATTAGGTTTGCGCCGTGTTGCACTACCCACTCCCACACTCTCATGACCTCCCTGCAAAGTGGGTAGGAGTGAGTGCCTCCTTGTTTGTTGAGGTAATATATCACCGCGGTATTGTCTGTTTGTAACAGGAGAGTTCCCGGTGGAATCTCTGACTGGAAGTCCTGTAGCGCGTAAAGTACTGCCCTCATCTCCAAAATGTTGATGTGGAGATGAGATTCCTGGGCTGTCCATATGCCCTGAGACCATATACCGTCTAGGTGTGCTCCCTACCCGAGACCTGAGGCGTCTGTGGAGAGAATCACAGTCGGAGACGGCGCTATGAAGGGGACCCGCGCGGAGAGATTCTCCGGATGTAGCCACCATTGCCAATCCCGAATCGCGGCATTCGTGATTCAAATTGGCTGCTGCAGATGGTCTTGCCTTTGGTCCCATTGCACCCTTAGCATCCACTGGGTTACCCGCATGTGAAGCCATGCCATCAGGACTGTTGCAATGGCTGCAGCCATATGTCCAAGCAGGCAAAGGACCAGTCTTGTTGGGACGGTCTTCCTCACCGACAGGTCCCTGATGAGGGATCTGATGTGTTCCGCTCTGTCTGAGGGAAGAAAGGCTTTCCCTCTGATGGTGTCCAGAACTGCTCCTATGAACTGCAGTTTCTGGGGCAGTACCAGGAGAGACTTCTCGTAATTGATGAGGATACCCAGTGATTGAAAAAGGGACTGGGTGCGATGAATGGCCGTCATCAGTGCCTCCTTGGAGGGAGCCATGAGAAGCCAATCGTCCAGGTATGGGAACATGTAGTGGCCTTGTCTCCTCAGAGATGCCTTCGACCACCATGCACTTTGTAAAAATGCGAGGTGCCGATGACAGCCTGAAAGGAAGCACTCAGAACTGATAATGGCGGCTCTGAAACACAAGGCGCGGGAACCTCCTGTGCGCTTGAGCAGTGGAATGTGCAGGTGGCGTCCTGCATGTCCAAAGGCAAAAGGCGTCCTGCTTCAGCATGGGGATTAGGCCCGGAAGGGTCACCATGCGGAAGCGTTTTTAAATGACCAATAGGTTGAGGTCGCTGAGGTCCAGGATTGGACTGAGGTCCCCTGTTTTCTTTGGAACCAGGAAGAAGTGCGAATAATACCCTAGCCCTCTCTGGTTCTCTGGAACGTGCTCTAAGGCTTCTTTCTCCAGCAGCACGAGCACTTCCTGCTGTATAAGCAGGGCGTGCTGACCCGAGTAACGGGATAGCAGGGGAGGTCTTGTAGGTGGGATGCCTACAAATTCTATATAGTGGCCTTTTTCGACCAATTGCAGCACCCACCTGTCGGTGGTGATCGACTGCCACCCTGGCAGGTGATGTGTGATGCGACCCCCGACCTTCATTTCCCGTTGATCCTGAGGAGGGCCGGGAAGGAGTCATGCTGTGGCAGCATTAGATCCCGCAGGCTGGGCCGACTTTGCGACTCGTTGGCCTCTGCCCGGGGATGATTTGGCCCGGGCCTTTCGGGTAAAGGAGCCCATCTGCTGTTGGCTGGAACGTGGTTGTTGCCTTTGCATCCGGCCACGAAAGCGACTCTGGTTCCTACGAAAGGAACTAGGTCAGGATCTGTACATGGCCTGGACAGATCTAACTACCTTCCCTGCGTCCTGAAGTTTGGTGATCACCCTCTCGGAGGCTTCACCAAAAAGGACTTCCCCATTTTAAGGGACGTCTAGGATGTTCTTCTGGACGTCTGGGGTAAAACCGGAGATGCGGAGCCAAGAGTGTCTCCGGAGACACACGCCTGAGGCTGCAGCTCTGGCCGAAGAGTCTGCAGAGTCGTATGCGGCTCTGAGCACCTGGGTCCCCACATCCAAACCCGTATAGAGGAGGTTTAAAACCTCCTCCTTTTGACCACCGTCGGGCATCTTCTCAACCAGGTCCTGTCCCTGTTCCCGCAGTGCGTTCTGGAATTGAACCATGTGGGTGAGGTAATTTAGAGACCTGATGGCGCAAGTCGCAGCCACGTATGTACGCCTACCCAGGACATCCAACTGCTTGGATTCCGGGTCCAGTGGCTGTGTGCTCAAGTGCTGAGGTCTCTGAGACCAGTCATGCGAGGCAGTGATGACCAGGGAATCGGCCAGAGGATGGTTTGACAGATACTGGTCCTCCCTCGGGGCCTTGTATAGGCGGTCAGCCTTCTTCGGCACTGCCGAAGTCGAATGAGGATGCTTCCACGCAGCCTTGGTGACGTCCGCAAAGGTGTCCACCAAGGATGGCACTACCACAGGCTTTGGGTCTTTCTGCCGAAGGTAGCGAGCAAGGCGTTGTCTCTCAGGGTCTAGATCTTCAGCATCCCACCCCATATTCTCCTGAATGTGCCTCATAATCTCCGCGAAAGAGGGATCATCCGGAGGAGACCTGGGTAGGTCGTGTGGGTCTGGGGAGGGAATGCTGATGGGAGAAGGAGATCTGGAACACCCTGAGGTGTCAGATCTGGAGTTCTCTGCAGATGTGGTGTACCGGCGTCGTCTAGGTCTCTTAGGGCTAGGTGACCCTGAAGTGGATCTTGAGGGAGGTCTTCTCCTATCTGAGGATCTGCCCCTAGGAGGAGGTGTTGGCTCCTTGGGGGTTGGTGACCATTCTACAGGCCCCTTGGGTGGGGAAGGGGGCGTAGGCAGTGAAGGAGTGGGTGGAGGCGGAGCCGTGGTAGGAGGAGGGTGCGTGGCAACCACATCCTTCTGATGGTGTCCCACCAGAAGGTAAAGAGCTCCTTTACCTCTGCCAAATTCAGGCCCGACGACGGGCCGGGCGCCGGTGGCGGGCGTCAGATCCCCGGGGGTCTCCCGCTCTGGGGAGGGTTCCCATGGGAGCCCAACGACTCCGGTGTCGCCCGCCTGGTCCTCGGGCTGAGTGGTGTCCTCCTCCGATGATTCCTTCCGACCGACATCAGCCTGGGAGTGCCTGTGATGCTTGGCTGACTTCGGGTCTGGTGTCCGTTTTAGGGACGTCAGGTCCTTAGTCTTACGTGGGACCGGGTCCGACCCACGCGGAGGCTGGGACACCGACCTGGCGTCGGAGTCCTGACGGCAGGAGAAAGATTTGTGGCACTCCCCAGACTTGGACGAGGCCTTAGAAGGAGTGGATGAAGCCGACAGCCTGGAAGTCTTGAGAGGCTGCAGGGAGGAGGAGCCGCTGGAGGATCTGACCTGAACTGGGGGAGGCTGAGATTGAGCCCTGGAAGGGGAGCGGTCTGACCGCGAGCCAGAGCTTCGGGAGTCCGAGGCCCTCGCTGGGGACCTGGGCCTTTCCTTCTCCTGGTGTTTTTCCCAGTGTTTGTGGGTCTTCCCTGATGACTCCCCCCTGGAGGAAGGTTCCCTAGCCATGGTCTTTAGCTTCTCCTCCAAGAGAAACGCTTGAAGGGCCTTCTGGCAGCGGATCCTGGTGCGACTGTTGAAGCTCTGACAGAAGGAGCAGGCCTTAGTGTCATGTTCCGGGCCTAGACAACGCACGCAGGCTGAATGAGGATCCTTGAAGGGGATCTGTTTGCCGCAGGCACACTTCGATGGGTGACCTTCCAGAGAGGTGTTTGGAGAGGATATCAGATGAATCCAAATTCGAGTAAGAAAGAGAGAATGTCGTAGTTCTGAGTCGTCGCATGCTAGAAAGTGACCGAGAGGCCGATGCTTGCGAAGTCGACGGCGGGAAAAGAGCTGGGGATTGTGGGGGGACTGCCTCCTTATGTACTACGCCTGACGTCAGGGGTGGGACCGACGTCGGAGGCTGTCCCCGCTGAAGACTGCTAGCTAGAAAATTTCCGTGGGGTCCTGGCGCCTGACAGCTTCAGTCCTAATGGTGTAACTTGCTGCAAGAGCTGTATCTCGAAGTAAGATCAGCCAGTCCTAGTCTCCTCTCCAATGAAGAAAGTTTTACTATGGTGGATGGAATCCAGCAACCTGTTAAAAGGGGGTTCCTATTCTCATTCCTTCTCCTCAGCAAATCCTCATAACCGGTGCCTCAGGGTTGGGGTGGGGAGCGCATCTAGGGGCCCCACCAAACACAAGGGACCTAGTCCCATCTGGAATCCTCTCTCCACATCAATATCCTGGAGATGTGGGACCTCGTGAAGAGCATGGAGGCCCTGGGACTGACACAACATGTAACATCATTAACGCACTCAAGCAGCCACACATTGGACTTAGTTTTTTCAATGGGTCTCAATATTATTGACCTCTGTGTTGATCCGGTGGTTTGGTAGGATCACAGCACCATGGGGTTCATGTTTAGCGGCCCCCCCAATGGTCTGGCCCCTGTAGAGATGGTCCAGTATCGCCCATTAAGAGGAGTTTCCTCTATGGGACTGTCGGTGGTGTTGGACCTATCAAGAGTGGGGGCAGCTTGTGCGATGGGGCCGGAGGAAGCATTGGTGGCCTATAATGGGGTGGTGACTGCAGCCTTTGACTCAATCACACCCATTCATGTCCGCCCCTTGCCTACTGGCCGGAGATCCCCTTGGTATGAAGAGGAACTCCAGAGCTTAAAGGCCAAGGTGAGGAGGTTAGAGAAATGCTGGAGGAGATGTAGCCGGATGGAGGACAAATTAGCCCTGAGGTCACATTATGTTGACTATCAGGGGGCAAACTCCCAAAAGAAGGCGGTGTTTCTGTCTAGGGAGACTGCTGTGGCGGGGATCAGACCAGCTCACCTCTTCCGTATGGTTGACAGACTTACATCCTGTCTGTCTTGGTGCAGGAGGTGCAGTTTCTAGCACTAGGTGCGAAGAGTTGGCTCTGTTCTTCGCCAACAAGGTGTCCTCTATCAGGGCTGAGGTCTCCTCGCGTATCTCTTGAAAGGGACGCAGTGTCTGGCCTAAGTTGTGCTGAAACACTCCTCCTGTCTGGGATGAGTTTGAGCTAGTTGAGATAGAAAAGGTGATGGGGATAATCTCAAAGCTGCGGCCTACACATTGTGATCTGGACCAAGGTCAGACCCTCCTTGTGGCTGAATGTTTGGACCTGATAGGACCTGTGGTTGCTAAGATTGACTGGAGTTCATTGAGGGTGGGATCTTCCCAGTGTCCCTGAAAGAAGCTCTGGTTAGACCCCTTTTAAAGAAGCCCTCTTTGGATCCAAACTGCCTCAGCAACTACAGGCCAGTCTCAAACCTCCCATTTTTAGGGAAGGTTATAAAGAAAATGGTGGCCGTTCAGCTTGAGAGACACCTCATATCTTCATCTACCTATGAGCCTTTCCAGTCTGGGTTCCGGGTGGGGCATAGTACGGAGACCACCCTGGTAAGGTGCTTAATAATCTCCTCATGGCGAGGGACAGGAGAGCTCATACCGTCTTGGTTCTTCTGGACTTCTCTGTGGCGTTTGACACTGTGGACCACGAGGTGCTGCTTGATCGCCTGTGGTTCTGTTGTGGCCTGTCCGACAATGTCATCAGCTGGTTCAGGTCATACTTGACAGACAGAGTACAGAGAGTGGAAATGGGACTTGTCTCATCTAGCCTGAAGCCTCTGAGCTGTGGAGTGCCACAGGGGTCGGTCTTGTCGCCCTTATTGTTCACGATGTACATGCTGCCATTGGGGGACATTATCAGGCAGTACGGGTTGGGTTTTCACTGCTATGCAGATAATACCCAACTGTACTTGTCCTGTGCACTTGATGTCCAGGTGTTGAACTCTGTATTTAACAGCTGCCTCAAGGAAATCCAGTCGTGGATGACTCAAAACTGGCTTACACTCAACCCAGACAAGATGAGGTACTGGTAGTGGAGCCGGATCGTTGTGAGGGGGGAATGAGAGGTTGTCCCCTAATCTAGTATTGGGGGGCGTTCCCCTTGTCCCTTCTATACAGGTGAAGGATTTGGGTGTGATCCTGGATGATGGCCTGACACTTGATGCTCAAGTGTCAGCCGTGGTCAAAAGTGTTTTTTATCATCTCAGGAAGATTGCCCAAATCCGAGCCCTGATCCTCCTGAGGACATGCCCACACTGGTGCATGCTTTCATAACTTCCAGGCTGGATTACTGTAACGCCCTGTACCTTGGGTTATCTGGAGGCAACCTCCACAGACTGCAGCTGGTGCAGAACGCGGCGGCAAGACTATTGACCAGGATAAAGAGGTGTGAGCATATTACCCCGGTCCACCGTGGACTGCACTGGTTGCCGGTCAGGTGGAGGATTGTCTTCAAGATAGGGCTCCTTACCTATAAGACCCTGCATGAAGGGGGTCCCGCCTATCTGCAAGATCTCCTTGACCCTTACTGTCCGGCCCAGATCCTCCGTTTCGCCGAGGGGGGCCTCCTGGGGGTTCCCAGGGTTAGGCTGCGGCATACAGGAGATAGAGCATTTGCAGAGGCCACACCAACCCTGTGGAACTCCTTGCCTGACTATTTAAGGAAGGCCCCATCGGCGGTAGCCTTTAAAAGGGGACTGAAAACATACTTATTCGAACTGGCCTTTATAATTTGAGTTTGTTGATAGAATGAAATTCTGTACTTATATCAATTTTATTATGTATGTTTGGTGATTTGAAATATTTTTGTATTGTAATTTTACTGTATTGTGCACACAGTCTTAGGAATTGGGTGCTTTATATAAATAAAAATATCTGTCTATCTATCTATCTATCTAGCTATCTATCTATCTTTATGCCTTGCAGGCCTTCCTGACTCAGCTATCCCGGGGTCTTCTGCTAGTACAGACAGACGTCAGTGTAGTGCACTACATTAACAAACAGGGAGGCACTCACTTATACCCTCTCTGCTGGGAAGCAATGAGAGTCTGGTATTGGGCTGTGGATCATAGTCTCGAACTGTCGGACGTCCATGTTCCAGGCATCCAAAACATCCTGGCGGACACCCTAAGCCGGTCGCAGTCAAAGGCGCATGAGTGGAACTTCTGACCTCAGTAGTGAAGACCTGTTCGACACGTGGGGTCATCCAGAGTTGGGCTTTTTTTGCTTCCCCACTAAACGCAAATTTGCCACATTTTTGCCCACTTGATCCAGGGCTTGGAGTTTTCTGGCAAGACGCAATGTCCTTCTCTTAGAAAGGGAGGTTTCTTTGTGCATTTCCTCACTTCCTCCTCCTTCAGATGGTCCTGATCAGTCTCCAGATGGAAGGGACCATGATGATCACTCTTTCTAGGATAGGCCGACGTTGGCATATGGCGTCGGAGTGGGGGGCCCCCTGGTAGATTGCTAGCTAGAAAAGTTTCTGCGTGGTCCAAGTGCCCAGCGAGTAGTTCCTTAGATGTAGCCTGCTGCAAGAGATCCCCTTGCAGATCTACTGTTACAATAAGTTCTTATGTACCTGTGCTGTATTTGACACGTATTAATTTGAGAAAGGAAGAACACCTATACTTTATATCCCACAAGAAAATCATGGTGACCAACAGAAGCAACTTTTTCTGAAAATGCACATTAAATTCAGATCACATCGAAAGGGTTTCAAAAATGCAGAAAATATCTGTTTTTGTCTGGCTCCCAAGTCCTGTCACTAAATCTCACCACTGACTGGGTACAGGTAAAGTTTTATTTTCTGTATTTAATGCCTTTCCGTACTTGTTTGCTGATAGAACTGGGTCATAAAAAAAATAACTTATTTTTCTTTTTGGTACCCCCTCCCAAATTAAAAAGGGCTCCTCCCTTCCTATTACCATTCTGGCCCAAGATGCACAGTATAACACAACCAGAGACAAAGCACAGCAGTGACATTAAGATGTAGGGGTTAGGTTTTCTTCTGACCCTTTTTGTTGAGCATTTATTTTTACCGCTTCTATTCCTGCTTCCTCTCTCAAGGTCAGCACAGCTACACCTTACCTCTGGCTGATAAAGCAGATAACTAGTTACCTCCATGGACTTCCTATACAGGAGGTTGCTCTACGATCTGCTAACAGGAAGTGCTCAAGCACTGGGCAGCAGTGGCAAAACCTCAAGGGTCCAAGAAAATCCCTTTCTTTTTTTTTTTAACTTAATTTTTATTGAGCAGATCATTATATCATTCTGGTATTCATTTCATAGCCATGCAGGACAGGTTAACACTGAACAGAGAACAGTTGTGCTACTGAACCACCATTAAGAAAGTAATTATCAGTAATTTTCAAGATGACAATTAATACCTGCTTTTCTTGTCCATTTCTTTATATTTTTATCTCTTTTCCTTTTTACAGTGTCCATATTTCCTATTCCCTGATGATGATAGTTCGGTCTTCAGTGGAATCATTTATATGATGGAGTTCTTTTCCCCCACCTCCATACGTTGAAGTCTGACCTTCCTGTTCCATTCTCTTTTCATATCTTCTGTTTTGTATTGTCCAATCAATGATAAACCTTTCATTAAACTTTGTACAAATTCTTGTAAACAATAAAATTAACCCGATTTAACTAAAAGAGAGTGTTTCTGTTTCCTTTATCATTCAACTTTTATATACTCCTCTTTTATGTTACAGGTAGCTAAGAGTATGTGCACTGGGAAATATCCCCTCCCCCCTCCATCTCTATTTCAGAGTTCCACAAGCTCCCAGAATCCACTCTCCTTTCTCCTCCCTTCGCCTCTAGCCCAATAGTTGTTCCAGTACTGGGTGTCCAGCCACCTCCTCAATATATGTATAGTAAGGCAGCCATCTCATATTAAATTTGTCTACCTGCAGTCTGATCTTCGCTGTGATTGCTTCCAGATTTTTAATTTTAGTAATGTTCGTTTTCCACTGGTCCATGGATAGGTTGTTGGCAGTTAGCCAGTTCTGTGTAATTACTTTTAATGTCGCCACAACCAGTAGGTAAAACAAGTTTTAGATGCAGCTCCTTTAGCTTCTTCTGGTGGCTTCCCTAGCACTAAGTTAATGAAGGTTAATGTGGAGGAAAATTTAAGTTTGTTTTTATTATTAGTCCTATTTGTGTCCAGAAGGACTGTGTGTGTTGGCAATCCCAGAAGATGTGATAAAATGTTCCCTTCTGCCCACAATTCTTCCAACATTTGTCAGAGTATGTTTTGTTGTAATGTTTGGATATCATGGGAGTGATAAAATACCTCCCGCAGATCTTCCGCCTGAATTCTCCCCAGGTAGCCACTGCTGTAGTTTTATGTATATCTCCCCATATCTTTGCCCACTCCTCGTCTCCTATCGGATGTTCCCATTCCATTTCCCATTTATTTTGAATACGATGGATGACTAATGTTCCCTTCCCTTCATGCAAGGATTTATACATTTGGGAGGTCAGGTGTCTGATATTTGAGTGGCGATTCTTCTCTTGTATTAACTGAATTTCCGGGACCGGGTCCTCCACCATTGCCAAGGGTCCTGAACCTGTCAATGTATAATGTCTGCACTGCAAATAGCAATAGAATTCCTGTTTTGGAATTTTGAAGTCTCTTTGCAGTGTTTCAGAGCTTCTGATCATATCCTCTTCTAGCAGCTGATGCAGGAATCTTAGGCCCTTTTTCTCCCAGCTTGCTAAACATCTGTCTGCAGTGTCAATTGGGAATCCTGGTAAGTGTCTAAAAGGGATGTGGGACCAAATCCTGAAGGAAAGCTCCCATACCTGTCTCGCTTTCAGCCAGACAGTCAACATGTGCCTGGTCCAGCGGTTTTTAATAGTTTTCAAATCTGCTGATAGAATTACCCACCGTAGAATATGGAGGGGGATTCATGGATGAGCTTTCTCCTCCAGGAGTTGCCACCCCCCTCTTTTAGGGGTGAATTATTTTGGCTATCTTCTGAAGTTGGGCTGCTATATAGTAGTTTTGGAGATTGGTGGTCACCCCTTCTGCTTGGCTTCTGATATTGTCCATAATTCTCGATTGCACGGTGGCGAATGGCGTTAGAGGCCCTAGCTCGCTTGTGATGACGACCATCTCGGCGTCAACTCTCAACCGCCTCAGTACCTTTTTACCAAGGAGGTGCAGCGTAACTAACCTAGAAGGGTAGCCTAACCTAAAAACTGGACATAAGATAGTCCAGATGACCCGTGTAAGAAGGGTCAACAAAGAAGTCTTCACGGCCTAAAGATTTGAGGGAGTGAAGACCAACAAGAGAGGTGAGCTCGGGGGAATGGAGGGTGGGCATGTGAATGAATGGTGGAGACTCGTCTTCCTGGACATAAGTCTCCACCACTCATTCACACTATTGGGAGAGTACCGAGCTAATAATCCCCCGAGAGGGTGGCAGGAGAGACCAAGAGCTCACATTTCATAAGATAGAAGTCCATTAAGGATGGCTCTGCCAAAAGAAGAATGTCATCTGGCATGGACACCTAGTGCATAATGCTTAGCGAAAGTATGCACTGAGCTCCAGGTGGCTGCATTGCAGATGTCTGCAATGGGCACGTTGCGGATTTCCGCTAGGGATGCCGCGACTGCTCTAGTAGAGTGGGCGTAAACTCTACCCTCCAACTTAACCTGCACCATGGAATAGCAGTGGCGGAGGAATGCCACTAGCCATGCTGAGATACATCTGATAGCGACAGGTTGACCCAGCCGGGTCTCACTGAAGGAAACGAACAGTTGCTGGGCTTTACGAAAATCCTTGGTTCTATCTAAATAGAAACGCAAGGCCCTCTTAACATCCAGGGAATGAAGAGAGCGTTCCCCTTCATTTTGGAAGTCCGCAAAATAAGAGGGAAGGACCAAAGGTTGGTTAAGATGAAATTCTGACACAACCTTAGGAAGAAACTTAGGATGAGTACGAAGGACTACCTTGTCCTCATGAAACACAGTGTACAGAGGATCTGTGACCAGGGCATGTATCTCGGAGACCCTGCGGGCTGAGGTAATGGCCACTAGGAAGGCAGTCTTCCAGGTGAGGAACTTTAGTTCACAGGTAGCTAGAGGCTCGAAAGGTTTCCGAGTGAGCATATCTAGCACAAGATTAATGTCCTAGGCTGCAACTGGACGTCTTGTAGGAGGTCTGGTATGCAGAATACCCTTAAGAAATCTCTTAACCATAGGTAACTGAGCCAGTGAAAGGGAAAAAAACAGCTCATGATACGCTGAAATGGCACTAAGGTGAACCTTAACTGTAGAGTACTGCAGACCTGAATTTGAGAGGTCCAAAAGGTACTCCAAAACTTTATCTGGTGGGCAGGAAAAGGTATTCAAACAGGACTTTGCACCAGAGTGGCAACTTCCACTTAGCTGTGTAAGTTTTCCGAGTGGCTGGCTTCCGTGCAGCCAGAAGGATATCCAAAACTCTTCGAGAGACATTGAACTGATTTACTTCTACCTCTTCAGGAGCCAAGCGTGAAGGTGAAGAGATCTCAGGTTGGGATGTACCGCCGGTCCCTGAGTTAAAAGGTTCATCTGCAGGGGAAGTGGTCTCAGAGGAACTGCCAACATACTGTTGAGTAGTGGAAACCACAGTTGTCGAGGCCAAAAGGGAGCAATGAGAATCATCTTGTCCCCCTGAGACTCGAACTTGAGGAGTACTCTCTGAATTAGAGGAAGAGGCGGAAAGGCGGAAAGAAAGCGTTTTGTCCACCGCAGCCTGAACGCATCCTGACAGAAAATGCCAGGCCCTGGATTGCGTTGAGTGGGGATGCAAAAAGGTCCAGGTCTGGAGTTCCCCACTCTTCGAATAGTGACTGAACTATGGTTGAGTCGAGAGACCACTCGTGAGGATCTGTCTCTGTTCTGCTGAGACGGTCTGCCAAGTCGTTCTGAACACCTGGCAGGTAGACCGCTGGAATTAGAGCCTTGTGCTCCAAGCACCATTCCCAGACCCTCATTGCTTCTCTGCATAAGGGGTAAGAATGAGCACCGCCCTGCTTGTTGATGTAATACATCACTGCTTTGTTGTCCGTTTGGAGGAGAATATTCTTGTGACAAAGAATGTCCTTCAATGCTCGGACTGCATAAAGGACGGCTCTCATTTCTAGGACATTTATGTGAAGCTGGGACTCGAGTTGAACCCACACACCCTGAGTGTGGAGAGCCTGACAGTGAGCTCCCCACCCCATTAGTGAGGCATCTGTGGTGATGGAGATCTGATGGTCCAGAGGAGCAAAGGGGCATCCTTCCAGGAGATTGTCCTCTTGAGACTACCAGGTGAGTGACCTCTTTAAAGGTTCCATCACCTTGATGAGATAGGACTGCAGATGAGTGGTTGGGGACCACTGAGTACTGAGCATCCACTGGGTGGTTCTCATGTGCAGACGAGCTAGAGGTACAGTGAACACTGAGGATGCCATGAGGCCTAGCATCCGTTGCATCGAGAGAGCTGTAACTGACCAGTTTTCTCCGATGTAACGGGCCATCTGAAGGATATTGTTCCTTCTGTCTTCTGGAAGAAAGGCCTTCACACAGGATGTGTCCAGAAGGGTCCCTATAAAAAGGAGCCTCTGGGAGGGCTGCAGTTGCGATTTCTTGAGGTTCAGCAGGACTCCCATGGACGTAAGAAGGCGAGAGGCCATCTCTATGGCATCCAGAGTCCCTTGCCTGGAAGGGCTTGCCAGAAGCCAATCGTCCTGATAAGGGAACACGTGTATTCTGAGTTTTCTGAGGTGCGCTGCGAGAACTGCACAACACTTTGTAAAAACCCGCGGCGCCGAGGATAACCCAAAGGGAAGGACTCTGAACTGATAATGTTGTCTCAGAGCCACAAACCTCAGGAATTTGTGATGCCTCGGGTGAATGGGAATGTGCTGGTAAGCATCCTGCATGTCTAGGGAGGCTAGCCAGTCGTGCTGATGAAGCAAGGGTAACAGGGTTCCCAGAGAAACCATTTTGAATTTCTCCTTGGGGGAGAAATTTGTTTAGCTTTCTGAGATCTAGAATGGGGCGCATTCCCCCAGATTTCTTCGGAACCAGAAAGTAATGAGAGTAGAACCCCGTGTTTCGTTGATGCAGCGGCACAAGTTCTACTGCCCTGTTGTTCAGAAGGCCCTGAATCTCGGCGGTGAGAAGGTCTGACTGAAAGATAGACAGTCTGGGCTGTCATTTGGGAGAACGATCCAGAGGGGTTTCCACAAGATTGAGTGAATACCCCTCGCAAATTATCCGAAGGACCCATTTGTCTGAGGTTATGGACTTCCACTGGCTGTAGGAGTGCATCAGCCGACCTCCCACCGGAGAGGAAAAGTCCACCTCGGGCAGTTGAGGTGGGACTTGGGCCGGCAACTCATAGGGGAGCGCTGGGCGCTTTGGGCCCTTGCGCTTTCTCTTGCACCTTCTTTTGAGGCTGGGCAGGTTGGTTCTTATGGAAACTTCCTCTGCCTCTGCCTCGAAAGGACTGACGGTTATGAAACTGCCGTTTACTGGCATGCCCTCGAGAGGGGGCAGGAGGGGTCTAGCCAACTTAATGGCTGACCTAGTCTTTGTGTAGCTTCTAGAGCTTGCTCAACCTGGAGGACCAAAAAAGATATACACCATCAAAGGGCAATGCCATTACCTGCTGTTGCGCATCATTCGTGAAACCTGAAGTGCGCAGCCAGGAATGGCGGCGGGTGCAAATACCAGCAGCTGCTGAACGGGAAGCGGAGTCGAAAGCGTCCATGGCTGCTTTAACCTGCTGGTTGTTAGATTCAATACCTCTGGTAATGGTTTGAAGAAGCTCTGGCTTTGAATCCAACTCCGTAAGAGCTTCAACCATTTGCTTGAGAGTGCCACAGGATATACTCGTACTGGGAAAAATAGCCTTGGTAACTGGCAATACGCATACTTAGGGTAGAAGCAGCAAAGACTCTCTTACCTAAGGTGTCTATCTTACGAGATTCCTTGTTAATAGGTCGAGCTGTAGTAGTTTGAGGAAGGACGACCTTATCATTCTCTACCAGGAGTACAATACGATCCGCAAAGGCTTGAGATGCCAAAATGGGACGATCCTTGGGGGCTGAATATTTTCTATCAATGGATTTAGCCACCGATGGGGAGAGAGCAGGATTATTCCATACCATTTGAGACAGCGTCTCGAAGGAAGGCTGAATCGGAGGAGTCAAATCCGTAGGGATCTCCGAAGCATGAAGGTATTGGAGTCTTAACAATTTCCCAGGATCGATGTCTGTAGTCTGGAGAAAGTGTGAAATCATATTCTTCAGCAGAGACTTAAATGACAGGTCCCGACCACAGGTTCTGCAGCAGTAAAGATCCTGCTTCATCTTCATCGCCCAGCCGAAGGTCTGGGTCAGGCTCAACGTCATCTCCTGACAGTCCAGGAAGGACTGCTTGGACAGGAAAGGGATGAAAAACAGAAGGAAGGAGGAAGCAGAGAAGAAGTCGCGAGCCCCGGTGCCGAGGGGGCACGGGCGCTGAGACGAGCGAGAGAGGAACCATGCGGCGCCGAAACAGCGGCGCAGAAGCCGCCCGGGCGCTAAGGATGGTGCCGACGGTGCCGCACGGCCACACGGGTGCCGCGGGCGACACTACAACCACACGGCACCACGGGCGACGCCGAGAAGCCACGCGGCACCGAGGACGGCTCCGCGAGGCCACACGGCGCGGAAGGCACTCCCAGAGAGCGAAAAACAGGTTTTGAAGGAAAAAGAGCAGGAGATAAGGGCATCAGTGTGGCCGCCTGCGCCGAAGCCATGTGAGGGGGGGAAACACCTAAGCATGGAGTTGACGGCACCGAAGAAGGTGCCGCTCGACCAGGAAAGTCCAACCGCCCTACCTGGTCGCCCAGAGAGGCCGAAGGCCCACGAGCGACCGGGCCAGGTAGCCGAACCAACCTCCGAGCCCATTGCTCCATAAGAGCGGCCCACTGATGAAACTGCTTATCTGAAGACCTACCTGCAGGTGGGTAGGACTCCGATGTCGAAGCCGTCAGCTACCAGAAGCAGATGTTGGCGACTCGAAGGAGGACGGCAACTAACCCGATAACCCGACGTCTCTGTGCGCAGACGTATCAGAGGGCGACCTCGAGTGATGCCTTCTCTTTTTAGACCTGTGGGCCGAAGAACAGCTCGAGGCTGAACGGTGCCAAGAATGCGACCGTCTGCTTTTATGCTTCCGTGGGAACCCCCCGTCCCTTGGACTGACCGTTGTCAGACCCCTCCTTCCGGAGAAGGCAGTGGACCGGACCCAGCCCGACTGACTGAACAGCTTTCATACGAAGTCTCCCTACCGTCACCTGACCTGCTCATGGTCGACTCCGTCAATGTAGGCTGAGACTTCTTTATTGTTTTTATTTAAAAATAAGAATAACCTTAAGTGATACTGTATCGAGATAACTACAAAATAATAAAAAACTGAAAACTATGCTGCTAGTTTGAAGTTTGACTCCCGACAGGCAAGCGTCGTCGTCACTGAAGCGCACTCGACGGCGGGAAAAAAGGTACTGAGGTGGTTGGAGAGTCGACGCCGAGATGGTCATTACCGCACGAGCTAGGGGCTCGCGACGCCATCTCCCCATGGCGCCTCACCTCCAGCAAAAGCTTGCCCCAATGGGTCATAGTGCCTCCGGCGCAGATCCCAATAGTGTGAATGAGTGGTGGAGACTTATGTCCAGGAAGATCTGTGAAAACGTGGGTGTAGTTATCTTTGAGCAAATTCCGAAGATCTTTCGGAATCCAAATGCCTAAGTAGTATACTTTATCCGTCACCCATTTAAAGCTAATAAGCTTTTTCACCTCCTGGGAAAGGTTTTGCTTTATAAGCAATACTTCACACTTGTGTCGGTTAATTTTAAATCCAGATATATTTTCATATTGCTCTAGTAACTTTAGGAAGGGGGCAATGATTTATCTGGGTTGTCCATATAAATTAGCAAATCATCTGCATATAGAGATGTTTTATAGATACTCGACCCTACAGCTATTCCCTGGATACTAGTCAATTTTTGTATAGTTGCTACCAGTGGCTCCAGGCTTAAGGCGAATAGCAGAGGCGACAGAGGGCACCACTGCCTAGATCCCATTTCTATGTTAAGACTATCAGATATTGTATCATTGACTTTGATTTTGGACTTTGGATGTCTATAGCATAATTTTACCCACTTCAAGAAGTCTTCCCAGATGCCCATATGTTCTAGTACGGATATCAAGTACATCCAGTTCAAGCGGTCGAAGGCTTTTTCCGCATCTAGAAATACGGCCAGGTGAGCCATATTGGTGGGACTGCTATAAGCCATGATATTTAGTAGTTTTCTAATATTATCTGTTAAGTGTCTGTTAGGAAGAAATTCTGTCTGGTCTATGTGTACTAGATATTCCATATAACTTTGTAATCTGAAGGCTAATAATTTTGTTAAGATTTTCATGTCTTGGTTTAATAAAGATATCGGTCTGTAATTCTCACATCTATCTCTCTGCTTCCCTGGCTTCGGTATAACCGTGATTAAAGCCACTGCCCGTGTGCTTGGCTGTTTATCTTCTGTCAGACAGTCATTAAAAACTCAGGCTAGAATGGGGGATACCATACCTCTTAGCTGTTTATAAAATTTGGAGCGAAATCTGTCTGATCCAGGAGACTTCCCTGTGGGCAGTGCCTTAATCACCTTATTAACATCCTGGGCCGTAGTTGGAGCATTTAATATTTTGGACATTTCAGTTGTTAATTTGGGTAATTGCAGATTTTGTAAAAATATTTTGGTGTTTTCCCTTACCTCTTCCTCATTTTTATCCTCTGTGTATAACTGCTTATAAAATTTTAGGAATTGTTGAGTGGTGTCCTTTGGTTTTGTCCATGGATTCCTTGGGTCATTTTTATTTATAATATGTGTGACTATTCTCTCTGCTTGGGCCTTCCACAGCCAGTAAGCTAACAGTCTTGTAGCCTTTCCCCCTACCTCCTAATATTTATGGCACATGAATCATAGCTTGCCCTCTACTTTTCCATTTTCTAGTTTACTCAGTTCCTCTCTTGTCTTAAGTAGTTCTTTATAGGTCTTAGTAGATAGTGGGTTTTGTTTGTGTAGCTTTTCTAAATCTGATATTTTCTTAGTTAGATTCTCATACATTGTGGTCCTTAATTTTCTTAATCCTGCTGAGTGACTAATTAACTCTCCTCGAACCACTGCTTTGACTGCTTCCCAAGTTGAGAGGCTGGAGCAGCCCAGCTGCCTGTTTAGTGACAATAAACTTCACTTTAGTGTCACTACTTCCTCTATTATTTCCCCTAGGTTTCTCACCAGAACTTTGCTACTCAAGAGGGAAACATTTAATCTCCTCAACGAATGTCTGTGGGCTCCATCTTTATCTGGATGGAGATGGGGGCATGATCAGACAGGGTAAAGTTGCCTATCAAGGAGTTTGTGACTCTATGTAAGTACTGGGATTGTCTATAAAAGGCATCTAACCGTGAGTATGCTTTCTGAGCTGGTGCAAAAAAGGTGCAGTCTCTTTCCTTTTCATGTTGGTTCCTCCATATATCACTTAACCCCTGTTCCCTTGTCAAATTGATTAGTATCTTTGTAGCTTTAATGTTCGTTGCTCTTACCCCTGATGATCTGTCTTGATGGCCATTACTTACTGTGTTGAAATCCCCTCCCAATATTATTTGTCCTGGTGGGTATCCTGCTATCTTTTGCAGGACCTTACTTAAGAATTCGTCTGTGTTTTAATTGGGCGCATAGATATTGATCAAGTGAAGCTGCAATCCCCTTAGTTCTCCCGTGATCCTCACAAATCGTCCTTTCATTCCTGTTTCCACTGATATGGAGGTCTCTTTTAATCAAAATTGCCACCCCCACTTTCCTGGGGTTAGGAGAGGCTGCGGACTCCACCCTACCCATCCCCTTCTAAGTTTTAGGTGCTCCGTCCCTGTCAAGTGGATCTCTTGCAAGAAGATTATGTCCCCCTTCAATCTTTTTAATTCCCCTAATAATCTAGTTCTCTTAATGGGAAAGTGGATGTCCTTTACATTATATGAAATTAGTTTAAAGTCTTCCATTGGCACAGGCAGGTTGTGTCCGTGGCCCTCCACCCTTATTCCTAATTTCCCCCTGTGCACACCTCCAACATCTGATATTATTCAAATTCGCCAAAAAAATAGGTTTGCACTCTATTACAAATAACATTCTGACTAATCTACTCCTATCACTAAGTGTCATGTTTATATACAGTTCAGAGTAGAACTATATGCAATAGAACAAATGTAAAGACAAGGCAGGTCAAAATTCTGAAGCTTAAACCTTAAGCGTCTTCCTAGGTTAAATTCCTACTTTTAGAAAGAAGGCAGAAAAAACAGAAAAAAAAAGAGAATTTCCCTCCTTCCCACGTAGCTGCCCATGTGGGCATGACATCCCTTCTCTGACCCGGGATAGCAACTGGTCAGGGGTATATACCCCTGTCAGATGAAAAAACAGAAGTCACCCACTGTGAGTATCACTTTGCAGGTTCAATAAAAGATGATCTTTCCCTCCTGACTTGACCTTTCCCTTTAATTTGGATTCCCCCTTTTATGTTTCTTCTCTCAGCCTCTGATGAGGAAGTCTTGATAAATAGAGCCAGGGGTGGGTCCATATGCAACCACTAAAAAATATTCCATGCCAACCCCACCTTCTCCTTTCTGCTAGTTTGATATTAGGCCAATAACTAATCTATATGGCTCATGGAACAATTAAGTTCTGTGTCTCCAGAGCCCCATAAAATTCTTCCGTTTCTCAAATTATGTCTAATCCCTTTTTATTCGGGTTTAGTGATTATTTTCTGTTAAGTCGATTGATCCTTTTTTCATTCCTGGGTTTATTTCATCTTTCTATCAAGCCCTCTCTCAACCCTGCCGTAAGGCACGATATTCTGTACCAGACTCTTAAATCCCCATCTATGTCTCTGCAACTTGTTGGGGATACTCTTGGTTATATACCCTTCCCTTGAACACACCAATCAACTTAATTTATTCATTAGTGCATTCCATTTGCTTCTGAAGTCATTTAACATACTGCTATACTGTTAGTAAAGTCTCTTTATGTTCTCTAGCGCACTCTGCATTCTGGAGATCATCTGAAGTCTCTTCCATCCTTGCAGTCCCAGTCCCATGAATCTTTTTATCTCCTGCTCACATCCCTGAGTGGTGCACTAGTTTGTTTAGGTCCCTTGCTAATCCTTTCAGTAAGGTGTCCGGCAGGTCCCTTCCGGTTTTTCCCCCTGCAACAGACCCACTCTCATGGAGTAATTTATGTTTCAGTCTTTCCATCTCCAGATCTGGTATCGGAATTCTCCATTCCTGCAAAAGGGAAGCTACTTCCACTAGCGAAGTAAATATCTTCATGCCTTCAGACTTTCAATTTCACTGGAAAGTTACGCTGCACCTTAAAACACTTCTTTTCTTTTATACTTTTGATGACTCCTCATATTCTTTGTCTCTCTGCTTGCAAGGATGGAGAAAAATCATGGTTGAAGTAAATCTGTTGTTCTTGGTAGTTAATCTCTTTTTGCCTCCATGCTTCCTACAAAATTTGGTCCTTTGCCTGATAGTAGACATCTGCACCACTATTGATCTTCGCCTGGTGGTGGAATTTGTCGGTCGAGGGCCTAGTGAGTGATGGGCCCTGTCCATCTCATAGTGGAAGTCGGATGGGAAAGACAATGCAGTGCGGAGGAGATACTGTGCGAAGTCTATCACTGAGGGGAACCCCTCCTCCGCTCCCTCTGGTACACAGTGCAATCTGAAATTGTTCAGTCTCGCTTGGTTTTCTATATCTTCCATCTGAGCTCTCCACTGCCTTTTCTGCTTCAGCAAATACAGAAGGAGTCGATCTGATGAATCTTGTGTCTCTCTCCCACCTCTGAGATTTTACTTATATCGTCAGATACCTGTTTGTCTAGGTGCTGTAGGTCTTGTCTTAGGTCTGCCACCGAGAAATAGAAATTACGTACTTACCGTAATTATGATCTTTCTGTGTATCTTCACCATTCATCACAGATGGGTACTGGCCGGAGGTCAGGACCCCGCGGGAGTCTTTTTTTTTTTTTAAAAAGGATAGGCGAAGCCGACGCAGCATCGGCACCGCCCTCGAGGTCGACGTACTATGTGGCGCTCGGGATTAGCCGTTAGCTGTGTCGACTCCGCCTGACTACCAGTTCTGAGTCGCGGAGAGGTAAGAGGAAGGATGGAGGGTGGGACAAGAGAGTCCAAGGACAGAAAAAGGAGGAAGAACTGAACCAAAAGGAGAAATAACGACTGAGAGGACAGCAGAGGAGAGATGAGACTAAAGGGTTGGGTAGGGGCCCCACAATCTCTGGAAGCGGAAGAAGGGAGGGAAGGAGGAGAAAATTTAGGAGAGAGTGAGAGGTAACAAGGATCCAGGACCCTTGTCCGTCACCAGACTGTATAGGAACTGCAAGGAGTAGCAAAGCTTTCTTGCCAGAATTCAAGGCACAGAATATGTGGCAATACCCCAAAGCAGAGTCGGCTATACTGGAGAAGGACAGGGTACAGGATTAGTACTCTCTCTGTACGATTTGGTGAAAAAAAGAGGTTCCCTTTTTTTTTTTTGAAACAGTTGGAGGACAGGAGGAGCGCAACAACTCCCCACCCTGAAAGGGTGGAGATATGTAATAGAGAAGGAATGCCACTCGATCTGTACCCTTTTAAAGGGAAGAATTGCACCCCTGTGTGTCCCTACTTGCCCTGCTCCAAAGAGGGAGGCACAGAGGGAGGGAACCAGAGACTGAGGCCCCAGGGGACGGTGGGCGGGATTGTGATGAATGGTGAAGATACACAGAAAGATCATAATTACAGTAAGTACGTAATTTCTATATCTTATCTGTGTCAATCTTCACCATTCATCCTGAATGGTGATGCCAAGCCCCGAAGAGGTTGACTAAATGCACCCTAAGGGACAGTGGGTGGCACACTAGGGAAACCTTCTGGGCCTGGGGAGGCCTAGAGTGGGGAGAGCGAGACGGGGTCCCCCCGGAGGGGGAAGGAAGTTGCCGCGACAAACGGCGTCTCGCCCTATGGGAAAACCGGCAGGTTCCCTGGTGAACGGAGCAAATCACCCCTACGCCGGGCCAAGGGTGACAACCGGAAAAGGCGAAGCCACGCCGATCTTCTGGTGCAGATCGCTGTCCCTACCACTCTGGTAGCTACCTCGTTGGCATCATAAGATGCCCTTGCTTGGTGCCTTGCTAGCTCCAGGCCACGTGCAGAGAGAGCGATGGCTTGCCTGGTCTGCTCCGAGTCAGGCAAAGCAGCCAGGAATTGACCCAGCGCTGACCACAAGAACCTGTTGTAGGCTGCATAGTGGGCCTGATGAGCGGAGATGGAGATAAGCAACCGTGCCGAGTAGAAAGTCCTCCTCCCCCAGAAATCAAAATCCGAAGAGTCCTGATCTGGGGCCGGTCACAGTGGAGGGCGTGAAGCCCTTCAGGAGTGTCCAGGTGCGTCACTCCGCACTGCGGATGAGGCATGGAGCCTGGAGACTCCAGGGGTGCGCAATACCTCTGGCTGAGGTCCTTAGGAGAAGGGCCTCTGCCAGAAACGCATGGACGTGTTCCGAAAGGGAGCAGGCCAGGGGGGCACCACAAGGGTGGCCACCCCGAAATCACCTAGAAAGGCGTGTGCCGCATGCTCTGGATTGCTCGTGGATAGGGGGGATAGGTGAAGGTCCTCCAACATCCTCGCGAGGAAACGCTGATACTCCGCGAGATCAGCGGCAGGAGAGATGTGGGCAGATGGTTCCTCACCCCCAGAAGAGGGAGGTGAGGAGCTGGAGGTCACCATAAGCTCCGAGGGTGGCTGCTCAGGGGGAGGTTGAAAAACCTGACTGTCCAAGGCCCTAACGTAAGCAGGGAACCAAGAAGCCACCGTTCTGAACTGCTCCCAGGTGAGAGGCCCGGTAAGACCAAGAATGCCCGGGAGCGCTGGAGAATGCGGCAGAGGGTAGGGCAGAGCCGAGGGAAGGAATCGGCTGGCCTCTGCCAGAGGCTAGGAGCGGACCATGGACACCGGGAAGGTGTCGAAGACTCCGCAGCCGACAGCTGTACAACCGCGTTGGTACTGCCTAGGCTGCTTCAGAAGAACCCCAGTGAGGCGACCGGGTCAGATAGGTCCAGAAGGACAGTCCCTGCCTCCAAAGAATAGGACCCTCTCAAGGAACCGGAAGGGAAAGGGCGGAAGTCCGCACTGCTCTGTCCAGGGCCGGGTGGACCCAGAGAAGGCCGGCAGCGATCCCACCCCTCGACCCCTCAGAGTCCGAGAAGGTCCTGGTCCTCGGAAGGGTCAGCCTAGGTAGCTGACAGCTCTGGGATGCCCCGAAATCAGGCGCAGCACCCTCCCAACCATAGGCTTCCCGATGAGCCCCAAAGTTGGGCGATCGAGACACACCACGGAAGGGGTACCTCCGCTGAAGGGTCAAGGAACCCCCCCAGACCAGGTTGCATGGCTATGGTGGCACACACCACAGCCTGCTGGTCAGTGCCACTGACCCCGATCTGGAGGGGAACCCGACACTCCTCAGCAGGGGACTGACTCCGACTCGTCGAAGAGACCACTGTCTCACTCTCCTGTGCAGGTAACCCCGAAGGGTGTGACTGCCCGTCTGACTCTGAGCTGGACTCCGACTCCAAGAGGTGGAATCCGAGGCCCTAAGCCAGACAGTAGGAGGGCAAGGAAACGCAACCTTCGCGGAGGGCCCAGAAATCGTGGCAGTGGTCAAAGCGCCCGCGCCCTCCATGGCCCCAGACTGAGCTGGCAGAAGGCAGCAGGGCAGCGAAACCAAGGTCGGAGATAGGGCCAGCGCGGTGCCGTCAAGCCCACGGCGCCGGGGCAACACCGGGAACAGAGGCGGTGCGGCGGCAACCCCAATAGCGGCCCGGAGGCGCAAACATGAGCCCCCGGCAGTCGCGGCGGCACCGAGTGAGCGGCTGGGCGTCGCAAGCAGGCGGCGCCGACAGCGCTGCCAAGCGCATGGCATCCGGCGGCACAGAGAACCAAGGTGGCGTCGGCGGCCCGAAAATGGACCCGGCGCCGATGCTAGCACCGCCTGGCCCCGGCACCGCGAGTTCGCGCCGAGCAGAGGCAGCGCCGGCGATGCCGACCAGCGATCGAGGATCCGGGCGCCATGCTCAACTTAGCGCCGACAGCGGCGCGAGGCGAGACATAGCAAAAGCGACACGGATCAGGGTCATGGCGCGCGAGCAGAACTAACGCCGCAAGTGGCACCGACAAGCCCACGGCACTGTGAGAGGCGAGTTGGCGCCGCCAAGGCCCTCGGCACCTGAGCGACAAAGGCCTCGATGACACCGACCGGCGGCGTCGAAGCGGCGTGACCGGGCCTTCACCCGAAGGGTGATTGCCATGGCGGCGCCTCCGCCCGCTCGGGGGCGGGGCGGGCCTCCTGCACCGCGGAAGGAGCCTCGACCAAGGCTGGGCTACGGGAGGTCGAAATCCCTCCTCCATGTCTGTATAGAACGGGAGGGACCCGGAGACCGAGAGGGTGCGGCTTGGCCCGACGAGTGTGAATCCGTCCCCCGAAAGCAGGCGGAGCTCGTCCAACTTTCCACGAGTGCTGTTCGAGGACGCGGCGGTCCATGGAGAAGCAGGCGTCGCATGAATCCATGTCGTGAAGCGGGCCAAGACACGCGAGACACCGGTCATGCTGGTCAGTCACGGAGAGATTGCGGCCACACGGGCACCGACGCATAGGGGGCTGCCCCGGCTTAGAGAACTTCTTGCCCTCCGACCGCGGCATGACCTACAGAAAAACAACACCAAAAAAGACCCGATGTCACTTAAATGTTAATAAAAAGGAAAGATCTTACCGGCGACGTCGAGTGGAGGCAGTACCCAGAACTAGTAGACCGCGGACTGGCGACAGAAATATCGCAGGCTCAAGGCCTAAAAACTGAGAAAAACTTCTTCAGGCTTCCACGAGCGACCTCGGCGGCGGGAGGCGAGGCTGGTAGTCAGGCGGGTCGACACAGCAATGGCTAATCCAGGCGCCACGTAGTGACGTCGGCCTCGAGGCGGCGCCGATGCTGCGTCGGCTCCGCCTATCCCCTTAAAAAAAAAAAGGCCGGGGGTCCTGACCTTCGGCCAGTACCCATCTATGATGAATGGCGAAGACTGACACAGATAAGATCTCTATTTTCTGCACCGACTGAAGGATCTGCCTAAGGGTATGTCCTGCTTTTCTTGAGAGTAAATTGTCTTCTTCAATGGAATCCGAGGCCGCTTCTAACACTGTGCATGGTCTTGAGGTGCAGGCCGCGAGGCCCTCTATCCCTGGTTCTAGCTGTAGCTGTTTCATTTTAGTTGCTGTCGGCCCAGACTTCATTTGTTTTTCCTTATTTGACTTCTGTGGCATTGTAGGTTGTAGCGTTTGTTGGTTTCTCATCTAAAACTGGTTTCTATTAGGAAGGATCAAATTACATTTAAGGTCAAGTTCGCGGAGCTCAAACCCGGCACACTCACATATCGGTGATGTCATCGTAAGTCAAGAGAATCCTTTTCTTAAAGCATCTCAGACGTGCACGTCCCGAGTCAGGAGTCCCAGGGTCAGGAAAGAACCCAGGTCTCTCTCTCTTGCCAGCACACAGTTTTACTGCCTCACCATAAAACAGCTGAAAAACAGTATTTCAATCAAATTATAAGAAACTATTAATAGAGAAAAGAGTGACAACGTAAGTACCTCTACCAATGTGATGGTGCAGTTTAACAAATAGGTACTTATTTGTGGGAGTTTGGCTTCCAGCCAGTGGAAACATGGTGGCACAAGTGAGGTAATGTACTCAGTGTTGGGGAGGGGTAGGTTATCACCCTGTTGCTGGATTGTCAAACAATATTGACTAAACAGTTTAAGGATAGGCCTAGCCATGGAGGCTGTCAGGGTGGAATAAAAGACTGGAGCTCTAGGTGGAAAATAGTAATGAAACAAAAAGGGATAAGAAGCAATCTGAACGACTTTCCAACATGCATGAAATGTCGAAGCCCTAAAACAGGAGTTACTGTTGTGTATATGGGAAGACTCATCATGGCAAAAGTTGCAGTGCAAAGTGGTAAATTGGGAATGAGACACCATCCTGGGAACAAAGTGCTGCTAAAAGGAAAAAAAATGCTTACTAATTTGCTGCTGATGCAACATGCTGGTTATTCGGGCAGTGTAGTCCACTCCTACGTCGCATGATTCAAGGTAGTCATAGCACTGCTGAACAGATGCAGCAATCTAATTAGAAATAAAAAAATGGATTTTACTCATAACTGCATTGCCATTTAGAGTGATGTTCACAGGTTTTAATATTGATCCTGTTGGACTAAGTTACTGTAGTTGAGACCTTGACAAATTAGCTCCTGCACCATGTCACAAGTCAACATTTCATGCTGGTGAATTACCTTGCCACACCCTTACTAGTGCGGGTACAACAGATCCTATGATATGTGAGGGGACATTTGAAGAGGTACTGCAATAGTTATGGGTTCTGCATTGTGAATTTAGTAAGTACCTGCGTACAGCAAGCTTGGTGAAGTCTTCAAAGCACAGCTCTCAACTATTCCTCATTAGGTTGAATGTTCTTCATTCTAGCACTCAGGGCCCCCCCCCCATCCCAAACTGAGAAGGTGTTGACCCACACTGTGAGTTGAGATTTCAAAGAAGAAACGTATATGAATCCTTGCTGCTCAGTCAGTAGCTAATATTATGAACATGCAAGCACTACTTATCTCCACAGTATTCTGTTAAAAAAAAAAAAAAACATTTGGGCCATTTCTGGTTCTTTGCACATGTTACAGTTAGTGCAGGGAGCTGTGTAGGTGTGTACTGTAAAAGTCAATGGATGAAGAAATGCAGGAGGCCTGCCTCTCAAAAGCTAACAAATCATGAGAAGGCTGAGGATGACAGTGTCCAGCAGGCTGATGAGTGTAAACTTGTGTCTGAAAGGATAAAGCCCCACCAATCAAATTGGTTATCTGCCCATTGGCCAGCTAACAGACATTATCAGACTTTGAAGCTGAACACCAAGTCTCACAGAGAGTGTGTGTTGTGTGTTTGTGTGTGTGTGTGTGTGTGTGTGTGTGTGTGTGTGCGTTTCCCCTAGTTACAGACAGGAAGTGCCTATTTAAAAGCACTAAACAGAGTGGGGGGGGGCAGCATGCAGAATGTAGATACAATAGCTTCAAATATGTTAACAGCATGCCAATAATGAACAGAAGACACCTGCAACAGATCATTTAAATTGCATATTATTTAAGTCCCCTTTAAATAGCCTCTGATGCCAGTTGGATAACTTTGAAAAATGTGAGAGTTAGACATAGCTCAATTTATCGTTCAAATATTTTTGCCATCCTATTTTTTATGCAGATTTTATCCTCCTGCCCCTTCCCACTGGCTCCCTTCTGCTGTCGACCCCCAGCCCCTTTACCCCACCTCCACGATTTACCCCATCTACTTCTTACTTTGTTGTGTGAGTTGGATGATGGTGTGCAGTGCCTTCAGGGTTACAGTAATCTCCTGCAGACAGGGGTTCTTTTCGGCCCATTACTACCCTAGAGTCAGAGCCAGCGGCATGCAATGGTACACACGCAGACCGTGAACACTGTGCACATTTTCAATGCCTGCCTCTGACTTTCAGTTCCGGTGACTGCTGCTATGCCACCCACCCTCCACTAGGTGGCAGCCAAGCAAAAGTCCAGACTGTCCTCCAACCTGAAAGAGGAGATCTGTTGATGGACGCTAAATCCTCCTTCCCCTGTCAGCCCCCGAGCGACCTTGGTCCATTCCCAAACCCAGGTCGCCAGTATAGTACAGTATAGTAGGAGATGACGTGTCCAGTGCCTCAGTCCTCCATGCCTGTAGGCCAGCTACTAGTTTACTGTAGCACTGATTTTTTTCAGACAATACTGTTTGTGGCCCTGAGGGGGACTGAACTTGCAACCCACTGTTTTATAGTTCTATGCTTTTTCCCTCTGAACCATTCAGCCAGAACTATGTTTTTGCAATTCTTTCCCCTTGTTCTTCACTACTGAGGGAGGTGACATAAAAACAAGATTACTGCCCCTTGGACTTTGAGCTTTGGCTGCTTGTCTACACATGACACCATAATGCTCAGTTTATATGCATACAGAATAATGGATAGGCAAGTGTGTGTTATGACTATTTTTTTTTTCACACCTGAGGTGTTTGATGACCACAAAACCTCGAGAGCCAAGCTGGAGAGGTTTATATGTCATCAAACACCGAGTTGTAGTCATAAACACACACTTGCCTATCTATATTTTATAATTTCTGTAATATAGTAAACCTTTTCCTTTGCTTTTTCTTTAGCATCGCAAGAGCAATTAGGTTGTGAGCAGTTCCCGATGTGAGTGAGTGCTATTACCAAAGTCCCGACCACAGCGCGAGTCCACAGCGTGATTACTGCAGGATCAACCAGACATTTGATTGCTCTGAAGGCAGGATCAACTAATTAAATAGTTAAAACAAGAAATACTTTGCTTCTGTGTTGATTTGTTGCCAGACTGCCAGCACAGGTGCTCCAGTATCAGAAAAAGAGAGCCATGATGCTCGTGTTTTGCGTCCTGCCCACAGACCAAGTAACAGCCAATAAGGTGGTGCACTAGCATTGACTGACATGAAACACCAGGGAACCGAAAAGATTTTTAAAGCAAAATGCTGTAACAACCAGTTTTCGGTTATTATGGCGTTTGACAATACCTGTAATCCGGTTCATAAATAGGGTCACCAGTAATTATATATACAATAGTGCATAGGGGAGTGTGCCTAATGAGAAATTATGTTCACCCGAGGTGTGGGATGCTACGTAAACCCCGAGGGCGTAGCCCAATGGGTTTATATGAGCATCCCACACCGAGGGTGTACAGAATTTCGCTATTATGCACACTCCCCCAAGCATTTTTATGTGTAACTGCCGGGTTCTGTTTTTTAACACACTGTTAGCAAGAAAATGAGCTTAGATGTATTTGTAAGAATATATTTATTTCTGCCAACATTTTATGCAGTAACTAGGTCAGTAGAACAAGTTAATTGTTAAGCAAATATTTTTTTTTTTTTAGAAAAATACATTGGTTTTGTCATGGAAACAGGAAGCTTTAACAACGTGGCAAAAAAATTATTGAAACACACAAGTAATTATTCATTTAGTCTCTTGTACAGATTTGTTTTTGTTAACATAGAAAGTCTGTCAATGAGTTTTTTTGTGAGGTTTTGAATGCCTTTTTTTCATTTTGAGATCGTTGTTACGATGCCTGTATTTTAATTTTGTAAGCGTGCCAAATCCAGTTGGTTCCTATGGAGATGAGAGAGAGAGGGAGAGAGACGGTTAGTGTTTAGGAAGGTGTGGATTTTCTTGTAAAAGGCTATGTCACTTGTTCCGGTAATTGTGCACTTTTACAAATGTTATTTATTTATTTTTTTTTTTATAAAGTTGAGGATCGTGAAGCGAGTGGCAACCGAACAGTATACTTAACCAGTCATCTGATTCAGAGGACGATATCTGGCGTACTCTGTGGAATTTCTTCAGTGGTGGTCCGTGGTAGATGTTTACCGTTACTCCCTTGTTGATGACACAGTGTGCACCGAACAAGGTTTACATCGAGGAGGTTGCTGCGAATTCAGTTATCGAGAGATTTGTTGGTTTTTCATTTTGGATTTGTGGAATAGCAGAAGATGTCGATGGCTGTTGATCTTTGCTGTACTTGGTGAGCAGATCACTGATTTCTTTCTGTCAAGACGCTGATAAAACAGAGTAACTGTTTATGGATTGCAGATTTTTGTGGCCAGAGATTTGTTGTATTTCTGTTAGCAGCACATGGGCATCGATGAGCTTTTGGATACTCGTCTATCTGGTGGAATGGTTCGTGATGTGCTTTTTATCTGGTAAACGGGATTGTAGCTTCATTTGTTTCATCATGAATCAAAGTTTGTTCATTCCTATCGTCATATTTCTGTACCACAGCCCATTTTCTTAATTGTTTATATTGGGGCGATGTAGAATGGTGCTTTGGGTAACAACACTGGTTCAGGCCTGTGGGATTTATACAGCCTGTATGCTTGTATGGTGTCTTGGAGTGGGTTTTCTTTATTTTGGTATATTCTGGGCTTTACAGGTCATATGTGTGTAGGGCTGTCCCCAGGTCGAGTTTTTGTTTGACGCTCTTTGTACTCTATGTAGACATTGCCTTGAGCATCTGCTCCTTCTTGGATGTCTGATCATCTCAGGTCATAGTGTTCTTTTGTACGGAGGGCAAAATGAACTCCTATGTTGAAGAAAAGGTAGTTTAGCAGGGATGTTGGGTTTTCTGTGGATAAGGTGCCTGATGAGTGTAGTAAATGTACCTCTTCTTTAGTGAGTGCTTCCGCTTTCTGCGGTCTGTTTCCCTTGCCCATTTTTTTTAACAGCTTTTGTTTTGCTACCAAAGTGCGCTTTGTTTCAATGAACTCTGTTTGAGGGCCATTAAAGATTGAGTGGGGGTACTTAACCTGTACTAAGTGCCTGTCTATGCTAGCCACTATCCCACGGACTGTTTCTGATTCATAGTCAGTACCATCGTGACGTTTCAAACAAAAAATAAAGTTAGCTATCTTACTGTCTAGTTCTGCTAGCAGCAGTTTAGTGACCTTCACTGTTGTTCCTGTTTCAGTAAGGAATGTGTTGAAGAGCTGTAGGTCACTTTAGGCGTTTTTACACACAGGTTTTTAAAACAAAATGAGCGTTACCTCTGTGGCGCCACTGTACTCTGTTGCATTCTGGTTTCCTTTTACACCCTGCGAGTATTCCGGCCAACCCCACCTCCATTTGTGTTGGCTCCCCCGGAGTTTACTGCTCTAATAGCTGTTTCTGCAGTTTTTACCGGAATGGCTGTCTCACACAGCCAGACGAAATGGAACAGGTCGGTGCAAACCGCAAGAAGCAGAGATTACAGTTTGGATGAACGTTCACCAAGGGAATGAAACAGATGCACTTTACACACAAGGGATGTAATGGAATACTGTTTCCGTAAAGTATAGTTACGTAAGAACTTACCGTAACAGTAGATCTTCGAGAACAGCTCTTGCAGCAGGTTACACCATTAGGACTGAAGTCAGCAGGCGCCAGGACCCCACAGAAATTTTCTAGTTAGCAGTCTTCAGCGGGGACCGCCTCCGATGTCGGTCCGGCCCCCGACGTCAGGCATAGTACATAAGGAAGCGGTCCGCCCGTAATCCTCAGTTCTCCCCCCGGAGACTCCCGGCCGCTGGATGACCTCAGAAGAGGAGACCGAGGATCTGCCACCAGATGGCAAAGACTATAGAAAAGGAATGTCCCATCCCATAAGATGGGTGCTTGACTACGACCTAGATCCCCAAAAAAAAGTGGGATGGTGGGCGGGAAGGTACCTGCTGCAAGAGCTGTTCTCGAAGATCTACTGTTACGGTAAGTTCTTACGTAACTGTACTATCTTATGAGATACAGCTCTTGCAGCAGGTTACCCCATAGGATTGATTTCCAAGCAACAGTGGCAATCATGCACCACTGGGAGGAGGAAGGTAGAGATCTCGATATTATCGAGGCTGGGACAGAGTCCCTGAAGGACTGGACCCGAACCCGCTCTTCGCCTCGATGCAATGTCCAGACTGTAATGCCTGATAAAGGTATGCACAGAGCTCCAAGTAGCGGCAGCGCAATCTAAAGGTCGTCGCACGCTAGAAAAAGGACTGAAAGACTGATACTGGTAATGTTGATGGAAGGAAAAGAACTGGAGGATTATGGAGGGACCACCTCCTTATGTATTACACCTGACGTCGGGAGTGGGACCGATGTCTGAGGAGGTCCACGCTGAAGACTGCTAGCAAGAAAATTTCCGTGGGGTCCTGGCACCTGCCGGCTTCAGTCCTAATGGTGTAACCTGCAGCAAGAGCTGTATCTCGAAGTAAGATCAGTTATTCCGTTGCATAAACCTGTGTGTAAAAGCGCCTTAGGACCCAAGGCAGCATGGATTCACAGAGGGAAGGTCATGCCAGATGAATCTGATAGATTTCTTTGACTGGGTGACCAAAGTAGTAGATCAGGGAGGGGCTGTGGACATGGCCTACCTAGACTTTAGCAAGGCATTTGACACAGTCCACACAAAGATTAATATACAAGTTAGCCAGCCTGGGAGTGGGTCCCAAGATGACAGCCTGGGTAAAGAATTGGCTGGAGAATAGGACACAGAGAGTAATAGTAAATGGAGTCCACTCTGAAGAAAGGGGGGTTACTAGTGGTTTACCGCAGGGGATTCAGTAATAGGACCGGTCCTCTTCAATGTCTTTTTAAGCAACACTGCAGAGGGACTGGAAGGAAAAGTATGTCTCTTTGAAGATGACACAAAGATCTGCAACAGAGTTGATGCACAAGGTGGGGTGGAAAGGGACGAGAAGGGACTGGCAAAGTTAGAGGAATGGTCAAATGTATGGCAGCTTAGATTCAATGCTAAGAAGTGCAAGGCAATGCACCTGAAACAAACCCAGGGGAAGAGTACACAATGGGGGGTGAGATACTAACAACAACAAAAATGGAAAGGGACCTGGGGGTAGTCATATCAGATGACCTAAAGATGGGCAAGCAATGTGAGAGGGCAGCAAGGAGGGGTTGGAGGGATACTGGGATGCATAGGGAGAGGCATCACCAGTAGAAAACAGGAAGTTATTATCCCTCTGTACAGACAGCTGGTGAGACCCCATCTGAGTACTCGTGCAGTTCTGAAGACCCAATCTCCATAAAGACATAGACAGGATGGAAGCTGTCAGAGGAAGGCAACTAAAATGGTGCAGGGCTGTAACCGGAAGACATATGAAGAGAGACCTAAGGAGCTTAATATGTATAGCCCTCGAGGAAAGAAGGAGAGGGGGAACATGATAGAAACTTTCAAGTACCTCAAGGGAACCAACAAAGTCCAAGAGGGTAGCATCTTTTTCAAAAAAGAGCTGTGCAAGAACAAGGGGCACAATTTGAAGATAGAGGAGGGCAGCTCAGAGGTAATTTTAGAATATTTTTACAGAGAGGGTTGTGGATGCATGGAATGGCCTTCTGGAGGAGGTTGTGGAGTCAAAAACAGTGGTGGAATTCAAGCATGCATGGGACAGTCATAAGGCAATTCTAGGGGGTGGGGGTAGGAAGAAGTATGCTGCTGGTTAACTAGGATCTGCAGCTTATCCATTAGGTAGGGAAATGGGCAGACTGGGTGGGCCAAGCAGTCCTTATCTGCCGTCAAATTCTATGTTTCTATGTTTTGTGTTTTCAGATACGTGTTTCTGCTCTCCTGTTCAATAACAAATTTTTCTCTTTCTTCTAGGTTTTGTACCTGGAATCGTCCAGTCATGTTGGTAAGTAGACGTTTTTGTCAAGGGACTGTGTTTTAGTTTTGAAATCTTTGCAGTTTGCCTCCATTTATTTGGTGCTGCTATTGGGGTTATAACAGCTGTTTCAGGCGTTTGCTTACAGCGCTATGCTGTAGTGTGAGAGAAGAGAAGGAGCAGGTGGCGTGTGTTCGCTGTTATAACTCGCAAGTTATAACGGTGAATTATAACTTGCTCTTTCCATTGAAAAAAACAGCAACCAGTTATTACATCATAATTACTTCCAAAGCAACAGATTGTGATATCATAAACAGAACTGTGATTGCAAAAGTAGACAAGCAGACAGAGCAAAAAGGGCAGACATCCTGATTCCATGCAAATGTTCCTAGCAAGAAACAAATAAGGGTGGCAATTACAACAAGCATTTGTCAATGCCGAATGTTGCTTGTATGTGCTGTTCAGGTATTTGGAAGTGATAGTTCCATGCCTTCCTCCCAAGACATCTACTGTGTCTTTCCATTCAGTTTTCACAGAAGAGTGAGAGGGGCAAGGGCCACAGCAGTACAGCAGTTGCCAAGGGGGTGAACAGGTGGACAATAGTCCATTCAAAGGCAAAAGAGTCCTGCAGGAGTTCACTAAACTGAAGGGTAGACAAAGCGATGGAACCAGATGGCATACACCCAAGGATATTAAGAGAACTGCGAAGGAAGACAGATAGCAGTACCTCTGGCATCCATGTTCACTGAGTCATTCAACACGAATGAATTGGAGGGGGGCACATGTGGTCCCTCTAAACAAGTCCAGCAGCAGGGAGGAGGCAGGGAACAATAGGCCATTCAGCCTCACCTCAGTAGTGGGGAAGATCATGGAGACATTGCTTAAAGAAAGGATAGTGGGGCATCTAGAAGCCATTGGAGCCCAGGACCATAGACAACATGGATTCACAGTGGGGACATCATGTCAGACAAATCTGATTGATTTCTTTGACTGAGTGACAAAGGAAGTGAATCAGGGTGAGGCAGTGGACAATGCTTACCTTGATTTCAGCAAAGCCTTTGACACCATCCCATACAAGAGGCTGATAAACTAACTGGGTAGGCTGGGAATGGGGGAAAGGGTAGTAAACTGGGTTAGAAACTGGCTAACAGACAGGAGGCAGAGAGTGGTGGTAAATGGTGTGCAGTCTAGGGAGAGGGGGTGATCAGTGGGGTGCTGCAGGGATCGGTACTAGGGCCAGTCCTGTTCAATGTCTTCATTAGTAACATTGCAGAACAACTGAAGGGAATTTTTTCACCAAATTTTCAACATAGCCATTTTAAGACCTCTGCTCATGAACAGTGTCATTGTGATTTTCTTAATCTGTTTCTAAACACTGATTGCGCACACTGAATGTGCCGTTGTGCGCTACATGGGCAGAAACATGTTTTGGGTGAGATGTGAAAAATGACAGCTGTACTGCTCATAAGGAGGTGTGGTAAAATAGCAATGTTGAAAATCTGGAGTGAAAATATTGAAAATTCGCGAACTTACGAGCGTGCATAGGATCAGCGCAACAAATGCTCGTAAAACACTCATTTTTGGGAATTTTTTCACCAAATTTTCAACATAGCCATTTTAAGACCTCTGCTCATGAACAGTGTCACTGTGATTTTCTTAATCTGTCCCAAACATTGATTGCACACACCGACTGCGCCATTTTGTGCTACATGCATGGAAACACATTTTGGGTGACATGTGAAAAATAACACCTGTACTGCTCATAAGGAGGTGTGGTAAAATGGCAATGTTGAAAATCTGGTGTGAAAATATAAAAAATTTGTGAACTTACAAGCGTGCATAGGAACTGTGCAACGCACGCTTGTAAAACAGTCATTTTTAGGAATTTTTTCACCAAATTTTCAACATAGCCATTTTAAGACCTCATGAACAGTGTCACTGTGCTTTTCTTAATGTGTCCCATACATTGATTTCACACAATCGATCATGCCTAATTAAAAGCGCCATATGGAAACACATTTTGGGCTAGATGTGAAAATGACAGCTGTACTGCCATAAGAAAGTATGGTAAAATGGCAATGTTGAAAATCTGGAGTCGCGAATATTAAAAATTTGTGAACTTATGAGGCATAAAGTAGGAACTGCATCAACGCACTCTCGTAAAACAGTCATTTTAGGAAATTTTTCTGAATTTCATATAGGCTTTGAGAGCCCACCTTATGAACACTGGCACTGTCGTTTCACTAATCGGTCCTGAAAGGTGATTTCGCAGTGACCGCAAAATCAGCCTTCGGGACCGATTAACGCCATGACAGTGACAGAATTCATGAGGAGGGCTCCCAAAAACCCCATGTTGAAAATTTGGTGCCAAAATTCCAAAAAATGACTGAGATATGCAGCAAAGTTTAAAAAACCCTATCTATCCCATTATACAGCTTACGGCATTTCCTCAGTTAGCGAGTCGGCTTTGAAGAGTGCAGACATGCTCCAGTTCACCGACGACCGTCGCGCCCTTGTGTCCAGAGGTAAGTATGGGGTGAGGGGTGTGGGAGGCAGGGTGTGCAGTGGGTGGTGCGGGTTGTGGGAGGGGCAGGAAGAAGCGCCGAGGGACAGTTTTGTATTTGCAGGTTTATTTTTTCTAATAAGATGATGAGGACTTTGCCACACTGGGGTGGGCTCCCAGCGTGGCAGTTGGAAGAGCTGTTTTGGGGGTGGAGCCGATGAGGATTAGGGTTCCCGTTGTACCTCACTTTTTGTCATGCTGGGGTGGGCTTTCCGGGGTGTGGAGCCAATGGGGGATTGGGCACCCCCGTCGGCCGTACAGTGTGTGCGTGGGGGGAGGGGGAAGGCGCATGAGCATGCAGTATGCATGTGTGCGTGTGTGCGTGTGGAGGGGGGAGCTCTGCTCACTGAAGCAGTGCTCTCCCTTTCAACTCTACGACCACTGCATTTTCAACTGCTGTCATAGACAGCTGCAGCAATGATTGGGGAACCAGGGCCGCGCCTGCAAACACACTGACTGAATTGGAAGACGGGTGCCAAACCTCCGAAAACTCGGATGATGGCACTATGTTTCTTGCATATGCGTGCAAGCAACATAAAAATGGGTGAAATATAAGCTAAATTATGTTCAGATATTAGGTTTTTCATAGTTGTCCCAACAACATCAGGGTCTCTTGAAAGTCCTGTTACACTGCAAGCAAACATTAAGCATTGACAAATGCTTGTTTAGCATGCCGTGGTGAAAATGTTGGTCTTTTCACTGGAGTTTTCCTGTTTTCAGACTCGTCGAATAAGTACAGGTCAAGGTATCTACAAGTAATCCAAGCAGAGAAAAGTTCCTTAAATAAGAGGTAAGGAATTGTTACTCATTCCAGTAAAATTTTTTGATCAAATGGATTATTTATTTATTTAGCTTTTGTTTACCAGGTAAGTACACTAGACAAGTATTATGCCTATTTTCAGGAACGACCCGGGAGAGTACAACATGAGGAACAACAGTCAAGAAGACATGGCAAAGAGAGTATAGCTTTTTTGTCACAGTAAACGTGGGAAATACATCATTTGACGCTAGGGAAAACATACAGTAGTAAGCACATTTCAGATTATACACTCTAGACTAGCTAGTTCAACTGACAGATATATACAGGTCATCATACATAGGAGTGGAGCATAGCTCAAGGACTGGATTGGTCATAATATAACTTAGAACAGGATGTACCACCGCACAGTCCTTGACTCCCTTGGCTGGCCTGCCTTTGAAGCTAGACTACAATATCCCACCCTTTGCCTGACCTACAAGCTAGTTCATACATTCACTCCTCCCTGCCTCATGTACATTATCCAACGAAAAACCGCAATGAGGTTCTTAAGGTCAGCCGACCTACCTCTTCTCTCCATCACTAAAACCCAGCCTTGCAGTGGGCCGGCATGCCTTTGCCTTTTCCAGGCCCTCCCTCTGGAATGCACTACCCACTACTGTTCTGACCTGTTCCTCTCTCTACTCCTTCAAGAGTTCTCTTAAATCCCATATTGCCTCCCCTCAGCTCTGCACCTGTACCAAAGTTACCTAAGGTCTCCCACGCCTCGCATCTAGCTCATTCCTACCCCCTCCCATGCCCCTTCCTAATCCTCTTCCTTGCTCTGCCCAGAAATGCCAACCCTGCTCTGCTATGGTTTGATTTTGGGCTATTCTTGTTTCACTACGAACCAGTTGATAGGACCACCTCTCTGCCTGAATATGCTGTATTACATGAAATATTCACTGTAAAATGTAAAACCTTGCCCATGCAACTTGTATATCTGTAAATATTGCTACTTCTGTGCCTGTATTTACTGTAATATTTCTAAATAATGTCCATGCCTTTTGTATATATACTGTGTACTACGTACTATTGTAAAAGTGTCTTTGCACACTAATCTACTGCTATTATTCATTGTATCTTGGTACCTGTCCCTTTTAACCCTCCACCAAGTCTCCCCTGAAATAGGGATATTCTGTCTCAGTGGGCTTACCCAGTTATGAAAATTCAAATAAATAACAGCAGCCAAACTTGTGCATCATCTCCACGGCGGATATGATGCCCCTGAACTTAGCATGTTTTTCCAAAGATTCTCTCACTGTGCTAGTCTCATGCCTCCACCGATCATTGATTGGAAAGGCCAGAACACTTGAGACCTAATTTAAAACAAGCATTTGTCAATGCCAAATGTTGTCTCGCTGGCATTGGCTTTGGTAGTGCAGGAGTTAGAGGTGCATAATAGAAATAGCAGTGTAGTATGGAACTGATGCCAACCCCACACCCACCCTGCAAAGACTGACAGGTGCCAGGGTGTGCCTTTGGGGCATCAGCCATTTTATCTCACCCTACCCTGTAGACACAGACAAGTGTCCTGGTGTGCTTTGGGGTCTTTGGGCCTTATACTTACCCCATTCCATAAGGACATACGCTGAGAGAGGTGCAGTATAGGAGAATGGGCGTCACCCTACCCTGTAGACACTGACAAGTGTCGTGGTGCGCTTTGGGGTCTTTGGGCCTTATACTCACTCCACTCCATAAGGAAATACGCTGAAACGGGTGCAGTATAGGACAATGGGGTGAACGTTAGGGCTGAAACACTCCAAGGCACACCTCAATGCCTGTCACTGGCTGCAGGGTGGGGGTGGGGGTAGACTGGTGTGAGCATTACAGCCAATGATCCCAAGTCACACCCCTGACGCCTGGCAATCTCTACAGGGTGGGGTGTAACAGTTGAAAACCCTAACATTGTAGGCGTTTGTTGGTATTTTCACTCCAAAGTTTCAACACAGGCTTTTTGTGACCCCACCTCACGAAGAGCGGCACAATCAGTTTGTTAGCTGAAAGGTGGTTTTGCACAGTGGCTATGCCTTTTGGCAACACAGGGATGAAAACACATTTTGGGCAGGATGTGGAAAATGACAACTGCATTGTTCATGAGGAGGTGTAAAAAAAATGGCAACGTTGAAAATCTGGAGTGAAAATATGAAAAATTGGTGAAGTCATGAGCATGCACAGAAACTGTGCAACACACATCCGTAACCCAATTATTTGGGGGAGTTTTATAGCCACATTTTCAACATAGGCATTTTGGAACCTCCCCTCATGAACAGTGGCACTGTGATTTTGTTAATCTGTCCCAAAAGTTGATTTCCCACAGTGACCACGCCATTGTGTGCCACAGGTACGGAAACACATTTTGGGCAGACTGTGAAAAATGACAGCTGTACTGTTGATAAGGAGGTGTGAAAAATTGCCAGTGTTGAACATCTGGCATGAATATATTGCAAATTTGCAAAGTTACATAGGTGCGAGGAAACTGTGCAACACACACACTTGTAACCCAGTCATTTTATGGACTTTCGGCACCAAATTTTCAACATATGCATTTTAGGACCCCTGCTCATGAACAGTGTCATTGTCATTTTCTCAAACTGTCCCAAAAACTGCTTTCGCACATTGACCACGCTATTCTGCACCACACTTGCGAAAACACATTTCAGCCAGGATTTGTAAAATGACAGCTGTACTGTTCATAAGGAGGTGTGGAAAAATGGCAATTTTTAAAATCTGAAGTGAAAATATTACAAATTCACGGAGTTACGACTGTGCGTGGAAACAGCGCAACGCATGCTCGTAAAACAGCCATTTTCTGAATTTTTTCACCAAATTTGCAATATAGGCTTTTTGAGAGCCCCCCTCATGAACAGTGGCACTGTAATTTCGTTACTCGGTCCCGAAAGGTGATTCCACGCAGTGACCACAAAATCACCTTTTGGGACCGAATAACGCCATGACAGTGACTGAATTCATGAGGAGGGGTCCCAACAACCCCATGTTGAAAATTTGGTGCAAAAATTCCAAAACATGCCCAAGATATGTACCAAAGTTGAAAAAAAACCCTATTTGTGCCATTATACAGCTTACCGGCATTTCTTCGGTTCACGGTCTGCTTTGAAGAGTGCAGACATGCTCCCGGTTGACCGAAGATCGTCGCGTTGGACACAGGAGGTAAGTATGGGGTGAGGGGAGGCAGGGTGTGCAGAGGGTGGCCATGGGATGTGGAAGGGGCAGGGAGACCGCGAGGGACTGTTTTCTTCTTTCGCAGGGTTAAAAAAAACAAAAAACACACCATGGGACAGTTAGCGCTGGGGTGGGCTCTCAGCGTGCCACCTAAGTGTTTTTGGGGGGATGCTGTAGCTGACGGCAGATTGGGCACCGCCACTGGCACATGCCAAAGGAGGGGCAAGAGCCAAGGGGGATGAGGCACCCACCTCGGCACATAACAAATGGTGGGGTGCATTATGCCGACGGGGAGTGGGCTCCCCCGTCAGCACATACATTGGGTCAGGGCATGCCGACAGGGGGATTGGGCACCCCCGAAGTCAGCATCGTGGCAGGCAGTGTGCTGCCATGTTTCATGTAATTTTTCACCAGGGAAAGCACGTCGGGAGGTGCCGCTACATATGACGAACTTTGCTCGCATTGCAGTGGACCTTTCCTTAGATGTGCTCACCACATTATGTATTCATGGTGTGGCACTGGCATGCAGGCTTATTGGGGAATGAGGGACGCACCTACTGATGCGTGCCCTGCATTCTCCCAACAGTGACCGTGCCTCCAAATCTGCTACTAATGTAATATGTTGGCTGGTGCACAAGCGCGAGCCAACATAAAAAGGGATTGCAGTTAACGCAATATAAATTTTAGATTAAAACAGGACTCTAATGACACACAACAAGCAACAAGCAACAGCAATCCCTTCTAACTACAACAATTGGAACAGTCTAGTCAAACTTGTGCAGACTCCAAGCCGTGCCCTTGGCAGGAGAGTTTCAGGATGACTTTTGAAGTACGTGCTTTAGTACAAAAATCCCAGACCTAGTATCCTCTCCTGCCTGTGTGTCCAAACAATAGTGAGATGTAAATATGTCGGCTGTGGAAAAGGTAGCAATTTTACATATTTTGCCAGTAGCACGTTACTTCTTGCTGCCACTGAAGCTGATGTACTCCTAGTGGAATGTACTTTTATGCCATCTGGAGTACTTTTTGGTGTAGCAGAACTGTACTGTATTGTGAATACTCTTCACCTTAACTCATGTTGAAGCCTGCGCTTTAATTGCTTAACCCTGATAAAAAAAAATGGCCACCCAGGCAAACTGAGTTAATATAGATTGGTTAGATGTTGGGTGCCCTTGTGACATCTCACCATATGTGAAAAAGAATTGCCTGTTGTTGCTCCTAATGTACTCTGTTCAAGACTTATAGAAACTGAGGGCCTTTCTAACATCTAATGCATGAAGGCTTTCCTTCTCTTTATTAGAATGTGGCCTTGGGAAATACACTGGCAAAGTAACAGTCTGATTCAAGTGGATTTCTGATACCACCTTAGAGAGGGACATTTGTTCTTAAAAACACTTTTTCTCTGTGGAAATCAGGTATCAGGTATATGAGCTCAATGCAGGGTGGCAGTAAGTCGCTGACTGTCCTTGCTGATGTAACAGCCACAAGAAATGAAAATGATGTACCTATCGTAATTCTTGATCTTTCTGTGCATCTTCACCAGTCATCACTGGTGGGCTCTGGCAGAGGAACAGGACCCCACAGCAGCAATTTTTTTTTCTCGGAGGAGGAGCTAGCATGGTGCCACCCTTGAGGCCGACGTATGACATGGTGCTCAAGGGATGGCTAGTAAATGACACCGACTCCTTCCTCACCTCAGTTCTGAGTAGCCAGAGAGTGTCAGGAAAAAGGGATAGAGGAAAGCAGAGGATGGGCCAGGAAGCCCAAGGGATAGTCAAAAGGAAAAGATATAAACAGAAAGAGATATAAAGCTGAGAGGAGAGGACAGAACAACCCTAGGGGTCTGGAACAGAGGGCCCCATCCTCTGGGCAAGAGAGCACAGATAAGAGAAGACAGAAATGAGAGGAAGAGAAGAAGAAGAAGAAGAAGAAAATAAAAGGAGGTAGGAGACCCCCTTTGACTTCTCCCAGAGAGTTAACAAGAGGCGGAGGGGAGAAGAAGCATTCAGAAGATTTCAACCAACAAGGAAATACTCCCTCCAAAACATTTCAGTATCTCCAGAGGTGGAGTGCCTCACAGTAAGGAAAGGGAGACAGAGTGCTGTGCTAAGCAGATAGAGGCTTATCTGGCTAAGGCTTCCCCCTTACACCCAAGACTGAGGACTTGGGAGTCTCCCACTCCTGTTCCCAAAAGAGATAAGTGCAGGACAGCACAGCCCTGGGGAAGAGTCCCTCCTATTCCTTTGTGCGAGAGCTCCCAGAGAAACTCCCCACGTCCCCTAACAGGGGAGAAGGAAGGATCAGAAGAAGGAGGGAAGCTGCCCAGAACCAGCTACCACCGAAGCTAGTGGTAAGAAAAGAAACCTAAGAAGAGGAAGGTCCCTAGAGCCCTCAGAATTCCCATAACCCAGGTGAAGGCCTCCTCACCCCCTAGCCAGGGGGCAGAGAGCACCGGGTCCGGATGGATCCAGGACTCCTAGGGGAGATCCCCGCCCGGGTCCCAGGAAGAGAGCCCCAGGAAACCCCATTCCAGGAAAAGTATCTATGTCTGCCCCCCCCAACAAGGGCAGTACCCTTCCTCAAAGAGGAGCAAGGAAACGTGAGGTATCAGTCAGATAGGCCCAAAAACACCCCAATGGGGGAGAAAGGCAGGGGGGGACACACAGCCCAGAGTCTGAGGCCCAAAAGGGGAAGGAAGGAGGGAAGCAGTGATGAATGATGAAGTTACACAGAAAGATCAAGAATTACAGTAGGTATGTAATTTTCATATCTTATCTGTGTCAGTCTTCACCATTCATCACTGGTGGGTGATTACCAAGCCCCCCAAAGGGGACCTGGTACCTCCCTGAGGGAGAGGCTTCCCTCAGCCTCCTGTGGGAGAGACACAAGAGGAGGAGACCCTTACAGGTCTAGTTAGGCCTGTGACTGGTCAGGATGAGGTGTGGTCTCCCTATGCCTGGGAGATGGAAGTCGCCCCTGAAGCTCCTGTCTCACCCTGCAGGGAAAAAAGGTGGGTCCCCTGGAAAGAGGAGGCAATCATCCTATGCCGGGCCAACGGTGACAACCAGGAAAGGCGAAGCCATGCCATCTGCCTGATGCAGATCGCTGTCCCTGCCAACCTGGACGCTATCTCACTGGAGTCATACGATGCCCTTGCTTGGTGCCTCACAAGCTCCAGGCCATGCTCAGAGAGGACAAAGACTTGCCTGGTTGCCTCTGTATCAGGCATACATACCAGGATTTGCCCCAGCAAGGACCATAAGTGCCTGTTGTAGGCAGCATGAGCAGCCTGATGTGCTGCAATGGAGAGGTGCGCTGAGGAGAACACTCTCCTCCCCCAGTAGTTGAATTCCGCAGAATATGACTCTGGAGGTCAGTCGTGCCTTGGACTTCTATGCCCAGAAGGAGTGTCCAGAAGAGTCACTCCTGAAGGGGGGTAAGGAAGGGTTCCTGGAGATCATTGGGGTGCACAATACCTGTGCCGGCAGTCCATCGGGGCTGGAGAAGGGACAGATGGACACTGCCAGATACGGAACAATGCCTCCCGGAAGGGGGTAAGCCAGGTGGGAACCACCAAGTGATCTGCGCTGAATTCACTTAGAAAAGCGCACATCGCCCATTAGGATTGCGTCTTGCTACCCTGGAAATGTGGAGCTTGTCAACCAGCCTCAAAAGGAAACAATAATAGGTCATCAGGCGAGGAAGACGAGGAGGTCAAGGAGTCCAACAAGCCTGAGAAGTCCGAGTCCGGCTGCTGTGGGGGAGACAGGTGAAAAAACCTGCTCGCCCATGACTCTGACACAGTAAGGGAAATCAGCAGCCAAGGCTCTGAACTGCTCCCAAGTCATAGGCCCTGAAGGACCCAAGTGGCCTGGGAAGGGAGGTGGGGGAGGCAGAGGTAAAGGGGACGAACACCTCTATGAAAGAGGATTCCCTCTACCAGGGCTAAGGGACTGCATTGGCGATCCAGCACCTTGGAAGGATCTGGCAGCTGGAACAGCCACTGGTCATTCAACCATCCTGAAACGATCAGGACTGAGCCCTGAAGGGGATTCCCCCTGTGAGGCGATCAGGGCCACATGGGTCCAGAAGGGCGGCCCCTAGCTTCTCGCAACAAGATCTCCCCCGGAGACCCTGAAGGGGAGAAGGCAGGCTCGGTGCTGCCACTCGCTTTACCCCCTTACCCCTCCAGTCTCTGAGAGGGACCTCTTCCTCACAACCAACCGGAGGGGCTCTTCCCCACCCACCAGGGGCAGCCAGTGAAGGAACCCCCTCTCCAGTCCCAGATAACTGAGTGGCTCCTGGAAAGGAGCCAGCCTGGTCATCTGGGCCTGGGGGCTTGTTCCCCCCAGCTTAGAGTTCCCACTGATGCCGCAAGGCTCCCCAGCCTCCGGTAGCGCCCCAGAACCAGAAGCGGCGCCGAGGCAGGCACTGACTGAAACAGCCAGCTCCGAAGGGAGAGAAGGTTGAGAAGGCGCAGAGGTGCTGGGCGGAGGAGATCCCTGATACTCCAAGGAGTCAGGCAGCCAGTCCAGATCCACCTCCAGATCTTTCTCCTCTGAGAAGCAGTTGATCCAAAGGACCTCCTGAGAGGCTTCCCACGGGCCCTCCTGCTCCCGGTGCCACAAGTGACACTATGAGATGGCCCAGCACCACCCATGGCACCACCCCGATCACCGGAGCTTGCAAGCGACTCTGGGATCCAGGGCGTCACTGACAAGCAGTGCCGAGGAAACCGCTGGCTGGGTCTGGCAGGCACAGGCCGCGGCACTGGGGGAGCCCTCACCTCCGAGCAGGTGACTGCCAGAATGGTGCTCCCAATCCGACCCCACGAGGAACTCAGACTGTGCCTCTGGCACCACAGAAGGGGCCTCCACCATGGCGAGGCTAGAGGAGGTGGAAGCCCCCTCCTCCGTGGCCTGTATAGAATTGGGAGGGGACCTGGAGGAAGGGTCGAGGAACCTGCATCTGGCATCCCTAGTGTGCGGCTATCCTCCGAAAGTCGGAGGCATGCAGCCAACTTTAAATGTGTGGCTTCTGAGCACTCTACAGTCCATGAAGAAACAGGCATCATAATGGTCCATGTCATGGTCTGGGCCCAGGCAGGTCAAGCAATGATCATGTCGGTCCGTGACAGAATAAAGTCGACTACAGGGACCCCGATGCGTAGGGGGCCGGCCCGCCTTTGACGATTTTGTCTCGTCTCCCGGACAAGACATGATCGGATGGAAAAATCAAGTAAAACATAGGAAAAAGATATTGCCACCGAAAAGGAAAGGTCTTACCGGTTTTCAAAGACCCGGGGTTGAACCAGTGGTGAGAGACGGTAATGGCTTCCACTGAACTAGGTTTTGGTCGACGGAGATGGACTAGGTGGCGATGTCATAGTAAACTTGCTTGTCCATGAGATCACTGTTCACTCGACGGCGGAAGAAGCAGAATTGAGGTGAGGGAGGAGTCTGTGTCATTTACTGGCCATCCCATGAGAGGCACGTTGTACGTCAGGTCCAAGAGCAGTGTTGTGCCAGCACCAGCTCCTCCGGGTTATCCCGTGGGGTCCTGTTCCCCTGGCCAGAACCCACCAGTGATGAATGGTGAAGACTGCCACAGATAAGATATAACATTTTCCAGGTGAGTTTTTTATGTCTCCTTCTTCACTCTGGGCCCAGTCTCCTTCAGATACCTCCATGGTTAATACTGTCTTCCATTACCTGACCAGCTCAAAGTGCCTTCCTTCATGGAGCCATGGAATATCCCCCAGGTGAGGATGAGGTGAGGGCTCAGTCCCTCGAGTTTCTAGTCTCATCAGATGGTGTCTTCGGAGGTCCAGGCAGGGAGATACGGAGTAGCCAGGGGCTCTTTATCATTGGGTCCAGGGTCCTTCTATTTTCATCTGGTTTTCACCTGGCCCTGTAGGAGCTGTGCAGTCAAGGACTGTAATTGTGCATATTCCTACATGACGTCACACACAGCCAGTGCGGTTCCACCCAGCCCTGGTCGTGCAAAGCCCTACCGTCTCCTGCATCCAAGGGGCAGTGTGGCAGCAGCAGACAAGATCCTCCCTCCCCAGAGAAGGAGAGCTTCCTCTGGGATGCTCAGTCCTTTCCCCTAGCCAGCCCAACAACTCAGGCTCATTCCCGAACCCGGGTTAGCGGCATCACAAGCAGTAGCGCTACCACTGCGCCAACAGGCCAACTCAAGTAAGGTATTTAACTCAGTGGTGGCCACAGGATCAAAGGGACTGGATATTCACTTAGTGAGGACCAGATTCAAATCCCAAGCTGCTTTAGGCTTTTTCACATGGGATACATACAGTATGTAATAGGCCTTTAAAGAAACACTGGATGTGCAAATAAAGATTCTGCTAAGGCCTTGGGCCTTAGCTCTTTTGTGGTTAAGGGCACGGTTCCCAAAACTATTTGGACACAGTGTAAAAATGTGGAAAAACACTAGTTTGCACTAAACACAGATATGAAAAGAGAGAGTGAACAGTAAGTCATTTAAATAAAATTTAAAACAAATAATCTTTAGGATTTAGCCATTGAATTAGCTGGGAGTATCACCTGGGGCGGCTGCTTTCTTCGATGGAAACAAAAGGAAAAAAACCTTTGGAATGCTGGGAGACTCAGGACCAGCAGTGCGAAAGAAAGAATCTTTGAAAAACATTATAAGTTTCATGGCACAATATCCCTCATGCAGATCATGCACAAGTTTAAATGGACTACTAATTGTGGTTCGGAGATGAAAATTAGGTACTCACCGTAATTCTTAATCTTCCAGAATATCTTCACCAATCATTACTGCTGGGTCTGTGCCAGAGGCATCAGAACTCTACAGAAGCATTCACCTTTAAAGTTTTACAGGTTGGGGACAGATGTCGGGGATGGCGCCACCGATGAGGTGAACATATAATGTGGCGTTCGCGGGCTGGCCAGTAACCGACACCAGCCCACTGCCTTCTTCTGTTCTGTTCGCCAGGAGAGAAAACAATGGGTAAGAAATGGGTACCTACCTTAATTCTTGATCTTCTTGGACGAGTCTCCACCACTCATTCACACTAATGGGATCTGCACTGGAGGCACTAGGACCCAGTGGGAGCAAAGTTTTTTACAAGAGGGTCAGTGTCAGAGATGGAGCCGAGAGAAGCAGCACCACGAGCCCCAGCTCGTGCAGTAATGACTATCTCGGCATCGACTCTCCAATCACCTCAGTATCTTTTTTTCCAAGGAGGCGCAGCGTGACTAACCTAGAAAGATAGCCTAACTAAAAAATTGGACATAAGATAGTCCGGACGACCCGTATAAGAAGGGTCAACAAACAAGTCTTCACAGCCTAAGATTGAGGGTGTGAAGACCAACAACAAAGGTGAGCTCGGCGGATGGAGGGTGGGCGTGTGAATGAGTGGTGGAGACTCGTCCAAGAAGATCAAGAATTACGGTAGGTACGTGATTTCCATATCTTCCTGGACATAAAGTCTCCACCACTCATTCACACTAATGGGAGAGTACCAAGCTAATAATCCCCCTAGGGGGCGGCAGGAGAGACCAAGAGCTCATATTTTTAGGACAGGAGTCCATTAAGGATGGTTCTGCCAAAAGAAAGATGTCATCTGGCATGGACATCCAGGGCATAGTGTTTGACGAATGTATGCACTGAGTTCCAGGTAGCCGCATTGCAAATATCTGCGATGGGCACATTGTGGATTTCCGCTAGGGATGCCATGACCGCTCTAGTAGAGTGAGAGTACACACTGCCCTCCAGCTTAACCTGCGCCATGGAATAACAGTGGCGAAGGCATACCACCAGTCATGCTGAAATACATCTGATAGCGACCGGTTGACCCAGCTGGGGTTTGCTGAAGGAAACATACAGTTGTTGAGCTTTGCGAAAGTCTTTTGTTCTATCTAGATAGAAACGCAAAGCTCTTTTGACATGCAAGGAATGAAGAGAATGCTCTCCTTCATTTTGGAAGTTCGCAAAGTAGGATGGAAGGACCAAAGGTTGATTGAGATGGAATTCTGAAACAACCTTAGGGAGAAACTTAGGATGGGTCCTAAGAACTACTTTTGTCTTTATGAAACACAGTATATGGAGGGTCTGTGACCAAGGCATGTATCTCAGAGACCCTGCGGGCTGAGGTAATGGCCACTAGGAAGGCCGTCTTCCAGGTGTGAAATTTTAACTCACAGGTAGCTAGAGGCTCAAAAGGTTTTTGAGTGAGCATGTCTAGCACCAGATTAATGTCCCAGGCTGCGTGCTGCACGTCTTATAGGAGGTCTGGTATGCAAAATACCCTTAAGAAACCTCTTAACTACTGGTAACTGAGCCAGTGACAAGGAAATTGCTGGCTCATGATAAGCTGAAATGGCACAAAGGTGAACCTTGACTGTAGAGTATTGTAGACCTGAATTTGAGAGGTCTAAAAGGTACTCTAGAACTTTATCTGGTGGGCAGGAAAAAGGATTCAAAGAGGATTTTGCACACCAGAGCAAAAAACGCTTCAATTTGGCTGTGTAAGTTTTCCTAGTTGCTGGCTTGTGTGCTGCCAGAAGAATATCTGAAACCCTATGAGAGACATTGAACCTGTTCACTTCTATCTCTTCAGGAGCCAAGCATGAAGGTGAAGTGACCTCAGATTGGGATGGATCACAGGCCCCTGAGTCAGAAGGTTCATCTGAAGGGGAAGCAGTTTCAGAAGAGTTTCCAACATACTGTTGAGTAGTGGAAACCATATCTGTCGAGGCCAGAAGGGAGCAATGAGGATCATTTTGTCCCCTTCGGACTTGAACTTGAGAAGTACTCTCTGAATTAGAGGCAGAGGCGGAAAGGCATATAGAAAGAGTTTTGTCCACCGCAGCCTGAACGCATCCTGACAGAAAATGCCAGGCTCTGGATTTCTGGAGCAGAAGAAAGGCAGTTTTGTGTTGTGTGGGGATGCAAAAAGGTCCAGGTCTGGAGTTCCCCACTCTGCGAATAGAAACTGAGCTATGGCTGAGTCGAGGGACCATTCATGAGGATCTGTCTCTGTTCTGCTGAGACGGTCTGCCAGTTCGTTCTACACTCCCAGTAGGGAGACCGCCTGAAATAGAGCCTTGTGCTCCAAGCACCATTCCCACACTCTCATTGCTTCCCTGCATAAGGGGTAAGAATGAGCACCACCCTGCTTGTTGATGTAATAGATCACTGCTTTGTTGTCCATTTGAAGGAGAATGTTCTTGTGACAGAGAATGTCCTTCAAAACCCGGACTGCATAAAGGATGGCTCTCATTTCTAAGACATTTATGTGAAGTTGGGACTTGTCCTGAGTCCACGTACCTTGAGTGTGGAGAGTCTGACAGTGAGCTCCCCACCCCATTAGGGACGCATCCATGGTAATGGAAATCTGATGATCCAGAGGAGCAAAGGGGTATTCTTCCAGAAGATTGTCCTCTTTCGACCACCAGGTGAGTGACCTCTTCAGAGGTTCTGTCACTTTGATGAGAAAGGACTGAGGGTGTGTGGTCGGGGACCACTGAGCACTGAGCAACCATTGAGAGGTTCTCATGTGGAGTCGTGCTAGGGGTACAGTGAACACCGAGGATGCCATGAGACCTAGCATCCGTTGCATTGAGAGAGCTGACACTGAGCTGCTCTCTCCGATGTATCGGGCCATCTGAAAGATATCGCTCCTCCTGTCCTCTGGAAGAAATGCTTTCGCAGAGGAGGTGTCCAGAAGAGTCTTATGAAAATGAGCCTTTGGGAGGGCTGCAGCTGTGATTTTCTGAGGTTTAGCAGGACTCCCACGGATGTGAGAAAGTGTGAAGCTGTGGCAATGGCGTCCAGAGTTCCTTGTATGGAAGGACTTGCTAGAAGCCAATCGTCCAGATATGTGATCACTTGTATTCCGATTTTTTTGAGATGTGCTGCGAGAATTGCACAACACTTTGTAAAAACTCGTGACATCAAGGACAGCACAAAGGGCAGGACTCTGAACTGATAATGCTGTGCCAAAGCCACGAACCGTAGGTACTTCTGATACTTCGGGTTAATAGGAATGTGCTGGTAAGCATCCTGCATGTCCAGGGAGGCTAACCAGTAGTGTTGATGAAGCAAAGGTAACAGGGCTCCTAGCAATATCATTTTGAATTTCTCTTTGGGTAAGAATTTGTTTAATTTTCTGAGGTCCAAAATGGGGCGCATGCCCCCGGTTTTCTTTGGAATCAGAAAGTAATGGGAGTAGAACCCTGTGTTCCGTTGATCCAGCGGAACTACTTCCACTGCCCTGTTGTTCAGAAGGCCTTGTATCTTGGAGGCGATAAGTTCTGACTGAAAAACTGACTGCCTGGGCTGTCGTCTGGGGGAACGATACGGAGGGATGTCCAAAAGATTGAAGGAATACCCCTCGTGGATTATCCGGAGGACCCATTTGTCCAAGGTTATGGACTTCCATTGATTGTAGACGTGAGTCAGACGACCTCCCACCACTGAGGAAGAGTCCCCCTTGGGCAGCTGAGATGGGACTTGGGCCAACAACTCAGAAGGCGGTACTGGGCGCTTTGGGTCTGTGCGCCTTCTGCTGCGTTTTCTTTTGAGGCTGAGGGGCTTGGTTTTTTATTAAAACCTCCCCTGCTTTTGCCTCGAAAGGACTGACGGTTATGAAACTGGCGTTTGTTAACACCCCCTCGAGAGGGAGCGAGAGGAGGTCAAGCCAATTTAATGGCTGATCTAGTCTTTTGTATTGCCTCTAGAGCTTGTTCTACTTGAGGGCCGAAGAGGTACACACCATCAAAAGGCAACGCCATTACCTGCGCTGTGCATCATTCGTGAAACCTGAAGTGCGCAGCCCGGAATGGCGGCGGGTACAAATGCCCGCTGACACTCGGGAGGTAGTATCGAAGGCATCCATAGCTGCTTTAACCTGCTGGTTGTTGGACTCGATACCCCCGGTTATGGTCTGAAGAAGCTCTGAATTAGTATCCAACTCCGGGTAGAGCTTCAACCATTTGTTTAAGCGAATGCCAAAGGATATACTCATATTGAGAGAAATAGCCTTGGTAGCTGGCAATACACATACCCAGCGTGGAAGCAGCAAAGACTCTCTTACCCAAAGTGTCTATCCTACGAGATTCTTTGTTAATAGGTCGAGCTGTAGTAGTCTGGAGAAGGACGACCTTATCATTCTCTGCCAGGACTACAATAGGATCTGCAAAGGCTTGGGATGCCAAAGTGGGTCGATCTTTGGGAGCAGCATATTTCCTATCTATGGACTTAACCACCAAAGGAATGAGTGCAGGATTATTCCATTATTCCATACCATTTGAGACAGCATCTCAAAGGAGGGCTGTATCGGAGGAGTCAAATCCATAGGGATCTCTGGAACACTGAGGTATTGGAGTCTTAATAGTTTCCCAGGATCTATATGTGTAGTTTGGAGAGAAAGAGTGGAATTCAAGTTTTTCAGCAGAGACTTAAAAGACAGGTCCTCGACCACAGGCTCTGCAGCAGGAATAGATCCTGTTCCTTCCACATCATCACCTAGCCTAAGGTCTAGGTCAGGCTCAATGTCATCTCCTGACAGTCCAGGAGGGACTGTATGGACAGGAAAGGAGTTGAAAATCAGAAGGAAATGAGGAAGGAAAAGGATTAAAAGAGGAGTCCTGAAGGCTGGATGACGCCCTAACAGGTCTCGGCACCGAAGAAATGCACGGCACCGAAAGTACACATGGTGCCGAGGAGCCATACGGCACCAAATACGACGCCGAGAGGCTGGACAGCGCCGAAAATGGTGCTGAGAGGCCGCACGGTGCTGAGAAGCCACATGGCACCAAGGATGGCACCGAGGACCGCACCGATGAGGTCGCACACTGCCGAGAAAATCAACGGCGCCGAGGATGGCGCCGACAGACCCATCAGCGCCGAAGACAGCGACGATTGTGGCATCGAAGCCGAGGGTGTCGAAAACATCCCAAGACTCCGAAAAACAGGATTTGAGGAGAAAGAAGGATGACTACCAGGAGATAGAGGCATCAGTGTGGCCCCCTGTGCCGCAGCCCTGTGAGGAGGGAAAACACCTAAGCGTGGAATCAACGGCACCGAAGACAGCTCTGCATGACTAGGGAGGCTCTACCACCCTACCTGATCTCCCAAAAAGCCCGAAGGCCCCTGAGTGACTGGGCCAGGCAGCAGGACCAACCTCCGAGCCCACTGCTCCATAACAGCAGCCCTCTGATGAAACTGCTCATCTGAAGACCTACGAGAGGGCTGGGTAGGGCTCCGATGTTGAAGACGTCGGCTACCAGCAACAGAAACCGGTGACTCCGAAGGAGGAGACTGGCAACTAGTCCCAATAAATACAGGTTACTCACCTGTAACAGGAGTTCTAGGAATGGTATATGTTGTTCATCCACACTTATTGGCAGGTTCCTTGCCGCTTTAAATCTTGCCGGAAGGTCTTCAAGCTGGCTCCTCCCACCCACCCGGGTGGTAAAACTCTCGGCTCCGCCCCATGACACCAGATCTAGCCCGCTTGAAGCCAGGTTAAGCACAAGCCGGGAGGAAGTCAGGGAATGTAGGATGAACAACATATACCATTCCTGAACTCCTGTTACAGGTGAGTAACCTGTATTTCTAGGGACATGGATATGTTGTTCATCCACACTTATAGGCAGACTCCTAGCAGTTTTCTGGGAGGAGGGAGGCAAGGTGCACACCCCCGATACTTACTTGGGAAATAAAGACTGGAGAACCGAGGCCACAAAACCAGCATCCCGGCGTGACCCAAGGTCGATGTGGTAGTGGGTAATTAAGGTATGTGCCGACTTCCAGGTAGCAGCCCTGCAGATATCCTGGATAGGGACATCCCTGGAAGCAGCGACCGGTGCAACAGTATGGCGGGTAAAATGAGCTCTTATCCCTCTGGAAGGCTCCATGCCCGCCAACCTATAGTGGAGATCTATGCAGGGGGTGACCCACCCGCTCATCGTCCGCTTGGCTGCAGGTCTGCCAGGTGCGGCTTCAGCATAGATGACAAACAGCTGGCGAACCTCTCCCCGAACTTCAGCCCTACGCCCCTAAGAAGGCGAGCGCCTCAACTAGGGTCCGCCAAATGGAGCCTATATATGGCCTCCGGTGTGATTGGGGTAGAACACCGGCAGAGTCAACACCCAGTTAAGGTGAAGCTCTGACACCACCTTCGAAGGAACTTCGGGTGGGGTGCAGGACAACCTTGTCCCTGTGAAAGACCAGATAGGGAGACTCGGAGGAAGCGCCTGCAGCTCTCCCATCCTTCTGGTTGACGTGGTAGCCACCAAGAAGGTGTACTTCCACAACAGGTGGGAGAATCGCACCTGTGCATTGGTTCAGATGGCTTGCCTGTGAGCTTTGCCAATACCAGCAATAGATCCCACGGAGGTGGAGAATCTCACACCGGAGGTGGGAATGTGATCAAGGCCTTGGAAAGCACCCGACCACCTTTCCTACGCCACCTACTGCCTTTCGGCCTGCGCCCGGAGGGCAGAGATGGCTGCCAGGAGCACCTTAAGGGTCATCGACCGAAGCCCTTGCTGAAGAAGAAAGGACCACAGGTAGTCCGGAGTGCTCGCCGAGGGACAGGAGAAGGGACCAGGCCCTTCCCTAACACCAAATGGAGAACTCTTCCATTTGAAGGCGTAGTATTACCCGGTCGACTCCTGACAGGACGCCTCAATGACACTGAGGACCTCGCCAGAAGACCCAAGGCCTGGCAACTAGCTGCTCAGGAACCAGGCCGTCAGGTGCAGGGATTGAAGGTCCAGATGGAATACCTTCCCCTGATAACAGAGATCAGGTCCGGGTGGACTGGAAGCCGCCTCAGGAGCCTGGAGCTGAGACTGAGGAGAGTTGGATACCAGAGCTGGCGGAACCAGTCTGGGGCTACCAGAATCACCTGCACCTCGTCCCTCCTTGCCTTGAGAAGCACCTTGTGGATCAAGGGAAATGGGGGAAAGGCGTAAAAGAGGCCCGGGGTCCACAACCTCAAAAAGGCACCCCCCTATAGTGAGCCCTGCTGAGGGGGGTGGGCATGAAACAGTCTAGCTTCGCATTCTCCCTGGAGGGAAAAAGGTTGGTCCAAGGGGTGACCCAGAGGGAGAAAAGATCTTGTGCTACCTCCGGCAGGAGAGAGCCCCTCGTGAGACACAGCCCTTATCCGGCTTAGGGCATCGGCCAGGGTGTTGGAGGCTCCTGCCATCCAAATGGCTAGGAAACCGCCTCCAGGCTGCGCACAAGACCAATGCGGAGAGCCTCCTTACATAATGGCAAGGAGCGCATCCGGTCCTGGTGGGTTAGGTAGCACATGGTCGTGGTATTGTCCATCTGGACCTGAACCACTTGACCCCGCAGAAACGGAGCGAAAGCGGTGTGAGCTAGGCGGACCGCATGAAGCTCCAGCAGGTTGAAATGGCATTGGGACTCCCGAGGGGACCAGAAGCCGTGCACTCTGTGCTCCCCCTGATGGGTACCCCAACCCATCGTAGATGCATTGGTCGATCGAAGACCATCGACTCGGGGCACACGAACGGGATACCCTCCTGCGGATGTGCCGGAACGGTCCACCATTGGAGAGCGTTCCACATCTCCTGGGTCACTGTCACGGGCTGGTCCAAAGGATCGCAGCGTTATGACCACTGGCTGGCCAGCCCCCCCACTGAAGGGGACGCATGTACCAATGGCCCAACAGACCACGCTGGTGCAGGCCACCACGAGGATCAGGAGGCGCAGGAAGTCTCGGACAGGGTGCGAATTCCCAACCAGACATGATTGGGCAAAACAGGAGGAACCTCGGCCCTGTCCGCCGGGAGCCAAGCTCTGGCTCAAAAAGTCAAGCTCTGCCCCAAAGAAAAACATCACCTGCTTCGGCACGAGTTCTGACTTGGCCCCGTTGAAGAGGAGGCCCATCTGAGAGCAACCTGGAGGGCCAGAACTCTGGACCGCTACACCTCCTCTCTGGAGGGGGTTGCAATCAGCTAGCCATCCGGGTAGGGGTACACCTGGACCCTTCGGCGCCGCAGGAATGCTGTCACCACTGCTATGCATTAGAGAAGACCCTGGGAGCTGGGAAGAGGCTGAAGGGCATGGCTCAGAACTCGTAAAGGGATCCCTCTGCTCTGAAGTGGAGGAAACTCTGGAGAGACGGATGGATCAGAACGTGAAGGATGCGTCTTGGAGGTCCAGGGAACAGAACCACACGCCTCGTTCCAAGGATGGGATATCTGCGTTAGAGTGACCATCCTGAAGTCCGAGACCTAGGAACTTGTTCAGGTCGTGCAGGTCGAGAATGGGGCACCAGCTCCCCATCCATTTGGGGACCAGGAAGTACCTGGACATGAGCCCCGGGTCTGAAAGAGGATCCGCACCTTCCTGATTACCTCTATCCCAAGGCACAGGGAAACGTCAGCTCGGCAGGCCGACGGCAAGGCTTCGGACCCCGTGGTCCCACGGGGGGCGACGGCTCAAAGGGGAGGGCCCGCTCGCAGACCAGAGACAGGCCCTTACCTTCCACCTCCCACATTCAACGGAAGGGAAGAGGCGGAGCCGTTCCCCCCCGGGGGGGGGACCCAGGAATGGGTGACGAGGCTGGGGGCGATGCCCCTCAACCTGTCACTAAGCAGGCTTGGAGGAGGGACTGGCCGAGGGAGCCCCTGGGCCTTTACCTCCTTGCTTCCCATTGGAGGAAGCCGCTGGCTTGGGATCGAGATGCCAAGCGCAAGCCTGCTGGCCCTCTTGCTGGTGCTGATGGGTCGGTCGTGCCGCAGGGGCTGAAGGGGCTTATGCAAAGGCTGTTGGCAGCCCTTGTCCCTCTGGGCGGAGGTGACCGAGTCCAGAGTGGCATCGGACTTTTCGATCCCTTGGAAGTGTCCTTCCACTCCATGGCCAAAGAGGTCAGTCCCCAAGAAGGGGATGTCCGCCAAATTGTGCTGGGTATCCGCCGAGAAGGTGGATATCCTCAGCCACGCCCTGCAGCACATGGCCACCGCAGCTGCTAGTGACCTGGCACAGGAATCACCTATGTCCAGAGCAGTCTGAAGCTGCTGCTTAGCCACCGCCCTACCCTGGTCCCGCACCTGCTGGACCGTGGTCCGCAGGTCGACCGGGAGATGAGGGAGCACCTCATCCAGGGAGCCCAAGTGGGCATGGGAGAAGTGTGCCATCAGCGCAGCCGAGCTGGCCTGTCGGAGGCCTAGGGAGGATGCGGCGTAAACCTTGCGCCCAACAAAGTCCATCCTTTTGGACTCTTTTTTTTGGGAGGCTTATCCACATCCTGAGCGTTTCCGGAACGCTGGAATATGTTATTGGTAACTAACCCCTCCGCAGAGGGGTGCTCCGAGAAACCGGGCAAAGATCCAATAGGGACTGCATACTTCCTGGCCATCTTGGCCGAGGGTGCAGGACAGGAAGCAGGCCGCTGCCAAAGCTCCAAGGCTGGGCTGACAATGGCCTCAGCCACTGGGAAGGCCTCTGAGGGTGAATCCCTTTGGTCTAGGATCTCCGTCAGGGGATAATAGGCCCGTTTTTGGACACGGGCTCGAGGTGCATCCTGGTGAATTCCGAGATGAGCCTAAGCAGACCCAGGAAGGACGATGGGCTATTGTCCAAAGACCGGTCCCGGGAGGACTCCAGGCCCCCCCCCCCCGCCTGGGGAACACGGAGGAGTCATCGGACTTCGAAGGGTCTGCAAAGAGCTGCCTCAGGCCTGAGCCACCCTTCACTCGCCGAGGGTGAGCGGGAGTGAGGGGAACCGACAACCTGCGGGGCAGGTCGTGACCCAACTGAGGTTCCATCACAATCGGTGGGGCAGCTAGATTTGGTCGAACAACCAGCCTGGAAGTGGGCATCTCGACTACGGCGAGCGGTTGTGTTGGCCGTTCAGGCGGCAGTCGCTAGGTAGCCAGGGAATGAATCGGAGTCGACTGATTCCCAGACAACAGCAGCTGTTGCCACATAAACTCCTCGAAGCGTCGACGCAATCTGCGTCGAAGCCTCTCCTCATCTGAGGAGGAAGACAAGGAGGAACGGTGTTGCCGCTTAACTCAGTGCCCTGACCGAGACCGCCGAAGTCGGCGGGAGCGACTTGACCGAGAAGAAGACCAAGACCGAGATCCTTGGTAAGACCGAGGGCGGGTCAGGGAAGGAGCAGAGGACACTCGCTCTTCCCTCGGCTCAGACGCTTTAACCAAGGACTGCCACCCCGAAGGCTCGGGCAGAATCTCGGCCTCCACCGGGGAAACCGGTGAAGGGTTGACGGCTGTTCCAGACGACCACCCAGGTGACTGGTCGAGACAAATCTCGACTACGTCGATGGGAGTCTCGGCAGGCTGTCCTGATGGGAGCACCGTGAAGCCAGCAGCCTGAGCCGTAACAGCGACCGAAGTCGATGGTCGGCTGACCGGGTAAGGAGAACTCTCCTGCTCCCTCGAATGCCGACGGTGGGACTTACCCTTCGACACCTTCATCCTGGGCCGAGAGGAATGACCCGATGGCCCCTCTCCCTTCGTGGAAAAGGATCGGCGAAGCTCCTTGAAAGAAGCCGAATGAGAGGAACTCAGAGACAGCGGGATAAATGCCGCGACCGAGGAGGAGGGAGATGCAGCCTTGGCCGCCTCCTCCTCCAGGGCGATAGACAGCTCACGCTGCTCGGCCAAGTTAGCCGTCGTGGACACTGCCCAACGAGCCTCTTTGGATTTTACCGGCGGGGAAAACTCCTCAGGGTGCCCGAGCCTCAAACGGGCAGCATGATCCTCCAGGACGCTGGTAGAAAAAGCACGGCACAACTCGCAGACCTGCTGGTCATGGTCCAAGTCGAGGCAGTATATGCACGTGGAGTGCGGATCAGTCCTGGAGATATTGCACCCGCCGTGGCGCCTCCGAGAGCTGGGAAACAAATTGTCCATCGCAGCCGCGAGTGAAAGAAGACCAAAGTTTAGAAAACTTCAAATCGGACAAACTGAAAAATCAGGAACCAGTCGAAAAACGCAGAGTGCTAAGGAACCTGAGCTTCCAAGTGGTAAGGAAGATCTGGCATCATGGGGCGGAGCCGAGAGTTTTACCACCCGGGTGGGTGGGAGGAGCCAGCTTGAAGACCTTCAGGTAAGATTTAAAGCGGCAAGGAACCTGCCAATAAGTGTGGATGAACAACATATCCATATCCCTAGAACTGACCGTCTACGCGCAGACATATCAGAGGGCGACCTCGAGTGATGCCTTCTCTTTCTTGACCTGTGGGTCAAGAAGAACTCGAGGTCGAATGGCGCTGAGAGGCGACCGCTTACCTTTATGCAAGCTGAGGGGCCACCCCTCGGCATTGACTGTCCGATGTCAGACCCCCCAGAGAAGGCGGTGGACCAGAGGACCCAGCCCGGCCGACTGAACAGCTTTCATACAAAGTCCCCCTACCATCACCTGACCCGCTCATGGTTGACTCTGTCAATGTAGGCTGAGACTTCTTCTTTAAACAAGAATAAATAAACTAAGCGATACTTATTCGAAATATTACTACAAAACAATAAAACTGAAAAAGTAAGCTGCTAGTTTGAAGTTTGACTCACGGTGGGCGACCGACGCCGTCACTGAAGTGCACTCGACGTCGGGAAAAAAGGAATTGAGGGAGTTGTAGGGTCGACGCCAAGATAGTCATTACCGCACGAGCTGGGGCTTGCGGTGCCGCTCCTCGTGGCTCCATCTCTGGCACCGACCCTCTAGCAAAAAAGTTTGCTCCCACTGGGTCCTAGTGCCTCTGGCGCAGATCCAATTAGTGTGAATTAGTGGTGGAGACTTTATGTCCAGGAAGATCAAAGAGAATGGTTGAGTCAAGGGTGTACAATGGATAGAAAAATAGATATAGGACATAAAGGGACAAAACAATAAAATCCATCTGTCAGAGGAGAGAAAGGAGAGGTTGTAAGGGAAGGTCTTGGTAGCAAGCTAAAGAATGACCAGGACAACTGGACAGGAGAGCGAGAGAGAGAGAGAGAGAGAGAGAGAGAAGAGAGAAAGAGAGAAGACAGAGAGTGCAGCGGGGACCCTGAGCTCTCAGCAGGAGAACAGTGATGTTAGAAGAGTAGATTTACTCTCAGCTGCAGGGAAAAAACTGCTTATGCTCTCTGCAGACTAAACCATTTTCAAGTGAAGTCCAAGGTTTCCAAAATTCCATAGGACCAGCAAAGGATGGGGCAAATTTCAGAGGAAGGATGCACTTCCCTGAAGACTTAGAAATGGCAGTAGAGCTGCAGCCCTGAAACTCTGTTGCCAGTAAGGGTTCTCCATCCACAGGTATGAGAACTACAGAGGGTCAGAGGCTCTGGGATCCCATATGAACAAAGTATAACATGGGAAGAAATTACTGAAAGCCCTGCTATCGAGAGGCACGACAACAGCAGAACCAGGGCGCATGAAATGCATTACTATCCAAGGTTTTCGAGTCAAGGAGAAGACACCTAGGAGCTCAAGAGGTAATAAAGCAACCTCCAAGAGGGGAAAAACAACCAAGAGAAGGAGGTCACCGCTAGGACAGATGCCAAATAAGGGAAACCGCAAAAATTATACGATTCCCCTACCACATGTTCCCCATCTCTTACTGAAGATTACCCCAGAGAGAGAGAGGGGATTAAGGTAAAGAGAAATGTACTGTAGCAGACTACCTGGAAGGAAGCGCAGGAGGCGAACTGCAAGGAAAAAGAAAGCTGTACCAGGTAAAGGAGTTTGGGACAAACCTCTATATATGTCTCCTAGTTCCTTACTACGCCTGCTCTCCTGCAAGCCTCCCCACCCCCAAGGAAAAACAGAATGAAAAGGGAACCTTATCCAACTATAAACAATTACAGACGCCTCTCCAAAATGGGGTGGGGAGTGCTTTCACCACCTTGATTCTCCTCCTTTTTTTTTTTGTTAAATAAGAGGAGGGACTAGACAGAATGGGGGGTAAGAAGAACACCTAGGTAGTATATATATATATATATATATATATATATACAGTGGCGTGAAAAAGTATTTGCCCCCTTCTGATTTTCTCTATTATTGCATATTTGTCACACTGGATGTTTTCAGGTCTTTAGAGAAAATGTAATATTAGATAAAGGGAACCTGAGTGAACAAATAACACTTGTTTTTTTAATTTCACTTATTTAATGAAAAAAGTTAACCAACACCAACTGGCACTGTGTGAAAAAGTAATTGCCCTTACACTTAATAACTGGTTATGCCACATTTAGCTGCAATGACTGCAACCAAACACTTCCTATAATTCAATATCAGTCTTTCACATCGCTGTGGAGGAATTTTAACCCACTCTTCCTCGCAGAACTGCTTTAATTCAGTAACATTTGGTAGGTTTTCGAGCATGAACTGCTCGCTTCAGGTCCTGCCACAGCATCTCTATTGGGTTTAAGTCTGGACTTTGACTAGGCCACTCCAAAACTTTAATTTTACTTCTTTTAGCCATTCTGATGTGGACTTGCTTTTTGTGTTTTAGATCATTGTCTTGCTGCATGACCCAACTACACTTCAGCTTCAGCTGACGGAAGGATGACTGGACATTCTCCTTAAGAATTTTCTGGTACAGAGCAGAATTCATGGTTCCTTTAATTATGGCAAGTCATCCAGGTCCTTAGGCAGCAAAGCATCCCCACACCATCACACTACCACCACCATGTTTGACTATTGGTATGGTGTTCTTACTGTGGAATGCTGTGTTTGCTTTACGCGAGACATTATGGGATCCATGTTGTCCAAAAAGTTCCACTTTGGACTCATCTGTCCATAGAACATTTTCCCAAAAGGCCTGTGGATCATCCAGGTGCTTCTTGGCAAATGAGAGATGAGCATTTATGTTCTTCTTGGTTAGCAGTGGTTTCACTTTGCTACTCTCACATGAAGCCCATTTTGCCCAGTCTCTTTCTGATTGTGGAGTCATGAACACTGACCTTAGCTGTGGCAAGAGAAGCCTGCAGTTCTTTGGATGTTGTTTTAGGATCCTTTGAGACTTCTTGGATGATTTTACACTGCGCCTTTGGAGTAATTTTGTGACAGCCCACTCCTGGGAAGGTTCACTACTGTTCCAAGTGTTCTCCATTTGGAGATTATGGCTCCCTGTGGTTCGATGGCGCCCAGAGCCTTAGAAATAGCTTTGTAACCCTTTCCAGACTGATAGAGGGCAACAAATTTTTTCTGATCTTTTCAGGAACTTCCTTTGATCATGGCATAATGTGCTTGTTGAATCTTTGTGCTGGCAACGTGACTCTGATGGTAAGGGCCAAAATAAGTGAGGTTTATATTGAGCAGGGCTGGCTGTAATCAAGCCTGGCTGTGTTCAATCAGCTGACTCTAATTATCCCTTTAATTGGGTTGATTTAACTAGGGGCAATTTTTTCACACAGTGCCAGTTGGTGTTGGTTAACTTTTTCATTAAATAAATGAAATAAGTAAAAACAAAAGTGTTATTTGTTCACTCAGGTTCCTTTATTCTAATATTATATTTTGTCTAAAGACCTGAAAACATCCAGTGTGACAAATATGCAATAATAGAGAAAATCAGGAAGGGGGCAAATACTTTTTCACGCCACTGTGTATATATATATATATATACACATATATATACACATATATATGTATATACACACTTTTTTTTAAAGATCATGTGCACCGGTTTAAGTTGCAGTTCAAGTCCTTGTGTCATGATTAGTGTTTCCTGAAAATTTCATGCTGTTTGGTTTTGTGGTTTTCTTTAAATCAGCATTTGTTAACTTGCTCTGTAGTGGCTGAAAACAGTGGCGTTATTTTTGTCCTCTCAGTCAAGCTTACAGTGTGATGACATCACTTTGGAGTAGCTTGCAGTTTCAGATTCCCAAATCAGAACAGCACTCTGTAGAGTTTATGGTTTGCTGAGCTCTCCATGTTTCTTACAAACCCAGTCTCTGGTTTGTGTTTAGATAGATCAGCTTAAAATATATTATTCTCTTCCTTTAAAAAGCTGATCATTTCAGTTTCAATGCTGAGTTGAAGTAGTGGAAATCTTTTCTGTGATAAATCAGCTTGTCTGTATCACAGCTCTGTTCTTTCTAATCAAACCTCAATTTTTTTCTATTTAACACAGGGCTGTTTAATGAATATAAAATTAATCTAAATGTTGTTCATTCTCAGAAAATTTGTTTTTGACTTAGCCTTCGTAAATATAATCATGTAAGAACATTTTTTTTCCATGTCAGATTAACAAAACAGGTGCTTGTCACACTCTGCTACAGGATTTCAAGCACATGTACTGTCAGAACTCACAAATATCAGTTCTTTGGTGGCGTCTGTGTGAAAATACATCATGTATGTGTATAACTAAAAACACCATGTGGCATTCTGATGCACCATGTCTCTGCCCCACAGTTGAGGCAGCTGCAGTCTACTGCCACTAGCCCCTTACCCCACAAGGCCCCACCTTCTGCTCCACATTCGAGGCTGCTGCGCCCTGCTGCTCACTGTCTTCTCCCACACAGTCAGGGATTGTGCACCCTGCTGCCTCCATCCCCTGCCTAAAGAATCAGGACTACTGCACCCTGCCGCCTGCTGCCCAAACAGTTGGGGTTGCTGCACCCTGCTGCCCTCTGTTCCCTACTCTCACAGTTAGGGATGCTGCACCTGTTGTCCCATTCCTGTCTCAACAGTCGGGGCTGCTGTGCTAAGCCCTAGAGTGCCAGGTTCCCTGCCTCCACAGCTGGGGCTGCTGCACGATGCTGCCCTAGCACCAGAGGTGGGGCTTTTGCTGCACACTGCTACCCACTTCCATTGCCCCAAATGGTCAGGGCTGCTGCACCACATGTACCCCATCTCACAGTCAGGGCTGCTGTACCCTGATGCTCCATGTGTCCTGCCCCACAGTTGAGGCTTCTGCACCAGGACGTCTTCTATCCCCTGTCACCACTGACAGGGCTGCCGAACCCTGCTCTTTTCCACACAGCTGGGGTTGCTGTGGCCTGCTGTGCCCTAGAGTCCCATGCCTCTGCAGGGTGTAGCAAAGGATTTGACTCTGGTGGCAGGGGACAGCAGAGTGCAACTGCCTGAACTATGGAGGCATACAACAGGGTGCAGCAAATGCCCTGAATCTTGTGGCAAGTGGCAGCATGGTGCAGCACCTCAACTGCAGAGCCAGGGGCTCTAGAGCACAGCAGGCCATAGCAACCCCAACTGTGTAGAAAGGAGTAGGGTACAGCAGCCCTGTCTCTGGTGATAGGGGATAGAGAACAGCATGGTGCAGAAGCCTCGACTGTGGTGCAGAACACAGGGAGCATCAGGGTACAGCAGCCATGACTGTGAGATGGGGTACACATGGTGCAGCAGCCCTTACCCTTTGGGGCAATGGAAATGAATAGCAGGGTGTAGCAAAAGCCCCACCTCTGGTGGTTGGGGCAGCATAGTACAGCAGTCCCAGCTGTGGAGGCAGGGAACCTGGCACAGCACAGCAGCCCTGACTGTGGAGACAGGAACAAGGGACAATAGGTTCAGCTTCCCTAACTGTGAGGGTGGGGGGCGGGGGAGAGGGCAGCAGGATGCAGCAACCCAAATTGTTTGGGCAGGGGGAGGCAGGGTACAGCAGTCCTGATTCTTTAGGCAGGGGATGGAGGCAGCAGGGTGCACAATCCTTGACTGTGTGGGAGAGGATGGTGGGAAGCAAGATGCAACAGCCTCAAATGTGGAGAAGAAGGAAGGGGGCTTGTGGAGCAGGGAGAGGTGGCAGTAGACTGCAGCTGCCTCAGCTGTGAAGCAGACAGGGTGCATCAGGATGCCACATACTGTAGTGTTGCTAGTTAGACCTAACATAATGTATTTTCATACAGAACCCACCAAAGAACTGAAATGTGCGAGTTCTGACAGGTGCCTGTCACACTCCGCTACAGTATTTCAAGCACATGTACAGTTTGTCAATGTGACATGAAAACAAATGTTCCTACATGAAATCTATTTATGGAGGCTACGTCAAAAACAAACTGTTTCTGTGAATGAACAAAATTTAGATTTATTTTATATTCATTTAATAGCCCTGTGTTATATTGTTAGAAAAACAATCTGAATTTTGATTAGAAAGAACTGAGAGCTGTGATACAGACAAGCTAATTTCTCACAGAGAAAGATTTCCACTACTTCAATTCAGCACTGAAATTAAAATGAACAGCTTTTTATGAGAAGATAATGTTATATTTTAAGCTGATCTATCTAAACGCAAGCCGGATATTGTGTTTGTAAGAAACTTGGAGAGCTCAGCAAACCTTTAACTCTACAAACTACTGCTCTGACTGGGAATCTGAAACAGCAAGCTACTCCAAAATGATGTCATTGCACTCTAAGTTTGACTGAGAGGACAGAAATAACTCCACTGTTTTCAGCCACTGTAGAGCAAGTTAACGAATGCTGATTTAAAGAAAACCACAAAACCAAACAGCATGAAATTTTCAGGAAACACTATTCATGACATAGGCACTTGAATTTCAGCTTTTCAAGCTTTTACAAAAATTATGTGAAAACTATTGCACGTGATCTTTAAACAAGAAGTAAAAGAGACTAGAGGGATTGGAGATAAGGACACCAATGAATCTTCTTTTTTTTTTTTTTGAGGGCCACAATAGGGGCCTCAAGAAAGGAACAAGGTCCCCCATAGTGGTTTGTTCCCTATGTGCCTCTCTTTTTTTTTTTTTTTTAAAAGGAAAGCTGAAGAAGGGAAGCAAAGGTGAGAAGAAAGAGAAAGACTGCCCAGAAGCCTGGTCATTGTAGGGGAAGGTGGGCAGGTTGCTGTAATAAATGGTTAAGATATTATGGAAGATCAAGAATTACGGTGAGTACATAATTTTCATATCTTCCAAGAATCAATCTTCACCATTCATTACTGGTGGGTCAGAGTGCCAAGCTTACCACCAAGGGTGGTATTGGCAAACCCTGAGGGAAATGGTTGTTCCCATAGCCTTCTGTGGGGGAAAACAGAGAGGTGGAGGCTCCTTACAGAATGTACCCCACAAGCTCACACCTGACCCTACGGGAGAAGAAGTGGGCCCCCCTGGAAGTGTGAGGCAATCACCCTATGCTGGGCCAAGGGTGACAACCTGGAGAGACACAGTCCACCTAATGCAGACTGCAGTTCCCACTTACCTGGAGGCTACCTCACTGGCATTGTAGGACACCCTTGCTTGGCATCTTATCAGCTCCAGGCCCTTCACAGAAAGGTATATGGCTTTCTGGTTTGCTCACAGTCCGCTAAGGGCACCAGGAGCTCTCCCAGCATCACCCACAGGTGCCTGCCATAGGACGCCTGGTGCGTTTGGTGTGCAGAAATGCACAACATGGTGCACGCTGCCAAGAAGACTCTATGACCGATGGCATCAAACTCAGGTGAGTCTGACTCTGGGGGATGGTCACGCACTGGGCGCCTATGCCCAGAATGGGTGTCCAGGAGCTGGACCCCAGACGTGGGGTGTGGCATGGCTCCTAGAGACCCCGAGGTGAGCAATATCTGCTCTGGATGTCCCTCAGGACTAGAGAGGGTACAGAGGGACAGAGTCAGACGTCTCTCAATGCCTCCGCAAAAGGCCTGGACCATGGAACTATGACTGTATAATCACGACTGTACTCACCAAGGAAGAACAGCATCAGACGTGCAGGATTGTGACCACAGAAATGGGACAGTTGCAGCTCCCTCAACATCTCCAAAAGGAACTACTGGTAATGAGTATACTCCATGTCAGAGGATATATGGAGAGAACAGTACTCTTCTTCAGAGAAGGAAGACAAAGATGAGGAGCTGGACTCGAATGTAGTGGTGCTGGGGTTTCAGGCTGGAAAATAGCCTGGTACAGTGCCCTTAGGTAAGTTGGGAAGGCACTTGCCGAAGCCCTAAACTGTTCCCAGGTCAATGGCCCCGAATGATCTAAAATACCCAGAAAAGCAGGAGGGGTAGGCAGAGGAGGGGGAAGAGGAGGCGGGTCATGGTGGACCAGGTCAGGTCCCCTGCCAGGGCTACAAAACAACAGGGGACCTTGCCCAAGGGGAAAGCTTGTGCAACTCATCCACTTGTGAATGTCCAAATGTAGAGGGGTGGTCCAGTTGGTGCCCTTGAGGGGAAACCCCCAGGTGGGGAGAACGGAGCTGTAGAGGTCCCACAAGGTGGCCCCTATCCCCACCTACCACAGGCCCAAATGATTCCGGAGAGGCCAAAGGACCCGAGTCAATACTCTGACTCCTGCCAGAGCCATCAGCAACTCTGGGCATGGAGCACTGCATCAACCAGGACCTACCGGCCCCCACCTTACTGGACTAGGCTCTACCCCTTGTGCAAGGCCTAAGGATAGCACCAGTGGCAAGGACCTGAGCTAAGGGGAAGCCAGTGCAGCAAGTGGCAACGGAACCCCCCTCAGCACCGCAAAAGCTGCCGGAATCAAATTCTGCGCCGGGGATGGTGCTGGAACCTGACACAGCACCGAGGGCAGTGCCAGAACCAAATCCGCTAACGCACCCGGAGCTGGCCTCTCCCCTGATGCTGTAATCAGCAGCAGGACTATCCCTTGGCACCATAAGATGGAAGAGAGGTGACGCCGCGGCCAGCAGCAGACAGAGAAGCACCTAGGGATGAGGACGCAGATGCCAAAAGCCTAGGACTATGCCTGGAAAGATCTCCTTCCTCACCAGAGCCCGGAAGCCAGTCGGGATCATCCTGGTCCCCATCCCTGGGTCATCTGACCTTACCTTGGATTCCCGTGTGCGACATTTGCCTCTGAAGGTGGGGGGCGGCCGATCCCACCTCATCGTGCGGATCACTAAAGTGCAGAAGTCCACAGAGAAGCAGTCGTTGCAGTGGTCCGTATCATGTTCCACTCCAAGGAAGGTCCAGCAGCGGTCATGCCGGTCCCAGACAGACATGTTTCTCCCACAGGGGCACCGACTCATGGGGGAAACATAGACTTTGACGGCAAGGACACGGCAGCCCATCTAGTCTGCCAATTTCCCTACCTACAGGATAGGCATGAGATCCTAGTTAACCAACAGCCTATTTCTTCCTACCCCCAACAAGAATTGCCTTGTGTCTGTCCCATGCATTCTTGAATTCTCCCACAGTTTTAGACCCCACAACCTCCTCAGAAAGGCTGTTCCATGCATCCACTACCCTCTCTGTGAAATAATACTTCCTCACATTGCCCCTGAACCGCCCCCCCTTCTATCTTTAAATTGTGTCCCCTTGTTCTTGCACGTCTCTTTTTCTGAAAGATGCTACCTCTTGGACTTTGTTGATTCCACTGAGGTACTTAAAGTTTTTATCATGTCCCCCTCCCTTCTTTCCTCAAGGGTATACATGTTAAGCTCCTTTAGTCTCTCCTCACAGGCTTCTCTTGCAGACCCTGCACCATTTTAGTTGCCCTCCTCTGGACTGCCTCTATCCTGTCTATGTCCTTGCGGAGATGGGGTCTCCAGAACTGGACGCAGTACTCCAGATGGGGTCTCACCAACTGTCTGTACAGAGGGATAACAACTTTGTTTTCTGCTGCTGATGCCTCTCCCTATGCATCCCAGTATACCCCCAGCCCTCCCTACTGCCTTCTCACATTGCTTGCTAACCTTAAGGTCATCTGATATGATTACCCCCAGGTCCCTTTCCTTTTTTTGTTGTTGTTACTACCTCCCCCATTGTGTATTCTTCCACTGGGTTCTTGTTTCAGGTGCATTATTTGCACTTCTTTGTATTGAATCCTAGCGCCATACTTTTGACCATTCCTCCAACCTTGCCAAGTCCCTTCTCATCCTTTCCACACCTCCTTGTGTATCAACCCTGTTGCAGATCTTTGTGACATCTGCAAAAGGCATACTTTTCCTTCAGTCCCTTTTCAATGTCACTGATGAAGACATTAAAAGGAATGGATCCACACTGAACCCCATGTACCCCACTAGTAACCCTCTTCTTCAGAGGACTCTATTTACAATTACCTTCTGTGTCCTGTTGTGCAGCCAATTTTATCAGGCTACACCCTGGGACCCACTCCCAGGCTGGTTAATTTGACTATTAATCTTTATATGGGACTGTGTCAAATGCCTTGCTAAAGTCTAGGTAGGCCATGTCCACAGCCCTCCTGGTCTACTACTTGGTCACCCAGTCAAAGAAATCTATTAGATCTGCGTCTGACATGACCTTCGCTGTGAACCCATGCTGCCTTGGGTCCCGTGCCCCACTGGCCTATGGGTACTCAACTATTCTTTCCTTCAAAAGTGACTCCATCACTTTCCCTACCACAGAGGTCAGACTGACAGGTCTATAGTTTCCAGCCTCTGTCTTGGTCCCACTTTTGTGAAGGGGAATCACATCCACCTTCCTCCAGTCCTCGGGTACCACACCATCCTCCCATGATTTATTAAAAAGAGTAGCCACTGGTTTCACTAGTTCCTCCCTTAATTCTTTTAGAATTCTGGGGTGAATTCCATCAAGACCCACTGCTTTGTCCACCTTCAGTTTTAGGAGTTCTTGCAGAACCCTTTCTTCTGTGAAAGGACTGGGATCGACCCCCCTATCAAGAGTGCTTTTGTTAACTGGACTAGGCACTTCCCCCTCCTCTTTTGTGAATACTGAGCAGAAATATTCGTTCAGTGTCCCTGCTTTTTCACTGTCCCCCTCTGCCCACCCACCGTTCATTCAATTCAGCCTCATTATCCCTCCCTTTGTCTTCCTACGCTCGCTGATGTACCTATAAAAGGTTTTATCCCCCTTCTTAAATGAGTTGGCTATCTTTTCCTCAGTTTGGGCCTTTGCTATTCTAACTTCCTTCCCTGCTTCCTTCTGCCTTAACTGGTACAGCTCTCTGTCCTGCTCCTTCTGTGTTTCCTTATACTTCCTGACTGCTATCTTTTTCTGCCTGACTTTCACAGCCACCTCTTTTGAGAACCATAGTGGCTTTTTCTTTCATTTTGATTTGTTTATTTGCTTCACACAAAGGCTTGTTGTCTCTGTGATGGCAGTTTTGATGATTCCCCATTATTGCTCCACACCGCCTCCTAGCCTGTTTGCTAGTGCTTTACTGAGGCACTCTCCCATCTTGCCAAAGTCAGCCCTCCTAAAGTCTAGAACCCTCACTTTTGTATGGCTTGACTCTGTAGCCGAGTTTAACGTGAACCACACTGTTTGATGGTCACTTGTTCCCAGATGGCAACCCACTTCTGTATCCGAGATCCTCTCACTGCCCCCGTTGAGAGTACAAGGTCTAAGATTGCTCCCTCACGAGTGGGTTCCTAAACTAGTTGTCTGAGGTCAGCCACCTGTAGGGCATCAAGAATGGCCCCGCTCTTGGATGTGGCTGCAGCAAATGTTCTCCAGTTAACATCTGGCATATTCAGGTCTCCCATCAACAGTATCTTCCCTTTCTCTGCCATTCTAAGAATGCTTTCTATCATATCCTTGTCCATTCCCTCCCTGACATGGGGTCTGTACACAACCCTGTGCGGATTGTGGTGCTCTTTCCAGTCTCCAAGGTGACCCATTGCCTCCTCTCCTCCCTGTTTACTCTTTTGTTCAGTTGCTTTATCCCGTCCCTCTACATAGAGATACTCCTCCCCTCTTCTCCCCTGTCTGTCTCACCTTTAGGTTATGTACCCTGGTATGTTAACATCCCAGTCATGGTTCTCTGTGTACCATGTTTCTGTGAGTGCTACGATATCCAGGCATCCCTCTTCCATCAAGGCCACCAGCTCAGGGAGCTTGCTGCCCAGACTACGGGCGTTGGTACTCATTACCCTCCATTTCCTGATGGCTTTACTCCTTTTTGCCCCATCCCTGTCCTTCTTGCCTTTGTCACTTTCTCCATTTACCCCAGCCCTTCTCCCTATCGACACTTCTATGTTGGTATTTGCTGCACTTACTACCATGATTTTTTGGGGAGGGCTAGGATTTCCCTGCTCCTTTCCAGTGCCTCCCCCCTTGACTAGTTTAAATGCTTGCTAATGAAGCATTTAAACCTATGACCTAGGATCCTGGTTCCCCTCCTGGACAGATGCAGCCCATCGTGCCAGTATAGGCTTGCATCACTCCAGGTGGACCCCCAGTCCCCAATGAAGCCAAATCCCTGAGTTCCACAACAGTTTTTCAACCACTGAATGAATCCCATGGTGCGGAACACCCTAGCCTCTCCTATGCCATAGATGGGCAGCACCTCCGAGAAGGTTACCGTGCGTGCTACTTGTCTAAGGCCCCTCCCCAATTCCACAAACTCTTCCTGCACTTCTCTAATCCCTTTCTTAGCCAGGTCATTTGTCCCTAGGTGGACAATGACATCAAGCTCCCTCCCCCATGCAGCTGCTCCGGCAATCCTGAGGATTCACTCCCTGTCCCTCCAAGCCATGGCGCCAGGCAGGCACCTTACCTCCTGCAGGGTCCCCTGCCACCCTCCTGTGGGTCTCCTTTGTGGAGGTTCCCAGCATCCTCCATGGTCTCCACTGCGGCTGCCTCCATAGAGGAACCACACTTTGCCAGAATGGCATAGGAATTGTGGAGAGGTACAACTGGAGGGATGCGCCTCTGTTCCACACCCTCACCTTCCCTGAGCCCACTGTGGTCCAACCGCTACTCTTCCTTGGCAACCCCTGAGGCAACGGCAGTGGCACTGGTGGTCCCTGGATGGAAGAGGATGTCCCACAAATCCTGGCCAACTCAGCCTGGAGATGAGCAACCTCCTCCCTCAGCCCAGAGAGGTGCCTGCAGATGGGACAACACTGCATCCTCCAGAACATCTCCCGGAAGACTGCTGCTCCACAGCCACTGCACTGCACCACTCCCATCACGTCTTAATTCTGGCCCCTTAACTGTTTGCAATCCTTACTCTTTCCTCTGTTTTTTTTTTCTCTCTTGCCTTACTTTCTGCCTGTGTGCCCTTTAAGCTCCTGATTGTCCTGTTCTGAGACAATATCCTATATTTCTCAGTAGACCCCTTACTTGGTCAGAGGCAGACCTCCAGCAGCTAGAGGGGGCCAGAGAGCTATGCTTGCCCTTCTAGGATGGTGGGTCTTTGGTGGCTCTGTGATCACTCACTTCCTGCTCCCAAACAGGAAGTTCCTGTTGTCAGTCAAATCCTGTGCCTATAAAAGTAGAACTAGCTTTGGGTGGAGGGAAGGGAAGGAGTGCAATATAGTCCTAGTAGAGAAGTCCAGTCACACAGCAGTCCTTTCTCCTGGTGTCTTCTGCCAAGTTATTAGCAGAATCTTTCTAAGGCAGTCTTTAAATGTAGCTTCCTTCTAGCTAAGCCACTCCCCCTACTTACTAGATCTTTCTACAAGTAATTTAAACCTCACAGCTATTAAGTACTTTCAATCACATGAGATTTACAGCTAGATAACTGTTCAGATAACCATTCAGTTCAGTTAACTCAGACAGACACTTTTTTTTTTGTTAGTTTTTTTTACTCTAAATTAAAGGTCCAAGCACAAAAGTTCCTCTTCTTTAGTCCCAGTAGAGAAGTCCAGTCACACAGCAGTCCTTTCTCCTGGTGTCTTCTGCCAAGCTATTAGCAGAGTCTTTCTAAGGCAATCTTTAAATGTAGCTTCCTTCTAGCTAAGCCACTCCCCCTACTTACTAGATCTTTCTACAAGTAATTTAAACCTCACAGCTATTAAGCCCTTTCAGTCACCTGAGATTTACACCTAAATAACTGTTCAGATAACCTTTCAGTTCAGTTAACTCAGACAAACACACACTTTTTTTCTTTTGTTTGTTAGTTTTTTACCCTAAATTAAAGGTCCAAGTACAAAAGTTCTTCTTCTTCAGTCCCAGTAGAGAAGTCCAGTCACACAGCAGTCCTTTCTCCTGGTGTCTTCTGCCAAGCTATCTCTGTCTTCTTGATTGACTTCTTCTTGAGTTTCTTAAGCCCCTGAGACCCAGACATAACTGACTATGCAAAATAATTAAAAATCAACAAAAACAGGGCTCAGTGCCATAAAAAGAGACAGAAAAAAAAAAGTAGTGACGAAAGATGCTGAAATAAGAGTTATGATGTTGAGCAAGTCATAATGAAGAGAACTAGGCCGAGCTGTGCAGTTGCAAATGGTGAATGCCCTCATGGAGTGTTAACTTGCTGGCAGGAAGAACAGAACTGAAGAAGGCAGGGGGGCAAGTGTCGGTTACTGGCAAGCCCACGAATGCCATGTCATACATTTGCCTCGTTCTCCGTCAGTCCCCTACCTCTAATGCTTTAAAGGTGAATGCACCTACAGGTTTCGAATGTCTCCAGCACAGACCCACCAGTAATGAATGGTGAAGATTGATTCTTGGAAGATCAGAACTTTTACAGAATATTTCCTGACTATAGTACACTTATTTAAGAACTTACTGTAACAGTAGACCTTCGAGAGAATCTCTTGTAGCAAGTCACACCTATGGAATTATAGCTGTCAGGCACTAGGACCACACAGAACATTTTCTAGCTAGCAGTCTACAAGGGGCTGCCGACGACGATGACATTCGGCCAGTCTCATCCCTCCCATATAAACGTGGGTTGCCCCGCACCCTCCTCAGTTCCCCCGCCGGAGACAATATACAGATGACCTCCTGGGAAACCGATGGAGGGCCAGAGGTTCCTGCCACTGTGAAAAGTGAAACAGAAGGTATACCAATCCTGGAGAGAGCGAGACAGAGAGAGAGAGAGAGAGAGAGACAGGGACAAGGAAGCAAAGGGGGATGGGGATGGGGAGGGGGGAGGGCATGGCTTGCTGCAAGAGATTCTTTTGAAGATCTACTGTAACGGTAAGTTCTTATGTAACTGTACTATCTTCTTCAAGAAAATCTCTTGCAGCAAGCCATATGTATGGAACGAATCCCAAGCATTTCTGACATCGAGAGAGTCTGGGTGGCTGGAGGCATCAAGCCTAGGAAAGAAGGCCTTCAAGCACAGCTAGGCCAAAGTCTGCGCTTCCCCTACAGACAATGTCCAGACTGTAGTGTTTAGTGAAGATGTGAACAATACTCCAAGTGGCAGCAGCACAGATGTCAGTGGCTGACACATTCCTGAAACAGGCAACAGAGGTGGCCATGCCTCTAATACAGTGGCCACAGACAATGCCAGGAAGATCCTTACCATACTTCCTATAACAGAAAATAATACAGTTGGCCAACCATTTGGACAGGCACTGTTTAGAAACCGGTATGCTCTCTTTCTCAGGGTTGAAAGAAACAAACAGCTGCGAGAACTTCCTGCAGTCCCTTGTGCAATGAACATAATATTTAAGTATTCTATGTACATTTGAAGTATGGAACAATGCTTCCCCTGGATTGGCATGCACTGAGTAATAAACTGGTAGGTGGATGACTTGATTCTGGTTAAACTCAGACACCACCTTTGGTAAAAACTTAGGATTGGTATGCAAAGACACCCTTGTCTTTGTGAGAAACCAAATAATGAGACTTGCACATCAGAGCCTGAAGCTCGGAGATCCTCCAAGCAGAAGTAATAGCAACTAAAAATAATGCTTTCCATGACAGTATGTGTAGCTCACATGTCGCGGCCAGCTCGAAAGGAGCAAAAGTAAGTTTCTCTAACACAAAATTTAAGCCTTCCAGGATTGGATTGCAGATGGGAAGCTTCAGGTGAAGAATGTCTCTCAAAAACGTATGGGACACCTCCAGTTGTGCTACCGTACAGCCCTCAACAGGAACGTGGAAGGCTGAGACAGCGGCCAAGTGCACCTTAAAGAAAGAGTATTGTAGACCAGAATCTGAGAGGGACAGCAAATACTCCAGAATCTGATTTACTGGACAAGTGAACAGATCCAGATGATAGAAAACCATACACAGAGCAAAGTGCTTCCACTTCATGGAATAAGAGGCCCTGGTGAAGGGCTTCCTAGCAGCCACCAGGACATCAGCCACCTTTTGGGATACTCCAAACCTAGTCATGGCTATGTCTTCAGGAGTCAGGCATGAAGGTGTAGAGACTTGAGGTTCGGATGGACCAGTGTGCCATGCCCCTGCAAGAGCAGGCCTTTGCACAGGGGCAGAGAAACTGGAGGTTCCACCGCCAACTGCTGCAGTAAGGGGAACCAGATCTGATGAGGCCAGAAGGGAGCCACAAGGATCATTGTTGCTCCTTCCATTTGAAGCTTGATCAGCACCCTCTGAAGTAGAAGGAAGGAAGGGAAGGTTTAGAGCAACCTCCCTTTCCAAGAGAAGGACAACATGTCTTGCCAAAAAACTCCAGACCCTGGAGAAAGCAAGCAGAAAAGCAGCAGTATTGCACTGAGTGAGAAGGCAAAAAAGTTAAACTCTGGATGACTTCACCTTTTGAATAGGTAGGTCTTCTACGATTGAGGTCAGCAGCTCCCACTTGTGCATCCTGGACTGCAACCTGCTTAGTCTGTCTGCCAAGATGTTTTGGGTGCCTAGAACATGGACTGCCGACAATTTAGACCATGTTCTCCAGCCCAATATCAGACCCTCATTGCTTTCCTGCAGAGGGAGTATGAATGAGCCCCCCTTGTTTGTTGAGGTACTGCATTACGCTGATGTTGTCCATCTGCACCAGGAGGGGGCCAAGGGACAGGCAGTCCTGAAAGGCTTGCAGGCTGTACAAGATGGCCCTCCTCTCTAGGACATATATGCAGAGGTAGTCCAAGTTCACTGGGTCTGGTGGGGGCGCCCAGGTGAGCACCCCAGTCCCTCTCTGAATCATCCGTTGTGAGGATCTGATGAGGGGAGGCAATTAGAAAAGGAACCCTCCCTCCCGAGAAGATCGCTGGGTTCCATCCATCACTGCAGCACTTTCCATACTGGCGAAATGACTAGAGCCTTCTGTTCTACATCATCCGTGTGTTGATCCTATTTTAAAGTCCACTCTGGAATTCGCATGTGCAGTCTAGCCAGAGGAACTGTGACAATGCCTGCAGCCATAAGGCCCAGCAGCCACAGGAATATTCTGGCCATCACATACTGGTTGCTGTAAAGGAACTGGGCCTGTTTTATCAGGCGCTCCACCCCGTCAAGGGGCAAGGAGGCCGCACCCTGGGCTGTATCCAGTATGCTCCATATGTGCTGGAGACATTGACAAGGGATCAAAACTGACTTGGACAGGTTGACCGTAATCACCAAGGTGTGGAACAGCTGTCTGATACATGCTAGTGTGTTGCTCCTTGAACTGAGCTTTGAGCAACCAGTCATCCAGGTAAGGGAAGACATACAGGCCATCCCTTCTGATGGCTGCTGCCACCACTGCCAAGTATTTAGTAATGACTCATGGCAGAGAAGACAAGCCAAAGGGCAATGCCCTGAACTGATAGTGCTACCCCCAGAAGAGGAACCTAAGGTACTGCCTGTGGGGAACGTAGATCTTTATGTGCAGGTATGCATCCTGCATGTCCAGGGAACATATCCAGTCTCCCTTGTACAACAGAGGCAGCAGGCCTTGGAGGGTTACCATAGCTCCAAAGGTAATGCCACAAACTGCTAAAGGAAGTGGTGTAAGTAAAGGGCAGCCAGTCCTGAAATCCTCAAAGTCCCAGAGAAAGGAAAATTACGTACCTACCAAAATTCTTGATCTTCTTGGACGAGTCTCCACCACTCATTCACTCTAGTGGGATTAGCGCCGGAGGCACTAAGACCCATCGGGAGCAAACTTTTTGCTGGAGGGTGGCGGTTGAGAGACGGCGCTGAGACACGGGCCATGAAACAGCGGCTCGAGCGGTAATGACCATCTCGGGACGACCCTCCAACCGCCTCAGTACCTTTTTAACAAGGAGGTGCAGCGAATTCAATCTAAAGAGTAAACTCAACATTAAAAACGGACATAAGATAGTCCGTATGACCTGTGTAAGAAGGGTCAGCAAAGAAGTCCTCACGGCCTAAAGATTTGAGGGAGTGAAGACCAATACAGCGGTGAGCTCGGGGGATGGAGGGTGGGCGTGTGAATGAGTGGTGGAGACTCGTCCAAGAATATCAAGAATTACGGTAGGTACGTAATTTTCCTATCTTCCTGGACATAAGTCTCCACCACTCATTCACACTAGTGGGAGAGTACCAAGCTGATAATCCCCCAAAAGGGCGGCAGGAGAGCCAGAGTTCACGCGTCTAAGATAGAAGCCCATTAAGGATAGTTCTGCCGAATGCGGAATGTCGCCTAGCATGAACATCCAGTGCATAGTGCTTAACGAAGGTATGCACTGAGCTCCAGGTGGCGGCGTTGCATATATCTGCAATTGGAACATTACGAATTTCCGCTAGGGATGCCGCGACCGCCCTAGTAGAGTGAGCGTACACTCTACCTTCTAATTTAACTTGAGCCATGGAATAGCAATGACGAAGGCATGCCACTAACCATGAAGAGATGCATCTAATAGCGACAGGTTGACCCAGCCGGGTGTCGCTGAAAGAAACGAACAGTTGCTGAGTCTTGCGAACATCCTTGGTTCTATCTAAATAGAACCGCAAAGCTCTCTTAACATCCAAGGAATGAAGAGCTCGTTCCCCTTCATTTTGGAAATTAGCGAAGTAAGCGGGAAGTACCAGAGGTTGGTTTAGATGGAATTCTGACACAACCTTGGGAAGAAATTTAGGATGAGTACGGAGAACTACCTTGTCTTTATGGAATACAGTATACGGAGGGTCCGTAACCAGGGCATGTATCTCAGAGACCCTGCGGGCTGAGGTAATGGCCACCAGGAAGGCAGTCTTCCAGGTAAGAAATTTTAGCTCACAGGTAGCTAAGGGTTCGAAAGGCTTCCGAGTGAGCATGTCCAGCACCAGGTTAATGTCCCAGGCTGCAACTGGACGCTTAACAGGGGTCTGGTATGGAGAATCCCTTAAGAAATCTCTTCACCATAGGTAACTGAGCCAGAGTTAAGGAAGAAACCGCTCATGGAGCTTGAGATGGCACTAAGGTGAACTTTAACTGTGGAGTACTGAAGACCTAAGTTTGACAGGTCCAAAAGATACTCCAGAACCTTGCCAGGAGGACAGGAAAAAGGGATTCCAAGAGGATTTAGACACCAGAGAGAAAACGCTTCCATTTGGAAGCGTGACGTTGGGTGGCTGGCTTCCGAGCAGCCAGAAGGATATCTGAGACTCTGACGAGACGTTGAACCGATTCACTTCTATCTCTTCAGGAGCCAAGCATGAAGGTGAAGTGATTTCAGGTTGGGATGGACCAACGAACCCTGAGTCAAAGACTGATTTGCAAAGTGGTCTCGGAGAGGCTGCCAACATACTGTTGAGTAGAGGAAACCATAGTTGCGAGGCCAGGAAGGAGCAATGAGAATCATCTTGGTCCCTGAGACTCGAACTTGGGAGTACTCTCTGGATTAGAGAGGCGTGGAAAGGGTGAAAAAGCGTTTTGTCCACCGCAGCCTGAACGCATCCTGACAGAAAATGCCAGGCCCTGGTTTCTGGAGCAGAAGAGAGGCAGTTTTGCGTTGGGTGGGGATGCAAAAGGTCCAGGTCTGAGTCCCCACTCTTTGAACAGGGACGAAGCTACGGCTGGATCGAGACCACTCGTGAGGGTCTGCCTCCGTTCTGCTGAGGTGATCTGCTAGGTCGTTTTGTATACCTGGCAGATAAACCGCTTGAATCAGAGACTTGTGCTCCAAGCACCACTCCCCACACCCTCATTGCTTCCCTGCAAAGGGATAAGAATGAGCACCGCCTTGCTTGTTGATGTAATACATCACTGCTTTGTTGTCCGTTTGAAGGAGAATGTTCTTGTGACAAAGGACATCCTTCAGAGCTCGGATTGCATAGAGGACCGCCCTCATCTCCAGGACATTTATGTGGAGATGAGTTTGAACTGAGTCCATACACCTTGAGTGTGGAGGGAGACAGTGAGCTCCCCATCCCGTAGCGATCAGTCCTGTGGTGATGGAGATCTGATGATCCGGGGGCAAAGGGAATCCTTCCAGGAGATTGCTCTCCCAGAGACCACCAGGTGAGAGACCTCAAGGGGCTCCGCCACCTTGATGGGATAAGACTGGGGGTGAAGGTCGGGGACCACTGGTGGAGAGCATCCATTGGGTGGTTCTCATGTGCAGTCGGGCCAGAGGGACAGTGAAGACCGAGGCGCCATGAGACCCAACATGCGTTGCATCGAGAGAGCTGTAACCCATTGGTTCTCCTGAAGTAACGAGCCATTCAAGGATGTCAAGTCTTCTGTCCTCTGAAGGAAAGCCTTCGCTGAAGAGGTGTCTAGAAGCGCCCCATGAAAGGAGCCTCTGGGAGGGTTGCAGTTGAGATTTTTTCAAATTCAGCAGAACTCCCATGGACGTGAGAAGACGGAAGTCGGTTGCACGGCTTCCAAAGTCCCTTGGCCGGAAGGGCTTGCTAGAAGCCAATCGCCAGGTAGGGAAACACTGGAGTCCGACTTTCCTGAGATGCGCCCACGAGAACTGCACAACACTTTGTAAAACCACAAGCGCCGAGGATAGCCCAAAGGGCAGGACTCTGAACTGATAATGCTGACCCAAAGCTACAAACCTGAGGAACTTGCGGTGGGTCGGGTGGACGGGGATATGCTGGTAAGCATCCTGCATATCCAGAGAGGCCAGCCAGTCGTGCTGATGCAGCAAGGGTAACAGGGTACCTAGGGAAATCATCTTGAATTTCTCCCTGGGGAGGAATTTGTTTAACTTTCTGAGGTCTAGAATGGGGCGCATCCCCCCAGATTTCTTTGGAACCAGAAAGTAATGGGAGTAGAACCCTGTGTTTCGCAGATGTGGGGGCACCAGTTCTATTGCCCTGTTGTTCAGAAGGCCCTGGATCTCCGCGGTGAGGAGGTCCGACTGAGAAAGCCGACAACCTGGGTTGTCGTCTGGGGAGGACAATTCGGGGGTTTCAAGAAATTGAGAGAATAACCCTCGCGAATTATCCGAGGACCCATTTGTCGAAGTTATGGACTTCCACTGGTTGTAGAAGTACATCAGACGACCTCCCACGGAGAAAAGTTCCACCTCGGGCAGAGTGGATGGAACTTAGGCCAGCGACTCATAAGGTAGCACTGGGAGCTTTAGGCCCTAAACTCTTAACAAATCTTCTTTTGAGGTTGGGCAGGTTGGCTTTTATGGAAGCTTCCCTGCCTCTGCCTCGAAAGGACTGACGACTATGAAACTGGCGTCTGTTCACATGCCCCGAGGGAGGCAGGCGGTCTGGCCAACAATGGCCGATCTAGTCTTCTGAGTGGCCTCTGAGCACTCCACTGAGGGCCAAAAGAAGGAGCCATCAAAGGCAGCGCCATCACCTGCTACTGAGCATCATTCGTGAGCCAGAAGCGCTGCAGCCAGGAATGGCGCCGGTACAAACTCGCGCTGCTGAGCGAGAAGCAGTGTCGAAAGCGCCCATGGCGGCTTTGACCTGTTGGTTATTGGACCCAATACCTCTAATAACGGTCAGAAGAAGCTCTGACTTGAATCCGAATCTGGAAGAGCTTCAGCCATTCTTTTCATAGAGTGCCACAGGATATACCATACTGAGAAAATAGCCTTGATAACTGGCAATCGCATACTTAGAGTGGAGGCAGCAAGACTCTCTTACCTAATGTATCAATCTTCGAGACTCTTTATTTAATAGGTCGGGCTGTAGTAATTTGAGGAAAACGACCTTGTCATTCTCTGCCAGGACTACAATAGGATCCCAAAGGCTTGGGATGCCAAAATGGGGCGATCCTTGGAGACTGAATACTTCTTATCAATGGATTTAGCCACGAGGGAATAAGAGCAGGATTATTCCATACCATTTGAGACAGCGTCTCGAAGGAAAGCTGGATTGGAGAGTCAAATCCGTAGGGATCTCCGAGCATGAAGGTACTGGAGTCTTAATATCTTCCCAGGATCGATGTCTGTAGTCTGGAGAGAAGAGTGGATCCCAGGTTCTTCAACAGAGACTTAAAGGACAGGTCCTCGACCACAGGCTCTGTAGCAAAGAAAGATCCTGTTTCCTCCACTTCATCACCCAACCGAAGGTCTGGGTCAGGCTCAACATCATCTCTGATGGTCCAGAAAGGACTGTTTGGACAGGAAAGGGTGAAAATTAGGAGAGGAGGAAATAGCAGAAAACAGGAGAGTCCCCAAGGGCTGCGGCGCGGGAGCAGCAAAAGCAGGCTGAAGCGCACCGAGAGGCGCCGAAGAGCCGCGGCCCCAGCGCCCCGGCACGCCCCGCGGATGACGCCGCGCCGCAGTGCCGGGGCGGCGCTGGCGGCACGCCTATCCGCGCACCACCAGCGGCGCTCACGAGACCCAGCAGGCGCGGCGGAACGGCGCCCGAAGACCAGTGGCACAGCAGCGCCCGACAAGCCAGACAGACCCTGCGGGAAGGCCCGGAAGAGCCCAGGAACCTGGAAAGCTAGAAGGAAAAAACCAGGCGATAAGGGCATGGTGAGGCCCCTGCGCCGCAGCCATGTGTGACACCTAAGCGGGTCGCTGGCACCGAAGAAGGCGCCATGACTAGGAAGGTCCAACACCCTACCTGATCGCTGGAGGGCGAGGCTCCGAGGCAACGAGCCAGGCAGAAGAACCAACCTCCGGGCCCATTGCTCCATAAAGGCCCACTGATGAAACTGCTCATCTGGAGTCCTACCTAGGGCGGGGAGGGGCTCCGATGTCGAGGGCAGCGATTACGGAGATTGGCGACTCGAAGAAGGAGACCGGCAACTACAGCGATAACCGGTCGATCGCAGGCGCTGATACCAGAGGCGACCGGTGATGCCTTCTCTTTTTGACCTGTGGGCGAAGAAGAGCTCGAGGCGAGCGGTGCGAGAATGACCGTTTATTTTATGCCGGTAGAGACCGCTTATCCCCAGACATCAGACGGCCGTTGTCAGAACCCGCTGAGAGAGAGGCGGCCGGACCCAGCCCTGCTGACTGAACAGCTTTCATACGAAGTCTCCCTACAAGTCACCTGACCTGCTCATGGTCGACTCGTCCAGTAGGCGAGACTTCTTCAAGTAAAATTGAAATATTAGAAAAAATAGGAATAAAATTAGCGATACTACTTATCGTGGATAAAGTTACAAAAACAAACTGAAAACTATCGCTAGTTTGAGTTTGACCCGACAGAGCGGCGGCGTCGTCACTGAAGCGCACTCGACGGCGGGAAAAAAGGAACTGAGGCGGTTGGAGGGTCGTCGCCGCTCGAGCCGCTGCTCGCGGCGCTGTGTCTCGCGGCGCCGTCTCTCGCGCCGACCCTCCAGCAAAAAGTTTGCTCCCGATGGGTCTTAGTGCCTCCGGCGCTAATCCCACTAGTGTGAATGAGTGGTGGAGACTTATGTCCAGGAAGATCCTGCACTCTCACCAAATAATGAACTGAGGCAACTGTCAAGTAATAAAGTAAATATTTATTTATTTGTTGCCGGTTCTCTACACAATGCAGGTGCTGCTACCCCAGCGCTTCAGAGGTTAGCCTTCGTCTGGGGGTGTGGTCTTGGAGGGTTACCATCCTGAACTTCTTGTACTGGATGCAGAAATTCACATTTTTTAGGTCCAGGATGGGCCGCAAATCCCACATGGATTTTGGGACTAGAAAGAAGTGGGAATAGAACCCTCTGTTCCTCTGATGCTCTGGAACTGGTGCTATGGCCCTTTTTTGCAGCAGCCCGCAAACTTCCTTCAGCAACACTGGGATGTGATCTGGAGGGTAGCAGGAATGAACTGGAGGAAGATCTGGAAGGCACTCCAGGAGTTCTAGCATGTGACCCTGCTGTATGAGCTGCAGGACCAAGCACCTGTTGTGATCTTCCTCCACCTGTCTAGGTGGAGGGAGAAGTGAACCCCTACCACCACCTCCTGCAGCACTGGAAAGTGGGGGTCTGACCAGAAGTCATGGTTAGCTAGAGGTTGGGGCCACACTGTCACCTTTAGGAGCCTTGCCAGTGGTGGAGGAAGGGATGGGCAGGGCTGTGGCTGCTCGGTGCTTGGTTGGCTGTTGGGCACCTGGCTTGGGTCTGTGGGAGGCCTGAAGAAAAGTCACCTTTTGGCTACCTCTTGACTGGGTATTGTAAAGGGAGTGAATTGAACACAGGGTTCTCCCCAAGATCTGAAGGTCAGAAAGGATGTCCTGTACATCCTCTCCGAAAAGCTTGTAGCCTCTGAAGAGGGCATGCAAGATGGACTGTTGTACTTCGGTGGCAAAACCGGACACCCTGAGTCAAGAATGTCATCTGAGACAGATGCAAACTGTAGCTGCTCTAACAGAGGCATCTGCAGCATTACTGGCTGCCCTCAAGTGGTGCCTGCATACATCAGCCCCTGACTGGAGGACCTTAAGCAGCTCCTGTCTCTAGGGACCCTCAGGAAGGGCCTGAGCCACAGCTTTGTCCTTCTTCCAAATGGTATTTTGGAACTTGACCATATGGGCAATGTAGTTAATAATCCTGATGGCCAATGTGGAAGAGGCATATGTCCTCTTGCCCATAAGGTCCAGCTTTCTGGACTTCATATCCAGGGGAAGATCGCTGAGGTGCTGAAGTCTCTTGGACCTATCATGGGCAGCATTTATTACCAATGAATCTGCCCTTGGTTGCTCTGTGAAGAAAGACTTTCCTGAGGAAGCCTGGTACAATTTGTCTGCCTTTTTAGGCATTGCTGAAATTGTATTTCGCCTGTACCAGGCAACCATGGTGGTATCCTCAAAAGCAGCCAGCAGAGGAGGAATAATCAGAGGGGAAGAATCTAACAATTCCAGGTATTCTGTCAGATTTATCCTGTTAATATTCTGCTCCTAAGCTTCAAACCACAAAGATGCTTGAAGCTGCCTCATCACTGAGATGAAGGAGGGGTCATCGGGGTATATTTAGTGGAGTACCCACCCCCTTGAAGAAACCGTAGAGGGAGATGAAGAGCTCCTACGTCCTGCATCCTCATCCTCTTTATCAGGAGGAAGGAGATTCAGATTATAGTCATCCTCATCCCCTAGCTCTGAATAGCGCAGAGGATGGCAACAACTGAGGGTGTGAAGGCCACACTGTTGTGGAAGGCATCGGCGCAGCAGCCAGCTTGGCAGGACCCAGCATCGACATGCCCTGAGGGGGAGCAATGCAGTGCATGAATTCCCAGAAGGAGAAGAGCATAGTCTGGACATTGATGGTAATCGGTGTCATCGGAACCCCCAGTGGCATCGACAAGGAAGGCTGTATCCCCAGCATCGGTGGTGCAGCCTGCAGCACTGATGAGAGAGGCGGAGGCCCTGGCATCAGCGGTATGGCCTGCAGAATTGTCGAAAGAGGCTGTGGCTCTGACGCTGACCAGGCAGTCTGAGGTGTTGACAGGGAGGCTGGAATCCCAGTGTCGAAATAACGGCCATAACCGTCGATGGAGGAGGCTGAATCCCCGATGTCGATAGAATGGTTACGGGCGTCGATGGGGGATGCAAAATCTCGGCACTGACAGGCCGCTCCTGGCCAAGAGAAGTCCAGTGGAACAACCTGACGTATGTCCCTGGATCAGAATGGGCCTGAACGACAGGGGCTGAAGGGTCGACAGGGCCATCAGGAGGCCCAACGTCGGTGAGCTGGCGCTGGCCAAGGAGAGATCAGCAGGCAGCATTGACAAAGCTGACCCTGAGAAAGAGAGGGTGTGGGAGGCAGTGGGGGTCGCTGCTGAAGCGGTCAGTGACCCAGCAATGGCAGACATTTAAGTGTCTAAGAGAATGTGTCGGGGAGGCCTTGTCCCTAGGCCTGTCTTTAGCCTGGTGTTTGTATTTGCCAGTGGATTCGCCCGGGGCCTTGGAGGAGTGGGAGTCCGTGAATGGAACTGGAGAGGTGGAGGTGCTTCTTCCTTGAAGCTCCTTCTCCATGCGGGCAACATTCTGTTCCAGGAGAGGAAGGCTTCAAGGGCTTTTTGGCAGTGGCACCAAGTGGCCTGGTTGAATTTGTGGTGGATCTCACAGATCTGGACGTAGTGGCTGGCGCCGAGACAGTAGACGCAAGCATTGTGGTCGTCCCTGTCGGTGATCTTGCTGCACCTGTAGAGTTTGAAAAGCTTCTTGGAAGCGGTAGACATGAACCATGGGAGGGGATCACTTTAAAAAATAAAGTGATCACTAACTAGGGCAAGAAAAATCAAAGGTAAAATCAAAGATTTGGCAGTTGACTGAAGCAGTGGTGTTCTCCGTGGAGTCCGATATGCGATGGTCAATGGTGGGAAAAGAACTGAGGGTGCAGGGCCACCCATGTTTATATGGGAGGGATGACATCGGCCAATGTTGTCGTTGAGGACAGCCCCTTGTAGACTGCTAGCTAGAAAGTCTTCCATGTGGTCCTAGTGCCTGGTGGCTACAGTTCCATAGGTGTGGCTTGCTGCAAGAGATAATCCTCGAAGAAGATCAATGCAATTTTCTAGCTTGATCGGAATTAAAAAAAAAAAAAAAAAAACAGTTGTCAAACTTGGTAAAATTACAACTAACAACACTATAAGCCAAACAGCAGACTGGAGATGGGGTAAAGTACTAGGAAAAGATAATTGCAAGGGACATGACACAGTTCCATACCAGAATACCAAAGACAATGGAGTCTCATGAATAGAGCACAGGACTGTGAACCAGGAGCTCCCTGGTTCAAATCTCACCACAGTCCCTGGCTCACTGTGTGACCCCGAGAAAATCACTTTACTTTCCCTTGTTTCAGATTACCCGGCAGTAAATCTGGGTAGAATCAGGACCACACTGACTATGAAACAGCGCATCTTAGTAGGGCTATCACAGAAATTATCATGTTTAGCAGACTTATGACAACTTTAATATATTAATGATTGAACCCAATATGTAATAAACACAGGTTACTCACCTGTAACAGTAGTTCTAGGAGTGGTATATGTTGTTCATCCACACTTATTGGCAGTGTCCTTTCCCTTTAAGATGTGCCAAAAAGTCTTCAAGCTGGCTCCTCCCACCCACCCGGGTGGTATATCCCTTAACTCTGCCCCGTGACGCCAGATCTTGCCCACTGGAAGCAGAGTGTGTGTGCGCCTAAGCCTGGGGAGGTCGGGAGGGTCTATGTGGATGAACAACATATACCACTCCTAGAAGAAACAAGCATTTGTCAATGCCGAATGTTTGCTTGCTGGCATTGGCAGTGGTAGTGTAGGAGTTACAGAGCTGCGTAATAGGAACGGTAGTGAAGTATTGAACTGAAGCCCACCCCACCACCACCCTGCAGAGAGTGACAGGCATTGGGGTGTGCCTTTGGGTCGTCAGGCATAATGGCCGCGCCATTTCACCACACCACCTGTAGACACTGACAAGGTGTCACGTTGTGTGTAGGGTCTTTGGTCTCATCGCACCCCATTCCATCAGGAAATACGGTGAGATGGGTGCGGTATAGGAGAATGGGGTGAACTTTGGGGCCAAAGAGTCCAAGGCATACCTCGATGCCTCTCACTGGCTGCAGGGTGTGGAATTGCATGAGCATAGCGAGGCAAGAATCCCAAGTCACATCCTGATGCCTGTCATTCTGTCACGGGGTTGGGCGTTATGGTTGGAAACCCTAATACCTCAGGCATTCGTTGGTATTTTCCTCCAGATTTTCAACATGGTTTTGTGACCCCACCTCATGAACAGTGGCAATATCAGTTTGAAAATAATAAAGCTGCTTATGCACAGCGACACGGCATTTAGCACCAAAGGTGCAAAACATTCAACAGGATGTAAAAATGACAGCAGTACTGTTCATGGGGAGGTGTAAAATGGCAATGTTGCAAATCTGCAGTAAAATATTAAAAAACTGGTGAAGTCACGAGCGCAGTATAGAAACTGTGCCACGCACCCGTAATGTAATTAGTTTGGGGATTTTTACAGCAGATTGTCCATAGGGCATTTTGGGACCTCTGATCATGAACAGTGTCACTGTGATTTTCTTTATCTGTCCCGAACAATGATTTCCCACAGCGACCACGCATCTCTAGGCTGAAAGTGTGAAAACACATTTCGGCCATGTTGTGAAAATGACAGCTGTACTGTTCATAAGGAAGTGTGCAAAATGGCACTGGTGAAAATCTGGACTGAAAATATTACAAAGTCATGAACTTACGAGGGTGCGTGGAAACTGTGCAATGCTCACTCGTAACACAGTCACTTTATGGACTTTTGTCACCAAATTTTCAACATAGCCATTTTAAGACCTCTGTTCATGAACAGTGTAACTGCGATTTTCTTACTCTGTCCCAAACATTGCTTTCGCACACCGACTGCACCATTGTGCGCTACATGTGTGAAACACATTTTGGGCGACATGTGAAAAATGGCAGCTGTACTGTTCATAAGGAAGTGTAATAAAATGGCAATGTTGAAAATCTGGAGTGAAAATATTGAAAATTCGCAAACTTACGAGCGTGTGTAGGAACTGCGCAACGCACGCTCGTAAAACAGTCATGTTTAGGAATGTTTTCACCAAATTTTCAACATAGCCATTTTATGACCTCTGCTCATGAACAGTGTTACTGTGATTTTCTTAATGTGTCCCATACATTGATTTCGCACACCGAATGCGCCATTGTGCGCTACATGGGAGGAAACATGTTTTGGGCAAGTTGTGCCAAATGACAGCTGTACTGCTCATAAGGAAGCATAATAAAATGGCAATGTTGAAAATCTGGATTGAAAATATTGAAAATTCGCAAACTTACGAGAGTGCATAGGAACTGCGCAACGCACTCTCGTAAAACAGTCATTTTTAGGGATTTTTCACCAAATTTTCAACATAGCCATTTTAAGGCCTCTGCTCATGAACAGTGTCACTGTGATTTTCTTAATGTGTCCCATACATTGATTTCGCACACCGACTGCGCCATTGTGCGCTACATGGGCGGAAACACGTTTTGGGCAAGATGTGAAAAATGACAGCTGTACTGCTCATAAGGAGGTGTGGTAAAATGGCAATTTTGAAAATCTAGAGTGAAAATATTGAAAATTCGCGAACCTACGACGTGCGTAGGAACTGCATAAGCACCGCTCATTAAAACAGTCATTTTGGAATTTTCCACCAAATTTTCAAAATAGGCTTTTTGAGAGAGCCTACCATGAGCTGGCAGTGTCATTTCATTAATCGGTCCCGAAGGTGATTTCGGCGCAGTGACTGCGAAATCACCCTTCGACCGAATCTCGCCATGACAGTGCAATAATTCATGAGAAGGGTCCCAAAACCCATATTGAAAATTTGGTGCAAAAATTCAAAAATGCCTGAGATATGCAACAAAGTTGAAAAAACCTATCATTATACATTATACAGCTTACGGCATTTCCTCAGTTCGCGGTTGGCTTTGAAGAGTGCAGAGCGTGTTCCCGGTCCACCGAAGATAAATCGCTGAGTCCGGAGGTAAGTATGGGGTGGGGGTGTGGTGAGGCAGGGTGCACAGTGGGTGGGCGCGGGTGGGTGCAGACACTGTGAGGACCATTTTTGTTTTTAGTTTTTTTTTTATATACGGACGATGCGGGGCGTTTGCCACGCTGGGGTGGGCTCCCAGCATGGCAGAAGGGCACTGGTTAGAGGCGGCGTGGAGCCGGCGGGAGATTAGCCACCCGTCGGCCATAGCATTTGTTGCCACGCTGGGGTGGGCTCCCAGCATGGCATCCTGTACTGGGGGAGAGACAGTGGAGCCAGCGGGGTGCACAGTGTGTACGCCTTGGGTGGCACCCAGCGTGGCATATGGACCTGTGTTTTGGGCGCAACACAGCCGACGGGATTAGGCACCCGTCGGCTATACAGTGTGTGCGTGGGGAGGAGCAGCCAGCGTGTGTGTGTGTGTGTGTGTGTAGGGGAGCGTGCATGAGCAGGTGATATCTTATCACTGCTCACTGAAGCGTAGCTCCCCCTTTCAACTGTACGCCACTGCATTTTGGAGCTGTCATAGACAGCTCCAGCATGCATTGGCAGACTGGGGCTGCGCCTGCCAACACACTGACTGAATTGGAAGAGGGGGTGACACACCTCCGAAAACTTGGATGATGGCACTATGTTTCTTGCACATGCGTGCAAGCAAACATAATAAAATGAAACATGATTTAGTGCGGTGAGTGGGAATTTCGCTGTAACGCATGTTGATGGGTCTATTAGAACAAACCCCCCCCCACATTTATACTGCCCAGTTAATACAGGATCCAGGAGGGCACACAGGTGCATAAAGGTTACAAAAGTCAGGGGCAAACAGACCTGGCAGTTCACACTTGTATACAGTGTGGGGCAGAACAACACTCTGCAACCTGAGATGGAGGTAGGGATGTGAGCTGTGTAGAGTTATGGAGCTGTGAATCAGGTTGTTATACAGAGGACTGAGATGACTGGAAACAATATTTCAGGATGGAAAGGTACTTGGCTTGTTGGGAGGTGTTTACTAGTTAGCACAGTTTCCTTTTAAAAAAAACTGTTCCATTAGCTTAAGCACTTTTTTACAATTCAAGTAAATGATTTGATCCTGTCTGTCTGGTAGACTAGATGGGCTGCGAGATCTTTATCTTGCATGTTCTGTGTTTCTATGTCTCCTTATCTATGGACAATATCTGTCTGTCTTCTGTCCATCTGGAATACATAACGGGTGGCAGTGAAATGACACATTAATCTCCACTTGCTAGTGGTAGGACTCATGATTTGAGAGTGGCAAAGTCACAAGTTGGTTACGAAGGCCTTACCACTCACATGGAGATGAATGGGTTGTTTCACCTCAACCACAATACCTGGAATGTTATCATTAATGTGTTACTGTACATTGTTTTACTAAAGAAGAAAGAAATAAAAAGTAATTTGTATGTGATGTAATGTCTGTTCTCATTACTATCAATATTAAGAGCTTTTATATGTAAATTGCATGTTAAATGTTAACCAGAGATTTTACCCTTTGAAAATCAATCTTTTATCTGCTATGGTGGACACTGGCGTAAGGTTGGGTGAGCTTTCCTTGTGATGTCACAGAAACATAGAAATGTGAGGGCAGAAAAGGACCGTATGGTCCATGACCATCTAATCTGCCCAGTATGGAGGGATGTGCCCTCCAGAGGTTCATGCCCATCTCCCCCTCACTTCACTGAGGGTGAAGCTGTGTCTACACAGGTGGACATGGTAGTTAGGCACAGTTTCCCTGTCAGTGACATCACAAGGTTCTAGAATTAGTGCCAAGGTAGTATCAGTATAGGGCGGTACTGGGCTGGCTTAATCCTCTGCTGGACAGTCAGCCTTTTCCTAGTGCCTTCCTGCCCTCTGGAACCTGCTCCCCTCCTCTCTCCTTCTCTCCCCTCCCTGTCTACTTTAGGGACCAGCTAAACTTCCTTCCCACCCACCCCGCTCTTGTCATCCCCTTTCCTGATTCTTCCCTGTTGGAGCCCCCACCATCCCTGTTGCTGGGCCTCCTCCTGGGTTTTACCTCAGCCGCTGTCGGGCTCCTTCCTTTTAGAAATACAGAATTTGGTGGCAGATAAGGACTGCCTGGCCCACCTAGTCTGCCCATCTGTTTACTTTTAGATCCGTTTACTTGTTTTACGTGCACTTAGGTACCGTGTTAAATTGTGCTTTGTTTTTATTTTATTGTGTACCAATCATTAATCCTGTGTATGTTTTTATTTTTGTATTTCCTGTTCCTGTCCTCCCCCCCCCCCCAACCTGGAAATGAGCCTTGGCTCAGCATGCCTCTCCTGGTTACCAGTTGTCAAATAAATAAATAATCATGGGTATCTCCCAACTGCTGCTAGCTGCTACAGGTAAGCCCAGATTCCCATTTAAAATAGCTTTCTTTCCATAGACTGTCCAACCATGCTGGTTACTGTTCCTCAACGGTCCCCTTTAAGTTATCTGTAAGTTGCAGTCCTGAGACAGTTTCTATGGGAGGACAGTTGTCTAGGTAGTTTTGATCACCAGATTGGAAATGCTGGCAGCCTTGCTGAGATATCGGGGCACCTCAGTTCAGCAGTTAACCCCTGCTATGCCGTGGACTGATACATCAATCCAAAATTCCAATAGGTTCTAATTCTGTGGGCAGCCCAAGGGTTAAAGGCTATAAAAGCCATCAAATGCAGCAAAAAAAAAAAAAAAATATATATATATATCTGTTTGGAATTGAGTGCTTCCTCCCCCTTTATTCTTGAAGTCTTGTAGCTTCTCTTATTTTTAGAAGTCAGGTACTTTTAAAATAAGGGTCTGACAGTATTGTCTAGAGGTTAAAGTAAGTAGCTGTGAATGAGCGTGGTATATCCACCAGATCTGGGTTTGATTATAGCACTCTTCACTTGCATACTGTGTTAATCTCAATAAGTTATAACCTCCCCACTGCCCTGGGTCACCCACCCTAGAAACAGGCATTGTGCCTAGTGAACCTTACTTGGCTACCAAAGTGTAAAAAAATGGAATTTCAAAAGAAGCCCTTTTCCCTCCTATGGTTGTAGTTTGTAACATTATATTACCAGTATGCTGCCATGGGGCAAACTCCATGGTGCTCTACAACCTCCACCTGCCATCACAGAAAACAGAAACCATTCCAATTACAGTATTTTCCTAGTTCGAGGAAACCCTGGACCACAGGAGTAGCAACGACTACAGCCATGCTAGTTTGAGATGGCGGGCTTTAGAACCCGGGAGAGCAGCCGCCAAGGCGGGTCCCCCCTCCCTCCCTCACCCAACACAGGAGGGCGGGGCTCGGCTATCTTTCTGCTGAGCAGGGACCCGGCGGCTCAGTCAGTTTCGGAGCGTTGTTCCCATCGCCAGCTGGTGGGGCAGCTGCGAGAAAGGCAACAGACATCAGGCATCCTGAAACACACACACACAAAGTACCAGCAACTGTCTGTCTCAAATAAAAATTACAACATCTGGATCTCGCTGTGTCCACCTTAAAAACTGGACAGCTGCGCTGCCTTTATTTCAACCTGCAGGATATCCGAGGAGCGACCTTAAAAAAAACAGCAACAAATTAGCGGGTTCGCAGAAACTGACCAGACGCTGGGGGGACCTTGCTCGATTTCAGCCAGTGCATGGCTGCTAAAGGACCCGCAGGTCCAGGGACCTTTCATCAGTCACCGAGTGCGTCCGTGTGCAGGCTTTGTTTTTTAAGGAGGAACAGCAGTGTCAGGAGGAAGCAGTGGTTTGGGCTCTTTTGCTTGTTCCTCCTGTCACTCCCTGAAGATGCCGGGGTTTGACTACAAGTTTCTGGAGAAATCCAAATGGAAATTCCTGTGTGCGCTGTGCAGTAAGTCCATGAGAGAGCCCGTGCTGGTCTCCACCTGCGGACACCGGTTCTGTGATACCTGCCTGCAAGAATTCCTCAGGTGAGTGTGACTGTGCGGTGCTGCGAGGTCGGAAACCTATTTGAATTATCTTTAGTGCTTACAAATGTAACCCCTAGATGGCGCTATCCCAGGGGCTACTACCCCTGCCTGATTTGCCACTAACAGATTGAGGGGCCTGGATCCAATGGCGGGTGCCTCCACCCAGAGGTCAGGGTTTGCAATAGTTAAACTAACTTGGTCACAGCCCTCTGGGACACTGCAACCCCCCTTTCTTCCCACTAGTGGCCCACACAATATATCAGAATTACCTTCACAGTATACACTTACCCCCAGGTCTGGTTCCGCACTGGGACCTCCTGTGAAATGAGATACAGTGCAACAATCACAGTACAGTACTTTAACATAGACAAATACCTCAGGCAGTATAACTTTGCTGAAACAAGCAGCTCTGATTTATTTAGGGGATATAAGAAGGACAGGGAAATCAGGTTAATTAGCTTATCACTTTAATAATCTACCTATGGCTCTGTGCTAGGCCTATCCCTATCAGTTACTGTCCCTGGGTACCCAAGCCCTAGTGGCTAGTCCAAACCGTGGCAGCTGGTAGGGGCCCTTTCACACAGAGAAAGGAGAATTAAACAGTCAGTAGTACAGTAATTCCATTTGGATTTAATGTGGCAATTCAACAGGGAGCGACCCTGAATTAGTACTCACGACCTCCAAATAAGATAGGGTCCTTCAATGTCAGCAGGGCTCACTTGAGGTGCACAAACCTCTTCACACATCCATATAAAAGAAAGCACTATACCAGGCAGGCTGCATCTGTATCCCGATCGCAATTACTGCACAATACCCGGAGAACACCAGCAGATTCAGTTCCTGACAGACCGAGTGTAATTTTCAGCAATTCCTCCAGTCTTCTACAGGGTGAGCCTGGTTTCTACTTCAGAGATCCTTTGATTCTTTTCACAGGACGGATTCAGTCCTAACAAGCTGCAGACCGGAACTCTGGGCCTTACACACGTTTTTGACTAAAACTACTTTTCAAAGCACAGGGCTCCTTCCTTCTTCACTGCCAAAGCTCAACTGAAACTCCAACCGACAAAACCGGCACTTCCTTTGAGTTCCTCCCAGTTCTTGACTGGATTGGCTGTCACTCACAATAGACTGCTGCTGTTGGTCCAAAAGGCACTGAAGTCTAAACTACATCTCCCAGAGTCACTGCCCATACAATCCTCTTGTGGCTGGCTCAGATTATGAGTCCAAGTTCTGATTCGTCCAAGGCACCATTTAGAGCTAGTTTACCCACAATGATTGGTCCAGTTCAGCAGTTCAAAACTAGAATAGGGAACTAGCAGCACAGTTCTGACTGCAAAGAAAGCAGTTAGACAAACTGTAATTTCATTATTACTCTAAATAATTTCTGGCAAACAGTTACATCTTTCAGATAGGTTCCCTTTGCACTCTAGTGACTGCAAAATGAAGTGAATTGCAGCAGCTCGAGTGGTACTCAGAGCACACAGTCCCCCATACAAACTAATTATGTCTGCAAGCAGACAGCTCTTAAAGAGACAGTACCAGAGGCTCTAAAAACACTCACTGATAAATGGCTTAAATGCCAAACACCATTCAGGCTTGAGAGCATTCAAGCAAGCTCCTGGAAGTCTTTGAGAACCCCCATTTGCAGGGGTTACACCTTCCTGGCCTGGGAAAGCTAGTCGCGTCAAGCAAGTACCATAAGTTTCAACTGCAACCATATACATTTGCATTAGGCTCGCATATGTAATCATCAGTCAATATATCATTTTACCAAGAACACATTTCTGAAACATTGCAGTCGTCACTCTTTACACAGTATTACATACACATTGTGCCATAACTCAAGTTATTACCTCTTGTACATGAGCAACCTGAAGAGGGGCCCTTCCTATCAGTTACCTTGGGGCTGGATGGGGCAAGGGCACCATACTAAAGGCAACACAAGTAACTTGGAGTTAGCACTGATGCTCAGTTTGGGCAATGAGCTCGGGGACACATACACTCTTTATGGACAACATTGAGAGGCAAGTCCACAGGCCTCCCAAGTGAATCATAACTGAGGGTGCACCACAGGCTTTACAGCTCGACCAGTCTTTCTAGGGGAACTGTTATAGTCTCTGCACTCTGAGCCTCATTTTCAGCATTGTCCTCACTTGTCAGGAGTCTCCATGGGGTAGAGAGGCTAGAACTTGGGACACTTTCAGCTCCAGGAGTTACAGTTTCTGAGTCCACAACATTTGGCTCGCATGGAAGCTTTCGGACACTGGCAGTGGACTGTCAGGGCACTCAAAATACTCTTCTGTTGGTGTATCACCAGTCTGCCCCAATCTTCATTTTCCTCCCTAAGCTCAAACAGTTCAACCATGCACAATGATTCCATTTCATCTGATCTGATGCTTTGCACTTCACTTTCTGGGAGCATTGGCTCCAGGGATGAAGCTGGGGGCTTAGACAGTCAGAAGGCCCAGCTTCATCTCCAGTATTGACTAGGGGATTGCCCGAAACAATTGACTCAGTTAGTAAGAAGGATAGTATTCAAAGTCCTCTCACTTTCTTCCGATATGGACTGACAGTCATGCTCAACTGGGACTTGTGGAGGAACACTTTAACTTTGCTTCTGTAGGTGCAGACTTTCTTGATCTTTTCTTAGCAGCAGCTCTAGTCCACTGGTCCAGAGGCATCTTCTGGGGCTCAGACTCAATTAAGATTTGTCCAATGGGCAGTAAATGATTTCTATGCATTGTTTTCATCTTTTGAATTATTCTCAGGCCTTACTTTGTACACTGGCAATCATCTAGTTTGCCCTCTACAATGTGAGGAGATGGTGCCATCTGTCAGCAATCTTGTGCTTGCCATGCAGTCCCAGATTTCTTAGCAATACCCGATCTCCCTCCTGGAGTTCCTGTGCTTTCACCTTTTATCATACCTTTCTTTGTTGGCTAGATTTCTTTTGGCAGCCATGGTTTGAGCCAGTTGAGTACCATGAGTTAGCTGGGCCTTTAACTTTTGCACATACTGTAAATAGTTGTCAGCTTGAACCCCATCAGGAGAGACCCAAAACACACATCTACTGGTAGTCGAGCTTCTCTTCCAAACATCAGGCGGTGGGGGAGAATCCAGTGGCATCACTTTTGGTGCAGTTATAAGCATGTACCAGGGTGCTAATTTGTTGGCTCCATCTAGGCTTGTCCTTTGGGTGCAGGGTGCCCTAGCATATCAGCAAAGTGCGGTTTGAAAAGTTCAGGCTGTGGGTCCCCTGGGGGTGGTAGAGGTGGTTCTGGATTCGCCTCCCACAGAGAAAGCATCTCTTGATCAGACAACTCTCAAAGTCTCTCCCTTGATCAGAATGGATTCTTTGTGGAGCCCCATAGTGAACAAAAATTTTCTACAAGTACTTTGGCCACAGTGGATGCTTTCTGGTCTTTGGTGGGAAAGCTTGGGCATATCTCGTGAAATGGTCAGTGACCACCAGCAATTACATGATATTTCTTTGATCTGACTCCAAACTCAGAAAATCAATACAGACCAGCTCCATGGGTGCACTGGTGGTGATGTTAACAAAGGGGCAGCCCTCTGGGCAAAAGCTTTCCTCCTGTGTAGCGACTAAGTTCGAATGTGTTGCTCACATCAGCCCCATCTTAGGCCAATAGAATCTGGATCTCACCAAGTCAAGTGTTCTGTCTATACCAAGGTGCCCCATGTGGTTGTGCAAGGACCTCAGTACTGAGTCTCGAAGGCAGTGGGCAGCACTAGTTGTTGTTTGTCTACTTGTCCCCTCTGTCTACTGTTTCTCTGTATAACAGTTTATTGATCAGTTTCAACTTAGGACCTTCTTTGTATAACAGTGCAGTTCTCAAATCAGTGGGCGTAATTTGGACACATCTTTTCCTGCATAGAGGGCTTCTAAAGCTGCTTTGATCATGGGATCGTGAGATTGAGCCCGCTGAATACTGTCATTGTCCAGCTGAGGCAGTGCACCAATGTCTATTGCAGAAAAGTGGCAATAAGCAGCAGGTATGCAATTCTCAGAGGCTCCCAAGCAATCCACCATGCAGTCCACTGCGTCTGTGGACATTTGTTCCTCCCTGTCAAACTTCGGCAGAGTGCCGAATGTCAGTTCTGCCAATGGACCCAATCATTCTGGGGAACAGGCCTCCGGGAGAAGCATCAGCATCTATGTGGTTCAGACCTGCTCGGTATTCGAGAGCATAGTCATATGTAGATAATGCAGAAAGCCACCTATGGCCAGTGGCATCCAACTTAGCTGAGGTCCTGCACATAGGTCAAAGGATTATTGTCAGTTTTACTAGTATTTTAGCCCCATACAAGTACTCATGGAATTGGTCAACAATAGCCCACTTCAAAGCTAGGAACTCTAACTTATGTACAGGATAGTTCTTTTCGGATGGGGTCAGGCTTCTACTGGCAAAGGCCACTGGTCTCAGGCCATTCTCATGCTCTTGGTACAACACAGCCCCCAACCCTTGCAAGCTAGCATCAGTGTGCAGGGACGTAGGTTTTCTTGGATCGGCATAGGCCAGCACTGGAGCATGGGTAAGTTGATATATGATCTCATGAAAAGCAGTCTCACAATCAGGAGTCCAGCGGGCCCCAAATACTTCACTCGGATGAAAATACACTCTTTCAGTCTTGAGGGACGCTGACTTTTGGTATTTTTTGTGGGTTGGGGGATACCCTTGAGTAAGGTTAAGTAAAGGGCGGATCACTCTTGAATAGTCCTTGATGAAGCGCCGATAATAACCACAGAATCCCAGGAATCTTTGCAGTTCTTTTAGATTTTGGGCTGTGGCCAGGTGGTCAAGGCCTCAACTTACTTGGGTCGGTCTCTATTCCTCGGTGGATACTATGTGTCCCACATACTTTACTGATGTTTGAAAGAATTGACACTTATCAATGGACAGTTTAAGGCCAAAGTCCTCCAGTCGGTCCAATACCTTAAATAATCTGCTCTCATGTTCCTCCAGTGAGCTGCCAAACACAATAACATCATCTAGGTATACCAGGCACTCTAGTAAGTTCATGTCCCCACTGCACGCTCCATCAATCGCTGAAAAGTGGCTGGGGCACCTGAAATCCTTGAGGCATCCTCATGAATTCATAGAAGCTAGCCGGACAGATAAAGCCGTCTTCTCACGGTCCTCTGGAGCCATCGGGATCTGGTAGTACCCACTGCGGAGATCCAGCACAGAGAACCACTTGCTCCGCTTAGGCAGTCCAAAGCATCCTGAATGCGGGCATTGTGTACTGATCAGGGATAGTCCACCGGTTTAGGTGCGATAATCCACACATCCTTACTGTTCCATTCTTTTTCCTCACTACCACAATGGGGAAGCATAAGGGCTTCTGGTTCTTGTATTACACCAGCAGCTAACATCTCTTGCAGATGCCGTCTCAATCATCTATGTCAGCAGGTGCCAGGCGTCGAGACCTCTCACGAAATGGTCTTCGTCATGCAGCGGATATTGTGCTCAGCTCTCTGCACGCATCCTACATCCCATTCCTTTAAAGAAAACACCTGGCTCTCTGGGCAAGCTTCTCACTGATCCTCACTTTCCATTCAGCTGGCAGCGGGAGTCGCTGAAATCAAACAAGTCAGGCGTTACTCTGTCATTCTTCCTTGAACTCTTGCTGCTGGGTAGCACTGCAGTGTCTGCACAATGCACATTAGCCAGGATGCAACCTCTGTTTACTCGAATGTCTCTTTCAGACACATTATGAACTTGGACCATTACCCTTCTGGCATAAGCATGGGCTCTAGCGGGCAAAATACTAGGCTTGACCAGCAGTCCCTCTGGCAATTTCCATCGCCTGGTGCATCCAACATTAATATTTTATTCTTAACATCCTTTCTGATACGGACCTCTCCCTGTAAGGTACACTGGGCATTTGGCGCCAGGATCAGAGACTCAGGATCCTTCTTCCATACAATTCCGACCGGTTCCTCTGGTTCTGTTTTTCAGCATCTCTCTGTGCCTCATAGGCCTTCTTAATTAAAGCCGGAACTCTTAAGCTCTACTAGTCTTTGACCCCTGTTTTCATAACACAACTGTGCCAGCCTTCCGAACATATGAGCATTTGTTCCAATCAACAAAGGACACCATCATACAGTCCAGTGGGGGGACACACTAAGGCTAGGGTCTCTACTTGTCGGCCACTCCAGCCACGGAGGTGGGGAAAGACAGCCAAATTCGGATATACCGGAATAGGGTAGCCTTCTCACTTAACCCCATACATGCAGTCCTTCTAATGGTTGTAAGGCACGCCTGACAAATGCTTCTGATACCAATCCTGGAACATAATTGTCACTTGGGAGCCACTGTCATCACAGCTCTTGTAGAAACTCCATTCACCTTTACAGTGGTCTCCATGGAGGGACCCACTATTCTGGACCAGTCTGGAGAGGCGGTAGTGGGGGCCTGGGCAACTGACCTTGCCACAAAGGACATGAATTAGCATTTTGGTGCCCTCACTGGGATCATGTCGTACCTCTTAACCACTGATTTCTTCTCCAAGCTCTCCTTGTAGCCTATATGCAACTTTGTCAGTGTCTTTTGGGACTGGCATTCCTTTTCATGTGCCCATCTTTCCCACAATTATAGCAAAACATACTTTCTGGAGTTTGAGCTGGAGGCGCCACACTGGGAGCCAGGGCGGGGTATTACTAACTGGAAACCTGGGTGTCATCTCTGTCTGCGGCGTGATAAGCATTTGGAGACATCTCGTCAGTTCTCCACTTCCATGGTCAAGGAATTGAGTTTGGAGCTGTTATCAGCAGGAGATACATGGGTGGTACCCCACCCCCATAGCAGATGCAGTCGGATATAGGTCAGGGCCCGTGCCTTGCAGGCGTGGCCTTCATAAAGGGACTGTTTTTGAATTCCGGATCTCTCTCAACAGTTCGCCCCATTGTGGCATATCTTTTCCTTGTCAGACACTCATTGACTGTCAACCTCTGCCCCTGAACTTCACTTGATGGGTCACCCTCAGTCACTCGGGTCGTAGCCACAGCTGTTGGTGCAGGTACCTCCGAGGTCGCCTTTTCTCAACTCCTCAATTTCTCTCATTAACTCATCATAGGAGGGTGGGGATTCCAGTCGATTTGCCAGGCGTAACTGAAGCAACAGCAGTTCTGAGAAGGGCAGACTTAAGATTCTGTCCAGTCTGGTTCGGTCCAGTTCAATCGCTGGCAAACTACCCTTTCTGAGGCATTCTTGCAACAATTTTCCAGCCAGAGACATACACAGACAACAACTCCCTTGGTACTGTTGTGCATTTCTTACTCTCCACCATAGGTCCTCATCAGAATCTGGGCTCCCATACACATTCTCCAGGCCTCAAGATAGGCCTGTGCAGTCGCTCTCAGGGTTACTGGCCCGCTTAGCACGGATGATAGCCAGGGCAGGACCTCGGAGGCTCTCACTAACCCTCTTTCGCTTTTCGCCTTCCGAGCATTGCCATTCTAGCATTTGGGGGGCAACATAGTCTATCCAGGTCTCCCAGTCATCCTCCCCTTGGGGGGTGGGGAGGGTGCCAGAGAAGATCCTCAACCTTCGGTAAGAGTCGTGACTAATGGCAGGTGCAGAAATAGGAGTCTGCATTGGTTCAGCCACCATTACGGGCACTGGAGCAGGAGAGGGTGTTGGGGGAGGAACACCCCCAGGTGGCAAGAATAGTTTCTTCAAGTCCTCCACAGTTTTCCCCTCTCCCAGCAACCATTCAGCAAATTTCTCCTCAAAAGTTTCAGATAGTGGTGAGGGCTGATTCCCCCCCGGGTCTTTACTGTCCTTAGTTATCACTCTCCAAGCAGTGAGGGCTCCCTCTGGGGTAATGGTCTGTGGCACTTTGGAGCTATCTATGGGATCCTTAAACTCTACTAGGCCAGGAAAGTGTGGGTGAGCAGATTAGCATGCCGACCCACCACCACAGGGTTTTGTAAACCTTCCACCTTGGAAAGTACTCCCTGCACAGTGTCCGTATTGATACCCAGGGGGATGTCCAGGATAAGCATAGCATTTTGGGGTCGATCTCCTCCCAGTACACCCTCCACCAGCCGGTGCACAGCCACTTCTGTCGGGTACCCATTTTTTTCTTAACAGTGGTTCGTAAATATGGCCACTAGAGGACACACAATCCCAGCGGTGAGCCTCCAAGATGTAACCCCTAGATGGCGCTATCCCAGGGGCTACTACCCCTGCCTGATTTGCCACTAACAGGGTGAGGGGCCTGGATCCAATGGCGGGTGCCTCCACCCAGAGGTCAGGGTTTGCAATAGTTAAACTAACTTGGTCACAGCCCTCTGGGACACTGCAACCCCCCTTTCTTCCCACTAGTGGCCCACACAATATATCAGAATTACCTTCACAGTATACACTTACCCCCAGGTCTGGTTCCGGCACTGGGACCTCCTGTGAAATGAGATACAGTGCAACAATCACAGTACAGTACTTTAACATAGACAAATACCTCAGGCAGTATAACTTTGCTGAAACAAGCAGCTCTGATTTATTTAGGGGATATAACAAGGACAGGGGAAATCAGGTTAATTAGCTTATCACTTTAATAATCTACCTATGGCTCTGTGCACAGCCTATCCCTATCAGTTACTGTCCCTGGGTACCCAAGCCCTAGTGGCTAGTCCAAACCGTGGCAGCTGGTAGGGGCCCTTTCACCAGAGAAAAGGAGAATTAAACAGTCAGTAGTACAGTAATTCCATTTGGATTTAATGTGGCAATTCAACAGGGAGCGACCCTGAATTAGTACTCACGACCTCCAAATAAGATAGGGTCCTTCAATGTCAGCAGGGCTCACTTGAGGTGCACAAACCCTTCACACATCCATATAAAAGAAAGCACTATACCAGGCAGGCTACATCTGTATCCCGATCGCAATTACTGCACAATACCGGGAGAACACACAGCAGATTCAGTTCCTGACAGACCGAGTGTAATTTTCAGCAATTCCTCCAGTCTTCTACAGGGTGAGCCTGGTTTCTACTCTTCAGAGATCCTTTGATTCTTTTCACAGGACGGATTCAGTCCTAACAAGCTGCAGACCGGAACTCTGGGCTTATACACGTTTTTGACTAAAACTGCACACTGAAAAAGCACAGGGCTCCTTCCTTCTTCACTGCCAAGCTCAACTGAAACTCCAACCCACAAAACCGGGCACTTCCTTTGAGTTCCTCCCAGTTCTTGACTGGATTGGCTGTCACTCACAATAGACTGCTGCTGTTGGTCCAAAAAGGCACTGAAGTCTAACTACATCTCCCAGAGTCACTGCCCATACAATCCTCTTGTGGCTGGCTCAGATTATGAGTCCAAGTTCTGATTCGTCCAAGGCACCATTTTAGAGCTAGCTTACCCCACACTGATTGGTCCAGTTCAGCAGTTCAAAACTAGAATGGGGAACTAGCAGACACAGTTCTGACTGCAAAGAAAGCAGGTTAGACAAACTGTAATTTCATTATTACTCTAAATAATTTCTGGCAAACAGTTACATCTTTCAGATAGGTTCCTTTGCACTCCTAGTGACTGCAAAATGAAGTGAATTGGCAGCAGCTCGAGTGGTACTCAGAGAAGCACACAGTCCCCATACAAACTAATTATGTCTGCAAGCAGACAGCTCTTAAAGAGACAGTACCAGAGGCTCTAAAACACTCACTGATAAATGGCTTAAATGCCAAACACCATTCAGGCTTGAGCATTCAAGCAAGCTCCTGGAAGTCTTTTGAGAACCCCCATTTGCGGGGGTTACACCTTCCTGCCTGGGAAAGCTTGACGTCCGCGTCAAGCAAGTACCTCATAAGTTTCAACTGCAACCATATACATTTGCATTAGATGCACATATAATCATCAGTCAATATATCATTTACCAAGAACACATTTCTGAAACATTGCAGTACGTCCTCTTTACACAGTATTACATACACATTGTACCATAACTCAAGTTATTACCTCTTGTACATGAAACCTGAAGAGAGGGGGGCCCTTCCCTATCAGTTACCTTGGGGCTGGACGGGGCAAGGGCACCATACTTGAAGGGCAACACAAGTAACTTGGAGTTAGCACTGATGCTCAGTTTGGGCAATGAGCTGGGGACACATACACTCCTTTATGGACAACATTGAGAGGCAAGTCCACAGGCCTCCCAAGTGAATCATAACTGAGGTGCACCACAGGCTTTACAGCTCGACCAGTCTTTCTAGGGGAACTGTTATAGTCTCTGCACTCTGAGCCTCATTTTCAGCATTGTCCTCACTTGTCAGGGAGTCTCCATGGGGGTAGAGGCTGAGCAGGGGCACTTTCAGCTCCAGGAGTTACAGTTTCTGAGTCCACAACATTTGGCTCGCATGGAGAGCTTTCGGACACTGGCAGTGGACTGTCAGGGCACTCAAAATACTCTTCTTGTTCGGTGTATCACCAGTCTGCCCCAATCTATCATTTCCTCCTCGAAAGCTCAAACAGTTCAACCATGCACAATGATTCCATTTCATCTGATCTGATGCTTTGCACTTCACTTTCTGGGAGCATTGGCTCCAGGGATGAAGCTGCGGGCTTAGACAGTCCAGAAGGCCCAGCTTCATCTTCAGTATTGACTAGGGGATTGCACCGAAACAATTGACTCAGTTCGTAAGAAGGATAGTATTCAAAGTCACTCTCACTTTCTTCCGATATGGACTGACAGTCATGCTCAACTGGGACTTGTGGAGGGAACACTTAACTTTGCTTCTGTAGGTGCAGACTTTCTTGATCTTTTCTTAGCAGCAGCTCTAGTCACTGGTCCAGAGGGGCATCTTCTAGGGCTCAGACTCAATTAAGATTTGTCCAATGGGCAGTAAATGATTTCTATGCATTGTTTTTACATCTTTTGAATTATTCTCAGGCCTTACTTTGTACACTGGCAGATCATCTAGTTTGCCCACTACAATGTGAGGGAGATGGTGCCATCTGTCAGCAATCTTGTGCTTGCCATGCAGTCCCAGATTTCTTAGCAACCGATCTCCCTCCTGGAGTTCCTGTGCTTTCACCTTTTATCATACCTTTCTTTGTTGGCCAGATTTCTTTTTGGCAGCCATGGTTTGAGCCAGTTAGTACGCATGAGTTAGCTGGGCCTTTAACTTTTGCACATACTGTAAATAGTTGTCAGCTTGAACCCCATCAGGAGAGACCCCAAAACACACATCTACTGGTAGTCGAGCTTTCTTCCAAACATCAGGCGGTAGGGGAGAATCCAGTGGCATCACTTTGGTGCAGTTATAAGCATGTACCAGGGTGCTAATTTGTTGGCTCCATCTAGGCTTGTCCTTTGGGTGCAGGGTGCCTAGCATATCTAGCAAAGTGCGGTTGAAAGCTTCAGGCTGTGGGTCCCCTGGGGGTGGTAAGGGAGTGGTTCTGGACTTGCACTCCCCACAGAGAAAGCATCTCTTTGATCAGACGACTCTCAAAGTCTCTCCCTTGATCAGAATGGATTCTTTGTGGAGCCCCATAGTGAACAAAAAGTTTTCTACAAGTACTTTGGCCACAGTGGATGCTTTCTGGTCTTTGGTGGGGAAAGCTTGGGCATATCTCGTGAAATGGTCAGTGACCACCAGCACATTACTGATATTTCTTTGATCTGACTCCAAACTCAGAAAATCAATACAGACCAGCTCCATGGGTGCACTGGTGGTGATGTTAACAGGGGCAGCCCTCTGGGCAAAGCTTTCCTCTGTAAGCAGCGACTACAAGTTCGAATGTGTTGCTCCACATCAGCCCCCATCTTAGGCCAATAGAATCTGGATCTCACCAAGTCAAGTGTTCTGTCTATACCAAGGTGCCCCATGTGGTTGTGCAAGGACCTCAGTACTGAGTCTCGAAGGCAGTGGGCAGCACTAGTTGTTGTTTGTCTACTTGTCCCCCTCTGTCTACTGTTTCTCTGTATAACAGTTTATTGATCAGTTTCAACTTAGGACCTTCTTTGTATAACAGTGCAGTTCTCAAATCAGTGGAGCGTAATTTGGACACATCTTTTCCTGCATAGAGGGCTTCTAAAGCTGCTTTGATCATGGGATCGTGGGATTGAGCCCGCCGAATACTGTCATTGTCCAGCTGAGGCAGTGCACCAATGTCTATTGCAGAAAAGTGGCAATAAGCAGCAGGTATGCATCTCAGAGGCTCCCAAGCAATCCACACCATGCAGTCCACTGCGTCCGTGGACATTTGTTCCTCCTGTCAAACTTCCGGCAGAGTGCCGAATGTCAGGTTCTGCCAATTGGACCCAATCATTCTGGGAACAGGCCTCCGGAGAGAGCATCAGCATCTATGTGGTTCAGACCTGCTCGGTATTCGAGGCATAGTCATATGTAGATAATGCAGAAAGCCACCTATGGCCAGTGGCATCCAACTTAGCTGAGGTCTGCACATAGGTCAAAGGATTATTGTCAGTTTTCATTAGTATTTTAGCCCCATACAAGTACTCATGGAATTGGTCAACAATAGCCCACTTCAAAGCTAGGAACTCTAACTTATGTACAGGATAGTTCTTTTCGGATGGGGTCAGGCTTCTACTGGCAAAGGCCACTGGTCTCAGGCCATTCTCGTGCTCTTGGTACAACACAGCCCCCAACCCTTGCAAGCTAGCATCAGTGTGCAGGACGAGGTTTTCTTGGATCGGCATAGGCCAGCACTGGAGCATGGGTAAGTTGATATATGATCTCATGAAAAGCAGTCTCACAATCAGGAGTCCAGCGGCCCCAAATACTTCACTCGGATGAAAATACACTCTTTCAGTCTTGAGGGGCTGACTTTGGTATTTTTGTGGGTTGGGGATACCCTTGAGTAAGGTTAAGTAAAGGCGGATCACTCTTGAATAGTCCTTGATGAAGCGCTGATAATAACCACAGAATCCCAGGAATCTTTGCAGTTCTTTAGATTTTGGCTGTGGCCAGGTGGTCAAGGCCTCAACTTTACTTGGGTCGGTCCTCTATTCCCTCGGTGGATACTATGTGTCCACATACTTTACTGATGTTTGAAAGAATTGACACTTATCAATGGACAGTTTAAAGCCAAAGTCCTCCAGTCGGTCCAATACCTTAAATAATCTGCTCTCATGTTCCTCCAGTGAGCTGCCAAACACAATAACATCATCTAGGTATACCAGGCACTCTAGTAAGTTCATGTCCCCACTGCACGCTCCATCAATCGTTGAAAGTGGCTGGGGCACCTGAAATCCTTGAGGCATCCTCATGAATTCATAGAAGCCAAGCGGACAGATAAAGGCCGTCTTCTCACGGTCCTCTGGGGCCATCGGGATCTGGTAGTACCCACTGCGGAGATCCAGCACAGAGAACCACTTGCTCCCGCTTAGGCAGTCCAAAGCATCCTGAATGCGGGGCATTGTGTACTGATCAGGATAGTCCGCGAGTTAAGTGCGATAATCAACACACATCCTTACTGTTCCATTCTTTTCCTCCACTACCACAATGGGGAAGCATAAGGGCTTCTGGATTCTTGTATTACACCAGCAGCTAACATCTCTTGCAGATGCCGTCTCACATCATCTATGTCAGCAGGTGCCAGGCGTCGAGACCTCTCACGAAACGGTTCTTCGCTCATGCAGCCGGATATTGTGCTCAGCTCCTTGCACGCATCCACATCCCATTCCTTTAAAGAAAACACCTGGTCTCTCTGGGCAAGCTTCTCACTGATCCTCACTTTCCATTCAGCTGGCAGCGGGAGTCGCGAAATCAAACAAGTCAGGCGTTACTCTGTCATTCTTCCTTGAACTCTTGCTGCTGGGTAGCACTGCAGTGTCTGCACAATGCACATTAGCCAGGATGCAACCTCTGTTTACTCTGAATGTCTCTTTCAGACACATTATGAACTTGGACCATTACCCTTCTGGCATAAGCATGGGCTCTAGCGGGCAAAATACTAGGCTTGACCAGCAGTCCCTCTGGCAATTTTCCATCGCTCTGGTGCATCCAACATTAATATTTTATTCTTAACATCCTTTCTGATACGGACCTCTCCCTGTAAGGTACACTGGGCATTTGGCGCCAGGATCAGAGACTCAGGATCCTTCTTCCATACAATTCGACCGGTTCCTCTGGTTCTGTTTTTCAGCATCTCTCTGTGCCTCATAGGCCTTCTTAATTAAGCCGGAACTCTTAAAGCTCTACTAGTCTTTGACCCTGTTTTTCATAACACAACTGTGCCAGCCTTCCGAACATGAGCATTTGTTCCAATCAACAAAGGGACACCATCATACAGTCCAGTGGGGGACACACTAAGGCTAGGGTCTCTACTTGTTCAGCCACTCCAGCCACGGAGGTGGGGAAAGACAGCCAAATTGGATATACCGGAATAGGGTAGGCCTTCTCACTTAACCCCATACATGCAGTCCTTCTAATGGTTGTAAGGGTACGTCTGACAAATGCTTCTGATACCAATCCTGGAACATAATTGTCACTTGGGAGCCACTGTCTAATACAGCTCTTGTAGACACTCCATTCACCTTTACAGTGGTCTCCATGGAGGGACCCACTATTCTAGACCAGTCTGGAGAGGCGGTAGTGAGGGCCTGGGCAACTGACCTTGCCACAAAAGGACGTGAATTAGCATTTTTGGTGCCCTCACTGGGATCATGTCGTGCACCTCTTAACCATTGATTTCTTCTCCGAAGCTCTCCTTGTAGCCTATATGCAACTTTGTCAGTGTCTTTTGGGGACTGGCATTCCTTTCATGTGCCCATCTTTCCCACAATTATAGCAAAACATACTTTCTGGAGTTTGAGCTGGCCGAGGCGCCACACTGGGAGCCAGGGCGGGGTATTACTAACTGGAAACCTGGGTGTCATCTCTGTCTCGCGGCGTGATAAGCATTTGGAGACATCTCGTCAGTTTCTCCACTTCCATGGTCAAGGAATTGAGTTTGAGCTGTTATCAGCAGGAGATACATGGGTGGGTACCCCACCCCCATAGCAGATGCAGTCGGATATAGGTCAGGGCCCGCTTTCTGCAGGCGTGGCTTTCATAAAGGACTGTTTTGAATTCTCGATCTCTCAACAGTTCGCCCCATTGTGGCATATCTTTTCCTTGTCAGAGCACTCATTGACTGTCAACCTCTGCCCTGAACTTCACTTCTGATGGGTCACCCTCAGTCACTCGGTCGTAGCCACAGCTGTTGGTGCAGGTACCTCCCGAGGTCGCCTTTTCTCAACTCCTCAATTTCTCTCATTAACTCATCATAGGAGGGTGGGGATTCCAGTCGATTTGCCAGGCGTAACTGAAGCAACAGCAGTTCTGAGAAGGGGCAGACTTAAGGATTCTGTCCAGTCTGGTTCGGTCCAGTTCAATCGCTGGCAAACTACCTTTCTGAGGCATTCTTGCAACAATTTTTCCAGCCAAGAGACATACACAGACAACAACCCCTTGGTACTGTTGTGCATTTCTTACTCTCCCCATAGGTCCTCATCAGAATCTGGGCTCCCATACACATTCTCCAAGGCCTCAAGATAGGCCTGTGCAGTCGCTTCAGGGTTACTGGCCCGTTTAGCACGGATGGTAGCCAGGGCAGGACCTGGAGGCTCTCACTAACCCTCTTCTTCGCCTTCCGAGCATTGCAATTCTAGCACTTGGGGCAACATAGTCTATCCAGGTCTCCCAGTCATCCTCCCTTGGGGGTGGGAGGTGCCAGAGAAGATCCTCAACCTTCGGTAAGAGTCGTGACTAATGGCAGGTGCAGAAATAGGAGTCTGCATTGGTTCAGCCACCATTACGGGCACTGGAGCAGGAGAGGGTGTTGGGGAGGAACACCCCAGGTGGCAAGAATAGTTTCTTCAAGTCCTCCACAGTTTTCCCTCTCCCAGCAACCATTCAGCAAATTTCTCCTCAAAAGTTTCAGATAGTGGTGAGGGCTGATTCCCCGGTCTTTACTGTCTAGTTATCACTCTCCAAGCAGTGAGGGCTCCTCTGGGGTAATGGTCTGTGGCACTTTGGAGCTATCTATGGGATCCTTAAACTCTACTAGGGCCAGGAAAGTGTGGGTGAGCAGATTAGCATGCCGACCCACCACCACAAGGGTTTTGTAAACCTTCCACCTTGGAAAGTACTCCTGCACAGTGTCCGTATTGATACCCAGGGGATGTCCAGGATAAGCATAGCATTTGGGGGTCGATCTCCTCCCAGTACACCACTCCACCAGCCGGTGCACAGCCACTTCTGTCGGGTACCCATTTTTCTTAACAGTGGTTCGTGAATATGGCCACTAGAGGACACACAATCCCAGCGGTGAGCCTCCAAGATGTAACCCCTAGATGGCGCTATCCCAGGGGCTACTACCCCTGCCTGATTTGCCACTAACAGGTTGAGGGGCCTGGATCCAATGGCGGGTGCCTCCACCCAGAGGTCAGGGTTTGCAATAGTTAAACTAACTTGGTCACAGCCCTCTGGGACACTGCAACCCCCCCTTCTTCCCACTAGTGGCCCACACAATATATCAGAATTACCTTCACAGTATACACTTACCCCCAGGTCTGGTTCCGGCACTGGGACCTCCTAGAAATGAGATACAGTGCAACAATCACAGTACAGTACTTTAACATAGACAAATACCTCAGGCAGTATAACTTTGCTGAAACAAGCAGCTCTGATTTATTTAGGGGATATAACAAGGACAGGGGGAAATCAGGTTAATTAGCTTATCACTTAATAACTCTTCCTATGGCTCTTGTGCACAGGCCTATCCCTATCAGTTACTGTCCCTGGGTACCCAAGCCCTAGTGGCTAGTCCAAACCGTGGCAGCTGGTAGGGGCCTTTCACACAGAGAAAAGGAGAATTAAACAGTCAGTAGTACAGTAATTCCATTTGGATTTAATGTGGCAATTCAACAGGGAGCGACCCTGAATTAGTACTCCGACCTCCAAATAAGATAGGGTCCTTCAATGTCAGCAGGGCTCACTTGAGGTGCACAAACCTCTTCACACATCCATATAAAAGACACTATACCAGGCAGGCTGCATCTGTATCCCGATCGCAATTACTGCACAATACCGGGAGAACACACAGCAGATTCAGTTCCTGACAGACCGAGTGTAATTTTCAGCAATTCCTCCAGTCTTCTACAGGGTGAGCCTGGTTTCTACTCTTCAGAGATCCTTTGATTCTTTTCACAGGACGGATTCAGTCCTAACAAGCTGCAGACCGAACTCTGGGCCTTACACACGCTTTTTTGACTAAACTGCACACTGAAAAAGCACAGGGCTCCTTCCTTCTTCACTGCCAAAGCTCAACTGAAACTCCAACAACGACAAAACGGCACTTCCTTTGAGTTCCTCCCAGTTCTTGACTGGATTGGCTGTCACTCACAATAGACTGCTGCTGTTGGTCCAAAAAGGCACTTAAGTCTAAACTACATCTCCCAGAGTCACTGCCCATACAATCCTCTTGTGGCTGGCTCAGATTATGAGTCCAAGTTCTGATTCGTCAAGGCACCATTTGAGAGCTAGCTACCCACACTGATTGGTCCAGTTCAGCAGTTCAAAACTAGAATGGGGAACTAGCAGACACAGTTCTGACTGCAAAGAAAGCAGGTTAGACAAACTGTAATTTCATTATTACTCTAAATAATTTCTGGCAAACAGTTACATCTTTCAGATAGGTTCCCTTTGCACTCCTAGTGACTGCAAAATGAAGTGAATTGGCAGCAGCTCTAGTGGTACTCAGAGAAGCACACAGTCCCCCCATACAAACTAATTATGTCTGCAAGCAGACAGCTCTTAAAGAGACAGTACCAGAGGCTCTAAAAACACTCACTGATAAATGGCTTAAATGCCAAACACCATTCAGGCTTGGAGCATTCAAGCAAGCTCCTGGAAGTCTTTTGGGAACCCCCATTTGCAGGGGGGTTACACAAATGTAGTGCCAAAAAGGAGGATCAGGAGAAAAAGTTCTCGGTGCTAAAAAGGAAGAAAGGGATATATATATAGGGACAGAGATGAGAAGAATATAGTAGTTAAAAGGCGGGATAAAACGGAACAAGGAAAGGATCAGTGTTAAAATCCAATGCATGTTCTGAAATGCGGGCGGGGGTAACAGGGCAAAGAAGCCCAGGTGGACCTGCAGTGTTGGGATGTAGGAGTGTTGCCAAAGGGAATTCAGAGGTTAAATTGGAAGAGAGACTCTTTCCAGCCATGTTAGTCCCTGGAAAACTAAATTGTTTCAGACTGTGATTCGTTCTATTGACTCAGCATATTCAGTATATATTGCAGATGTGGGTTAAACTGGAAATGTTTAGGATGGAATAGTCCTCTTTAGAATGGAAGAGTTTGTGGATTTTGGGAGGGCAGCACAGCCGTGATTAGGCAGCCCGTCGGCTCTACTGATGTGTGTGGGGGCAGCCGCACGATGTGTGTGTGTGTGTGTGTATGTGTGTAGGGGGGAAGCGCATGAGCAGGCGATATCTGATTGCTGCTCACTGAAGCGTAGCTCCCCTTTCAACTGTATGCCACTGCATTTTGGAACTTGTCATAGACAGCTCCAGCATGCATTGGCTTACAGAGGCCGCGCCTGCCAACACACTGACTGAACTGGAAGAGGGGGTGACACACCTCCGAAAACTCGGATGATGGCACTATGTTTCTTGCACATGCATGCAAGCAAACATAAAAATTACTCACCACAGTAATCTTTCTTCCAAGGGGTCCTTAAGCATCAGTAACTTGCCTCCCTCCTCCCGAAAAAATGCTAGGAGTCTGCCAGTAAATGTGGCTAGAACAATATATCCACGTCCCTAGAAATACCGGTTACTCACCTGTAACAGTAGTTCTTACCCCAGGAGTCCTTTAGCATCAGTAACTTTAGCAGTTAGCTGGCTAGGTGCAACTAACCTGGAGGTATGCCTTTAAGCAAATTTTATTTCAATGAACTTTGGGCAATAGCCAATCAAAAAGAAGGAGTGAGCGTGCGCTAAGTGAGAGCTGCTGAAGGCTTCAGAATTTTTTCGAAGGAAAACGAGGGCACATGCCCCAAAAAAGAATCAACAGGATACAAAAAGCATGCAAATGTCCACAAAAGTGGAAATAGGAACAACAGCACAAGTTAAAAACTAATCAATAAGAAACTCTAAATTTGGTAAGAGATGCTATAAAGAGCCCTTCTCCAACAGGTGAACCAGGGAAGAAGGGTGGGAGCTTACTGGTGCTAAAGGACCCCTTGGAAGAAAGAAGATTACAGCGGTGAGTATTTTTTCTTCTTATCCCAGGAGTCCTTTAACATCAGTAACTTTAGCAGACTACCAAGCAGCACCAAGTGGGAGGTGGGCAGAGAACCTACTTAGGAAAGAAGATCTACAGAACCGCCCTGCCAAATTTGGCATCAGATCTGTTCTGCACATCCAAACTGTAGTGTTTCACAATGGTGAGCACCGATTTCCAGGTAGCTGCTGACATCCAGGAGGGGAATGTCTCCTGCTGCTGCAAGCGAGGCTGCAGTGCCCCTGGTGGATTGGGCCCTGAGCCCCACTGGAGGTTGGTGACCAGCTTTCTCATAGCAGAATCTAATATAAGAGACCAATCAACGAGAAATAGTTCTTTTGGTACATGGTCTTCCTCTGCCTACATCCCTGTAGGTGAGGAATAACTGAGTGGAAGAGCCTCTGCACTGTCTAGTATGCTCTAGGTAGTAAAAGATGGATTTTCTGACAATCAAGCTGTGGAGCTTTTGCTCACCAGGAGTGGATTTCTCAGTAAAGAAGACAGGCAGAGTAATGGACTGGTTTAAGTGGAATTCTGAAACCACCTTTGGCAGAAATTTCCTATTTGTCCTGAGCTCAACTTTATCATTGTGAGGGTGATGTAATTTGGCTCAGTGCACAGAGCCTGTAGGTCTGAAATCCTCCTGCCAGAGGTAATGGCTAACAGGAAGACCGTCTTCCAAGTTACAGACTTGATGTGGGCAGTTGACATAGGCTCGAAGGGTGGTTTCATGAGCCTGTCTATGCAAAGGTTCAGGCTCCAAGAAGGAATGGGCTCCCTGATTGGAGGTTGGAGGTGCAAGAGGCCTTTGAAAAACTGTTTAAATATGGCATGGGAAAACAATTATTTTTTTTTTCCACCAAAAGGTAGACCGAAATTGCCGCCAGGCATAGTTTGAGGGAAGATGGTTTCAAGACTGATGCCTATAAGTGTACCAGGTAATCTGGCAGCTGAGGGTCTGAAGCTGAAAGGGGTTCAACCTTTTTGCTCTTGCACCAGTGGGAAAACCTTTTCCATTTGGCTGCATAAGTCTTCTTAGTGTTCATTTTCTTAGCCATCCTCGGTATCTTAAGGACCTGTTCAGAGTACTGTGAGGATGGAAACTCCCTAACTCCTCAAGAACCAGGCCTTGAGGTGAAGAGAGTGTATGTCTGGATACTGCACTCCTGACTGAGGAAGGGTCAGTAGGGAGTAAGCTGAAGGCAGGCGAATGGGCCAGCTGCAGGACATTGAGAGAAGGAGAGGGTACCAGGCTTGCCTGGACCAATCCAGAGCCACCAGGATCATTGATGCAGGCTGTTGTCTGAGTTTCAGCAAAACTCTTGAGTATCAGGAGAAAGGGAGGGAAAGCATATAGGAACCTCCCTTACCAGTCCAGGATCAGGGCATCCAGAGGAAGTGTTCCCGGGACTGGGGGCCTGCAACAGTACTGACGAAGCTGAAAATTGAGGGGCGAGGCAAACAGATCCAGTTCTGGTGTGCCCCACCATCTGAACACTGTGGCTATTACTTGCTTGTTCAGGGTCCATTCACTCTGGCCTTGACTGATGCGACTCAGAGCATCAGCCAGGGTAATGTGCTAGCCTAGGAGGTGAATAGCTGAGAGGCTGACTCCCAGGGAGAAGGCTAGAGACCAGAGCTTCAGAGCTTCCGAACAGAGTATTCCTGATCTGGTACTACCCTGCTTGTTTATGTAAAACATTGCAGTGGTGTTATCTGCTCAAATTTGAACCGCCTGCCCTTTTATGCTGGGAGCGAAAGCTTTGAGAGCTAGAAAGATTGCCCTGAGTTCCAAGAGAGTTATGTGCAACTGTGACTCTTCGAGAGTCCAGGTACTGCTTACTGAGGCACCGTCCAGATGTGCTCCACACCCTAAGAGGGAGGCATCTGTGGTGATCACCTTTGTAGGAAACGGAGCTTGGAAGAGATCCCCTGCCTGTAAATTTGCAGGGTTCTTTCACCACAGCAGGTTTTGGAGGAATTGATCCGTCATGGGTATCAACTTTGAAAAGTTGTTGCTTCTCTGAGACCAGCGAACTCTGAGGTAGGGTTGTAGGAGTCGCAGCCTGTACGCAACTCCTGGGACCACTGCATTCATTGAAGCCATGTGTCCCAGGAGTTTGAGAAAATGTCTGTCTGGTCTTGCCTGTCCCTGGATGAAAGAATCTGCCACTGAAAGGAAACTCTGAATTCTTTCCTGTGGGAGGAAAACATATCCTTTCTGAATGTCCAGCTGGACCCCTATGAATGTGAGCAGCTGGGATGGTTCTGGGTGAGATTTCTTTAGATTTACCAGGAAACCCAGAGACTCCAGAGTGCATTCTGTAAGGGAAAGACTCCTTGATCTGGCAAGGGGACTTTGCTACTATGAGCCAGTTGTCCAGATAAGAGTAGAGAGCAACTCCCAGTCTCCTGAGGTGTGCTGCTACCACTGTGAGGCACTTGATAAAGACTCTTGGGGCCGAGGACAGACCGAAGGGCATTACGGCGAACTGATAATGACCCCAAGGAAGTTTGAATCTGAGAAACTTCCGGTGAGATCTCCTTATGGGTATGTGGAAGTAAGCATCCTTTAAGTCCAGGGAGGCTAGTCAGTCTCCTTGCTGTAAGGACTGTAAGACCAGTGACAGAGTGACCATTTTGAATTTTTTTTTTTTGAGTTGTTTGTTTAAATAGTTCAGATCTAAGTAAGATAGGTCAGTACTCCCCAGTTTTCTTTTGTGTCAGAAAATACCTGGAATAGAGGCCCTTGCCCTTCTCATGGGTGGGGATCCTCTCCACTGCTCGTAAAGCCAGAAGGTTTTGTTCCCCCAATTCCAACAGTGGGACCTGTGTAGGGGACAGAGGTCTTGACATCTAGGTATGCTTGAGGTCTGGCATCTGCTTGAACTGTAGTTGCAAACCCTTCTCCACTATCTCCAGTACCCACTTGTCCGACGTAATGAGGAACCAGTGCTGAAGATAATGGGAGAGTCTGCCTCCCACCAGAAGCGGGGAGGCGACCTGGAGACTCACATCAGGACTTAGACTGTGAGGCAGTTGGCTGGGTAGAGGTTGCTCTTCTTTAGCTCCTTCTGCCCCTGCCTCTGAAAGACCCCCTGTACTGACTGAAGTCAGGCAGGGGATAGGGATTGTAAGGCCTGGGAACAAAACTTCTGCCTCTACCGCCCCTGGGACGGGATTTCTGAGGGGTGGTAGGTTTAGATTTGGACAAGTGACTCTGCCAGGAGGCCTTGTACTCATCAACCTTTTTTATGTAGTCAGTGGTTCTGTAATCAAACATGTTTTGGTCACAGGGGAAATCAACATCCTTGGTCTGGGTGTCTGTGGTTAGACTGGTCATTCTAAGCCAGGCGAAGCATCAAAGAGAAATATCATGGGCCATCACCCTAGAGGCTGCACCACTGTTGTCGTCTGCCATGAGGAACTGGTACTTGGTAGCTTCCAGGGTAGTTTTTGTCATATCCACCAGCTCTTGCACCATAGAATCTGACCAATTGCAGGCAATGGCCAGGGCAGATTTCCATAGAGCTTTCTGATATTTGGCTGTGGACACCATGTACAAAGAAAGTCTGAGAAGCAGGAAGGCTGTGCCATACATTTTCTTTGCTATAAAGTCAATTTTCTTGGAGTCCTTGTCTGGAGGTAAGGGGGACAGGGAGGCTTCAGCTTTCTCACAAGCTGCCTGCTGCACTATATTCTCGTGGCTAGGGTGTGCAGACAGGAATTCAGTACCATTTCTAAACAATCTATATTTTCTCTCAATCCACTTGTCAACCCCTGTCACCGAAGTGGGGTTCTGAAGCACTTTCATGGTATTTCTTCTGAACGCATTATAGATAGGGATGACCAGGGTCTTGGGGGTTGACAGACCTCTCATCTCCCTGTAATCTTCATCAACATCCTGGTTGTGCTCCCGCATAGGGAGGTCCAAGGTGTCTAGCATATTTTGTATAAATGTAAACACAGAGGAGGGATCCTCCTGGTCACCTGGGGGTTCCCCGAATAGGGGGTCCGGGGACTCATGGGGCTCAAGCCCCTCAAAATCCGGGCGCTCACCTCCTCGAACACAGCCGCGACTGGAGAAGCCAGTCGGCCATGCGCCACTCCACTGCCAACCTCGGAGCACTGAAACTCGGCTCTGAATACGCCCTTAACCGGGCACCCACCTCCTCGAACACGGCCACGGCTGAAGAAGCCAGCCGACCATGCGCCACTCCACAGCCCACCTCGGAGCACCGAAACTCGGCTCTGAATACACCCCTGACCGGGCGCCCACCTCCTTGAACATGGCCGCGGCTGGAGAAGCCAACCAGCCATGCACCACTCCAAAGCCCGCCACGCAGCACTGAAACTTGGCTCTGACTACGCCCCTGACCGGGTGTCCACCTCTTCGAACATGGCCCTGGCTGGAGAAGCCAGCCGGCCGTGCGCCACTCCACAGCCTGCCTCGGAGCACTGAAACTCGACTCTGAATACTCCACTGACTGGGCACCCACCTCCTCGAACACGGCCGCGGCTGGAGAAGCCAGCCGGCCATACGCCACTCCATAGCCCGCCTCGGAGCACTGAAACTCGGGTAAGCCTATCCTCAACCACCGGGTAAAGCGTCGGAGCCCGATTGGGTAATTAGCCTGAGAACACCACTCTATTGGCTGCCGCTTTTACAGCTCTGGCTGCGATTGGCCACATGAGGGAACTCCGCTCCCAAGGCCATTTGGACTTGCTCTCATTTACTGTGTGCTGTGAATTTTTCCTAAAATTGACCAAGCGGAAAGTGTGCTGTTTAACTTTTGCCCACATTACTAACTATTACTGAATGTATTGTTTGGCCTTATTATATTGCATTGCTAGATCCCATCCTATATACTTGTTTGGTTGCTAAAGATCACTGTAATTCCTGTTTTGGGCCTTATAATTTGGTTTGCTGCATTCTTAACTGTATTCTTTTAAATGTCTCCCTCAGCTACCCATTCTGACTTTCCACCTTCTTGTCCTAGCTACTCTCTCCACCCTCCCCCTTGCCGAAACTTAATCCTTCCTCAGATCATAACCGGGCAAGTGGCGCCGTTGATAACTGCTCAGCCGTTAATCTTTGCCTGCACCCCACTCTCCCCATCAGCTCCTTTTCTGCTAACCTAACACCCCTGCCCCCGATCTAATCTTTTGTGTCCCCTAAAGCCCTTTTGTCCCAGAGCCCTATTTCTAATCTGCCTTCTCTGCTCCTTTTCAGCTCTGAATACGGCCCTGACCGGACACCCACCTCCTTGAACACGGCCATGGCTGGAGAAGCCAGCCGGCCGTGCGCCACTCCACAGCCCGCCTCAGAGCACTGAAACTCTGGTAAGCCTGTCCTCAACCACCGGGAAAAGCGCGGAAGCCTGATTGGGTAATTAGCCTGGGGACGCCACTCAATTGGCTGCTGCTTTTACGGCTCTGGCTGCGATTGGCCACACGAGGGAACTCCGCTCCCAAGGTCATTTGGACTTGTTCTCATTTACTGTGTGCTGTGAATTTTCTTCCCACACCACCCACCGACCTCTATTAAATGCTCTTCCACGAGCACTGTGCCCACCCCTTTCTCATCTATTGCCTCAAATGCCTTTTGCCATGCCCATCCTACTAGTTCTCTACCCTGGCTTTTCCTCTCTTAAAGAGTCATACTTGATTTTGACTACATTGTGCAGGACACTCATACCTGAAGTGAGCCTCTCTCTTTTAAAATACCTTTTGCGGCTTCCATTCTGCTTAGTTGCCTCAGATTATTTTCATTCGCCTCTTTTAATTTTCTGGCTACCAACTTAAATCAGGGCCAAAACTCCCCATCTAATGACCTCCATGGACTGCCCTCTCTCAATAACACAGGGCATTTTATAGCTGGGAGCACCTCCCCATGGCCGTGCCATGAGCTGATCAAAGTATTCACGTGCACGCCTTTGAATCTATCAGCCTCGACCATCATCTATATCACATCTCTCTCAAAATTTTTTTAATGCCCACGTTAATGCCACTACTAAACGGACACCCACCAGACAACGCAACAAGTGGGTACTTAGCAGACTAAGCAAGTACCTCAAGAAACTAACCCTGCTTCTTCTGTTCTGCTCTGGTGACAGTGAATTAAACCCAGGCCCTCCTGCCCCTCTGGACTCCCCTGCATACCTCTCTGATCATAAAGGCATTAGCTTCCTTCACATCAATGAATGCAGCTTATTGAAGATAGGTATTATTCACGCCTGGGCCCTGCACGCATCTCCCGATTTCTTTTTGATATCAGAATCCTGGCTCTCGCCCTCGACCCCCTGACAAATCCATTAATATAACAGGCTACAACATGTACCGCTGCGACAGACCGACTAGAGGAGGCAGGGTAGTAATTTATGTCAAATGCAAATACTCTGTCTCAGTCATAGATTGCACTTCAAAGAGCAAGGAATTTGAATGCTTGGCACTCAAACTAGCTATCTCCACCGACAAAACACTCCTTATTGCAGCTTGCTATCGACCTCCTTCTGGTGGCATGGCCATCTTGCAGCACCCACAAAAGCTAGTTGATTCATCTAACTCCAAATGTATATTAATTGGGGACCTCAATCTGAATTGCAATGATGAAAGCTCCAAGAAATTAAAGGATCTATGCGATGCTAATGTCTGTCCCCAATAACACCTGCACCTACTAGACCCAACAGAAAGTACCCTGAGCGTAGCTCCCTCTTGGACCTTATGTTAGTAAACAAGCCTCATAATTTCTCGCACAGTGGAGTGTTCTTCAATGACATAAGTGACCACTGTGCAATAGCCTGCATTAGACACTCTCCCCAAATAAAACTGGCCCCAAAATTTTTTCTGAAAAGATGCCTGAAGAATTTCTGCCGGAATGCCTTCTTGAAAGATCTAAGCAACATCAGGTGGCAGGACGTCTACCTAGCCCCATCAATTAGTGAGGCTTTCAATATCTTCCACAGCCTATTAACAGGGTTAATCAACAAACACGCCCCCCCCCCCTTGACTGATTAGGTCAAAAAAGAGATCTCCTGGATGGTTTTCTCCTAGCCCGAAGAAAGTGCTCAGAGAAAGGGACTCCTGTTGGAAAAGAATGAGAAAATCCCAACAGGAGGATGATTGGCTTGCTTTTCGCATCTCCAGAAATGCCTGCACTAAATTAATTGGGTCCGAAAAAGCCAGGTACTTCCAGGCAAAACTTGAAAACAAAAACAATCTGCCAAGTTCTGGAGTATTCTCAAGGAAATCGAAGGTTAACATTCGTCTGCCTCTCTTCCAGCCAGAATTGTGACCAATGCAGTTATTTATACAGATAGAGCCGCTATCTTAGAGCAGTTCAATGACCATTTCTCTACAGCAGGACTTGCCTTCGATGCCTTGCCCATCAGTAAGCTTAGCTATGCGGGTGATAGCTCAATTAACTTAAATGCTATACCTTACCCTTATCAACCAAATCCTCCCTTATTCAGCTTTTCCACAATTCCATTTAAGCAACTAGAGGACTTCCTTTTAGCACTGGACACAAAAAAAAGTGCCAGCGCAGATAACATCGCACCATTCTTCTTAAAGCTTGGCTACTTCTACCTGACCGCCCCTATCACCCACTTATTTAACATCTCTTTGAGTCAGGGTGAATTACCTGTGACGTGGAAGACTGCCCATATTCTACCTCTTTTTGAGTCAGGGGACCCTTGTGACCTGAATAAGTACCGGCCTATTTCTATACTCTCCACTCTCTCAAAAGTCCTGGAAAAGATTGTCAATATTCAAATAAGAGATCACCTGGACCAGCACAATCTCCTAAACCCTGCCCAGTCTGGGTTTCGGGCAAAACACAGCACCATTTCTGCTCTTGCAAAAGTAACTATCGACCGGCAAATTGCCCTAGACTCTAAAAAACACGTATTTGCTCTATTTCTTGACCTCAGAAAGGCCTTCGATACCGTGGATCATAACATCATGCTTACATCTCTGAGAAATATCGGCCTAGACAACCCTGCCATCAACTGGTTCACTAATTAACTTTCTAACAGATTGCAATAAGTTAAATCAGCAGGAGACCTGTTTCCACAGAAATCCCTATTGTGAGGGTTCCCCCAAGGCTCCATACTGGGACTATTCTATTTCCTATTTACAGCAACAACTTGGACTCCCACCTGCTAGTAGCTAACGTGCATCTATTTGCTGATGACATTGTACTCTATTCCTCAAATTCCTCACTTTTCATGGCCCACGAAGACCTACAACGAGACTTTACCTCCTTATAACATAGCCTCATCAAGCACAAATTCCTTCTCTATGCCAAAAAGACTAAATCCATGATTCTCTCTCCAAAAGCAGCCTCTGGTCCCACAAACATCCCACCGTTACTAACGCTTTTGGGTGAACCCCTGCACTCAGTAGATACCTTTAAATGACTAAGGTTCTGGCTGGACAACAAACTTAATTTTCTATACCACCTAAATGAAGTCTTGAAAAAGCTAAGACAGCGACTCAGCCTATTCTGTTGTATCAACCATCTGCTCACCACAGAATCTAGAAAGAAGCAAGTACAAACTACTTTCCCACCCGTACTCGATTATGCCGATTTCCTCTACGATCATTGCCCTCTCACAGCGCTAAATAAACTTGACACCCTTTATCACCGTGCCCTAAGATTCATCTTTAACCTGCCTTTTCACACCCATCACTGTCTTCTGTACCAAATGGTGGGTTAGCCCTCACTTTCAACAAGGAGAAAAAGAAATGCGCTCATTTGGTTCTATAGAGCTATCACAGACAAGCTCCCTGCATATATTTCTAGCCTGTTCAAACATGCCTCTGGCTCCTATGGTCTCAGACGTTATGCAACTCTTTGCTTCCAAGTGCCCAGAATGAAAACTAACCTTGGATTGTCCGCAATTAACTATGCACTCCCTTAACTTTGGAACACTATGCAAAGCACATTCAAGCTTATCTCACTTCCGAGCCTTCTCTCCTTCAAAGCCCTGCTAGTCAAGTATTTGCGGGAACCTTGTAGTTGCTATAGGTAATCTGTCCTTTCATTTATTGATGTCTCCGCTCTAATAATTGTTAGTATGTTGTCCTCCTTCTTCCCTAGGGATTCCAGTACACACACTCCCTCCCCCACTCCATGGCTCTCACTCCCTTTCTCTGCCTTCACATATCCACTCGCAGGCCCCTGTCTGTTTACAGTTCCCACCTTCCTTTCCCTTTACCCTATTTGATATTGTTTTTTGCATATGTCTAATTGTGAGTTCCTTTGATGGACTCAAGCATTTTGCATCCGACCTTGTACCGCAATCTGCTAATGTTACAATCTTTGTATTACTACGTCTAAGTATTTGTACTGTTCCTTGTCCAGGACCACTTTGAAAATGAGCTTGCTCAATGGTGTTGATGCCTGGTTAAATAAAGTTTGATCTGATTTGTTTTGAAAATCCGTGTCAGGGGCATCATAAAAATCTTCTTCGCCATCTGTGTCACCCTCACAGTCTACAGAGGAGAGAACTGTGGAAGAGTGCTTGCCAACCCCAGTAAATATAGGACCCATCTTTTGAAGGGTCTGGAACAGCTGCCGTGCTTTTGCCATATCTTGCACAGATGGAAGATCTTGTGCAGGCTTTGGTAGTATGTGTTTTGCTTTTTCTGTATGCTTTAAGCTGCATATTGTCTCGCTATTGGCTTTCCCAGGAGCAAAGAGATCATTTTTGTCTTGACAGAGTTTCTTTTTAGTCACTTCATCGGCAGCTTGATCAAGCTTCCTTTTTGCATCACTTTTATTATTTTTCAATTTGTGAGGAACTTCATCTTTGGAAGCTTTATTTTTGGGCTGGGATCTGGAGGGTTCCTCAGCATCTCTGCTTGCATTTTTATTGTTAGTACTTTTAGATGGCCCCTCATCGGAAGCCTCTGATTTATCCTCAGCCATAATAATCAAAGGTTTGCTTGCTATGTGCCAATTTAAGCTAAGCAAACCCGAGGCCCGGACATTACGAACCAAATGCAGGTTTCTGTGAAACACCACTGGCCAGTCCTGTCCCAGTTAATTAACTCTGTCAATTTTAAGTGCCTTTTTATGTTTGCTTGCATGCATGTGCATGAAACATAGTACCATCATCCGAGTTTTCGGAGGTGTGGCAGCCGTCTTCCAATTCAGTCAGTGTGTTTGTAGGTGCGGTCACAGTTCTCCAATCAACTCTGCAGCTGTCTATGACAGCAGTTGAAAATGCAGTGCCGTACAGTTGAAAGGGAGAGCACCGCTTCAGTGAGCAGCACTCTCCCCTCCACACGCATGCACGCATATTGGGTGCTCATGCGCTCCGGCCCCCCACGCACATACTGTATGGCCGGCGGTGCCCAATCTCGTCGGCTCACGCCTCCCAAAAAAGCTTTCGGGTGCCACGCTGGGGCCACCCCAGCGTGGCACAAGGACCGTGTGTGGCCGACGGGGTGCCTAATCCCCGTCCGGCTCCAGGCACCCAAACAGCCCTTACAGCTGACACACTGGGAGCCCATCCCAGTGTGGCAAATATCCCACTGTCGTAAAAAAACCCTGTAAACAAGCGTTCCCTCGTGGTCTGTCAGCCCACCCATGCCCACCACTGCGCACCCTGCCTCCCCACACGCCCCACTCACCCCATACTTACCTCTGGAGCAAGGCGTGATGATCTTCGGTGGACCAGGAACACGTCTGCACTCTTCAAAGCCGACCGCGATCTGAGGAAATGCCGGTAAGCTGTATAATGCAATAAAGAGTTTTTTTTTTTCAACTTTAATGCATATCTCAGGCATTTTTTTGAATTTTGGCACCAAATTTTCAACATGTGGTTTTTGGGACCCCTCCCCATGAATTCTTGAACTGTCATGGCGTTAACTGGGCTCGAAGGGTGATTTTGCAGTCACTGCGCGAAATCACCTTTCGGGACCGATTAACGAAACAACAGTGCCAGTGTTCATAAGGTGGGCTCTCAAAAAGCCTATGTTGCAAATTTGGTGAAAAATTCCTAAAATGATTGTTTTATGAGTGTACAATATAGAGTTGCTATGCACGCTCATAATTTCGCAAATTTTTAATATCTGCACTCCGGATTTTCAACATTGCCATTTTACCACACCTCCTTATCAGCAGTACAGCTGTCATTTTCACATCTCGCCCAAAATGTGTTTCCGCATGCGTAGCACACAATGGCGCAGTCGGTGTGCAAAATCAATGTATGGGACAGATTATAGAAAATCACAGTGACACTGTTCATGAGCACAGGTGTTAAAATGGCAATGTTGAAACAATGAAAAAAGTCTTAAAAATTACTGTTTTAGGAGTGCACGTTGCGAAGTTCCTACGCATACTTGCAAGTTTGCAAATTTTGAATATTTGCACAACAGATTTTCAACGTTGCCATTTAATACACTTCCTTATGAGCAGTACAGCTGCCATTTTTCACACGTTGCCCAAAATGTGTTTCCTTGCAAGTAGCGCACAATGGCGCAGTCGATGTGAGCAATCAATGTTTGGGACAGAGTAAGAAAATCACATTGACAGTGTTCATGAGCAGAGGTCTTAAAATGGCTGTGTTGAAAATTTGGTGGCAAAAGTCCATAAAATGACTGTGTTATGAGTGAGCATTGCACAGTTTCTATGCACCCTCGTAAGTTCATGACTTTGTAATATTTTCAGTATAGATTTTCACCAGTGGCATTTTTCCACACTTCCTTATGAACAGTACAGCTGTCATTTTTCACAACATGGCCGAAATGTGTTTTCACACTTTCAGTGCAGAAATGCGTGGTCACTGTGGGAAATCATTGTTTGGGACAGATAAAGAAAATCACAGTGACACTGTTCATGATCAGAGGTCCCAGAATGCCTGTGATGACAATCTGCTGTAAAAATATCCCTAAACTAATTACATTACGGATGTGCGTTGTACAGTTTCTATGCACATTCGTGACTTCACCAGTTTTTTTAATATTTTCACTGCAAATTTTCAACATTGCCATTTTTTACACCTCCCCATGAACAGTACAGCTGTCATTTTTCACATCCTGTTCAGAATGTGTTTTTGCACCTGTGGTGCTAAATGCCATAGTCACTGTGCAAAAGCAGCTTTCGGCTAACAAACTGATATTGCCACTCTTCATGAGGTGGGGGTCACAAAAAAATCATGCTGAAAATTTGGAGTGAAAATACCAACGAATGCCTGAGGCGTTAGGGTTTCCGACCATAACGCCCCACCCTGTAGAGAATGACAGGCATCGGGGTGTGACATGGGATTCTCGCCTGTAATGCTCACACCATTCCACACCCTGCAGCCAGTGAGAGGCATCGAGGTATGTATTGGACTCTTCGGCCCCAAAGTTCACCCCATTCTCCTATACCGCACCCATCTCACCATATTTCCTGATAGAATGGGGTGCGCATAAGGGCCAAAGATCCCAAGGCACACCGTGACAACTGTCGGTGTCTGCAGGGTAGGGTGTGGAGAAATGGCGTGGTCGTTATGTCTGACGACCCAAAGGCACACCTCAATGCCTGTCAGTCTCTGCAGGGTGGTGGTGGGGTTGACTTCAGTTGAATACTTCACTGCTATTCCTATCATGCAGCTCTGTAACTCCTACACTACCAATGCCAATGCCAGCAAGCGAACATTTGGCATTGACAAATGCTTGTTCTTTTCCTTTTTTTTTTTGTAGTACTGGGATCTATACTAGTGCCAGTCTTAATAGAAAGCCCAGTAATACTGGTCAACTGCGTATAGGTTTCTGTTGAATGCTACCGGCCAGTCCTGTGACAGATGGTACCTTACGTCCAGTTTTTTATTTATAAAAGGGTTTCTCTGTAATGGCCAATCCTCAAAGAAACTCCCCAGGCACTGTTTAAGTTTGAATTCCAAATGGGTGCCTCACAGTAAAACCCACGAGGTCTGAGGTAAAAAACAAGGCAACTGTCCCAAATTTGATGGTTCCTTAAACAATTAGGTTAAAAAAAAGATGAACCTTCGAAAATTAAGCACCTGTGGTAAAAATTACGTAAGAAATGAACAGTTGCGTTAAAAATAAAGTCAAAATAGCATGGTTGGGCTAAAATAAAAAATTACTCACCTTAGTAATGTTGATTCTTCTAATGGAGTCTTGCTATATTATGACAATTGCAGTTTGTCCCACCATTAGAACTGCTCCGGAGGTGAAAGGGTTAACTACCATTCTAAGAATGGAGTTTAGAGCGCGAGCTCGGTTAGACAAGCTCTGTCTGGATAATTTCAAACTGAAGCTGTCAGATCTTTTCGAGCAAAAACTCACTAAGGTTCTGTGTGGAAGCTGTAACCTACACTAGCCAACTGGCTACCTAAATATTAACACATATTCCTGGTCCCAACACAAAGACTCAAGTCAGGGAACCAGAAAATAATAAAATAAGGTAGAATAAAACACCACACCCCAAAACCCAAAAAGGGGTGAAAAACATATAATGGGCATAACCGGTGCCCACACTGGACTGCCCACCCCATACCCAAGTAGAAGTTCTGAGAGGGGCAGGCTGGGGGGGAGGTCATAATATAGCAAGACTCCATTAGAAGAAACAACATTACTAAGGTGAGTAATTTTTTCTTCAAACAACATGAAGTCTTGCTATATTACGACAATTGCAGAATACACAGCAGTACCTCCATGGAGGAGGGACAGAACCTACTTAGGGAATAGGCTCTGAAGCACGGCTGTGCCAAATCTAGCATCCCTCCTGGCCTGGATATCCAAGGAGTAATGCTAGGTGAAAGTGTGTACTGTTTTCCAGGTAGCTGCTTGACATATCTCTAAAATAGGGATGTCTCTGGCAGCAGCTATAGACGCAGCTGTACTTCTGGTAGAGTGAGCCCTCAGGCCTGAAGGGGGAACCCTTCCCAGTTTTTGATAACAAAATTGGATACAAGAGACAATCCACCTGGCGATGGATCTCTTAGTGGCAGGTTTACCTTTTCCAACCTCACCAAAAGTGAGAAAAAGTTGGAGGGATTCGAACCTATGACCCTTGGTACGCTCTATATAGTAACTCAGGGCCCTCTTAACATCTAAACTGTGCAACCTCCTCTCACCAGAGGAGGAATGGTCAGTAAAGAACACTGGAAGGGAGATAGATTGGTTAAGATGGAAGTCTGAAACCACCTTAGGCAAAAACTTCCTGTTAGTCCTAAGGACTACTTTATCCCTGTGAAAGGAAATAAAGTCAGTCTCCACTGACAAGGCTTGTAACTCACTTATCGCCTGGCAGAAGTGATGGCTACTAGAAAACAGTTTTCCAAGTCAAATACTTGAGCTCTGCAGAAGACAGAGGTTCAAGGGAGGTTGCATCAACTGAGCAATGCAAACATTAAGATCCAGGCAGGGGCGGGTCCCTGAAAGGTGGATTAGTATGAAGTAATCCCTTGAAAACTTGGAAAAACAGGGTGAGTGGAAAGAGAGGGCTTTCCTGCTGAAATAAAAGCAGAGACAGCTGCCAAATGAACTTTCAGGGTAGCTGGTCTCAGGCCGAAGAATTAAGATGGACCATATAGTCCAGAACAATGGGCAAATCGGCAGATTCGAGAAATATGCTTCCCGAGCACCAGATGGAAAACCTTTTCCATTTAGAATTATAAGTGGCCTGGTGGAAGGCTTCCTGGAAGCCTTCAGGATGTCGAAACACCTTGAGAAAGGTGTAGGTCAGCAAACTCTAACTCCTCAAGAGCCAGGCCTTGAGGTTGAGGGATTGAGATTCGGATACCAAACCTCCCCTGGGCACCAGATAACAGGATTGTGCCTCCTGGGAGCACAGGGAAGATGGACTGCTAAGGACAGAAGGAGTGGGTACCAGGGCTGCCTGGCCCAATCTGGAGCAATCAGAATCATCCTGCAAGACTGGGATCTGATTTTGACTAGCACCTTGAATGGGAGAGGAAGGGAGGAAAGTATAGAAACTTCCTTCCCAATCTAGGAGAAAGGCATCCAGAGGACTGAGCCCATCACTGGGGGCCTGCAACAAAACAGTGGAAGTTGGTGATTGTCTGGGGCTGCGAAAAGGTCTATCTGAGGGGTGCCCCATCTGGCAAAAACTATCCCCAGTACTTGGGGATCCAGTGACCATTCGTGATGGCCCTGGGAAATCCTGCTGAGAGCATCTGCCAGGACATTGTCCTTTCCTGGGAGGTGAACTGCTATGCGGGAAGTGTTCAGGGAATAAGCCAGAGACCACAACTTCATTGCTTTGGTGCACAAGGCCGAAGACCAAGTGCCCCCTTGTTTGTTGATGTACCACATTGTGGTGGTGTTGTCTGTTCTGACTTGTACCACTTTGTTCTGAACAGATGCAGAAAACACTTGAAGTGCTAGAAAGACAGCTCTGAGTTCCAGCAAATTGATGTGGAGCAGAGATTCCTGAGGGGACCACACTCCCTGAGTGGAGAGGTCGCCCATGTGAGCTCCCCATCCCAGAAGGGATGCATCCGTAGTGAGGGACAAGGAATGAGATAGAGGGATGAAGGGGACCCCCAGTCTTAAATTGCTCTGATCCTGCCACCACTGAAGGGCCTGGATCAGGATTCGAGTCACTGGGACCTACTTGGAAAGGGGATCTTTTCTCTGAGACCAAAAGGCTCTCAAGTGAAACTGAATGTCCCTCATCTGAAATCTTGCTCCTTGCACAACAGCTGTGGAAGCAGCCATGTGCCCTAGGAGCTGTAAGAAGTGCCTTGCTGGTCGAGAGACCTGCAGAGTGAAGGAGGAGGCCAGGGCCACCAGGTTCCTTACCCTCTCTAAGGGTAGGAAGGCTCTGGCCTGCTTTGTGTCCAATTCTGCACCTATGAAGGTGAGTACCTGAACAGGTTCCTGAACTGACTTTGGAAGATTGAGCAAGAAGCCCAGAGAGGTGAGCAGCTGCTGGGTAACTTGCAGGTGTGATTTGACCTGTTCTGGAGACTGGCCTACAATGAGCCAGTCGTCTTGATAGGGAAAGACAGCAATCCTTTGCCTTCTTAAATGAGCAACTGCTACTACCATTTTGTGAATACCCTTGGGGCAGAGGTGAGGCCGAAGGGCATTGCTCTGAACTGGTAATGACCTGAGGGTAGTTCGAATCTGAGGTACTTTCGGTGGGAGCTTCTGATTAGAACATGGAAATAGGCATCCTTGAGGTCCAGGGAAGCTAGCCAGTCCCCTGGCTTTAGAGAAGGTAAAATCATTGCCAGAGTCACCATTTTGAACTTTGGTTTCAAAAGGTGCTTGTTCAGATATCTTAGGTCTAAAATGGGCCGCCATTCTCCTGTCTTTTTTGGGGTAAGGAAATATCTGGAGTACAGACCCTTGCCCTGGTGTAGGGGGGAAACCCTCTCTACAGCTCTGAGAGCTAGGAGGGTTGAGACTTCTGTTTCTAAGGTAAAGGTCTCTGGAGGGTTTGCAGGTGGAAAAAATCTGGCTCTCATCTTTGGAAATGTTTTGAAACTGAGAACCAAACCTTGGCTTACTACTTCCAGGACCCATTTGTCTGATGTTAGAGACTCCCAGTCCTGAGCCAAGTAAGCCAGCCTGCCCCTACAGGTAGTGGAGAACCGGCCCTGGGCACCCCATCAGGGTGCCTGTTTGGCAGGGGCTTTAGGCTGAGGGGTGGGAGCAGACCTACTTGCACCCCGTCTGCCTCTGCCTCTGAAGAACCCCCTCTGAGCATAAGCAGAAGAAGCCTGGGTTTGGTAAAAGGGCCTGTGAAAGGGCCTACCTCAACCCTTGGGGGTCTGCTTCTGAGGAGTGGCTTGCCGCTCCTTGGCTTGTGCACTCCTATAAGTTGTTCTGTATTCATCCATTTTCTTCATGTAATTCTCTGTCTGCTCCCCAAACAGAGAATTCCCCACCACAGGAAAATCCATAGCCTTAGTCTGGGTATCCTGTGACAAGTTAGTACACCTGAGCCAAACCTATGAAAGGCCACAGATGTAGCCATGACTCTAGAGGATACATCATTAGAATCCACAGCAGCATGGAATTGCACCTTGGAAGCCTCAATACCATCAGTAGCCACCTGCTCCAGCTCCTTGGCAAGCTGGCCAGGGGCCTGTTTGGCCAAAGCCATGACAGTGTCCCATCTAGATTTTTGGTATCTTGCCACATAAGCCATGTAATTTGCTTGTCTGAGTCCCAAGGACGCTGCCATGTATTGTTTTTAAGCCATGGCATCAATCTTCCTGGAGTCCTTGTCAGGAGGATGTGAAGCCAGGGGAATGTTAGCTTTATCACAGGCTGCAGCCTGAACTACCTCAACATGACTTCATTGCTGTGAAAGGAAATCTGTATCAGGACCTGACAAAGTGTACCTCCTGTCCATCTTTTTGTCAATAGGAGGTACAGAATTAGGGGCTTTTAGAATTTTTATTGTTTGCTTCCTAAAAGACTTCTGTAAGGGGATAGATAATCTCCTAGACTCTGGGATATCCATCATTTCCACAAAATCAGGTTCCTCCTGCTCATCCACAGCTTCCTCTAATGGGAGCTGGAGGATTTCAGCAACCTTTTTATACAACAAAAAATGAGAAGGGGACTCAGAAAGCATAGGGGAAGATTCTAAAGGTCTGTCTGGGGAGATGTCCGGTTCAATGGGCACATCCAGACTCTCAAAGTCACATTCACACTGTTCATAATCCTCCTCCCCCTCCTCTGGTTCATAAAACCTCCAATATCATATTCTTGAACCGGTGGAACCGACCGAACCGACCTCCTACCAGACAGTGGCGGTTCGGACCCAGACATGAGGAAAGTGACTGTACAATTTGTATAGCTTTTGCTATTTCTGCAGCAGTTGGAGAAGAAATTTTGGACTCCATACCTGCTGATTTTTAGTTTTCTTTGCTGGAACTGGCTCCTCAGAGCCAGCTTTACGTTGGCCCGAGGAAGTCTCGCCCTGGTCAGAGGGCACTCCCTCCGGTTCGGTTGGCACCGAACCAGGCTGGCCATCCGGGTCAGCGGACTTTCTGGCCTCTCACTCCCTGAGCCTGCCCACTCTCTTATCCAGGGTGGCTGCAGGGAAATTCTTACAAATCTGGCAGTCTGAATTGAGGTGGTCAAACCCCAGACAATAAACACATGTGGTGTGTGGGTCAGCCTTGGCAAAGGCTTCCCCACAGACACTACAGTGTTGAAACCCAGTGGGCCCGGTTTCTCTTTTGGGTTTCTCAGACATGCCAGCCTAACCAACAAACTTGCCCTTTTAACGGCAGTGCCAGGCAAGACACCCTTATCGGTTCCCAACCGTGTCACGGTCGTGGAAAAAAACGTAATGAGATACGGTTTTTTTAGAACCGATAAGAACCGGGAACCGCACTCTAAAAGCTTTAAAATGTTTATACTTTAAAGTTTTAACCAACCTGATCGGTTCAAACCGAACCGATAAACATTTACAAGTTCCACAAAGAAATAAAACCTGTCTATACTTACAATACCACAGACAGAGCTTGAACCGATCGGTTTGCGGTTAAAAATAATAATAGTCGCGGTTAAATTTAACCGAGAAAATACTGTTTAAACCGAGAAATGAACCGAGCAGTAGGAGAAATCTCCGGAGCGACTGTTCAGTGAGGCGGAGTAAAGAATCTGACAGTTTCAGTTTGAAATTATCCAGACAGAGCTTCTCTAACCGAGCTCGCGCTCTAAACTCCATTCTTAGAATGGTAGTTAACCCTTTCACCTCCGGAGCAGTTCTAATGGTGGGACAAACTGCAATTGTCATAATATAGCAAGACTTCATGTTGTTTGAAATAGAAATTACATACCTACCATAATTCTTGATCTTCTTGGACAAAGTCTCCACCACTCATTCACACTGATGGGATCTATGCTGGAGGCACTAGGACCCAGCAGGAGCAAACTTTTTGGAGGAGGACCAGCACCAGAGATGGAGCCGCGAGAAGCGGCGCCGCAAGCCTTGGCTCGTGCGGCAAAGATTATCTCAGTGTCGACCCTCCAACCGCCTTGGTACCTTTTTTCCCCGAGGAGGTGCAGCATAACTAACCTAGAAGGATAGCCTAACAAAGACAAAACATAAGATAGTCCGGATGACCCATATAAGAAGAGTCAACAAAGAAGTCTTCACAGCCTAAGGATTGAGGGAATGAAGACCAACAACAGAGGTGAGCTCGGGGGATGGTGGGTGGGTGTGTGAATGAGTGGTGGAGACTGAAATGCATCTGATAGTGACAGGTTGACCCAGCTGGGTCTCGCTGAAGGAAACAACAGCTGTCGAGCTTTGTGAATTTGTTTTGTTCCATCTAAATAAAAATCCAGAGCTCTTTTGACATCCAAAGAATGAAGGGTACTCTCTCCTTCATTTTGGAAGTTTGCAAAGTAAGTAGGTAGGACTAAAGGTTGGTTTAGATGGAATTCTGAAACAACCTTAGGGAGAAACTTAGGATGGGTCCTAAGAACTACTTTGTCCTTATGAAACACAGTGTATGGAGGGTCTGTGACCAAAGCATGTATTTCAGAGACCCTGCGGGCCAAGGTAATGGCCACCAGGAAGGCCATTTTCCAAGTGAGAAATTTCAGCTCACAGGCATGTCTAGTACCAGATTAATGTCCCAGGCTGCGACTGGACATCTGATAGGAGGTCTGGTATGCAGAATACCCTTAAGAAACCTCTTAACTACTGGTAACTGAGCCAGTGACAAGGAAAGCACTGGCTCATGATAAGCTGAAATGGCACAAAGGTGAACTTTGACTGTAGAGTATTGTAGACCTGAATTTGAGAGGTCTAAAAGGTACTCTAGAACTTTATTTGGTGGGCAGGAAAAAGGATTCAAAGAGGATCTTGCACACCAGAGAAAAAAATGCTTCCATTTGGCTGTGTAAGTTTTTCTAGTGACTGGCTTACATGCAGCCAAAAGAATATCTGAGACTGTGCGAGAGACATTGAACCTGTTCACTTCTATCTCTTCAGGAGCCAAGCGTGAAGGTGAAGCAACTTCAGATTGGGATGGACCATAGGCCCCTGAGTTAGAAGGTTTGGAAGTGCCTTCGGAGGGGTTTCCAACATACTGTTTTGTAACAGGAACCATATCTATCGAGGCCAGAAGGGAGCAGTTAGGATCATTTTCTCCCCCTGGGACTCGAACTTGAGAAGCACCCTCTGGATTAGAGGAACAGGAGGAAAGGTGTATAGAAAGCGTTTTGTCCACTGCAGCCTGAATACATCCTGACAGAAAATGCCAGGCCCTGAATTTCTGGAGCAAAAGAGAGGCAGTTTTGTGTTGCATGGGGATGTAAAAAGGTCCAGGTCTGGAGTTCCCCACTCTGTGAATAGTGACTGAATTCCAGCAGAGTCTAGAGACCACTCGTGAGGATCTGTCTCTGGTCTGCTGAGATGGTCTGCCAGTTCGTTCTGTACTCCTGGCAGGTAGACCACCTGAATTAGTGCCTTGTGCTCTAGACACCATTCCCACACTCTCATTGCTTCCCTGCATAAAGGGTAAGAGTGTGCACAGCCCTGCTTGTTGATGTAATACATCACTGCTTTGTTGTCCATCTGAAGGAGAATGTTCTTGTCACAGAGAATGTCCTTCAAAGCCTGGACTGCATAAAGGACGGGTCTCATTTCTAAGACATTATGTGAAGATGGGACTCGTCCTGAGCCCACGTACCTTGGGTGTGGAGATTCTGACAGTGAGCTCCCCACCCCATCAGGGACACATCCATGGTAATGGAAATGTGATGATCCAGAAGAGCAAAGGGATACCCTTTCAGAAGATTGTCCTCTTGTGACCACCAGGTGAGTGACCTCTTCAGAGGTTCTGTCACTTTGATGAGAAAGGACTGAGGGTGAGTGGTTGGGGACCACTGAGTACTGAGCATCCATTGAGAGGTTCTCATGTGGAAGTGTGCTAGGGGTACAGTGAACTCAGAGGATGCCATGAGACCCAGCATCCATTGCATCGAGATAGCTCAAACCGAGCTGTTCTCTCTGATGTATTGAGCCATCTGTAAGATATCACCCCTTCTGTCCTCTGGAAGAAAAGCTTTCACACAGGAGGTATCCATAAGAGTTCCTATGAAAAGTAGCTTCTGGGAGGGCTGCAACTGCAATTTCTTGAGATTTAGCAGGACTCCCATGGACATGAGAAAGTCTGAGGCCGTGGCTACGGCATCAAGAGTTCCTTGCCTGGAAGGGCTTGCTAGAAGCCAGTCGTCCAGTATGGGAACACTTGTATTCCGATCTTTCTGAGGTGCGCTGTGAGAATTGCACAACACTTTGTAAAAACTTGTGGCGCCGAGGATAGCCCAAAGGGCAGAACTCTGAACTGATAATGCTGGCCCAAAGCTACAAACCGTAGGTATTTATGATGCTTTGGGTGAATGGGAATATGCTGGTAAGCATCCTGCATGTCCAGGGAAGCTATCCAGTCGTGTTGATGAAGCAAAGGTAACAGAGTTCCTAGCGAAATCAATTTTGAACTTTTCCTCGGGAAGAAATTTGTTCAATTTTCTGAGGTCCAAAATGGGACGCATGCCTCCGGTTTTCTTTGTAACTAGAAAGTAATGGGAGTAGAATCCTGTGTTCTGCTGATCCAGTGGAACTATTTCTACTGCCCTGTTGTTCAGAAGGCCTTGTATCTCAGAAGCGAGAAGTTCTGACTGAAGCACTGACAGCCTGGGCTGTTGTTTGGGGGAACGATCCAGAGGGGCCTCTGAAAGATTGAGGGAATACCCCTCGTGGATTATCTGGAGGACCTATTTGTCCGATGTTATGGACTTCCACCAGTTGTAGAACTGAGTCAGATGGCCTCCCACTGCTGAGAAAGAGTCCCCCTCGGGCAGCTGAGGTGGGACTTGGGCCAGAAACTCAGAAGGCGGCATTGGGCACTTTGGGCCCTTGTGCCTTCTGTTGCATTTTCTTTTGAGGCTGGGGGGCTTGGTTTTTATTAAAACCTCCCCTACCCTTGCCTCGAAAGGACAGAAGGTTATGAAATTGATGCTTATTAACACTCCCCGAGAAGGGGCGGGAGCAGGTCGAGCCAATTTAATGGCAGACCTAGTCTTTTGTGTGGCCTCTAGAGCTTGCTCTACTTGAGGACCGAAGAGATACATACCATCAAAGGGCAATGCCATGACCTGTTGCTGGGCATCATTCGTGAAGCCTGAAGTGCGCAGCCAGGAGTGACGGCAGGTACAAATGCCCGCCGCCACCGCCCGGGAGGCAATATCGAAGGCATCCATAGCTGTTTTAACCTGCTGGTTGTTGGACTCCACTGTAATGCATTTGGTGAAGACCCGTGGGGCTGATGACAAGCCGAACGGCATGGCTCGGAACTCATACAGGGTCCCCTCGACCCTGAAGCAGAGGAACCGCTGATGGGATGGACGGATTGGGATGTAAAAGAACGCGTCCTGCAGATCCAGTGAACAGAACCACATGTTTCGCTTCAGGGATGGTATGATCTGGTTCAGAGTTACCATCTGGAAGGTGCAAGACCTGAGATATTGATTCAGGTCGTGAAGATCTAGGATGAGGCGCCAACCCCCCGTCTGCTTGTGCACCAGGACATACCTGGACACGAAGCCTGGGTCTGTAGGAGGATCCGGCACTGGAGCTACCGCCTCCTTGTGGAGGCGCTGAGCTATGTCATCTCGGAGAGTTGACTGGATGCAAGCTGAGATCCTTTCCTCCTGAGGAGCACGGGCTCGGCTGGGAGGGTACTGCTTGAACTCTAGAGGCAGTCCCTGACCGACCATTTTGAGAACCCACCTGTCCAAGGTGATATCGGACCAGGCGGAAAGAAAGTGATGAAGGCGGCTCCCCATGGGAGGACCCAGAGCTGGCATGACGGGTGTAGGGGTGGCAACCCCAACCCATCACTGAGGAGGCTTAGAGGAGGAGGAGGAGGCTCCTGGACCTGCGCCTCGGCCTCCTTTATGAAGCTGTTGTGGATCCTGCTTGGGTCTTGGGCACCAAGCTTGAGCCTGCTGCTGCTGTTGTTGCTGCTGGCCTCCTTGATAGGAGGGTTGCCTGACTGCAGAGCAAGAGTGCCGAAAAGGCTTCTTCTTACGCTTCTGCGGGTTCTTGCCCGAAGAACCCTTCACAGAAGTAGCATCCAAGGTGGCACTGGACTGCTCTATGCGCTGAAGGTGACCAGCCACTCCTGAACTGAACAGGTCAGTGCCTAGGAAGGGCACATCAGCTAACTTGTGCCGAGTATCTGCCTGGAAGGAGGAAAGCCTCAGCCAAGCCCTGCGGCGAGTGGCCACTGTGGCTGCTAAAGAGCGGGCACAAGAATCCCCAATGTCCAGGGCCATCTGGAGCTGCTGTTTTGCAACAGCACGGCCCTGATCACAGACTTGCTTCACTGTGGTCTGTGGAGAACCGAGGTCCCAAAACCAGCATCCCATCGTGACTCAAAGTCGATGTCGTAGTGGGTAATGAAATTGTTTGCTGACTTCCTGGTAGCAGCCCAATAGAATTCCTGAATAGGGATGTCCCTGGAAGCAGCCACCGATGCAGCAGTATAGCCGGTAGAATGAGCTCTTATCCCTCTGGGAGGCTCCTTGCCTGCCAACTCATAGCACAGACCTATGCATGGTGTAATCCACCTTGTAATGGTCCATTTGGCTGCAGGTCTGCCAGAAGCGGCAACAATGTAGGTGACAAAAAGCTGGCGAACCTCTCCACGAATTTCCGCCGTTCTCCCTTTATAATAGGAGAGAGCACGTCTCAGGTCCAGAGTATGGAGCCTGTACTCGGCGTCCGAGGTGTAGCTAGGGTAGTATACCAGTAGAGTCAGCAGCTGATTAAGGTGGAACTCTGATACCACCTTCGGAAGGAATTTCGAGTGGCGGCGCAGGACAACTCTGTCCCTGTGAAAGACCAGATAAGGGAAGTCCATCAAAAGCGCCTGGAGCTTCCCTGTCCTTCTGGCTGACGTGATAGCCACCAGGAAGGCTGTCTTCCAGGACAAATGTGAGAGCTCACACTTGTGCATGGGTTCAAATGGCTTGCCCATGAGCCTTGCCAAAACCAGCAACAGATCCCACGGAGGTGGAGGTTCACGCACCAGAGAGGATATGTGTTCCAGGCCTTTGAAGAAGCGCCCGACCACTGTCTCCTGTGCCAATGATGGCTGAAATGGCTGCCAGGTGCATCCTAAGGGTCGATGACCATAGAACCCCTTTGGAAAAAGACCAAAGATAGTCCAGAATGTTTGCCACAGAGCAGGATAAGGGGTCCAGACCCTTACCCTGGCACCAAATGGAAAAGCTTATCCATTTGAAGGCATAACATTTCCTGGTCGATTCCTTACAAGATGCCTCCACCATGGTGTAGACATCCTTGGAAAGACCCAGCGCCTGGAACTCTAGCCACTCAGGTACCAGGCTGTGAGGTGCAGGGACTGAAGGTCCAGATAGAATACCTTCCCCTGGTTGAGTGATATAAGGTCTGGGCATGTACAAAGCCACTCCAGGGGCCTGCAGCTGAGGCTGAGGAGATCTGAGTACCAGAACTGGCGCAGCCAATCTGGGCCTACCAGGATTACCTTCGCCTTCTCCCTCCTCACCTTGAGCAACACCTTGTGGATCAAGGGAAATGGAGGGAAGGCGTAGAGGAGGCCTGGGGTCCATGGACTTGAGAAGGCATCCCCCTGCAGCAAGCCCTGCTGAAGGGGGTGGGCATGGTATAGCCTCAGCTTGGTGTTTTCCTTGGAGGCAAACAGGTCCCCCAACGGAAGAACAGACCATAAGCTACCTCTGGATGGGGAGACCATTCATGGGATGTCTGGCCTAGACGGCTGAGAGCATCCACCAACTGGTTCGAGACTCCTGCCACATGAATGGCTAGGAGATCCGCCTTCAACCGGCTTACAAGGGTCCAGATGCAGAGCGCCTCCTTGCACAGCAGACGGGAGTGCATGCCACCCTGTTTGTTGAGGTAGTACATGGTCGTGGTATTGTCCGTCTGGACTTGAACCACTTGACCCCGGAGCTGAGGAACAAAAGCTGACAGTGCCAGTCTGACTGCTCTGATCTCCAACAGGTTGATGTGGCATGAGGACTCCTTGGGGGTCCAGAACCCGAGGGCCCTATAGTGCCCCATGTGGGCTCCCCAGCCCATGAGAGAAGCATCGGTCATAAGGACGACCGTCGGTTCAGGGCAGACAAACGGGATCCCTTCCTGCAACCGTTCTGGGGCGGTCCACCATTGGAGAGCATCCCACATCTTCTGGGCTACAGTGATCAGCTGGTCGAAATGATCATGGCGCTGAGTCCACTGGGCGACCAGCTCCCATTGGAGGAGGGCGCATGTGCCACCAGGCCCAACGGACCACTGAGGTGCACGCCACCATGTAACTCAGAAGGCACAGAAAGTCCCGGACAGGGCGCAAGTGCCCAACCAGAAATGATCGGGTAAAGGAGGAAAGAACCTCCTCCCTGTCCACTGGGAGCCAAGCTCTGGCTTGACAAGAGTCGAGCTTTGCCCCGATGAAGCCCATCACCTGAGAGGGTACGAGTTCCGACTTGGCCTCGTTGATCAGGATGCCGAGTTGGGAGCAGGTTCAGAGGGCCGGATCCCTGGACCTCCCCACCTCCTGAAGGGAGGAATCTGTCAAGAGCCAGTCATCGAGATAAGGGTAGAGATGAGGGAGGACTCTGTCTAATGACCCTAGGAGGGCATGAGAGAAGTGTGCCATTATCACAGCCGAGCTGGCCTGACGAAGGCCTAAGGAAAAGGCTGCATAGACCTCACAGCTCCATATTTTTGAACTTCATGTCTGGGGGTTGGTCAGTGTCGGCTAAGCTAGCAGTACGCCTGAACACAGACGCAGTCACCAGGCTCTCGGCCAAAGGATGTTCTGTGAACTCCGCCAGGAACCCCATGGGCACCACGTACTTGCGGGCCATGTGGGCAGACGGTGCTGGGCAGGAAGCTGGGTGTTGCCAAAGCTCAAAGGCTGGGCTAACAAAGGCTTTGGCCACTGTAAAGGCCTCCATCGAGGTATCCCCTCTTTTGAGGATATCCGTAAGGGGGTACTCCACCTTCTTCTGGATGGACTCCAGGGACAATTCGGTGGATTCAGAGATCAGGCGGAGAATGCCCTGAAAAGAGGAAGGGCCTTCCTCCAAACCTGCCACGGATTACTCATCATCCCCAGGATGGGAGTGCAATCTGGTGGTGTCTGAGTCCGAAGAGTCGGATACAACGGCCTCCCACCTAGGTCTCCTTCGATATGCCGAGGGCAATCGGGGACAACCAGAATCGACAGACGTCAGGGAAGCCAGGTGTCTGTTCGGTCCTCTTTCAAGGGAGCCCCTCCCTGAGGCTGCATAGGTGGTGGTTCCACTCAAATCGGTGGAGAGACTGAGGCAGGCCGAACCGAGATACGGGCCGGCCCCACGGGCGGGGGAACCGAAGACTTCAGTTCTGGAGGGGTCGGCATCAGCCTAGGAGGCAGAAGCCAAGTGATAGCTGGGGTGGCCGGCGGGGCCATCTTCTGCCCGGACAAAATCAGCTGTTGCCACGAGATCTTCATAGCGTCGACGGAGTTTCCGCTGAAGCCTCTCCTCGTCTGAGGAGGATGAAGATCTGTGGCGACGCCTCTTCTTAGAGTGTTTATGACTCTTTTTCAGCCGTTCGGCCAAAGGGGTTCTGGACCTCAATCGTGACCAAGGGAGTCGACCCGCTCAGGAAACACCGAAGTCAGTGAAACTGAGGGTCCGGAACCATTTCCTCGATGGAGACACCAGCGGGCTGGGTCTCCTCATCTGGAAAAACAAGGACCGGAGTCCCTTCCAAAGAGTCGGCGACCAGGGTCGGAGACAGAGGGTCGATTGGGTCGAGAGTCATCTCAGCCTCATCAGCCATTTCTTTGGTCCCCTGGCCAGACAGGATGTCTGAAAAGCCGGCGGCCGAGGATGCGATCTCGACCGAGGCTGAGACCATGTGCTCTTGAGACTCAGACCTTTCTCAGTCTCAAGAACATCTTCGCTTAGACGAAGACTTCGTATCCTTATCCCTCTTGCGAGGGTGGGAGGAGTGCGAGCCCGAGGGTGTCTCACCCCTGGTGGGGAGAGACTGGCACAACTCCTTGAAGGAGCCCGTAAAGGTGGAGCCAAGGTTGAACAGAACAAAAAAGCTTCAAATGGTCGAAGCTTGAACTGCTTCCTCCTTGAATGCCTTCATTTGCTCCAGCTGCTCGGCTGATCCTGCGGCCGAGAAAACTGCCCACCTCGCCTCCTTCGATTTCACCGGCAGGTTCCTTTTGTCCAGTATCCCCAGTTTTAGGCATGCCTTGCGGTCATCCAGGACGTTGGGATGAAAAGCCAGGCAGAAAGTGCAAGACGAGGTGTCCTGTCTGACACCTAGGTAATAAACACACGTTAGGTGGGGATCGGTGTGAGACATCTTCTGGCCGCAGGTACACTGGTGAAATCCAGGGAAAGATTTATCCTCCATGTCAGAAGCGCTATAATCAGAATTGCTAACTCGAACGAGTTTTAAGGTTAGTTTCAGTAAAAACTGACGCTTTGAATCCAGGGCCTACGAATTGCTGCAAGAGTGCGAGGGAACAGCAGAAAGGAAGATCTGGCGTCATCGGGCGGAGCCAAGGTATTTACCACCCAGGTGGGTGGGAGGAGCCAGCTTGAAGACTTTCCAGCAGGATTTAAAGGGGAAAGGGACATGCCTAGAAGTGTGGATGAACAACATATCCACGCTCCTAGAACTACTGTTACAGGTGAGTAACCTATGTTTCTAGGGATGTGGATATGTTGTTCTATCCACACTTATTGGCAGACTCCTAGCAGTTCTCCAGGAGGAGGGAGGCAAGGTGCAAACTCCCTACTTAGGAAACAGATTGGAGAAGTGAGGCCCCCGAACCAGCATCCCAGCATGACTCAAGGTCAATGTGGCAATGGGAAATGAAGGTATGTGCTGACTTCCAGGTAGCAGCCCTGCAGATTTCCTGGATAAGGACGTCCCTAGAAGCAGCTAATCGACACAGTGGTATAGCGGGCGGAATGAGCCCTTATCCCTCTGGAAGGCTCCCTACCCACAAACCTATAGCAGAGATCAATAAAGGATGTGATCCACCTGCCAATTGTCCACTTGACTGCAGGTTGGCCAGGTGTGGCTTCAGCGTAGGTGACAAACAGCTGGCGAACCTCTCTCCAAACTCCAGCCATGCGGTCTTTGTAATAAGTGAGCGCTTGCCTCAGGTCCAGAGTATGGAGCCTGTGTTCAGCATCCGAGGTGTGATTTGGGAAGAACACCGGAACAGTCATCACCTGACTCAGGTGAAACTCCAACATAATCGTGGGGAGGAACTTTGGGCTGGGGTACAGGACAACCTTGTCCCTGTGGAAGACCAGGTAAGGAGACTCCACTGAAAGCGCTTGAAGCTCACTGATCCTTCTGGCTGACATGATAGCCACCAAGAAGGCAGTCTTCCATGACAGGTGAGACATGTCACACCTGTGCATTGGTTCAAATGGCTTGCCCATGAGCTTTGCCAAAACCAGCAACAAGTCTCACGGTGGGGGTGGTTCACACACCAGAGGTGAAATGCGATCTAAGCTTTGAAAAAGCACCAGACCACCATCTCCTGTGCCATCGACTGCTGACCAGCCCATGCCTGGTAAGCAGAGATGGCTGGCCAGCCCGGTGGCGCTGAGGGCTGAGACGCTGGACGCCACACCTCATGCCACGCCGGCGACCTGGGTTCAGGAACGGACTCTGCTCATGCGAGGTTGGCAGGGGAGGGAGGGGATTGAGCATCTGGAGGAATGCTCTCCCCTCCCAGGGTGGGTTCTGGGGTAAGCCTCACTCCATAGTGGCACCTGGTGGAGACCAGGGACCCTACTGGTAGCAAGGCTCAATGCAACATCTGAGGGTGGAGCGGCGGACGTCTGCATGCTAGGTGGGCTGATGTCATTGCACATCCATGCTCCGAGGGGAGCAACACAAAGAAATTCCCTGGAGGACCAGTGGAGGTGAAGGGGGCCCTGGAGACCTGCCCACATCCCACTGCCAGACTTGCCTCAGTGGATCTCCCGACCCCTGCCCCGGTCCCTCAGCTCTCCCTCTAATTACAGAAAGGCTGCCAAGGGTGGGCATGCCCAGGTCCTCCCCCGGGCGGTGATCCTGGGGGCTGGACAAGCCATGGGGAAAGGGTGAGGGACTGATAGAGGAGGTTTCAGGCTGGGAGTAGAGGCAGTTGTTGTGTGGGTACCCTGGAGAGATGCCCTGGACCTCCACAGAACAAACAGACATCACAAGGGCCGGCCCATTGGTGCAGCGGTTGGATTTCTGCTTGCGATGCCAGTAACCTGGGTTCAGGAACAGATCCAGGTTGTCAGAGGGCCGGCCGGGGAGAGAAGGATCGAGCATCCCTGGACTGCTCTCCTTCTCTGCAGGGAGGGTGGGGTGTATGTCCGGTGCAGCAGTGACACCCAGCGGAGGCTGGGTTCGCTGCACAGCACTGATGCCTTCAAGAATTCAGGGGCAGGGTGGGCGCTGGTCATCACTGCACATCCCCACCTCTGCCTAGAGGGGAGAAAAAACTGTGTGTGCCTGGCCATCTACATGAAGCCCTGCCATCGGGCTTTAATTAGCCTCCACAACCGGCTCTCCTGACCAGATACTTGTACTGCGGTGTTGGTAGTGAGATGGTGCCGCAGCCTCACCTCTTTGGGAAAAGCCAGGGTGCCTGGGGAGTGCAGGCACTGGGAGGTGGGAGATGGAGTCCGATCACGTGCAGACATCGTGCCATGGTGCACACAGGAAAAACATACTAAATATATACTGTGTGTATATATATATATATATATGTATAAAAAAAAACAGACCACAAAAAAACAAAAGCAGAGATGGCTGCCAGGTGCATTTTAAGGGTCGTTGACTGAAGTCCCCCCTTGGAGAGGGACCACAGGTAGTCCAAAATGTTGGCCACCGGACAGGACAACCTTGCCCTGACACCAAATGGAGAATTTCTCCCTTTTGAGGGCAGAGCATTTTCTGATCAATTCCTTTCTAGAGTCCTCCACCACGGTGAGGACATCTTCGGAGAAACCCAAAGCCTGGAATTCTAGCCACTCAGGAACCAGGCTGTCAGGTGCAGGGATTGAAGGTCCGGGTGGAGTACCTTCCCCTGACTGATGGTGAGCAGGACTAGCCATATGTGAAGACGCCTCGTGAGCCTGTTGCTGAGGCTGAGGATATCGGGATACCAAAATTGACGTGGCCAGTCCGGAGCCACCAGGATCACCTGCGCCTTGTTCCTCCTGACCTTGAGCAGCACTTTGTGGATCAAGAGAAGTGAAGGGAAGGCACAGAAGAGGCCTGGGGTCCAAGGCCTCAAGAAGGCATCCCCTGCAACTAGCCCTGCTGAGGGGGTCAGGCAGAGAACAGCCTCAGCTTTGCGTTCTCCCTGGACGTGAACAGGCCCACCTGAGGGGGTAAGAACAGACTGTGAACTACTTCCGGATGGAGACACCACTCATGAGATACCTTGCCTACCCGGCTGAGGGCATCCACCAGCTGACTGGAGGCTCCTGCCACATGGATGGCTAGAAGATCTGCCTCTAAGCTGCACAAGAGAGTCCATACACAGAGAGCTTCCTTGTACAAAGGTAGGGAGCGCATCCTGCCCTCCTTGTTGAGGTAGTACATGGTCGTGGTGTTGTCCATCTGGACTTGGACCACTTGACTCTGAACATAAGGAGTGAATGCAGTCAGCACCAGCTAAACTGCCTGGAGCTCCAGCAGGTTGCTGTGCCATCAGGACTCCTCGGGGATCCACAGCTCATGGACTCTGTGTTCTCCCAGATGGGCACCCCAGCCCGTGAGAGAGGCGTCGGTCATCAGGATGACCGTTGGCTCGGGGTGGACAAACAGGATATCTTCCTGCTGATGTTCTTGGACTACCCACCACTGGAGAGCATTCCACATCTTCTGGGTCACAGTGACCAGCTGGTCGAAGTAACCTTTGCGATGAGACCACTGACTGGCCAGCTCCCATTGCAGAGAGTGCATATGCCGGTGGGACCATCTGACTATGCTGGCGCAAGCAGCCATGTAACCCAGAAGGTGCAGAAGTCCCAAGCAGGGAGCAATTGTCTAACCTGAAATGATCGGGCAAAGGAGGAGAGAGCCTCCGCCCTGTCCGCCAGGAGACGGGCTCTGGCTCAGCAAGAGTCGAGCTCTGCCCCGATAAAGCTGATCACCTGCGAGGACATGAGATCCGACTTGGCCTCGTTGACTAGAAGGCCAAGTCTGACACAGGTTTGGAGGGCCAGGTCCCTGGACTACTCCACTTCCTGCCTGCAGGGACCTGCAATCAGCCAGTCATCCAGGTGGGGTACACCCAGATCCCTTGGCGCCTCCGGTAAGCTGCCACCACTGCAATGCATTTAGTGAAGGCCCTGGAGGCCGAGGAGAGGCCAAAAGTGAGGGCCCAGAACTCGTAAAAGGTTCCCTCAGCTTGAAAGTGGAGGAACCACTGGGATGAATGGATTGGAACGTGGAAGAACACGTCCTGAATATCCAGGGAGCAAAACCACATGTCATGCTCTAGAGATGGTATGATCTGGGACAGAGGTACCATTCTGAAGTTGCGCAACCTAAGGAACTTGTTCAGGTCGTACAGATCTAGAATGGGGTGCCAGCCCCCTGTCCATTCTGGCAACAGGAAGTACCTGGAGACAACCCTGGATGTTTTGGAGGATCCGCTACTGTAACCACCACTTCCCTGCAGAGCAGCTGGGCTGTGTTGTCTCGAAGAGCCGATCGAGTGTCTGTGGATACCAGGTCCTCCCGTGGGGCGCAGGCTCGGCTTGGAGGTTGCAGCTCAAATTTCAGAGGCAGACCCTAACCGACCACTTTCATAATCCACCTGTCCATGGTGACAGCGGACCAGGCGGAAAGGAAATGGCGGAGCCGGCCCCCCACAGGAAAACCCCGAGAAGGAGTGACAGGCATGAGGGTGGCACCCCCCCATCCTGTCACTGAGCAGGCTTGGAGGAGGAGGCCCTGGCTGAGGAGCCACCAGGTCCCTTTTCCTCTGGGCTTACAGACCACCAAGGCCACTGACTTGGGCCTGGGTTGCCAGGACTGATCCTGCTGGCCCGGCTGGTGCTGGGCTGGTTTTGCTGCAGGAGTGGAGGACTGAAAGCGCTTTAGCTTCTGCTGCCTGGAGCCCTTAGGTTCCTTCTGCACAGATGTTATGGAGTCCAAGGTGGCACTGGACTTCTTGATATGCTGGAGGTGAACCTCCACATCGGGCCTAAACAGGTCAGTGCCCAGGAATGGAACATCGCCAGCTTGTGCTGAGTATCTGCCGTAAAGGTCGAGATCCACAGTCAAGCCCTACGGCACATGGCAACTGCGGCCACCACCGAGTGGGCACAGGAATCCCCCAGATCCAGAGACATCTGAAGTTGCTGCTGGGTCACAACCTGGCCCTGATCTCAGACCTGCTTGATCATGGTCTGGAGGTTCGCAGGCAGGTGAGGAATCACCTCATCCAAAGAGCCCAAAATGGCGTGGGAGAAGTGTGCCATCATGACAGCCGAGCTCACCTGGCAGAAGCCAAGTGAGGAGACAGCAAAGACTTTTTTTGCCGCGTGGTCCAATTTCTTGGACTCCTTGTCTGGCAGCTTGCAAACATCCCCAGTACTGCCCGAGTGCCGAAACTCGGAGTTGGCCACCAACCCTGCGGTCAAGGGGTGCACTGTGAAAACCAATAGGGTACCAATGAGCACCGCATATTTGCGGGCCATCTGGGCTGAGGAGGCAGGGCAGGACGCAGGGTGCTACCAAAGCTCTAGGGCAGGGCCGACAATGGCCTCGGCTAGTGGGGAAGCCTCTGTTGGAGAGTCAACACTGTCCAGAATCTCTGTGAGGGGATAGCAAGCCCACTTCTGGACGGGCTCCAGTTTCACCCCATGGACTCGGAGATGGAGCAGAGGATGCACATAAAGGAGATGGGCCCTTCCTCTGTTGAGAGATCCCCCATGGACTCCACGTCGACTGGATGGGAGTGCAGTGAGGAATCCTCAGACTCAGAGGAGTCCACATAAATCTGCCGCCCGCCCGAGTCACCCTGAACCCTCTGCGGACAGTCAGGAGTAAGAGTGACCGACAGCCGATGGGGAAGCCCCTTGGCCCCCAAGATTCCTTAGTCGAAGCACCAGCTGGCAGCTGCTTGGGCAGCAGCTCCACCATGATCAGTGGAGAGGCCGGCTTCAGCCGAACCAGGACGGTCTTGACCAGCTCTGCTGGGGGAGGAACGGTCTCGACTGACCCCATAGGGTGAGCTGGTGTTGGCCTGTCGAGTGACAGCCAAGGGATGGCCGGTGTGGGAGCTGGGGGCGACTTTGGACCAACCAATACCAACTGTTGCCACATGAGGTCTTCATAGCGTTGACGCAGCTTGCACTGAAGCCACTCCTCACCCAAGGAGGACAAAGATGAAGAATAGCGGTGGTACCGCTTCCCGTGGCATCGAAAGTGGGAACATTGATGATGGAGGAAGCTGCTCGACCCACTGGACAAAGATGACCAAGACATCGACCTCTGCCACCGGGGGTGCCGACTGGGAATCTCGGAGGGAGCCATGGAGTTCAGCAGCTCCTCCTGGTCTGGGTCAGTGACCGAGGGGATCGGCTCAACAGACTGAGCAGCTCCTTCTGAGGTCACTGGCAGGACCAGAGTCCTGAAGAAAGAATTGTCAGCCTCTTTGGACTACAACTGGTCGATAAGGTCAAGAAAAATCTAGACCGCATCATCGGCGGGTATCTCGACCAACTGGCCCGACGGGGTCTCTGTGAAGCCAGTGGTCAAGGCCGCAGTTTCGACTGTGATCAAAATCTGGGAGTCCTGAGACCGAAAACATTCCCGGTCCCAGGAACTTCGATGGTGAGTCTTCTCTTTTTCTTTCCTCGATTCCTTCTTGCAGGACCGGGAGCTATGCGATCCAGAAGGGCCCTGCCCCTTAGTCAAGAGGGTCTGGCACAGCTCCTTGTAGGAGCCCGAAAAGGTGGAGCCCAGCTGGAGCGGAACAAAGGCAGAAGCCAAAGAGAACTGTGTGGTGGCCCGAGCGACCTTCTCCACGAAGGCCGTAAACTGTTCCAACTGCTCGGTGGACCCTGTAGCCATGGAGACCACCCAACAGGCATCTTTAGATGTAATTTTTCCGGGCGGCCCAACTTAAGGCAGGCAAGGCAGTCCTCGAGGACTGTCTCATAAAACGACCGGCAAATGTCCCAGGCCTGGGTATCGTGTTCATGGCCCAGGTAGTACACACACCTGGCGTGAGGGTCGGTACGCAACATCTTCTGCCCACATGGGAACCGCCGAAATCTGGGCACGGACTTATTGTTCATTGCGGTTGCAACTGAGAAAGCATTTTTAAAGTTTAAGAAGTAAATCCAAAGATTTTAAGTGCTAGGGCCTATTCAACATGGGAATGGTAAGGAGGGAACTGTTTCTTCCTACGGAAAGGAAGATCTGGTGTCATGGAGAGGATCCGAGGGATATACCACCCAGGTGGGAGGGAGGAGCCAGCCTGAAGACTGTCTGGCACATCTTAAAGGGAAAGGACGCTGCCAATAAGTGTGGCTAGAACAACATATCCATATCCCTGGAAATGAATACTATACAGTGGTAGATATACAGAAGTATAATAGTATTGCAGTAAATCGCATGGTGCTTGCACAGGCAAACCGCAGAGCAGCAGAGTGTTAGCACTTAAATAAAATAGATGTGCCTGTGCAAACACCACAATATACCGCAATACTAGTCAACGTCTGCATAACTACCACTGTATTAATAAGACTGTCTCAGAATAAATTGTTAAAAACAGATCTTTCAATTGTAGATAAATTGTATATAATCTGAAAAACACACTAAATTTTTACAGTAATATATAACAAGCATTTGTCAGTGCCGAATGTTGCTTGCTTGTATGTGCTGTTTAGGTATTTGGAAGTGATAGTTCCATGCCTTCCTCCCAAGACATCCACTGTGTCTTTCCGTTCAGTATTCAGAGAAGAGTGGGAAAGGCAAGGGCCACAACAGTACAGCAGTTGCTAAGGGGGTGAAGAGGTGGACAATAGTCCATTCAAAGGCAAAAGAGTCCTGCAGGAGCTCACTAAATTGAAGGTGGACAAAGCGATGGAACCAGATGGCATATGCCCAAGGATATTAAGAGAACTGCGAAGGGAGACAGCAGTACCTCTGGCAGCCACGTCCACTGAGTCATTCAACACGAGTGAACTTGAGGAGGGCACATGTGGTCCCTCTACAGAAGTCCACCAGCAGGGAGGAGGCGGGGAACAATAGGCCGTTCAGCCTCACCTCAGTAGTGGGGAAGATCATGGAGACATTGCTTAAAGAAACGATAGTGGGGCATCTACAAGCCATCGGAGCCCAGGACCATAGACAACATGGATTCACAGTGCGGACATCATGTCAGACAAATCTGGTTGATTTGTTTGACTGGGTGACAAAGGAAGTGAATCAGGGTGGGGCAGTGGACAACGCTTACTTTGATTTCAGCAAAGCCTTTGACACCATACCACATAGGAGGCTGATAAACTAGCTGGGTAGGCTGGGCATGGGGGAAAGGGTGGTAAATTGGGTTAGAAACTGGCTAACAGACAGGAGGCAGAGAGTGGTGGTAAATGTGGTGCAGTCTAGGGAGAGGGGGTGACCAGTGGGGTGCTGCAGGGATCAGTGCTAGGGCCAGTCCTGTTCAATGTCTTCATTAGTAACATTGCAGAACGTCTGAAGGGAATTTTTTCTCCAAATTTTCAACATAGCCATTTTAAGACCTCTGCTCATGAACAGGGTCACTGTGATTTTCTTAATCTGTCCCAAACATTGATTGCACACACCTGACGCGCCATTGTGCGCTATATGCACGGAAACACATTTTGGGCGACATGAAAAATGACAGCTGTACTGCTCATAAAGAGGTGTAGTAAAATGGCAATGTTGAAAATCTGGAGTGAAAAGATAAAAAATTTGCAAACTTACAAGCGTGCGTAGGAACTGCGCAACGCACGCTCATAAAACAGTCATTTTTAGGAATGTTTTCACCAAATTTTCAACATAGCCATTTTAAGACCTCTGCTCATGAACAGTGTCACTGAGATTTTCTTAATCTGTCCCAAACATTGATTGCACACACCGAATGCGCCATTGTGCACTACAAGCACAGAAACACATTTTGGTCGACGTGAAAAATGACAGTTGTACTGCTCATAAGGAGGTGTGGTAAAATGGCAATGTTGAAAATCTGGAGTGCAAATATTAAAAATTTGCGAACTTACGGTACGTGCGTAGGAACTGCGCAACGCACGCTCGTAAAACAGTCATTTTTAGGAATTTTTTCACCAAATTTTCAACATAGCCATTTCAAGACCTCTGCTCATGAACGGTGTCACTGGGATTTTCTTAATGTGTCCCATACATTGATTTCACACACCGACTGCGCCATTGTGTGCTTCATGGGCAGAAACATGTTTTGGGCGAGATATGAAAAATGGCAGCTGTACTGCTGATAAGGAGGTGTGGTAAACTGGCAATGTTGAAAATCTGAAGTGCAAATATTGAAAATTCACGAACTTACAAGCGTGCATAGGATCAGTGCAACAAATGCTCGTAAAACAGTCATTCTGGGAATTTTTCACCAAATTTTAACATAGCCATTTTAACACTTCTGCTCATGAACAGTGTGACTGTGATTTTCTTAATCTGTCCCGAACATTGATTTTGCACACCGACTGTGCCACTGTATGCTACATGCTGGAAACACATTTTGAGTGAGATGTGAAAAATGACAGCTGTACTGCTCATAAAGGGGTGTGGTAAAATGGCAATGTTGAAAATCAGGTAGAAAATATTGAAAATTGCAAACTTGACGTGCGTAGGAACTGCGCAACATCGCTCCCTAAAACAGTCATTTTTGGGAATTTTTTCACCAAATTTTCAACAAAGCCATTTTAAGACCTCTGCTCATGAACAGTGTCACTGTGATTTTCTTAATCTGTCCCAAACATTGATTGCGTACACCGACTGCGCCATTGTGCGCTACATGCATGGAAACACATTTTGGGTAACGTGAAAAATAACAGCTACACTGCTCATAAGGAGGTGTGGTAAACTGGCAATGTTGAAAATCTGGAGTGATAATATTAAATATTCACGAACTTACGAGTGTGCGTAGGAACTGCTCAATGCACGCTCCTAAAACAGTCATTTGTAGGAATTTTTTCACCAAATTTTGCAACATAGGCTTTTTGAGAGCCCACCTCATGAACACTGGCACTGTCGTTTCATTAATTGGTCCTGAAAGGTGATTTCGCGCAGTGGCCGCAAAATCACCCTTTGGGCCCGATTAACACCACGACAGTGACAGAATTCATGAGGAGGGGTCCCAAAAACCCCATGTTGAAAATTTGGTGTCAAAATTCAAAAAAATGCCCGAAATGTGCAGCAAAATTGAAAAAACCCTATCTATCCCATTATACCGCTTACCGGCATTTCCTCAGTTCGCGGTTGGCTTTGAAGAGTGCAGACGTGTTCCCGGTCTACCGAAGATCGTCGCACCGCGGTCCAGAGGTAAGTATGGTATGGGGAGGTGTGGGGAGGCAGGATGGGCAGTGGGTGAGTGCGGGTTGTGGGAGGGGCCAGGAGAAGCGCTGAGGACAGTTTTATTTACAGTTTTTTAAAGACTACGAGGATGTTTGCCACACTGGGGTGGGCTCTCAGTGTGGCAGCTGGAAGAAAAACTATTAGGGGGGCTGGAGCCGACAAGGGTTAGGCACCCCGCCGGCCATAACATCATTTTGCCACACTGGGGTGGGCTCCCAGCGTGTACCTGGATCTTTGGGAAGCATGCAGCCGGCGAGAATCTGGAGCATCCCCATTGGCCATAAAACATTTTGCCATGCTGGGGTGGGCTCCCAGCGCCCATGGCACCTGGATGCTTTGGGGGGGTAGTGGAGCCGGCGGGGATTGGGCACCCCGTCGGCCGTACAGTGTGTGGGGGAGGTGGAAGGCACATGAGCATGCAGTATGTGTGCGTGGAGGAGGGAGCTCTGCTCACTGAAGCGGAGCTCTCCCTCTCAACTGTACGACCACTGCATTTTCAAGTGCTATCATAGACAGCTTTAGCAGTGATTGGGGAACTGAGGCCATACCTGCAAACACACTGACTGTATTGGAAGACGGTGCCACACCTCTGAAAATTCGGATGATGGCACTATGTTTCTTGCACATGCGTGCAAGCAACATAAAAAATGGATTGTTTTTACAGATTTCAGCTTAATTTTCGGCACACAATCAAATCTTGTTTGCAAGCTACATCTAAAATCAATTAGTTGGGAGGCTCAGCATGCAGTGCTCATAGTGAAGTTGCCCACTTGAAGTCAAGGATTTAAATCTTTTTTTCTCTCTCCCTTTTTCCATATTCCTCTGTTCCCTTGGGGCTTCCGGGCAGGGTTTCTCGGTCTCGTCCCCACCCCTCCCAACAGGCTACCACCTCCTCTGGCACCCGTCGGACCTAGGACCCCCACGGATCCCCCCCATGGTGGGGCCAGGAAAGGGAGGGCCATCCCCCCCCCCCGCCTGGAACATTATCCAGTAGTGGGTCAGCTGTTTCAGGAAGTGGCACAGATCAGGACAGAGCAGATGGGATGTCATGGAGCCTGGCTCCCCATTCTTTTTCATGTTCTTGCACCCACTCCCTGGCCACATTAGCATGCGTGTGTGGAGTTGCATGCATATCACGGAACCACGATCCCCTCCCTACTTCGGTGCTCGAACACTGCTCTGCCCCTCAGGCTTCCACCTGGGGCAGCCAAGAGCTGTGACGCCAGACCTCCCCCTCGGGAGAGAAAACCAGTCCTCCGGATGCTCGATCCTCTCCCTCCCCAGCCAACCCCCAGCAACCGAAGTGCATTCACAAACTCAGATCACCAGCATGGCAGGGGGTAAGGCACAAAACGTCTCAGCCCTTTACACCACTGGGCCAGCTCAAGCATTTAAAATTTTTAAATGACACTACATTTATACTGCAGAACAGAAAGGATAATCGACCTGATTCTCAATTGCCAAGTATGGATCTGCAAATTGGGGGGGGGGGGCAAACAGCCTCCCTGTTGCCACTGCACAATCAGTGGCTTTACACAAAGTGGTGACTTAGTTGCTGGGAAGGAGTTCCCCTTGTGACTAAGTTGGAATGTAAGTGAGAGTCTCCAGAAGTTAATGGGCAGAAACAGGGTTAGCTAACAATAGCAAATGAATTCCAGCACCCATGGACTTATGCGCATGGTGCTGTGCCATGCACAGAACTCCATGGCTTAGGTGCTAACATCTTTATCATTGTCCCCCAACTACCTGAACTGTACCTTAATGTACACTTTGGGGCAGAAAAAAATGTTCTGTGGTGTGGTCATCCTTGACTGGTCCCTGGAAGCCTTGTGACCCCCCCCCCCCACTTAATATCACCACAAATATCAGTCGCTGGCAATCATGGATCCCCATACCTAGCCCCCTTCCCTTGTGCTCATCCTATTAAGTGTTTGGGTCCTTGCTGAGCTACATCCCATCCGGTTACAGTGTTGCATCACCAATACCACCTTCCTAAAACAGTTCTTCCAGCATGGGATTTTGAACAACTCCGTGACTGCACATGTAAGGGTCACTAGGTTTTGAGATTCTGTTTGCATAGTGATCACCACACCCTCCTCTGCAGTCACAAGCTAAAATGCGAATGTGTGGCCAGCCACTGATGAAGTGGCACTGGCAGCCCAAGTCTGGGGACAAGCCTGGGTTTCCAGAGGCTGGACGGGAGGAGGAGGACTGGGCATCCCAATGAACACTCTTCTCCTCTGGGAAGTTTGGGTCTTTTCCTCCACTGCAGCTCTGTCACCTGGGTGACCGTAGGTGGCAGTGCAGCAAATGCATTACAGGGAAGGAGGGGGAGCTGGGCTAGGCTCCACATGGCACACACTTGGCATGCCCCTGCTTTGGGCTCCATGCCAGCTGATAGAATTGAGAAAAACCTGGTGCATGTAGGTTGAAAAACACAATACAGGCTGCACTCTGGCAAGAAGAAAAAAATACTCTCCTGTAGTAATCTTGTTTCTTCCCAGGGATCCACTAATATTGTTACTCTTTGCAGTGCACCTTTAAGTCAGCACTGCCCTGGAGCCAAATGGAATACTATGCTAATTATGGAATGTTTAGCTTGTACATTCATTTTCAAACTGCCCTATTCTAACTGCCTGGATTCTACCTCAGATTTCTGTGAAGCCTGCAAAGAGGCCATAGTAAAGATATGTATAAATAAAACAATGAATCATTTTAAATTAATGGCCAACAGGGCCATAAAAAGTAGTAGCAGGCCAAGAAAGGGCAGAGAAAACATGAAGAATGAGTCTTCTTTTTTGAGCCAGATGCACCCTTAGAAAAGAACCTAGTAGTTAAGTATTAGGGAATGTGCCAACAAATGACATACCCATCATACTGAGAGACATCTCAGCTGTACAGAGTATTTTTCTGAGATTCTAAGGGGAGGACCAGGGGCGGGGAGTAATAATATTAGTGGATCCCTGGGAAGAAACAAGATTACTACAGGTGAGTAATTTTTTCTTCTAACCCCAGGAATCCACTAATATTATTACTCTTTGCAGACTATGTAGCAGTACCACTAGGAGGTGGGCAGAATCTATTTAGGAAAAAGACTCTGCAAAATAGCCTTTCCAAAATTGGCACCACTCTTGACCTGGGTATCCAGGTTGAAATGTTTAGTAAAGGTGTGGACTGATCTCCAGGTAGCTGCTTTACAAATCTCCGGAAGAGGAACATCTCTGGCAGCTGCAATGGTGGCAGCTGTGCCCCTTGTGGAATGGGCCCTAAAACCTGAAGGAGGGACCTTGCCCACCTTTGTGTAGCAAAATTGAATACATTGGATTACCCATCAAGAAATAGTCCCCTTTGAAGCAGGAGATCCCTTACCTACTTCCCCACAGGTAAGGAACAATTGTTGCTTGTCCTGCCTATGAGCCTTAGTATTGGCTATATAGTAGCTCAATGCTCTCTTCACATCCAAACTATGCAGCCTACGCTCACCAGAACTGGCGTATGCTGTAAAAAACACTGGTAAGGTAATAGACTGATTTAAATGAAAGTCAGACACTACTTTGGGAAGGAATTTTCTGTTAGTTCTCAACACTACCTTATCATTGTGGAAAGAAATATAGTCCTTTTCCACACATAGGGTTTGTAACTCACTTATCCTCCTGGCAGAGGTGAATGCCACAAGGAAAACTACCTTCCAGGTGAGGTATTTTAGCACTGCAGTAGCCATGGGCTCAAATGGCGGAAGCATAAGCTAGGCAATACAAATGTTGAGGTCCCAAGCTGGCACTAGTTCCCTATGTGGGAGGAAACAGATATAAAAGGCCCTTAAAAGGACACCGTCAACTCCCTTAGGTCTCAAAGTGTCCCTAGTTTAAAAAACGTATTTTATGATTGCTAACATTCTGTAAAGATTGTTGATGTAGCTGGCAGTTTGATTCTGACTCATATTTTCTTTAAAAAAGTAAAAAACAGACTGTCCAACATACTGGTGTGATCACACCAAAACAGGTTTGTTTACATTCCTTGATCAGCTCCAAATGCATCTTTCCCGGACTTAGGAACACTCACAAAACAGTCTAGCCCCTCATGATACAATGGGAGTTTATGAGGCTACTGCCTTATGAGTGACTGAACTGTTTGGGTGTGCTTCTTATACTCAGGAAGCATGCAGTAAGAACAGAGCCAGGATTGTAAACAAAAACAAGGTTGCTTATAAATATACATTGCCATGCATTTCAGTTCTACTAAACAAGGAGACAGACAAAACAAACAGCAACATCAGTGAATTTTAGAGAGGGTAAGCAATCATAAAATGTGGGATTTTCACTGGAAATAATATGATAAAAAACAGGTTGACAGTGTCCCTTTAAAGAACCTTCTAAATATAGGGTTTGAGGCTATTGATGCTCCTTTCCCTACAGAGAGGTAGGCTGAAAGTGAAGCAAGATGAACTTTTAGGGTTGAATGTTGCAACCCTAGAGAATGCAGATGCGACAAATAATCTAGAATGATTGGAATGCCAGCCTATGCAGGGGCTAGGCCATGTCCTGTACACCAGATAGAAAATATTTTCCATTTTGAAGCATAAGTTTTCTTAGTAGAAGGCTTTCTATAACGTCTAAGGACTTCTAAAACTGTTTGAGAGTACTGAGAGTCTGGATACTCTAAGTCCTCACGAGCCACGCTTTGAGTCTGAGAGACCTGAGACTGGGGTATACCACCCTGCCTTGGAAGGAAGTCAGCAGATTGTACCTCTGAGGGAGGTAGATCAGTTCACTCACTGACATTGAGAGTAACGGAGTACCAAGGCTAGCTTGGCCAGTCTGGTGCTATCAGGATCATCGAGGCTGGCTGTGACCTGAGCTTGATGAGTACTCTGAGAATCAAGGGAAAAGAAGGAAAGGCATAAAGGTATTTTGCTGTCCAATCGAGGATCAAGGCATCCACTGGGACAATTCCCTTTACGGGGCCCTGCAGCAGTAAAGGGGTAAATGGTGATCCTGGTGTGAAGCAAAAAGGTCTAGCTCTGGGGTTCCCCACCATCTGAATAGAACTTGCACTACTTGTCTGTTCAATGCCCATTCGTGATGGGCCTGGTTTATCCTGCTCAAGGCATCTGCCAGTGTATTGTCCTTCCCTGGCAGATGAATTGCCTGTAGTGAGGCATTTATGGAGTAAATGAGACTCCATATTTTCATTGCCTCTGTACATAGAGGAGTGGATCTTGTCCCTCCTTGTTTGTTGATGTAGTACATTGTAGTGGTGTTGTCTGTTCTGACCTGAACCACTTTTACCTGTGTGAGATGAGCGAAAGCCTGAATGGCTAAGTACACTGCTCTTAACTCTAAGAGATTTATGTGTAGGAGTGACTCTGCAACACTCCAAGACCCGTGAACTGTGTGGACCCTCAGGTGGGCACCCCACCCTAGGAGGGAGGCATCAGTTGTGAGCACCAAGGAGGGGGGTTCTTGTAGGAAAGGAACACCTTCCCTTAAGTTGTCTGGATCTTTCCACCATTGTAAGGCCTGTAGAAGAGTTTTTGTCAAAGGGATTAGCTTTGAAAGTAGATTTTGTCTCTGGGACCAATGGGCCCTGAGGTGAAATTGAATGTCCCTCATTTGAAATCTGGCACCCATGACTGTGCCTATTGCTGCAGCCATGTGCCTGAGCTGCTGTAAAAACTGAGTTGCTGGTTTTGGCCTGCCTAGGACAAATGAGCTTGCTAGAAGCTGGATAGCCTGTACTCTTTCCAAAAGAAGGAAGGAAGGCCTTTCCCAGAATTGTATTGAGTTCTGCCCCTATAAACTGCAATACTTGGACTGGGGTGAGAACTGATTTCTTCAGGTTTAGAAGAAATCCCAGGGAGGAGAGAACACTTTGAGCTAGCAATAAGTGTTCTGACACTTGTTGGGATTTTCCTACAATCAGCCAGTCGTCCAGATAAGGAAAAACTGTGACACCCAGTTTTCTGAGATGAGCCACTACTACTGCTATGCAGTTTGTGAACACGCTTGGTGCAGAGGTAAGGCTGAAAGGAAGTGTTGAGAACTGGTAATGGCCTGAGGGGAGAGTGAACCTGAGATACCTTCTGTGTGATTCAAACAATATGAAGTCTTGCTATATTATGACATATGCAGTGAGTCCCAACCTTCGAACTGCTCCGGAGGTGAAAGAGTTAACTTTCCATGCCAGGCATGGAACGCTGAGCTCGAGCTCCGTTGAAACTCTGTCTGTTGTTCTTCAAACTCAAACCGTCAGATTCTTTACTCTGCCTCACTGAACAGTCGCTCCGGAGATTTCTCCTTCTGTTCGGTTCATTTTGTCGGTTAAAGTATTGTTTTTCTCGGTTTTCGACCGAATTTAAACCGCAACCAGTCAGTTCAGACTCTGTCTGTGGTATCTGTGAGTACTAGATAGGTTTTACATTAATTTCTATTCTGTGTGGAGCTTGTAAACGAGACAACACCACCATAATGTGGTACATCAACAAGCAAGGGGGCACTCGGTCTACGGCCTTGTGCACCGAAGCAATGAAGTTGTGGTCTCTGGCTTACTCCCTGAACACCTCCCTTACGGCAGTTCACCTCCCAGGCAAGCACAATGTCCTGGCAGATGCTCTCAGCAGGACTTCCCAGGGCCATCACGAATGATCTCTGGACCCCCTGGTCTTGGAGGTCATATTTGCCAGATGGGGCACCCAGCAGATAGATCTTTTTGCAGCCCCAGACAATCACCAACTTCCCCTTTTTTGCTGCAGGCCCCCAGTGTTGGGCTCAGTCCCTATGGATGCCTTAGTTCTCAACTGGGAAGGGAAGTTTCTCTATGCTTTTCCCCCCTTCCCTCTTTTCAAAGTGCTAGTCAAAATCAGATCTCAACCCTGCAAGATGATCCTGATTGCTCCAGATTAGGCCAGACAACCCTGGTATCCACTCCTACTGTCCTTAGCAGTCCATCTTCCCCTGTGTCTTCCCAGGAATCACAACCTGTGAACCTGTGCTCAGGGGAGGGTTTGGTACCCGAACCTCAAATCTCTCAATCTCAAGGCCTGGCTCTTGAAGAGTTAGAGTCTGCTGATCTACACCTCTCCCAAGGTGTAATGGATATACTTAAGGCTTCTAGGAAACCTTCTACCAGGGCTACCTATAATTCCAAATGGAAGAGGTTTTTCCATATGGTGCTCTGGGAAGCATATTTCCCCAGAATCTGCTGATTTACCCACAGTCCTGGATTATATGGTCCACTTAAATACCTTGGGGCTGAGACCAGCTACCCTAAAAGTGCATTTGGCAGCTGTGTCTGCTTTTATTTCAGCAGGTAAACCCTCTTCTCTTTCAGCTCATCCTGTATTCTCCAAGTTTTTCAAGGGACTGCTTCACACCAACCCTCCATTCAGGGACCCTGCCCCTGCCTGGGATCTTAATGTTTGCATTGCTCAGCTTATGCAACCCCTTTGAGCCTTTGTCTTCAGCAGAGCTTAAGTACTTGACTTGGAAGACTGTGTTTCTGGTAGCCATCACTTCTGCCAGACGCATAAGTGAATTACAAGCTTTGTCAGTGGAGCCTGATTTTATCTCCTTTCATAGAGATAAGGTAGTCCTCAGGACTAACAGGAAGTTCTTGCCTAAGGTGGTTTCAGATTTCCACCTTAATCAATCTATTTCTCTTCCAGTGTACTTCACTGACCATTCCTCCTCTGGCGAGAGGAGGCTGCACAGCTTAGATGTGAAGAGAGCCCTTAGTTACCACACAGAGCATACCAAGGGTCACAGGTTTGACTCCCCCCAACTGTTCCTCACTTATGGTGAGGTTGGTAAAGGGAAACCTGCCACTAAAAGATCCATTGCCAGGTGGATTGTTTCTTGTATCCAATTCTGTTATGAAAAAATGGGTAAAGTTCCTCCCTTAGGCCTGAGGGCTCACTCTACCAGAGGTACAGCTGCTTCCCTGGCTGCTGCCAGGGACATCCTTATTCTACAGACATGTCAAGCAGCTACCTGGAAAACAGTTCACACTTTTACCAAGCAATACTCCCTGGACATCCAGGCTAGGAGTGATGCTCGGTTTGGCACAGCTGTGCTTCAGAGCCTATTTCCTAAGTAGGTTCTGTCCCTCCTCCATGGAGGTACTGCTTTGTAGTCTGCATATGTCATAATATAGCAAGACTTCAAGTTGTTTGAAGAAAAAATTACTCACCTTAGTAATGTTGTTTCTTCTAATGGAGTCTTGCTATATTATGACCTCCCCTGCCTGCCCCTCTCAGAACCTCTGTTTTTGGGATGTGGGTGGGCAGTGAAGTGTTGGCACTTAGTAGGTGCCCACCTTGTTGTTTTCACCCCTCCTTTATTGGGGTGACTTGGTGTTGTGTTTTTCATTTTTTGGGTCTCCTGACTTGAGTCTTTGTTTTGGGACCAAAAAATGTGTTCTTATGTTTAGTAGCCAGTTGGCTAGTGTAGGTTTACAGCTTCCACACAGGACCTCAGTGAGTTTAGCTCATAAAGATCTGACGGTTTGAGTTTGAAGAACAACAGACAGAGCTTCAACCGAGCTCGAGCTCAGCGTTCCATGCCTGGCATGGAAAGTTAACTCTTTCACCTCCGGAGCAGTTTGAAGGTTGGGACTCACTGCATATGTCATAATATAGCAAGACTCCATTAGAAGAAACAACATTACTAAGGTGAGTAATTTTTTCTTCTCCGACAGGGATGTGAAAGTATGCATCTTTTAGATCCAGAGAGGCCAACCAGTCCCCTTTTTGTAATGTTGGAAGAATTATTGCCATTATCATCATTTTGAATTTGGGTTTGACCAAAAACTTGTTTAGGCCTCTGAGGTCTAGGATGGGCTGCCACTCTCCAGTCTTTTTGTTGTTAGGAAGTATCTGGAGTAAAACCCTTGCCCTCCTTGATTGAATGGAACAGGTTTGAATGCTTTCATCAATAGTAAGTTTTTTACCTCCCGCTCCAACAGATCTCTTTTGTGATGGAGGAACTGATACAAAACGTTTTACTCTTAGAGGGGGAAGGATTTTGAAACACAAGGAGAGACCCTGACCCACTATTTCCAGGACCCACTTGTCTGATGTTATTTTTAACCAGTCCTGGAAATAGTAGGAAAGCCTGCCCCCTACTGGATGTGGAGAGGCAGCCTGAAGGGAAGAGTCAGGGATTCTGCTTTTGCTGTTGCTGAGGTTGGGCAGAATGTGACCCTCTGCGGAAGCCCCTTCCACCCCTGGCCCTACAGAAACCCGTCTTCTGGGGTTGGTACAGTGTCTGCAGAGTAGCTTGCACTTGAAAGAAAGGTCTTCTAAATGAAGACCTGCCCCTGCCTCCCATAGAATAAGAAGTGGAGGGAGAAGGTTTATCTCTGGTGAATTACTTCTGAAAGCAGCCTTGTATTCATCAACTTTCTTCACGTAGGCTTCAGTCTGTGCACCAAACAGGGAATGACCCTCAACTAGGAAATCCATTGCTTTGTTTTGAGTGTCCTGGGTGAGGTTAGTAGCCCTCAGCCAGGCAAACCTTCTCATAACCATGCTGCCAGCCAACCATCTGGCCGCAGTGTCATTTGTGTCTGCTGCCATCTGGAATTGGTATTTGGAAGCCTCCAAACCCAATTTGGCTGTCTCCAATAAATCAGAAATGGTGAGGGAGGGATTTTCCTCTGCATTATCCAGCACAGACTGCCATAAAACCTTTTGGTACAGAGCAGCATAGGCCTGATAAGAGGTCTGCCTGATAGCCAGGGATGCTGAGAGGTACCCCCTCTTAGCCGTACTGTCCACCTTTCTGGAATCTTTTGCAGGTGGGTGAGAAGACAGGGGGGTTTTGGCCTTCTCACAGGCTGCCTGCTGCACAATGCCCTGATGATCTGGGTGGCTGAATAAAAAGTCAGCACCAGATCTCTCGAGTTGGTATTTTTTGTCACATTTTTTATCAACGGGTGTGACAGTCTGAGGAGCTTTTAAAATTTCCAGAATGTCTTTTCTGAAAAATGTATACAGAGGAAGTAGAATTATCTTTGAGGGTGTTAAGCCCATCAGTTCCACATATTGAACCTCTTCTTCATCATGTACCTCTTCAACTGTCTAGAGGTCCAGTGTTTCCACTATTTTCTTGATAAAAGAAAAATAAGAGGAAAAATCCTCTGAAAGTCTAGGAGGGGAAAGAAAATCTTGCTCCGGTGACATCTCAGGTTCTATTCCTTCCTCCTCATCATCATCATCATCAACTTCACCACCCATAGTGGAAACAGGCACTGGGGGATGGTAGAAGCAGCAGCAATAGTTTTTTTCAGATAGAGCAGTTACAGGCTGCTAGGGAGGAAGCAATCCCCACAGCTCCTGTAACAAAGCCAGAGCTTGTGTAATATCAGCAGGAGAGGGCATATGTACAGGCACCTGAGGGACCCCTTGCGGCATTTCAGCTGGGGTGTCAGTGTGCTTACTTTTTCTTAGTTTCTTGGCAGGCTCCGAAGAGTCAGACAGCTGATTGCCTCTCTTACTAGACCCCTCACCCGTATCAGTGGTGGATTTGGAGGCTCTAGAAGGAATTGCCACATTTTTTGAGGGGATGGACTGGTCAGAGCCCAAGGACCCCTCTTCAAGACTTCTCTTAAGTCTCTCCCTGCACTTCTCCACAGTTTTTGCAGGGAAAGACTTGCAAATGTCACAATCTTCACTGAAATGCTTAACACCAAGACAGAGCAGACAAAGGTCATGTTTGTCAGCTCTTGCAAATACCTCTGCACATTTAATACAGTTTTTAAACCCTGTAGGTCCTGTGTTCTTTTTAGGTTTATCCATAATAGAAAACAGGACTCAAAACTGCTAAAAAAATAAAGAATTTAACATTTTGCGGTCAGTTTAAAAGAAAAAACGATTGGTTCAGAAACCAACAATTTAAAACGTAACCGCAGTTCCGATCGGTTCGGGAACCAAGAACTGCTAGCGGAACCGATAAATACTTGGTTCAAGATGAGAAATAAAGTGTTTTGATAGAGAAAAAACACCTGGAAACTTAACTAAAAGTTCCCCTTTTTAATTAACCAAACAGTTGGTTCCCCCTCGGTTCAAAGGAACCGGAGAGTACCGATAAAAAACCTAAAAACTTATCTAAGAGGTAAAATTACTAAATAACAATAAGAATAAGGCAGTAATGAAAAGAAATAAGACAAAATACTTAAGTTTTTTGTTCTTATGCACAATTTAGAAGATCTTGATAGAGAGAGATCTCCAGGGCGTCTGAACTTTGCAGTGGAGATACAAAATCTGAGGTAGAATCCAGGCAGTTAGAATAGGGCAGTTTGAAAATGAATGCATGAGCTAAACATTCCATAATTAGCATAGCATTCCATTTGGCTCCGGGGCAGTGCTGACTGAAAGGGGCACTGCAAAGAGTAATAATATTAGCGGATTCCTGGGGTTAGAAAAATACAGGTTACTCACCTGTAACAGGAGTTCTAGGAATGGTATATGTTGTTCATCCACATTGTCTGGCAGGTTCCTTGCCACTTTAAATCTTGCCGGAAGGTCTTCAAGCTGGCTCCTCCCACCCACCCGGGTGGTAAAACTCTCGGCTCACGTATGACGCCATATCTAGCCCACTGCAAGCCAGGTTGTGCATCGAAGCCGGGGAGGTCGGGGTTGTGTGGATGAACAACATATACCATTCCTAGAACTCCTGTTACAGGTGAGTAACCTGTATTTCTAGGGACATGGATATGTTGTTCATCCACACTGTCTGGCAGACTCCTAGCAGTTCTACGGGAGGAGGAAGGCAAGGCGCACACCCCCTACTTAGGAAATAAAGACTGGAGAACCGAGGCCCCAAAACCAGCATCCCGGCGTGACTCAAGGTCGATGTGGTAGTGGGTGATGAAGGTGTGTGCTGACTTCCAGGTAGCAGCCCTGCAGATTTCTTGGATAGGGACATCCCTGGAAGCAGCCACCGATGCAGTGGTATGGTGGGTAGAATGAGCTCTTATACCTCTGGGAGGCTCCATGCCTGCCAACCTATAGCAGAGATCTATGCAGGAGGTGCCTATCATCTGCTTGGCTGCAGGTCTGCCAGATGCGGCTTCAGCGTAGGTGACAAACAGCTGGCAAACCTCTCCCCAAACTTCAGCCGTCCGCACCTTGTAATAAGCAAGCGCTCTTCTAGGGTCCAAAGTATGGAGCCTATATTCGGCCTCCGAGGTGTGATTGGGGTAGAACACCGGCAGAGTCAACACCTGGTTAAGGTGAAACTCTGACACCACCTTCGGAAGGAATTTCGTGTGGAGGCGCAGGACAACCTTGTCCCTGTGGAAGACCAGATAGGGAGACTCAATGGAAAGTGCCTGGAGCTCTCCCATCCTTCTGGCTGATGTGATAGCCACCAAGAAGGCGGTCCTCCACGACAGGTGAGAGATGTCACACCTGTGCATCAGTTTGAATGGCTTGCCCATGAGCTTAGCCAGTATCAGCAGTAGATCCCACGGAGGTGGATGTTCTCGCACTGGAGGGGATATGTGATCAAAGCCTTTGAAAAAGCATCTGACCACCTTCTCCTGCACCACCGACTGCTTCCCGGCCTGCGCCCGGTAAGCAGAGATGGCTGCCAGGTGCACCTTAAGGGTCAGCTTGTTCCAGCCCTTGCTGAGAAAGGGACCACAGGTAGTCCAGAATGCCTGCTAAGGAACAGGAGGAAGGGTCCAGGCCCTTGTTTGACACCAAATGGAGAATCTCTTCCATTTGAAGGCGTAGCATTTTCTGGTCGACTCCTTACGGGACACCTCAACGATGTTGAGGACCTCCTCGGAAAGACCCAAGGCCTGGAACTCTAGCCAATCAGGAACCAGGCCGTCAGGTGCAGGGATTGAAGGTCTGGATGGAATACCTTCCCCTGATTGACTGAGATCAGGTCCGGGCGGGCTGGAAGCCGCCTCGGGAGCCTGGAGCTGAGACTGAGGAGATATGGATACCAGAACTGGTGGGGCCAGTCTGGGGCTACCAGAATCACCTGCGCCTAGTCCCTCCTCACCTTGAGAAGCACCTTGTGGATCAAGAGAAATGGGGGAAAGGTGCAGAAGAGGCCCGGGGTCCACGGCCTCGAGAAGGCATCCCCCTGCAGCGAGCCCTGCTGAGGGGGGCAGGCATGGAACAGTCTCAGCTTCGCATTCTCCCTGGAGGCAAACAGGTCCACCTGAGGCGTGCCTCAGTGGAAGAACAGATCTTGTACTACTTCCAGCAGGAGAGACCACTCGTGGGATGCAGCCTCTATCCAGCTTAGGGCATCGGTCAGGGTATTGGAGGCTCCTGCCACATGGATGGCAACGAGATCTGCCTCCAGGCTGTGCACGAGTGACCAAATGCGGAGCACTTCCCTGCACAAAGGCCAGGAGCGCATCCCGCCCTGGCAGTTTAGGTAGTACATGGTCGTGGTATTGTCCGTCTGGACCTGAACCACTTGACCCCGTAGAAACGGAGCGAAGGCGGTGAGGGCTAGATGAACCACTCGAAGCTCCAGCAGGTTGATGTGGCATTGGGACTCCCGAGGGGACCAGAGGCCGTGCGCTCTGTGTTCCCCCAGATGGGCACCCCAACCCATCAGAGAGGCATCGGTCAATAGAAAGACTGTCGGCTCGGGGCGGACAAATGGGATGCTCTCCTGCAGATGTGCTGGAATGGTCCACCATTGGAGAGCATTCCACATCCCCTGGGTCACTGTCACTAGCTGATCCAGAGGATCGAAGTGCTGAGACCATTGGCTGGCCAGCCCCCATTGAAGGGCATGCATGTACCAACGGGCCCAAACGGACCACGCTGGTGCAGACCGCCATGAGGCCCAGGAGGTGCAGGAAGTCCCAGGCAGGGCACAATTGTCCAACCTGAAATGATTGGGCAAAGGAGGAAAGAACCTCAGCCCTGTCCGCCGGGAGTCATGCTCTGGCTCATAGAGAGTCTATCTCTGCCCCGTTGAATTGGATCACCTGCTTTGGCAGGAGGCCAACCTGAGAGCAAACCTGGAGGGCCAGATCTCTGGACCGCTCCACCTCTGTTCTGGAGGGGACTACAATCAGCTAGTCATCCAGGTAGGGGTACACCTGGACCCTTTGGCGCGCAGGAATGCTGTCACCACTGCCATGCATTTGGTGAAGACCCTGGGAGCTAGGGAAAGGCCGAAAGGCATGGTCCAGAACTTGTAGAGGGATCTCTCTGCCCTGAAGCAGAGGAATCTCTGGTGGGACAGATGGATAGGGACATGAAAGAACGCGTCCTGAAGGTCCAGAGAACAGAACTACACACCTCATTCCAAGGATGGGATTATCTGAGCCAGAGTGACCACCCTGAAGGTCCAAGACCTTAGGAATCTGTTCAGGTTGTGCAGGTCGAGAATGGGGCGCCAGCCCCCCCCCCGTCTGTTTTGGGACCAGGAAGTACCTGGACACAATTCCTGGGTCTGGAGGAGGATCCGCCACCTTCCTGATCACCTCTTTTTCAAGGAACAGGGCAATACCGGCTCGGTGAGCCGACAAAGAGGCTGCGGACCCCGTAGCCCCCCGAGGGGCGACGGCTCAGAAGGGCGGGGCCTGCTCAAACTCCAGGGGCAGGCCCTTTCCTACCACCTCCAACATCCAACGGTCCATGGTGATAACGGACCAGGCAGAAAGGAAGTGGCAGAGCTGTCCCCACGGGGGGAACCCAGGGGGGAGTGACGAGGCTGGGGGTGACACCCCTCAACCCGTCACTGGGCAGACTTAGAGGAGGGACCGGCCGAGGGACCTCCTGGGCCTTTACCTACCTGCTTCCTATTAGAGGAAGCCACAGGCTTGGGTTTGGGATGCCAAGAGCGAGCCTGCTGGCCCTGGTGCTGGTGCTGCTGGGCCGGACGTGCTGCAGGCGCAGAAGGACGAAAGGACTTATGCTGCTGTCAGCGGCCCTTGTCCTTCTGGGCGGAGGTGACCGAGTCCAGAGTGGCACTGGACTTTTCGATCTGCTGGAGGTGACCTTCCACTCCAGGGCTGAAGAGGTCAGTCCCCAGGAAGGGGACATCCGCCAGTTTGTGCTGGGTATCCGCCGTGAAAGTGGATATCCTCAACAATGCTCTGCGGCGCATGGCCACCGCGGCCGCAACTGATCTGGCACAGCAGTCTCTAATGTCCAGAGCTGTTTGGGAGCTGCTGTTCAGCCACTGCCCTTCCCTGGTCCTGTACCTGCCCAACTGTGGTCTGCAGGTCGACTGGGAGATAAGGGATAACCTTGTCCAGGGAGCCCATGAGGGCATGGGAGAAGTATGCCATCAGCACGGCCGAGTTGGCCTGACGGAGGCCAAGGGAAGACGCAGCGTACACCTTGCACCCGGCATAGTCCAGCTTTTTGGACTCCTTGTCGGGGGGGCTTGTCCATATCCCTAGCATTCCTGGAACGCCGGAAAATGCTGTCGGTGACCAAGCCCTCGGCGGAGGGGTGTTCCGAAAAAACGGGCAAAGAGCCGGTAGGGACCGCATACTTCCTGGCCTTCCTGGCCGAAGGCGCAGGACAGGAAGCAGGCTGCTGCCAGAGCTCCAAGGCTGGGCTAACAATGGCTTCAGCCACCAGAAAGGCCTCCGTGGGTGAATCCTCTCGGTCCAGTATCTCCGTGAGGGGATACTTGGCCCACTTGGATACGGGCTCGAGCTGCATCCCGGTGGACTCCGAGATGAGTTGACGCAGACCCATGAAGGACAATGGGCTTTCGTCCATCGACTGGCCCCCAGAGGACTCCAGGTCAATGGGCCTGGAGAACAGGGAGGAGTCGTCGTCGGACTCTGAGGAGTCCGCGAAGAGCTGACTGGGGCCTGAGCCACTCTCCACCTGCCGAGGACGGTCGGGAATGAGGGTGACCGACAACTTGTGGAGCAGGCCCTGACCTGACTGAGAGTCTTTGTCGGCACCCCTGATTTCAGTTATGGAGGCGGAGGTTCCACCACAATCGGTGGGGCAGCTGGTTTCGGCCGAACAACCGGCCCAGGCTTGGGAACCTCGGCCACAGTGAGGGGTTGTTTCGGCCGCTCGGGTGACAGCCACTTGATGGCCAGGGAAGGCAACGGCATTGGCTTGTTCCCGGACAGAAGTAACTGCTGCCACATCAGATCCTCATAGCGTCGATGCAATTTGCGCGGAAGCCTCTCCTCTTCCGAGGAGAAGACAAGGACGAGTGGCAGCACCACTTACTTTGGTGCCGAGACCGCTGATGTCGGTGAGATCGGCTGGGCCAAGAGGATGTCCGAGACCGAGAATCTCGGTGTTTCCGGGGACAGGTCTGGGTAGGGACAGGGGACAACTGCTCTTCCCTCGGCTCGGAAGCCTTGATGGGGGACTGCGCACCGAGGTGCAGGCAGGTCTCGGTCTCCACCGGGAACGTGAAGAAGGGTTGTCGGCTTCACCAGTCGACAGCCTGTCTGGCGGGCTCCAGAAGACCCCACCAAGGCCGACGCAGCCCGGCCGGCTGACCCCTCACGGGACACCGTGAAGCCAGCAGCCTAGCTGCAGAACCCCGACCGGGTTGAGTGTCGACTGTCCAGGAAGGGACCTCTCCCGCCCCACGAACGCCAACGGTGGGACTTACCTTTTGAGTCCTTCTTTTTGGACTGAGAGGAATGTCCCGATGGCCCCTCTCCCTTCATGGAAAGGGATTGGCAAAGCTCCTTGAAAGAAGCTGAATATGTGGTACCCAGAGAGAGCGGGATAAATGCCACGACCGAGGAAGAGGATGATGCGGCCTGTGCCTGGCCCCCGAGGGTGATCATCTGCTTGAGTTGCTCAGCCGAGCCAGCCGACGAGTAACCACCCAACGGGCCTCCTTGACTTCACCGGCGGTAGCTCGGGGACAACCAGTTGCAACTGGGCAGCGCTGACTTCCAGGGACGCTAATGAAAACGAACGGGTATAACTTTCAGGCTCATGGTCATGGTCTAGGCCGAGGCAGTAGACGAATGTGGAGTGTGGATCCGTTCTGAACATTTTCTGCTCACAATGGCACCGCCGAAATCCGGGAGTCGATTTGTCCATCGCAGCTGTGAGGGAGAAACTTGACTGAAGTCTTGAAAATTTTAAAATAAGTTTCAGGCGAACTGAAGAATTAGGATCCAGTCTACACACAGAGCGTTAGGGAGGGAACCTGAGCTTCCAAGCAGTAAGGAAGATCTGGCGTCATCGGGCGGACCAGAGAGTTTTACCATCTGGGTGGGTGGGAGGAGCCAGCTTGAAGACCTTCCGGCAAGATTTAAAGTGGCAAGGAACCAGCCAGACAGTGTGGATGAACAACATATCCATGTCCCTAAAATTGTTTTTTGTGCCTTGTTCTCATGCTACGAACTTGAAGTCACATAAATAAACTTTCCTTCAGAGTATCTATGTGTCTACAATAAGTTTTTTTTCACCAGACTGCAGACTGTATTGTGTTTTTCTGTGTATTTGTACAGCTGGCACCCCCTCTCTTTTCAGCATGTGGCACTTTGCGTTCCTGCATGTAGGCTGATCCTGGCCCTGCCTTCCTTCACCAGCCTCTCCTTCAGCAGAGGATTCTCCTGCACCCACACTCAGGAAGGGGCAGAAAATCTGGCTGCAGTCAGGCCCTGCCAAAAGAGCAAACCATGGAGGATTAACGGAGTTATGCATTGGGGGCAGGAGAAGACAATGCCAGCACCAAAGTCCAGGGACATAAAGAATAAACTTTAAAAAAAATGTGAATGCAAGAAAGCAATCTGGTCATGTTAAATTAGCTTTGCATTTGCACAACTTAAATATTTCTTGTTTTGTTTAGACAAGCATTCCCTCTGGAATGTGCTCATTCAACCAGTCTCTGACTTAACAGTAACATCTGCTTTAATTCTATTGTAACATTTATTGTAAAACTTGTAACCCTGACATGGAACCGTTGTAAAAGAACACTTGCGCTCAACAGTATCATCTGAATCTTCTAATAAATAAATCAACAAATATGTGACCTTCTTTGAGCATAACTCTGTGGGTTGCAACCAAGAGAGTACCACAAAAGTGCTATGAAGACACATTCGTGGTACTCGCTTGTGACCGAGAATCATGCCTAGGGTGTTTTAACACAGTTTGGAGAGTGTTAACTTGAGGCAGCACCCCCTCCACACACACACACACACACACATCTATGCTGTTTGCCAGTCCCCTACAACTTCCATTCATCAAAGAACTGACCAGAAATGTGACAAGAGTTTGGACTGAGTGCAGTATTGTTCCTGATGTATTGGAATGGCTCCTGTAAACAACTATTTTATGACTTATAAAGTAAGTTCTGATTAAGTAACATTTTGACTCACCAATGATTTGTATTTCTTTTCTAGAAGCCTTAGGACTACTGTTCTACTGTAGTAACCATGCTGTAAAAGAACAAGACAGAGCATCACTATTGTTACATTAACTTACTAAGCAATGGTGGATGCTATTGTTTTTAACATTATTATACAGTAGGAAAAAATTACTCACCTTAGTAATGTTGTTTCTTCTAATGGAGTCTTGCTATATTATGACATATGCAGTATAACCCCAGGTTAGAACTGCTCCGGAGGTGAAAGAGTTAACTTCCATGCAGAGCATGGAATCTTGAGCGTGAGCTCGGTTGGACACTCTGTCTGTTGAAGCTCAAAGTTAAACTGTCAGATCTTTACGAGCAAAAACTCACTAAGGTTCTGTGTGGAAGCCATAAACCTACACTAGCCGTTGGCTACTAACTACAAAAACACCTTTTTGATCTTGATCCCAAAACAAAGACTCAAGTCGGGGGATTCAAGGAGAAACTTAAACACAACACCTAAGCACCCTAGAAGGGTGAAATAAAGTGGGCATCAAAGAAGTGCCAACATTGCATTGCCCACCCACATCCCAAAAACAGAGGTTCTGAGAGGGGCAGGCAGGGGTGGAGGTCATAATATAGCAAGACTCCATTAGAAGAAACAACATTACTAAGGTGAGTAATTTTTTCTTCAAACAACATGAAGTCTTGCTATATTATGACATATGCAGACTATACAGCAGTACCTCCATGGAGGAGGGACAGAACCTACTTGGGAAATAGGCTCTGGGGCCAGCTGTGCCAACGAGCATCACTCCTAGCCTGATATCCAAGGAGTAATGCTTAGTAAAAGTGTGAACTGTTTTCCAGGTAGCTGCTTGACATATCTTTAGGATAGGAATGTCCCTGGCAGCAGCCAGAGACGCAGCTGTACCTCTGGTAGAGTGAGCCCTCAGGTCTGAGGGAGGAACCTTACCCAGTTTTTCGTAACAGAATTGGATACAAGAGACAATCCACCTGGCAATGGATCTTTTAGTGGCAGGTTTCCCTTTACCAACCTCACCATAAGTGAGGAACAATTGAGGATTCAACCTGTGACCCTTGGTATGTTCTATATAGTAACCAAGGGCTCTTTGACATCTAACTGTGCAATCTCCTCTCACCAGAGGAGGAATGGTCAATAAGTACACAGGAAGAGACATGGATTGATTAAGGTAAGTCTGAAACCACCTTAGGCAAAACTTCCTGTTAGTCCTGAGGACTACCTTATCTCTATGAAAGGAGATAAAATCAGGCTCCACTGACAAGGCTTGTAGCTCACTTATGGCCTGGCAGAGGTGATGGCTACCGAAACACAGTTTCAGTCAAGTACTTCAGCTCTGCTGAAGACAATGGCTCAAAGGGGCTGTATAAGCTGAGCGATGCAGATATTAAGATCCCAAGCAGGGGCAGGATCCCTGAACGGGATTGGTGTGAAGCAACCCTTTAAAAACTTGGAGAACACAGGTGAGCTGATAAAGAAGAGGGCTTACCTGCTGACAAGAAGACAGACACAGCTGCCAAGTGCACCTTTAGGGTAGCTGGCCTCAGCCCCAAGGAATTCAAATGCACCAAATAATCCAGGATCGTGGCACACCAGCAGATTCTGGGGAAATATGTTTACCAGCACACCATATGGAAAATCTCTTCCATTTTGAATTATAGGTCTGGTGGAAGGCTTCCTAGAGGCCTTCAAGATATCCAATACACCTTGAGAAAGGTGTAGGTCAGCAAACCCTAACTCTTCAAGAACCAAGCCTTGAGATTGAGAGATTTGAGGTTCGATACCAAACTCTCCCTGGGCACAGGTTAACAGGTTGTGATTCCTGGGAAGGCATAGGGAGGTGGACTGCTAAGGACATGAGGAGGGTACCAGGGCTGCCTGGCCCAATCTGGAGCAATCAGGATCATCTTGCAGGATTGAGATCTGATTCTGACTAGCACTTTGAAAAGAAGGGGAAGGGGAAAAGACAGAGAAACTTCCTTCCCAACTGAGAAGGAAGGCATCCAGAGGGACTGAGCCCAACACTGGGGGCCTGCAACAAAAAAGGGGAAGTTGGTGATTGTCTGGGGCTGCAAAGAGATCTATTTGCGGAGTGCCCCATTTGGCAAATATTACCTCCAGTACTAGAGCATCCACTAGGACATTGTCCTTGCCTGGGAGGTGAACTGCCATAAGGGAGGCGTTCAGAGAATATGCCAGAGACCACAACTTTATTGCTCCGGTGCACAAGGCCGTAGACCGAGTGCCCCCTTGCTTGTTGATGTACCACATTGTAGTGGTATTGTCTGTTCTGACCTGAACTACCTTGTTCTGGACAGCTGTGGAGAAAACCTGAAGTGCTAGAAAAACTGCTCTGAGCTCCAGCAAATTGATGTGGAGCAGAGATTCCTGAATGGACCACAGCCCTTGGGTGGAAAGGTCGCCCATGTGAGCTCCCCACCCCAAGAGGGATGCATCTCTAGTAAGGGTCAAGGAATGAGACTGGGGAGTGAAGGGAACCCCCTGTCTCAGATTGTTCTGATCCTGCCACCACTGGAGGGCCTGGATCAGGGTTCGAGTCACTGGAATCAATTTGGTTAGGGGATCTGTCCTTTGAGACCAAAAGGCTCTCAAATGGAATTGAATGTCCCTCATCTGAAATCTCGCCCTGCACTACTGCTGTAGAAGCAGCCATGTGCCCCAGGAGCTGTAGAAAATGCTTGCTGGTCGAGAGACCTGCAGGGTGAAAAGAGAGGCCAGAGACACCAGGGTCCTTGCTCTCTCCAGAGGAAGGAAGGCTCTGGCTTTTGTGTTCAGTTCGCGCCTATAAAGGGTGAGAAGCTGGACAGGCTCCAGAACTGACTTTGGAAGATTGAGAGGAAACCTAGAGATGTAAGCAGGTGCTGGTTACTTGTAAATGAAGTTTGACTTGTTCTGGAGACTGGCCTACAATGAGCCAGTCGTCCAGATAAGGAAAGATGGCAATCTTTTGCCTTCTTAAATGAGCAACTGCTACTGCTAGGCATTTTGTGAACACCCTTGGAGCCAAGAGAGGCTGAAGGGCATTGCTTTGAACTGGTAATGGCCTGAGGGCAGTTCAATCTGAGGTACTTTCGATGGGAGCTTTGATGAGAACATGGAAGTAGGCATCTTTGAGGTCCATGGAGGCTAGCCAGTCCCTGGCCTTAGAGAGGGTAAATAATCCCCAGGGTCACCATTTTGAACTTTGGTTTTAAAAGGTGCTTGTTTAGATACCTGAGATCCAGAATGGGCCGCCATTCTCCTGTCTTTTTTGGGGTAAGGAAGTACCTGGAGTACAACCCTTTGCCCTGGTGTATCGGTAGGACCCTTTCCACGGCTCTGAGAGCCAGGAGGGCAGAAACTTCTGCTTCCAGGGCAAGTGTCTCTGATGGGTTTGCAGGTGGAAAAGATCTGGCTCCATCTTCGGAAATTTTTTGAAGCTGAGAACCAGTCCCTGGCTTACTACTTCCAGGACCCACTTGTCTGATGTTAAAGACTTCAGTCCTGGACAAAGTAAGCCAGCCTGCCCCTCACCGTAGTGGAGAATCGGCCCTGGCTACCCCATCAGGGAGCCTGTTTTGCAGGGGTTTGGGTTGAGGGATAGAAGCAGGCTTTACTAGAGCCCCTTCTGCCCCTTCCTCTAAAGAACCCCTGGGCATAAGCAGAAGAGGAGGCCTGGCTTGGTAAAACGGCCTATGAAAAGGCCTGCCCCTGCCCCTGACATGCTGCCTTTGAGGAGTGACTTGTCTTCTTTGGCCTGTGCACTCCTATAGGTGGTCCCACACTCATCCATTTTCTTCATATAATTCTCTGTCTGCTCCCCAAACAGAATTTCCCACAACAGGAAAATCCATAGCCTTAGACTGGGTATCCTGTGACAGGGCAGTACATCTGAGCCAGGCCATTCTGCGAAGAGACACAGATGTAGCCATAACTCTAGATGAAACATCATTAGAGTCTACAGCAACATGAAATTGCACCTTGGATGCCTCAATACCGTCCGCAGATCACCTGCTCCAGCTCCTGGCAAGCTGTTCAGGGGCCTGTTTTGCTAGGGCCAGGACAGTATCCCACCTGATTTCTGGTACCTAGCCATGCAAGCCATATAATTTGCCTGTCTGAGTCCCAAAGATGCTGCCATGTACTGCTTTTTGCCATGGCATCCATCCTCCTGGAATCCTTTTCAGGAGGGTGAGAGGCTAGAGGAATATTAGCCTTGTCACAGGCTGCAGCCTGCACTACCCCACATGGCTGCACTGCTGAGATAGGAACTCTGTATCAGAGCCTGATAAAGCATACCTCTTGTCCATCCTTTTATCCACAGGGAGGATAGAATGAGGAGTTTTCAGAATTTTACTGTCTGTTTCCAAAAGATTTATGCAAGGGAATAGACAGTCTCCTAGACTCTGGAATATCCATCATTTCCACAAAATCAGGCTCTTCTTGATCATCAACAGCTTCCTCAACAGGGAGTTGCAGAGTGTCAGCAACTTTCTTGTAAAACAAAAAAATGAGAAGGGGACTCAGATAGCCTGGGAGGGGATACTCCTGAGGGTCTGTCTGGAGAGATGTCCGGTTCAATGGGCACATCCAGACTGTCAAAATCACACTCACTCTCCTCGTACTCCTACTCCCCTTCCCTGGCTCATAAAAATCTTCAAAATCATAATCTTGAACCGAGGAACCGATCAACCGGGCGCTGCCCAATGGTGCCGGGTTCGGATGGAACTGGGGAAAGAGACTGGACAATTTGGATAGCTTTGGCTATTTCCTCAGCGGTTGGAGAAAGAACGCTTGGCCCCAAACTAGCTGACCTTCTAACCCTTTTAGTTGGAACCGCCCTCAGAGCTGGCTCTTCGTTGCCATAGTAGCACATCGCCCTGGTCAGAGGGCATTTCCTCAGGTTCGGTTGGAACCGAACCGGCTGGCCATCCGGGTCAGCGGACTTTTGGCCTCCTTTCCCTGAGCCTACCAACTCTTTTTCCACGGTGGCATCAGGAAAATTCTTACAAATCTGGCAGTCTGCATTGAGGTGGTCAAACCCCAGACAATATACACAAATGGTGTGTGGGTCGGCCTTGGCAAAGGCTTCCCCACAGAGGCCACAGTGCTGAAACCCAGTGGGTCCGGTTTTTCTTTTGGGTTTCTCAGACATAGTGCCAGCTTAACCAAAACTTGCCCGTTAATGGCAATCCACCAAGCAAGACACTCTTATCGGTTCCCAACCGTGGCACGGGTCATGGAAAAAAAACGTAATAAAATCCATTTTTTTTTAGAACCGATAAGAACCAGGAACCGCACTCTAAAGAGCTGGAAAGCAATTTTTAAACCCCTCTGATCGGTTCAAACCGAACCGAAAAAAGACGTTTACAAGTTCCACACAGAAGAAAAAATAATAAATAAGCCTATCTATTACTTACAATACCACAGACAGAGCTTGAACCGACGATTGCGGTTAAATTTCGGTAAAATAAACCGAGAATTACACTTTAAAACCGACAACAAACCGAGCAGCAGGAGGAATCTCCGGAGCGACTGTTCAGTGAGGCGGAGTAAAGAATCTGACAGTTTAAGTTTGAGCTTCAACAGACAGAGTGTCCAACCAAGCTCACGCTCAAGATTCCATGCTCTGCATGGAAGTTAACTCTTTCACCTCCGGAGCAGTTCTAACCTGGGGTTATTCTGCATATGTCATAATATAGCAAGACTTCATGTTGTTTGAATTGCCTTTTCATCCCAGATTTAGATGATAATGCTTCAAGCTTAGCTTCAGCTGAATTGTACAAGTTGTGAGTCAGAAACCAAAGAACTCTAGAGCCTAAAACGTGTAAGGAATACACTTCAAATAATATAAAGCTTGCACTCTGGCTGTTGGTTGCTATCATGACTCTTTGGCCTCCTTACTTACGAACAAACACTCTTAGTCAATGCAGCACTGCACTCATCTCTGGAACGTATATGGGTGGATGCTACTGGGTGACTACTTTTTTTATGTTGGCTTGCACATGCGCAAGCAATATCTTGAGGTAGTAGCACTTTCAGAGGTGTGTCAGTGTTGTGGCAAATGCAGGGGATGCTTTAGTGGGTGCGTCCCTCAGCTGCCAATTAGTGAGCATGGTGGCGAAGACAGCAGTTTCAAAGAGAGCTACGGAGTTGAAAGAAATCTGCCGCTCCAATGAGGTGCAGGTTCCTCATTGGAGCGTCAGATGACAATAGACTTTGATGTTTGATGGCAGATAAGGACCGCTTGGCCCATCTAGTCTGCCCATTTCCCTACCTACAGGATAGGCCGCAGATCCTAGTTAACCAACAGCCTATTTCTTCCTACCCCCCCCCACAAGAATTGCCTTATGTCAGTCCCATGCATTCTTGAATTCTCCCACAGTTTTAGACCCAACAACCTCCTCAGGAAGGCTGTTCTATTCATCTACTACCCTCTCTGTGAAATAATACTTCCCCACATTGCCCCTGAACCGCCCTCCTTCTATCTTTAAATTGTGTCCCCTTGTTCCTGCGCATCTCTTTTTCTGAAAGATGCTACCCTCTTGGACTTTGTTGATTCCACTGAGGTACTTAAAAGTTTCTATCATGTCCCCCCTCCCTTCTTTCCTCAAGGGTATACATATTAAGCTCTTTAGTCTCTCCTCATACGGCTTCTCTTGCAGACCCTGCACCATTTTAGTTGCCCTCCTCTGGACTGCCTCTATCCTGTCTATGTCCTTGCAGAGATGGGGTCTCCAGAACTGGACACAGTACTCCAGATGGGGTCTCACCAACTGTCTGTACAGAGGGATAACAACTTCCTGTTTTCTGCTGCTGATGCCTCTCCCTATACATCCCAGTACACCCCCAGCCCTCTCTACTGCCTTCTCACATTGCTTGCTAACCTTAAGGTCATCTGATATGATTACCCCCAGGTCCCTTTCCTTTTTTGTTGTTGTTACTACCTCCCACCCATTGTGTATTCTTCCCCTGGGTTCTTGTTTCCCAGGTGCATTATTTTGCACTTCTTTGCATTGAATCCTAGCTGCCATACTTCTGACCATTCCTCCAACCTTGCAAGTCCCTTTATCCTTTCCACGCCTCCTTGTGTATCAATTCTGTTGCAGATCTTTGTGTCATCTGCAAAATGCATACTTTTCCTTCAGTCCTCTGCAATGTCACTAATGAAGACATTAAAAGGACTGGACCCAATACTGAACCCTGGGTACCCACTAGTAACCCTCTTCTTCAGAGTGGACTCCATTTACAATTACCTTCTGTGTCCTGCTGTGCAGCCAATGTTTACCCAGGCTACCACCCTGGGACCCACTCCCAGGCTGGTTAATATGACGATTAATCTTTGTGTGGGACTGTCAAATGCCTTGCTAAAGTCTAGGTAGGCCATGTCCACAGCCCTCCCTGGTCTACTACTTTGGTCACCCAGTCAAAGAAATCTATTAGATTCGTCTGACATGACCTTCCCGCTGTGAACCCATGCTGCCTTGGGTCCTGTGCTCCACTGGCCTCTAGGTACTCAACTATTCTTTCCTTCAGAAGTGACTCCATCACTTTCCCTACCACAGAGGTCAGACTGACAGATCTGTAGTTTCCTGCCTCTGTCTTGGTCCCACTTTTGTGAAGGGGAATCACATCCGCCTTCCTCCAGTCCTCAGGTACCATACCATCCTCCCATGATTTATTAACAAGAGTAGCCAGTAGTTTCACTAGTTCCTCCCTTAATTGTTTTAGAATTCTGGGGTGAATTCCATCAGGACCCATTGCTTTGTCCACCTTCAGTTTTAGGAGTTCTTGCAGAACCCTTTCTTCTGTGAAAGGACTGGGATCGACCCCCCTATCAAGAGTGCTTCTGTTAATTGGATTAGGCACTTCCCCCTCCTCTTTTGTGAATACTGAGCAGAAATATTCGTGCAGTATCCCTGCTTTTTCACTGTCTCCCTCTGCCCACCCACCATTCATTCTAGTCAGCCTCACTATCCCTCCCTTTGTCTTTCTACGCTCACTGATGTACCTATAAAAGGTTTTATCCCCCTTCTTAACTGAGTTGGCTATCTTTTCCTCAGTTTGGGCCTTTGCTCTTCTGACTTCCTCCCTGCTTCCTTCTGCCTTAACTGGTACAGCTCTGTCCTGCTCCTTCTGTGTTTCCTTATACTTCTGGAATGCTATCTTTTCTTCATGACTTTCACAGCCACCTCTTTTGAGAACAATAGTGGCTTTTTCTTTCATTTTGATTTGTTTATTTGCTTCACACAAAGGCTTGTTGCCTCTGTGATGGCAGTTTTGATGTTTCCCATTGTTGCTCACGCACCTCCTTCTAGCCTGTTTGCAGTGCTTTTTGAGGCACTTCCCATCTTGCCAAAGTCGGCCTCCTGAAGTCCAGTACCCTCACTTTTGTATGGCTTGACTGTGTAGCTGAGTTTAACGTGAACCACACTGTTTGATGGTCACTTGTTCCCACATGGCAACCCACTTCAAGATCTGAGAGCCTCTCACTGCCCCCGTTTGAGAGTACGAGGTCTAAGATTGCTCCTTCACGAGTAGGTTCCGAAACTAGCTGTCTGAGGCCTGCCACCTGTAGGGCATCAAGAATGGCCCTGCTCTTGGATGTGGCTGCAGCAAATGTGCTCCAGTTAACATCTGGCATATTCAGGTCTCCCATCAACAGCATCTCCCCTTTCTCTGCCTTTCTAAGAATGCCTTCTATCATATCCTTGTCCATTCCCTCCCACTGACATGGGGGTCTGTACACAACCCCTGTGTGGATTGTGGTGTCCTTTCTAGTCTCCAAGGTGACCCACAGTGCCTCCTCTCCTCCCTGTTTACTCTTTTGTTCAGTTGCTTTTATCCCTTCCTTTACACAGAGAGCTACTCCTCCCCCTCTTCTCCCCTGCCTGTCTCTCCTGTAGGTTATGTACCCAGGTGTGTTAACATCCCAGTCATGGTTCTCTGTGTACCATGTTTCAGTGACTGCTACGATATCCAGGCTTCCCTCTTCCATCAAGGCCACCAGCTCAGCTCATGGTCCCTTACGTGACTTTCCTGGTGAACTATTCCAATAAATATGGCTGCTCCTGCCATCCACCACACAATCCCCACAAAGCCAACATTGGGGATGTCTCCCCCCAGTTCAATTTGTTTGCCAATGTCATTAGGTGCCGTCTGGTCAGCATGCCTTCTTCCCCTCCCCCCACACACTTTCTTTGCCGGCCAGGGGTGTTTCCCCCACACACACACACTTTCTTTGCCAATGGGGTGCCCAATGCCCGCCTGCATCATACCCCCCAAATCTCTTGGCACACTGGGAGCCACCCCAATGTGCCAAAAATAATTTTTTTTTACTTGTAAATAAAGAAAACCTTCCCCAGATGTCCGATTTTTTTTTACCTGTAAAAAAAAAAATGGTCCCTCGTCATCCCACTGCACCCCCTCCCCCAACCTGCACCGACCCTCTGAGCACCCCACCTCCCCACACCTCCCCCTCACTCCATACTTACCTCTGGAGGGCCGGCACTGTAATCTTCTGTGGAAAAGAAACATGTCTCAACTCTTCAAAAGTCAACCGGGAACTGAACAAAATGCAGTAAGCTTTATGATGGCAGGCAATGGGGGGTTCTTTTTTTTATTATTTAAACTTTATTAAAGTTTATTACATCCACCAATCATTAACAGAACTCAAAAAAGAGGGTGCAATAAAGCATAGAAATAACACACAAACAACTAATATTAAACCCAATCTGACAACTCCCCTTACCCCGACCACCCCAACCCTCCCCTCCCTCCCCTCCCCCTCCAAAGCATACATACCAACAAAGTAACCAAACAAAAGAAGAAAAAGGAAAAACACTACCGGGGCTCAGACTCCACAGAGAAGGGTCACAATCTTCCCACCACCATGCTCAATCAGGCAACCTCAGAACAGACAGAAGAGTATGAAACTGCTCCCATCTATTCTGGAAAAGGTCTGGGCGCTGATGAAGTCTGGTGATCTGCTTTTCAACTGCAAGAGCCTGCATAATCTCACAATACCACGCCCTAAATGGAGGGACACACTAAGCCTGCCAGTGACGAAGAATGATCACCTTCAGCCACCATGGAAATCACTGCCATGTGAGCTTTGCAATTCCCAAACAGGGAGAGCAGAAAGTCCCCCACTAAGCAAATCTCGGGGATGAAGGCATCTTCCAAACCCAATAATGGATCCAGCGAGGCCTTGATTTTAGACCAAAAAAGAGTATCTTTAGGACATTCCCATAATATGTGATGTAAGTGACCTTCTGCCGACCCACATCGAGTACGCAACAAAGTATCAGACTGTCTTATCCTAAACAGTTTAAGAGGGGTGTAGTAGAGATTATGCATTATGCGTAACTGGGTCCACCAATCACGATCCAATTTAATGAACTTATATAAGTTGTGCCAGATCCATCTCCAACGTCCAATATTGAGTGGCCATTGAAAAACCCGCTGCCAGTAAAAACCAACACCCAACAGAGCTTCAGGACACTACTGCATGTATGTTCGTACCATTGTATGTTTATGCTGTAATTAAATAACTGTACCAGCCTGTGTTAACCAAACCTGTAACCTCAATATTGCAACTAAGAAATAACAGCATGTGACTACTAACGTTGTAACCACAGTGATGTAACAAAAATTTTGTAATGTATTTGTCCTCTTTGTGACGAGGTACCTTTGAAAATGAGCCTCTGGCTCAAAGGTTGTAAAGTTGTAAATTGATGTACAAATAAATACATAAATAAATAAAATAGGATCAAGGGACTGTAAGCATGCATATAGTTGAGCAATGGAATGGGACTGGAGTGCCAAGGACAGCAGCTGGGAAGAACAGGTTACTCACCTGTAACAGTAGTTCTAGAGTGGTATATGTTGTTCATCCACACTTCTTGGCATGTCCCCTTCCATGTTAAATCTTGCCAAAAATCTTCAAGCTGGCTTCTTCCACCCACCCACCCGGGTGTTATATACCTCAGCTCCGCCCATGATGCCAGATCTTAGCCCACTGGAAGCAAGGTTGTGAGCCCGAAGCCGGGAGGTTGGGTGGTGCGTAGGATGAAAAGTACAATCACGTAAGAACTACCGTGAATAGTAGATCTTCTAGGATAGGCTCTTGCAGGTATTACATATAGGAAGCAACTGCTTGGCATTAGCCCTCTTCCTCGGAAGTCTAATAGGTTATACCAGGCTCCCGAGGGTGTTGACTTTGATTCTCACCCTCGAGCTGACTCAGTTGTTATTAGTGCCACTCACGGCCGGTCAGCTAATCCGAAGCATTTGAGCTCGTCTCCACCTGACATAGAATCCCGTCTTCTGGACCAGTACGGCAAGAAGATCTATGCTTCTTCCACTCTGGGTATGAGGGCCCTGAACTATGTCGGTCACATGGGGGATTACCAGAAGACGATTCTTAGTGAGGTGGAATCCAAGTCGGAGACTCTTCCTGACTCTCAGGTTAAACAGGAAGTGGCTGACCTTGTCTGTTCTGCTCGTTTGGCCAGTCGGCACATGCTTCGTGCCATGTACGATGAAGTGGATACTGCTGGTAGGAGCTTGGCTTTGACTGTGGTGCCAGCAGCCTGCTCCAAGGCACTGACCAAAGTCGGAACCTCCAGAGAAGCATGGGAATCAGAAGACCAAAAGCGCTCCTGATCCTGCAATCAATGGTGAGACTGTTTCTTGGTCTTTTTTGTGCATTTGCTTGCGTGCATATGCAAGGAACGTCTTGAAACAGTACGACATTTTGGAGGTGTGTGACCCTCCTAGCAAATGCAGTGCTCAGTATAGCAGGCGTGACCCTATCGGACCAATACATGCCGAGCAGTGTATGACAGCAGTTCAGCTGTGTTGGTCCTCACTTCAAACACAAGGTCCGCTGCAATCACGGTTGTAGCGTATGTGAAATTAGCATATTGATGTTGACTTTTCCCTCTGTGTAATCTCTCCCACTTCCTCTCTCTGCTGATGTCCTCCCCGGCTCCCACGCTAGTGCCGAGGGGTTGCCCAACCCCGGTCGGGTGCAGCACCCTCTCAGCAGCTGCTCATGCCTCCATGCAAACTGTATGGCGTCGATGGGGTGCCCAACCCATCGGCTCCAGTTCACCCCCACACACAATCACGAGGTGGCACGCTGAGAGCCCACCCCAGCGTGCTCATGCCTCCCTCCCACCAACACTGTATAGCCAACGAGGGTGCCCAACCCTGCTGGCTCCAGTCCCCCAAACACTTAGGTGGAACACTGGAGTCCACCCCAGTGTACCAAAAGCATCCTGCGGCATCTTTGTGTTTTTTACAGTGCTGTGAGTTTTTTACACTGCTGTGAAAGAAGAAAATGGTCCCTTGGTGAGTCGCTTGCCCCTTCCCCCAACCAGCAGCCACCCTCTGCGCACCCCACCTCCCCACACCCCCTCACTCCATACTTACCTCCAGAGCCCAGAGCGACGATCTTCGGTGGACCGGGAACACGTCTGCACTCTTCAAAGCCGACCGCGAACTGAAGAAATGCCGGTAAGCTGTATAATGGCATAAATGTTTTTTTTTTCAACTTATGTGGATCTCTCGGGCATTTTTGGGACTTCTGGCACCAAATTTTCAACATGTGGTTATTGGGACCCCTCCTCATGAATGCAGTCACTGGCATGGTGTTATTCAGTCCCAAAAGGTGATTTTGCAGTCACAGCGCGGAATCACCTTTCGGGACCGAGTAACAAAACAACAGTGTCAGTGTTCATAAGGTGGGCTCTCAAAAAGCCTATGTTGCAAATTTGGTCAACAAATTCCAAAAAAATGACTGCTTTATGAGCACATGTTGCGCAGTTTCCACGCACACTCGTAAGTTCGTGAATGTGTAATATTTTCCCTCCAGATTTTCAACACTGGCATTTTTCTACACCTCCTTATGAACAGTACAGCTGTCATTTTTCACATCCTGGCCAAAATGTGTTTTCGCACTTCCGGTGCAGAATGGCTCGGTCGCTGTGGGAAATCAGTGTTCGGTACAGAGTATGAAAAATCACAGTGACACTGTTTATGAGCAGAGGTCCTAAAATGCCTATGTTGAAAATTCAGTGAAAAAATTCCAAAAAATGACTGTTTCCACGCACACTTGTAAGTTCGCAAATGTGTAATATTTTCACTACAGATTTTCAACATTTGCATTTTTTCAAACCTCCTTATGAATAGTACAGCTGTCATTTTTCACATCCTGGCTGAAATGTGTTTTCCCACTTCCAGCGCAGAACAGTGTGGCCACTGCGGGAAATCAGTGTTCAGTACAGAGTAAGAAAATCACGGTAATACTGTTTATGAGCAGAAGTCCTAAAATGCCTATGTTGAAAATTTGGGGACAAATGTCCATAAAATGACTGTGTTACGAGCATGTGTTGCACAGTTTCCACGCGCTCTCGTAACTTCACAAATTTTTAATATTTTCACTCCAGAATTTCAGCATTAGCATTTTTCCACACTTCCTTATGAACAGTGCAGCTGTAATTTTTCACATCCTGGTGAAAATGTGTTTTCTTACTTCCGGCGCAGAGTAGCACGGTCCTTGTGGGGAAATCAGTTATCAGAACAGATTAAGAAAATCACAATGACACTGTTTATGAGCAGAGGTCCTAAAATGCCTATGTTGAAAATTTGGTGACAAAATTCCGTAAAATGAGTGTTATGAGTGTACATTGGGCAGTTTCCACGCACCCTTGTAATTTCGCAAATTTGTAATATTTGCACTCCAGATTTTCAACATTGCGCAGTTTCCATGCACCCTTGTAATTTCGCAAATTTGTAATATTTGCACTCCAGATTTTCAACACTGATATCTTTTCACTCCTCCTTATGAACAGTACAGCTGTCATTTTTCGTATCCTGCCTGAATTCTGTGTTTGTGCATCTGGTGCACAATGGCGCGGTCGCTATGGGAAATCAATGTTCGGGACCGAATCATACTAACAGCGTTCATGAGCAGAGGTGACAAAATGCCTATGTTGAAAATTTGGTGACATAATTCCACTAAATGAATGCGTTGCACATTTTCCACACAGGCTCATAACCTTGAGAACGACCAGGGCGTTAGGGTTCCTAACACAAACACTTAAGGAGTATGAGGCTGAAATGTAAATCAGATGCAAGAGGAGTTGCACAGAGGTACTCTGTTGGGACATGGATGCTGAAAGGACATGGATACAACTAATGGGAGGGGGGCCTGCATAAATGTCAAACACCACTGCAAATACCTGCAAGCGAACGTTCGGCATTGACAAATGTTTGTTAGACTTTGATTTGTTCTTAGAGGCCCATGAGTGGGAAGAGCCTGGCACAATTCTTTGAATGTCACAGTAAAGGAAGAACCCAAGGAAAGTGGCAAAAAGGCCAAAGCCAAAGAGGCACGAGCTGTGGCCTGAGCTACAGCCTCCTCAAATGCCACAAGTTGCTCGGTGGACCCCGCAGCCACGGAGACCTCCTGACGGGCATCCTTAGATTCGACCACTGGGTCCTGATCATCTGGTCAGCCTAGCAGCAGGTGGGCATTATGATCCTCCACAGTGGATGGATGGAAAGTGTGGCAAATACCACAGGTCTGGTGATCATGCTCATGTCCCAGGTAGTAAACGCACACGGTGTGCAGATCTATCCAGGACATCTTCTGCCCGCAGGCACATTTCCAGAAACTCGGAGCAGACTTCACGTCATCCATGTCGATGGAGAGAAGAAATAGCCTGAAGACAAGTTTTGTTATTGAAATCCAAAGAAATAAAGCAAAGGGCCTCTTCGGCATGAGAGCAGTACGGAGGGAATCTTCTTCTTACAGCGGAAAGGAAGCTCTAACATCACGGGGCAGTGCTGAGGGAGTTACCACCCGAGTGGGTTGGAGAAGCCAGCTTGAAGACATTCTGGCAAGCCATAAAGGGGGAAAAACACTGCCAGAAGAGTGGATTGAACATCATATCCACATGCCTAGAACCTGAAGTTCTGTTGCTCTCCCAGTTAGGTGTACTCTCGATGGCAGGGCAAAAAAAAAAAAGCAGCCAGGGCCGGGACCACTATTCATGCTGTCAGTGCACATGGCACCATACAATACTCAGTGCCTTGCACATGTGCATGGATGGGCCAGCCCCTGAAATTCTGGCATCAGCAGGGTCCTTGTGCCTCTGGTGCTAAGACCATAGAGTGAGGCTCTATGGAGAAGATTGATTTTGAAAGATCTTCAGTATAACATGGAATGTGGAGGAGGTGGGGGCAAATCTGGTAGAGGAATTCAGAAATGCATGGAATTTGCATAGGGGTACCCTAGCGATAGGCAGGAGAACAAAGCCAGAGATCAAGTAGGGTTTTGGTTTTTTGCAGCAGGTAGGGAAAATAGGCAGACTAGGTGGGCCTGATGGTCCCTATCTGCAGTCAAATTCTAGGTACAGTATCTATGTATCTATGTTCTCCAACTGCAATCACTGCTGCTGGTGCTTATATAGTCATTTATTATGTTTCCTTGCATGTGCACAAGAAACATTTTGCTTTGCTTCAGACAAGTGCATTTGGGAGGTGTGTCATGGACTAGCCCAATGTAGAACAATCTACACTGGGCTCGTCCCTGACAGACCAATGACCACGCAAGCAGAGCATGACAGTGGTTACAGTTTCAAGGGTGTAAACTTTGTGTACTTGAAAGAACTGAAGCCCTCCAACGAGACAGCGCTTCAGTACTTTTATTTGCATAAAGCAAGCAGCAAGCAGCTGAGCGGCTTTGAAAGCAACATAGTTATACAGTTAGTATGATCACTAAACTCTGCGCTTGCCTCAGAGTCCTGCTTTCTCAGCTCAGGTTTCTTCCCCCTTTCCTGACTACCCATACATCATCGTCACTGTAAGAGTACCAGGGAGAAAGAGAGAGAACAAGTGCCAGCAGTCTCCATTGTGTTTTGCGCTCCTGCCCCCCCCCCCAGTTTGTGTCCTCTCTTCACTCTTTGTTAGTCCGTCTATGCGCTCCGTGTTTCCACCCCGAGCAATTTGTGTCTCCTACTTAATTCACTGCACAATCATTACTGCCATGAGAGTCAACTACTACAGTATCACTTAAATACAGATGCAATGGAGCACTACAGGCCACTTATGTGGAACAGCCCTGGGCCGCTTACCTGCCACCAAGTTCCAAAATGTGGTCCATGTTATGCACCAAGGTTCTGGGACCCAGAGAAAAAAAAGTGTTTAGGTTTTAGACTAATAGGGAAGCCTGCTTGAAAATGGAGGCGGGATCAATCAGTCCTCCTGTCAGGCAGATGGAAAGGAACAAGCGAAAGGACTGTGAACCAGTAAAGTACAGTTGCGTAAGAACTTACCGTAACAGTAGACCTTCAAGAGAGGCCCTTGCAGTAGGTAATTACATATAGGAATGAAGCCAGCAGGCATCAGGACCCCACGGTAAAATTTCTAGCTAGCAGTCTCTGGTGAGGGACCGCCCCCATGTCAGGTGACCAGCATCAGGCGACATCGGTATAAAGGTGCGGTCCCTCGTGCCCGTCTTCCAGTTCTTTCCCGCCAAAGGCCAAAAAAGGTAAGACGAGAGAGAAACGGATGTTTTCCTCACCGGAAAAGGAGCTGAAAAAGCTTAGGGGGATGGAGGGTGGGAAGGTATTATCAACTGCAAGAGCCTCTCTCGAAGATCTACTGTTACTGTAAGTTCTTATGCAACTATACTATCTTACTTCGAGAGGGCTCTTGCAGTAGGTAATTACATATAGGACTGAGTCCCAAGCAGTCTGGAACACAGGAGGAGGAAACTACTCATAGGAGAGCCTCTTGCTGAAAAGGACTTAAGAAAGAAGTCCTTGCAGAACAGCCAACCAGAAGCCGGCTCTACAGTGAGAAGCAATGTCCAAACTGCAGTATTTCGTAAAGGTATGGACAGAAGTCCAAGTTGCGGCGGCGCAAATATCAGCCGCTGACACATTCTTGAAACAGGCAACAGAGGCCGCGACACCCCTGGTGGAGTGACCCCTGACCTGACCTGGCAAGGTCTTGTGATACTTGTCGTGGCAGAAAGTGATACAGTGAGCCAACCATTTGGACAAACATTGTTTGGAAACAACGTTGCCTTCTCTTTTGCAGGCAAAAAAAACAAATAGTTGGTCAGTCTTTCTTAGATCCTTAGTCCTATTGGTGTAGTATCTCAGAATCCGGTGAACATCCAGGGTATGTAAAAGATAGTCCCTGTGATTAGAGTGCTGTGTGAAAAAGGCAGGCAGTTCAATGGACTGGTTCAACGTAGATTCCGCTACCACCTTAGGAAGAAACTTAGGATTTGTGCGCAGAGCCACATGTTCCTCATGGAAAATCAGATATGGAATTTTGCACATCAAGGCCTGAAGCTCGGAAATTCAAGCGGGAGTAATGGCCACTAGGAAGAGAGCCTTCCATGAAAGGAACTTAAGTTCTGCTGAGGCTGCCAGCTCAAAGGGAGGCAGTGTAAGCTTCTCAAGAATGAAATTCAAATCCCAAGGAGGGGCAGGAACCCGAATGGGGGGTCTCAAATGAAGAACCCCTTGTAGAAAGGTCTTTGTGACCTCCAGCTGAGCGAAAGTTCTGTCCCCAAAGGGAACATGATAAGCGGACAGAGCCGCCATATGAACCTTCAAGGAGGAATGACTGAGACCCATGTCGAAGAGATAATGCATGTAATCTAATAGCCACCCGACGGGGCAGGAGAAAGGCTCCAAGTCTTTGGACGAAGCCCAAATGGAAAATCGTTTCCATTTCATGGCATAGGTGGAGCGAGTGGATGACTTCCTGGCCTCCACCAAGATCTCTGCCACTTGAGGAGGAACCGCAAAATGGGCTTGTGCTATGTCTGTAGGAGCCAAGCATGCAGCTGAAGGGATCTGAGGCCCAGGTGGACCAGGGATCCCCGATCCTGGGTCAACAGAAGCCTCGAAAAAAGAAGAGGAATCAGAGTTTCCTCTGAGTACTGTTGCAGAAGAGAGAACCAAACTTGCCTGGGCCAGAAGGGAGCGATGAGAATCATACGGGCCCCTTCTGAGCTGAGCTTGTGCAGGATCCTCAGAATCAACAGAATTGGGGGAAAAGCACAGACGAATCTGCCCTTCCAGTCGAGAGACAGAGCGTCTCTCCAGAGCCGCCCGTGCTCGGGAGCGAGCGAGCAAAAGGTGGTCAGTTTTGTGTTTAAAGGGGACACGAACAGGTCGACCTGAGGTGTTCCCCAACGTAGGAAGATGCCATCTGCTATTTACTGGTCCAATTCCACTCGTGAGGTTGTACCGAGGATCGGCTCAAGTGATCTCCCAACGAATTCTCTACCCCCGGGACGTGGACCGCCGTGAGATGAAGGTTGAGTAGGGTCACCCATTCCCAGACCAGCATCGCTTCCCGACAAAGAGGGTAAGAACAAGTCCCCCCTGTTTGTTGAGGTACCAGACTACACTCATGTTGTCGGTCTGAACAGCCAGGTGACCGGGAAGCAGAAATGGGTGTAACGCTTGAAGAGCGTATAACACCGCTCTGAGCTCGAGCACGTTGATGTGAAGCGTCTGCTTGAGTATGGACCATGAGCCCTGGGTGCGCTGGGATCCCAGATGAGCTCCCCAACCTTTGCCTGAGGCATCCATTGTCAGTGTTTGGGAGGGGGGAGGAAGGCAGAAGGAAACTCCCCGACAAAGGTTCTCCTGAACCAACCATCAGTGCAAATCCCGAACCACTGGGGTCGAGACTAGTACTTCTTGGTCCAAGTCGTCCACCAATTGATCCCAATGAGACCGAAGAGTCCACTGAGAGATTCTCATGTGGAGCCAAGCGCGTAGAACTGTCGGAATTGCTGCCGCCATGAGCCCCAGGAGGCAAAGGACCGACCTGGTGGGAATCCGCTTACGAGAGGACAAGAAGCATGCCTGACTTAACCGTGAGGCGCTGTCGAAAGCAAACAGCAGGAAAAAACTGGAAGGTGGGCATGAGGGACCGCCCCTTTATACTGACATCGCCTGACGTGGGGGAGGTCCCTCACCAGAAACTGCTAGCTAGAAATGTTTCCGTGGGGTTCTGACGCCTGCCGGCTTCAGTCCTATATGTAATTACCTACTGCAACAGCCCTCTCGAAGTAAGATCAAAAGGCACAGGCAGCTTCAGGACTGTCTTGAATAAGGAGCAGGAAAAAAATCGCTACAGAATGCAAATGAATATAGTTCTTTACCAACTAGCCTCAAATGATTTTGCTTTTCATTTTATATATCTATTGAACTACGAGGCAGGTGCAGGTTCTGAGGAAGGTCCAATGCTGCACTCAAGCCTCCTGAAGGTAACACCATTAAAATGTGGTGCCAATATAAAATGATGTACTATTGGTTTGACTGGTTTGGTAGAAGTTGAAGAGGGGACTAAAAATAGCAGTTACATAAGAATTTACCGTAACAGTAGATCTTCGAGAGAGGTTCCTGTAGTACATCTTCACATATAGGACTGTGGCCCCTGGGGTCAGGTTCCAATGGCAAACCTGTAGTTAACAATCATCAGCGGGGACCACTCCCAACGTCATGTGATGCGGTGTCAGCCCGACTAAAAAAGGGGCGGTCCTGCGCCGGCCCTCCAGTTCTTTTCCATCGGAGACCTAAAGAAAGGTAAGCAGAAAGGATGGAGTAACAACTCCTGAGACCTTGTGCCCTATCTAGACCTATGGGCTAGGCAGGATGAAAAAGGAAAATTTTAAGGAGCTGGGGGAAGGTGGGTGGGAAACTAGACCTACTGCAGGAACCTCTCTCGAAGATCTACTGTTACAGTAAGTTCTTACGTAACTGCTATATCTTACTTCGAGAAGGTTCCTGCAGTAGGTCTTCACATACAGGACTGAATTCCAAGCAGTCTAAAAAGAAAGAGAGGCAGAGACGAGGTTCCAGGAGGAGGAAGATGTCTGCCAACTAAGGTTCTGCCTTGGGACAGAAGACCTTGTAAAACTGCAAGGCCGAACCCAGCTTTACGCCTAGAGGCAATGTCCAGACTGTAGTGTTTAGTGAAGGTGTGGACAGAAGACCAAGTGGCCGCTGCACAGATCTCTGCAGTGGACACATTCCTGAAAAAAGTAGTAGAGGTGGCCAGGCTTCTGGTGGAGTGGCCTTTAACCGCCCCTGGAAGGGTCTTTCCATATTTCTGGTAAATGTAGTGAATGCAGTTAGCCAGCCACCTAGAGATAAGTCTGTTTCGAGATGGCCTTGCCCTGGCACTGGGGGGCAAAGGCCACAAAGAGTTGGTTCGATTTTCGAACCTCCTTAGTCCGGGAGGTATAGTACCTCAGGATCCAATGCACATCCAAGGTGTGCAAAAGATATTCCCCCCTGTTGGAATACTGAGGAAAATAGACCAGCAGTTCAACACTCTGGTTGAGAGTTGTCTCTGAAACCACTTTCAGAAGAAAAGAAGGATTAGTCCTCAGGATCACCCGGTCCTTGTGGAAAATCAAATAAGGCTCTCTGCAAACAAAGGCCTGAAGCTCTGAAGCCCTTCTAGCTGAAGTGACAGCAACTAAAAACAAAGTCTTCCAGGACAGGAAGAGCATATCACAACTTGCTGCCGGTTCAAAAGGGGGCAAAGTAAGTTTTTCCAACATAAAATTAAGATCCCAGGGAGGACAGGGGTTCCACACTGGAGGTTTGATGTGAAGGATGCCCTTCAAGACACTTTTGGAAACCTCTAGTTGTGCTGGGGTTTTGCCTTCCACCAGGAGGTGGTAGGTAGATACCGCAGAAAGATGGACCTTAATGGAGGAGTAACTAAGGCCTAACTCAGAAAGATGTATGAGGTACTCTAAAACCTGGGAAGCTGAGAAAGAAAATGGGTCCAAGCGTTTGGCTGTGGCCCCGATAGAAAATCTCTTCCACTTCATGGTATATGTGGATCTGGTAGAGGGTTTTCTAGCCTCTACCAGGACCTGAGCAACTTGGGAGGAAACTCCATATCAGGAAACCGCTATGTCCACAGGTGACACGCATGAAGGTGGAGAGACTGAAGACTCTGGTGTACCAGGGTGCCCTGCTCCTGAGACAGAAGGCCGTGAGACAGTGGCAGAAGGACTGGCAGTTCTAGAGCCAGTTGTTGCAACGGTGGGAACCAAATCTGCCAAGGCTACAGAGGGGCAATCAGAATTAAGTGGGCCCCTTCTGCCTGAAGTTTCAACAGAACCTTCTGAATGAGAAGAAAGGGAGGAAACATGTATAGAAACCTCCCTGTCCAAGAGACAGACAGTGCGTCTCGCCAAAAAGCACCATGCCCGGTAACGAGTGAGCAAAAGCTGTGTAGTTTTGTGTTGAATGGGGAGGTGAACAGATCTAGGTCTGGCCAGCCCCATCGAAGAAACAGATCTTCAACTACTTCCTACTTTTAATTCCCACTTGTGAGTCCTGGCTACTGATCAGCTGAGACTGTCCACCCAGACGTTGTGCATGCCTGGGACGTGGACTGCTGTCAGAAACAGACCATGCTGAATCGCCCAGTACCATATTCCCATTGCTTCCCTGCGAAGAGGGTACGACCGGGTTCCTCCCTGTTTGTTGAGATACCAGACAGTTGCCATGTTGTCTATCTGGATCAGAAGTGTTCCCAGGAGGAGTACGACTGGAAGGCTTGGAGAGCATAGAGGACTGCTCTGGTCTCCAGGACATTGATATAGAGCTGCTGCTCCTGGGGAGTCCATGAACCTTGGGTTTTGTGGTTCCTGAAATGGGCTCCACAACCCATATTGGAGGTGTCTGATGTGAGGGTCTGGGTAGGGGCCTGAGAGTGGAAAGGAGCTCCCACTAACAAGTTGGAGAGATCCTGCCACCAGAGAACGTCTTTCTGCAGGTTGTTGGAGATCATGACCAGTTGGTTCATGTCATCCTACCATTGATCCCACTGGACTCGACGAGACCACTGGGTGACCCTCATGTGCAGTCTGACCATGGGGACAGTAGGAATGGCCACTGCCATAAGCCCCAAAAGACTGAGCACCGCATGTGCTGGGGTCCGTCGAGCCTTCGCCACCAAAGTGGCCTGAGAAGCTAATGTCTCGGCTCGATCCAATGGCAAGAAGGCCTTGCTCTGGACTGTGTCCAGTACCGCCCCGATAAATTTGAGGTGCTGAGAGGGTACTAGCTGGGACTTGGGAAGGTTGACCGATATACCCAGCTTAACAAACAGATACACAGTGAAAGAGAGAGACTCCTTCAGACTGTCCAGGAAGGGGGCTGAAAAAAGCCAGTCATCCAAGTACAGGAACACATATATGCCCTTGCGGTGAATAAACGTCGCTACTACCGCTGGGCACTTGGTGAAGACCAGGGGCACTGAGGACAGGCCAAAGGGAAGTGCCCTGAATTGGAAATGGTTCTCCCGGAAGAAGAACCGAAGGAAGTGGCAGTGGGCTGGGAGGATGGGGATATGAAGGTAGGCATCCGGCATATCCAGGGAGCACAGCCATGTGTTTGACTAGAGCAGGGGTAGGAGCCCCTGAAGGGTCAGCATGCGGAATCTCTTGTATTCCATAAAGAGGTAGAGCATGCCGAGATCCAGGACAGGTCGCAGAGCCCCCACCTTCTTTGGTACTAGGAAGTAATGGGAGTAGACTCCCCTTTCTAGTTGATCTAGTGAGACAGGTTGTATGGCTGCTTTTTGCAGCAGGGCATGGATCTCCTGGTGGATGATGGGGATCTGACCCGGTGGGTAAAATGATCTTCCCGGAGGGTCTGGAGGTGGAATCTCCAGGAATTCGATAGAGTAACCTCATTGTATAAGCTGAAGAACCCATACGTCGGCAGTGACGGACTTCCACCCCTCCAGGTGGAGGTCAAACCTCCCTCCTACCGGTTCCTCTGAGAGGAATGGAGGTAGTGGAAGGAGAAGATGCAAGTCAGGACACCAAGGCGAGTGGAGCTTTGCTCCTTGAGGCTGGTTTGGCAAACTCTGCCTGTGGGGTTTGAGCTCCAGAGCAAATGGCGTGTCTTTTGCCTTGACGCTTGTTCTGGCTCTTAGTCCATAGTCTGTGGCATCGAAAGGGCTATTTCTTTTGACCAGTCCAATACATCGAGCGTACGTCTTGAAGGGATCGTCTGCTCTCCTGCAGCCCTGTTATAATGTCCTTCGTATTGCTGCCAAAGAGGACAGAACCCCAGAAGTGTACATCCAAAAAGGATGACTGGACATCTAGTGCCAGACCTGCAATACGGAGCCATGATAGGCGCCGAAGGCAGATCCCCGAGACCGCTGCCTGAGCCATGGAGTCCACAGAATCATACATGGCCCGGAGTGCGTGACGGCAGGAAGATTTGTTCATGCGAACCTTATCCAACAACTTGGCTCTGAGGTTTTCGTCAGGGAAATCCTAAAGGTCCCTCTCCAGCTCTGTGAGGGATGCCTTTTGAAAGGCCACCATATTGGACACATAATTTAGTGACCGGATGGCACAAGATGTGGACGAGTAGATCTTTCTACCGAATTGGTCAAGTAGTCTTGAGTCCTTGTCTGGTGGGAAGGACCTCAAGTGTTTGGGTTGAGCCGAACGGTCATGCGCAGCCATGATGACCATGAAGTCGGCCCTCTGCTGTCTGGATAGTTCACAATAAATCCCTTAACGAAGGATCCTCCGGGAGGGGAGGAGTTTGGTAATTCCTTTGGAGGAACTTCAACTGGTGATCGAGGATCAGAGTGGTCGATGTCCGAGTCTACATCTGAGTCTGAGGGCTCAGAGCCACTGAAAAGGGAAGGATCCAACCCGGTGCCGCCCACAGGAAGGGAACCCGCAGCTCATCCCAGAGGAATCGGAGAGTGTGTGCGCTCTGGGCAGAGGAATTCCTCCCAACGGTTGGGACTGTGTAAGTTCAGTGATGAGCTGGGTCCTAGTGTCCTGCCACCACACCGGGACCGACTCTCGGTCAGGCGGTGGTGTTGGAGGAGGAAGTGAAGGAGGAGGTTGGTACCCTGGATACCCCTGGTAAGCCGGGTGGTGCCAGTAAGGGTACTGATACCCTGGCAACCCCAAAAGATAGCCTAAAGGCGGATATCCGGGTGTCGGATATCCCAGCATCGGGTATCCAGGCATTTGATATCCTGGCGTCGGGTACCCCGGAGTCAGGTTGCCCACCATAAACGGCACATTTCCCAGCATTGGATATGAAGGATCCATCGGAGGGCCGCCCGACAGCAGAATGTGGGGTTCAGGCCCAAGAAAACTGCCAGAGTGTCCTGCAGGACCGGTCCGGGGGGTGCCAAAGGGCCACTGGGTAGTGGCAGGGGATCAGGAGTAGTGCCCAAGGGTCCTGAAGGAGGGGGCTCCATGCTTCAGAGATCCCAGTCTGGCGATGGGCTCCTAGGAGGATGGAGGTCCAGAGTCAGAAAGACGCCTGGCGAAGGGGGGAGCTCTGGGAAAGACCCCAACAACAGGTTGGGTAATGATGCCGAGGGAAGAGACAGGTTGGGACTGGGTGGTGAATCCCTGAGGGTAGAAACCTTCAGGGATGAAGTGTCTCCTGCAAGCACACTCGTGCCGACATTGGGGTCCTCAAGGGAGCCCAATGGGTGAGTAGGTATGGCTGTGCGGTCGACGGGTGGTCTGTCATCCGACTTATCAGTCGTGACCAGGCTGGCTGCAGCAGAGAGACCGCGGTCAGGTTGATCAGTCTGGGACGGGCGCTCAGCGGCGGGGTGACTTAATGGCAGTGCTATGCATTGGAGAACTTATAGACACCTCGAGAGAGGCAACCCCTGTCTGCCCCCTCACCTTGGCAGTAGGGGGAGAAGGCGCCCAGCCCGCAGAAGCAGACGGAGGGCCGGAAGAGTAGTACTCACAGTCCTGGAGGTAGAAGGCCTTCCTCGTGGCGACGGGCTCCTCTCCCGGTGCTTCTCCTTGTCTTTCTTGGGGCCAGCGACGACAACCTCTCCATAAGCTCCTGGAATTCCTTTTCCAAAGAAGCCAGCCATCTGGTAAGAAGGTGGGCCTCCAGGGTCTGCTTGCATCGGGTCGAGGTAGCCTGGTTGAACGCCTGGCAGATAGCACACTCAGCCGAGTTGTGCTTGGGCCCCAGACAAAGGAGACAGTGGGAGTGGTTGTCCCCATGCAGGATTTAGGTGCCGCACTTTGTGCACTTCTTTTTTGTACAAGCTGACATGCACTCGTTTGAAAAATGCGGAAAAAGTGATGAGGAAAATGAAGAAAATGTCGAATACTAAGCGAGCGATTGATCTCTGTTCTAGCACATCTGCAGAACAAACTACAGCGGGCGCGGGACCGCCCCATTTATAGTCAGGATGACGCCATGTCACTTGACGTCAGGGGTGATCCCCGCTGTTTATTGCTAGCTACAAGTTTGCCGTTGGAACCCGACGCTAGGGGGCACAGTCCTATATGTGAAGACCTACTGCAGGAACCCTCTTGAAGTAAGATCAGGAAATTATCATCCCAGCAAGACTACTTCTGCCTTCATTAAATGACCATGAGTGCAGTAATATTGAAATCTAGTGACTGAAACCTAACATCTTTTGCCATTTTACTGCTGTGCTGAACTGTGGGGAAGTCCCCAGGTGTGTGCAAGAGGCTAATTACCTGCATGTAATTTGGGGGCTCAGGGGTGAGCCAATAATCGAGCAGATTTGCCTCCATGGGAGGGTATGCTGTTGTATTTAAACATCGCGCTCACGCATAGCGCTGAAATTACCATCCCAGCAAGAACACCAGCTCTGCTATTCCTTGGGGGATGCCTGTATGAAATATCTACACAGGCTGCCAGCAAAAGTCCCTGAAGTACTGCCTGCCGAAAGAGAACTATGCCATTCGAACAGCCTGGCAGTTAATTTGACTTCTTCTGCCTTCATTAAATGACTGTGAGTGCAGTAATATTGAAGTCTAGTGACTGAAACCTAACATCTTTTGCCATCTTACTGCTGTGGGGAAGTCCCCAGGTTTATGCAAGAGGCTAATTACCTGCATGTAATTTGGGAGCTCAGGGGTGAGCCAATAATCAAGCAGGTTTGCCTCCGTGGGAGGGTACGCTGTTGTATTTAAACATCGCGCTCACGCATAGCGCAAGGGTGTGCGCGAGCGTGAGTGGCGCAAGCGCCACTCGGAAGAGATTTCCACAGGTAATGCAATTAATAGAAAAGAAAAAATTACTCACCTTAGTAATGTTGTTTCTTCTAATGGAGTCTTGCTATATTATGACAATTGCAGTTTGTCCCACCATTAGAACTGCCCCGGAGGTGAAATAGTTAAATTCCATGCCAGGCATGGAACTTGGAGCGCGAGCTCGGTTAGAGAAGCTCTGTCTGCGTAATTTCAAACTGAAACTGTCAGATCTTTACGAGCAAAACTCACTAAGGTTCTGTGTGGAAGCTTGTAACCTACACTACTAGCCAACTGGCTACCTAAATAACACATATTAACACATATTCCTGGTCCCAACACAAAGACTCAAGTCAGGGACCAGAAAATAAGATAAGAAAACGATAAAACAAAACACAACACCCCAAAAACCCCTAAGAAAAAAGGGGGTGGAAAAAACATAAAAAAGGGCATAAACAAGTGCCCATACTGTAGTGCCCACCCCATACCCAAGTAGAAGTTCTGAGAGGGGCAGGTTGGGAGGTCATAATATAGCAAGACTCCATTAGAAGAACAACATTACTAAGGTGAGTAATTTTTTCTTCAAACAACATAAAGTCTTGCTATATTATGACAATTGCAGACTACTTAGCAGTACCTCCATGGGAGGAGGGACAGAACCTTACTTAGGAATAGGCTCTGAAGCACGGTTGTGCTAAACCGAGCATCCTCCTGGCCTGGACATCCAGGGAGTAATGCTTGTGAAAGTATGTACGCTTTCCAGGTAGCTGCTTGACATATCTCAAGATAGGGATGTCTCTGGCAGCAGCTAGAGACGCAGCTGTACCTCTGGTAGAATGAGCCCTCAGGCCTGAAGGGGAACTTTCCCAGTTTTTGATAACAAAATTGATACAAGAGACAATCCACCTGGCAATGGATCTCTTAGTGGCAGATTTCCTTTCCGACCTCACCATAAGTGAGAAAAGTTGAGGATTCAACCCGTGACCCTTGGTACGCTTCTATATAGTAACTTAGTGCCCTCTTAACATCTAAACTGTGCAATCTCCTCTCACCAGAGGAGGAATGGTCAGTAAAAAACACTGGAGGGGAGATAGATTGATTAAGATGGAAATCTGAAACCACCTTAGGCAAAAACTTCCTGTTAGTCCTGAGGACTACCTTATCCCTGTGGAAAGAAATAAAGTCAGTCTCTACTGACAAAGCTTGTAACTCACTTATGCACCTGGCAGAAGTGATAGCTACTAGGAAAACAGTTTTCCAAGTTAAGTACTTAAGCTCTGCAGAAGACAGAGGTTCAAAAGAGGGTTGCATCAACTGAGCAATGCAAACATTAAGATCCCAGACAGGGGCCGGATCCCTAAAAGGTGGATTAGTATGAAGTAATCCTTTAAAAAACTTGGAAAACACAGGGTGAGCGGAAAGAGAGGAGGGCTTTCCTGCTGAAATAAAAGCAGAGACAGCTGCCAAATGTACTTTCAGAGTAGCTGGTCTCAGGCCCAAAGAATTAAGATGGACCATATAGTCCAAAACAATGGGCAAATCAGCAGATTCCGGGAAATATGTTTCAGAACACCAGATGGAAAATCTTTCCACTTAGAGTTATAAGTAGCCCCAGTGGAAGGTTTCCTAGAAGTTTTCAGGATTTCAAGAACACCTTGAGAAAGGTGTAGGTCAGCAATTCTAACTCCTCAAGAGCCAGGCCTTGAGGTTGAGAGATTTGAGATCTGGTACCAAACTCTCCCTGGGCACAGGTTAACAGGTTGTGATTCCTGGGGAGACACAGGGAAGATGGACTGCTAAGGACAGAAGGAGTGGGTACCAGGGCTGCCTGGCCCAATCTGGAGCAATCAGAATCATCCTGCAAGACTGGGATCTGATTTTGACTAGCACCTTGAATAGGAGAGGGAAGGGGGGAAAGGCGTAAAGAAACTTCCCTTCCCAATCTAGGAGAAAGGCATCCAGGGGGACTGAGCCCAACACTGGGGTCCTGCAACAAAACAGTGGAAGTTGGTGATTGTCTGGGGCTGCGAAAAGATCTATCTGAGGAGTGCCCCATCTGGCAAAAACTATCCCCAGTATTTGGGGATCCAGAGACCATTCGTGATGGCCCTGGGAAATCCTGCTGAGAGCATCTGCCAGGACATTGTCCTTTCCTGGGAGGTGAACTGCTATGAGGGAAGTGTTCAGGAATAAGTCAGAGACCACAACTTCATTGCCTCGGTGCACAAGGCCGAAGACCGAGTGCCCCCTTATTTGTTGATGTACCACATTGTAGTGGTGTTGTCTGTTCTGACTTGTACCACTTTGTTCTGAACAGATGCAGAAAACACCTGAATGCTAGAAAAACAGCTCCGAGTTCCAGCAAATTGATGTGGAGCAGAGATTCCTGAGTGGACCACACTCCCTGGGTGGAGAGGTCGCCCATGTGAGCTCCCCAACCCAGAAGGGACGATCTGTAGTAAGGGTCAAGGAGTGAGATGGGGATGAAGGGACCCTAGTCTCAAATTGCTCTGATCCTGCCACCACTGAAGGGCCTGGATCAGGTTCGAGTCACTAGGATCAACTTGGAAAGGGATCTTTCCTTTGGGACCAGAAGGCTCTCAGATGAAACTGAATGTCCCTCATCTGGAACCTTGCTCTTGCACTACAGCTGTGGAAGCAGCCATGTGTCCTAGCAGCTGTAAGAAGTGCCTTGCTGGTCGAGAGACCTGCAGAGTGAAGGAGGAGGCCAGGGCCACTAGGTTCCTTACCCTTTCTAGGGGCAGGAAGGCTCTGGCCTGCTTTGTGTCCAATTCTGCACCTATAAAGGTGAGAACCTGGACAGGTTCCAGAACTGACTTTGGAAGGTTGAGAAGAAAACCCAGAGGCAGTTCTAATGGTGGGACAAACTGCAATTGTCATAATATAGGAAGACTTCATGTTGTTTGAAGGGGATTTACTTTTTATTATAAATAAGGGTTTGTATGTTACACTTATTAAAATTTCCGTGTCCAGGTTTAAAGTGATATGTTTGATTTTGTTCAAGTAAGTGGGTCTACTACATAATTAAACACTGATTGTTTGCCTAGGACAACTCATTTTAATACTGGCCATTTTAGGGAGTTCTTAATTGTTTTTACATATTAAAGTCTGGGTTATGCGCTAGTCGCTTGTCAGCCAGGCGCTGGTTTATACGGTGGTCTCTAATGAATCGTGAACATTAGCCTGGTAATGTGAAATTGAAGCAAACCAGTTCATATATATTTGTTATTCCCTAACATTTTAGTTTGAGTTTGAGCCAGAATTTGAGTCTGATATATATATTTATTTGTATTACATGTTACATATTACAACCTACGTATTCCCCTTACAGTTTAAACCTGTGTAGATTTTCTAGGGAAGATATAGAGCTCATAGTCACCTCAAGTTGACTGAACGGGTTAGATTAAATTACTAATCAGAGTGAGAGTTTTTTTTCTCTTTCTCTCTGATTGTTAATTACCCTGATAAACGCTATGTATACTTGCAGTGGTAAGGTGGTGAGTAAGACTACCAAGGGAAAGAATAAAGGGAAACAATTTCCAAATGTTAATAAAAGCACAAAAGGTAATTGCTGTGTATATACTCAGGAACTGGTCATTACGGCTTCGACCCCCAAGGAATCGGTTGGAATCATTCCAATATCCCAATCACCCTCCCTTTTAAAGGAGCAATTTGCTGATGATTCCAGATTAGATTCATGTGGATATAACCCAGAGCTCAATTGGAGAAAGCAAAATTTTGTAAAAAAGATTGATAAGAATCAGGATAAGATGGCCCTGGATAGTTCGAATAATATAAATCAAGATACTATGTTAAATTATTGGAGAATCATTATAGTGAAGGTGAAAAGAATTCAAAGGAAATGTTGTGGGGAAAACAACTAATTTCTATTGATAGTAAATTTACAACTTCTGAGCTGGAATTCACCAGAAGCCCATTTATTTGTTTGAAATCAGCTTGTCAAGGAAAAATTACTGATTAAAAAAAAAAAACATCTTAATAAATCTCTTAATAAATCTCTGGAACTTATAAAAACGAACAGTTCACATGTTTTACATTGTGTAGGTGGTCAAGTTAGCGCCACCATGGGGGAGCAAGCAAATACGCTGGATTACTTAAGGGTCTCTATTTATGATGATTGGGCAGGGGAGGTAGAATCTAGTCATCAAAATGAGGTGGTAAATCAAGGGGACCATGTAAATAAGGATGATGGTATTTCATGTTTCCCATCTGGCATGAACTTATTTAGTCCATTGGAGATATCAAGTGAGGCTGGGAGTTCTATAATGAACCCTAAAGAACTGTTGCATGCAATTCTGTATGGTTCTCCAGATGAGCTATTCCAAATAATGGATAGAGAGGTCCAGAACATTCAGTTAGATCAAGATTGTTTTGTTCAATGTCCTGACACCATATCGAAATATACTATTAAAGACCTTGCTCATCCGGTGATGTCCAAGGTTGTCTTATTGGAGGCATACAATGGTATTAAAACAACATTGGAAAACCTATCACGCTTTTGTGCAGAGATTTGCCTCCCTTGAACAACAAATCTCACAGTTATCTGAGGAAAATGATAAATCAAATCAAATCAAAGCATAATTAGTCATTCCATTCCTTAAATATTTCTGAGCCCCCAAAAGGCAAACAGGGTAAAGGGGGGGGGGGGATTAAACAAGGAAAAAGGAGATTAAAGCTGATGGACTTACTAAGATTAATAAACCAAGAAAACAGAACCATAAAGCAAAAATTAATGATGAAAATACTAAAATGGAATCAATAAACAAAGTAGAGATTAAAGGCTATACTACTGCAGGAGAGATACAGGTAGACAAAGAAAATTATTACACATTGAATAGAAAGAATTCTGAAGTAAAAAATAAGTCTATAGTTGAGGAACTGATACTCACAAAAGAACAGGGAAAGGGGATGGGTAACCTCATTGCTGAACAAAGGACAAACTCTACGGAGAACTCAACTAAGGGAGATAAGATTAATAAAGACCCCCGTTTAAACCCATTGTTAGTTATGGAGGACAGTAATCTTGATGGGAATGATTCTGAAGCATATAATTTAATATGCACAGGTAATGAAGTAGTCTTTAAACTAGATAAGATGCATTTCAAAGATTATGAAACTAATGCATCACTGACTAACAGGAAAAATGTTAACATATGCTAAATTTAAGTCCACTCTTGCATTACTGAATTGGAAGTTTGGAGTTTCCTCTGAATTTTCGATGCTTTATATTTTTGGGTTGGAGACACTGGAGGGAGAAACTGCTGCTAATTTATCTACCCTTTTGAGGATGATTCTTTCAACCATTTTTAAAACTCATATATTTCCTGAAGAATTAGTGCAGGTGAAAAGAGTTTGGAAGGGTAAAGAGGGTACTCAGATAAATTGCCTTCTTGGTTCTGCACAATTATTGGCACTATTTTTTGAGAACAGACATATGCTGGATGAGGTGGGTATTTACTTGGTGGAATTAAATGAGTGGGATATACTAGCACAGTTTAGAACTGCTCAATCTTGACTATACTCAGTAGAAACTCAAAGTAATGACACCTCATTAGAACAGGATTGGGGGTTAGAAAGTAATTTTAGTTATAATGTTCTTAATTGGAACATATCAGGATTGTATAATAAGTTTGCAGACCTGCAGTGGGTTACCTATATTTCTAGATATGAAGCCACTATTTTTCAGGAGACATGGGTGTTAACATCCCCTTATCTGAATGGCTATGAATCTAATTCTGTTCCCGCAATCAAAGGAAAAATGCAAGGGAGAAATAAAGGAGGTTTGGTTACTATGATTAAAATTAGAGATGGATTAAAGGTAATAAAAAGTTACTCACCCACTCCTGAAATACTTTTGGTAGTTGTTAATAAAGGACTAATGCAAGACAGGGTGTGTGTTGTGCTGGGATAATGACGACGCTGGGCATTGGGCACACTTCAATGAGGTCGAAGTAAGGCCCATGCCCCAGGTGTGGCTATCCCAAACGACACACACCCTGGAGTGCATTATTCCTATTATACAATGGCTTGTTGTCATATATAAAATAGAAAAATAATTTTAAAGAATGTTTTTATTAGTGTGGAAAAATACTTTGGTTTTTTAAGAGGGGATGCAAAAAAACAGCACCAATCAAGCATGCAACAATAAATCCTCAATTGATTCACAGTGTTGAGACTAAACCTGTGGCGCCGTGCTGGGATAACGCCATGGGTCCAGCCCCAAACTGGCCAATCACAGTCCAAGATTCTTTCTTGCCATTGAATAATTGGGATTCATGTACTGTATAGTCCTGATTGTAAATATATATATTTCACCAAGCTTTCACACTCACCCAACATATGATTTCTGGTTCAAATTGTCTGTGGAAATAGATTTAATTACACAATCAAACATGGTAGATACTGTTCTTTTAGCAGGGATGTTAATGCTAGGATAGCAAACTTTGACAACTTATCAGTGTTGCAAGAATCATTATATATGTCATATTTGAAACAAAGAAATACAACTGATATGGCTGTTAATGGGGCAGGGAGATGTTTTCGAACTTTCATCACAGATACTAATTTTTTGATTCTTAATGGGAGAGTAGAAGGGGATCGACACGGAGAAAGTACTTTTTTCTCTCCAGTAGGTAAGAGTGTAATTGACTTTATTTTATGCTCTCCCCTTAGTTATCTTTTTTTTTTAGGAGATTGGAGGTGGTTATGAGAACAGCAAGTGATCATGCAGCAATTTTGCTGGATTTTAGGAATTCTGATAGTAATATCTCCTTTTTAAAGAAGCCTATGGCAGAGCTTGAGATTTGTGGGAAAAAGAGGTTAAGGTTGAATAATAAGACAATGAATGGAGTTTCAAATCTTATATACTCTCCCACTTTTGCTCATTTATATCATAAAGTTCAGACTGACCCTAAAGGTGAACAGATTAGTTACCTATTGAACTTAGGGTATCAACAAATCAATACAGTGATTTATTCAACTAATATTACTAAGCCTCAGCCAGTATCTTGGTTTGATGGCCATTGCAGGAGAGAGAAAAGGAATTTAGCGAGGCTTATCAGGCAGATCAAAAAAAAAATCCAACTAAGAGGGCGATTTCAAATTTAAATAAAATTCGAGGTGAGTATAAAGAACTTCTTGCCCACCAAAAAAAGCGAGTTTACTTATAAACAGTGGGTTGTAATGTATCAAGCCATTAAGGAGGGTGATACTAGGCTCTTTTGGGTCCTAGTATCTAAGGGGTGCTGCTAATCAGAATCCAAGACTCCTATATATTCCTAAAGAAACTTGGATAACATATTATAATTCATTACTTAATAAATATCCTAATAGTGGGGGAGATGCATTAGATAACTTTAGCACTGGGGGGGGAGTATATATCTTTAGTGTTTACTTTTGGGGAGGTAGAAGATGCTATTGTGAACCTCCCAAATAATAAAGCACCTGGGCCTGATTTGATACTGGGAGAAGTTTATAAAATGTATTTGAATTATTGGGTAGTTTTTCTTATACATTTTTTCAATATATGTTTAAGAGAGAGATTCATACCACCTTCTTGGACAAGAAATATAATAGTACCAATTCATAAAAAAGGACAGTTTCAATCTCCATCTAATTACCGTCCAATTAACCTCATAGATATAAGTGGAAAAATCTTTGCTAAAATATTATTACATAAATTACAAGATTGGTCATCTGTAAGCTCCCCTTTATCTATGTTTCAAGTAAGCTTTCGCAAGGATTTTTCTATGATAGATAATATTTATATTCTTGCACATTTGATAGAAAAATATAGGTAATTTCATAAAATGAAGCTGAATGCTTTATTTGTTGATTTTTCTGCAGCATTTGACTCTGTTAACAGAGTCAAGTTATGGGAGATATTAATAAATAGACATGTACCTTTAAATTTGTTTGTCCCAATCTATATGTTATATTCACATACAACTTCGACCATTAGATATGACAATAAGGGTAATATTACTGATTATTTTAGTACAGCTTCAGGAGTCAAACAGGGATGCCTTTTGGCTCCCTTTTTATTTAGTTTGTATATTGACTCTCTTTTGACTTATAGGGATGTATCTAGTCTTGAGTCCCCTAAAATTAAGAAAATGTTAGTTCACAGTCTTGCCTATGCAGACAATTTAATTATTTTTGCTTTATCCGTTCAAGGTTTGCAAAATAAAATAAATCAACTTTATATTAAATGTAAACATCTGGATCTAACAATAAATATGAAAAAAACTAAGTTCATGATCTTCACCCCACATCAGGGACAAATAATGAAATCAAGGTTTTATTTAAATAATGAACTTATAGAGGGGTAACTTCTTATACATATCTGGGGGTGAAGTTTGCATCAAATGGAAACTGGACAGAGCATTGGAGTGAACAAGTGATAAGGGCAAATCTGATTGCTAAAGCTTTGTTACGCTTTAGCAATATTCAGGCCATTCGGTCTTGCCAGCATTAGTTGCTGGTGAAGCAAAGATCAATCCTATTCTCACATATGGAGCAGAGGTTTGGAACAATAATGTTCCTTTATGGTTGGAAACTCCACTTTCCTTTTATTATAAATCGTTACTACAGGTCCCATTAGCTACATCTAATGTTATAGTTAGGGCTGAATTGGGTAGAGTTCCCATCGCCACAATAACTGATATATGTTCCATGGGTTATTGGTTAAAAATTATTAATCAGCAGGCCAATTGTTTGCCTTTAATGTGCCTGAAAGAAAAGCTCTCTTGGCATAAACAAGACTTTAGGTCATTTTGGGTTAAAAACATTCAGAGCATTCTGGGAAGAGTTGATATGTTTCATCTCTGGTCAGATTGAGAGAAATCAATTACAATATCTCCCTTATTTAAGGAGTCTGTTAAAAAGAGAATACTCAGGTCTGCTCAAGAAAAACAAATGGATCTTCTTAGAGTCCAACGCCAGGCTAGCTGGCTAGCACAAAATAAGACTGATGCATTTTTTAGATAACTATTTAATTCTTCCTTTGACCCCGCTTGATAGGAAAATGATTACCTGGGCAAGGATGGGAATTATTTGTTCTAAATATATATTTTTTAATAGAAAAATTTTACCCAACTCAGGTCCGGAATTATGTAATTGTAACAGGGGCTTTGAAGAAAATCTATCATATTACAGTACAATGTCCTTTATATAAAACCTTGCAGTTTAATTTGTTAAATGATTTTCTCATTAAATATGTAAATGCAAAATATGATCCTCTGTTCATACATTTACATCCCCATACATTAAAGGAGGCTAAGATGGCCTCAACATTTTTTTTATCAAGTGATGAAGTATAAAGAAAAACATCTCCCTGCCTCTGAGAATTAACTTGGGGATGGAAATTGAAAAAGTGTTATAACTTGCAGCTTCACAACTGTTAGGAAAAAACATAGACAAGAAAAACTTGTTACGTATCTTTCCTTTTTTGTATTTAAATGTTTTTCTTTTTAAGGAAAAGGGAAAGAGAGAAAGAAGGAAAAGAGAAGGGAAGAGAAAAAAGGAGAAAGGCAAGAAGGAAAAAGGGGAAGAAAAAAGAAGAAAGAAAAGATTGATTAAGCACTCTCACTCTTTTTATATATTTTGTATTGTGTTTTTAAATATGTGATGATTTATCAGAAATTGTAATGTTTTTAGTACATTGTAATGGTGTATTCACCGAGCAATAAAGTTGAACTGAACTGCAGTAAGATCATTATTTCAGAAGCCTTCCCTCTGGTGTGGTCGACTGTTCTGTTGTTCCCTTAATTGTGGGACATTTAAAATCACTGCACAAAAAGTTGCCCAGAATGGACGGAGGGTGATAAGTGTTGGTTTGGGGAAAGGAGAGCCCTGCAGGTCTGTAAAGAACGGCAACATGCAAACAGATTTAGTCTTGTACACGAACATGTCCCTCCCTGCTGAAACAGAGTCATGGGAATTCTCAAAAAAATTCAGTAGAAAGACAACTTGTCGCCACGCGGTTGGTGCCAACTGTCTTGCTGGTGCTGAGGGAAAATAATGTGCACTACTGTATGAGGTAGTTCTGCTTGATTACTTTTATATTTAAAATATATACTTTTAGGGGTGCAGCTTCCAGCTAAAACCCTCCCACTCCCTTCCTCTGTGTGCTGTTCCAACCCCAATCCTCTATCCCCCACCCACAAATATTAACAGTGACACTGGGAGTGCCCAATCCCCCGTTGCCATCACCTGCAATACAGAAAACCATCCCTCGTCATTTTTTTTTTTTTTATGGAATCCTGTAAAACAGAAAGCTATTCATTGTTGTCTGTTGCGCTGGTACTCCCTCCACCCGACCCTCCCACTCAGTCATGATTGGTGCTAACTGTCTTGCTGGTGCTGAATGAAAATAATGTACACTACTGTATGCAGTAGTTCTACTTGATTACTTTTATATGTAAAATAAATACTTTGAAGGGGGTGCACCTTTCAGCTAAAACCATCCCAATCCCTTCCTCTGTGTGCTGTCCTAACCCCAATCCTCTGCCCCCCATAAACATGACTGGAATGCCTAATCCCCGTGTCATCACCTGTAATATTGAAAACTGTCCTCGCCGGTTTTTTTTCTTATGGAATCCTGTAAAACAGAAAAGTGTCCATCATTGTCTGTTATGCTGTTAGTCCCCCCACCCAACCCCTTACTTACGCAGCAGGGGTCTGACACCATCATCTTCTCCAAACCGCAGAGACATCTTCACTCTTCAAGGCCTGATCGCGAACTGAGGAAATCAGGTATGTGACTCAATGAATTTCAATAGGGATTTGAACTTAGTAGCATAACTTGGCATTTTTCAATATTTTTGCCCAAAAATTTCAACATACCATTTTTGGGACAATACCTCATGAACAGTGCAATCAATGTTAGGTAAATCTGCACCTTTTGAGCAGGAGTTGAACATTTTTTCCACCACTGTTCATAAGGTGGGGTCATAAGAAGGTTATGTTGAAAATTTGGGGTAAAAATATTAAAAAAACAATACAGTTAAGAGGCTACGTTGAAGTTTGTGAATGCAGGCTCATGACTTTGGTAATATTCAATATTTTGACACCAATTTTCAACAAAGCCATTTCTTTACAGCATGTCATAAATATTGCATCTGTCATTTTTCAAATCCTGGCCAAAATGTCTTTTCGCATCCTGAAACTTGATTTCGCAGTCGCTGCGCAAAATCACCTTTTGGGCAGGAGTTGAACATTTTCTCCACCATTGTTCAGGAGATGGGCTCATAAGAAGGCTATGTTGAACATCTGGCATAAAAATATTAAAAAACAATAACATTATAGGCTACGTAGAAGTTTGCAAATGCTGGCTCGTAACTTTAATACATCCCTGCCACATACACCATGCAAGGAAATATTTGGCATTGACAAATGCTTGTTAGTCTAAGATATATAGGTTTTCAAGACCACTAAATGAGAGTTACTCATCAGCAACTGTAGTACTAGTAGCGGTATATGGTGTACATCCACACTTCTGACAGAATCCTTTCCCCTTTAAGAAAGGTCTTCAAGCTGGCTCCTCCCATCCATCTGGGTTGTGTCCTCCTTGGCACCACCCCGTGACGTCAGATCTAACACGCTGGAAGTACGACTGGTGCACCACTTGCCAGGGGAGGTTGGGTGGGTTGAGCGGATGTACACCATATACCACTCCTAGAATTATGGTTACAGGTAAGAAACCCTCATTTCTAGGATCATGGATATGGTGTATTATCGAAACTTCTGGCAGACTGCTAGCAATTCTCTGGGAGAAGGGGACCAGGCGCATACCCCTATTTAGGGAACAGAGACTGGAGAACCAAGGCCACAAAACCAGCATCCCAGCGTGACTCAATGTCGATGTGGTAATGGGAGATGAAGGTGTGTGCTGACTTCCAGGCAGCAGCACTGCAGATCTCCTGGACAGAGACGTCCCTGGAAGCAGCCACCAAGGCAGCAGCAGCATGCCTGGTGGAATGAGCCCTAAGCCCAGCAGGAGGCTCCCTACGAGCCACCCTATAGCAGAGGTCGATGCAGGAGACTATCCACCTGCTAATCATCTGCTTAGCTGCTGGTCTGCCAGGTGCAGCTTCAGTGTAGGTGACAAAGAACTGGTGAACCTCTCCCGAACTCCAGTTGTACACTCCTTGTAGTATGCGAGTGCTCACCTCAAGTCCAACGAGTGGAGCCTGTGCTTGGCCTCTGAGGCTGGATTTGTAAAGTAGACCAGGAGATTAATCACAAGGTTATGGTGAAGCTCCAAAACAATCTTCGGGAGGAACTACAGGTTGAGGTGGAGGACAACTTTTCCTTGTGGAAGACCAAGTAAGGAGACTCCACTTAAAAGTGCCTGGAGCTCACTGATCCTTCTGGCTGACGTGACAGCCGCCAAGAAAGCGGTCTTCCATGACAGGTGAGAGATGTCACACCTGTGCATCAGTTCAAAAGGTTTGCCCATAAGTATCACCAAAACCAGCAACAAGTTCCAAGGTAGTGGTGGCTCACACACTGGTGGGGACAGATGGTCCAGGCCTTTGAAAAAGCATCAGACCACTTTCTCCTAGACCATCATCAGCATATCAGCCAATGCCCGGTATGCAGAGATGCCTACCAAGTGCACCTTGAGGTTTGTCGACTGGAGGCCCGACTGGGAGAGGGACCACAGGTATTCCAGAATGCTAGCCACCAGGCAGGACAAGAGGACCAGCCCCTTGCCATGCCACCAAATGGAAAATCATTCCCATTTGAAGACATAGCACTGGCGAGTCAGCTCCTTCCAAGAGGTCTCAACAACAGGAAGGACCTCGGACAGACCAAGTCCACAGCCACCAGGATCACCTGCCCCTTGTCCCTCTGCACCTTAATCAGTATCTTGTGGATCAAAGGAAGAAGCCAGAAGGCGAAGGAAGGAAACATATTGAATTCAGTGCTTTAGAGTAACTGGTAATTGGTATTTTTCTTTTAAACTTAGATTGTAGGCTTGTAGTGACACTATACTTTCGTTGTTGTCTTTACTTATAATTGTTTTTGGGCTGTTGAAAATTTAAAACATAGTGGTGGTGTAATTCTGTGCTGTCTTTAATTGCTGCAGATTTTATCTTGGCTTGTCTGACTGTCCTGTAGCTGGGTGAAGGGTGTTAATTGTCTGGCCTCTGACCTCAGCTACGTGATAACTGGAGGTGGGGCTTAGTCAGAGATAAAGTAGCAAGCAGAGGTTGATTTTCTTAGAAGAAGCCAGAAGGAGAAGGAAGGAAACATATTCAATTCAGTGCTTTAGAGTAACTGGTAATTGGTATTTTTCTTTTAAACTTAGATTGTAGGCTTGTAGTGACACTATACTTTCTTTGTTGTCTTTACTTATAATTGTTTTTGGGCTGTTGAAAATTTAAAACATAGTGGTGGTGTAATTCTGTGCTGTCTTTAATTGCTGCAAATTTTATCTTGGCTTGTCTGACTGTCCTGTAGCTGGGTGAAGGGTGTTAATTGTCTGGCCTCTGACCTCAGCTACGTGATAACTGGAGGTGGGGCTTAGTCAGAGATAAAGTAGCAAGCAGAGGTTGATTTTCTTAGAAGAAGCCAGAAGGAGAAGGAAGGAAACATATTCAATTCAGTGCTTTAGAGTAACTGGTAATTGGTATTTTTCTTTTAAACTTAGATTGTAGGCTTGTAGTGACACTATACTTTCTTTGTTGTCTTTACTTATAATTGTTTTTGGGCTGTTGAAAATTTAAAACATAGTGGTGGTGTAATTCTGTGCTGTCTTTAATTGCTGCAAATTTTATCTTGGCTTGTCTGACTGTCCTGTAGCTGGGTGAAGGGTGTTAATTGTCTGGCCTCTGACCTCAGCTACGTGATAACTGGAGGTGGGGCTTAGTCAGAGATAAAGTAGCAAGCAGAGGTTGATTTTCTTAGAAGAAGCCAGAAGGAGAAGGAAGGAAACATATTCAATTCAGTGCTTTAGAGTAACTGGTAATTGGTATTTTTCTTTTAAACTTAGATTGTAGGCTTGTAGTGACACTATACTTTCTTTGTTGTCTTTACTTATAATTGTTTTTGGGCTGTTGAAAATTTAAAACATAGTGGTGGTGTAATTCTGTGCTGTCTTTAATTGCTGCAAATTTTATCTTGGCTTGTCTGACTGTCCTGTAGCTGGGTGAAGGGTGTTAATTGTCTGGCCTCTGACCTCAGCTACGTGATAACTTTAGGTGGGGCTTAGTACAGAGACAGTAGCAAGCAGAGGTTGATTTTCTTAGAAGAAGCCAGAAGGAGAAGGAAGGAAACATATTCAATTCAGTGCTTTAGAGTAACTGGTAATTGGTATTTTCTTTTAAACTTAGATTGTAGGCTTGTAGTGACACTATACTTTCTTTGTTGTCTTTACTTATAATTGTTTTTGGGCTGTTGAAAATTTAAAACATAGTGGTGGTGTAATTCTGTGCTGTCTTTAATTGCTGCAAATTTTATCTTGGCTTGTCTGACTGTCCTGTAGCTGGGTGAAGGGTGTTAATTGTCTGGCCTCTGACCTCAGCTACGTGATAACTGGAGGTGGGGCTTAGTCAGAGATAAAGTAGCAAGCAGAGGTTGATTTTCTTAGAAGAAGCCAGAAGGAGAAGGAAGGAAACATATTCAATTCAGTGCTTTAGAGTAACTGGTAATTGGTATTTTTCTTTTAAACTTAGATTGTAGGCTTGTAGTGACACTATACTTTCTTTGTTGTCTTTACTTATAATTGTTTTTGGGCTGTTGAAAATTTAAAACATAGTGGTGGTGTAATTCTGTGCTGTCTTTAATTGCTGCAAATTTTATCTTGGCTTGTCTGACTGTCCTGTAGCTGGGTGAAGGGTGTTAATTGTCTGGCCTCTGACCTCAGCTACGTGATAACTGGAGGTGGGGCTTAGTCAGAGATAAAGTAGCAAGCAGAGGTTGATTTTCTTAGAAGAAGCCAGAAGGAGAAGGAAGGAAACATATTCAATTCAGTGCTTTAGAGTAACTGGTAATTGGTATTTTCCTTTTAAACTTAGATTGTAGGCTTGTAGTGACACTATACTTTCTTTGTTGTCTTTACTTATAATTGTTTTTGGGCTGTTGAAAATTTAAAACATAGTGGTGGTGTAATTCTGTGCTGTCTTTAATTGCTGCAAATTTTATCTTGGCTTGTCTGACTGTCCTGTAGCTGGGTGAAGGGTGTTAATTGTCTGGCCTCTGACCTCAGCTACGTGATAACTGGAGGTGGGGCTTAGTCAGAGATAAAGTAGCAAGCAGAGGTTGATTTTCTTAGAAGAAGCCAGAAGGAGAAGGAAGGAAACATATTCAATTCAGTGCTTTAGAGTAACTGGTAATTGGTATTTTTCTTTTAAACTTAGATTGTAGGCTTGTAGTGACACTATACTTTCTTTGTTGTCTTTACTTATAATTGTTTTTGGGCTGTTGAAAATTTAAAACATAGTGGTGGTGTAATTCTGTGCTGTCTTTAATTGCTGCAAATTTTATCTTGGCTTGTCTGACTGTCCTGTAGCTGGGTGAAGGGTGTTAATTGTCTGGCCTCTGACCTCAGCTACGTGATAACTGGAGGTGGGGCTTAGTCAGAGATAAAGTAGCAAGCAGAGGTTGATTTTCTTAGAAGAAGCCAGAAGGAGAAGGAAGGAAACATATTCAATTCAGTGCTTTAGAGTAACTGGTAATTGGTATTTTTCTTTTAAACTTAGATTGTAGGCTTGTAGTGACACTATACTTTCTTTGTTGTCTTTACTTATAATTGTTTTTGGGCTGTTGAAAATTTAAAACATGGTGGTGTAATTCTCTGCTGTCTTAATTGCTGCAGATTTTATCTTGGCTTGTCTGACTGTCCTGTAGCTGGGTGAAGGGTGTTAATTGTCTGGCCTCTGACCTCAGCTACGTGATAACTTTAGGTGGGGCTTAGTCAGAGATAAAGTAGCAAGCAGAGGTTGATTTTCTTAGAAGAAGCCAGAAGGAGAAGGAAGGAAACATATTCAATTCAGTGCTTTAGAGTAACTGGTAATTGGTATTTTCCTTTTAAACTTAGATTGTAGGCTTGTAGTGACACTATACTTTCTTTGTTGTCTTTACTTATAATTGTTTTTGGGCTGTTGAAAATTTAAAACATAGTGGTGGTGTAATTCTGTGCTGTCTTTAATTGCTGCAAATTTTATCTTGGCTTGTCTGACTGTCCTGTAGCTGGGTGAAGGGTGTTAATTGTCTGGCCTCTGACCTCAGCTACGTGATAACTGGAGGTGGGGCTTAGTCAGAGATAAAGTAGCAAGCAGAGGTTGATTTTCTTAGAAGAAGCCAGAAGGAGAAGGAAGGAAACATATTCAATTCAGTGCTTTATAGTAACTGGTAATTGGTATTTTCCTTTTAAACTTAGATTGTAGGCTTGTAGTGACACTATACTTTCTTTGTTGTCTTTACTTATAATTGTTTTTGGGCTGTTGAAAATTTAAAACATAGTGGTGGTGTAATTCTGTGCTGTCTTTAATTGCTGCAAATTTTATCTTGGCTTGTCTGACTGTCCTGTAGCTGGGTGAAGGGTGTTAATTGTCTGGCCTCTGACCTCAGCTACGTGATAACTGGAGGTAGGGCTTAGTCAGAGATAAAGTAGCAAGCAGAGGTTGATTTTCTTAGAAGAAGCCAGAAGGAGAAGGAAGGAAACATATTCAATTCAGTGCTTTAGAGTAACTGGTAATTGGTATTTTTCTTTTAAACTTAGATTGTAGGCTTGTAGTGACACTATACTTTCTTTGTTGTCTTTACTTATAATTGTTTTTGGGCTGTTGAAAATTTAAAACATAGTGGTGGTGTAATTCTGCGCTGTCTTTAATTGCTGCAGATTTTATCTTGGCTTGTCTGACTGTCCTGTAGCTGGGTGAAGGGTGTTAATTGTCTGGCCTCTGACCTCAGCTACGTGATAACTGGAGGTGGGGCTTAGTCAGAGATAAAGTAGCAAGCAGAGGTTGATTTTCTTAGAAGAAGCCAGAAGGAGAAGGAAGGAAACATATTCAATTCAGTGCTTTAGAGTAACTGGTAATTGGTATTTTCCTTTTAAACTTAGATTGTAGGCTTGTAGTGACACTATACTTTCTTTGTTGTCTTTACTTATAATTGTTTTGGGCTGTTGAAAATTTAAAACATAGTGGTGGTGTAATTCTGTGCTGTCTTTAATTGCTGCAAATTTTATCTTGGCTTGTCTGACTGTCCTGTAGCTGGGTGAAGGGTGTTAATTGTCTGGCCTCTGACCTCAGCTACGTGATAACTGGAGGTGGGGCTTAGTCAGAGATAAAGTAGCAAGCAGAGGTTGATTTTCTTAGAAGAAGCCAGAAGGAGAAGGAAGGAAACATATTCAATTCAGTGCTTTAGAGTAACTGGTAATTGGTATTTTTCTTTTAAACTTAGATTGTAGGCTTGTAGTGACACTATACTTTCTTTGTTGTCTTTACTTATAATTGTTTTTGGGCTGTTGAAAATTTAAAACATAGTGGTGGTGTAATTCTGTGCTGTCTTTAATTGCTGCAGATTTTATCTTGGCTTGTCTGACTGTCCTGTAGCTGGGTGAAGGGTGTTAATTGTCTGGCCTCTGACCTCAGCTACGTGATAACTGGAGGTGGGGCTTAGTCAGAGATAAAGTAGCAAGCAGAGGTTGATTTTCTTAGAAGAAGCCAGAAGGAGAAGGAAGGAAACATATTCAATTCAGTGCTTTAGAGTAACTGGTAATTGGTATTTTTCTTTTAAACTTAGATTGTAGGCTTGTAGTGACACTATACTTTCTTTGTTGTCTTTACTTATAATTGTTTTTGGGCTGTTGAAAATTTAAAACATAGTGGTGGTGTAATTCTGCTCTGTCTTTAATTGCTGCAGATTTTATCTTGGCTTGTCTGACTGTCCTGTAGCTGGGTGAAGGGTGTTAATTGTCTGGCCTCTGACCTCAGCTACGTGATAACTGGAGGTGGGGCTTAGTCAGAGATAAAGTAGCAAGCAGAGGTTGATTTTCTTAGAAGAAGCCAGAAGGAGAAGGAAGGAAACATATTCAATTCAGTGCTTTAGAGTAACTGGTAATTGGTATTTTTCTTTTAAACTTAGATTGTAGGCTTGTAGTGACACTATACTTTCTTTGTTGTCTTTACTTATAATTGTTTTTGGGCTGTTGAAAATTTAAAACATAGTGGTGGTGTAATTCTGTGCTGTCTTTAATTGCTGCAAATTTTATCTTGGCTTGTCTGACTGTCCTGTAGCTGGGTGAAGGGTGTTAATTGTCTGGCCTCTGACCTCAGCTACGTGATAACTGGAGGTGGGGCTTAGTCAGAGATAAAGTAGCAAGCAGAGGTTGATTTTCTTAGAAGAAGCCAGAAGGAGAAGGAAGGAAACATATTCAATTCAGTGCTTTAGAGTAACTGGTAATTGGTATTTTTCTTTTAAACTTAGATTGTAGGCTTGTAGTGACACTATACTTTCTTTGTTGTCTTTACTTATAATTGTTTTTGGGCTGTTGAAAATTTAAAACATAGTGGTGGTGTAATTCTCTGCTGTCTTTAATTGCTGCAAATTTTATCTTGGCTTGTCTGACTGTCCTGTAGCTGGGTGAAGGGTGTTAATTGTCTGGCCTCTGACCTCAGCTACGTGATAACTTTAGGTGGGGCTTAGTCAGAGATAAAGTAGCAAGCAGAGGTTGATTTTTAGAAGAAGCCAGAAGGAGAAGGAAGGAAACATATTCAATTCAGTGCTTTAGAGTAACTGGTAATTGGTATTTTTCTTTTAAACTTAGATTGTAGGCTTGTAGTGACACTATACTTTCTTTGTTGTCTTTACTTATAATTGTTTTTGGGCTGTTGAAAATTTAAAACATAGTGGTGGTGTAATTCTGTGCTGTCTTTAATTGCTGCAAATTTTATCTTGGCTTGTCTGACTGTCCTGTAGCTGGGTGAAGGGTGTTAATTGTCTGGCCTCTGACCTCAGCTACGTGATAACTGGAGGTGGGGCTTAGTCAGAGATAAAGTAGCAAGCAGAGGTTGATTTTCTTAGAAGAAGCCAGAAGGAGAAGGAAGGAAACATATTCAATTCAGTGCTTTAGAGTAACTGGTAATTGGTATTTTACTTTTAAACTTAGATTGTAGGCTTGTAGTGACACTATACTTTCTTTGTTGTCTTTACTTATAATTGTTTTTGGGCTGTTGAAAATTTAAAACATAGTGGTGGTGTAATTCTGTGCTGTCTTTAATTGCTGCAAATTTTATCTTGGCTTGTCTGACTGTCCTGTAGCTGGGTGAAGGGTGTTAATTGTCTGGCCTCTGACCTCAGCTACGTGATAACTGGAGGTGGGGCTTAGTCAGAGATAAAGTAGCAAGCAGAGGTTGATTTTCTTAGAAGAAGCCAGAAGGAGAAGGAAGGAAACATATTCAATTCAGTGCTTTAGAGTAACTGGTAATTGGTATTTTTCTTTTAAACTTAGATTGTAGGCTTGTAGTGACACTATACTTTCTTTGTTGTCTTTACTTATAATTGTTTTTGGGCTGTTGAAAATTTAAAACATAGTGGTGGTGTAATTCTGCGCTGTCTTTAATTGCTGCAGATTTTATCTTGGCTTGTCTGACTGTCCTGTAGCTGGGTGAAGGGTGTTAATTGTCTGGCCTCTGACCTCAGCTACGTGATAACTGGAGGTGGGGCTTAGTCAGAGATAAAGTAGCAAGCAGAGGTTGATTTTCTTAGAAGAAGCCAGAAGGAGAAGGAAGGAAACATATTCAATTCAGTGCTTTAGAGTAACTGGTAATTGGTATTTTCCTTTTAAACTTAGATTGTAGGCTTGTAGTGACACTATACTTTCTTTGTTGTCTTTACTTATAATTGTTTTTGGGCTGTTGAAAATTTAAAACATAGTGGTGGTGTAATTCTGTGCTGTCTTTAATTGCTGCAAATTTTATCTTGGCTTGTCTGACTGTCCTGTAGCTGGGTGAAGGGTGTTAATTGTCTGGCCTCTGACCTCAGCTACGTGATAACTGGAGGTGGGGCTTAGTCAGAGATAAAGTAGCAAGCAGAGGTTGATTTTCTTAGAAGAAGCCAGAAGGAGAAGGAAGGAAACATATTCAATTCAGTGCTTTAGAGTAACTGGTAATTGGTATTTTCCTTTTAAACTTAGATTGTAGGCTTGTAATGACACTATACTTTCTTTGTTGTCTTTACTTATAATTGTTTTTGGGCTGTTGAAAATTTAAAACATAGTGGTGGTGTAATTCTGTGCTGTCTTTAATTGCTGCAGATTTTATCTTGGCTTGTCTGACTGTCCTGTAGCTGGGTGAAGGGTGTTAATTGTCTGGCCTCTGACCTCAGCTACGTGATAACTTTAGGTGGGGCTTAGTCAGAGATAAAGTAGCAAGCAGAGGTTGATTTTCTTAGAAGAAGCCAGAAGGAGAAGGAAGGAAACATATTCAATTCAGTGCTTTAGAGTAACTGGTAATTGGTATTTTCCTTTTAAACTTAGATTGTAGGCTTGTAGTGACACTATACTTTCTTTGTTGTCTTTACTTATAATTGTTTTGGGCTGTTGAAAATTTAAAACATAGTGGTGGTGTAATTCTGTGCTGTCTTTAATTGCTGCAAATTTTATCTTGGCTTGTCTGACTGTCCTGTAGCTGGGTGAAGGGTGTTAATTGTCTGGCCTCTGACCTCAGCTACGTGATAACTGGAGGTGGGGCTTAGTCAGAGATAAAGTAGCAAGCAGAGGTTGATTTTCTTAGAAGAAGCCAGAAGGAGAAGGAAGGAAACATATTCAATTCAGTGCTTTAGAGTAACTGGTAATTGGTATTTTTCTTTTAAACTTAGATTGTAGGCTTGTAGTGACACTATACTTTCTTTGTTGTCTTTACTTATAATTGTTTTTGGGCTGTTGAAAATTTAAAACATAGTGGTGGTGTAATTCTGTGCTGTCTTTAATTGCTGCAAATTTTATCTTGGCTTGTCTGACTGTCCTGTAGCTGGGTGAAGGGTGTTAATTGTCTGGCCTCTGACCTCAGCTACGTGATAACTGGAGGTGGGGCTTAGTCAGAGATAAAGTAGCAAGCAGAGGTTGATTTTCTTAGAAGAAGCCAGAAGGAGAAGGAAGGAAACATATTCAATTCAGTGCTTTAGAGTAACTGGTAATTGGTATTTTTCTTTTAAACTTAGATTGTAGGCTTGTAGTGACACTATACTTTCTTTGTTGTCTTTACTTATAATTGTTTTTGGGCTGTTGAAAATTTAAAACATAGTGGTGGTGTAATTCTGTGCTGTCTTTAATTGCTGCAAATTTTATCTTGGCTTGTCTGACTGTCCTGTAGCTGGGTGAAGGGTGTTAATTGTCTGGCCTCTGACCTCAGCTACGTGATAACTGTAGGTGGGGCTTAGTCAGAGATAAAGTAGCAAGCAGAGGTTGATTTTCTTAGAAGAAGCCAGAAGGAGAAGGAAGGAAACATATTCAATTCAGTGCTTTAGAGTAACTGGTAATTGGTATTTTTCTTTTAAACTTAGATTGTAGGCTTGTAGTGACACTATACTTTCTTTGTTGTCTTTACTTATAATTGTTTTTGGGCTGTTGAAAATTTAAAACATAGTGGTGGTGTAATTCTGTGCTGTCTTTAATTGCTGCAAATTTTATCTTGGCTTGTCTGACTGTCCTGTAGCTGGGTGAAGGGTGTTAATTGTCTGGCCTCTGACCTCAGCTACTTGATAACTGGAGGTGGGGCTTAGTCAGAGATAAAGTAGCAAGCAGAGGTTGATTTTCTTAGAAGAAGCCAGAAGGAGAAGGAAGGAAACATATTCAATTCAATGCTTTAGAGTAACTGGTAATTGGTATTTTTCTTTTAAACTTAGATTGTAGGCTTGTAGTGACACTATACTTTCTTTGTTGTCTTTACTTATAATTGTTTTTGGGCTGTTGAAAATTTAAAACATAGTGGTGGTGTAATTCTGTGCTGTCTTTAATTGCTGCAAATTTTATCTTGGCTTGTCTGACTGTCCTGTAGCTGGGTGAAGGGTGTTAATTGTCTGGCCTCTGACCTCAGCTACGTGATAACTGGAGGTGGGGCTTAGTCAGAGATAAAGTAGCAAGCAGAGGTTGATTTTCTTAGAAGAAGCCAGAAGGAGAAGGAAGGAAACATATTCAATTCAGTGCTTTAGAGTAACTGGTAATTGGTATTTTCCTTTTAAACTTAGATTGTAGGCTTGTAGTGACACTATACTTTCTTTGTTGTCTTTACTTATAATTGTTTTTGGGCTGTTGAAAATTTAAAACATAGTGGTGGTGTAATTCTGCGCTGTCTTTAATTGCTGCAGATTTTATCTTGGCTTGTCTGACTGTCCTGTAGCTGGGTGAAGGGTGTTAATTGTCTGGCCTCTGACCTCAGCTACGTGATAACTTTAGGTGGGGCTTAGTCAGAGATAAAGTAGCAAGCAGAGGTTGATTTTCTTAGAAGAAGCCAGAAGGAGAAGGAAGGAAACATATTCAATTCAGTGCTTTAGAGTAACTGGTAATTGGTATTTTTCTTTTAAACTTAGATTGTAGGCTTGTAGTGACACTATACTTTCTTTGTTGTCTTTACTTATAATTGTTTTTGGGCTGTTGAAAATTTAAAACATAGTGGTGGTGTAATTCTGTGCTGTCTTTAATTGCTGCAAATTTTCGCCCCCTCCCTCCCCTTCCCCCAACTCTTAATTATATGCCCTGATAAATCTGATTGACAGGAGCTAAACACAGGGTATAGTAAGAGGTGTGAAGTAGGAGGGCATAAGGGAAGAAGCCCACCCTCACACCGACAAGTGTTTGACTCATTTATTTATTTATTGGTTTCTTTTTCTTAAAAAAAAAAAAAATCTGAGGATCAGTTACAGGATTTTAGTACTGTAAATTAATAAATGAGAACTAAAGAGTTTCAGTAGCAGACAAGTAGTGGAATTGCAGTATAATGTGGGGAGGGTGCAATGCAGTGGCTGTGGCAGCCATATTCAGGCAGACCTTCTGGACACTGAGGTGCTACCCTATCTGCATGCATCTCTCTGGACTACGGGATGAGGTAACCAGACTCAGAGCGGAAGTAAACTGGATCAGGAGTACCATCACCCCTATCCAGGGACCACCCGGTCCAATGCAGCTGCCTCAAAGGATGCCGAGAACGAGGAGCACTTGGATGACAGTGGGCTCAGGGAGGGTTAGAGCAGTCAGGCAGAGGCACATCCCAGATCCTATTCCTCTCAAGAACTCATATGCCACACTGGCAAAAGAGGGCAACCAAATAGAGGTACCCAGAGAAGTGGAAGGAAAGGATGTGGAGGTTAGCCAAGGAGGTGACCTCAGTGGGGAAAGCAGTGGACCCCAGAGGAGGAGGAAGAATCCTGGTGGGGACTCCATCAAGAGGGATCCAGCTAGGAACACAGGAGGGGAGGACAGGAGGAGGTGCCTACCAGGTGCCATGGCATGGAGGATGGAAGGAAGATACTGGGGATCACTGGGAAGGCAAGACGGAGGGTGAGCTGGATGTCATTATCCACCTAGGTACTAATGACTTGGAAAATGGGAGCCAAGGAAGTTCAGGAAGAGTTTAGAAAACTGGGGAGGGTCTCAAGCAATTAGCTACTTCTGTCACTTTCTCAAGTACTACCTGTGAGAGGCAAGGGAGAGCATAGGAGTGCATGCATTAGGAACTTTAACTCATGGTTGAAGAACTGGTGCTGTGAGGAAGGGTTTGGATTCATTGGTGACTGGGGACCCACCTGGAGGGATGGAGGTTTGTTCAAGCCTGGCGCCTGCATCCATCCTGGAGGAATCAAGCACTCAATGATAAGTTTAAATGCTACATTGACAAGCATTTAAACTAGCAAAGGGGTGGCAGGCCAGCAAGGAGGGTACCTACTTGCTCACCCCACAGCTAGCAGTGGAACCAGTGAACCAGAGGATGGCCATCTCTGCAAAGCAGTGTGCAAAAGATGAAGATTAGTGTCCAAAAGGTGGATAAGCAGAAAGGGCAAAATTCAGCAGAAGGGCAGACAGCAAGGAGAACCAGGGATAAATGACAACCAAGGAAGGGGCTGGAGAGAACAGTGAAGCAGTCTAGGAGGTCAAATCATGGAAAGCCATGTGTGCAAATGCCAGGAGCCTTAGCAACAAGATGGAAGATCTGGAGGCTGTCATGGGACAGTCAGACCTGGACATTGTGGCCATCACTGAAACCTGGTGTAATGATAACCATGACTGGGAGATGGCCATACCTGGCTACAACATATTCAGAAGAGACAGATCAGGCAGGAAGGGAGGAGGAGTGGCACTGTATGCGAAAAATGACATAAGGGCCACAGAGATCCAGGAGGAACAAAATGGGGGAGAAATACTGTGGGTAAAGCTGGAAAGGAAAATGGGGCCAGCCATGACCACCAGCCCAGGAGGAAGAAACAGATAGGGAGCTGATGCTAGCCATCCAAAGGATGGCAGACAAGGGTGAGGTAGTACTGGTTGGAGACTTCAATATTCCAGACGTGGACTGGAGCATCCCAGCAGCAGCATCAACTAGGAGCAGATTTATCCTGGACTCCCTTCAGGGTGCCTTCCTCAAGCAACTGGTCATGGAACCAACTCGGCAGAAGGCAATACTGGACCTTCTGCTCACAAACAGGGACAGTGTGATGGGGGTAACAGTGGGGGGAGCACCTGGGTAACAGTGACCACCAGTCATTGTGGTTTGAAATCACAGAAAGAGCAGAACCAAACCACACAAAAACACGTATCCTGGATTTTAGGGGGGCAGACTTTGGGAAAATGGGGAGATACTTAAAAGAGGCATTAAGGGGAATGGGACAGGAATCAGGGGTTGAGGAACAGTGGCAGTATTTAAAATGGGGATTATAAGAACAACAGAATTATGCATTAAGCAGGTTAGCAAGAGGAAAAGGAAGAGGAGACCATTATGGTTTTCCAAAGAGGTAGCAAAGAAAGTGAAAGCCAAAAAGATTGCATTCAGGCAATACAAAAAGACACAGGCAGAAGGGGATAGGGAGAAGTACCAGGAGAAACAAAGGGAGGCAGGGAAGTCAGTAAGGGAAGCCAAAGCTCAGACAGAAGAACACATTGCAAAATCAGTGGTTAAAGGGACAAAACCTTTACAGGTACATAAGGAAAAAGAAAGACAAAGGGAGGGATAGTGAGACTGAAGGGGAGGATGGGAGTCGATGGAGGATGACAACAGTAAAGCTGACATATTGAACAGGTATTTCTGCTCAGTCTTTACTGAGGAAAGAGGAGGGTAATGGGTCTGAAGGGAGTACAAAGGGGTGAGAATGGTGCAGAAATGGACACAAGTCCCTTTACGAGAAAAGGTCCTGAAGGAACTGGAAGTAATAAGAGTTGACAAAGCAATGGGGCCAGATGGGGTGCACCCAGGGTCCTTAAAGAAACAAGAGGTGGTGGCTGAACCTCTGCTATCCTGTTTAGCCAATCACTGGAAACAGGGAGGTACCCAAAGACTGGAGGACAGCAGATGTAGTCCCCTTATACAAAAGTGGGAACAAAGAGGAAGCAGGGAACTACAGACCAGTCAGCCTCACCTCGGTAGTGGGAAAGATCATGGAAGCACTACTGAAGGTGAGATTGGTGGAACATCTGGTTGTCAATGGACTACAGGACCCAAGGCAGCATGGTTTCACCAGGGGGAGGTCATGTCAGACCAACCTCATTGAATTTTTTGACTGGGTGACTAGGGAGGTGGATCAGGGGAGGGCAGTGGACATGGCCTATCTTGACTTCAGCAAGGCCTTTGACACTGTGCCACATAGAAGACTATTACATAAACTGGGGAATATGGGTGTGGGCAGGACAGTAGTGTGGTGGGTAGGTAACTGGCTGGGTGGCAGGACACAGAGGGTGGTGGTAAATGGCTGTCACTCCACAGAGGGAAGAGTGACCAGTGGGGTACCACAGGGATCAGTGCTGGGACCGGTCCTATTCAACATCTTTATCAATGACATTGCACAGGATCTAGAAGGCAGAATTTCACTGTTCGCTGATGACACAAAAGCTCTGTAACAGAGTAGACACACCAGAGGGTGTAGACAGAATGAGAAGGACCTGCAGAAACTTGAAGAATGGTCAAGGGTTTGGCAGTTGAAATTCAATGCAAAGAAGTGCAAGATAATGCATATGGGGCACAAAAACCCTGGCACAATATATCAGTTGGGGGTGAGGATATAGCATGCACCAAGCAGGAAAGAGATCTTGGGGTTGTCATCTCTGATGACCTCAAGGTAGGAAACAGTGTGACAAGGCATCAGGTAAAGCAAATAGGATGCTGGGATGTATAGGCAGGGCATCACCAGCAGGAAAAGGGAGGTCATAATTCCGCTATACAAGACACTAGTGAGGCCCCACCTGGAGTACAGTGTACAGTTCTGAGACCATACCTCACGTAAGGACATAGACAGGGTAGAGAAGGTTCAGAGGAGGGCAACAAAGATGGTGCATGGATTGCATCACAAGTCCTATGAAGACAGGTTGAAGGAACTGAACATGTACTCCCTGGAGGAGAGGAGGAGAGGGGATATGATAGAGACATACAAGTATCTTACAGGGAGAAACAGGGTGCAGGAAAACACTATTTTTAGCGAAAAGGTGTTCCAGGACTAGAGGGCATGGGATGAAGTTGGAGGGAGGACGATTCAGAGGAAACATGAGAAAGAATTTTTCACAGAACGGGTGGTGGACAAGTGGAACACCCTGCCAGAGGAAGTGGTGGGGCTGAAACAATCACAGGATTTAAGAATGCATGGGATAGACATAAAGGAATTCTAGAGGTCAGGGGTAGGGAAGCGGACTTCTGGAAAACAAACTGAACTTACAAGCTCAAATGGGCAGACTGGGTGGGCCATAGGCCCTTATCTGCCGACACTGTCTATGTATCTATGTAAAGGAAAGGGAGAGAAGTCATACACAAGGCCCGGGGTCCAGAGCCTCCTGAAGGCACCCCCAGCAGTGTTCCATACTGGGGGGGGGGCCAAAACAGGTTCAGTGTCATGTTCCCCTGAGAAGCGAAGAGATCAACCTGCGGAGTGCCCCACAAGGAGAACAGGCGATCGACTACCTCCTGGTGAAGGGACCACTCGTGGGACACTTCACCCACCCGGCTGAGGGCTTCCACCAGTTGGCTAGACACACCGGCCACATGACTTGCAGAAGGTCAGTGTCCAGATGTGGAGAGCTTCCCGGCACAATGGGAGGGAATGCATCCCACCCTGCTTGTTGAAGTAGTACATGGTCGTCATGTTGCCCGTCTGAACTAGGACGACCTGACCTTGAACATGCTGAGCAAATGCCATCAGCACATGGTGCACTGCACAGAGCTTCAGCAGGTTGATGTGGCATCAGGACTTCATGGGAGTCCAGAGTCTGTAGACTTTGTGGTCCCCCAGGTGGGTACCCCAGTCCAGCAGAGAGGCGTAGGTCATCAGAGTGACTGTCTGCTCCAGGCGGACAAACAGGACTCCTTCCTGGAGATGAACCGGGACTAGCCATCACTGAATGGTGTCCCACATCTGCTAGGTCACTGTGACCAGCTGGTTGAGGGGACCACGGGACTGTGATCACTGCCTGGCCAGCTCCCATTGTAAGCACATCCTCCAGGAGGCCCACCAGACCACACTGGTGCAAGCTGCCATGAACCCCAGCAGGCAAAGTAAGGGTCGGGCAGGGTGCAATTGCCCAACCTGAAATGGCTGGGCAAAAGAGGAAAGATCCTCTGCCCTGTCCATCAGGAGTTGGGTTGTGGCCCAAAGGGAGTAGTGTTCCACCTGGACGAACTGGATCACCTGCGAAGGAATGAGTTCCAACTTGGCCTCACTGACTAGGAGTCCCCGGTCCCTGGACTGCTCCACCTTCACTCTGGAGGAACTGGCAATTAACCAGTCATCCAGATATGGATACAGCCTGACTCCTCAGCACTGCAGGAATGTTTTCACTACTGCAATGCATTTGGTGAAGGCCCTGGGGGCCGAGGAGAGGTAGAAAGGCATGACCAGGAACTCATACAGAATCCCTCCTGAGCAGAACCACAAGTGAGAGGGACGGATGGGGACATGAAAGAAGGTGTCCTGGAGGTCTGGGGAGCAGAACCACATGTCCTGCACCAGGGATGGCATGATCTGATTCAGACTGCACATCTAGAATTTGAGTAGCAGAAGGAATTTGTTAAGATTGTGCAGATCCAGTATGGGGCACCAGCCCCACCATCCATTTCAAAAACCAGAAAGTATCCAGAGACAAACCTTAGACCGGCCACAGCATTTGAGACATGAAACACTACCTCCTTCTGGAGGAGCTGGGCGATGTCCTCCCAAAGGGTAGACAATACACCCACAGACACCACCTTCTCCCATAGAGCAGGGGCTCGGCTTGGCAGGAGAGCCTCAAACTCCATAGGCAGACCCCGGCTGACCACCTCAAGCACCCACCTGTCCAAGGTGATAATGGACCAAGTCAAAAGGAAGTGGTGGAGCCGGTCCCTCACGGGAGGTACCAGGATGTACAGGACAGGCGGGAGGAAAGTACCCCACAACCCATCACTGTGCAGGCTTGGAAGCATCGGCGGGGCTAGCTGAGGAAGCAGCTGGCCCTCATCCACTGGACTTCTTGGCGGTGGAAAGGGTTTGTTTCAGCCGAGGCTGCCAGGCCTGTTGTTGCCCCGCTGGTGGCTGAGGTGGTCTGGTCACAGAAGCAGAGTAGGGGCAAAACTGAAAGGGCTTCTTTCTCAGTTTCTGTCCCTTGGCATCCTTCTGGGGGGATGTGACGGAGTTCAGGGAGGTGCTGGGCTTCTCAGTACAGGTGAGATGGCCATCCACACTGGGCCCAAACAAGTCAATGCCCAAAAAAGGGACGTCTGATAGTTTGTGCTGGGTATCGGCTGTAAAAGTTGAAATCTGCAGCCATGTCCTGTGAGTTGCCAATGACTAGGGCCATTTGGAGCTGCTGTTTAGCAACAGCGCAGTCTTGGTCATGGACTACTTTTGACTGACAGCTTCAGGTCAGCCGGAAGCCGGGGTTCACCTGGTCCAGGGTGCCCGGGAAAGCATGGACAAAGTTGGCCATCATGACAGCTGAAATAGCCTGCTGAAGGCCAAGGGACAAGGCTGCATAGACCTTTCTGGCAGCATGGTCCAATTTCTAAACTCCTTGCCAGGAGGTTTGTCAACATCCCCGACATTACCTGTGCACCTAAACACTGAGTAGACGACCAGCCCTTCGTCCAAAGGGTGGTCGATGAAGCCTGACAGGGACCGAGTGGGCACAGCATACTTGCAGACCACACAGGCTGAAGGCACAAAGCAGGAGGCAAGATGATGCCACAGCTCCAGATCAGGACCAAGGATGGCCTCCACCACAGGGAAGGCGACCCCAGATGAGTCATCCCACTCAAGGATTTCTGTCAAGGGGTACTTAGCCCGATTCTGGACAGGCTCCAGCAGGATCCCCATGGATTCAGAAATCAAGTCAAGCAGGGTCCCAAAGGAGGTAGGCCCCTGCTCAGTTGAGATATCCTCATTGAACTCATGGTCGAAGCCCAGGGTCTGAAGAGAATGCATGAAGGAGTCCTCAGAGTCAGAGGACTCCTCAAACACTGGCTGAGCACCCATATCTCCACTGACAATGCAAGGTTCGTGCAGCCTGGGTGAACCTGACCAAAAGCCGATTGGGAAGCCCGGAAGCCAAACTCATAGACTTTGGAGGAGGAGCCTCCTTAGGCTGCGGTGGCAGGGGTTCCACCCTGAATGGGTGGAGAGGCTGGTATCAACCTGACCAGTGGAACTGGCTTGGGCCAAGGGCATATTGGGCAAGGTAGCACCAGAGTTGGCTGAGGCATGGGCAGGGCATGCGGCTGGTGCCGATACGTCACTCTTGCCACATGAACTCCTCATAGCGATGTTGCATTTTACGGTGGAGCCAGTCCTCCCCTGGGAAGGAAGAAGATGAGGAGTAACGGCAGCATCTTTTCATCGACTGTTGAGAGCAGGACCGCCAGCCATGCCAGCAGTTGCGAGACCTCGAGCTAGACCTTGACCACCGGTGGACTAGTTGACGAGGGGGGACAGGGAAAAGGTGAAGGATGCCTGGGACCCCCCCGAGAAGTCAGACTCCTGATAGAAGACAACCGGCTCAGCAGACTGATCTAACCCTCCTTGGGAGAGAAAGCAGGCAGGAACGGGGTTCTGGAGAGAGAGAGAGAGGGTCCTCACCCTCTTCCAGCGACAACGGGTCGACCAGGTCAACAAAGATCTTGACCAGTTGGTAGACCCACGTCTCAGCCGACAAGCCTGATGAGGGTTTCATGGGGCCAGCAGCCTGGACAGAAATGTCAGCCAAAGCCAATGGCTCAATGGCCATCAAGCCCACAGAAGCACTGGAATGGGAGAAATGATGCTGTTGCTGGTACCATGACCTGCAACAGGACTTCTAGTCTTTTGCAGTCCTGTTTAGAGGACTTAGATCCCCGGGAAGGGCCCTCCCCAAGGGTAGGTGGGGACTTGCCCAAGTCCTGAAATGCCCCAATAAACAAGGTGCCCATGCCCACTGAACCAAGGCAGATGGGGATGAAGCGCCCACTGCAGCCTGGGCTGTGGACTCCTCAAAGGCAGCCAGTTGCTCAGCCAAGCCCGCTGCTGTGGAATCCACCTTTCGGACATCTTTGGATTTAATCGGGGCGGGCAATCCCATTGATCCGGATGGACCCAGAAGAGGCAGGCGTAGCAGTCCTCCAAAGTGGAGGGCTGGAGGGAACAGCACAGGCTGCAAGCCTGTGGGTCGTGCTGCATAAGGTCATACCAAAGCAGTAGACACACGTAGTGTGTCGGTTGGTGCACAACATCTTCTGGTGCACATCGTGCACCATTTGAAACTGGGACCAGTTTGTTGGTCTCCCAAGACCATTACAGAAAAGTACTCACAGTTGCTCTTCCTTTGTAGTCAATTTAATTTATTCAGGACTCATGTTGCAGCAAACAAACGGTGTGAGTAGCTAAGTGCAATACAAGGTGTTCGAGCTGAGCCACACTCTGTTTCGCCTGTACTGAAGATGGGCTTTATCAGACATCTGTGTTCTAGTACAAACTTTCTTATATAGTGCATTTAAAATCAGTCATGTGACTAATTATCACACATGCTTCCCAATAACCCTATATGTGGGTATTGGGTTTCCAAATGCTACAGAGCGCACACCATCTGCATATGTGACGTAATCTATGGAATCAAGAACAACACACATGCACGTGTGCCTGCAAGCATACACTCGCGTGCACGCGTGCACACACACACACACACACACACACACACACACACAAGACCCCAAACTTAATTCTGCTCTACCACCTGAGCCATGCAATGGTCAAACTGACAAGCAAGCAGGGGTTGTGGCCATGCTCCGCAGCACTCCCGAAGTCAGCTACACCTGACTTCAAGTATAATAACTTCTCTGTGCCCCACGTCACAACATCCCACAGTATTTAAGGCCCGATCACCTCCTGCCCACCCCTCCAGCTCATGTCCCCAGCCCTTCTACTATGTCATGCAGGGCTGGGATGACCCCCCAATCCCTTGCCTTTTTTGTTTTTTAAAAATGTTTTGTCTGAAAAAGGGATCCAGCAATCCTAGCTGGACTGTTGTCCTGCAATAACCTGCTTGCATGGAGCAGGGGATGCACTTGTCCATGAACCCAGGCATCCAATTAGAAACCTGGCGTGTGGGTACTAGAATACAGAAGATGACACACTTCACATTCATATACTGTACAAGTAATCAAAAGCTTCTTACCATCCACTTCCTGAACCATGTAGCTTTAATATCAAGCATTGCCAGGAAATAGACTGGCTCTAGGACTTTCTGTGAGGTCTCTGTTCGCTGCATCTGTTCATGTGTTACTGACAGCAATGACAACGTGCTCTCTACTATCTCCTCCATGTACCTTTGGAGAGTAAATAACCAAATTATTCATAAAATCTGCCATTTCAACCAAGAATGGTGACAACATACATACAGCCCAGTGACAAATATACAACTTTTATAAAACTTACAAAAACGTTTCTTGTGTGGACAGGGTTCAAATTCTAGAATAAGGCATGATATCTAAAATATGATTTGTCCTTTATGACATTTTGGACTCAGGGAAGGTTACTTGTTTCACTGTGTCTTCTAATAGGATGCATCCAACAGTCAAGTGTAGTAGCAGGATCCAAACTCAAGTAGGAGGTAGCAGGGACAATTTAACAGATCTGAACTGTGTCACATGTATGAATGAGGGTGGTGCACACTTTTTGGTTCAAATGTTACTGAACAGTTCTGGACTCTGCCTACTCAAACTAGAATTCTGCTAATGGATGGCCATGGATGAATCCATGTTATTAAAAACACAGGTGATGAAATGCAGGACTGTTACAGAATTTGCTTCTCATCTTGACCAACAAACAAAAAAAAATAGATAACAAAATGCTCAAGTGTCAAAGGATTTTATGATAGTACTGTTAGTAAAAGTATTTAAATGTAAACCCAGTAGCACTATGACCTATGGGTCCAATGCAAAGACAGTAACAATGGCATTAATGAGGGAGCTAACTGGTGCAGCAGTAGTGCTACCATTTGAGACACAGGTGAGCAGAGTTTGGGAGGGGACTCAGATCGTCGAAGATTGGCCAGGAAAAAGAGGCCTGAGTGTCGCAAGGACAGCTCTCCTCCTTCGGGGTCAGGAGGATGTATGCCCCGCAGCATGATAACTACCTAGTGCATGCTGGGGGGATTGCAATTGAAGAGACTAGAGGAAGGGAGGGAAACACCTGGACATCGACAATGCTGCATGTTGGTGTGTGTGCATAATTACAACACTGGTGTCTCTGAGGGGGAAAAGCTCGGAAGAGAAGAAAAAAATGACTCACCGTAATAATATCGTTTCTTCCAAGGTATTCTTCAGTATGCTTGTACATATGCAGTATGCCAGCTGAGTTCATCTGCCCCGGACGTGGAATCAATGCTAATGATTTTTGGCATCAGTTAGTTAGAAAGCAGGAGAGAAAATGCTGCCTGTAGCTACAGTGGAAGGTCAGTCAGACTCATTTCGAAGCTAAAGGGCAAAAGGCCCCAACAGTACTTATGAAAAAACTATTAAACTATAAGAAGAACAACAATACATAAAAACTATAAAACATCCATAACTATAAAGCTCTACGGTATAAAGTCCAAACAGTTAAAAATGTGGCTAAAGTATGGACTGCAGAACTACTCAGTCAGGTTATATACGGGGAGGATGGGTGGGAAGTCAAGTATACTGAAGAATACCTTGGAAGAAATAATATTACTACGGCGAGTAATTTTTTCTTCTCACCCCAGGAATTCTTCAGTACGCGTTTACATACAGTATGCAGACTACAAAGTAGTGCAGATGGGAGGCGGGTACAGAACCTACTTTGCAAACATGTTCTGCAGGACTGCTGTGCCAAATCTGGCATCTGACCTGGACTGTACATCAATACAGTAGTGTTTTGTGAAAGTGTGTACAGTCTTCCAGGTAGCTGCTTTGCAGATATCCGGCAAGGGTATATCCCCTTGCAGCTGCCACCAAGGCTGCAGTGCCCCTAGTGGAATGGGCCCTGAGGCCTTGAGGCGGTTGCTTGTCAGCCTTATTTTAGTAGAAATGAATGCAAGAGACTATCCAGCTAGAGATAGTCCTCTTAGAGGCTGACCTGCCATTACCTACAAGAGCTAGGTATGGGAAGTTCTGAACTGCTCGGTGTGCCCTAGGTAGTAGGTCAGTGCCCTCTTGACGTCCAAACTGTGTAGCTTCCGCTAACCAGGAGTAGATTTGTCTGTGAAGAAGACAGGGAGTGTTATGGAATGGTTCAAGTGGAATTCAGACACTACCTCAGGCAGGAATTTCCTATTCGTTCTGAGAACTACTTTATCTTTGTGGGAGATAATATAGCTGGGTTCAGAGCAGAGTGCCTGCAGCTCTGAAATCCTTCTGACTGAGGTAATTGCAACTGTCATCAAGGCACAGGTCAGGAAGCATAGGAAAACCAGAAGCAGTTGTAAAATTTGCAACAAGAGTTTTAGTATTAATAACAGTAAAATAAAAATAAAAAAATTGTTCAGAATAACTATTTATAATGGCAGTACAAACATAGAAAACAGAGTCCTGAGTTTTTCTTCTCAATTTCCAATCTCAGTCTCTCAGTCCATCTCTCTCTTCTGCAAAACATAACGCTCTTTTGAATCATTTCAACAGTATAACTTTATGCAGTTTTAGCTTTGCACTCATTTCAACAGTATAGCTATATACAGTTTTAAACAAAGGGATCCCAATATCAATTACGTTTCCACAAAAAGATTCACAAATATTTTTATGCCTGCAGATATGCAAGGGGGGGTGACAGATCAGCAAGTGAGGGTAGAGAGACAGCGAGAGGCAGAGAATTGCAAGACCATCAGGGTGATCAAGTCCTAGGTCTCACGAGAAAATTTGGTTGCACAATCAGACAGAGAAGAGACAGAAAAGGAGAGGACAGAAATGAAAATTACAACCTACCGTAATTCCTGATCTTTCTGTGTATCTTCACCATTCATCACCATTTGGGTACCTGCTGGAAGTCAGGACCCCGTGGGAGCTTTTTTTTTTTTTGCATGGGTGGAGCCGATGCAGCGACAGCACAGCCCTCAAGGCTGATGTACGACATGGCTCTCACAGGTTGGCCATTAGCTGTCGTCGGCGCCGGGAAACTGGGAAAGATGAAGCCACGCCATCAGCCTAATGCAGATCGCTGTCCCTGCGACTCTGGAAGCTACCTCACTGGCATCATAGGATGCCCTTGCTTGGTGCCTTGCTAGCTCCAGGCCCTGAGCAGAGTGTGTGATGTCCTGTCTGATTACTTCCGTATCATGCAACGAGGCTAGGAGCTGACCTAGCCTGGACCACAAGAACCTGTCGTAGGATGCATAGTAGGCCTGATGAGCTGTGATGGATAACAGAATCCGTGCTGAATAGAAGACCCTCCTACCCCAGAAATCAAAATCTGAAGAGTCTGAATCTCGGGCGGGGGAGCACAATGCCTCTGGCAGAATTCCCTTAGGGCTGGAACAGAGGAGAAGGGACATCGCCAGAGCTGCAATGACACTTCCGGAAAGGGGACAGGCCAGGTGGGAAACACCAGGTTGGCCACACTGAAGTCACCTAGGAAGGCACGTGCCACATGCTCAGTATTGCTTTCCAAGTGGGGGCTGATCCAGAGATTGTCCATCATCCTCACAAGGAAGCCAGATCAGCCACAGGGAAGATGTGGATGAAAGATTCCTCCCCCTCAGAAGAGGGGGAAGAGGAAGCGGCCGAGCCTGGAGATTCAGGGGCTGGCTGCTCAGAGGGAGGGTGGAACACCCTCTTGTCCATAGCCCTAATGTAACTGGGACAGAAAGTTGCCGATCCCCTTTAACTACTCCCAGGTCAAAGGTCTGCTAGGACCGGCAATACCGGGGGGTGGAGACAGAGGAATAGGGGCCAGATCCTGCAATGAAGAGGAACATCCTCTGCCCAGGCAAGAGGGCCTAGCAGATGCTCCCAGCAGGGAAGGAGACCCAGAAAGCCCAGCAGCCAACAGTTGGTCAACCTTTCTGGAACTGCTTAGACCATGCCCTGAGGAAGAATCTCCCTTGTGAGGTGACCAGGACCGTGAGTGTCCAGAAGGACGGTCCCTGCCCTCCAGAGAAGAGGTCCCTCTCGAGGAGAGTGAAGCGGAAGGATGAGGATCCGCACTATGGCTTCTTCCTGAACCTGGGCGGATCCCAGGGAGAGACCACCGCACAGAACCCAGGCCCCTCGACCCCTCAGACTCTGAAAGAGTCCTCTGCCTCGAAACCACCAACCTAGACGGCTGGCAACTCCAAGTAGTCTCTGAGGAGACCACCCAGGGCGCAGCACCCTCCCCTTCCAAGGGTTTTCTGGGCTGTCCCAAAGTTGGACTGTCCACACACACCACAGAAGGGGGTACCCCAGCTGAGGGAGCAGACAACTCCCAAACTCCAGGCTGCACAGCATTAGTCACCTGGACCACTGCCGGCAGGTCAGTGCCACTGACCCCAGAATCAGGGAGAGTCGCCCGCTCCTCAGAGAGAGGCTGAGTGGGGGCCATAGAGGTGACCACTGAGGGGTCAGGGTCTGGAAGCCAGTCCGGATTGGACCCCGAATCCTCCAAGAAGGAGGTGGAAACTGAGGTCCGATGCCAGACCACCCTCTGACTCCTGCCCATTCCTAGGTCGCAAGAGGTGCCAATCTCAGCCTCGGCACCATGGTCGGCGCTGCACCCCCCCTCTCGGTGCCGTGAACATCACCCAAGCTGGAGGCGGTACTAACTATAGCACTGAAATCAGAGTCGGCGCCAGCCACTATGCCGCCTTCCCTCCTGGTGCTGCAAATGGTGCCGGAGCCAGAGATGGCACCAATGGCAGCGCCCAACTCCTCCCCGGCACTGCGAATGGTGCCGGGGTAGAGATTGTGCCAACCATGGCACCATTCCCCTCCCCGGCACCGCGAACAGTGCCAAAGCTAGAAACGGCGCTGTCCCCCGCCCTGGCGCCGAGACCAGAAACACCCTCAGAAACAGAAGATACACCTCCCATGGCACCGCTCCCATCATCAGCACTTCGAATGGTGTCGGCAGCAGAAACGGTGCAGAGAGACGGCCTGGCATTGACCACAGTGCCACAAACAGCACCTAGGCCCGGAACGGCACCGGCAGACGGCATCGAAGCTGGTTCTAGCCTGGGCCCCAGGACGCGACACCAGGGGAACCCACGCCTCCGAGGAGGCGACTGCCTGGGTGGTGCCTCCTGCCCACCCCCCAAAAGGGGTGGACTGGGCCCCCTGTACTGCAGAAGAAGCCCCCGCTGTGGCAAGGCTAGAAGAGGTGGAGGCCTCCTCCTCCGCGGTCCGTGTAGAACCAGGAGGGGACCCAGAGGAAGAGTCAAGTGTTCATGCCTTGGCCCTAAGACTACGCACCCATCCCCTGAAAGTCAGTGGCATGTACCCTACTTTCAACGTGCGCAACTCAAGGACCCAGCGGTCCACGAAGAAGCAGGCATCACAGTTGTCCACATCATAGGAAGAGCCAAGGCAAGAGAGACACCGATCATGCTGGTCCATGATGGAGTACTGGTGGCCGCAGGGGGACTGATGCATAGGAGGCCGCCCTGCCCTAGACGACTTCTTGCCCCCTGAACCTGACATGATCTACTGGCTAAAACAACGAAAAAAACAGTACCTGACATCGCTGAATAAAATAATAAAAGGAACAACCTTACCGGCAATCAGCGGCATCGAGCAGAGACGAATAGAACTGACGAGAATTTTTTTCCGACGTGCAAGGGGGGAACAAAACTAGGCTGCAGGCGTATGTCGCAGAAGGAATTCTGAAGCTCCACACGAGGTCCAACCTCTACAGCGGGAGACGAAGAACTGTCAAGGAGGTGGCACCGACGACAGCAAACAGCCAACCCGCGAGCGCCATGTCGTATGTTGGCCTCGAGGGTGGCACCATCATTGCATCGGCTCCGCCCATTCAAAAAAAAAAAGCTCCCGCGGGGTCCTGACGTCCGGCAGGTAACCAAATTCCGATGAATCGTGAAGATTGACACAGATAAGTTCAGATCCTTGCATTTAATTCTGTCTGCTTAACAAATGGGGTAGGGCCTTGTTCAACCCTGTCACAGCCACCAAAAGAAAAAATGACTCACCATAGTAATCTTCTTTCTTCCAAGGTGTCTTTTAGCATCAGTATCAATATGCAGTAAACGGACTAGGTTGAACTGCCTCAGAGGTGGAGATTATGATAATGAATCTAATGAATTAGCCAATCAAGAGACAGCTTGAGGGTGTGCTGAGAAGAGCCAGCCTAGAAGGCACCAGAATTTTTGTTGAAGCTAGATTGGGAACATGCCCATTTCAGGAGTGAACCAACAGGATTTAAAGAGATTCACCAACATTTCTTGCAGTGCCCTTGCCACTGCGTAAACGGTGACTTACCACCACCGGAGTCTGTGCAGGTAAAGATGCCCCCCAAAAATGCAGCCTTTTAAAAGTTGTGACCTTCATAAAATTGCTTAAACTGGGTCCAACGGATTTCCCGTTTTTTTGTGTGCTGCCAGCTCCACCCCCACGCTCACTGGCGTGATGACGAGATGCCAGTGAGAGCGAGGGAACACGCCCCATTATATTTAATGGGTGGTGTGACGTAGACAGCCAGTTCTGAGTGCTGTATCATTTTTTATTAATATAAAATGTATTACTGAATGTCTCCTGCTGCAAATCAAATGCTCTAGGAGTGACCTCACTCATCCCCTCCCCCAGATTTCAGCTGAGAGATGGAAGCCATGAGGAAAATGCTGACAGCATGAGAGTTCACACACACTCAGTTTTTAGAGACCATGTGTTACATATAAGGCCTTAGTTAAGGATTCTGTTGGTCTGAGTTAATTACAACCGTAGTTGCTATAACATATCCATTTTATGACACTGGAAGGAAAACCCAGGTTATTACATAGAAGTGCGAAATCATAAAGATGCTTTCCTGTCCTGGAAGTGGGAAGCTTATTATGAGATCAAAAGAAGTGTCATTTGCAGGACATGAATTATGCTGAAGTTGCAGAATGTAATACTTTTGTATAAGATATATATTTTCATATATCCTGACAGGGAGGAGCTAGGTGACTTCCTGAAAAGAGGTGGGGTAAAACCAGCTTTTAATTTAGTCTGTTTTACTTCACAGAGACACATGCTTTTTACCTAGACTCTGACCATGAAACATCTTGGAAGCACTTTTAACCAAGTATTTATAGACTAAGTACTGTAATAGGAATTGCACTGTTTAAACCTTGTTTCTTTTAAAAGATTTTTTATGTCTGGTGATGTAAGAGTTCTGTATTTTGCGTTTTACATATTTTTAAATATTTTAGTAAAAATCTTTTTTGTTTTAGAACTTGGTCTGTCTTTGACTTCTTTTTAGTTGTAAGAAAAGTATATGGTTATAGCAGATACTAAACATAAGCTTGAATGGTGATACCAAACTGGAAAGAGAAGTGTTTTAAATCTGAGGTCTTTATTAAAGTTTTAAAGGGATCATCTCTGTATACCTGGTCAGGTGCCTGTAGGCAAAGATATCTGGCCCCCCGAAAACAGATATATCTGAGCCTGTGCATTGGGTATGCTAGCAAGAGGCTAACAGTTTGAATCCCTCCAGAGCTTGAGACCAAAGGTTGATCCGAACTCACAAAAACAGACAAGAGGGTTACTTTGTCGGTTATACTGTTCACAAGACTGCGCTCAGAGGTTGGCACTTTGGGAGTAGAGGGCCTGACCTGCTGAGTGGGTTTGTGACAGACTGGTTGGCAGCGGTGGCATAATTTTGGTATCACAAGCTTTATTGTTCTGTGTCAGCTCAGACCGTAAGCTCCCTTGCAAAGAAAGAAAAAAAAGGCAGAGTTTATTTTAAAAAGGAAACAGAACTATATATCACTTGGCGTACAGTCCAGTTCCTACCCATTTTATTTTTTTTTTCTCTAAAGTGCAAGTCAGAGTAGCCGTAGTCAGGGAAGGAGAAGATGGCTTCCAACTACAGCAGGCACACTGCAGATTACTTGAAGCAGTTGTGTGGGGACAGGGGAGTCCCGTTCGAGGTAACAGCCAAAAAGCAGAACCTCACTGAGGCCCTGATGGTAGCAGATACCCACAGCAGCGAGTCACCAACCTTGACTGAAAAGGACAGCAGGGCCACTGTCAGTGAAGGGCCACAGCAGCAGGGGATGGTCACCAGTATCCTGAATCCAGAGGTACTCAAACTGCAAATTGAGTTGCGCAGGATGGAACTGGGGGCAGAGCGATAACAGAGGGAGGCAGACTGTGAGGAGTGTGAGCGCCAGCGAGCTGCAGAGGAGAAGAGAGGGCGAGAACAGAGGGAGGCGGACCATGAGGCAGAGTGACAACAGAGGGAGGCAGACCATGAGGAGCGTGAGCGCCAGCGAGCTGCAGAGGAGAAGAGAGAGAGCGAGAACGCAGAGAGGCAGAGGACAGGAGAGAGGAGCGCCAGTGGCAACAGGAACTGGAGAAGCTAAGACTCCGATCAGCGGCACCAGAGCAGGTAAGTGGCTTGGGTTTAACTGGGACTGCAGGACTGGGTTACAAACTGAACTCCAAATTAATAGCCGAGTTTAAGGAAGGGGAGGACATGGATGCCTTTTTAAATTCTTTTGAAAAAGTTTGTATTCAGGCTAAAATTCCTAGAGAGTCCGGGAGCTTCCAGCTATCCCCGCTACTTACTGGGAAAGCTCGGGATGCATTGGGTCAAATGAACAATGAAGACAGTGACGATTACAGCAAGTTAAAAGCTGCACTGTTAAAAAAGTTTGAATTAACTGCTGAATCATACAGAGCTAAATTCTGTGAGCTTAGGAGAAGCCCTGATATGAGCTATGGGGAGCTAGCCATGAAAAAAATGTCAGTTTTTAAAACGTTGGTGGGAAGGAATTGAGGCAACCTCTGTTGATAAAATTGAAAATGTGATTTTATTAGAACAGTTTTATTGGGCATGCCCAGCAGAGCTAAAAACCTGGCTAGAGGACTGAGATCCAAAAACAGTGCAAGAGGCTGCTGAACTCTCGGACCGCTATGCCAAGAGCAGACCTACTCTGAGAGTGAATGGGGCGGGCGTGGCAGTGCAGAAAGGGAAAAGCGTGCCTTCAGGGCAGCAAAACCCCTCACTGCCTCCACCAAAACCAGTGAGCCCCAGGTTTCAACGAAAAGATTAATCTGAAGTAAGAAATAGATGTTGGCTGTGTAGGGAAACTGGGCATATTGCCAGACAGTGCCCCAAAAAGGCAAGCCAAAATACACAACAGGGTGCTAGAAAAGAAGTGGGTTGTTTGTGTGTCCCTGAGAGCATGCCAGTGAACATGAGGGAACACATGCACCCAGTCATAGTAAATGGTGTACAGACGCAGGGGTTAAGGGACATAGGGGCATCCCTGACATTGGTAAAGGGGGATCTGGTACAGCCTGGTCAGCTTATACCCAATAAATATGTAACTATACAAGGGTTTGCTAGTGAAGAGAAAACATTGCCACTCGCTAGTGTTCTCCTGCACTGGGGTGAAACAGGGGGAACTGTGCAACAGGTGGCTGTAGCCAACACAATAGCAGTGGATGTGATCCTGGGTAACAATCTCCAGCAGTGGGTGGTAAGTACAGTTACCCATAGCCAAGCGGCAAGAGAAAATAGTAGTTCCCTGAACCCCACAGAAACCAGTGTGGAAACCACTGAGAGGCTGGTTCCCCAGCCTGTGTCTCCAGATGGGGAGACTGATAAAAAGGGGGTAGAAATTTCCCTGGTAGCAAGTAACCACACAGCTACAGAGGGTTACTCCAAAGAGGGAGGGGTGACCTCTTGTCAGAGGGTTGGGATTGACAGTGATCCTGAGGGCCCTGACGCTAGTGCTAGGGTCCCTAGTTTAGCGACGGAAGGGGACCTGTCCCATGCCTTGGGACTGTGTGAGGGGTTTGCAGCTGCTCAAAGGAGTGACCCTAGTTTAGAGAAGCTGAGGGCTTGGGCAGACTTGGAGGGCACACAGGGAGGCGACAACAGACATAAGGTTTATTGGAAAAATGGACTTATGTATACACAGGCAGTACAGACAGAGGGAGGGATGCTAGGCAGGCAGCTTGTCGTTCCCCCGGGGTATCGTGAGCAGTTGCTCAAAATTGCACATGATATATTCCCTTGTCTGGTCATCTGGGAATCGCGCACTCAACGCAGCGGTTAGCCCAGAATTTCTACTGGCCTAACTTCACCCAGCAGGTGAAGGAGTATTGCAGGTCTTGTCACCGGTGCCAAGAAATAGGGAAGGCAGGCAAGAAAACCCAAGCTGCCCTGATCCCCTTGCCCATAGTGGAGGAGCCATTCCAGAGGGTGGGAATGGATATTGTGGGGCCTTTAAATACCCCCAGCTCCTCAGGGAAGAGATTCATCCTGCCTGTGGTGGATTATGCCACCAGGTACCCAGAGGCAGTCGCCCTATCCTCTCTGAGGACAGACAAAGTGGCAGATGCCTTACTTGGGATTTTCTCTCGTGTTGGGTTTCTGCAAGAGGTAATCACCGATCGAGGGGGTTCCTTCATGTCGGACCTGATGAAATGTTTATGGGAGAAGTGTGGGATGGTGCAGAGATGCACAACACTGTATCACCCACAAGCCAATGGACTTGTGGAACGATTCAATGGTACCCTAAAGTCAATGCTCCGGGCATTTGCTGAACAGCATGGGAGGGACTGGGAGAAATACCTTCCCCCACCTGTTGTTTGCATACAGGGAGGTGCCCCAAGAGTCGACAGGATTTTCCTCCTTCAAACTCTTCTATGGATGCCGGGTACGTGGGCCCCTAGACTTGTTCCGGGAGGACTGGGAAAGCAAGCATGCCACCCAGGGAACTCCCCTTGTGGATTATGTCCTTGGGTTTAGGGAAAGGCTGAAGGAGCTTATGGGGACAGCCCAGAGCAACCTGGCAGCTGCCCAACAGAAACAAAAAGTGTGATACGACCCGCAGAGCCAGAGCTCGCTTGTACATGGTGGGTCAGGAAGTCATGTTCCTTATTCCGGTCCAGAAAGACAAGCTGCAAGCTGAGTGGGCAGGACCGTACAAAGTGGTTAGAAAGGTAAATGACGTGAACTACATTGTGGAGTTACCTGACAGAAGACAGGCAGAAAGGATGTACCATGTCAACATGATGAAGCCATATGCAAATAGAGCTGACATGGTGTTTGCAGTGTGTAGTCATGAGGAGGGAACGGACGAAGGAGACCCCCTTCTGGACTTGCTGGAAGAGAGTAAGCGGGAGTCCTCTGTGGAGGCAGTAAAATTGTCTCCCCAGCTGAACCCAGATCAGGTCCAGAAAGTAAGGGAGGGTTTAGCAGACTTTGCCCCCTTGTTTAGCACCAAGCCTGGACTAACCCCCTTAGCGACAGACGATGTGGAGACAGGGACACAGACGCCCATACGGCGGACAGAATATCAGGTGTCAGATGCTGTCCAAAAGGACATTAGGAGGGAAGTGGAGGAGATGCTGGATTTAGGGGTAATCCAGAGATCCCCACAGCCCCTGGGTTTCACCCGCAGTCTTTGTGCCCAAGCCAGATGGCTCAACTCATTTCTGAGTGGACTATCGTGGACTGAATGCAGTCACAAAGTCTGACACCCACCCGATGCCCCAGACGGACGAACTCCTGGACAAGTTGGGAGGGGCGACCTACCTTACGACTATTGGCCTGACCAAGAGGTATTGACAGGTAGAATTGACAGACAGAGCTAGGGAGAGGCCAGCCTTCATCACTCCAACAGGCTTATTTGAGTTTAAAGTAATGTCTTTCGGAATGAAGAATGCCCCGGCCACTTTCCAAAGGTTGGTGAATCAGGTGTTAAATGGTGCTGAGGAGTACGCCGTGGCGTACCTGGATGACACTGCCATCTTTAGTACCAGCTGGGAGGAACACCTATCCCACCTTAGGGAAATGCTGGGCAGGATACAGAGGGCCGGGCTCACTGTCAAAGCTGAGAAGTGGCATACCTCAGGCATGTGGTAGGCCGGGGACAGCTCCGTCCTAACCAAATAAAGACAGAGATGATCCAGGCGTGGCCCAGACTAGAAACCCAGAAGCAGGTCGGGAACTTTCTATGGACAGCAGGGTACTACAGTAAATTTGTACCCAATTACAGTGCCCTGGCTGCTCCCCTATCTGACCTGACAAAGCAAAAAGATGCCAAAGAAAATTACCTGGGGCCCAGCCTGTGAGGAAGCCTTTACCAGGCAAAAGGAGGCACTGTGCAGTGCTCCTGTTTTGACAAGTCCTGACTATAGCAAAACCTTTATAGTTCAGACGGACGCCTCAGACATGGGTATTGGGGCAGTACTGAGCCAGATGTCCAGCCAAGGGACAGATCACCCAGTAGTGTATCTGAGCAGAAAGCTGCTTCCCAGGGAGCAAGCATACTCCATGGTGGAAAAGGAGTGTCTTGTCATAGTGTGGGCCCTAAAGAAATTAGAGCCATACTTGTATGGGCAGCATTTTGTACTGCAGACTGACCACAACCCCCTGGCGTGGCTGACACAGATGGGAAAGAACAATGGCAGATTACTAAGATGGAGTCTTGCTTTACAAGGGTATGATCTAAAAATCGTACATAGGGCTGGAGCGAAGAACCAGACTCAGATGGGCTGTCTAGGGTCTATGAGGAGTGAACTGATTTGGGAAGCTCATCCCATATAAGGATAGATCCCCCAAATTCACTCTAGGTGGGGAGGAGTGTGACGTAGACAGCCAGTTCTGAGTGTTGTATCATTTCTTTTTAATATAAAATGTATTACTGAATGTCTCCTGCTGAAAATCAAATGCTCTAGGAGTGACCTCACTCATCCCCCCCCCCCAGATTTCAGCTGAGAGATGGAAGCCATGAGGAAAATGCTGACAGCATGAGTTCACACACACTCCGTTTTTAGAGACCATGTGCTACATGTAAGGCTTTAATTAAAGATCCTGTTGGTCTGAGTTAATTACAGCAGTACTTGCTATAATACATCCATTTTATGATGTTGGAAGGAAAAACCAGGTTATTACATAGAAGTGCGAAATCATAAAGATGCTTCCCTGTCCTGGAAGTGGGAAGCTTATTATGAGATCAAAAGAAGTGTCATTTGAAGGACATGAATTATGCTGAAGTTGCAGAATGTAATACTTTTGTATAAGATATATATCTTCATAAATCCTGACAGGGAGCAGCTAGGTGACCTCCTGAAAAGAGGCGAGGTAAAAGCTAGCTTTTAATTTAGTCTGTTTTACTTCACAGAGACACTTTTTTTTTTACCTAGATTCTGACCAATAAACATCTTGGGAGCACTTTTAAGCAAGTATTTAGAGACTAAGTACTGCGGTAGGAACTGCACTGTTTAAACCTTGTTTCTTTTAAAAGATTTGTATGTCTGGTGATATAAGAGTTCTGTATTTTGCGTTTTACATATTTTTAAATATTTTAGTAAAATTACTTTTTTTGTTTTAAAACTTACTTGGTATGTCTTTGACTTCTTTTTAGTTGTAAGAAAAATATATGGTTATTGCAGATACTAAACATAAGCTTGAATGATGATTCCAAACTGGAAAGAGAAGCATTTTAAATCTGAGGTCTTTAATAAAGTTTTATATGGTTCATCTCTGTATACCTGGTCAGGTGCCTGTAGGCAAAGATATCTGGCCCCCCGAAGACAGATATATCTGAGCCTGTGTATTGGGTATGCTAGCAAGAGGTTAACAGTTTGAATCCCTTCAGAACTTGAGACCAAAGGTTGATCCGAACTCACAAAAACAGACAAGGGGGTTACCTTGTTGGTTACACTGTTCACAAGACTGCACTCAAAGGTTGGCACTTTGGGAGTAGAGGGCCTGACCTGCAGAGTGGGTTTGTGACAGGTGGCAGCTTTTGAAAAGATTTTTATTAGCATAATGGCCACTTGCTAATGAAACATGGGCACCGGTCGACTACCAAGGGCCTTGGTAGTTGACCGCTGCCCACATTTCATTAGCATGTTTGGCATCAGATCTAGACTGTACATCCAATCAGTAATGCGATGTGAATGTGTGTACAGTCTTCCAAGTGTCTGCTTTACAGACACCCAGTAGGAGAATGTCCCTTGCAGCTGTCACAGAGGTAGCAGTGCCCCAGTAGAGTGGGGTCTGAGACCCTCAGGGGGGCTGTTTACCAGCCTTGTCATAACAAAACTGAATGCATGAGACTATCCAGTGAGACAGTTCTCTTAGTGGCTGGCCTTCCTCTACCTACCTCCCCATAGATGAGGAATAGCTATGTGGAGGGGCCCCTGAATCGTAAGGTGTGATCTAAGTAATAAGACAGGGCCCTCTTGACATCCAAACTATGGAGGTTTTGCTCCCCAGGAGTGGATTTTTCAGTAAAGAAAACTGGTAAGAAAATGGAATGGTTAAGGTGGAACTCTGAGACCACCTCGGGTAGGAATTTTCTGTTAGTTCAGAGCTCTGTCTTGTACCTGTGTGGGATAATGTAGTTGGACTCAGTGCAGAGTGCCAGTAGCTCTGAAATTCTCCTAGCAGAGGTGATGGCTACTGAAAAAAAACAGTTTTCCAAGTGACATATTTCAGGTGAGCTGTAGCCATGGGTTCAAAAGGTGGGAATACACAGGTTAAGATCCCTAGAAGGAACAGATTCCCTGATTGGGACTGAAGATGGAGAAGGCCTTTAAAAAAATGTCTAAAAATAGGCAAGGATAAAACAGATTTATCCTTTCCAATAGAAAGGCAGGCTGAAATTGCAGCTAAGTGAAGTTTAAGAGTTAAGGCCTTTAGGCCCGAGGCCTAAAGGTGCACTAAATAATCTAGAGATTAGGGACTGATGCTCTGAGAAGATCGATTTGTTTCCTCTTGCACCAGAGGGAAAATCTTTTCCATTTGGCTGCATAAGTCTTTTTGGTGCTGGGCTTTTTGGCCATCCTCAGTATTTTCAGTACTTGCTCAGAATAATGAGTAGCAGGAAACTCTAACTCCTCAAGAGCCAAGCTTTGAGGTGAAGGGACTACAGTTCTGGATAAATCACTTCTCCTGAGGCAGAGTCAGGAGAGAGTGACTAAGAGGGAGACAAACAGCTGCAAGAGAGAGCTGGCAGGAGGGGGTACCAAGGTTGCCTTGGCCAATCCGGCACCACTAGAATCATTGTTGCTGGTTGACTCCTGAGTTTCAGAACCACCCTGAAAATCAGAGGATATGGAGGGAAGGCATATAGGAAGCTCCCGGACCAATCCAGGAAAAAGGCATCTGCTGGGAGGGTTTTCAATACTGGGGGCCTGCAGCAGTACAGTAGAAGTTGATGGCTGAGGTGAGAGGCAAACAGATCCATTTCTGGAGTGCCCCACCTTCTGAAGACTGTGGCAAGGACCTGTTTGTTCAGAGTCCAATCGTTGTGCCCTTGGCTGATACGACTAAGGGCATCTGCCAGGGTGTTGTCCTTGCCCGGGAAGTGCACAGCTGATAGGATGACCTCTAGGGAGTAGGCCAAGGATCAAATTCTCATGGCTTCTGTGCACAGCACACTCAACCTCGTGTCACCTTGCTTGTTTATGTAAAACACAGAAGTGGTATTGTCTGTTCTGATCTGCACTGTGTGGCACCTTGACTTGTGGAGCAAAGGCCTTCAATGCTAGACAGATGGCGCTGAGTTCCAGAAGGTTGATGTGGCTTGCTGATTCTTCTGGGGTGCAAGTGCCACTGACAGAAGAAAATGAAAATTACATACCTACCGTAATTATGATCTTTCGTGTATCTTCACCATTCATCACTGTTGGGTAGTTAGGAGGGTCAGGACCTCCACAGGAGCTTTTTTTTTTTTTAAGGTAGGCAGAGCCGACGCACCATCAGCGCTGCCCTCGAGGCTGACGTGCTGCGTGGCGCTCGCGGGTTGGCTGTTAGGCGCTGTCGACTCTGCCTGCCAATTCTGAGTCGCTGGAGAGATAAGAAGAAGGGAGTGGAGTGTGGGACAAGGAAGTCCAAGGGACAGAAAAAGGAAAAGATATATAAACTAAAAGGAGAAATAATGACTGAGAGGACAGAAGAAGAAGTCAGAAACTAAAGGGATTGAGAGGGGCCCCAATCTCTGGAAATAGAAGAGGGAGGTAGGGTGGGATAAAGAATTTAGGAAGAGAGGGGGGAGTTAAACACATCCCAGACCCTGGTCTGTTTCCAGATTACGTAGGAACTGCAAGGAGTAGCCAAAGGCTTTCTGCCAGAATTCAAGGCACAGAATGGCTGGCAAAACACTCCAGTTAAGCAGAGTCGGCTATTCTGGAAGAAGGACAGGGTACAGAGAATTAACATCCTCTCAAGGAAAGATTATTGGTGAAAAAAAGGGAAAAATAATAATTTTTTTTTTTTAATTAAAAGATAGTCCAAGGACGAGGAGAAATAAGTTGGACGGGAACAAGGAGGAGGAGAGAATGGAGGGCAACTGCCAACTCCCACCCCTGGAGAAGTAGTGCCCCCCATGCTGATCACTCTCCCCAGAACATTATCCACCTATGTGCCCCGTTTTACCCCACTCCTGACAAAAGGAGGGGGAGGAAGGCACAGAGAGGAGGGGACCAGAGACTGAGGCCCTAGGGGATGGAGGGTGGGATTGTGATGAATGGTGAAGATACACAGAAATATCATAATTACGGTAGGTATGTAATTTTCATATCTTATCTGTGTCAATCTTCACCATTCATCACTGTTGGGTGACTGCCGAGCCCCCCCCGAAGGCAGGGGCATTGTTAGGGCTGAGCCTCTGGTGCTACAGCCCCGAACATTTTGACTGGGGCCCCGAACCTTTCCTGTGCTGTGAGCTGCCTCGACTGACTCCCATTTCTGTGCACTGCAAGTCACAATCAAACAAGTATGAGACGTGGAAAGTAGGAACAAGTCTGCAGGAAAACAGGTATCTTAGGACAAGAGTCCCTGAAGAATGGCTAGGCCAAAGCCGCTCGCCTAGAAGCAATGTCCAAACTGTAATGCTTAGTGAAGGTATGGACAGAACTCCAAGTGGCAGCCACACAGATATCTGCGGCAGAGACATTCCTAAAACATGCAGCAGAGGCAACCATGCCCCTGGTTGAGTGCCCTTTGACTTCCCCTGGAATTGGTTTGTTATACTTCTGGACAAACGCTGTTTTGAAACTGCAGCATCCTTTCTTTTGGGTGCAAAAGAAACAAATAACTGGTCAGTTTTATGGACTGGCATTGTCCTGTTAGTGTAGTAACGAAGAATTCTATGCACATCCAGGGTATGTAGAATTGCTTCACCCTGACTGGAATGCTCAGGGTAGTACACTGGCAACTGAATGGTTTGATTAAAGGTGGACTCTGAAACCACCCTAGGTAAGAACTTAGGATTTGTATGCAGAGTCACCTGGTTTCTGTGAAAAATTAAATAAGGGTCCTTGCACATCAGGGCCTGAAGCTAGGAAATCCTTTGAGCCGAAGTAATGGCAACTAAAAAGAGTGCTTTCCATAAAAGGTAGCAGATGTCACAACTCACAGCTGGTTCAAATGGGGACAGCGTGAGATTTCCCAAAATAAAGTTCAGGTCCAAGGGAGGAGCAGGGCTCCTGACTGGGTGATTCAAATGGAGAATCCCTTTTAGGAAAGTCTTGGATACTTCCAACTAAGCCAGGGTTTTGCCATCCACTGGAATGTGATAAGCAGAAATGGTAGCTAAGTGGACCTTCAGGGTCAAGTAACTAAGTCTGGGTCAGAGAGGTGTAGCAGATACTCTAAGATCTGCAGAACTGGGCAGGAGAAGGTGTCCCGCTCCTTAGACATAGCCCATATGGAAAATCTCTTCCATTTCATTGCACAAGTAGATCTAGTGGACGGCTTTCTGGCCTTCACTAGTATCTGTGCCATTCTAGAGGATACTCCAAAATGAGCAGCAGCTAAGTCAGTAGGGGCAAGGCATGCAGGTGAAGGGACTGAAGGCCTGCATGGACCACGGTGCCCTGTTCCTGAGTCAGAAGGTCTTGACAGATGGACAGGGGAACTGGGGGTTCTAGTGACAGTTGTTGGAGCAGAGAGAACCAAATCTGACACGGCCAGTAGGGAACAATCAGGATCATATGCGCTCCCTCTGCCTGCAGTTTCAGTAATACCCTCTGTATTAATGGAAAGGAAGGGAAGGCATACATTAATCTCCCTCTCCAGCATAGAGACAGCGCATCTCACCGGAAAACAACACGCCCTGCAGCGAGCGAGCGAGCAGAAAGTTGGTAGTTTTGCGTTGGATGGGGATGTGAATAGATCGAGGTCTGATCGAGCCCAACAGGCAAACATTTTGTCTACCACAGACTGTCTCAGCTCCAACTCATGGGCTCTGGCTTGAGTGTGACTGAGTGTGTCCGCCAAGATATTTTGAATGCCGGGGACGTGCACTGCCGTGAGGTGGAGATTGTGTAGCACTACCCAGTACCATACTTGCATTGTTTCACAACAGAGTGAGTACCAACGAGTGCCCCCTTGTTTGTTTATGTACCAGATGACACATATGTTGTCTGTCTGGACCCTAAGCGACCCCAGCTGGAGGAGGTGCTGGAATGCCTGAAGGGCGTACATCACAGCTCTCATCTTCAGTACACTGATATGGAGCTAAAATTCATTCTGAGCCCAAGAACCTTGGGTCTTGTGGGTTCCCAAAAGGGATCCCCATCACAGTCCCGAGGTGTCCGTCGTCAGGGTCTGGGAGGGAGGAGGGGGCTGGAAAGGGACACCTTTTCGAAGGCTGTCCGGGTTCAGCCACCACAAGAGGTAATGAGCCATCGGGTTGGAGACCAGGATCATGTGATCCAGGTCATCTGATCTCTAATCCCACTGTACCCTGAGAGTCCATTGCATGACCCACATATGAAGCCTGGCCAGATGCACAGTCAGAATGGCAGTTGCCATGAGACCCAGCAGGTGAAGAATCGACCTTGCAGATGTCCACCTCTGGGAAGCCACCTGATGTGCTTGTCGCTGCAGAGTCTCCACTCTGTCTGGTGGGAGGAAGGCTCTCCCCAGGACTGTATCCAACATTGTCTCAATGAACTAGATACATAGATACATAGACAGTGTCAGCAGATAAGGACCTATGGCCCACCCAGTCTGCCCATTTGAGCTTGTAAGTTCAGTTTATGTTTTCCTAGAAGTCTGTTGCCCCTTACCCCTGACCTCCAGAATTCCTTTATATCTATCCCATGCATTCTTAAATCCCGTGATTGTTTCAGTCCCCACCACTTCCTCTGGCAGGGTATTCCACTTGTCCACCACCCGTTCTGTGAAGAAATTCTTCCTCACGTTTCCTCTGAATCGTCCTCCTCCAACTTCATCCCATGCCTCTTGTCCTGGAACATCTTTTTCGCTTAAAATAGTGTATTCCTGCACCCTGTTCCTCCCTGTAAGATACTTGTATGTCTCTATCATATCCCTCTCTCCTCCTCTCCTCCAGGAGTACATGTTCAGTTCCTTCAACCTGTCTTCATAGGACTTGTGATGCAATCCATGCACCATCTTTGTTGCCCTCCTCTGAACCTTCTCTACCCTGTCTATGTCCTTACGTAGGTATGGTCTCCAGAACTGTACACTGTACTCCAGGTGGGGCCTCACTAGTGTCTTGTATAGTGGAATTATGACCTCCCTTTTCCTGCTGGTGATGCCCCTGCCTATGCATACCAGCATTCTATTTGCTTTACCTGCTGCCTTGTCACACTGTTTCCCTACATTGAGGTCATCAGAGATGACAACCCCAAGATCCATTTCCTGCTTGGTGCATGCTATATCCTCACCCCTCAACTGATATATTGTGCCAGGGTTTTTGTGCCCCATATGCATTATCTTGCACTTCTTTGATTGAATTTCAACTGCCAAACCCCTGACCATTCTTCAAGTTTCTGCAGGTCCTTCTCATTCTGTCTACACCCTCTGGTGTGTCTACTCTGTTACAGAGCTTTGTGTCATCAGCGAACAGTGAAATTCTGCCTTCTAGGTCCTGCGCAATGTCACTGATGAAGATGTTGAATAGGACCGGTCCCAGCACTGATCCCTGTGGTACCCCACTGGTCACTCTTCCCTCTGTGGAGTGACAGCCATTTACCACCACCACCTGTGTCCTGCCACCCAGCCAGTTACCTACCCACCACACTACTGTCCTACCCACACCCATATTCCCCAGTTTGTGTAATAGTCTTCTATGTGGCACAGTGTCAAAGGCCTTGCTGCCCTCCCCTGATCCACCTCCATAGTCACCCAGTCAAAAAATTCAACGAGGTTGGTCTGACATGACCTCCCCCTGGTGAAACCATCCTGCCTTGGGTCCTGTAGTCCATTGACAACCAGATGTTCCACCAATCTCTCCTTCAGTAGTGCTTCCATGATCTTCCCCACTACCGAGGTGAGGCTGACTGGTCTGTAGTTCCCTGCTTCCTCTTTGTTCCCACTTTTGTATAAGGGGACTACATCTGCTGTCCTCCAGTCTTTGGGTACCTCCCCTGTTTCCAGTGATCACCTAAACAAGATAGCCAGAGGTTCAGCCACCACCTTTCTTAGTTCTTTAAGGACCCTGGGTGCACCCATCTGGCCCCATTGCTTATCAACTCTTATTACTTCCAGTTCCTTCAGGACCCTTTCTCATGTAAAGGGACTTGTGTCCATTTCTGCACCATTCTCACCCTTGTACTCCCTTCAGACCCATTACCCTCCTCTTCCTCAGTAAAGACTGAGCAGAAATACCTGTTCAATATGTCAGCTTACTGTTGTCATCCTCCACGCGCCCCCATCCTCCCCTTCAGTCTCACTATCCTCCCTTTGCCTTTTTCACTTATGTACCTATAAAAGGTTTTGTCCCCTCTACCCACTGATTTTGCAATGTGTTCTTCTGTCTGAGCTTTGGCTTCCCTTACTGACCTCCGTGCCTCCTTTGCTTCTCCTGGTACTTCTCCCTATCCTCTTCTGCCTGTGTCTTTTGTATTGCCTGAATGCAATCTTTTGGCTTTCACTTTCTTTGCTACCTCTTTGGAAACCATAATGGTCTCCTCTTCCTTTTCCTCTTGCTAACCTGCTTAATGCATAATTCTGTTGTTCTTGTAATCCCCATTTTAAATACTGCCCACTGTTCCTCAACCCGATTCCTGCCCCATTCCCTTAATGCCTCTTTTAAGTATCTCCCCATTTTCCCAAAGTCCCCCCCTAAAATCCAGGATATGTGTTTTGTGTGGTTTGGTTCTGCTCTTTCTGTGATTTCAAACCACAATGACTGGTGGTCACTGTTCCCCAGGTGCTCCCCACTGTTACCCCATCACACTGTCCCTGTTTGTCAACGCAAGGTCCAGTATTGCCTTCTGCCAAGTTGGTTCCATGACCAGTTGCTTGAGGAAGGCACCCTGAAGGGAGTCCAGGATAAATCTGCTCCTAGTTGATGCTGCTGCTGGGATGCTCCAGTCCACGTCTGGAATAGTGAAGTCTCCAACTAGTACTACCTCACCCTTGTCTGCCATCCTTTGGATGGCTAGCATCAGCTCCCTATCTGTTTCTTCCTCCTGGGCTGGTGGTCTATAGACCACACCTGTGTGGATGGATGTCCCCATTTTCCTTTCCAGCTTAACCCACAATATCTCTCCCCCATTTTGTTCCTCCTGGATCTCTGTGGCCCTTATGTCATTTTTCACATACAGTGCTACTCCTCCTCCCTTCCTGCCTGCTCTGTCTCTTCTGAATATGTTGTAGCCAGGTATGGCCATCTCCCAGTCGTGGTTATCATTACACCAGGTTTCAGTGATGGCCACAATGTCCAGGTCTGACTGCACCATGACAGCCTCCAGATCTTCCATCTTGTTGCTAAGGCTCCTGGCATTTGTGCACATGGCTTTCCATGATTTGACCTCCCTAGACTGTTTCGCAGTTCTACTCCAGCCTCTTTCTTGGTTGTCCTTTATCCCTGGTTCTCCTTGCTGTCTGCCCTTCTGCTGAATTTTGCCCCTTTTCTGCTTATCCACCTCTTGGGCGCTAATCTCCATCTTTTGCACACTGCTTTGTAGAGGTAGCCACTCCTCTGGTTCACTGGTTCCACTGCTAGCTGTGGGGGGTGAGCAAGTAGGTACCCTCCTTGCTGGCCTGCCACCCCCCTTTGCTAGTTTAAATACTTGTCAATGTAGCATTTAAACTTATCATTGAGTGCTTGATTCCTCCAGGATGGATGCAGGCCGTCAGGCTTGAACAAACCTCCATCCTCCAGGTGGGTCCCCAGTCACCAATGAATCCAAACCTTTCCTCACAGCACCAGTTCTTCAACCATGAGTTAAAGTTCCTGGTGCATGCACTCCTATGCTCTCCCTTGCCTCTCGCAGGTAGTACTTCTGAGAAAGTGACAGAAGTAGCTACTTGCTTGAGACCCCTCCCCAATTTCCTAAACTCTTCCTGAACTTCCTTTGGCTCCCCATTTGCCAGGTCATTAGTACCTAGGTGGATAATGACATCCAGCTCACCCTCCTGTCTTGCCTTCCCAGTGATCCTCAGGATCTTCCTTCCATCCCTCCATGCCGTGGCACCTAGTAGGCATCTCACCTCCCTGTCCTCCCCCTCCTGTGTTCCTAGCTGGATCCCTCTTATAATGGAGTCCCCCACCAGGATTCGCTTCCTCCTCCTCTGGGGTCCACTGCTTTCCCAGCTGAGGTCACCTCCTTGGCTAACCTCCACATCCTTTCCTTCCACTTCTCTGGGTTCCTCTATTTGCTTGTCCCCATTTGCCAGTGTGGCATATGAGTTCTTGAGTGGAATAGGATCTGGGATGTGCCTCTGCCTGACCGCTCTAACCCTCCCTGAGCCCACTGTCATCCAAGTGCTCCTCGTTCTCGGCATCCTTTGAGGCAGTTGCATTGGACTGGGTGGTCTCTGGATAGGGGTGATGGTACTCCTGACCCAGTTTACTTCTGCTCTGAGTCTGGCTACCTCATCCCACAGTCCAGAGAGATGCATGCAGATAGGGCAGCACCTCAGTGTCCAGAAGGTCTGCCTGAATATGGCTGCCCCACAGCCACTGCATTGCACCACTCCCCACAATATACTGCTATTCCACAACTTGTCTGCTACTGAAGCTCTCCTAGTTCCCTTTTTATTAATTTATTGTCCTAAAAATCCTGCCACTGATCCTCAGATAATTTTCTTTAAAAAAAAAGAAGAAAAGAAACCAATAAATAAATAAATGAGTCGAAACACTTGTCATGCTGAGGGTGGGCTTCTTCCCCCTTATGCCCCTCCTACTTCACATCCCTCACTATACCCTGTGTTTAGCTCCTGTCAATCAGATTTAACAGGGCATATAATTAAGAGTTGGGGAAGGGGGCGAAATTACAGCAATTAAAGACAGCACAGAAATACACCACCACTACGTTTTAAATTTTCAACAGCCCAAAACAATTCTAAGTAAAGACAACAAAGAAAGTACAGTGTCACTAAAAGCCCACAATCTAAGTTTAAAAGAAAAATAGCAATTACCAGTTACTCTAAAGCACTGAATTGAATATGTTTCCTTCCCCTTCTGGCTTCTTCTGAGAAAATAAAACTCACTTGCTATCTCAACTCTGACTAAGCCCCACCTCCAGTTATCACATAGCTGAGGTCAGATGCCAGACAATTAACACCCCTCACCCAAACTACAGGGCAGTCAGACAAGCCAAGATAAAATTTTCAGCAATTAAAGACAGCACAGAAATACACCACCTCTACGTTTTAAATTTTCAACAGCCCAAAAACAATTCTAAGTAAAGTCAACAAAGAAAGTACAGTGTCACTAAAAGCCCACAATCTAAGTTTAAAAGAAAAATAGCAATTACCAGTTACTCTAAGGCACTGAATTGAATATGTTTCCTTCCCCTTCTGGCTTCTTCTGAGAAAATAAAACTCACTTGCTACCTCCTGAAGGCGTTGTGAAGGGATGAGGTGGGCTTTAGGATAGTTGACTGAAATGCCCAACTGCTGGAAAAGCTCCAGGGTATTGGGTAGGAACCGGATCAGACTGTTCCTCGACAGGGCTGAAAGGAGCCAGTCGTCACGTTAGGGGAACACATGAATGTTCTGTCTGCGTACTGCCACAGCAACCACTGCTAGGCACTTCATGAACACTCTGGGTGCTGACAACAGGCCAAAGATCCAGCACCTTATACTGTATCTGAGAAAGGAATGGGAGCATACAAATTGACTTTCTGGAAGAGGGTGGCTGCAGCTACCACTGCACATGAAGAGAAATCTGCCAGGTCCAGAGCCACTTTCAGTTGGTGCTAAGCTACTCAACACTTTGAGGTCAGCAAAAGCTATAGACAAATAAGGATCTATCTAAAACAACCAAGGCTGGTAATGGTACACTGACCATGGAGCATTAGAGAGAGTGGAGCTATGGGAGAAACATTTCTCTGCTGCCTTGCGCCAGTGGTCATTGATCTGAGAGTCAAACTCATACACATCGAGATTGATCATGGGAATGTCCACTAAGTCGTGGCATGGCTCTTCAGCCCATGCCAACAGCATGGCCTCAAAATTCACTGCTATGGAAACTTAAAGGGAAACACTAGAAAATGCACAGCTTTACCCAGGCACTACAAAAATGCCTGAATAGTGCTTTCAGACAGTAACATAAAAAAAAAAAAATACCTCTAATTGCGTTTTTAGTGATTTAAACAGTGGCCTCCAACTTTCACTTTCTATTGCTGGCAGCCACCAGTTCATGAGCAGCAGAGAGCTTCCTGAGCTCACGTTACGCTAATATGTCCTGCCAACCAATAGCAGAGGTCAAATAGACATATTAGCATACAGTGAGCTCAGGAATCTCACTGCTGCTCATGAGATGGTGGCTGCCAGCAACAGAAAGTGGAAGTTGTGGGTAGCTGCTTTAAATCATCAAACAAAAGATGTTACTGTCTGAAAGCACTAATTGAGAGTTTATGTAGTGTCAGAGGAAAGCTGTGTCTTTTCCAGTGTTTTCCTTTAAGAAAATAAACTTATCTTTTTCAGAGCATGGCAGGCAGTCCTACAACACTGCGTTAGTGGTTCAATCACAAACAGTAAACACACAAATCATGTCCATTTGTGATGTACACAGTGAAGTCGCATGCTGTACATCTTTTGAAGAACATTTTTCACTACTGATCTATGGTCCCAGGAGGTTGGAGCAGGAGAGACAGAATGTTGAGCAGAATAAGAGGAGTAGCAGAAACACGCTGCAAACATAATGCAAAAACACCAAGTTCAAGCAAAAATTCAAACCACAAAGTAGGGGGAGTTTGAAGAAGACTTCTGAATTTTTCAGGGAAAAGCAAGAAAGCTATGAAGAGCTGGGAGGCAGACTCAAGGATACATGATTGGGTGGTAGGCAAAGGTATTGCAAGCTTAAAATCCTGTCCAAGGCGCTAAGCATGTCACAGAGGACTGTACTAAGCCCTGGGAGAACAGTGGCCCAGCAAACACTTGGTCTGAGCTTATAAAAGTTCTAACATGCAATACAATGAATCATCCACTGTCCAGCTCTGACATCAGCTGCAGGGGATGGCACCATCGTATCTTCTTGTCAAGTTGACCCCTGTTCTTTCCAGATATGCATTATGTGAAATCACAGGAAGGGGCTTAAAAGTCCCTAGGACAACAACCAGACATGGTCAGATGACTTTTGGCAACATTGCCACTACTGCCTGGAACTTATTACCATCAAACTGCAGAACATAGCAATGTATCACAACTTTAAGGCAACCCTTACTGATTGGCACCCCTTTAAATGTCTACATCCTTGAATAGTGATTCAACTGTGTTGTAATTATGTGCTGTTCTATTGATAAATTTATTTTAACACTTTATGTAAAAGTTTGTCACACACAGGGCAGCCCTGAAAACAGACTTCACCTAGTGCCATATCCTATTAAAATATAAACTGAAACTCGAGGGGATTCTGAGATTTCTGGTTACAGCAAATGTCAGCTTGAGAGTCATATACAATATACTATACTACAGTAAAGAGTAAGTGAAACATTTATGTTTCAACACAGAGTGCAAATTGGGACCAGACCCACAGTTGTGTGTGGGGCACTTAGTGATGTCTGTTCCCATGCCTCACTGGCAGCTCAGTGGTGAAGCCATACCCTTCGCATGGCCATTACTACAGAGCAGGCTATGCAGGCCAACATAAGCAAACTATGCACAATGGCATCTCAAAAATAGAGGAAGCTATGAAAATGAGCTGCAGAAAATTCTCCACGAGAGTCCTTTGTTATGACTCCTGCCATGCCAGGGCAGTTGTCCATGAGCACAAAACCGTCAAAGAAATAAAAGAGATGTACAACATTTTCTACTTGGCCTCATTAGATGAAAAGGCTCAGCTGCACAATACATCTGCTTTCTTGTCATGAGCATCTCACAAGGGTGCTGAGACTTCCAAGATATGGTGGTGTTTTGTGGCACTGCATACGGTCTTATCTGTCACAGCAGAGATTTTCCACTTCTTGAAGACCTCTTACTCAAAGGGGTAACATTTCACTCTGGGACTGGATGCTGCTTTCTCTGGTCTGCAGCAGCCTATTCCTGTTCTGTAGTTTGGACACAGTAATGGAAGTTCATGAAACATATCGGAGTCAAGGCCAACGTAGACAAAAGAGGGTAACAGCTAGAGTTTCCATGTGCTGAGCCTCCTTTAGTTGCAAGGTCATAAAGCCCTCAATGATCAGATAGGACAACATCTTTGTGTTGAACAAACTGGATTCTTTTTCTTAGGCTCCATCCACTCCCCCTCCTTCTCACAAGGATACTCACCTTCATCTAATGGAACAGATTCCGCTAGATATCAGGATTCTCTTCATTTTCCCCTTCATCCTTATCCTGCTCTTCTAAGTTATCAGGACTGGGTGATGCCTGCAAATCTGGATGAGCTGGGTCTCTGTACTCTGGTGCACCTGTCGTGTACATGTGGGCCCCCTTAGACTGAGGGGCCTGCCTTTGGTTAAGCTGTCTTTGCAGGCAATACCTGCGAATCAGCTGCATGTAGTATCTCTTTTAAGAGATGTAAGATGGATCTGTGCAACTCAGCTTTACCATTGCCAGTCGGTATCACAGGTGCAACCCCCAATCAGTCTGGAGGTTCACTTGGGGGGGGGGGCAAAATAGACATACTGGACTGCAATACACAGCAGGAACAATACAACTCCATCGGTAACCGTCTCATAGTCCTATGGCAGTTCTATAGCTTTTAAAAGTTATTGGTCTGCAATAAGCCATGGTATGAGACATAAGCCTTCACTCTTTCTGTTACTGAAAGTTGTCTCTTTAAGGTATTTCCCCCATACCTCTTTCCCTGCCTCAGGGGACACGACTGCCTGTTGGTGAGTCCCACTCATTTATAAATCAACAGAATAGCTACCTACAATAAGATTACTGTGTCTCCACTCCAGAAAATATCTCCTACTCAAGCAAAAAACAACTGAGCTTAATAATGCTAGCTTCTTACAGGATCGAGCCTTGCTGCACATGTACGTGACGTCACCAAGTTATCACGTATGTCTAGTGCACAGATGCCTCCCCCTTGCTCTTAGATGAGCCTCTCACAGAGAGAAAGCATGAAAAGCAGCTATGCACTCTAACTGCTATCTCAAAAACAGCAAGTGATGGGATGGTGCTAAAAAGGGTGCAAAGCATCATGCGCAAGCAAATGGACCCAACGGTCAAAGGAAAAAGCCCCAAAATGCAAAAACAATTGCAAGAAAGAACCACAATACACAGTGGGTACACAATGGAGACCACACTAGATATCCCCAAACACTAGAACACAACTCAACAATTCCAAGAAACAAACAGTACCTCAGTACAGAGTGGACAAACCCGCCTGAGAGAGTGTCCCCTAAAAAAATGTCTAGGAGAGCTTTTTTCAGACTATACCAGTTTAACTCAATTCAGTACACACACACACACAAAAAAAAACACAGTTTCCAGAACAGAGGATCACAAAACTACAGGAAGGGAAAAGGAAATAAAAAGTCACCACCTTTAGCTACCAGAACAAGCCTCCACAAAAGCAAAAAATCCCTTAGTTACCTGAGGCACCAGGCTGGATATTTTTGTAGCAGATCTATAAATCATAATATTCTATTAATGGCAAGTGGACGTGATTCCCCTTCACAAAACTGGGAGCAAGACAGAGGCAGGAAACTACAGACCTGTCAGTTTGACCTCAGTGGTAAGGAAAATGATGGAATCACTTCTGAAGGAAAGTATTGTTGAGTACCTAGAGGCCAGTGGGGCACAGGACCCAAGGCAGCATGGAGTCACTGCAGGAAGGTCATGTCAGACAAATCTAATTGATTTCTTTGACTGGGTGACCAAAGTAGTAGACCAGGGAGGGGCTGTGGAAATGGCCTACCTAGACTTTCGCAAGGCATTTGACACAGTACTGCACAAAAGATTAATAAACACATTAGCCAGCCTGGGAGTGGGTCCCGGGGTGATAGCCTGGGTAAAACACTGACTGGACAACATGACACAGCAGGTAAAAGTAAATGAAGTCCACAGTGAAGAAAGGGGGATTACTAGTGTGGTACCACAGGGTTCAGTACTGGGGCCGCTCCTTTTTAATGTCTTTATAAGTGACATTGCAGAGGGACTGGAAGGGAAAGTATGTCTCGTTGCAGATGACACAAAGATCTGCAACAGGGTTGATATGCAAGGTGGGGTGGAAAGGATGAACAGGGACTTGGCAAGGTTGGAGGAATGGTCAAATGTATGGCAGCTTAGATTCAATGCAAATAAGTGCAAAGTAATGCACCTGGGAAACAAAAACCTAGGGGAAGAGTACACAATGGGGGTGAGATACTGAGAACAGAAATGGAAAGGGACCTGGGGTTAGTCATATCAGATGACCTAAAGGTGGGCCAGCAATGTGAGAAGGCAGTAAGGAGGGCTGGGGGGATACTGGGATGCATAGGGAGAGGCATCACCAGTAGAAAACAGGAAGTTGTTGGCCCTCTGTACAGACAGTTGGTAAGACCACATCTGGAGTACTGTGTACAGTTCTGGAGACCCCATCTCTGCAAAAACATAGGCAGGGTGGAGGCTGTCCAGAAGAGGATAACCCAAAATGGTGCAGGGTCTGCACCAGAAGACATATGAAGAAAGACTAAAGGAGCTTAAGATTTATAGCCTCGAGGAAAGGAGGGAGAGGGGCAACATGACAGAAACTTTCAAATACCTCAAGGGAATCAACAAATCTTTCAGAAAAAGAGATGTGCAAGAACAAGGGGACACAATTTGAAAATAGAGGGGGACAGCTCAGAGGTAATGTAAGGAAGTATTTCTTCACAGAGAGGGTTGTATATGCATGGAACGGCTTTCCTGATGAGGTTGTGGAGTCAAAAACAGTGGGGGAATTCAAGTATGCATGGGACAGACATAAGGCAATTCTAGTGAGGGGGTAGGAGGAAGTAGACTGTTGGTTATCTAGGATCTACAGCTTATCCATTAGGTCAGGAAATGGGCAGACTAGGTGGGCCAAGTGGTCCTTATCTGCCATCAAATTCTATGTTTCTAAGTGGCCCTCATTCCGGCACTGAAGGCACTGCAATAAGAGTTGGAAAACAGCAGAAATTATAGCCAATTTGAAAGCCTCTGCTTATTACGTACCACTTTCTAAATTTTGGGGTGCTACCTGTCACCAGTTAGTCCCAACCTACCTCACACTTTTTAAGCTAATAAAGAGCAAACAAGGTGGAGTAATCTTGAAGTCTTCAAAGAGCTCTCACTATGCTGCTATCCTCTCGAGTGGTACAGCAAGACTAGTTTACCTGCTGTTCTCATAATGTTTATGTCCCTAGGGTTCTATGCTGCTGGACCAGCATGAGCTGTACTACTATCCCCAAGTAATACCTCCCTATTGACAATGTGGCAGGATACAGAAAGTTAACTGAATCCAGGTAGTTAAAATAGATCTCACCACATGGGTTCTGTCCACACAAGGGCTCCTGCAATGTTAGAGGCATGTGAAAATGTTATAGGAGCCCCTAAAGACAGTTCACGACTACACTGGTAATGTTTTCAAATCATTCTAGAAGACTGTGTTTAAACTCTAACAGTATAAGGGTTTTACCATGGTTTTTAACTTGAAAATAAACACAATTAATTACCTGACCAGTGTGGACAGGGGTCTGTAACGTGTTCACCGAACTGCAGCCATTAATGGTCTCCAAAGAGTCAGAATGCACTGTTCCTCAAGACCAGTATGCCTCTTACCATTCATGCAAGGCCATACCCCCCACACTGCTGGCAACCTCCCTCTTCCCATCCCTCCACAGTTCCCAAGACCCAGCAGTTGTGGCAGTTGTGTTCCTGTTATTCATTTTTTTTTTTTATTGATGCCAGCCATGCTTGTCAAACAGCCATCATCCGGGTGATCCTGCTGTGTCCGTGTCCTGTACTCTAGCAGCGGTGGGCTCAGATCTGTTTCAACATCAGCTGCATGGCACTACCCACTTGCATGCTAGGACTCGCATGGCAGCATAAACATGCCCTGCAATGCACAATGGGAAAGTAGTGAGATGGGATGCAACACAGGTCCAAAACCATGTTTACCTGCCATGGGTTTGCCTTCCAGTGTGGACGTGATTCGTAAACCATGTTCAATCACAGTAAGGCAAGTGCGGATTCTGAAGAACGGTACGTTTTAAAATATTTTTAAAAAACATTACCACTGAACCATGTTCAATGTGGGCAGAACCATAAAATTCTACACTAAGACAAATACAGAAACACACAATGAACTTTTAACTCAGTGCTGCAGATGCATATACAGTATTATATGTCCAGAATCGATACATGTTAAAACATATTCAACACTCAAAGAGTTTTAATAAGATGACATACTTCTCTGGGTGTCGAATCCAAAAGGAGGGTGTCTCTTTCTGGAACTCATTTAAAAGACGAAGCTGCAAGCAATTACATAAAATGTAAGTCTCAACAGAAAATAAAAAGTTTATGCTAAATCCAAAATCTGGAATGTGCAAGTTAAGGTATACCTTTTTTAATAAACGAACAATATCTGGGTTGGTAATATCCACTCCAGCTGCAAGAGTAGGAATCTTATTTTCTCTAGACGAAAAGAAGGACTCCATATGCTTAGCTACAAAAAACAGAGGCGGGAGAAAAGATTTACAATGAAAGAACAAGATAAACCAAATACATATATATATACATACATACATACATAAATAAATAAAGGAAATTGTATCACTTGAACTTCAAAGAACAGTGTACAATTTGGCACAAACTAATGCAAACCAAGAGATAATGTGAACCTTTTGATACTGTGACAATCCTAAATAAAATAGTAAAATACTACCCCACCCCCCAGTAGATCGTGATTAATTTTTTTCAGGCTCTGTTTATTCCACTCATTAAGGATCTTCTTCAGCCTCTGACAGTCTAAGGAGCCCCTCCAATCTGCATCCTTTATTTATTTATTAGATCATCAGTTTACAGACCTTTGAGTCAAAGACTCATTTACAAAGGCACCTCGTCAAGAGAGCAAAACATCACAGCAAACAAAACAGTACAGTACATAATGCTTAGATTAAACTACCAACCAGTGATCCACCAACACACTGCTTAACCTGCTAACATAACCAAAAATGAAAATTATGTACCCACCGTAATTCCTGATCTTTCTGTGTATCTTCACCATTCATCACTGTTGGGTAGTGAGCCAGAGGATCAGGACACCGCGGGAGCTTTTTTTTGCGATAGGAGGAGTTGACGTCGAGAAGGCGCCATCCTCGAGGCCAATGTATTAAGTGGCGCTCACAGGTTGACCAGTAACCGTCACCGACGCCTCTTCATCCCCAGTTCTGCACGTCGGAGAGAGAGAAGAATAAGGAGGGTTGGGAGGGTGGGCAAGGGAGCCCGAGAGACAGCAAAAAGAAAGGATACAAAACTAAAAGGAGGAATAAGCTGAAGAGAGGACAGGAAAAGAGGAAGCCTAAGGGACTGTGACAGGAGGGCACCAATCTCTGGGTGAGAAGGAAGGGGTGAAGAAGGGGGTTTAGGAGAGGAGAGAGAAAGAAAGGACGGAAGAAGAGGAGACACCACCCCCGAGGCATCGTCGTGGACTGCTCCGGAGGAGTATGCCACAGGCTGAACCAGATAGGCCAGGGATGGAAGGCTTGTAACAGAGGAAGGCCCCCCTTAGAGGAACAGTTCAGAGGGCTAAGGATGGGTTGGTGTCTCCCTTCCCACGAATGGACTGAGGAAGAAGAATCATCTCAAGGGTCCCTGGAGAACAACCCCAGGGAACTGAAACTTAGAATTGGGGGCACCTCCAGAGGAAACTGAGGGGTAAAATAAAAAGTCTCCTGAACAGGAAGGAAAAACCAAAGAGAAGGCACAAGAGGTTGGAGGGAGGACAACTAAGGGAATCACCAGAGCAGAGTTTTAAATAACTCTAAAAATTGATTAGCGTTTTGCTCATAAAAGTTCTAAAACACTGTGAAAATGCATATCACTTGCCTCACTGTGTTTAACAAACATGACACTTCTAGAAAACCTATACAAATGCATTCTGTACAGTTAGAATTATCCCAAGAAAAAAACTACTAATCAATTATTTAAAACCCTGCAGAACCCCCCTCCAGCTACCAAACTCCCTCAAGAGGACCAGAGGAAGCAGGATCCAAAGCTATCTGGGCTGAGAGGGGCTCTGGAGACTCCCAACAGCAGAAACCCTCCCTGTCTCCCGACTCGGAGGGAAAAAAAACCCGACCTCAAGAAGGGAGGGGGTAGGAGGTGCTGGAAATGGACCAAGGTCCAATGGGAGACAAACAGGGAGGAGGAGGAGAATTGCCCAGAAACTGAGGCCTGAGAGGGGAAGATGGGCGGGATTCAGTGATGAATTGTGAAGATACACAGAAAGATCAGGAATTATGGTAGGTACGCAATTTTCATATCTTGTCTGTGTCGATCTTCACCATTCATCACTGTTGAGTGATTACCGAGCCCCCCCAAAGGGAATCCAGACCCTTCCTAAGGGACAAAGTCCCTCAGCTTCCAGTGGGGGAGACACCAGAGAAGGGAACCGTGGCTGGTCTGGGTGAGGTGGGGTTCTCCTAGCAGGAGAAGGAAGGTGCCCCTGAAGCTCTTGCCTCACCCTATGGGAAAAAAGATGGATTCCCCAGAAAGAGAGGGCAGTCACCCTACGCCGGGCCAGGGGTGACAACTGGGAGGGGTGAAGCCACGCCATCCACCTAATGCAGATCGTTGTCCCCACCAACCTGGAAGCCAGCTCATTGGCATCATACGATGCCCTTGCTTAGTGCCTCACTAGCTCCAGGCCCCATGCGGAGAGGGCAATGGTCTGTCTGGTTGCCTCTGAATCAGGCAAAGAGGCTAGAATTTGACCTAGCACAGACCACAAGTGCCTGTTGTAGGCAGCATAGTGGGCCTGATGAGAAGAAATACAAAAAAGGAGGCGTGTCGATAAGAAGGCTCTCCTCCCCAAACAATAAAAATCAGTTGAGTCGGATTCTGGGAGTTGATCACGCCTAGGGCTTCTATGCCCAGTGGGTGTGTCCAAGAGAGTCACACCTGACGGGGGGGTGAGGCAAGGCTCCTGGAGACCCAGGGGCACAATACCTCTGGCAGAGGTCCCTCGAGGCTGGTGCTTGGGTTGAGGGACGTCGCAAGGCCCAGGATGACGCCTCCTAAAAGGGATTAGGCCAGGCAGGAACCATCAGGTTGGCTGCACTGAACTCACCTAAGAAGGCACATGCCGACCGGTCAGTATTGTGTTCACCAATGGTGGAAATATGGAGCTCGTCGAGCAACCCCGATAGGAAGTGCTGATAGCTGGAAAGATCAGCTGCTGGGATAGGTGCACAGAAGAGTCCTCTCCCTCAGAGGAGGAAGATGAAGGAGCTGATGAGTCCAGACAGCCAGGTTCCGGCTGCATGAGGGAGTGATGAAATACCTCCTGACCCATGGATTGATAACAGGCAGGGAACAGTGCAGCCGTAGACCTGAACTGTTCCCAAGTGAGGGGTCCCATAGGGCTGGAGTAACCAGGGAAAGGGGGAGGGGTTGGCAAAGGGGACAGGCATCTACTAGGAGGGGCATGGCCTCTTCCCGGGCTAGGGAACCCTCCGGGAGACCTTAAAGGAGGAGGAGATCCAGTGGTTCCAGCAGACGAAGGCCGCTCAACTGAGCTGGAGTGGCCAGAGCTGAGCCCGACAAGAACATTTCCCCAGCGAGGTGACTGGGGCCACATGAGCCCAGAAGGGCGGCCCCTAACCTCCGTAGACGAGGTCCCTCTCAAGGAGACCTCGGGGGAGAAGGTTGGATCAGCACTGCAACTCCTACCTGAACCCCCACGGGTTCCCAGGAAAGGACGCCACCCTGAATCCAACCCTCTCAACCCTTCGGACTCCTACAGAGCCCTCTTCCACATTATCAGCTGAGGAAACTGACACCCCGCAGCTGCCTCCTGAGAGACAGCCGGAGGAAGAGGAGTGCCCCCCACCTGAGGTGCTCCAGTAGGACCATAAGTAGTGCTAGCAAGAACTACTACCGAAGGTGGTATGCCTCCCAAGGTGGCAGATGGATCACCAACTCCAGGCTATCCTGAGGCGTCACCTGGGGCACCAGAGGACTGGTCAGTGCTACCAACCCTGGAGTCAGCCGAAGCCATCTGCTCTGTGGGAGGGGGCTGAACTGGAGCTGCTGCGCAGGAGGAAGAAGAATCAGTGGACTCCTGAGAATCTGGGAGCCAGTCTGGGTCAGCCTCAGAATTGTCCTCCCAGAGGAGGCCCGAACCCAGACCACTCCTTGAGCCCTCTCAGCCATGGTGCCGCTTTGCTGCGCCATCCCCGGCACCACGAATGGCGCAGGAATCAGAGATGGCACTGGAGGCTGGCCCCGTGCCACCTGCAGTGCCGCTCTGATCCCCCACGGCGCTAGAGGCGGCACCAGCGCATCACTGTGGGAGCCCTCGCCTCCAAGGAGGCGATTGCTCGGATGGTGCCTCCCGCCCTCCTGCACCATGCAATGGGTTCCCACCGTGGCAAGGCTAGAACTGGCAGAAACCCCTTCCTTCAAAAGCCATATAGGTCCAGGAGGGGACCCGGAGAAAGGGCTGAAAATCCTGCTTTTGGCAACCGATGTACATGCCTCTTCCATGAAAGTCGGCGGCGCACGGCCAACCTTCAACGCGCACAACTCCAACACACGACGATTCATGGAGAAACAGGTGTTGCATCTGTCCATATCATGGTTCAGTCACAAGCAGGTAAGGCAACGGTCATGCTGATCCGTGATGGAGTAAAGTCGGCCACAGGACCACTGACGCATCGGAGACTGACCCGCCCTTGAAGATTTTTTCTTGTCCCCTAAACCAGACATGATCAGATGGAAAATTAAAAACCAAACTCAGCACTTGGCATCGATGAAGAAATAAAAAGGAAATATCTTACCAGTCGACACCGAGGAATGGAGCAGCAGAACTAGGACTGTTGATTTCCACCGACGGACTAGGTCGCAGATTAATGGCGCTCACACGGAAGGTTGTGCTCACTCAACGCCGGGAGAAGCAGAACTGGGGCATCAACAATGGTTACTGGCCAACCTGTGAGTACCACATAATACGTCAGCCTCAAGTGCGGCGCTGTCTTGACGGCGGCGCCTCCTATCGCAAAAAAATTAAATTAAATTTAAAAAAAGCTCCCACAGGGTCCTGATCCTCCAGCTCACTACCCAACAGTGATGAATGGTGAAGACTGACACAGACAAGATTTAACATTCTCAGATAAAAAAATGCATTCTTACATTTAAATAAGGGTGTTATTGAAGTTGGCTTTTACTTTAAAATAAGTGTCACTGCTGAGAAAACTTTGAAAACATGCAATATATTGACACAATTCAGCTTATATTTTACATGTTTTCTGTATTTCTGCTCCCTCTATCCTTCATTATTGGGCTAATTTGTATGGAAACTGGATCTGTGTCCTCTATAGTCCTTCTGCTCGTATTGCATAAATTGTAGTACTATCCTTTTACAAACTCACAATTCTGCTTGTGACATTACAGTCTGTATTCCAGTTTGTTGCTGGGATTATGACTTCTGCAAAGGATTAAGCAACAGAAGCATATGACCTTTAAGGGAAATGGATCATGTTTCCATACAAAGATCCTACTAATGCAGACCAATGGGTATAGAGATACAGAAAATATGACATAGAAACTGAATTAAGCATATTATGTTTTCAAAGAAAAACTTTTTATTTGTTGCTTTTCAGGTAAATCTGATTACAACAAAAAAGTCAATTCAGGAAATGGATCACAATATACCTATCAGTGGATGGTCTGATAACCACTTAATAAACCAGCTATAAAATCCATTCCCCAAATGCTGGTACATAATACATCAAAGATTATATGCAAAATAGAGCAGTATCTTTTGGCTCAGGAGCTATATGGCAAAATCAGTCTCGTAATAAGGCAAATATCACTGAATTCCAAAAGCCCAACCCATGAAACAACGTAAAAACATCAAGACAGACTTGATGGACTCATAGTCCTTTTTTGTCCTTAAAGTGCTACCGACATTTTCATTTGGCAGGGACAGGCAATTCACATCCAGTAGCTGCCTGCATCAAGACCTAAACAACATACATATCAAAATGTGCTGTGCAATGAATGTTTAGTAATCTAACTTACTAATATTACAGTCCTACTTCCCGCTTCTTCCGAAGCCATCGAGAGCTCACTGCAGCACTGTCCAGAATACAGCATTTTGATGATGTGAAGTTGGGAAGGGGTTGCAGGGCTATACATGTTGTAATGCTATCGGTGGCCAAAGCAGTATACTACCACCCTTAACATGTACCTGTGAATTTTATAAGTTGTAGTACTATGCAAATGCCACCGCTGCTGCCAATAGCATTACCATGCTATGTAATGTATAACCTGCAGCCCCTCCCTCACTTCATGTCATCAAAACACTGAATCCTGAGCAAAGCGCTCAGTGGCTTCTGGTGAAGAAAGATATAGGATCGCAGGATCAGTAAGTTAAATTACTAAACATTCACTGCACAGAAAATTTTGAAATATATGCCATTTAGGTCCTGGGCCAGGCAGCTATTGGACATGAGCAGCCTGCCCCAAAGGTGGCAGCTCCTCTTTAACCATCTATGTATCCATGTAAGGGTTACTGGGAGTCTTAACTCAAAGAGTCTTATTAACTCAAATTGTAAGTCCCAGACCAAACCTTATAGGCAGCATATGACAGATAAAGACAATACTTCAGCACATCCATACAGAGAATATTATTGGCCATTTATGCAATGTATGAGAGAGAAAAAATGCAGGATAAACTATTTATCTGGCCACGTCATTCTGAATGAGAATTTACAGTTTCTTCTCTCAGTGTAGATTTACCCACCACATGTCACTACACTCCCTTCCCAGACACAACTGACAGATCTCAGTCAGTTTTCAGCATTATGCGGACCCTCATAAGTCACAAAGCTGTACGTTCCTCTCACTCAGTAATGATACCCAATGTAAACAGCAGCACAACACTGACAAATCAACAAAAAAAGTTCCTTGCATTTTTATGTAAAATAATGGTTCACCTATGCCGCAGTGACAATGAACTCAGCGGCGTAAAGTATAGTGTAAGAAATCTGCGGACACCAGCCACCACAGTCTGACAATTTGCCACCCCACAGTAAGAGCGACCTCCATCTTGGGGGAGGGGGGTGCTATGCACCCTGCACCTCCCAAGATATTTATGTAACAAACTCCTGGTCATACCCCAGTGGACAGTTAGGGAAAAGTAGAACATCGCCTGATGGCAAAAAATCAAAGTCGCAGCAGCGTAACATGATTCCGTCGGCAACACTGCGACAGTAATAATCAGTTGGTACATTAATGGGCTACCTAAAATAATCAACAGTACATAAGCTTAAATCAATCTAACAATATCTATAAAACAGACTTACATTGAACATGCAACAAGGACAGTGTGTGCATAGATTTGTCATCCATACTCTTTATGGCAACCTCGGAGACGCTTCATTTATGGCTATGCTTTGCTCTGCCACTCGTGAGGTTATCTAATGTCACCACAACTCAAATGGATAAAAAAGTTATCCAGTACTGACTTGTTCTGTATCCTCTATATAGGCAATTCTCCAACTTAGAGCAAGATATGGCTATCATAGAGAAGAACAGGTTACTCACCTGTAACAGTAGTTCTAGGAGTGGTATATGTTGTTCATCCACACTGTCTGGCATTGTCCCTTTCCCCTTTAAATCTTGCCGGAAGTCTTCAAGCTGGCTCCTCCCACCCACCCGGGTGGTAAATACCTCGGCTCCGCCATGACGCCAGATCTAGCCCGCTGGAAGCCAGGCTGTGCGCCTAAAGCCGGGAGGTTTGGAGGGTAGGGATGAACAACATATACCACTCCTAGAACTACTGTTACAGGTGAGTAACCTGTTCTTCTAGGAGCGTGGATATGTTGTTCATCCACACTGTCTGGCAGACTCCAAGCAGTTCTCCGGGAGGAGGGAGGCAAGGCGCACACCCCCTACTTAGGGAATAGAGATTGGAGAACCAAGGCCCCAAAACCAGCATCCCGACGTGACTCTAGGTCAATGTGGTAATGGGTAATAAAGGTGCTTGCTGACTTCCAGGTAGCGGCCCGACAGATTTCCTGGATAGGGATGTCCCTGGAAGCAGCCACCGAAGCAGCAGTATGACAGGTAGAATGAGCCCTTAGCCCTTTGGGAGGCTCCTTACCCGCCAATTCATAGCACAGACCTATGCATGATGTGATCCATCTCATAATAGTCACGCTTGGCTGCAGGTCTGCCAGAAGCGGCTTCAGCATAGGTGACGAACAGCTGGCGAACCTCTCCCGAATTTCCGCCGTCCTCTCCTTATAATAGGAGAGAGCACGTCTGAGGTCCAGAGTATGGAGCCTATACTCGGCGTCCGAGGTGTAATTAGGGTAATATACTGGCAGGGTCAACACCAGGTTAAGGTGAAACTCTGACACCACCTTCGGAAGGAATTTCGGGTGGGCGCAGGACAACTTTGTCCTGTGAAAGACCAGATAGGAGAGTCCACTGAAAGCGCCTGGAGCTCCCCGTCCTTCTGGCTGACGGATAGCCACCAAGAAGGCCGCCTCCACGAAGCGAAAGTGCAGACTTGTGTATGGGTTCGAATGGCTTGCCCATGAGCTTTGCCAAAACCAGCAAAAGATCCCACGGAGGTGGAGGTTCACGCACCGGAGGGGATATGTGGTCCAGGCCTTTGAAAAAGCGCCCGACCACCTTTTCCTGAGCCAACGTCGGCTGACCGACCCGCGCCCGGTAAGCCGATATGGCTGCTAGGTGCACCCTAAGGGTCGATGACCGAAGACCCCCTTTGGAGAGGGACCAAAGGTAGTCTAGAATGTTAGCCACCGAGCAGGATAAGGGGTCCAGACCTTTACCCTGACACCAAATGGAAAATCTCTTCCATTTGAAGGCATAACATTTCCTGGTCGATTCTTTTCGAGATGCCTCCACCACGGTGTAGACATCCTCAGAAAGACCCAAAGCCTGGAACTCTAGCCGCTCAGGAACCAGGCTGTGAGGTGCAGGGATTGAAGGTCCGGATGAAGGACCTTCCCCTGGTTCAGAAAAATCAGGTCCGGGCGTGTACTGAGCCGCTCCGGGGTCCTGCAGCTGAGGCTGAGGAGATCTGGATACCAGAACTGGCGTGGCCAATCTGGGGCTACCAGGATCACCTTCGCCTTGTCCTGCCTCACCTTGAGTAACACCTTGTGGATCAAGGGAAATGGAGGAAAGGCGTAAAAGAGGCCTGGGGTCCACGGCCTCGAGAAGGCATCCCCCTGCAGCGAGCCCTGCTGAGGGGGGGGCATGGAACAGCCTCAGCTTGGTTTTCTCCCTGGAGGCAAACAGGTCCACCAACGGTTTGCCCCAACGAGAGAACAGGTAGTAGGCTACCTCTGGATGAAGAGACCACTCATGGGATGTCTGGCCTAAGCGGCTGAGAGCATCCGCCAGTTGGTTCGCGACTCCTGCCACATGGATGGCTAGGAGACCCACCTCCAGCCGGCTGACGAAGGTCCAGATCCGAAGCGCCTCCTTGCATAGCAGACCGAAGTGCATGCCGCCCTGTTTGTTGAGGTAGTACATGGTCGTGGTATTGTCTGTCTGGACTTGAACCACTTGACCCCGGAGCTAAGGAGCGAAAGCTGACAGAGCCAGGCTCCCCAGCCCATGAGAGAGGCATCGGTCATAAGGACGACCGTCGGCTCGGGGCGGACAAATGGGATCCCTTCCTGCAGATGACTTGGGACGGTCCACCATTGGAGAGCGTCCCACATCCTCTGGGTGACCGTGACCAGCTGGTCGAAAAGACTCTGACGCTGAGACCACTGGGCGGCGAGCTCCCACTGGAGGGGGCGCATGTGCAGTCTGGCCCAGCGGACCATGGACGTGCATGCCGCCATGTAGCCCAGGAGGCGCAGGAAGTCCCGGGCAGGGCGTGAGTGCCGAACCAAAAATGATTGGGCAAAGGAGGAGAGAACCTCCACCCTGTCCGCCAGGATCCGAGCTCTGGCTTGATGAGAGTCGAGCTCTGCCCCGATGAAGCCCATCACCTGAGAAGGTACGAGTTCCGATTTGGCCTCGTTGATCAGAAGACCCAAGTGTGAGCAGGTTCGGAGGGTCAGGTCCCTGGACCTCTCCACCTCCTGAAGGGAGGATCCCACCAGGAGCCAATCATCCAGGTAGGGGTAAATACAAACCCCCTGACGCCGAAGATGGGCTGCCACCACTGCAATGCATTTGGTGAAGACCCTTGGGGCCGATGACAGGCCGAACGGCATGGCTCTGAACTCGTACAGGGTCCCTTCGACCCTGAAGCGGAGGAACCGCTGATGAGACGGACGGATAGGGACGTGGAAAAAAGCGTCCTGAAGATCCAGTGTGCAAAACCACATGTTTCGCTCCAGGGATGGTATGATCTGATTTAGAGTTACCATCCGAAAGGTGCGGGACCTGAGATACCGATTCAGGTCGTGCAGATCTAGAATGGGGCGCCAACCCCCCGTCCGTTTGGGCACCAGGAAATACCTGGAGACGAAGCCTGGGTCTGAAGGAGGATCCGTCACTCGGGCTACCACCTCTTTGAGGAGTAGTGCAATGTCGTCTCGAAGGACAGACTGGGCGACTGAGATCCGCTCCTCTCGTGGGGCACGGGCTCGGCTGGGAGGGTACTGCTCGAATTCTAAGGGCAGACCCTGCCCGACCACTTCTAGGACCCATCTGTCCGTGGTGATACCGGACCAGGCGGAAATGAAGTGGCGGAGCCGGCCCCCCATGGGAGGACCCCGAGCTGAAGTGACGGGTACGGGGGAGGACACCCCCGGCCCGTCACTGGGCAGGCTTAGAGGAGGAGGGGCACCTGGACCAGCGCCTCGGCCTCCTTTGCGGGGCTGCTGGGGACCTTGCTTGGGCCTAGGGCGCCAAGCCTGAGCCTGCTGCTGTTGTTGACCCCCCTGGAAGGGTGGTTGTCTGACCACAGGGGAAGAATGACGAAAAGGCTTCTTCCTGCGCTTCTGCTGGTTCTTACTTGAAGAACCCTTAGCGGATGTAGCATCTAAGGTGGCATTAGATTGCTTGATACACTGCAGGTGACCTGCCACTCCTGGCCCGAAGAGGTCGGTGCCAAGGAAGGGCACATCAGCTAGCTTGTGCTGAGTATCCACGGGAAAGGAGGATAACCTGAGCCAAGCCCTGCGGCGAGTGGATACCACTGTAGCCAGTGAATGGGCACAGGAATCACCCACGTCCAGAGCAGTCTGGAGTTGTTGTTTAGCAACAGCTCTGCCCTGGTCCCTGACCTGCTTGACCGTGGTCTGCATGTCAGCTGGGAGGTGGGGGAGAACTTCGTCCAGCGACCCCAAGAGGGCGTGGGAGAAGTGTGCCATAATCACCGCTGAGCTTGCCTGACGAAGGCCCAAAGATGATGCAGGATAGGCCTTCCGGGCCGAGTGGTCCATAAGTTTGGACTCTTTGTCTGGAGGGCGGTCAGTATCGGCTGAGCTGCCCGTCCGCCTGAATACTGGGGCAGTCACAAGGTTTTCCGCCGAGGGGTGCTCAGTAAACCCCGCCAAAGACCCTGTGGGCACCGCGTACTTGCGTGCCATGCGGGCAGAAGGAGCTGGGCAGGAGGCTGACGCTGCCAGAGTTCCAAGGCGGACCAATAATGGCTGGCGACTGGAAATGCCTCCGTAGGGGTCCCCTCTTAAGTATATCCGTGGGGATATTCCGCCTTTTCTGGATAGGCTGTAAGGCCATCCCCGCCGATTCGGAAATGAGCTGGAGGATGCCCTGGAAGGAGGAAGGCCCTTCTTCCAAGCCTGACGCCGAAAGCTCATCGAGAGAGTGAAGGCCAGTGTTATCGGAATCGGAGGAGTCCCGATATAAAGGCTGCCCACCTAAGTCCCCCTCGATACGCCTAGGGCGATCAGGGGTGACCGTAATTGACAGTCTGTGGGGGAGACCCGAAGACTGTCGTGCCTCCTTGGAGGGAACCCCCCCGAGGGGCAGCTTAGGTGGAGGTTCCACCAAAATTGGTGGGGAACCTGAAACCGGTTGCGCGGGAAGACGACCGGAGCCTCGAGAGACCGCCGCACCGAGCAATCGGGTGTCTGAGGCGGCCAAGAGGTTGAGGCTAAGAGAAAGCCGGGACCACCGAGGGAGCCGCTTCTGACCTGCTAGCAGGAATTGCTGCCACATGAGATCCTTCGCAGGCGTCGATTAATTTTTCGTCGAGCTTCCTCCTCGTCCGAGGAGGAAGGGGAAACAGTGGCGGTGCCTCTTCTTGAGGAGTGCTTGTGTCCTTTTTAGGTCGATCGACCGAAGAGGACTTGCTCCCTGATCGAGACCGACGGTCGCCGGCTTTGTCGATCGGGAGAGACTGGGCTCGTGAAACCGAGGCTCCGGTTCTTTTCCTCAATCGAGGCCCGCGGGTGGGTCTCTCGTCGGGAAGAGAGAGAATCGGAGTTCTCCAGAATCATTGACAGGAGTCGGTGATAACGGCTCGATCGGGTCGAGAATAATCTCGGCCGGATCAGCCGACTCCTCGGCTTCTACGCCCGGTACAGACGGAAGGTCTGAAAACCCAGTGGCCGAGGAGGCAATTTCGACCGAAGTCGAGACCTCGGACCGCTCCTGATCCCAGGAGCGTCTTCTTCGACTCGAAGAAGATTTAGGATCCTTTTTCTTCGAACGGGAAGAGTGCGAGCCCGAGGGCGCCTCACCCTTGGTAGGGAGAGACTGGCACAAATCCCGAAAGGATCCTGAGAAGGAAGAGCCCAGGTTGAGCGGCATCAAGAAACATCTCCAGGCCGAGGCTTGGGCACCTTCTTCTCGAAGCCGCCGGCGCGCCGAGGCTGTTCGGCGGATCCCGCAGCCGCGGAAACCGCCCACCTGGCCTCCTTGGATTTTACCAGTGGGTTGCGGAGCTCCGGTCTACCCAGCTTCAGGCGCGCCTGACGATCTTCCAGGACATTGGGGTGGAAGGAAGCGCAAATGGAGCACTGCGAGGTATCATGAATAGAACCGAGGCAGTAAACGCACGAGAGGTGGGGATCGGTGCGCGACATTTTCTGTCCACAAGGACACCGGCGAAACCCGGGGGACGACTTGTCATCCATGCCCGAATCAGAGTCGTAAACGCTAACGAGTTTCAGAGCGAGAAGATGCGGTGAAAACCGTCGAAACGAATCCAGGGCCTCAACACTGCAGAAAGCACGAGGGAACCTGAATCTTCCAGCGGAAAGGAAGATCTGGCATCATGGGGCGGAGCCGAGGTATTTACCACCTGGGTGGGTGGGAGGAGCCAGCTTGAAGACTTCCGGCAAGATTTAAAGGGGAAAGGGACAATGCCAGACAGTGTGGATGAACAACATATCCACGCTCCTAGAACTAATATAGTGACTATGCCCAAACTTAAAACTGTCACTCCCAAAATGAATTTTGGCACCTTATTATGTAAGAAGACATAATGACTGAGTGGAACAATTTATTTAACAAGGTATATAAAACTGAATACAGTTAATTATGAGGGGACATAACCTGCAAGATCACACATAACAGTAAACCATACTCACAGGTCGTGTAGCTATGGAAATATAAAATCCCTGCTAGGGATTATCTCTCCCACCCAGTCTATGGTAAAGTTAACTGTTTCTTAATCCATGTTTCCTCTTTGAGGTCAGATAGCTACTGTACTCCTCTTGCGTCTTCCACTGTCTTTTGGTAACTACAATCTTTTCATCCCATTTACACACTTCAGTCTGGTCTGAAATACGAAGTCCTCACTCTCATGTATGATTCAGAGCAACACTGAAAAGACCATTGCGTGGTTGATGTCAGTGCTCCTAAATACACAGTTTGTTCCCCATTGAAGCACTTCTTATCTAACTCAAGTTGGGGGAAAAAACAGAAGTGTATGTCCACCAAGCAAAATTAATCCCTTTCTCTTATCAATTGAAGTAGTAGACTGCAGGTTCCAAAGCCATCAGTGATCAAGACTGTGTGAGGTACATTATCAGAGATTTCATCCTGGGCACAATCCTACATATAGTGTATGGCAAGGGCTTGTTCTGTATAAAAATCCATCATAGCTGAAATGTTGTTGTACCACAGTTCAACGGTCATGGGACACGGTAATACCACACCGTGGTACAACAACATTTCACCTCTTCTTAGAAGAGTACTACCCACAGAAACAGGAGGCTCAACCAGATAAACACTAGCAGCGGTGGCGGCACAAACACCCGGACCCACGACTTGGATAGGATCAACCAGATACATGCACCTAAATAAAAAATAAAATGCAGGATCAACTAGATATTTAAAATTACTTACAAACCCAAAGTCTACTCCTCGCAGTCCACATCCTCTCACTAAGTGAGGGAAGGGGCCTTAGACAAATGGCACATACAGTAACCTTCTCGGAGGTGCTATGGCAAGGATGGTGCTAGGGTACTCAGCACCATGGGATTCAATGAATGGTTGAAAACTGGTGGAGCTCAGGGTTGTGGCTTCACTGGGGACTGGGGAGCCACCTGGAGGGATGCAGGCCTATACTGGCGCAATGGTCAGCATTTGTCCAGGAGGGGAACCAGGATCCTAGGTGATAGATTTAAATGCTTCATTGGCAAGCATTTAAACTACCAAGGGGGGAGGCACTGAAAAGAAGCAAGGAAATCCCAGCCTCCCCCCACAAAACACAGTAATTAGCAAGGTAAACACCAAGGCAGAGAAGTCATTCGGGAGCAGGACTGGGGTAAATGCAAAAAAAGGCAAAGGCAGTAAGGACAGGAATGGTGCTAAAAGGGGTAAGGCCATCAAAAAATGGAGGGTGATGAGTACCAATGCCCATAGTCTGTGTATCAAGCTCCCTGAACTAGTGCCCTTGGTGGAAGAGGGATGCCTGGATATTGTGGCAGTCACTGAAACATGGTATACTGAGAACGATGACTGGGATGTTAGCATACCAGGATACACAATCTACAGGAGGGACAGGGAGGGTAAAAGAGGAGGAGGAATAGCTCTCTGTGTAAGGAAAGGGATTAAAGCAACAGAACTAAAGAGTAAATATGAAGTAGATGAGTCTTTATGGGTCACCCTGGAGACAGGAAATGGCACTACGATCCACATGGGAGTTGTGTACAGGCCCCCATCTCAGGGGAAGGGAATTGACAATGAAATGATAGAAGGCATCCTTAAAATGGCAGAAAAAGGGGAGCTATTGTTAATGGGGGACCTGAATATGCCAGATGTTAACTGGATCACCTTTGCTGCAGGCACATCCAGGAGCAGGGTCATTCTTGATGCCCTACAAGGGGCATGCCTCAGACAGCTAGTGTTGGAACCCACTAGGGAGGGAGCAATCTTAGACCTGGTGCTCTCAAAAGGGAACGGAGAAAGAATCTCAGATTTAGAAGTGGGTAGCCATCTGGGAACAAGCAACCACCAAACAGTGTGGTTCACAATAAACACAGCCATAGAGTCAAGCCATACAAGAGCAAGAGTACTGGACTTTAGGAGGGCTGACTTTGGGAAAATGAGAAAGTGCCTCAGAAAAGCACTAGCAAATGGGCAAGAAGGAGGGGTGGAGGAACAATGGGGAATAATCAAAACGGCCATCACAGAGGCAACAAGCCTTTGTGTGAAGCGACTCAATAAAACAAAATGAAGGAATAAAACGCTATGGTTCTCAAAGAAGGTGGCAGGGAAGGTTAAGGAGAAAAGGATAGCATTCAGGAAATATAAGGAAACACAGAAGGAGCAGGACAGAGAACTTTATCAGTTAAAGCAGAAGGAGGCAGGGAAGGCAGTCAGAATAGCAAAGGCCCAAATCGAGGAAAAGATAGCCAATTCTATTATGAAGGGGGATAAAACCTTTTATAGGTACATTAGGGAGCGAAGAAAGACCAAGGGAGGGATATGGAGACTTAACAAATGGGAGGGAATGTGGACAGAGGGTGATAGTGAAAAAGCAGGGATACTGAATGAATATTTCTGCTCAGTAGTCACAACAGAAGAGGAGGGGGAGATACCTAACCCAAACAAGAGAAACACTCTGGATAGGGGGGTTGATAGCAGTCCATTCACAGAAGAAAGGGTTTTGAGAGAACTCTTGAAACTGAGGATGGACAAAGCAATGGGGCCTGATGGGATTCACCCCAGAATTCTTAAAGAACTAAGGGTAGAACCAGTGACACCACTGAGTACTCTCTTTAACAAATCATGGGAGGATGGGGTGGTACCTGAGGACTGGAAGAGGGTGGCTGTGATTCCACTTCACAAAAGTGGGAGCAGGGCAGAGGCAGGAAACTATAGACCGGTTAGTTTGACCTCAGAGGTAGGGAAAATGATGGAATCACTTCTGAAGGAAAGAATTGTTGAGTATCTAGAGGCCAGTGGGGCACAGGACCCAAGGCAGCATGGATTCACAGTGGGAAGGTCATGTCAGACGACTCTAATAGATTTCTTTGACTGGGTGACCAAAGTAGTAGACCAGGGAGGTGCTGTGGATATGGCCTACCTAGATTTTAGCAAGGCATTTGACACAGTCCCACACAAAAGATTAATATACAAGTTAGCCAGCCTTGGAGTGGGTCCCAAGGTGGTAGCCTCTATAAAATATTGGCTGGACAACAACACACAAAGGGTAATAGTAAACGGAGTTCACAGTGAAGAAAGCAGGGTAACTAGTGGGGTACCGCAGGGTTCAGTACTGGGACTGGTCCTGTTTAATGGCTTTATAAGTGACATTGGAGAGCACCTGGAAGGAAAAGTATGTCTCTCTGCAGACGACACAAAAATCTGCAATGGGGTTGATACACAACGTGGGGTGGAAAGGATGAAAAGGGACTTGGCAAGGTTGGAGGAATGGTCAAATGTATGGCAGCTCAGATTCAATGCAAAGAAGTGCAAGGTAATGCACCTGGGAAACAAAAACCCAGGGGAAGAGTACACAATTGGGGTGAGATACTAACAACAACAAAAATCAAAAGGGACCTGGGAGTTATTATATCAGATGACCTTAAGGTGGGCAAGCAATGTGAGAAGGCAGTAAGGATACTGGGATGCATACGGAGAGGCATCAACAGTAGAAAACAGGAAGTTGTTATGCCTCTGTACAGACAGTTGGTGAGACCCCATCTGGAGTACTGCGTGCAGTTCTGGAGACCCCATCTCAGCAAAGACATAGAGTGGAAGCTGTCCAGAGGAGGGTAACCAAAATGGTGCAGGGTCTGCACCACAAGACATACGAAGAGAGACTATAGCAGCTTAATATGTATACCCTCGAGGAAAGAAGGGAGAGGGGGGACATGATATAAACTTTCAAGTACCTTAAAGGAATTAAAGTCCAAGAGGGTAGCATCTTTCAGGAAAAGAGATGCGCAAGAACAAGGAGGCACAATTTGAAGATAGAGGAAGGACGGCTCAGAGGTAATGTTAGAAAGTATTTTTTCATGGAGAGGGTTGTGGATGCATGGTACAGCCTTCCTGAGGAGGTTGTGGAGTCAAGAACAGTGGGAGAATTCAAGAATGCATGGGACAGACATAAAGCAATTCTAGTGGGGGGTAGGAGGAAGTAAGCTGTTGGGTAAATAGAATCTGCAGCTTATCCATCAGGTAAGGAAATGGGCAGACTAGGTGGGCCAAGCTTTCCTTATCTGCCGTCAAATTCTATGCTTCTATGTTTAAGCGAGGAATACAGCTGCCATTTTTTTTTTAAATCCCTCCCACACCCAATTGGCAACAAATAGAAGGATGCCCTACAAACATAGGGACTTCTGGTCCCTAGGAACCAAACATCTCACCCTAGCAACCAGCTCTAACTACTGAAACAGGATGTAGCAACCAACAATTTCTGTGCTCTGTTTAAAAAATAATAAAATGCTAAAACTGTATTTATTTTCTTTAGGGGGCACGATACACCATAAAAAATACTGGATGGGCATCTCTATGCCGAACCAGTGTGTTATGCCACCTTGTGGTTCTGATTCCCACGGAACTCTTGAGCTTCACTCTCGAGGTCACGGAATCTGAACCCCTCTGTGGCACAACACACTGGTTGTGCACAGTTGCCCATCCAGTATTCTCTGTTTTTTTAAATTGAAAATCACTCCCTTCCAGGTCAGTCATGAGCTGCTCACTCAGTGACAGCTGCAAAAGACCCCACCCTTCACCTCACTCCCTCAGGGATCCTAAGGATGCACAAACTGGCTACCCTTGCCAGATTCTCCATTACCAGGTGGGCTTGTGCTTACTGATTTTCCCTGATTAGTGTCATGGCTATGCGCACTGCTGATTCCAGGTGCCGTTTCATATCACTCAGCTCTCTTTTTATGACTTTTATTCTTGATTCAGTAAGGGTAAAACGTCTACTCACTGCCTCCATTTATAATGAATTACACAATGGATAAATATTTGCATTTTTACTCTAAGAAACTACAAAGTTTCAGCCAAGGCCTGCTCAAGCATGTCGTCTGAGGGAGCTGCGACAGACTGCATGGTCTAGGTGGGTCTGCTGTCTGCTGACTTCATTAAGTTTGCCCATTTTGTCTAGGAGTAATATATATATAAGGGATACATGATGGGCAGGAGCGGAATATGGCAACTATCTTCATGAGTGAACAGTGACCTCTGGATACTCATGAGTGGCGGAGCATAGTGGAACCAGGAGTGATAGTATCCAGAGGTCACTGTTCAAGAATGGAGATATTTGCCATATCCCATGACTGCACATCATGTGTGCGGTTTATACAACAGGAGTTTCTGTGTTTGTGTGGTGTGTATTTCTCCCATTTGTTGTCTTTTGTCTTGTTATTTCTGGTGTGCTGTGTGTTATTTCATGTGGTAGTGCTGCTCCGTGGTTGTGCTTAGGTTTTTGTGAATGGAGTTTTTTGCTGTGAATGACTGTGTGTGAATCGTATTTTAATTGGCTATGTTCATGAATAGGTGTTGTTTGTGTCCATGGATTGGTTGATTATGTGAAGTTCTGACTGGCGATTCTGTTGGTTGGGGGTGGGATTTTCTTTCTTCTGGGAAGTTAGCGTCCTTTATACTTTTCATTTATTTTTTACTTTCTGGACATGTGGAAAGATTTATTTTCTTTTATTTTGTTATGTGGGGAATGTGTTTAGTGCTTGTAACTTTGTTCTGTTCCTTTTAGTACACTTTCCTGGTTAACTTCACCAGAGCATCAACAGTTTCTTTGTTAGTTTCACTTTTGCTTGCTTTCGGATACAGCATTCGTGGATTTCAAATTTGGAGAGTGACTAAACAACAGTGTATATTTGAACATGAACAGGATTATTCTTGTCATTTGGGAGACAAATGATTATTTTGTGCTATTAATAAACTCATGAATGGATTTGGTGTCTTTCCGAAGAGTTCTGCTCTGGAAACTCAATATCTTGCGTTTCGGGCACAGTAAAAATGTCACTTGTCATGTCGGGGTCCAGTAGTGGCTCTGTATCATTTTCAAATTGACAGCAGCTCATGTACACTTCTTCAGCAATATTTACTGGCTTAGGTTTTCTCTTCAGTTTTAATCGATTAGGTTGTGCTGCTGGTGATTCCTCTTTTGATGGGTTGCCTGCTGAAACATGTCGGTTGTTTTACTGCAGGTTGTAAAGTTTGCTGTCATCTTGTTTAATGTTCAGCCATCTGCTCCTTCTGCTGACATCCAGAATTCAGAAGTGCAGCATGAGATAAACATGAAAGAGGTTAAAGCAGCTGCAACTGTGATAGGTGAGGTTCATATCCATTGATGAGTTGCTGAAAATAGTACCAGTACATAGACAGTATGTGTGCCTTCTGTGATGACAACAGCACAGTGATAATATCTGCCAGTGAGGTAAGCACTATATGTATAAATGGCAAATATCACTGTGCTTACTTGCAGCAGAATTTATAACACAGTGCAGTGAATACATGCTGTTATTCACCACTGATTCAGCTCACCCGTATTGTGTGTGTGTGTGTGTGTGTGTATATAAAATGAGTGGGGAAAATGCTCTCTGCTGGTTGGCTGAAACACATCACATGACCGTGCGTATATCAGAGCGCGACCGCACACCTGCACTTTCACCCCATCCAAAACCATTTTAGCCATTTTATAAGATAGATAACCCACTGTAGGATGTGCAGGCACTGTCTGATACACGCCTTGGGTGGTTAAACGCGCTCGGCCTGTGGCCTCGTGTATCACAACGCACACCAAGACATGCATATATCAGAGCATAACCACACACCTTACAGTGGGTTATCTATTATATATATTTATATATATATATATATATATATATATATATATATATATATAGAGAGAGAGAGAGAGTATATCAGGGTTCCATCCTGGGACCACTCCTCGTTTGACGTTTTATTAACTCCCTACCTACAGACAGCCTCTCATGCAAGACCATCCTGTACGCGGATGACCTAGTGTTGTTCCACAGCACCAAGTCACTGACTAGCCTCTCCTCCTCACCAACCCAAAACTATGGGGTGGCCCACAACTGGTTCCAGGAGCACAGAGTCTTGGTAAATTCAAACAAAACAAAGGCCATGCTCATGGGATCCAAACCCAAGATCACTAAACCGACAAATACTCAATCTACCCTGACACTCCTATTTTCAGATGGCGCACCCTTGAAAGCGTACCCTTTTTTAAATACCTGAGTGTCACCCTTGACCCCTCCTTAATTTTCTCCATGCACATCAATAGCACCTTACAGAAGATCAACCAAAAAAGTACAGTTACATAAGAACTTACCGTAACAGTAGCTCTTCGAGAGAGGCTCTTAGCAAAAACAGGTAGGACTGAGCCACGAGGCGCTAGGACCACACAGAAAACTTTAGCTAGCAGTGTCTGGTGGAGACCGCCCACTCGGCGTCACGTGGCTAACATTGTCCCAACGCTATATAGTGGGCGGTCCTGCACCTGCCCTCCAGTTCTCCCGCTGGAGACCTAAGAAAAGGTGCAACAGAAGAAGGAGTGGGCCCCTGGAGCCAACAGAAAGGCTGAGAGGAAGAAGCAGGGGGATGTAGGGAGGGAAAAGGCTTGCCTACTGCAGGAGTTTCTCTCAAAGAGCTACTGTTACGATAAATTCTTACGTAACTGTGCTATCTTACTTCAAGATAGCTCTTGCAGTAGGCAATAACAGGTAGGACTGAGTCCCAAGCAGTGGCAGTAAGAAAGGACTTAGCACAGGAGGCAGGAAAAGATCTGCAGTTGGCAGGGAAACTTATGACAGAAGGCTCTGAAGGACAGCTAGTCCAAAGCCTGCCCCATGGCTAGAGGCAATGTTCAGACTGTAATGCTTAGTGAATGTGTGGACAGAGCTCCAAGTACCAGCAGCACAAACATCTGCAGCTGAAACATGCCTGAAACAAGCAGTAGATGCAGCCATGCCTCTGGCTGAATGTCCCTTAACTTCCCCCGGAAGGGGTTTGCTATACTTTTGATAACAGAACAGAATGCAGTTTGCCAACCATTTGGATAAACATTGCTTTGAAACTGTGGCGCCCTCCCTTTTGGGCGCCAAGGAAACAAACAACTGATCAGACTTCCAGATTGACTTCATCTGGTTGGTATAGTAACGCAAAACGCTGTGCCTCCCTTTGATTAGAATGCTCAGGGTAGTACACTGGCAGGTGTATGGTCTGACTCGAAGTAAACACCAAAACCACCTTAGGTAAAAATTTAGGATTATTTATTTATATATGTATGTATGTCTTTGGTTATTGGGTAAGTGCACTGATCCGAGGGACCGTTTTCAGGCATGACCCAGGCCATAAAAGATGGCAAAGGTAATCAACAGTACAATCATAAGGAACAAGAAGGATACAAAACACTGAATTCAACTTATTTACAATACAGGCTTATTGGTCTACAGGGTACAGGTGATAAATTACAGGTAGGATCACGGTTCATGACATAAAATGGAACAACAGTCCTGCCCCCCTTCACCCTATTCAACACACCTTCGAGAGACACAGAGAGATGGAAGAGAGAAGAGAGAAAAGGGACTTAAGACAGCATGAGTAGACGAAAACTCCCACCAAGAGTCAGGTTAGTGCGGTGGTAATGTTGCTGTGTGCGAGGGGAGGGGCTACTCAGGTGGGCAAGAGCAGCGGGTCCTATCCATAAACCAGGTTTTAAAGAGGGATTTGAAGACTGTATGTGTGTTAGATGAGCGGAGGGGTGCAGCGATCTCATTCCACTGTGAGGGTGCTGTAACTAATAAAGCTTTCCCTCCTATGCTGGTGGAGATCCTCGGTACCTCAAGGGAAGGGAAAGTGGACGAGCCTAGTCTCCTGGGTAGGGTTCTGACCTTGAGTAAGGAAGAGAGAGGGGACACATTATCACCCCAGATGGTACTGTCCACTATGCAGCTGAGAGAAAAGTCAAAGCAGCCTTTGAAGGGTAGCCAGCCTAGTGTTCTATAGAGGTTGCAGTGATGGGTTAAGAACGGAGCCATGAGAGCAAAGCAGCAAGCACTATTATAGACGGATGTGAGCCTGATTCTGAGAGCAGGGGATGCACAAGAATAGATGGCGGAGCAGTAATCGATGATAGGAAGCAGGCTACCCTGAACTATAGCTATTTGAGCCTCAGGGGTTAGTAAGTGGCATAGCTGGTAGGTGGCCCCTAGTTTTTGACTGACCCTGTGAACCACAGTGTTGATGTGGTCTGAGAAGGTTAGTGATGGGTCAAGTGTTACCCCCCCATGTATTTGAAAGAGGGAACGTCTTCAAGGACCAGACCTTCTGGGGATAGTATTTGGAGGGAGGAGCCGGAACTAGTGAATTTTAGTGAGGTGGGGTTTGGACACAAATAGCATGTTTTTTTCCCCCATTAACTAAGAACAGGTTAGATGTGAACCAGCTATGGGCACTGCCACAGCTCTGGGTGAGGACAGAAGAGACCTGGGCGAGGGATTTATCACTGTGATAAATAACAATATCTTCAGCATACAGAAGCAATTTACAGTTGAGGCTTTCAGAGAGGAGAGAATTAATGAAAATGGAAAAGAGTAGTGGGCCCAGAATGGAACCTGGGGGATGCCAGTTGAGACAGGGAGGGCAGGGGAGATGGCAGAGCCTATGCACACAGATTGGGAGCAGCCCAAGAGATAGCTCCTGAACCAATCAGAGGTCCCAGTGGAGCAGCCAAGCTGGTGCAGCTTGGAGAGGAGGAGTGCATATCTGACCATTTCGAATGCCTTGGTAAGGTCCACAAAGACGGCCCCGGTAACGTGCCCTCGATCCATATTAGTGAGGACATGGTCAGTAAGAAAAAATTACTCACCTTAGTAATTGTGTTTCTTCTAATTGAGTCTTGCTGTATTCTGACTTATGCAGTTAGCCCCAGCACCTGAACTGCCCCGGAGAGGAAAGAGTTAACTCTATGCATGAGCATAGAATGTTGAGCTCGAGCTCGGTTCAAACCTCTGTCTGCAGCAATTCAAAGAGTAACCGTTAGATTCTTACGAGCAATACTAACTAACTATTCTACTTAAGTGGAAATTGTAAAGAAGATAGTTAAAAAAGGCAATAAATGTTTTGGGTCCCCTAAAAGACTCAAGTCGAGAACCCAAAATAAAAACCAGGTAGTGAACCAACACAAATAGCTACCAAAAAACAACATAACAATAAGCCTACTCCCCTTTTAATAAGGGGGGTGCCAAGTACACCCCTGAGGTGCAACACTGTACCTGCCAGCCCACTTCCCAAAAGCAGGTTCTGAGAGGGGAGGCAGGTGGGGAGGTCAAAATACAGCAAGACTCCATTAGAAGAAATACAATTACTAAGGTGAGTCATTTTTTCTTCAAACAACATGAAGTCTTGCTGTATTCTGACATATGTAGATTACCAAGCAGTACCGCCATGGAGAGAGGTGGAGGGAAGTACTGAACCTATTTTGGGAATAGGCTCTGCAGTACTGCTGTTCCAAACCTAGCATCACTCCTAGCTTGGATATCCAGAGAGTAATGCTTGGTGAAGGTATGGACAGTTTTCCAGGTGGCTGCTTTGCATATCTCTAATAAAGGTATATCCCTGACAGCAGCCAGGGAAGCAGCTGTACCCCTAGTCGAATAAGCCCTCAGGCCTGAGGGAGGTGTTTTGCCTAGCGTTTCATAGCAGCACTGTATACAAGAGACAATCCACCTGGCAATAGTTCTCTTAGTAGCAGGTTTATCCTTTCCTACTTCACCATAGGTAAGAAACAACTGAGGACAGTCAAATCTCAGTGCCCTAGTATGTTCTATGTAGTAGTTAGGTGCCCTCTTAACATCCAAACTGTGTAATCTTCTTTCTCCTGAAGAAGAATGATCAGTGAAAAACACAGGAAGATACATGGACTGGTTCAGATGAAAGTCTAAGACCACTTTGGGTAAGAACCTCCTATTTCCTACACACAGCGAGAGAGATCCGCAGTCTCCGTTCCTTAAGGGGGCCCTCTCCTCCGACCTACGTCACGTTCCATCGCTCACGACAGCAGCCCCCTCAACCCCAGCAAAGTGATCCGCTTTGGTTTCAGATCGTCGTCCCACGGAGTCTCAAGAAACTTTTGCTTTACATTTCTTTGGTGTATCCAAAAAAAGAGCATATTTGCACTATACCGAGGAGGGCCGTTGAAAGGTGTTTCCCATTTCTTTTAGGAACAAGTTGTGTAGAGGGAGGGACCAACCATCCGAACTATGCCAGCAGACAGGAGCAGGGAAGCCCTGACGTGAACACTGCACTGGTGCTGCCTGATTGGGAAGAGTCCAACGCTGCCTTTCGAGAGTTAGACCCATGGCAACAGACTGTGTCATCACAACAGAGGATTATGACCTAAAGTGGGGAAAAAGCTGTATGATGGGTGAATTCTAAGAGACATGGAGGTCACGAGGGCAGGAGTCCCCACAGCCCTCCCCACAGCCGCTGGATAGCCGAATTTCGGAACCCCCCCCGGACCACACTGCAACAGATGTGGAGGTCGCGAGGCAGGAATCCCCACAGCCCTCCCCACAGCCGCTGGATAGCCGACTGAACCCCGGACCATGCTGCAACAGACGTGGAGGTCGCGAGGGCAGGAGTCCCCACAGCCTCCCACAGCCGCTGGATAGCCGACTTCGAACCCCCAGACCACGCTGCAACAGACGTGGAGGTCGCGAGGCAGGAGTCCCCACAGCCCTCCCCACAGCCGCTGGATAGCCGACTCGGACCCCCGGACCACGCTGCAACAGACATGGAGGTCGCAAGGGCAGGAGTCCCTTTCACAGTCCCTCCCTGACAGCCGCTGATAGCCAAATTTCTTGACCTCTCGATCACGCCTGCAACAGGTAGCACAAGTTCTCTTCTCTTGCAGCTGCTCCCAGTGCCTGGAGGAGCTCTGCCACGCCGCTCATTTCTTGCTTTGGCACCTTTTGATTTGAATTTCCAATGTACATTTAAGTGGCTGGCGTGCACGGCGTACCACAGCTCTCTGCCTCAATCTACAGAACTTTGTGTTACTGCATAGTGTAGACGGGAAAAAACAAACCAAAAAAACAAACTGGACTGCTGAATTTCTAAATGTTAATTCTCTATGGTGGAACAGTAGACCTGCATATCTGTCTGTATTTTAAAAAAGCACTAGCAAGTTTTGGAGTACAGGGGTAGCTGCAGTGAAATTCCTTCTCCTCCAAATTGCCCAAAAAACAAAATTAGCATCTGAATTAACATGCTCCTCCTCCATTTGCTCCCACCTGTATTTATTCCTGTCCTTCTCTTTCCTTTCTGCAGACGTGGAGGTCGCGAGGGCAGAGTCCCCAGCCCTCCCACAGCCGCTGGATAGCGCATTTGAGAACCCCGGACCACGCTGCAACAGGTAGCCGAGTTCTCTTCTCTTCTCTTGCAGCTGCTCCCAGTGCCTGGAGGAGCTCTAGCCCCTGCGCTATCGCCCAGGCTCCCACCGCCTCCACCACCCTTGGTCGGCTTCTCTTTATATAGTGGTGCCCAAATCTGGTGAACCAATCAGCCCACTTTACCATTAGTCCCTTATACTGCTCCACCACTAGCGGCCACTGCTGAGCAGTCTGTGTCTTCCCCCCTCCCTGCACACAAGAAATCCCACTGGTACTGAAAGCAAAAAAAAAAATGCAGTTCCTCACTGCTACTATTACCTTGCTCTGCATAGCCCAATCCTCCCTCCCTACCTCAATCAACCCTACCCTACCAGACCCTGTGCCACTGCCTGCCCTCTCTCTCAAACCTACACCCCACTCCTCCTCTGCTCCACCTAAGCACTACCTTCACCTGGGCAAACTGGACACTTGGGGCTCTATCCTCCCCCTCTTTCCACGGTACTGCACCTGCCCTATATCCCTCAATCCTCCAAGCCCCAAAGACAAACTTAACACCCGCATCTCAAAATACGAAGCGCACCATTAAAGATCATCGCCAGTTAAAGAACGCCCTAGTATTCCTGCTACTCATAGCAGGGGACGTCGAACGTAACCCAGGGCCACAGGCACCCATGGCTCCCCCACCACCAGCTCAACCCACACCCCTCCCAAAAGGTCTCAAAATCGTGCACCTAAATATATGCAGCAACCTAAATAAAATTGCTGCCCTACAAACAACTGTTCTTACCCTGCACCCAGTCATCATAATCATCACAGAGTCATGGCTGAAGCCCCAGCACCAGGACGAGGAATTCTCTATTCCCGGTTTCTCGCTAATCCGCCAAGACAGGCAGGGGAAAAAAAAGGGCGGCGGCGTTGCCATGTACGTCGCCTCAAATCTCCAGTTTTCAGTAATCTCCTCACCTACGCCCTCAATAAACATTGAGTCCCTCCTGATCAAAATCCCCTGCCCCATTCTATCCCAGTATCGTAGCTGGGTCATACTGCCCACGGACACACCGCTAATCTCCATCCTTGAATACCTAGGCAACCTGAGGACCCTCACTGAAGGCGGTGAACTCCACATCCTCGGGGATTTCAATCTTAACTGGTTGGGATGTGTTGCATCCAAGGCACGCTGCCAGATAAGTGCACTAAATTTACACCAGCAAATAGGGGAACCCACCCGCCTAAACCACAAATCTAAGAAACACACACTACTGGACTGGGCACTCTACCTACCCACACAGGATACTCAAAGCAGGCCTCCTACCGGACTCCTTTAGCGACCACCACATGATTTACTTAGTGCATAAAATCTTCCATCCCGGCCCCACCCCAGCTGCTGCGCTGCAGAGCCTACAAATCTTTGGATCTGCCAGCACTTCTAAACACACTCTCCACCATAGACTGGTCTCCTATCCTAGCGCCATCTCCTTGGGCCGAGGCCCTGGGCTACTTCTTTACAAAATTCCTAGCTATCTGGGACATATATGCCCCACTAAAGAGATCCAGAGTCAGGGGCTCCCACTACCCTGGGTAACCTCAAAACTCATGGAACAACTCCATGCCAGACCGGGCCTGGAAACTTTTCAAGACCACTGGTTCACACTTGGCACAACAACAATACCGGTCCTTTCGAAATGCCTGCACACGTCTCATACAGCAGTCCAAATCAAACTACTTCACATTGTTGTTTAACAAAAACCACACCCAACCATCTCAATTCTGGAAATCCATAAAATCCCTCCTCACTCCGCCAACCCAACCCCCCACCCCCACTCTCAACCTAGCAGGCAGAATCGTAAATGACCCTCGCCAGGTTGCATCAGAGTTTAATGCCCACTTCTCCACCGCTACTGCCTCGCTTCTCTCCTCCACCCTCACCTACCTCCAAAGGACCTCCCCTCTCCTAACACACCTCCCAAGGCCTCCTTCTCCTCCACCCAGTCACCCCTGACCAGGTGTTAAAATCCTGCACTCTCTAAACACAACCAAAGGTAAATGCCCATCAGGATTAGACTCAAAAATGCTCCAACTCTCTGCCCCAGTCATAGCCTACCCCCTAACCATGCTCTATAATCTGTCATTTAAACTTGGAGCTGTCCCTACACAATGGAAACAGGCCACGGTCATTCCTCTCTCTAAGGGAGGGAACCCCTCCTCCCCTTCAAACTATCGGCCTATATCTCTGCTACCCATCCTTGCGAAAATCCAAAAGCGCCTTGTTCTATCTCAGCTACACAATTATCTTGATTCAATCTCCTTCTACACCCCCTTTCAAGCTGGCTTCAGAAAAAAACACTCCACCACCACATCCCTCCTTCGCCTCACCAACTCCATCCTTACTGGCATTGACAACGGGGACATTACCGCAGCTATTTTTATAGACCTAGCAAAAGCCTTCCGACACAGTATCTCACCCCCTCTTGATCGCTAAACTTGCCCAAACTGGTCTGATGATGACTGCACTCAGTTGGTTCCAGTCATACCTGTCCGACAGAACTCAAACAGTCCGCATCGGCACAGCTCTATCCTCCCCCCTCCCTGTCACCAGTGGTGTACCTCAAGGGTCTGTACTTGGCCCGCTGCTCTTCTCAATTTTTCTTAATGACCTGCCTACTGTCTGCACACAATCTGGTATCCATATGTATGCAGACAATACGGTGATATTCGCCTCTGGCCCATCTGGAACCACTGTAGCATCTCACCTACAGAAGGACTTTGACGCCATCCAACACTGGTTCATTAAGAACCAACTATTCCTAAATTCAAAAAAAACTGTCTCCCTCACCTTCGGCTCCCGTGCCAAGCTAACCCGGCTAAAAGATGCGCCCACCTTCTTTACCTTGGATAGGACCCCTCTTGAGATCACCTCCTCATATCGTTATCTTAGCGTCTGGCTGGATCAGCACCTCGATTTCTCTACTCATGTTGAGGCTCTGCAAAAAAAATTACATCCTATGCTGGGAGCTCTCTATCGGAACAAGTTCTGCATCCCTACACAAACCAGGCAAGAAATGATACAAAAAATTATCCTTCCAATTTTTGACTACGGCGATGTCATTTACAGGGCCGCCCCCCAAACATCCTTAGCCAGGCTCGACCCTATTTATAACTCCTTCTGCTGGTTCGCTTTGGATTGTTCGCCGAACACCCACCACTGCGACCTCTACAAATCTCTTGACCTCCCATCTCTCCAAAATCGGCGATTGCTGCACTGCACTAGAATCACTGCTAAATTCTGGTATACGCTGCCCTCCTACTCTCGACATCCCTAACACGCCGCCACCCACCTACCTACGATCTCAGGACCTCTGACTCCAGACTTCTCCACATTCCCCCAGATCCACCCGATCAGGTCAGGTTGCTTTCAGTTTCAGACCCCCCAAATTATGGAACTCCCTAGCAGCCGACATCAGACATACCAACAGTACCCCACATCGAAATGTCCTCCTCAAAACGCATTTCGACACCAACTGCTTATGCCTTCCCCATCACTGAACTCATTGCCAAATTCCTATTAGCTATCCTGGGCTCCATTCTTTTTCTTTTTCTAAATTAGTACCATATGTCATCTGGTATTGACCCTCCTCTGTTACTGTCTGATATTCTCACCTAAATCCATCTAGTAGGTTAATCTAATCTCACTATGTAATTGCTGTTATTTTGCTACTGCATCACTGCCTGTAAGTACTGCTACTGTACTCACTGCCTGTAAATACTGCCTGTACTACTCTACTCTGTGTACAACTCCATATGCACCTCAGTTACCTCACCCATCCCATTGGGCCTTTGCTGGATACCTACAATTTATGTATGTTCTATTGTGCTTTATGTATTATGTACTACATCCTTGTAACCCCCTACCCCCAGGGCGCATCTGGAATCGAGCAGTACCCTGCTCAGTATGCCTTTCCTGGTAAATCTCTTAAATAAATAAATAAATAAATTTGGTTCTAAGGAACACCTTATCTCTGTGAAAAGAGATAAAATATGGTTCCACTGACAGAGCTTGTAATTCACTAATACACCTGGCAGAGGTGATAGCTACCAGGAACAGCGTTTTCCAAGTCAAGTACTTGAGTTCTGCTGAAGCTAAAGGCTTGAAAGGAGGTTGCATGAGCTGAGCAATGCAAATATTTAGATCCCAGGTGGGAGTAGGGTCCCTAAAGGGAGGGTTGGTATGGACTAAACCCGGAAAAAACTTACAGAAGACAGGATGAGATGCCAAGGAAGGAACCTTGCCACTGACAGGAATGCAGAGACAGCTGCCAGATGCACTTTCAGAGTAGCTGGCCTGAGGCCTAAGCCATTAAGATGAACCATATAATCCAGAACTGTAGCCAAATCAGCAGTATCTGGTAGGACATTCCTGTTGGAACATCAAATGCTGAATCTTTTCCATTTGGAATTATAAGATTTTTTGGTGGCAGGTTTTCGAGAGGCTTTAAGAACATCCAGAACACCCTGAGACAGATGCAGACTTACATACTCTAACTCTTCAAGAGCCAAGCTTTGAGGTTGAGAGACCAAAGGTTTGGGTGCCATATCCTTCCCTGAGAGGAGGTTACCAGATTGTGCCTCTTGGGAAGAGGTAAGGGAAGATGGACTGCTAGGGACATCAATAGAGGATACCGAGGCTGTCTGCCCGAGTCTGGTGCAATCAGGATCACCTTACATGATTGTGACCTTATCTTGACCAGAACCTTGAACAACAGAGGAACAGGAGGAAAGGCAAAGAGGAATTTCCCTTCCCCTCCCAATCCAGAACCAGAGCATCCAGAAGAACTGAACCCATGACTAGGGGTCTGCAACAGAAGACAGGAAGTTGATGATTGTCTGGGGCTGCAAAGAGATCTATCTCTGGAGTGCCCCACCATGAGAAACTCACTTTCAATATGAAGGGGTCCAGGGACCATTCATGATGGCCCTGAGATATCCTGCTCAGAGCATCTGCTAGCACATTGTCCTTCCCTGGAAGATGGACTGCTACCAACGATGCCTGCAGGGAATAAGTCAGAGACCATAATTTCATGGCTTCTGTGCACAAGGCCATAGATCAAGTGCCTCCCTGCTTGTTGATGTTCCACATGGTGGTGGTGTTGTCTGTCCTGACCTGAACCATCTTGTTCCTTACTGAGTCCGAGAAGGCTTGGAGAGCCAGGAATACTGCCCTGAGTTCCAGAAGATTGATATGAAGAAGGGACTCCTGAGGGGACCACACCCCTTGCATTGTAAGAGCTCCTAAGTGAGCTCCCCAGCCCAGGAGAGAAGCATTCATGGTAAACACCACTGAATGAGTCTGACTGATGAATGGGACTCCTTTTCTGAGATTGTCCTGATCCAACCACCAGTGGAGAGCTTGGACCAGAGTCTGAGTCACTGGAATCAGTTTGGTTAAAATATTTTTTTTCTGGGACCAAAATGACTTCAGATGGAACTGAATGTCCCTAATTTGAAATCTGACTCCTTGTACCACCGCAGTAGAGGCTGCCATGTGGCTCAAGAGCGCAAGAAAATGTCTTGCTGGTCGAGACACCTGAGGCTGAAAGGAAGAAGCAAGGTCTGTAAGGGCCTTCACCCTTACCAAGGGAAGAAAAGCCTTTGCTTGGACAGTATCCAACTCTACCCCTATGAAGGTAAGGAGTTGCACTGGCTCGAGAACTGACTTTGGCAGGTTGAGAAGGAACCCTAGGGAAGTGAGTAACTGTTTTATTACTTGCAGGTCTGACTTGACTTGGTCTGGAGACTGTCCCACAATGAGCCAGTCGTGTAGGTATGGAAAAATTGAGATATTCTGTCTCCTGAGAAAAGCCACTACTACTGCTAGGCACTCTGTGAACACCCTTGGAGCTGATGTTAGGCCGAAGGGCATTGCTCTGAACTGATAATGGCCTGAAGGAAACTTAAACCGGAGGTACTTTCTGTAGGAGCACCTGATTGGGATGTGAAAGTAGGCATCCTTGAGGTGCAGAGAGGCTAACCAAACCCTTGGCCTCAGAGAGGGAAGAATTACTCCCAGAGTCACCATTTTGAGTCTTGGCTTGACAAGGTGCTTGTTTAAGTATACTAGGTCTAGGATGGGCTGCCACTCCCCTATCTTTTTTGGGGTAAGGAAGTATCTGGAGTACAGACCCTTGCCCCTGTGTAGAGTAGGAACTCTCTCTATGGCTCTGAGAGCCAGCAGAGAGGAAACCTATGCCACTAGGGCATTGGTTTTGGAGATGTTTGCAGGTCGAAAAGACCTGACCCTCAGTTTTGGAAATTTTTTTAAGCTTAGGGCCAGTCCCTGGCTTACTACCTCCAGGACCCACTTGTCTGAGGTTAACAGATTTCCAGGCCTGGAAGTAGTAAGCCAGCCTGCCTCCTACTGGAATAGGGGAGTCGACCCAGGCTGACACATCAGGGTGTCTGCTTGGCAGGATCCTTAGACTGAGAGGAGGATGTAGCCCTGCTCATCTCCCTTCTGCCTCTCTCACTGAAGAACCCCCTTTGAGGAAAAGGAGAGGAGGCCTATGCCTGGTAGAAAGGCCTGTGAAAAGGCCTGCCCCTGCCCCTAGACTGCTGCTTCTGAGGAGTTGCCTGCCTTTCCCTGGCCTGTGCACTCCTGTAGGTGGTCTGATATTCATCCATCTTTTTCATGTAATTCTCTGTCTGCTCCCCAAACAGAGAATTACCCACCACAGGGAAATCCATGGCCTTAGCCTGAGTGTCCTGTGAGAGGCTAGTATAGCTGAGCCAAGCAAATCTCCGAAGACACACAGATGTAGCCACGACTCGTGATGACACATCATTTGAGTCCATAGCAGCATGAAATTGAATTGTAGATGCCTCAATCCCATCAGCAGCTACCTCTTCCAGCTCCTTGGCTAGCTGGGGGGGAAGCCTGTTTAGCCAGTTCCAGAACAGTATCCCATCTGGACTTCTTTTGTCTGGCTGTGTAGGCCATATAATTTGCCTGCCTGAGTCCCAAGGAGGATGCCAAGTACTGTTTTTTGGCCATAGCATCCACCTTCCTGGAGTCTTTATCTAGGGTATGTGAAGCCAAAGGTACATTAGCCTTGTCACAGGCTGCAGCCTGCACTACCCCTACATGGCTGCATTGATGGAACAAGAACTCTGTACCTGAGCCTGAAAGCATATACCTCCAGCCCATTCTTTTATCCACAGGAGGTAAACAATTTGGTGTTTGGAGAATTTTTTGTGTCTGTTTCCCAAGAGATTTGTAGAGGGGAATAGACAGCCTTTTGGACTCTGGGATGTCCATCATTTCTACAAAATCAGGCTCCTCTTGTTCCTCAACAGCTTCAACCAGAGGGAGCTGGAGGGTCTCTGCCACTTTTTTGTAAAACAAATAGTGGGATGGGGACACAGAAAGCCTGGGAGGGGAAACATTAGAAGGCCTGTCTGGGGAGATGTCCAGTTCAATGGGCTCATCCAGACCTTCCACATCATCATCACCATCATCGTCGTCATAGTCCTCTTCCTCCCCTTCCCATTCTGGTTCATAAAACTCTTCCGGACAATATTCTGGAACCGGAGAAACCGACTGAACTGAGCACCTACCGAGAGGCTCCAGATTAGACGGAACCGGACAGAGCGATTCTACAATGCTTATTGCTCTGGCTATCTCTTTGGTGGTTGGAGGTTTCGGTTCTGGATCCGAACCAGCCGATTTCTTCTTTTTCTTTGACGGAACCAACCCCTCAGGATTGGCTCTCTTTTTGTCCAAGGCAGTATCGCCCAGGTCAGTGGGCACTCCCTCAGGTTCGATCAGAACCGAACCAGGCTGGCCATCCGGATTAGCGGACTTCTCTGTCTTCTTTTCCCTGAGCCTACCCAATCTCTTATCCAGGGTGTCCTTCAGAAAATTCTTGCAGATTTGGCAGTCTGAATCGAGGTGGTCAAACCCCAGACAGTAAACACTGGTGATGTGAGGGTCTGCCTTAGCAAAGGCATCCTCATACTCACTACAGTGCTGAAAACCCGTGGGCCTGTTTTTTTTCTTGGGTTTCTCAGACATGGCCAGGCTAACAATTTACCCTTTATAGCTTAAAAGCCAGGTAAGACCCCTCTATCAGTTACCAACTGTGTTATGGGTCATGGACAAAAACACGTTTAAATTTCCGTTTTTTTGAAACTGATAGGAACCGGTACCTCACACTAGAAAAATAGGAAATAAAGTAAACCTAACCCAGTCGGTTCCACAACCAGACCGATCGACAAGTTTTTACAATTTCCACAGAATTACCACACTAAAACTAAAGTCCACCACCTACAACACTTATTGTACCGTAGAAAGGCATTTAAAGCCAAAAATAATAAAAACAAAAATGTTTTTTAAACCAACTGTTTTGCTGAACCGAGCAAGTGAAGGAGCAATCTCCGAAGTGACTGTTCAGTTAGGCGGATTAAAAAATCTGACAGTTACACTTTAAAGTGCTGCAGACAGAGGTTTGAACCAAGCTCGAGCTCAACATTCTATGCTCATGCATAGAGTTGACTCTTCTTCCCCGGGGCAGTTCAGGTGTTGTGGCTAACTGCATATGTTATAATATAGCAAGACTTCATGTTGTTTGAAAGAGTGCAAGTGCAGAGGTGGTGCAGTGATTTTTGTGAAAGCCATGCTGTTGGCTACACATAAGATTGTGTTTATTGTTATGTTCTAGCAGCTGGTGGGGGACTATTTTTTTCTAGAAGTTTGCTTAGGTGGGGGAGGATAGAGATAGGTCTGTAATTATCGGACAAGTGGGGGTCCCTGGCTTTGAAGATGGGTTAAACTTTTGCAGATTTCCAGGTATCAGGCATGGAGGAAGTAGAGAGGGCCAAGTTAAAAATAAAAGTGAGGGGCTTGGAGATAGCAGGGGAGATGAGTTTGAGCAGGATAGGCGAGAGGCCATCCGAACCCGGGCTACCCCAGTTTGGGGGATTATTTAGAAGTTTGGTGGTGTCTTGAATGGATATGGCCTTGAGGTGGAAGAGGGGGATGCCTGGGGGGTGCAGAAGGACTGTAAGTTTGCACAGGTTCCCAGGTCAGACAGTGAGCTGCCAGTAAGCTTGCTGATATGGGCTGACAGATCTGTAAATTGTATGTTAAAAGACTGAGCTACCTCAGATGGCTCAGTCAGAGGGCCAGAAGGTGAGTTAAGTTTTATAACAAAGCTATTGGTGTAGGGATTGATGAGGGAGCTAAGGGAGCCCCATAATTTCCTGGGATTACCAAGGCGGACATTCTGAATCTTAATATAATAGTTCCGATTAGTATGCAGAGCCACCCCATCTCTGTGAAAAATTAAAATAAGGCTCCTTACACATCAGAGCCTGAAGCTCGGAAATCTTTTGAGCAGAAGTAATGTCAACTAAAAATTGCACTTTCCAGGACAAGTAAGGCAGGTCACAACTTGCGTCCGGTTCAAAGGGAGGCAAAGTGAGTTTCTCATGAACGAAGTTCAGATCCCAAGGGGGTGACAGGGGTTCCTGACCAGGGGTTTCAAGTGGAGAATCCCTTTCAAAAAGGTACAGGAAACCTCCAACTGAGCTATAGCCTTGCCTTCCACTGGGGAGTGGTAGGCGGATACGGCAGACAAGTGGACCTTCAGTGATGAATAGCTGATCCCCAGGTCAGAGAGGTGCAAGAGATACTCCAGAACCTGAAAAGCAGGGCACAAAAGGGGTCACACCCCTTGGAGGCAGCCCAAATAGAGAAACTTTTCCACTTCATGGTGTATATAGTTCTTGTGGATGGCTTTCTGGCCTCCACGAGAACCTGAGCGACTCTGGGAGAGAGCCAGTAGTGGGAAATTGCTACGTCAGAAGAAGCCAGACGGTGAACGGACTTCAGACCTGGGTGAACTAGCTTGCCCTGCTACTGGATCAGAAGGTCCTGGCAGATGGGTGGGGTGGGGGCTCTACCACCAACCGCTGGAGCAGAGGGAACCATATCCAGCGAGGCCAGTAAAGGGCAATCAGAATCAGGTGAGCCCCTTCCGTCTGCAGCTTGAGGAGAACCCTCTGTATCAGTGGGAAGGCATGTAAAAACCTACCTGTCCAACAAAGAGACAGTATGTCTCGCTAGAAAACACCAGGCCGGGAAAGAGAAAGCAGAAATTGGGTAGTTTTGCGTTGTATGGGGAGGCGAACAGATCTAGATCTGGGTGACCCCAGAGGTCAAAGATGTCTTTGATCACTGACTATTTTAGTTCCCATTCGTGTGCCAGGGCCCGAGTGCAGCTGAGACTGTCCGCTAGAACATTCTGGATGCCTAGAACATGCACTGCCATAAGCTGAAGCTGGTGCTGGATCATCCAGTTCCACACATCCATTGCCTCCCTACACAGGGGGTATGACCGTGTGCCTCCCTGTTTATTGAGATACCAGACCACACACATATTGTCCAACTGAACCAGCAGAAAACCTGGGAGAAAGAGAGGCTGAAACGCCTGAAGGGCAAAAAGCACCGCACGCATCTCCAGAACGTTGATGTGCAGAGAGAGCTCCCACTGAGGCCAGGATCCCTGGGTTCTGTGATCCTTCAAGTGGGCACCTCATCCCTGACCGGAAGTGTCCATGGTCAGGGTCTGAGTCGGAGGGGGAGACTGAACAGGTACCCCTCTGCAGAGGTTGTCCAGGTTCTGCCACCAGAGGAGATCCAGTCGTATGGGGCCAGATATCGGCACCCTGTCATCCAGGTCATCTGACCTCTGGTCCCACTGAACTCTGAGTGTCCACTGCATAATCCGCATGTAGAGCCTGGCTAAAGGGGCATTGGGGATGGCTGTTGCCATAATGCCTAGGAGACGCACAACTGACTGGACCATAGACCAGTGGCTGGAGGCCACTAAGCCAGCCTGCTGCTGCAAGGTTTCCGCCCTGTCCAAGGGAAGGAAAGCCTGATGACTGTTATCCAGCACCGCCCCAATAAACTGGAGGCACTGGGAGGTCATAAGGTGAGACTTGCGGTAGTTCACCATAATCCCCACCTGACGGAATAAATCCAGGGTAGTTGACTCTCTATCCTTTGAGGGGGCCGTAAGGAGCCAGTCATCCAAGTACAGGAACACAAAGAGACCCTGGTACTGCAAAGCCGCCGCCACCACTGCTAGGCACGTGGTAAACATCCTGGATGCCGAGGTGAGGCTAAAGGGAAGGGCCTTGAACTGAAAGTGCTCCCTTTGGAAGACAAACCTGAGGAAGCGGTGGAGGGGTGGAAATATGTGCAAATAAGCATCCTGCATGTCCAGAGCTGAGCCAGTGTCCCTTTTGCAGTAGGGGCAGCAGCCCGGCAGGGTCAGCATGCAAAATCTCTTGTACTCTACACACAGACTGAGCCTGCTGAGGAGCAGAATGGTCAGAAGGTCACCTGTCTTTTTGGGCACTAGGAAGAAGAGGGAGTAGTACCCACTTCCCAGTTGACCCTGAGGAACAGGCTGTATTGTGGATTTTTGCAGTAGAGCTTCGATCTTCTCTCTGAAGAAAGGAATGTCACCTTTTGGGTAGTAAGAGTGACCCGGCGGATTTTCTGGAGGTTTTTCTAAGAATTCTAGGGTGTGGCCTCGAGCTAGCACCTGAAGGGCCCACGAGTCTGCCGTAATCGCCTCCCACCAGGGTAGGTGACTGGTGAATCTGCTCCCTACCAGCTACTCTGGAACTAGAGGCAGAGGAGGAGGGGCGGGCTGCGAGTCAAGAGGGGCAGAGGGAGGGTGGGGAAGCCGTGCCCTAGAAACCCCTCTGAGACTTGGCTGGAGGGGTGGCAGTGACTAGGGAGGCCCAGTCTTTGCCCTGATGCTTGGCAGGCTGAGGCTTAAACTGATGTCACTGCTGCTGGTGATGAAAGGGCTGTCATGGCTTGATACTGGGATGATGCATGGACTGGACCAAGCGTAGCAATTTTCGGCTTTCCTGAAACTTGGTCAAGCGGCCTTTAATGTCACCCCAGAAGAGGATTGGGCCACAAAAGGGGGCATTCAGGATCGAGGATTGCACATCCTGAACAAATCCTGACACCCGAAGCCAGACAAGCCTGTATAGGCAGATTGCTGTAGCAGTGCTTCGAACAGAGGCATAAACTGCATCACATGTGGCATGCAGGGTATGATGACAGGAAATCTCTGCTGTCCTCACAGACTGCTTGATGTTGGCCTTGGCGTCTGAGTCAGGCAAGGCCTCAAACTCCAACTTGAGTCATCCTAGGAGTGTTTTCTGATAGCAGACCATGTGGGCAACATAATTCATAGCCCTTAGTGCAACAGTAGAGGACGAATAAACTTTGCATCCAAACTGTTCCAGTTGCCTCGACTCCTTATCTGGAGGGGAGGTGCTCATGTGCTTGGGTCTGGAGGACCGATCATGGGCCGCTTTTATCACCAAGGAATTAGCCTTAGGTTGGGTCCCAAGATGGTCCTTGCCCTCCGGGGTATGGAATATCCTGTCTACCTGCTTAGAGATGGAGGTTACAGATGACGAGTGTTGCCAAATTGTGGAGGCAAGGCCGTCACAAGGCTTGATCCACGGGGGAGGGGGGGCTCAAGAGAGGCATCAGCTCTGGGAGGTCAAGATGCTCTGGCAGCCGCCTATGCTGAGGGTCCTGTTCCTCAGTCTTCCACCTGCTGGCCTCCTGATTCTTCTTGAGGATCACTGTGAAGGAAGGATACTCCAAGGGGGGGACTTGGGAGTCTCCTTGGGAGTAGGTTCATCAGAGGCCGGGGATTCATAGCCTGAGCCTGACAAAGAGGAACTGGACTACCGAGTCCGATGACATGCTAGTGTCTAAGGAAAAGGCCCGACAATGGGGAACCTCCTTCTAAGGAACTACCTGTCTCTCTCCATGCTCCCCCACAATGGAAGCAGCTCCTGCATGGCCAGAGGAGGAGGGCCAGGACACCACCGGGGACAAAGACCAGGGAGTAGGGGTTGGCTGGGCCAGCCTAGAGGCCGCGACCACCTGGCAATGGTCCAGTTCTGAGCCCAGCTGAGCCTTGGTTTTGCTCCACTATGATTCAAACAGAGTCTCACAGTCCACCTGCGGTTGTGGGTTAACCGGTAGAGGAGGCTGGTAGAGCGGGTAGTGACCCGCCGAAGGATGACCCGGTGTCCGGCAACCCAGTGTTGGGTAACAAGGCATATGTTACATGGGCAAAGGATAGTCCAGCGTGTGGTACCTCAGCATTGGGTACCCTGGCGTTTGGTAGCCCGGTGTTGGGTACCCTGGCGTCATATACCCCAGTGTGGGGTAATGCGGCACGGGATAACTCAGCGTCGGGTAGCCTGGAGCAGGACCCATCGGTGGTGCTGATGGACTCGACGGTGGAGCTGAAGGACCAGGCTAGAGACCTGAGGGGTATGCCTGAAGGACCCAGTAAGATGGAGTCTGACGCCACCCTTCAGGAGGGAGGCCCAGCGTCAGCCCGGACAGGCTGGCGGCTTCTTCCGGAGTCGGGGGAGATGCAAAAGGCCCAGATGGAGGGACCTAGAAGCTGAGATCCAGGGGATCCCCTGGAAGCCCAGGTGTGGGGATATCCAGTGATGGATGTTCCGGAGTTGGCCTATCATTATGGCCAGCGGGCGTCCGGTCCTCTGGTTCTGAAGGAAGATCCAGGGGCTCTACCATGATCAGCGGAGAAGGGCTCGGGGGGGGGTCCTCCCGGGGTGGCTGCGGCTTTTGTGGCAGCTGGCACTGGTCAGGAAGACCAAACGTTGGGCCTCAAATTGGGGACCAATGTGTGTGCGCCTGGGCTGGATGGTTGCCAGAAGCACCGGCGGCCGATCCACTCAGCTAAGACTTGGGAGTTTCCAAGGGTCTAAGAGTGGGAGTTTTCTCCGAATCCCTGGAGGCCCCTTTCTGAAATGTGACCAGCTTGGGGGGGGGGCAATGACCGCTCCATGGCAGGAGTAGCAGATTTGGCCGGAGGGGTGCTCTCTTTGCAGGAAGAGGGCTGCTCGTTGGCCGTGGTCCCCAAGGGGAGCCGCAGTCTGGAGGAAGACCAATCCCAGTCCCGATGCATCTCCTTTTCCCCTCTTCTTCTTCTGGGAGTCCGATAAACCCACTGGAGAGGATGAAGTGCTCCTTATCTGCTGCAGCTCCTTCTCCATGGAAGCTATTTTTTGTTTTAAAAGTTGAGCTTCCAGGGCTTGCTGATGGCGTTTCCGTGTGGCCTGGTTAAACTTCTGGCAGGTCTTACAGCCCTTGGTGTCGTGATCAGGCCCCAGGCACAGGAGACACAAAGTATGTCTATCCTTCTCTGGGATCTGCTTGCCACAGACGCACTTGTTATGATGAGCTTTGGAAGAGGCTGGCGAAGACATGCAATCTGATGACTATTTTTGACGAAAATACAAGAAAAAATAAATTAAATACTTATTGAAAATGGCAGTCGACTGCAGCAGCGTTCCACGAGGTCCAACGTGCGCACGTCGACGGCGGGAAAGAACTGGAGGGTGGGTGCAGGACCACCCACTATATACCACTGGCCCAATGTCAGCCATGTGATGCCAGGTGGGCGGTCCCCGCCAGACACTGCTAGCTAAAGTTTTCTGTGTGGTCCTAGTGCCTGGCGACTCAATCTTATCTGTTATTGCCTAATGCAAGAGCCCTCTCGAAGTAAGATCTGGCAGTGCGTTTTCATCTAAAGCACTACTTGACCCCGGAGGCAAGGTCTGCCATGGCTCAAGGCAACATCCTTCCTCTTACAGACTACTGTGCCCCATCTACACTCATACCTCCTCCCAACTTCTCGCAAGACTAGCTACCACCTACAATAATATTTGTAGATTTGTGCTGATGGTGCCCCACTACATTCACCATTGCTCCCTTTACCAGTACCTAGGTTGCCCCTCCCCCATGCCAGACACAGTTACTTCCTCGGCTGCACCATAGATAATGCTATCAGGAATGGTGGCCTTTCCACCTTTTCTTCCCTGATCAAACTAAATAACTGCCCATGTAACCTTCGAACCTCTGATGTTCCTCCCTTTGTGGTTCTATGGATATCTACTTACCTGGGGAGTAAAGCTTTCTCCTTTGTAGCTCCCAGACTGTGAAACAGCATACCTATCCCACTCTGCTCCCTAGACTCACACCTAGCATTCAAAATGCACTATACAACTGTCTGGATGGCCCCTGCCACGTGTATCTGCCTCCCTGGGTGAAATATACAGGTTACTCACCTGTAACAGGAGTTCTAGGAGTGGTATATGTTGTTCATCCACACTGTCTGGCAGGTTCCTTGCTGCCTCAAATCTTGCCGGAAGGTCTTCTAGCTGGCTCCTCCCACCCACCCGGGTGGTAAAATCCTCGACTCCGCCCTATGATGCCAGATCTAGCTCACTGGAAGCCAGGTTGTGCATCGAAGCCGGGGAGGTCGGGTGGGTCGTGTGGATGAACAACATATACCACTTCTAGAACTCCTGTTACAGGTGAGTAACCTGTATTTCTAGGGACGTGGATAAGCTGTTCAATCCACACTGTCTGGCAGACTCCTAGCAGCTCTCTGGGAGTAGGGAGGCAAGGCGCGCACCCCCTACTTAGGGAATAAGGACTGGAGAACCGAGGTCCCAAAACCAGCATCCCGGAGTGACTCAAGGTCAATGTGGTAATGGGAAATAAAGGTGTGTGCTGACTTCCATGTAGCAGCCCTGCAGATTTCCTCGATAGGGACGTCCCTAGAAGCAGCCACCGAAGCAGCAGTATGGTGGGTAGAATGAGCTCTTATCCTTTTGGGAGGCTCCATGCCCGCCAACCTATAGCAGAGATCTATGCAGGAGGTGACCCACCTGCTTATCATCCATTTGGCTGCAGGTCTGCTAAGTGCGGCTTCAGCGTAGGTGACAAACAGCTGGCAAACCTCTCCCCAAACTTCAGCCGTCCGCTCCTTATAATAAGCGAGTGCTCTTCTAGGGTCCAGAGTATGGAGCCTATATTCGGCCTCCGAGGTGTGATTGGTGTAGAACACCAGCAGAGTCAACACCTGGTTAAGGTGAAACTCCGAAACCATCTTTGGAAGGAATTTCGGTTGGGGGCGCAGGACAACCGTGTCCCTGTGGAAGACCAGATAAGGAGACTCGATGGAAAGCACCTGGAGCTCTCCCATCTTTCTGGCTGACGTTATAGCCACCAAGAAGGTGATCTTCCACAACAGGTGGGAGATATCGCACCTGTGCATCGGTTCAAATGGCTTGCCCATGAGCTTAGTCAATACCGGCAGTAGATCCCATGGAGGTGGAGGTTCTCACACCGGAGGGGATATGTGATCAAGGCCTTTGAAAAAGCACACAACCACTTTCTCCTGCACCACCGACTGGTTGCCGGCCCATGCCCGGTAAGTAGAGATGGCTGCCAGGTGCACCTTAAGGGTCATCGACCGAAGCCCTAGTTGAGAAAGGGACCACAGGTAGTCCAAAATGCTAGCCAATGGACAGGAAGAAGGGTCCAACCCCTTGTACTGATACCAAATGGAGAATCTCTTCCATTTAAAGGCATAGCATATTCTGGTCGACTCCTTAAGGGACGTCTCAACGACGTTGAGAACCTCGTCGGAAAGACCCAAGGCTTGGAACTCTAGCTGCTCAGGAACCAGGCCGTCAGGTGCAGGGATTGAAGGTCCAGAGGGAGAACCTTCCCCTTGTTGACTGAGATAAGGTCCGGGTGGGCTGGAAGCCACCTCGGGAGCCTGGAGCTGAGGCTGAGGAGATCTGGGTGCCAGAACTGGCTGGGCCAGTCTGGGGCTACCAGAATCACCTGCGCCCTGTCCCTCTTCACCTTGAGAAGCACCTTGTGGCTCAAGGGAAATGGAGGGAAGGCATAGAAAAGGCCTGGGGTCCACAGCCTCGAGAAGGCATCCCCCTGCAGCAAGCCCTGCTAAGGGGGGCGGGCATGAAACAGCCTCAGCCTCGCATTCTCTCTGGAGGCTAACAGGTCCACCTGAGGGGTGCCCCAATGGGAGAACAGATCTTGCACTAACTCCAGCAGGAGAGACAACTCGTGAGATGCAGCACCTATCCAGCTGACAGCATCGACCAGACTGTTGGAGGCTCCTGCCACATGGATGGCTAGGAGATCTGCCTCCAGGCTGATCATGAGAGACCAAGTGCGGAGAGCCTCCTTGCACAGAGGCAAGGAGTGCATCCCGCCCTGTCGGTTGAGGTAGTACATGGTCATGGTGTTGTCCGTCTGGACCTGAACCACTTGACCCCGTACAAACGGAGCGAAGGCGGTGAGGGCTAGATGCACCACTTGGAGCTCCAGCAGGTTGATGTGGCATCGAGACTCCTGAGAGGACCAGAGGCCATGGGCCCTGAGCTGCCCCAGATGGGCACCCCAACCCATCAGAGGGGCGTCGGTCGTCAGGGTGACTGTCGGCTCAAGGCGGACAAATGGGATACCCTCCTGTAGATGAGCTGGAATGAGCCACCATTGTAGGCTGTCCCACACCTCCTGGGTCACTGTCACTGGCTGGTCCAGAGGACTGGAGTGCTGTGACCACTGGCGGGCCAGCCCCCATTGCAGGGGACGCATATGCCAGCGGGGCCAACGGACCACGCTGCTGCAGGCTGCCACCCGGCCCAGAAGGGGCAGGAAGTCCCGGGCAGGGCACAAATGCCCAACCAGAAATGACTGGGCAAAGGAGGAAAGGACCTCGACCCTGTCCGCCAGGAGCCGGGCTCTGGCTCGAAGAGAGTCGAGCTCTGCCCCGATGAACTGAATCACCTGCGATGGCACGAGTTCTGACTTGGCCTTGTTGATCAGGAGGTCAATCTGAGAGCAGACTTGCAGGGCCAGATCCCTGGACCGCTCCACCTCCAACCTGGAGGGGGCTGCAATCAGCCAGTCATCCAGGTAAGGGTACACCTGGACCCCTCAGTGCCGCAGGAATGCTGTCACCACTGCCATGCATTTGGTGAAGACCCTGAGAGCTGGAGAGAGGCCGAAGGGCATGGCCCGGAACTCATAAAGAGATCCTTCTGCTTGGAAGTGGAGGAATCGCTGATGAGACAGACGGGTTGGGACATGAAAGAACGTGTCCTGAAGGTCCAGAGAACAAAACCACATGCCCAGTTCCAAGGATGGAATGATCTGAGCTAGAGTGACCATCCTGAAGGTGCATGGCCTTAGGAACTTGTTCAGGTCGTGCAGGTTGAGAATGGGGCACCAGCCCCCCCATCCGTTTTGGGACCAGGAAGTACATGGGACACAAACCCTGGGTCTAGAGGAGGGTCCGCCACCTCGCTGATCGCCTCCTTTTGGAGGAGCAGGGCAATGTTGGCTCGACAAGCCGACAGAAAGGCTGCGGAACCCGTTGCCCCCCGTGAGGCGACAGCTCGATAGGGAGGGAACTGCTCGAATTCCAGAGGCAGACCCCTGCCTACCACTTCTAGCACCCAGTGGTCCATGGCGATAGCAGACCAGGTGAAAAAGAAGTGGTGCAGCTGTCCCCCCATGGAGGAAACCCAGGGAGGAGTGATGAGGTTGGGGGTGACACCCCTCAACCAGTCACTGGGCAGGCTTGGAGGAAAGGCCCGCTGAGGGACTTCCTGGACTGGACCCATGCCTCCAGGCTTCCAACTGGAGGAAGCGGCAGACTTGGCCTTAGGGCACCAAGTGTGTGCCTGCTGGCACTGGTGCTGCTGCTGCTGGGCCGGACTTGCCGCAGGGCAGAAGGGTGAAAGGGCTTACGCTGCTGCTGCTGGTGGCCTTTGTCCTTCTAGGCAGACATGACCAAGTCCAAGGTGGCATTGGACATCTCGATCCTTTGGCTATGGCCTTCCACCCCCGGTCCGAACAAGTTGGTGCCCAGGAAGGAAACGTCTGCCAGCTTGTGCTGGGTGTCCGCCATGAAGGTGGAGATCCGCAGCCAAGCTCTGCGGCACATGGCCACTGTGGCTGCAGAGCTCGGGCACAAGAATCACCAATGTCCAACGAAGTTTGGAGCTGCTGTTTTGCTACGGCCCTTCCCTGATCCCGTACCTGCTTGACCGTCATCTGAAGGTCAGCCGGGAGATGAGGAATTACCTCATCCAGAGAACCCATAAGGGCGTGTGAGAAATGTGCCATCAGCACAGCTGAGCTAGCCTGACGAGGACCTAGGAAGAAAGCAGCGTAAACCTTCAGCCCCGTGTAATCCAGCTTTTTGGGTTCCTTATCGGGCGGTTTACCACGTCCCAAACATTTCCGGAGTGGCAGAAGACGCTATTGGTCACTAACCCTTCTGCAGAGGGGTGCTCCGAGAAACCGGAGAGTGAGCCGGTGAGGACTGCGTACTTTCAAGCCATCCTCTTCCCCCTGTCCACAACTGTTTCCACGAAGAAATGTTTCCTCATATCCCTGCTAATCCTCCTACTATCACCTTGTACACATGCTTACTTGTGGTGGAACCCTTGCAGCACTTGAAGAGCTGCTGGCGGTCAACCATGTTTATTCCTTTGAGAAAAACTGAAAGTTTCTGCCATATCACCACACTACCTCCTGGTCTACAAGTATATGTTAAAGCTGATAAGGTGCTCCTCATAAAATTCCCCTGCTGCCCTGAACCATCTTTGTGCTTTCTTTTGCACATATTTCAGCCTGTCCCTCTCCTTCTTTAAGTGGGGGCTCCAGAACTGCACACAGTACTCCTGATGTGGCCGTATCAGAGATCTGTACTGGGGCAGAATGCCACTCTCATTCCTACTGGAAAACCCACTCCCTATGTACCCTAGAATTCTGTTTGCGATCCCATATGTCTTCCTGGTCAAAACCATGCCCTTTAGTCATCTGTTACAATCACTCCAAGGTCCTTCTTCCCTGATTTTTATTTATTGATTCAAAAAGTTGGTAGCTGAGAAAAGCGCACTGAGCTGGAGCTCATTTCCATGTACGACCCAGGGAAGGGGAAGAGGAGTATATACAGATATTTACAATCCACAAAGAGTTACAATGAACAAAAAATTGGTGAAGAATATACAGATATTTACAATCAAAAAAGTTACATGAACAAAAGATCCATCTTACAGTCGCATATCAAGAAATAATAAGGGAAAACAATATGTTTTGTATTGAATGAGCGAAATTAAAGAGCAATTTATGTGTGGGATGGGTGGGCTGAGATGGTGGCAGGATTTATGCAGCAGGAAGGCTTAGGAGGTGGAGTTCAGGTAGACATTGAACTTAGAGCTAGAAGGCTAGCTTGGAGGGGGGCACCAGCCAGATGAAGATGGAATAGGGGGGTATCAACTAGGAGCCTGGGCAGGGGTGCAGGAGCAGGAGGACAAGAGTGAGAGTTTTAGCTGGTATTTAATGGAGGAAAGGGAGAGGGACGACTGTATGAGTAAGGGGAGCCAATTGCAATGTAGGGAAGGTGGTAAGAGAAGGCAGATTGTCTGGTACAGGAGTGCACCTGAGGGGTGGAGAAAGTGAGTGAGTATCTGGAGTGGGGGTTGTCAGAGGCACCAGCTGGCAAGAGGAGGGAGGAGAAATAGGCTGGAGGAGAATTAAACCAATATTTAGCTATAAAGGATGCACAGTGCAGTTGACGGCGGAGGGGGAAAGGAAGGATAAAGAGTGCAGAGTAAAGTGAATAATGGTGAGTAAGGGGGGGGAGATTGGTGGTGAAGTGGCAGAAGACATTACACAAGGTGTTGAACTTACTGAAGGAAGAGGAGGGGCTGACCCATAAATACAGGTTACTCACCTGTAACAGGAGTTCTAGGAATGGTATATGTTGTTCATCCACACTGTCTGGCAGGTTCCTTGCCGCTTTAAATCTTGCCGGAAGGTCTTCAAGCTGGCTCCTCCCACCCACCCGGATGGTAAAACTCTCGACTCTGCCCCATGACGCCAGATCTGGCCCGCTGGAAGCTCAGGTTGTGCATCGAAGCCGGGGAGGTCGGGTGGGTCGTGTGGATGAACAACATATACCATTCCTAGAACTCCTGTTACAGGTGAGTAACCTGTATTTCTAGGGACATGGATATGTTGTTCATCCACACTGCCTGGCAGACTCCTAGCAGTTCTCCGGGAGGAGGGAGGCAAGGCACACACCCCCTACTTAGGGAATAAAGACTGGAGAACCGAGGCCCCAAAACCAGCATCCCGGCGTGACTCAAGGTCGATGTGGTAATGGGTAATAAAGATGTGTGCTGACTTCCAGGTAGCAGCCCTGCAGATGTCCTGGATAGGGACGTCCCTGGAAGCAGCCACCGATGCAGCACAGTATGACGGGCAGAATGAGCTCTTATCCTCTGGGAGGCTCCATGCCCAACTTGTAGCAGAGATCTATGCAGGAGGTGACCACTTGCTTATAGTCAGCTTGGCTGCAGGTCAGCCAGGTGCGGCTTCAGCGTGGGTGACAAACAGCCTGGCAACTTCTCCCGACTTCAGCCGCAAGGCCTTATAATAAGCGAGCGCCCTTCTAGGGTCCAAAATGGGAGCCTGTATTCGGCCCTCCAAGGTGTGATTGGGGTAGAACACCGCAGAGTCAACACCTGGTTAAGGTGAAACTCTGACACCACCTTCAGAAGGAATTTCGGTGGGGGCGAGGACAACCTTGTCCCTGTGGAAGACCAGGTAAGGAGACTCAATGCAGAGCGCCTGGAGTTCTCCCATCCTTCTGGCTGACGTGATAGCCACCAAGAAGGCGGTCTTCCACGACAGGTGAGAGAGTTCACACCTGTGCATTGGTTCGAATGGCTTGCCCATGAGCTTTGCCAGTACCAGCAGTAGATCCCACGGAGGTGGAGGTTCTCGCACCGGAGGGGAAATGTGATCAAGGCCTCTGAAGAAGCACCAGACCACCTTCTCCTGCGCCACCGACTGCTCCCCGGCCCGCGCCCGGTAAGCAGAGATGGCTGCCAGGTGCACCCTTAGGGTCGTCGACCTAAGCCCTTGACTAGAAGAAAAAATTACTCACCTTAGTAATGTTGTTTCTTCTAATGGAGTCTTGCTATATTATAGACATTAGCAGTTTGATCCAGCTCTAGAACTGCCCCGGAGTGAAATGGTTAAAACCATTCCAAAATAGAATTTTGGCACGAGAGCAGCTCTATCTGTGTCATTTCAAACTTGAACTGTCAGATCTTTACGAGCCAAACTCACTAAGGTCTGTGTGGAAGCTGTAACCTACACTAGCCAAATGGCTACCTAAATAATAACAACCATTGATGGTCCCAACACCCAAGACTCAAGTCAGGGGACCAGAAATACTAACACCATTCTAATAATATGAAAATGGAACATAAGTATAATAAAACACACACACACGCGTACACATACACACCCCCAAAGTCCCAAAGGGGACAAAATGCTAACAGGACATAAGTAGTGCCCACACTAAGTTGCCCGCACCCCACCAAGTAGAGGTTCTGAGAGGGGCAGGTTGGGGGGAGGTCTATAATATAGCAAGACTCCATTAGAAGAAACAACATTACTAAGGTGAGTAATTTTTTCTTCAAACAACATGAAGTCTTGCTATATTATAGACATTAGCAGAATACACAGCAGTACCTCCATGGAGGAGGGGCAGAACCTACTTAGGGAATAGGCTCTGAAGAACAGCTGTGCCAAACCGAGCATCTCTCCTGGCCTGGACATCCAGGGAGTAATGCTTGGTAAAAGTGTGTACCGTTTTCCAAGTAGCAGCCTGGCAAATCTCTAATAAAGGATATCTCTGGCAGCAGCTAGAGCGCAGCTGTACCCCTGGTAGAATGAGCCCTCAAACGGGGGAGCTCTGCCCACTTTCTGATAACAAAATTGGATACAAGAGACAATCCACCTGGCTATTGATCTCTTAGTGGCAGGTTTGCCTTTCCCAACTTCACCATAGGTAAGGAAAAGTTGGAGGGATTCAAACCTGTGACCTTTGGTATGCTCTATATAATAACTAAGAGCTCTCTTAACATCCAGGCTGTGCAACCTCCTCTCACCCGAAGAGGAGTGATCAGTGAAAAATACTGGAAGGGAGATAGATTGATTAAGATGGAAATCTGAAACCACCTTAGGCAAAAACTTCCTATTAGTCCTAAGGACTACCTTATCCCTGTGGAAAGAAATAAAGTCAGTCTCCACTGACAAGGCTTGCAATTCACTTATGCGTCTGGCAGAAGTGATAGCCACTAGAAAAACAGTTTTCCAAGTTAGGTACTTAAGCTCTGCAGAAGACAGAGGTTCAAAAGGGGGTTGCATTAACTGGGCAATGCAAACATTAAGGTCCCAAGCAGGGGCCGGTTCCCGAAAGGGAGGATTAGTGTGGAGTAATCCCTTAAAAAACTTGGAAAACACAGGATGAGAGGAAAGAGGGGATGACTTTCCTGCTGACACAAAAGCAGACACAGCTGCCAAATGAACTCTCAGGGTAGCTGGTCTGATACCCAAGAATTAAGATGTACCATGTAATCTAACAAAATGGGCAATTCAGCAGATTCTGGGAAATATTTTTCCCAGCACACCAAATGGAAAACCTTTTCCATTTAGAACTATAAGTAGCCTAGTGGAAGGCTTTCTGGAAGCCCTCAGGATCTCAAGAACACCCTGAGAGAGGTGTAAATCAGCAAACTCTAACTCCTCAAGAGCCAGGCCTTGAGGTTGAGGGATTTGAGGTCCGGATACCAAACCCTCCCTGGGCACAAGTCAACAGATTGTGATTCCTGGGAGGCACAGGGAAGATGGACTGTCAGAGACAGAAGGAGTGGGTACCAGGGCTGCCTGGCCCAATCCGGGGCAATCAGAATCACCTGCAAGGCTGAGATCTGATTTTGACTAGTACTTTGAATAGGAGAGGAAAGTGGGAAAGCATAGAGGAACTTCCTCCCAATCCAGAAGAAGGGCATCCAGGGAACTGAGCCCAGCACTGGAGGTCTGCAACAGAACAGAGGAAGTTTGTGATTGTCTGGGGCTGCAAAAGATCTATCTGAGGATGCCCCACCTGGCAAAAACTATCCCCAGCACTTGAGGATCCAGGGACCATTTGATGGCCCTGGGAAATCCTGCTGAGGGCATCCACTAGGACATTGTCCTTCCCTGGAAGATGAACTGCTATGAGGGAAGTGTTCAGGAATAGGCCAGAGACCACAACTTCATTGCCTCGGTGCACAAGGCGAAGACTGACTGCCCCCCTGTTTGTTGATGTACCACATTGTTGTGGTGTTGTCTGTTCTGACTTGTATCACCTTGTCGTGGACAGATGCAGAAAAAGCTTGAAAAGCTAAAAAGACAGCTCTGAGTTCCAGCAAATTGATGTGGAGCAGAGATTCCTGGGGACCAAACTCCTGAGTGGAAAGGTCGCCCATGTGGGCTCCCAACCCAGAAGGAAGCATCTGTAGTGAGAGTCAAGTCGTGAGAAGGGAAATGAAGGGACCCCGCTCTTAAGTGCTCTGATCCTGCCACCACTGGAGAGCTAGGATCAAGGTTTGAGTCACTGGGACCAATTTGGAAAGGGGTCTCTTCTCTGAGACCAAAAGGTTCTCAAGTGAAACTGAATGTCTCTCATCTGAAATCTGGCTCCTGCACAACAGCTGTGGATGCAGCCATGTGCCCCAGGAGCTGCAGAAAGTGTCTTGCTGGTCGAGAGACCTGCAGAGTGAAGGAAGAGGCCAGAGCCACTAAATTCCTTACCCTTTCTGGGGAAGAAAGGCTCTGGCTAGCTTTGTGTCCAATTCTGCCCCTATAAAGGTGAGTACCTGGACTGGTTCCAGAACTGACTTGGGTAGGTTTAGCAGAAAACCCAGGGAGGTGAGAAGCTGCTGGGTGACCTGCAGGTGAGATTTTACCTGTTCTGGGGACTGGCCTACAATGAGCCAGTCATCTAGACAGGGAAAAACAGCAATCCTCTGCCTCCTTAAGTGGGCCACTGCTAGACACTTTGTGAATACCCTTGGAGCAGAGGTAAGGCCGAAGGGCATTGCTCTGAACTGGTAATGACCTGAGGGCAGTTCGAATCTGAGGTACTGATGGGATCTTCTGATTAGGACATGGAAATAGGCATCCTTGAGGTCCAGGGAGGCTAGCCAGTCCCTGGCCTTAGGGAAGAGTAAAATCATTGCCAGAGTTACCATTTTGAACTTTGGTTTCAGAAGATGCTTGTTCAGATATCTGAGATCTAAAAATGGGCTGCCATTCTGCTGTCTTTTTGGGGTAAGGAAGTATCTGGAATACAGACCCCTGCCCTGATGCAGGGAGGAACCTTTCTACTGCTCTGAGAGCTAACAGGGATGAGACCTCTGTTTCCAGGCGAGGGTCTCTGAAGCATTTCAGGTGAGAAAAGTCTGCTTCTCAACTTGGGAAACTTTTGAAGCTGAGAACCAGACCCTGGCTACTACTTCAAGAACCCACTTGTCTGAGGTTAAAGAGCCCAATTCTGACTGAAGTAAGTCAGCCTACCCCCACTGGTAGGAGAATGAGGCCCTGGGCACCCCATCAGGGTGCCTGTTTCGTGAGAGCTTTAGGCTGGGGGTGGGAGCAGGTCTGCCACCCCTCGCCTGCCCCTGCCTCTGAAGAAGCCCCTCTGAGCATAGGCAGAGGAGGCCTGAGTCTGTGTAGAAAGGCCTGTGAAAGGCCTGCCCCTACCCTGGGGGCATGCCTTGAGGAGTGGCTTCACACGCCTTAGCCTGGGCACTCTTGTAAGTAGTCCTATATTCATCCATCTTCTTCATGTAATTCTCTGTCTGCTCTCCAAACAGAGAATTTCCCACCACAGGAAAATCCATAGCCTTAGTCTGGGTATCCTGTGACAAACTAGTACACCTGAGCCAGGCCAACCTACGAAAAGCTACAGATGTGGCCATGACCCTAGAGGAAACATCATTAACATCCACAGCAGCATGAAACTGAACCTTAGAGGCTTCAATGCCATCAGCAGCCACCTGTTCTAGTTCACTAGCCAGCTGGCCATGGGCCTGCTTGGCCAGTGCATAACAGTATCCCATCTAGATTTCTGATACCTAGCTACATAAGCCATATAATTTGCTTGCCTGAGTCCCAGAGAGGCTGCCATATACTGTTTTGCCATGGCATCAATCTTCCTGGAATCCTTGTCAGGAGGATGTGAAGCCAAGAATATTAGCTTTATCACAGGCAGCAGCCTGAACTACCCTTACATGACTGCATTGCTAAGAATGGAATTCTGTATCAGGGCCTGACAATGTATACCTTCTGTCCATCTTTTTATCTACAGGAGGCACAGAATTAGGAGCTTTTAAAATTTTGATTGTTTGTTTCCTAAAAGACTTATGTAAAGGAATAGACAATCTCCTAGACTCTGGAATATCCATCATTTCTACAAAATCAGGCCCCTCTTGCTCATCCACAGCCTCTTCTAAAGGAAGCTGGAGGTTTCAGCAACTTTTATAAAACATAAAATGAGATGGGGACTCAGACAGCATAGGGAGATTCTAAAGGTCTGTCTGGGGAGATGTCGGTTCAATGGGCACACCCAGACCTTCCCAGCCACATTCATACTGTTCATAATCCTCCTCCCCTCCTCTGGTTCATAAAATTCCTCAATATCATAATCCTGAACCACTGGGACCGGACGAACCGACCTTTTACCACCAGATAGTGGTGGTTCGGACGGACCCTGAGACAGTGACTGGACAATCTGTATGGCTTTTGCTATCTCTGCAGCAGTTGGAGAAGGAATTTTGGACTCCAGACCTGCTGATTTTCTTGTTTTCTTTACTGGAATTGGTTCCTCAGAACCAGCTTTTCTTTGGCCCGAGGAAGTCTGGCCCTGGTCAGAGGGCACTCCCTCTGGTTCGGTTGGCACCGAACCGGGCTGGCCATCCGGGTCAGCGGACTTTTTGGCCTCTCGTTCCCTGAGCCTGCCCAATCTTTTTTCCAGGGTGACTGCAGGGAAATTCTTACATACCTGGCAGTCTGACTGGAGGTGGTCAAACCCCAGACAATAAACACATGTGGTGTGTGGGTCAGCCTTGGCAAAGACTTCCCAAACATCACAGTGTTGAAACCAGTGGCCGGTTTTTCTTTGGGTTTCTCAGACATAATGCCAGCCTAACCAAAAAACTTGCCCTTTGTAAAGGCAGTGCCAGGCAAGGACTACCTTATGGGTTCCTAACCGTGTCCGCAGGTATTGGAAAAAACGTAATAAATCCGTTTTTAGAACCGATAAGAACCGGGAACCGCACTCTAAAATAGTAACTTTTAGTTTTAAATGAGTTTTAAACCCACTGATCGGTTCAAAACCGAACCGATAACACTAAATTCCACACAGACAAAACCTTCATTTACTTACAGTTACCACAGATAGAGCTTGAACGAACGGTTTTCGGTTAAATAAAACTATTCTCGGTTAAATCCAACTGAGAAAACACTTTTAAACCGAAAATGAACCGAGCAGAAGGAGAAATCTCCGGAGCGACTGTTCACTGAGGCGGAGTAAAGAATCTGACAGTTCAAGTTTGAAATGACACAGATAGAGCTGCTCTCGTGCCAAAATTCTATTTTGGAATGGTTTTAACCATTTCACTCCGGGGCAGTTCTAGACCTGGATCAAACTGCTAATGTCTATAATATAGCAAGACTTCATGTTGTTTGAACAATGAGTTCTAATTGGTAGCTGTTTATTATTTTCTCAATTACAGAAATGTTAGCCATAAACCAAAAATGGATGCTAGTACATGGGTGAGGGTTGTGGGTTGGTTTTAACATGGGTGTAAGGGTGGTATGGGTGCTACTGCACAGATGAGGGTGGTGGAAGAAAAGTGGAATGGGTGATGGGGTGAAAGGTGGGTGTTGTTTTAGTCCTTTCATTTACAGATTCGTGATCGGCTGGGGATGGTGAGGAAAAAAATGATGACAGACCGAACCTACTGTGTACATATAATATATATATATATATATATATATTTTTTTCTTATTAAATACATTGCAAACTGCTGCCACCTAGAACAATTGTCCTGTCCCCTTTAAAAAAAGAATAAAGGAATCAGAAATAAAAGAAAATCTGCATCAGCTGTTTTCACAGAATGTGACCTATCATAAAGTGTTTTTGCTTTACAAGTAGTGATAATTTGATACATAATGGGGTTGACAGACGCTGTCCCTTAAACATCACATGCCAACTGATGCAGCTACATTAAATGTTCCTTAAGTTAGTATGTGGTGAGGAAACAACTTTTTTTATTTATGTGACTGAAATACAGATTTTATTGAAGTATCAGCTGCACAAATGCATCATCTTATAAAATTGTATGTATTACTTCAATTTGCCAACAAAAATGTTGGTATATGTATGCATTATCTTAGGAAATTGCAAGCATTTTTTGCCAGCAACAATGACTGGCATATTTTTTTTATTAAAATGTCTTGACTGACTACGTTATGACATAATATGTTTTGCAACAGTTCCACATGCTACTGCTGTAGTACCTTGGCTTGACTTTGTTATAAAAGCTTTCTTTTAAACATAGCAACTTTTGAGTTACTCATTTAAAACAGAAAGCAGCAAATAGCTGAGATTAGGTAATATCAGTTATTTTTTCTCATAATTCATGACAATAGTATATATCTGACTACATAAATGGCTAATGTGCCTTTCTTTCACTAATGAACTATGATGCAGCTGCAGCAGGAAAACTTTTAACATATGGGTGGGTGGGTGGCCTGTTACGTATTAAGTTGCAGCTTTAGCAAACAGAAGAAACCATAGATAAACCTAGTTGTATTCCTATCAATGTCACACATGATAATTTCTCTCCCCCTTATATTGAACAGTTTTTCCTTTACATGTATTTTATTACTATCTTCATTACTGGCAGCACAATAAAAAAATAGGGTTCGAGTTCTAAAAAGTTCTAAAAAAGATTAGAACCCTAGAACTTTTTCAAAAGTTCTAGACTAGAACTAGAACCCAGAACTTCAGAGGGTTCTGACAACCCTAGCCTGGATGTCCAGGGAGTAATGCTTGGTGAATGTACATACGGTTTTCCAGGTGGCTGCTTTACAGATCTCTAACAAGGGAATATCTCTGGCCGCAGCTAGAGAGGCAGCTGTACCCCTAGTGGAGTGAGCCCTCAGGCTTGAAGGGGGTGTTCAACCCAATTTGTCATAGCAGAATTGTATACAAGAAACAATTCACCTGGCAATAGATCTTTTAGTGGCAGGCATACCTTTCCCCACTTCACCATAAGTGAGAAACAATTGAAGAGTCATTTCTGTGTGCCTTAGTATGCTCTATGTAGTAGCTAAGAGACCTTTTAATATCCAAACTGTGTAATCTTCTTTCCCCTGAAGAAGAATGGTGAGTGAAAAACACAGGGAGCAATATGGACTGGTTTCAGTGGAAATCCGATACCACTTTAGGCAAGAACTTCCTATTAGTTCTTAGGACCACTTTATCCCTATGGAAGGATATGAAATCAGATTCAACTGACAGGGCCTGAAATTCACTAATCCGCCTGGCAGAAATAATAGCTACCAGAAACACAGTTTTCCAGGTCAAGTACTTCAATTCAGTTGAAGCCACAGGCTCAAAGGGTGGCTGCATCAGATGAGCAATGCAGACATTAAAATCCCAAGGTGGAGTAGGCTCCCTAAAGGGAGGGTTAAGGTAAAGCAGACCTTTGAAAAACTTTCTGAAAACAGGATGAGATGCCAGGGAAGAGCCCTTCCCTGCTGAGAGAAATGCAGAGACAGCTGCTAGAGGAACCTTCAGAGTGGCAGGCCTAAGGCCTAGACCATTCAGATGAACTAGATATTCTAAGGTTGTGGAAATGTCTGAAGAATCAGGCAGGATGCCTTTCTGAGAGCACCAAATACTGAACCTCTTCCATTTGGAATTGTAAGTTTTTCTAGTGGAAGGTTTCCTGGAGACCTTTAGAATATCCAGAACTCCCTGAGAGAGATGAAGTGCTGCATATTCTAACTCTTCAAGAGCCAGGCCTTGAGGTTGAGGGACGGAAGACTGGGGAACCAGATCCACCCCTGGGAGGAGGAGAGAAGATTGTATCTCCTGGGAAGACACAGGGGACGTGACACAGCCAAGGACAACAGAAGAGGATACCAGGGCTGTCTGGCCCAATCTGGAGCCACCAAAATCACTGTGCAGGGTTGAGTTCTTATCTTGAGCAGAACTCTGAGCAGAAGAGAGAAAGGAGGGAAGGCATAGAGAAATCTGCCCTTCCAGTCCAGAATGAGGGCATCCTGGGGAACTGTCCCCAGGACTGGAGGTCTGCAACAAAACAGAGAAAGTTGATGACTGCCTAGTGCTGCAAATAGATCTATCTCTGGGATGCCCCACCTGGAGAAAATGATCCTCGGAATGTGAGGATTCAAGGACCATTCGTGATGTCCCTGTGAAATCCTGCTCAGGGCATCTGCTAACACACTGTCTTTCCCTGGAAGATGAACTGTTACCAAGGAAGTCTGAAGGGAATAGGCCAGAGACCAAATCTTCATGGCCTCCGTGCACAAGGCCATGAACTGAGTGCCTCCCTTGTTGTTGATGTACCACACTGTGGTAGTGGTGTCTGTCCTGATTTGGACCACATTGCCCTTGACTGAATCTGAGAAGGTCTGAAGGGCTAGGAAAACTACCCTGAGTTCCAGGAGATTGATATGAAGAAGAGACTCCTGCGGGGACCAGATTCCCTGAGCTGTTAGGGCTCCCAGGTGGGCTCCCCAGCCTAGAAGAGAAGCATCTGTAGTCAGTACTACTGATGGAACCTGAGGGAGAAATGGAACCTCTTATCTGAGGTTGTCCTGGTCCAGCCACCACTGGAGAGCTTGTACCAAAGTTCAGGTCACTGGAATCAGTTTGGAGAGCGTGTCCCTTCTCTGTGACCAAAAGGACCTTAGATGGAACTGAATGTCCCGCATCTGAAATCTGGCTCCCTGAACCACTGCAGTGGAGGCTGCCATGTGGCCCAAGAGTTGGAGGAATTGTCTCGCTGGAAGAGAAACCTGAGGCTGAAAGGAGGAAGAGAGGTCTACTAAGGCCTTCACCCTTGCCAGAGGAAGGAAGGCTTTTGCTTGGACAGTATCCAATTCCACCCCATGAAGGTGAGAAGCTGTACTGGTTCAAGGATTGATTTTGGCAGATTTAGAAGAAACCCCAGAGAACTGAGCAAGTCCTGGGTGGTATGCAGAGCTGCCCTGACCTGATCTGATGACTGCCCTACCAGCGGCCAGTCGTCCAGATATGGAAAAATGGTGATATCCTGTCTTCTGAGGTAAGCCACCATTACTGCAAGGCACTTTGTGAACACCCTTGGACCTGATGTTAGGCCAAAAGGCATGGCCTTGAACTGATAGTGGCATTGAAGGCAACTCGAACCTGAGGTATTTTCTGTGAGAGCACCTTATAGGAATATGGAAGTAGGCATTCTTGAGGTCCAGTGATGCTAGCCAATCTCCTGGCCTTAAAGAGGGAAGGATTATTCCCAGAGTTACCATTTTGAATTTGGGCTTTGATATATGTTTGTTCAAGTACCTTAGATCCAGGATGGGTCGCCACTCCCCTGTTTTCTTTGGGGTAAGGAAGTACCTGGAGTACAGGCCATTTCCCCTGTGTTGAGTAGGAACCTTCTCTATGGCTCTGAGAGCTAGGAGAGAGGAAACCTCTGCCTCCAGGGCAAGGGTTTCTGAGATTGATGCAGGTGGAAAAAACTTGGCCCTCCTTTTTGGGTACCTTTTAAATGTGGGTAAGAAGAGGAGGCCTGGGCTTGGTGAAAAGGCCTGCCCCTGCCTCTGGACTGCTGCTTTCGAGGAGTGGCTTGCCTTTCCTTGGCCTGTGCACTCCTGCAAGTTGTCCTGTATTCGTCCATTTTTTTCATGTAAGCCTCTGTCTGCTCCCCAAACAGAGAGTTACCAACAGGGTCGGACTGGCCCACCTGGATACCTGGAAATTTCCAGGTGGGCCCCTCTCAGTTGGGTAAGTGGTTACCTTCTGAACTCTGAAAACTTTTGCATTTATTATCTTTTTTCCTAATTAAATGGGGTATCTGGGGCACTGTTGATAAATGTAAGAAGCAAACACAGAGCAAGTATATCAGATTGAAGTGGAATATTGATTTGAGTGTGTCAACCTGGGCCCTCCCCTATTGATTTTCCAGGTGGGCCCTTGTATGTTCTTTCCAGGTGGGCCGTCTCTACCCCAGTCCGACCCTGGTTACCAACTACAGGAAAATCCATAGCCTTAGACTATGTGTCCTGTGATAGGCTAGTACATCTGAGCCAAGCATGCCTCCTGAGAGACACAGATGTAGCCATGACTCTGGATGCCACATCGCTGGAGTCCACAGCAGCGTGAAATTGTACTTTGGATGCCTCAATTCCATCTGCAGCCACCTCCTCCAGCTCTTTGGCTAGCTGGGGGGAGGCCTGTTGAGCCAGTTTCAGAACCGAATCCCACCTGGACTTCTGGTACCTGGCTGTATAGGCCATATATATTGCCTGCCTGAGTCCCAAAGAGGATGCCAAGTAATGTTTTTTGGCCATGGCATCAACTTTCCTGGAGTCATTGTCTGGGACGTGTGAAGCCAAAGGAATGTTTGCCCTGTCACAGACTGCAGCCTGCACTACCCTGCAATGTGAATAAAGGAACTCTGCAGCTGAGCCTGATAACATATACCTCCTGTCCATTCTTTTATCTACAGGAGGTAAAGAATTAGGAGTCTGTAGAATCTTTTGTGTCTGTTTTCCCAAGGACTTATGAAGGGGAATAGACAACCTTTTGGACTCTGGGATGTCCATCATCTCCACAAAATCAGGCTCTTCTTCCTCCTCAGCAGCTTCAACCATAGGGAGCTGGAGGGTTTGGACCACCTTCTTGTAAAACAAGAAGTGTGAAGGGGACTCAGAGAACCTGGGAGGAGAGATATCAGAGGGCCTGTCTGGGGAGATATCTGATACAGTGGGCACATCCAGACCCCCCTGGTCATCATCATCGTCATCATCATCATCGGGTTAATCTTTATCTCCCTCCCACTCCTCACAGAAAGCATCCGGATCATAATCCAAAGGAGCTGGTTCCGACCGAACCGACCACCTAACCAGTGGTGCCGGTTCGGATGGAACCCGGCAAAGCGACTGGACAATACTAATCGCTTTGGCTGTCTCATCCGCGGTTGGAGTATGCGGTACTAGATCCGAACCGGGAGACTTTCGTTTCCTTTTTGACTGAACCAACCCCTCAGAGTCGGCTCTCCTTTTGCCAGAGGAGGTACCGCCCAGGTTAGCAGGCACCTCCTCAGGTTTGGCCGCAACTGAACCGGGCTGGCCATCCGGATCCACGGTCTTCTCAGCCTCCTTTCCCTCAACCCACTCAGTCTTTTTTCTAGAGTGGTTTTGGGAAATATTTTTCAAATTTGGCAGTCTGACTGGAGGTGGTCAAACCCCAGACAATAAACACAGAAGAGGTGGGGGTCGCCCTTGGCAAAGGCCTCCCCACACTCAGTACAGTGTTGAAATCCAGTGGGACCAGTTTTCTTTTTGGGTTACTCAGACATGGCCAACCTACCAAAATTACCTTATAGAAGCTTTCAATCCAGGTAATACCAACCGATAGGTAACAACCGTGTCACGGGTTTGGAAAAGAACTGAGAAAAAGCCCGGTTCTTTTGAAACCGATCATTATCGGAACACCACACTAATCTCAGAAAGATATTATTTAAAATTAGAGAGTTCACTATGTCGGTTCCTAAACGGACCGACCGAACAGAAACTGAAGAGACAAATGATTTCCACAGTTAAATAAAATAAAAACACAGTCACTACCTATCTACAACACTACCTGTACCGTACACAGAGGCTGGAAATCTGAAAAAACAACAAAAAAATGGTTTTAAACCGAACGCTTTACTATACCAAAACTAGCAGAGGAAATCTCCGGAGCGACTTCACTGTTAGGCCGAGTAAAGAATCTGACGGTTACACTGGGAAGTACCACAGACAGAGGTTTGAAAACCGAGCTTGAGCTCAACGTTCCATGCTTCTTCATGCAGTTAACTCTTTCCTCTCTGGGGCAGTTCAAGTGCTGGGGCTAACTGCATTATGTCTGAATACAGCAAGACTTCATGTTGTTTGAAACTAACTTAGTGAAACTAACCTATGCTGGACATAAGATAGTCCGAATGACCCGTATAAGAAGGGTCAACACAACAGTCTTCACAGCCCAGCCATCTAATGAGTCAAGACCAAAAACAGATAAGTGAGCTTGGAGGATGGAGGGTGGGTGTGTGAATGAGTGGTGGAGTCTTCGTCCAAAATCAAGAATTACGGTAGGTCCATAATTTTTATATCTTCCTGGACATAAAGTTTTCAACACTCATTCACACTACTGGGAGAGTACCGAGCTAAAATAATCCCCCGAGAAGGGCAGCAGGAGAGAGGAGCTCACTCAGGACAGGAGTCCCTTAAGGAATGTCCTGCCAAAGGATGGATGCTGTCTGGCATGGACATCCAAAGCATAGTGCTTCACAAAAGTGTGCACAGAACTCCAAGTAGCTGCACTGCAGATGTCTGCAATGGGCACGTTCTGTATTTCTGCCAGAGATGCCGCAACTGCTCTGGTAGAATGGGTGTATACCCTGCCTTCCAGCTTAACATGTGCTATGGAGTAGCAATGGCAGAGGCATGCTACCAGCCATACCGAAATACACCTGATGGCAACAGGCTGACCCAGCCGGGTCATGCTGAACAAGACAAAGTGGTGCTTTGACGTGTGGATCTCTTTAGTTCTGCCAATGTAGAACCGCAAAACTCTTTTAACATCCAGAGAATGTAGGGTATACGCTCTCCTTCATTCTGGAAGTTCCCAAAGTAGGACAGAAGAACCAAGGGCTGGTTCAGATGGAATTCCAAGACTACTCTGGGGAGAAATTTAGGGGGAGTTCTGAGAACCACCTTGTCCTTGTGAAATACTGTATAAGGAGGGTCTGTGACCATGGCATGCATTTCACACACTCCGCGAGTGAAGGTAATGGCTACGAGGAAGGCGGCCTTCCAGGTCAGGAACTTCAACTCGCAGGTTGCTAGAGGTTCGAATGGTTTACGAGTGAGCATGTGTAGCACAAGGTTAATATCCCAAGCAGCTACCGGTCTCCTGACTGGTGGCCTAGTGTGGAGTATGCCCTTAAGAAACCTCTTAATCAAGGGCAACTGAGCCATAGACATAGTGTGTATAGGCTCGTGATAAGCAGAGATCACACAAAGATGAACCTTCACGGTTGTGTATTGTAGCCCTGTATTTGACAGGTCTAGCAGATACTCCAGGACTTTGCTTGGTGGGCAAGAAAAGGGATCCAGGGAGGACTTTGCACACCAGATGGAGAATTGCTTCCATTTCGCCGTGTAAGTTTTCCTAGTGGATGGCTTGCGCGCCACTATGAGAATGTCTGAGACTCTACGGGAGACATCAAATCTATCTACTTCTATGTCCTCAGGAGCCATGCGTGGAGATGAAGGATCTCAGGTTGGGATGGAACGCTGAGCCCTGGGTCAGAAGGTTTGTTTGGAGTGGTAGTTGTCTCAGCAGAACTTCTGATAATCTACTGATCAACGAAATCAAATCTGATGAGGCCAGAGTGGGGTGATGAGGACCATTCTGCCCTTCTGTGCCTCCAGCTTGAGTAGCACCCTCTGAATTAAGGGAAGAGTAGGAAATGCATACAGAAAGCATCTTGTCCACCGCAGTCAATGCATCCTGACAGAAAACACCAGGTTCTGGATTTCTGGAGCAGAATAGAGGCAGTTTTGCATTGAGTGGGGATGCAAGAAGGTCCAGGCCCAGTGTGCCCCACTCTCCGAAGAGCAACTGCACGAAGTTTACATCGAGAGACCACTCATATGGAGCCACCTCTGTTTTGCTGAAGCGATCCACTAGATCGTTCTGGGCCCCAGGCAGGCAGACTGCTTGGATCAGAGCTTCGTCTTCCAGACACCATTCCCACACTCTCATCGCTTCCCGGCACAGGGGATAAGAGTGTGCTCCACCTTGCTTGTTGATGTAGTACATCACCGCTTTGTTGTCCATCTGAAGGAGAATTGTTTTGCGACAGAGAATGTCCTTCAGGGCTCGGACCACGTACAGCGAAAGTGAAAAAGATGTTCCAGGACTAGAGGGCATGGGATGAAGTTGGAGGGAGGATGATTCAGAGGAAACATGAGGAAGAATTTCTTCACAGAACAGGTGGTGGACAAATGGAACACCCTGCCAGAGGAAGTGGTGGGGGCTGAAACAATCATGGGATTTAAGAATGCATGGGATAGACATAAAGAAATTCTGAAGGTCAGGGGTAAGGGGCAACAGACTTCTAGGAAAACAAACTGAACTTACAAGCTCAAATGGGCAGACTGGGTGGGCCATAGGCCCTTATCTGCCGACATTGTCTATGTATCTATGTATCTAGGACAGCTCTCATTTCCAGGACACTTATGTGGAGTTGAGACTCGTCCTGATTCCACAGACCTTGGCCAACTAGAGATGCATCTGTGGTGATGGTGATCTGTGTCTCCAGTGGGGCAAAGGGAAAGCCTTGCAGTAGGTTGTCCTCGAGTCCACCAGGTGAGAGACCACTTTAGAGGTTCTGCACCTTGATGTGAAAATATTGTGAGTGCGTGGTCGGGGATCACTGAGTACTGAGCATCCAGTGAGTGGTCCTTATGTGAAGATGAGTCAAAGGCACCATGAACACTAATGATGCCACGAGACCCAGCATCCGCTGCATCGAGACAGCTCGGACTGAGTCGTTCTTTTTGATGAAGCGAGCCATCTGACAGATATCGTTCCTCCTGTCCTCCGGGAGGAAGGCCCTTGCACTGGAGGTGTCCAGGAGGGATCCTATGAAGAGAAGCTGTTTGGAGGGCTGTAGCTGCGATTTTTCCAGATTCAACTGCACTCCCATGGATGTGAGGAACCTGGAAGCCATGGAAACTTCTTCCTGTGTCCCTTGTCTGGAGGAGCTTGCTAGGAGCCAGTTGTCCAGATACAGGAAAACTTGAATTTCCGAATTTCCTGAGATGCACTGTGAGAATGACAAAGTACTTTGTAAAAGCGTGTGGCACCAAGGACAGCCCAAAGGGCAGTACTGTGAATTGGTAGTGCTGGCCCAGGGCCACAAATCGAAGACATCCGTTGTGGCTTGGGTGCACGGGAACATGTTGGTAGGCATCCTGCATGTCCAGAGAGGCCAGCCAATCGTTTTGATGAATCAGAGGTAGAAACATACCAAGTGATATCATCTTGAATTTTTCTTTGAAGAGAAACTTCTTTAACTTCCTTAGGTCTAGAATAGGATGCATGCCGCCTGTCTTCTTTGGAACTAGGAAGTAATGGGAGTAGAAACCTGTGTTCAGTTGCTCCTGCAGAACTACGTCTACTGCCCTGTTGTTCAGAAGGCCTTGAGTCTCAGAAGCTAGGAAGTCTGACTGGGTGATAGACAGCCTGGGCTGTCATTTGGGTGGATGATCCAGAGGGATATCTGAAAAATTCAGAGAATAACCCTCGTGAATTATCTTGAGAACCCATTTGTCCAAAGTGATTGACTTCCGCTGATTGTAAAACTGAGTCAGATGCCCCCCTACTGCAGAAGAAGAACACCCCTCGGACAGCTGAGTTGGGACCTGGGACAGAATTTCAGAGGCTGGCACTAAGCGCTTTTAGGCCCTGTGCCTTCTGCTGCGTTTTCTTTTGTGACTGGGGAGCTTGGTTCTTGTTGAAGCCCCCTCTGCCTTTATCATGAAAGGACTGATGGTTATGAAACTGCCGTCGGTTTCCGCACCATTGAGGGGCAGCAGGGGCCGGTCTGGCCGTCTTGATAACCACTCTAGTTTTCTGTGTGGCCTCCAGTGCTTGTTCCACTTGTGGGCCAAACAGATAAACCCCATCGAATGGTAAATTCATGACTCTTTGCTGGGCATCATTTGTAAACCCCAAGGTTCGTAACCATGAGTTGCATATCCCAGCTGCTGCTGCTCTAGAAGTCAGAGGCATCCATAGCAGCCTTAAGTTGCTAATTACTGGACTCAGTACCTCTAGTGATAGTTTGGAGAAGCTCTGAGGTAACGTCCAATTCTGGAAGAGTCTCCGCAGTGACTTTTAGCGAATGCCAGAGGGTATACTCATATTGTGAGAAATTGCCCTGGTAGCTAGCATTACGCATGCCATGGATAGCAGCGTCGAAGTCACGCTTACCCAACCATTAAATTTTACAAGATTTCTTATTTACTAGATGAGCCATAGACACCTAAGGGAGAACGGCTTGATCGTTTTCTGCTAAGACTACTTTGGCGTCCACAAAGACTTGAGAGGCCAGGATTGGACAATCCTTGGGGGGAGCGTACTTCTTGTCTGTGGACTTGGTCACAAAAGGAATAAGCGCCGGATTGTCCTACACCATTTGTGAGAGTCTCAAAAGAGGGTTGCACCGGAGGAGTTAATTCCACAGGGATGTCCGGGACATGCAGATACTGAAGACGCAACAACTTCCCCGGATCAACCTCTGAAGTCTGGAGAGAGAGGGTGGAATTTATATTCTTCAGTAGAGATTTAAAGGACAGGTCTTCGACCAAAAGCTCTGCTGAAGTAAAGGGCTTACTTCCCACTCCGATCGAGGAATCTTCATTGAAGTCGTCTCCTAATCACAGATCAGGATCAGGCGCAATATCATCTCCTACTGGCCCAGGAGGGATAGTATAAAAAGTAAAGGGAAGAAAGAGAGCAGGAGGAGGTGCTCCTCGAATCAGAGTCGAGACTCCCGGCACCCAAGGCAGCGCCGACCCCAAAAATGGCACCAGGTGTGATGCCGCCAAGACCGGAGCTGAAGTCAGCACCACAACTGACACCGCGTGAGCACCTGGAGACCCCAACCCAAACCTTGGAGCACCCAAGGATGAAGATCTGAAAACATGAGTAGGAGAAAGTGGTACCTGTGCTGGCCCCTGTGCCGCAGCCATGTAAGAGGGAAAAGCACAAGGGCGTGGTGTCAACGGCACCGAAGAAGGTGTCGAGTGACAAGGCTGACCTAACTGCCCTGCCCACGGGTTTGAAGCCCCTAGACCCGAAGGTCCTGGTGCCAACTCCACAGACTCGGTACGTCGGGACAACCGCTGAACCCACTGCTCCATAAGAGTGGCCCAATGATGAAACTGCTTACCGGATGACCCCCCCTCCCCAGAGGGCGGGAAGGGACTAGAGAGTCAAGGATGCCAGCCACCAGGAACACAGGCTGTAGGCGACCCCCGAAGGAGTCGGAGTCGGCCTCCTGTCCTCCATTACCAGCGACTGACATGCAGACATACCAGAGGGTAACCTTGAGCGGTACAGTTTCTTCTTCGTCTGGTGGGATGAAGAAGAACTCGAGGCCAAGCAGTGCTGGGTTCCCAATGAAGATCAAGAATGGGCCTGCTTCTTTTTGTGGTTTCGGGAAGACCACCCTTCCTCCCAAGCACTGGACTACCCATAGTCAGACCCCCATAGAGTGCGGCGGACCGGACTCAGCCCTGCTGGAAACACAGCTTTCATACGAAGTCTTCCTACGGTCACCGGCCCCATTTATGATCGACTCCGTCAAAGGCGGGCTGAAGAGGACTTCTCTGTTCTTTCGTAGAAGAAGGAAAACCCTATTTTTGTTTTTAAAACTGAATAAATAATAAATAATACTAAAAATCAAATACTGAACGACCAAATCTGCTGTCATATAGACGTGAAGATTTGACTCCCGGAGGGTGAGCAATGTTGTCACTGAGGCGCACTCGACGGTGGGGAGAAAAGGAACTGAGGCGGTTGGAGGGTCGACACCGAGGTAGCCTATATGGTGCGAGCCAGTCTCGCGGCGCCACATCTGCCCGGCCCTACCTCGGCGCTGGCCCTACTGAAGATTTTTGGTTCCCACTCAATCCTAGCACCTCCAGCGTAGTCCCATTAATGTGAATGAATGGTGGAGACTTTATGTCCAGGAAGGTCAGAAACCAACAGCAAACTGCAGACTGGGCTCTTAAAATGATTCAAACAATGGGCATAATTCAAGAGGATCTTAGTCAACTTAAAACGTTGCCTGAAAGCATGAAAGAAATAAACACTAAGATTGCTATTACTGAAAAAACAATGAACACTGAGATTTCAAGAACAGCAGAGTTCGAAGCTAGACAATCTAAGATGGAGGACTCCTTGAATACTAGTCTTGAAGAACGAAAATCAATGGTTAAATAGCAGCAGGAGTTAATAACATGTTTTGAAGATCTTGCAACTAGATTTAGAGGGAAAAATATCTGTGTGTATGGAATGCTCTAGAAATGGGGAAACTTCTAGTTTAAGGCAATTGGCAACACAAATGCTTAAACAATTATTAAACAAACTAGACCCCCTGTAAATGGAAACTGACAGAATCCACTGGACAAGCAGACTGAATGAGGGAACTGGTACTCGACCCTTAATAATAAAAATTCTAAGAACTGAAGACAGAAACAGAATACATCTGCTATTACTGCGCAAAGAAATTTTAAATTCAGGGACCAAACAATATTCATAAAACAGGAGCTTTCATAGCAGTTACTACAAAAAGGGAAATCCTTTTCCATTATCCAACAGATACTTTGGAAGGAAAAAAAATGAAACTAATTTGGCTTACCCTTCCAAATTAAGATTCTTCCTGAACAATCAAGTTCTTCATTATGATTTAAACAAAGATACAATAAAGGACTTAAAGTTAAGACTTCCTACAATTTCTGACCCTACCTAAAGGCTAAAGTCTGTTCATTCAGTTAATAGTAATGTCATCAGAATATCAATTCCTAAGCTGAATAGGACTTCTTCACTTTTTTGTTGTTTTGGGTTTTTTCCCCGGCCACAGGGCAATATCAAGGTATATTCATGCAGAATAGCACACAGGATACAGTGTGTAAAGTATGATATGAGACGGTGCTCGGGATGGGCCCATCGTGCACACTTGGATTGCGGGGGGGGTGGATGGGTTGTTTTTCGATGGTCAGATAAACGGAGAGGATGAGGGTGGGGGGTTGGGGAAAGTGGGAGGTTAAAATCTACAAAAAATAGGGAAGTGTCAGAGATTGTTTTAGGATTCATGGTCAGTATTTGATATACTTGACAAGCTGGTGCAACAATTTTTCTTTTTTGTCAAATGGCCTGTTCAATCAAGGGGGTTACTATAAATGTAAATGGTATTTCTTCCCCTAAAGTGTGCAAGACGTCTTAGTTATATTAAAAAATAATATACATGTAACCCCCCTGCAAATGGGGGTTCCCAAAAGACTTCCAGGAGCTTGCTTGAATGCTCCAAGCCTGAATGGTGTTTGGCATTTAAGCCATTTATCAGTGAGTGTTTTTAGAGCCTCTGGTACTGTCTCTTTAAGAGCTGTCTGCTTGCAGACATAATTAGTTTGTATGGGGGGACTGTGTGCTTCTCTGAGTACCACCTGAGCTGCTGCCAATTCACTTCATTTTGCAGTCACTAGAGTGCAAGGGAACCTATCTGAAAGATGTAACTGTTTGCCAGAAATTATTTAGAGTAATAATGAAATTACAGTTTGTCTAACCTGCTTTCTTTGCAGTCAGAACTGTGTCTGCTAGTTCCCCATTCTAGTTTTGAACTGCTGAACTGGACCAATCAGTGTGGGGTAGCTAGCTCTAAAATGGTGCCTTGACGAATCAGAACTTGGACTCATAATCTGAGCCAGCCACAAGAGGATTGTATGGGCAGTGACTCTGGGAGATGTAGTTTAGACTTCAGTGCCTTTTGGACCAACAGCAGCAGTCTATTGTGAGTGACAGCCAATCCAGTCAAGAACTGGGAGGAACTCAAAGGAAGTGCCGGTTTTGTCGGTTGGAGTTTTCAGTTGAGCTTTGGGCAGTGAAGAAGGAAGGAGCCCTGTGCTTTTCAGTGTGCAGTTTAGTCAAAAAAACGTGTGTAAGGCCCAAGTTCGGTCTGCAGCTTGTTAGGACTGAATCCGTCCTGTAGAAAGAATCAAAGGATCTCTGAAGAGTAGAAACCAGGCTCACCTGTAGAAGACTGGAGGAATTGCTGAAAATTGCACTCGGTCTGTCAGGAACTGAATCTGCTGTGTGTTCTCCTGGGTATTGTGCAGTAATTGCGATTGGGATACAGATGCAGCCTGCCTGGTATAGTGCTTTCTTTTATATGGATGTGTGAAGAGGTTTGTGTTACCTCAAGTGAGCCCTGCTGACATTGAAGGACCCTATCTTATTTGGAGTCGTGAGTACTAATTCAGGGTGCTCCTGTTGAATTGCCACATTAAATCCAAATGGAATTACTGTACTGCTGACTGTTTAATTCTCCTTTTCTCTGTGTGAAAGGGCCCCTACCAGCTGCCACAGTTTGGACTAGCCACTAGGGCTTGGGTACCCAGGGACAGTAACTGATAGGGATAGGCCTGTGCACAGAGCCATAGAGTAGATTATTAGAGTGATAAGCTAATTAACCTGATTTCCCCTGTCCTTGTTATATCCCTAAATAAATCAGAGCTGCTTGTTTCAGCAAAGTTATACTGCCTGAGGTATTTGTCTATGTTAAAGTACTGTACTGTGATTGTTGCACTGTCTCATTTCTACAGGAGGTCCCAGTGCGGAACCAGACCTGGGGGTAAGTGTATACTGTGAAGGTAATTCTGATATATTGTGTGGGCCACTAGTGGGAAGAAAGGGGTTGCAGTGTCCCAGAGGGCTGTGACCAAGTTAGTTTAACTATTGCAAACCCTGACCTCTGGGTGGAGGCACCCGCCATTGGATCCAGGCCCCTCAACCTGTTAGTGGCAAATCAGGCAGGGGTAGTAGCCCTGGGATAAGCGCCATCTAGGGGTTACATCTTGGAGGCTCACCGCTGAGATTGTGTGTCCTCTAGTGGCCATATTCTGAACCACTGTTAAGAAAAATGGGTACCCGACAGAGTGGCTGTGCACCGGCTGGTGGAGTGGTGTACTGGGGAGGAGATCGACCCCAAAATGCTATGCTTATCCTGGACATCCCCTGGGTATCCAATACGGACACTGTGCAGGGAGTACTTTCCAAGGTGGAAGGTTTACAAAACCCTGTGGTGGTGGGTCGGCATGCTAATCTGCTCACCCACACTTTCCTGGCCCTAGCAGAGTTTAAGGATCCCATAGATAGCTCAAAGTGCCACAGACCATTACCCAGAGGAGCCCTCACTGCTTGGAGTGATAACTAAGGACAGTAAGACCGGGGAATCAGCCCCCACCACTATCTGAAACTTTTGAGGAGAAATTTGCTGAATGGTTGCTGGGAGAGGGGAAAACTGTGGAGGACTTGAAGAAACTATTCTTGCCACCTGGGGGTGTTCCTCCCCCAACACCCTCTCCTGCTCCAGTGCCCGTAATGGTGGCTGAACCAATGCAGACTCCTATTTCTGCACCTGCCATTAGTCACGACTCTTACGAAGGTTGAGGTTCTTCTCTGGCACCTCCCACCCCAAGGGAGGATGACTGGGAGACCTGGATAGACTATGTTGCCCCCAAGTGCTAGAATGGCAATGCTCGGGCGGCGAAAGAGGGTTAGTGAGAGCCTCCGAGGTCCTGCCCTGGCTACCATCTGTGCTAAGCGGGCCAGTAACCTGAAGCGACTGCACAGGCCTATCTTTTGAGGCCTTGGAGAATGTGTATGGAGCCCAGATTCTGATGAGGACCTATGGTGGAGAGTAAGAAATGCACAACAGTACCAAGGGAGTTGTTGTCTGTGTATGTCTCTCGGCTGGAAAAATTGTTGCAAGAATGCCTCCAGAAAGGGTAGTTTGCCAGCGATTGAACTGGACCGAACCAGACTGGACAGAATCCTTAAGTCTGCCCCTTCTCAGAACTGCTGTTGCTTCAGTTCGCCTGGCAAATCGACTGGAATCACCCTCCTATGATGAGTTAATGAGAAATCGAGGAGTTGAGAAAAGGCGACCTCGGGAGGTACCTGCACCAACAGCTGTGGCTACGACCGAGTGACTGAGGGTGACCCATCAAGTGAAGTTCAGGGCAGAGGTTGACAGTCAATGAGTGCTCTGACAAGGAAAAGATATGCCACAATGGGGCGAACTGTTGAGAGAGATCCGGAATTCAAAAACAGTCCCTTATGAAGGCCACGCCTGCAAATGCAGGCCCTGACCTATATCCGACTGCATCTGCTATGGGGTGGGTACCCACCCATGTATCTCCTGCTGATAACAGCTCCAAACTCAATTCCTTGACCATGGAAGTGGAGAAACTGACGAGATGTCTCCAAATGCTTATCACGCGCAGACAGAGATGGCACCCAGGTTTCCAGTTAGTACACCCGCCCTGGCTCCCAGTGTGGCGCCTCGCCAGCTCAAACTCCAGAAAGTATGTTTTGCTATAATTGTGGGAAAGATGGGCACCATGAAAAGGAATGCCAGTCCCCAAAAGACACTGACAAAGTTGCATATAGGCTACAAGGAGAGCTTAGGAGAAGAAATCAGTGGTTAAGAGGTGCACGACATGATCCCAGTGAGGGCACCAAAAATGCTAATTCATGTCCTTTTGTGGCAAGGTCAGTTGCCCAGGCCCCCACTACCGCCTCTCCAGACTGGTCCAGAATAGTGGGTCCCTCCATGGAGACCACTGTAAAGGTGAATGGAGTGTCTACAAGAGCTGTATTAGACAGTGGCTCCCAAGTGACAATTATGTTCAGGATTGGTATCAGAAGCATTTGTCAGACGTACCCTTACAACCATTAGAAGGACTGCATGTATGGGGGTTAAGTGAGAAGGCCTACCCCTATTCCGGGTATATCCGAATTTGGCTGTCTTTCCCCACCTCCGTGGCTGGAGTGGCAGAACAAGTAGAGACCCTAGCCTTAGTGTGTCCCCCACTGGACTGTATGATGGTGTCCCTTTGTTGATTGGAACAAATGCTCATATGTTCGGAAGGCTGGCACAGTTGTGTTATGAAAAACAGGGTCAAAGACTAGTAGAGCTTTAAGAGTTCGGCTTTAATTAAGAAGGCCTATGAGGCACAGAGATGCTGAAAAAACAGAACCAGAGGAACCGGTGGAATTGTATGGAAGAAGGATCCTGAGTCTCTGATCCTGGCGCCAAATGCCCAGTGTACCTTACAGGAGAGGTCCGTATCAGAAAGGATGTTAAGAATAAAATATTAATGTTGGATGCACCAGGCGATGGAAAATTGCCAGAGGGACTGCTGGTCAGCCTAGCATTTTGCCCGCTAGAGCCCATGCTTATGCCAGAAGGGTAATGGTCCAAGTTCATAATGTGTCTGAAAGAGACATTCAGTAAACAGAGGTTGCATCCTGGCTAATGTGCATTGTGCAGACACTGCAGTGCTACCAGCAGCAAGAGTTCAAGGAAGAATGACAGAGTTGTACAACTTGTTTGATTTGTGACTCCGCTGCCAGCTGAATGGAAAGTGAGGATCAGTGAGAAGCTTGCCCAGAGAGACCAGGTGTTTTCTTTAAGGAATGGGATGTAGGATGCGTGCAAGGAGCTGAGCACAATATCCAGCTGCATGACGAAAAGACCATTTCGTGAGAGGTCTCGACGCCTGGCACCTGCTGACATAGATGATGTGAGGCGGCATCTGCAAGAGATGTTAGCTGCTGGTGTAATACAAGAATCCAGAAGCCCTTATGCTTCCCCATTGTGGTAGTGAGGAAAAGAATGGAACAGTAAGGATGTGTGTGGATTATCGCACCTTAAACGCGGACTATCCTGATCAGTACACAATGCCCGCATTCAGGATGCTTTGGACTGCCTAAGCGGAGCAAGTGGTTCTCTGTGCTGGATCTCCATGATGGGTACTACCAGATCCCGATGGCCCCAGAGGACCGTGAGGAAGGCGGCCTTTATCTGTCCACTTGGCTTCTATGAATTCATGAGGATGCCTCAAGGGATTTCAGGTGCCCCAGCCACTTTTCAACGATTGATGGAGGCGTGCAGTGGGGACATGAACTTACTAGAGTGCCTGGTATACCTAGATGATGTTATTGTGTTTGGCAGCTCACTGGAGGAACATGAGCAGATTATTTAAGGTATTGGACCGACTGGAGGACTTTGGCCTTAAACTGTCCATTGATAAGTGTCAATTCTTTCAAACATCAGTAAAGTATGTGGGACACATAGTATCCACCGAGGAATAGAGACCGACCCAAGTAAAGTTGAGGCCTTGACCACCTGGCCACAGCCAAAAATCTAAAAGAACTGCAAAGATTCCTGGGATTCTGTGGTTATTATCGAGCTTCATCAAGGACTATTCAAGAGTGATCCGCCCTTTACTTAACCTTACTCAAAGTATCCCCAACCCACAAAAATACCAAAAGTCAGCGTCCTCAAGACTGAAGAGTGTATTTTCATCCAGTGAAGTATTTGAGGCCCGCTGGACTCCTGATTGTGAGACTGCTTTTCATGAGATCATATATCAACTACCCATGCTCCAGTGCTGGCCTATGCCGATCCAAGAAAACCTTACGTCCTGCACACTGATGCTAGCTTGCAAGGGTTGGGGGCTGTGTTGTACCAAGAGCACAAGAATGGCCTGAGACCAGTGGCCTTTGCCAGTGAAGCCTGACCCCATCCGAAAAAGAACTATCCTGTACATAAGTTAGAGTTCCTAGCTTTGAAGTAGGCTATTGTTGACCAATTCCATGAGTACTTGTATGGGGCTAAAATACTAGTAAAACTGACAATAATCCTTTGACCTATGTGCAGACCTCAGCTAAGTTGGATGCCACTGGCCATAGGTGGCTTTCTGCATTATCTACATATGACTATGCTCTCGAATACCGAGCAGGTCTGAACCACATAGATGCTGATGCTCTCTCCCGAGGCCTGTTCCCAGAATGATTGGGTCCGATTAGCAGAACCTGACATTCGGGCACTCTGCGGAGATTTGACAGGGAGGAACAAATGTCCCACGGCGCAGTGGACTGCATGGTGGATTGCTTGGGAGCCTCTGAGAATTGCATACCTGCTGCTTATTGCCACTTTTCTGCAATAGACATTGGTGCACTGCCTCAGCTGGACAATGACAGTATTGCGTGGCTCAATCCACGCGATCCCATGATCAAAGCAGCTTTAGAAGCCCTCTATGCAGGAAAAGATGTGTCCAAATTACGCTCCACTGATTTGAGAACTGCACTGTTACACAAAGAAGGTCCTAAGTTGAAACTGATCAATAAACTGTTATACAGAGAAACAGTAGACAGGGGGACAAGTAGACAAACAACAACTAGTGCTGCCCACTGCCTTTAGACTCAGTACTGAGGTCCTTGCACAACCACATGAGGCACCTTGTATAGACAGAACACTTGACTTGGTGAGATCCAGATTCTATTGGCCTAAGATGAGGGCTGATGTGGAGCAACACATTCGAACTTTGATCGCTGCTTACAGAGGAAAGCTTTTGCCCCAGAGGGCTGCCCCTGTTAACATCACCACCAGTGCACCCATGGAGCTGGTCTGTATTGATTTTCTGAGTTTGGAGTCAGATCAAAGAAATATCAGTAATGTGCTGGTGGTCACTGACCATTTCACGAGATATGCCCAAGCTTTCCCACCAAAGACCAGAAAGCATCCACTGTGGCCAAAGTACTTGTGAAAACTTTTTGTTCACTATGGGGCTCCACAAAGAATCCATTCTGATCAAGGGAGAGACTTTGAGAGTCGTCTGATCAAAGAGATGCTTTCTCTGTGGGAGTGCGAAAGTCCAGAACCACTCCTTACCACCCCCAGGGGGACCCACAGCCTGAACGTTTCAACCGCACTTTGCTAGATATGCTAGGCACCCTGCACCCAAAGGACAAGCCTAGATGGAGCCAACAAATTAGCACCCTGGTACATGCTTATAACTGCACCAAAAGTGATGCCACTGGATTCTCCCCTACCGCCTGATGTTTGGAAGAAGCTCGACTACCAGTAGATGTGTGTTTTGGGTCTCTCCTGATGGGGTTCAAGCTGACAACTATTTACAGTATGTGCAAAAGTTAAAGGCCCAGCTAACTCATGCGTACCAACTGGCTCAAACCATGGCTGCCAAAAGAAATCTGGCCAACAAAGAAAGGTATGATAAAAGGTGAAAGCACAGGAACTCCAGGAGGGAGATCGGGTATTGCTAAGAAATCTGGGACTGCATGGCAAGCACAAGATTGCTGACAGATGGCACCATCTCCCTCACATTGTAGTGGGCAAACTAGATGATCTGCCAGTGTACAAAGTAAGGCCTGAGAATAATTCAAAGATGTAAAAACAATGCATAGAAATCATTTACTGCCCATTGGACAAATCTTAATTGAGTCTGAGCCCTAGAAGATGCCCCTCTGGACCAGTGACTAGAGCTGCTGCTATGAAAAGATCAAGAAAGTCTGCACCTACAGAAGCAAAGTTAAAGTGTTCCCTCCACAAGTCCCAGTTGAGCATGACTGTCAGTCCATATCGGAAGAAAGTGAGAGTGACTTTGAATACTATCCTTCTTCACGAACTGAGTCAATTGTTTGAGGGCAATCCCTAGTCAATACTGGAGACAAAGCTGGGCCTTCTGGACTGTCTAAGCCCCAGCTTCATCCCTGGAGCCAATGCTCCCAGAAAGTGAAGTGCAAAGCATCAGATCAGATGAAATGGAATCATTGTGCATGGTTGAACTGTTTGAGTTTTCAGGTGAGGAAAATGATAGATTGGGGCAGACTGGTGAAACACCGAACAAGAAGAGTATTTTGAGTGCCCTGACAGTCCACTGCCAGTGTCCGAAAGCTCTCCATGCGAGCCAAATGTTGTGTACTCAGAAACTGTAACTCCTGGAGCTGAAAGTGCCCCAAGTTCTAGCCTCTCTACCCCCATGGAGACTCCCCTGACAAGTGAGGACAATGCTGAAAATGAGGCTCAGAGTGCAGAGACTATAACAGTTCCCCCTAGAAAGACTGGTCGAGCTGTAAAGCCTGTGGTGCACCTCAGTTATGATTCACTTGGGAGGCCTGTGGACTTGCCTCTCAATGTTGTCCATAAAGGGTGTATGTGTCCCCAGCTCATTGCCCAAACTGAGCATCAGTGCTAACTCCAAGTTACTTGTGTTGCCCTCTAAGTATGGTGCCTTGTCCCATCCAGCCCCAAGGTAACTGATAGGAAGGGTCCCTCTCTTCAGGTTTCATGTACAAGAGGTAATAACTGAGTTATGGTACAATGTGTATGTAATACTGTGTAAAGTGACGTACTGCAATGTTTCAGAAATGTGTTCTTGGTAAAATGATATATTGACTGATGATTACATATCGAGCCTAATGCAAATGTATATGGTTGCAGTTGAAACTTAGAAGTACTTGTTGACGCGGACGCTAAGTTTCCCAGGCCAGGAAGGTGTAACCCCCTGCAAAATGGGGGTTCCCAAAAGACTTCCAGGAGCTTGCTTGAATGCTCCAAGCCTGAATGGTGTTTGGCATTTAAGCCATTTATCAGTGAGTGTTTTAGAGCCTCTGGTACTGTCTCTTTAAGAGCTGTCTGCTTGCAGACATAATTAGTTTGTATGGGGGACTGTGTGCTTCTCTGAGTACCACTCGAGCTGCTGCCAATTCACTTCATTTTGCAGTCACTAGGAGTGCAAGGGAACCTATCTGAAAGATGTAACTGTTTGCCAGAAATTATTTAGAGTAATAATGAAATTACAGTTTGTCTAACCTGCTTTCTTTGCAGTCAGAACTGTGTCTGCTAGTTCCCCATTCTAGTTTTGAACTGCTGAACTGGACCAATCAGTGTGGGGTAAGCTAGCTCTAAAATGGTGCCTTGGACGAATCAGAACTTGGACTCATAATCTGAGCCAGCCACAAGAGGATTGTATGGGCAGTGACTCTGGGAGATGTAGTTTAGACTTCAGTGCCTTTTGGACCAACAGCAGTCTATTGTGGTGACAGCCAATCCAGTCAAGAACTGGGAGGAACTCAAAGGAAGTGCCCGGTTTTGTCGGGTTGGAGTTTCAGTTGAGCTTTGGGCAGTGAAGAAGGAAGGAGCCCTGTGCTTTTTCAGTGTGCAGTTTTAGTCAAAAAACGTGTGTAAGGCCCAGAGTTCCGGTCTGCAGCTTGTTAGGACTGAATCCGTCCTGTGAAAAGAATCAAAGGATCTCTGAAGAGTAGAAACCAGGCTCACCCTGTAGAAGACTGGAGGAATTGCTGAAAATTGCACTCGGTCTGTCAGGAACTGAATCTGCTGTGTGTTCTCCTGGGTATTGTGCAGTAATTACGATTGGGATACAGATGCAGCCTGCCTGGTATAGTGCTTTCTTTTATATGGATGTGTGAAGAGGTTTGTGTACCTCAAGTGAGCCCTGCTGACACTGAAGGACCCTATCTTATTTGGAGGTCGTGAGTACTAATTCAGGGTCGCTCCCTGTTGAATTGCCACATTAAATCCAAATGGAATTACTGTACTGCTGACTGTTTAATTCTCCTTTTCTCTGTGTGAAACGGCCCCTATCAGCTGCCACGGTTTGGACTAGCCACTAGGGCTTGGGTACCCAGGGACAGTAACTGATAGGGATAGGCCTGTGCACAGAGCCATAGGTAGATTATTAGAGTGATAAGCTAATTAACCTGATTTCCCCCTGTCCTTGTTATATCCCCCTAAATAAATCAGAGCTGCTTGTTTCAGCAAAGTTATACTGCCTGAGGTATTTGTCTATGTTAAAGTACTGTACTGTGATTGTTGCACTGTATCTCATTTCACAGGAGGTCCCAATGCCGGAACCAGACCTGGGGGTAAGTGTATACTGTGAAGGTAATTCTGATATATTGTGTGGGCCACTAGTGGGAAGAAAGGGGGGTTGCAGTGTCCCAGAGGGCTGTGACCAAGTTAGTTTAACTATTGCAAACCCTGACCTCTGGGTGGAGGCACCCGCCATTGGATCCAGGCCCCTCAACCTGTTAGTGGCAAATCAGGCAGGGGTAGTAGCCCCTGGGATAGCGCCATCTAGGGGTTACATACATTTACCTTTTCTCCAGGAAACTTATTTAAATGAGATTCAACCACAGAAACTAAAAAAATAAAACTGGCTGATAAACAGTTTTTTTGTTCCCCTACAAAACAAAAAGTAAATGAGTAATAATACAAATAAATAAAAATTTTAAAGGGAAAGTGGAAGATATGTATTCCAATAAGGAGGTTATAATTATACTGTTAAAAGTTGACCTAAGGACTTCCGGTAATGTCACCCTCCTGAATGGCTGCCTAGGAGAAGAGCTCCATCATAACTCGACTGATTAAAAACCCCTAACACAGAATGAAATAAGTTAAAACTACTACATACTGCCAAAACTATGTCCGGGGGTAAGGACTCAGCTAAATCGCGCCTGGGGAGACATAGAGGGAGGACAGATGGGAACGGATCCCAGAGAAGGCCTACCCCCAGTCGCAGTGTATCACCAGCAAGCAGCACAGCGGGAGATCAGGACACTGATAGAGAAGGTGAGAAGCTGTCCCGCTCCCGCTTCAAGACGCTATTGTCAGAAATTAGAGCGTTTCAGGCTGAAAACAAAAGAGAATTTACTCTTACTTCAGACCCACTTATCAGAGGTTGAGGAGAGAATGGACTGCTCGGAGGCTGTGGCAGACGAGATGGCAGAGGAGACTCAGAGCCTGCACCAAGCTGTAGATTTCCTTGTAGACCAGCATGAGGAAGTCCAAGAAAAATTACTGGATCTGGAGGCCCGATCGCGGAGAGATAACCTCCGCATATATGGCCTCCTGGAAGACTTGGATATAGGTAAATTGGAAGATTTCTTGAAGGACTTGCTCAGAGATGTGTTGGACTTCCCTCTCGCGTTTCAATTTCAAATCAAAAGAGCTCACAGGGCCCTGGCACAAAAACCAACAAACCAATCTGCAAGACCAAGATCTATTGTCCTAAAGTTCTCAAGCTATAAAGACAAGGAGACGGTGTTGAGAACTGCCTGGACCAAAAAGGTAGTTACCTATAACTCTGCTAGGCTTCTGTTCGATAATGATTACCCCATGGAGATAATGAAGAAAAGGGCAGCTTACGCACCTATAATGAGGGTCCCGAAAGAACATGGGGTCCGCTTCCAGACGCCTTACCCCGCAAACCTGCGTGTATTTTGGGACACTGGCAACAAGACCTATACAGCTCCTAAAGAGATACACCTGGAACTAAAGAGTCGGGGTTGGAGTTTCCAGTTGTCAGGTCTGGTGCCACAGGAAAAGCAACCCCCCTCGCTCACGGTGGCAGAGGAGCCTAAGAAGATGGGGAGGATCTAATAAGCAACTGCGTACCTTTCGATCGTTGCAAGAGATTAAGGAGAGTCTGCGGGGAGTACACAGCCCCACCAAAGGAGCAACATCCAAGGATCAGCTATCGAATACCTGATCTGGATTACTGTTTAAAACTTTGGCGACTCGTTGTTGTGTGCCTCTGTCGGCTGGGGCCATGGGGAAAGCTGTCAATGGAGGGACGTGAGTTTCCTTGCTGCAATCAATAAATATTATTCAAGAACAGGGGGTGGGGGTGATTTGGGGGACTATCGTTTTCCTCCAGATGCTGTTATACCCCCTCACTCCAGGGGAAATGGCTCTGACTGGGTATTGTGTATTCAATTTATCCCTTAATGCACAGAGACACAGAACTCCTTAGTACTACAAAGACATACAGGTTTATTGTTGATGTTACATAAAACATGATTCTGGACTCTCCTTAAAGTTTGTATATTTTCAGCTCTGAGTAGACCCAGTGGCAGCCTGGTTTTCTTTTGCCTTCTCCCCCCGTGTTCCTTTTCATGTTGTTGGTCGAGGGGAAGAAGGGGGTGAGTCCGGGTCTGTACTGAAATACGAAAAGAGGGCCCGTAACAGGTGGGCTTAATTTAACTTCATTCTGTTTATAATGGATACATCTCTAATTTTATTTTTTTCTCCAGCGCTCAGGTACATAATTTGCTGGATTGGGTAGTGCTGGGGTGTTGTTTGGAGCGTATGCCATTCTCTTGGGTTTTTCTTCGCTGGGTGACGCACCTTTTACTCGATCCCGAAGTTTGGAGGGATCGGGGAAGCCTGACTAATTTTTTGGTCACTATTCCTCCTATAGGGACCAAGTCCGAGGTTTGGACTCTGGATCCTGTTTTCGGAGGGTTGGTTCTAATACCCTCTATTTTTGGAAGTGCTATTGTAAATAAGTTCTTCAAGTTGATAGTTGTTACAGTTTTTTTTATGTTAGCTTGAATGATGCACTTACTTTAAAGGCCAGTTTTTTACATTATGGGTTAAAATTCAACACCAGCCAACTGGAGACATGGTTTACTGTGGGTGGAGGGTATAAGCGGGCAGAAGACAGGGAAAATTCTTTTGAATCCATAGCAGCTGAAGAAGCTAAGGTCCCTACAGTTATGGTCCAACCAGTCCTCTTTGGGGCAGCTTTAAGTAATAAATCTCAGGTTAATGGATAACTCTTCCACAATTTTGGTCTGCTCCCATAATGTTAATGGGTTAAATAACCCAATAAAAAGATACAGGGTAATTAATTCCCTTAAGATGAAACCTACGTTTCTATTACTGCAGGAAACTCATTTAAGGAAAAAGGAACATCAGAAGCTTTCTAAATTTGGGTTCTCCATCATAATTGCCTCGATCTATGGGAGGGAAAAGAAAAGGGGGGCTGCAGTCTTGGTCCCTAAAAATATCCCATTCTGCTTGACAAACTCATATGCGGACCCTGAGGGGAGGCTTGCTATTGCAGTGGAGCAGTGGAGGGACAGGATATTACTCTTGCCACCTTATAAATCCTCCCCCCCCCCCCGGTTCAGGGCCCGAAGTGAGAAAATTATTATTTCAAAGGGTCACGGAGGTGCATAGGGGGGTGCTGGTATTGGGAGGCGATCATAATCAGGTGACTTCACCTTTAGATAACCTTGAGTGTGCGATGCTCTCAAAAAAAACCTGCTCAAAAGGCAACACAGGTTTATTTCTCAGCGGCTCAGTGGGTGGACGTACAGAGACATCTATACCCTAATAAAAGAGAGTACACACATTTCTCTGCCCCTCATAAACTGCACACCCAAATAAACTACACACATGTTTCTAAGGAACATTTGTATAGAGTACAGGGTTGCGTACAGTCCCCAACGGCGCTATCCGACCATTCAAGCATAACTTTAAAAATGAGATGGGAACGGGAGAAAGACAACACTTTGTGGCGATTTAATAATTTCCTTTTAAATATAAAAGATTTTAAGGATATGATTCAAAAGAGAATAACAGATTCTCTCAGAAAACAATACCCAGGGGGTAATGGTTGGCATCCTGTGGGATACCCTGCAAACAGTTTTGAGGGGAAATATAATAAAATATGCGTCTTATCATAAAAAACAGCAACAGCTGCGCTTAGACAAACTCCAACATCAATTTCAAGACCTGCAGGCCCAACACGCCGTGGGAGATGAAGGGGTTCTTCCTCTACTACATGCCACGAAAGAACAAATTCAGGGGATTTTGGACATATGCACAGAACAAGCCCTGCATTATATTAGACAGAAATATTATGAGGAGGAGCCTTTCTGGGAGGATCACGTGATGCAGAGTGCTGAGTAGAAGCTCCTACGCTAAGCTCACGCCTCCTGAATATAAATTAGTCTTTTTACATCGTTAAAACCCATCTAATTCCTCTGCTTATGATTTTTTCTTGTGTTTAAACATCCTGTGCTCCAGTTTTGGGTATCAGAGCAGTACATGGAGGCTTATATGAAGAAAGCCCCGTAGAAACATACCCCCCTACCACTCCTGAGAAGGCTTCAAAGAAATCCCGAGCCTCGAGTGGCCCAGACAAGCCTGATCCTTCGTCTCAAGCTGGGGAGCAAGAACCTTTAACTCTTATCAGGTACTTAGAAGAATTTAAGCCATTTCGAGAAGAGATGAAAGATATGGCGACTGATTTGAAATCCCTCTCCAGAAAATTGGACGAAATCTCTATCACGGTCTCGGATGATACTGCCCGCATAGTCTCGATCGAGAGAAAACTGGAAAGCCTGGATCCTGAATTTCACTTAACAAGACAAAAGTTATCTTGCTTAGAAGCTAAACTCGAAGACTTGGAAGGCCGTAGCCGAATAAATAATGTGGTTCTATTCAGGCTTCCAGAAGGGGAAGAGGGCCAGAATGCAGTAGTCTTTGTGCAGAAGCTGGTAGACCGCCTTGCTGGATCCCTCTCCCTTTGGCCCAGTGTACATGATAGCTGCTGAGTGAACTGTTACTCGTTTCCTTCGTGGAGAAAGCTTTTTCCAATGACCGAGTTCTGCTGTGTTTATTTTCTCAGTTGGAACTGGGCTAATAGTATATGGCTTGACTCTTACCATATTCATGCCCTAGCTTCTTGCGGTTATTTCTGTTTCAGGGCGAATCCTTTCAGGGGTTCTGGTGTTGGCTTGTTTGGGACTGCATGCCGGAGAATACTACATACTCAGTTTTTGGGGGTAGCATACAGGGGGAAGGTTTTTGGTTAATGCCTCCTGACTAGATCTTACTATTAGTTTTTCAGGTTCCTGAGCAGTCTCGGGCTTTCATTGTGCTTTCGGCAGGCCGGTTGGACCGGGATACGACCACAACAGGGTGCGGTTTGCCCAATTAATATAGGTCTGGGTGATTTTGACTCGAGAGGGATCTCTTTCACTCTCTATGTCATTTTGGCTTCACAGGGGGGTTTTCTGGAACTAGGGGTTGGTAACCCCTGGGTAATCACTCCTTGTTTTCTCATTTCAGGATATTGTTTTGGTTTCCATCCAGTTTCCCGTTTTTTTATGTTCTCAGTTCGGGATTGGGGTTATCCCGTCGTACTAGCTTCTCCCCTGGCTCTGGTTCTTGGTGCAGTTTTCGATAGGGGACAGGCAATTTTTCAATTCTCTTTTTGGAGTCTCGAGGATATCTCTCATATTCACGTCACTGATACCTGGTTTTATTTTTCTTCTCTATATCTACCGGATTCACTATCATATGTCCACAGGCTCTGGAAGCCAGAGACCGCTCCTTAGGCATTAAGGGCTTGTCAATGCAATTCATAAACTACCTTATACTTAGAGATACATGGGTGACCATTAGCAGAGGATATTTTGGGGGAGGAGGGAGGATACGACCCAGTGCTGTGCTAGCGTTGCTTGTGTCAGACTAGGGGTTGGGAGGGGTGGGTGCTATGTGTTTTTGTTGGGGGTGGGGTGCACTGGGGGCTTAAAGCTGGGCTTTTGATGGGGGTTGGGTGGTGGGAGGGCCTTACAGCAACAACGGGTAGGGTTAGAGTACTCGTGCTCTATACCCTGAGCGCAGGGCCGAACCTGTTACACCTAGTAATCTTTAGCAGGTGGCCAAGGAGGTGAATTTTGCAACGTGGAACGTTAAGGAGATCAGAAAAAAATCTAAGCAATATCAGGTTCTTAAACATTTAAGCCCACTATGCTCTCAGATAACCTTCCTACAGAAATCGCATTTATTAGAAACGGAAGCCTCACAAATGAGACAACAGGTGGGGATGGTGTATGAGGCTCAAGGCTCCTCCAATAGTTATGGGGTCATGCTTATTATTAACAGGGGTATTCCCTTTGTTTCTACACAAGTCATCAAGGATCCTGAGGGTAGGTTCGTTTTAGTTATAAGTACTCTCTGGTCAGTACCATTGCTACTAGGCAGCATATACGGCCCTAACACAGATGACCCTGGGTACTTCATGAGACTTATAAATGCAATCCTGCCTTTCCTTCCTATAAGGATTATCCTAGGGGGTGACTTTAATCAAGTCATAGACTCAAACCTCGACAGGTCAGGTGGCGGATCGGGGGTCTCCGGTCACAGGCTTTTAGAGACCTACTGGATCAATGCGGCTCTGTGATGTCTGGCGTGTCCTATATCCGATTCCAAGGAGTTCACTTACGGTCATTGGCGACGTGTCAGTAGTCCCGCATTGATTACATTTTCATTTTCAGACTCTCTTGCCCGGGGTCAGGACCTCGTCGATCCAACCTGGTCCTGTCTCTGACCATTCCTTGGTGTTGTGTAAACTGGCATTTCAGGAAGTTTCAAAGAGAGAAACAAGATGGAAACTTAACGATCAATTGCTTAAAGATTCTAAATATTGTAAAATTGTAAGGGAACATATTGAGGCCTTTTTTTTTGTCCAACCCTTTAAATAGCGCAAAACCGCACATTATTTGGGGGGCTTTTAAGGCCTACATGAGAGGCATTCTCATCAGTATGGCAGTGACTAGGAAAAGAACTAGGGAGAGGGAATTACTGTATTTATTATCCCAAACTCGGGTGCTTTGAAACTAACGCTTCGACCAATACTCCAGAAGAGGATAGGTCGAATCTCCTATTGTTGAGAGATAGACATCTAGAATTACTCTGGGTAAAGGCAAAGTTAGCTATCATATGTACTAAAGCTAGTTACACTGATCAGGGAGAGAAGGACGGGCGCCTATTGGCACTCCGTATCAAGCAACAAGAATCTGCAAGATACATCCCTTCTATCAGGGCGTCAGCTGATGGGTCCCTGAAAACATCTCCTACCGAGACAGTCCAAGAATTTGCAGTTTACTACAAAACCCTGTACGGGGACATGGAGCACCCTCCCAGCCCGGTGAGCATGGAGAAGTATTTGATGGACTCCCATCTGCCCTCCCTCCCAGCACGTCACAAAGATTCTCTTGTCTCCTCTATATCACAGGAAGAAATCGCTGAGGTTATCAATGGTTTACTTTCAGATGAAACTCCTGGTCCTGACGAATTTTCTTCCCTTTTCTACAAGACGTTTCGTGATCTTTTACTACCAATACTTAATAGATTATTTCAACATATTCTATCTGGGACAGAGGTTGATTGTCACCTCTTTGAAGCCTTGATAGTGCTTCTCCCCAAGCCAGACAAAGACCCACATCTTGTCCAAAGTTACAGGTCTATATCTCTCCTAAATCAAGACATTAAAATTTTCTCAAAGATTTTAGCTAATAGACTATCCGTGGTACTCCCTAAGTTAATAGGCATGAATCAGGTAGGATTTATGAAGGGATGCTCATCGGTGGACCACTTGAGTACGCTATCTCATGTCTTCTCGGCTACCAGAGATGCAGAGTTCCCTGCGGGCCTGGTCTCTCTGGATGCCGAGAAGTCGTTTGATCGGGTAAAGTGGAGTTTTTTGTTCAAGGTATTGAGTGCCTTCAAATTCCCTCCAGTATTCATATCCTGGGTTGCTGCACTATAAAATTCCCCCACAGCAAGAATCTCAGCTAATGGGGCTTTCTCTAACTCCTTCCCACTCTATTCAGGTACTAAGCAGGGCTGCCCTCTATCGCCTCTGTTATTTAATTTATACTTGGAACCCCTCATTCAAAACATTCTCAAAAATATCTCTATACAAGGTATTTGGGTTAGGCGCCATGAAATTAAAGTCACTGTGTACGCAGATGATTTGTTGATACACCTCTCCCATCTGGTTTCATCATTACAGCCCTTACTGAATGAACTAGCCAGATTTAGCAAGCTATCTAATTACAAGCTGAATGCCAGTAAATCCTTATTTTTCCCATTAAACCACAAGGTATTCAAGAATGATATTACTCCCCTAGGTTTATGCTGGACTCCTAGAATATTTAAGTACTTGGGCATTAAGTTGTCCCGTAACCCCTCAACATGGTTTAAGGAAAACCTGGATTCTCTCTCACAGGTTATTATTCATGATCTTGACAGATGGTCTAAACTTCCCATATCATTATGGGGCAGGATTAATATAATTAAGATGAATGTCTTTCCTAGAATTTTCTACTCCCTATCCCTTCTCAATTCTTTTATCCCTATACGCTGGTTTAAAAAATTGCATGGTATATTTACAAGATTTATTTGGGCTGATAAATATCCCCATCTGGCTTATTACAAACTTGCTGCCCCAAAATTTGAGGGAGGGCTGCGTATTCCCCATATGGCATTATACTACTGGGCTAGTCACCTAGTAAAATGCGTGAGATGGATATCCCTGGGTCTTGAAACGGAGCAACCAGTATGGCTTAAAATTGAATTAGATGCAATTAAAGCTAAATGTCTGGACCTCTTAACCTCATTTTACCTTAAACTGTCACACGTAAAGACAGCTGACTGTCCTACAGTAGGTATTTCTCTAAGAGTTTATGCACAGTTATGTTTATTTCTTCACTACTCCCCTCAGACTGACTTAGCTCAGTCCATTTGGAACTCCCCATCTTTTACTATTAACAGGAAACAGATCCCCAGTAAGTGGTTGCCCCAATTAGGCGATGGTAAACTGCTTTCCTTGCTGGATGGGGAGGGACACTGGTTGTCCCCAGATGGAATTATTGAAAAATTTCTCATTCCGGCTTCATCTCACTTTAAGATTATGCAGTTAAGACACCTATTCACAATTAGTCCTGGGGAATACTTCCCCTTCCCAGAAGGTGTCAGCCTTGATACCTGAAATCTCCCTACTGTCTGGATCTTCTGGCACTGTATCTAAAGTATACAGAGTTTTGTATTATAAAAAATACGGGGACTCCTTTGGACCTACTAGATTCTGGAACTCACTCCTCCCTCAATACCAGTTGGACTGGCAATCCCTATGGAGATCCTGTCATAAATATGTTTCCCAGGAGAGACTGCGTCTCATGCAATACTATATATTACACAATATGTATTGTACCCCTGTTAAACTAAAGAAATGGGGTTTCTCGAATTCTAGTACATGTACTAAGTGCATGCAGGAAGAAGGAATGCTTCTTCATATGTTTTGGTCCTGTCCTAAAGTTTCCCCTCTATGGAATTCAATTAAGATGTCTCTGGATCCCCTGCTGGACCTTCAGGAGTATTTTATTCCTGAGATATGTCTCCTAGGGGACATGTCCCGTCAGGGTCAGAATCAGGAAATTTCATATTTCCATGATTGCTCTATCTGTTAAGAAACTCATTTTATGCCATTGGAAAGATAAATCCACCCCATCTTTCCAAGAGTGGTTGCACAAAATCATTGCTAATCTCTGAGCAGAAAAGGCGATTGCAAGCCTTCATAATAGACTTGCAGCACATAGTAAAATATGGGATCCCCTCCACTCCTTACTCTCACTGTCTCACTTATGATTATGCCACACCTCAGTCCTTCTCATATGTCCAACGGCAACCATCACTGCATTTCAGGGTTATATGGTCTTGTTGCTGCTGTAAGGGGGATGGGTGGGAGGGGTGGCTGAGCAGTTCTTTCTGTACATATGGTATGTCACACCTTGTTCCGCTGTACCTGCCCTTTATAAAAGGAAATGTATTAATAAAGTTTAAATTATAAAAAAAAAAAAAAAAAAAAAAGAAATATTATGAGAAGAGTCCTAGGGCTACCCGCCTACTAGCTCATAGACTCAGGCAACATAAGACTCGTTCCAATATAACTCAAATTACAGATGCAACTTCAAAGAAGTTAGTCACTCTTCCCAAACAGATAGAACAAGCTTTCCAGACCTTTTACAGTACCCTCTACCAGGCCGAAAAAAGAGAGGACTCCCAGAGGATTAAGGCCTTCTTGCAAGGTCTTGACCTTCCAGTGATATCGGAAGAACAGAAACAGGCCGTAACAAAACCAATTTCAGTTGAAGATTTGGGTCAAGCAATTGTGGCTCTGAAGACAGGTAAAAGCCCTGGCCCTGATGGTTATTCAAGTGATTTTTATAAGACATTTAGACAAGACCTATCCCCGACTCTCTTGGAGGCCTGCAGAGGGGCAGCCCCAGATTCATGGCAGTATGCTTATATAGCCAGTATACCAAAGCCTGGTAAGGATATTGTTTCCTGCTCTTCATATAGACCTATTTCTGTACTTAATATGGATTATAAGATATTTGCTTCCATCCTCGCGAAAAGATTTGAGAAGTTTATACCCCAGATAATCATCTGGACCAGATGGGCTTCGTTCCAGGCCTCCAAACACAAGATAACATCAAAAGAACACTGCATTTGGTGCATCGAGTGGGGCAAATGGGGACGCCTTTTTTACTTCTTTCGTTGGACACTCAGAAGGCATTCGACAGGGTCGGATGGCCTTTTCTGTGGACAGTGATGGGCATACCACAATCGGTTATATCAATCATAAAGTTAATGTATTCCGACCCCAGCGCCTATATTAGAATAAATGTCTCCCTTTCCTCCCCCATCTCATTGTCGCGCAGCACCAGCTAGGGTTGCCCCCTGTCACCTCTATTATTTGCTATATACTTGGAGCCTTTAGCTCAGGCCTTGAGACAGGAAGAAGGCTTGAAGGGGGTGGGGGTTGGTTCAGAGACTCATAAATTGGCATTATATGCTGATGATTTATTAATATATATATGACAGACCCCGAGGCCTCCCTTCCCCATCTCTGGGATTTACTAAACAGATTTGGAGACCTATCTGGATATAGAGTTAATCTCTCTAAGAGAGAGGTTTTGGCCTTGAACTATGCCCCATCAATACAGGTGAAAACTAAATTTCCTTTTCGGTGGGGTTTGGAGCACATTAAGTATCTAGGCGTACAGATTGGAAGGTCACATACAGACCTCTTCTCCTTAAATTACTCCCCCTTTTTGGTTAAGATGTCTGCCAACCTAGAGAAATGGAGAGCTCTCCCCTTATTTCTGTATCAGAGAATTGAAACCATCAGAATGGTAGTCCTTCCGCACTTCCTCTATCTAGCTCAGACCCTCCCAATTTTGATAACAGAGGCATTTTATAGGACTTTGCAAAGGAAAATATTAGCATTTGTTTGGGCATATCAGAGACCAAGGATAAGCCTTTCCATACTGCAGCTTGCTAAACAGCAGGGAGGAATGTCTTTACTGAATTTTAGATTGCATTATTTAGCTACTCAGATTAGGATACCTCTATATTGGCTTGATGAAAGCTATGTGGCCAGGTGGAAATCAGTGGAGGGCCAGGAGAGGGAGCTGGAGAACATACCTCAGACCCTACTGTCTTCACCTTCAGAAATAAGGTCGGACAGGGTAAATAATCCATATACCTATAAGACTCAAGTCAACAGATGCCCAAGATAGTAATAGGTACCCACAGGTTTCCAAAATACTGTAATTGTACAGACGGTGTTCAGTGCCCTGTAGGTCCTAGCAGGGGGAAAAAGGGTGGGAGCTCAGAATACAGTAAGATTTCCTTAGAAGAAACAAGATTACTATGGTACGTAATGTTTTCTTCAAACCCCAGGAAATCTTACTGTATTCTGAAAAGTGCAGACTACCCAAGCAGTGCCTTTGGTGGTGGGCAGAGGACCTATTTAGGAAACAAGCTCTGCAAAACTGCTGTGCCAAACTTGGCATCACTCCTGGGCTGGGTATCCAAGCAGTAATGCTTGGTAAATGTGTGAACTGTTTCCGGGTAGCTGCTTTACAGATTTCCAACAAAGGGATGTCTCTTGAAGCTGTTATTGATGTAGCTGTCCCTCTGGTGGAGTGGGCCCTAAGCTCCTGAGGGGGCTGTTTGCCCAATTTACCATAACAGAACTGGATACATGCCACAATCCACCTTGCTATGGATCTCTTAGTGGCAGGTTTACCTTTCCCCACTTCTCCATAAGTCAGAAAACTTTGGGTCCTGTCCCCTCTGTGACTTTTTGTATGCTCTAGGCAGTAGCTGATAGCTCTTTTAACATCCAAGCTATGCAGTCTATGTTCACCTGAGGAGGAATGGTCAGTAAAGAAGACTGGTAGTGTGGTGGACTGATTAATGTGAAAGTCAGAAACCACCTTAGGAAGGAATGTACTGTTGGTCCTAAGAACCACCTTGTCCCTATGAAAAGCCACATATTTAGCCACCATGGACAAGGCCTGAATCTCACTGAGCCTTCTGGCAGAGATAATGGCAACCAGGAACACAGTCTTCCAAGTTACATTCTTGAGATCAGCTGATGACATGGGCTCAAAGGGAGGTTGCATAAGCTGTGCTATGCAAATATTCAAGTCCCACACTGGAGTAGGAGTTCTATGGGGGGGGGTGCAAATGTAGTAGCCCTTTAAAGAACTTTCTAAACACTGAATTGGAGGCCAGAGATGATGCCTTACCTGTTGACAGGTAAGCAGAGACTGCAGCTAGATGTACCTTCAATGTCGAGGGCCTTTGGCTCAGAGAATTAAGATGGTCTTGGTAATCCAAGACCACAGGCAATCCTGCCTGGTTATGGTCCAAGTTCTTATTCTGACACCAAATAGAAAATCTCTTCCATTTGGAAGTGTAAATCTTCCTGGTAGAGGGTTTTCTAGAAACCCTTAGGGTCTCCATAACGCCTTCTGAAAGATGCAGGTTGGCATCCTCTAGGTTCTCAAGAGCCAGGCCTTGAGCCTGAGAGACCGGAGGTTCGGCTACAGGATCCTGTCCTGGGATGAAGTCAGCAAGTTGTGCCTCCTGGGGAGGCTGACTGGCTTGGTTACTGATAGTGGCAGGACCACAGAGTACCATGGCTGCCTAGCCCAGTCTGGGACAATGAGTATCACTGTGGCCGGCTGGGATATGAGCTTGATCAGGACTCTGAGTAACAAGGGAAATGGGGGAAAGGCATACAAGAACTCCCTGTCCAATCCAGAATCAGAGCATCCATTGGTACTGAACGTCTCAGTGGGGGTCTGCAGCAATACTTAGGGAGCTAGTAGTTATCTGGGGAAGCAAAGAGATCTATGTCTGGGGTGCCCAACCTTTTGAACACTACCTCCAGTACTTGTTTGTTCAGGGACCATTAGTGATGGTCCTGATTTATCCTGCTGAGTGCATCTGCCATCACATTATCCTTTCCTGGTAGGCAAACTGCTGATAGCAGAATGTCCAGAGAATAGGCCAAAGTCCATAATTTTGTGAACTCTGTGCACAGGGGTGTGGACCCTGTGCCTCCTTTTTTGTTGGTGTAGTACATTGTGGTTGTGTTGTCTGTTCTGACCTGGGCCACTTTTCTCTGAAGCATGCTGGCAAATGCCTGCAGTGCTAGGAAGACTGCTTTGAGCTCCAGCAGACTGAAGTGAAGAAGAGACTCCTGTCCATACCATGTACGGTGAACAGTATGCTCCCCTAGGTGTGCCCCCCCCCCCAGCCTAGGAGGGATGCATCTGTGGTGAGCACCATGGAGGGTTGCTCCTGGAGGAATGGAATTCCCTGCCTGAGATTTTCCATGGCCAGCCATCACTGAAGAGCTTGCAGAAAAGTTTGAGTAACTGGAACCAGATTTGACAATGAACCTTTTTTCTGGTGCCAGTATTGCCTAAAACATAAAAACACATAATTTGACAGCAGATAAGGACCGCTTGGCCCACCCAGTCTGCCCATTTCCCTACCTACTGGATAAGCTGCAGATCCTAGTTAACCAGCAGCCTACTTCTTCCTACCCCAACCCCCTAGAATGGCCTTATGACTGTGCCTGAGGTGATATTGAATATCCCTCATCTGAAACCTTGGTCCTGACACTAACTGTTGAAGCTGTCATGTGGCCCAGCAACTGAAGAAAGTGTCTGGCTGGCCTGAGACTGTGAAGCTTGAAGGAACCTGCCAGCTGTATAAAAGTGTTTGCCCTCTCTTGTGGAAGAAAAGCCTTTCCTCTCACTGAATTCAGTTCGGTCACTATGAACTCCAGGAGCTGAACTGGCTGTAGCACCAATGTTTTTAGGTTTATCAAGAACCCCAGGGTCTGCAAAGGTTCCTGTGTTAACCCCAGGGACTGCTTGACCTGCTGGGAGGACTGTCCCATGACTACCCAGTCATCCAGATAAGGACAAACTGCCACTCCCTGTCTCCTTAGGTGTGCCACAGCCAAGCATTTTGTGAACACCCTGGGAGCAGAAGTAAGTCCGAAAGGCACTGCCCTGAACTGATAGTGGCCTGATGGCAGTCTGAACCTGAGGAATTTTCTGTGAGACTGTCTTACTGGGATGTGGAAGTATGCCTCCTTTACATCTAGGGATGCCAACCAGTCCCCTTGCCTTAGTGTTGGCAGAATTGTAGTCAAGGTGACCATGCTGAATTTTGGTTTCAGCAGCAAATGCCTGTTTAGGTGCCTGAAATCCAACATGGGTCACCACTCCTCTGTTTTCTTGGTTGTGAGGAAGTATGTTGACTAGAGACCCCTTCCTCTCTCTAGCAGATGAACTGGCTCCATTGCTCCCAAAGATAGGAGATTTAATACTTCCTTTTCAAACAGCAGTATATCTAATGAGGAAGAGGGTCGAAAGACCCTTGACCTCAGCTTTGGTCTGAGTTTGAAGCTCGGAGCCAGGCCTTGGCACACTGCCTCCAGGACCCACCTGTCTGTGGTGACGGACTGCCACTCCTGGAGGTAGTGGGCCAACCTGCCCCCAACCTGGACTGGGGAAGCGACCCGAGCAGACCTCTCATGGTGTCTGCTTGGGTTGGGATGCTGACTGAGTGCTGGGGCCTGTTTGGTTACCACCTCTCCTGCCCCTGCCTCTGAAGTAGCCCCTTTGCTGTTGATACTGTGGGTTATCTTGAGGCTGGAAGAATGGCCTGTAAGGTCTGCCCCATGACCCCTGGCTTGCTGTTTATGGGGTGTAGGAGTCTTATCCTTTGCAGAAGCACTCTGGTATGCTGTCTTGTATTCATCATGTAAGCCTCTGTCTGCTCACTAAATAGAGACAGAGACTCACACAGGAAGTCCATGGTCTTTGCCTGAGTATATTGGGTCAGGTTAGTAGTCCTGAGCCAAGCAAATCTTCTTAATGACACTGAAGAAGCCATTTGTCTGGCTGCAGTGTCATTACTGTACACTGCCATTCGAAACTGGACCTTAGATGCCTCTATGCCCCTTTTTGCGGCTTCCTCCAGTCTGCTGCCATAGGAGCTGTAACCGACTTAATGATCTCCATCACAGTGTTCCATAGGGCTTTCTGGTATCTGGCCATATAAGAGGCCTACCTGATGGCCAGAGAGGAACCCAAGTACTGCTTCCTGGCAATGGTATCCAATTTCCTGGAATCTTTATCTGGAGGGTATGATGCTAAAGGAATGCCTGCCTTATCACAGGCTGCAGCCTGCACAACCCCCTCATGGCTAGGGTGTCCAAACAAAAATTCTGCCCCACCCTTAGCCACCCAATACTTTTTATCTACCTTCCTATCCAGTGGTGGTATAGAAGAAGGGGTATGCAGGACTTTCACAACCTGCTGCTTTAAGGATTTATGGATGGGCAACAAAACCCTTTTAGAGGCTGGTACATCCGTCATTTCCCTATAGTCCTGTTCCTCCTCCTCATCAGTTGATTCCTGGGTAGGGAGGTACAGGGACTGGGTTACTTGCTCGATGAATTGGAAATGTGAGGTAAAGTCCTCAGTTCCTTGATCAGGGGAGTCAGGACAATGACGATCAGGGGAAATATCCGGTTCAATCGATTCCCCGTAGTCCTCATCCTCATCATCATCCTCGTCAAATTCTTCCTCAAAGTTCTCTATTTCGGGTTCCAAGGAACCAGGAACCGAGCTACAGCCTGAGGTAGTAAAATGCAGTCGCTTTTCAACCGAATTCGGGTTACCCGGCTGAAGCGACTGAATAATGTGGATCGCATTCACTATCTCTTCAGCAGTTGGAACTGATGCCTTCAGTTGCTGTTCAACCACTGAATGTTTTTCTTTCTTTTTTCATTTCCCTGTGGGTGCCGGGTTAGCGGCTGGTTCAGCGGGTCTTTTCTTTGAGGAGAAACTATCACCCTTGTCAGAGGGCTGATCCTCCAGATCTTTATGGCTCACAGCCATCTTGTCTGCTGCTGGTTCAGCGGCTTTCTCAGACATCTTCTCCTGCAGTCTCTTAAATCGCTTGTCAAGTGTTAACTGAGAGAAGTTTTTACAAATCTCACAGTCCTCCTTGAGGTGATCAAACCCCAGACAAACTACACAAATAAGATGAGGATCTGCCCTTGCGAATGGTTCCCTACACTCTGTACAATGTTGGAAACCAGTGGGTCCTGTTCGTTTCTTGGCCTGTGACATTTATCGGTTGGTTAGAACTGAAACAAACCGAGAATTACCCTGGTAAACAAATTCAAATTTTAAATAATTAAACAGACCGCCTTACTGGGTGGTTCAAAGTATTTTTATTTAACAGAGAAAAGTAAGAAATATTTGTTCTTTCGTGGTTGAAAGAACCGAGGAGGAACCAAAGAATCTTACCAAACTAACTCTAAATCTAGACTAATTGTACCTGTGACAGAGGACAGTGCTTCAAAAATCGAATAAATTAAACAGACTTTCGAATAAACTGAGAAATAAAATTCTTCAGTCAAAGTGAAGGAGAGCTCTCCAGAGATGTCTTACTGAGGCAAGCGGAGTAAAGAATCTGACGGTTGCAGGAAATGCAACCAGGTACAGTGATTTGAAAACCGAGCTCGAGCCTAGCATTCCACTACAGTATTAGCACAGGTTCTATTAACCATTTCGGCTCCGGAGCAGTCCTATGGTGAGACCGTACTGCACTTGTCAGAATACAGTAAGATTTCCTGGTGTTTGAAGCCAAGTCAGCAACCAGCCCTTCAACCAAAGGGTGGGCGGTGAAGCCTGACAGGGATGCTGGGGGCACCACACACTTGCGGACCATACGGGCCGAGGGACTAGGGCACGAGGCACGACGCTGCCACAGTTCCAGAGTGGGGCTAAGGATGGCCTCAACAGGCGAAGGCAACAACAGGCAAGTCATCCCTGTCAAGGATTTCTGACAAGGGGTATTGAGCCTGCTACTGGCCAAGTTCCAGTAGGATCCCCATGGATTCAGAAATCGAGAGAAGCAGGGCCCCAAAAGAGGCAGCCCCTGCTCCATTGAGAGATCCTTGCCGGACTCATGGTAAGTGCTCACGGTCCAATGAGCATGGAGCCGAATGTGCAGACTTTGGAGGAGAACCCTTCTTAGGCTGCAGCGGCGTGCCTTCAACCCGAATGGGCAGGGAGGCTGGTATCAGCCTGACCAGTGGAGCCAGCTCAGGCCGAGGACGCAGTGGCCAAGGAAGCACCTGAGTGGCCTGAGGCATGGGCAGGGGCATGTGGCTGGTGCTGAGAAGCCACTGTTGCCACATGAACTGCTCGTAGCGATGCTGCATTTTATGGTGGTGCCAGTCCTCCCCTGAGGAGGAAGAAGACAAGAAGTAATGGCGGCATCTCATCGCCGAGTATCAAGAGCGGAACCGCCAGCCACGTCAGAAGTCGCTCGACCTCAAACCAGACCACAAACACCTTGGGTAGAAACTTAGGACTGGTACACAAAGACACCATGTCTCTGTGGAAAATCAGATAAGGCTGCTCACATATGAGAGCCTGCAACTCTGAAATCCACTGGGCAGAAGTTATAGCAACTAAAAAATAACTCTTTCCATGACAGAAGGCATAGCTCGCAAGTCATGGCGGGCTCAAATGGAGCCAAATTAAGCTTTTCTAATACAAAATTAAGGTTCTAAGGCAGGACTGGATTGCGGATAGGGGCTTTCAGATGAAGAATGCCCCACAAGAAAGTACGGGACACCTCCAAATGTGCAAACGTACGGCTGTCAGTAGGCACATGGGAGGCAGAAAATGGCCAACATGTACATCTTAAGCAAGGAGTATTGCAGGCCAGCATCTGAGAGGGACAGCAAATGCCCCAGAATCTGATTCACTGGACAAGTGAAAGGACAACTAACAGGAAGTCGCCCACAGAGCAAACCTTTCCACTTCATGGAATAAGTGGCTCTGGTGGAGGGCTTCCTAGAAGCACCTGAATACTGGCTGCCTTCTGGGACACCCCAAAACTAGCCATGGTTATGTCCTCAGAAGCCAGGCATGGAAGTGCAGAGACTTGAGGCCCGGATGGACCAGGGTCTCCTGTTCCTGTAATAGCAAGCTTTTTGCGCAGGGGTAAGGGTACTGGAGGTTCCACTGCCAACTGATGTAGTAAGGAGAACTAGATCTGACGAGGCCAGAAGGGTGCAATGAGGAGCAGAGTGGCCCCTTCTAGATGGAGTTTGATCAGGGATGAGAGGAAGGGGGGGGGGGGAGAGAAACCTCCCTTTCCAAGAGGGACAATGCATCTTGCCAAAAAACTCCTGGCCCTGGAGTGAGCAAGCAAAAACGCAGCAGTTTTGTGTTGAGTGGGGAAGCAAAAAAGGTCCAACTCTGGACAACCCCACCTGTAGACCAGGTCTTCTACGACCGAGGTCAGCAGCTCCCATTTGTGCATCCTAGACTGTGACCAGCTTAGCTTGTCCGCCAGGATGTTTTGGACACCTGGAACATGGATGGCCAATAGTTCAAAACCGTGTTCTAGTACCGGACCATCATCACTTCCCGACACAGTGGGTAAGAGTGGAGACCCCTTGTTTGTTGATGTAGTGCACTACACTGACATTGTCTGTATGCACCAGCAAATGGCCTGGGAATAGTTGGGTCTGGAAGGCCTGCAAAACATACAGAATGGCTCTCATCTTCAGGACACTGACATGGAGCTCTGTCTCCACATGGGACCAAATCCCTAGAGTCTGCTGAGGCCACAGGTGGGCTCTAGAGCCATGCCCTGAAGCATCCATGGTGAGCATCTTCTAAGGGGAGGGGAGGGGATAAGGAGAGGAACCCCTTTCAACAGGTTACGGGGTTCCATCCACCATAGCAGCACCTTCTTGACTGGGGAAGAGACTAGAACTTGCTGTTCTAGGTCATCAGTGTGTTAATCCCACTGGGCCCTCAGTGTCAACTGGGGAATCCTCATGTGCAACCTGGCTAGAGGAATCATGGCAATAGCTGCTGCCATCAGGTCCAAGAGCCTAATGAAGGATCAGGCCATAACATATCTGCTGTTGTAAAGCAGGTGGGCCTGAGCCATCAGGTGGTCTGCTCTGTCCTGGGGTAGAAAGGTCATACCCTGAGCTGTATCCAGTACTGCCACTATGTACTGTAGGTGTTGACAGAGGTTCAAGACTGACTTGGGCAGACTGACAGTGATCCCCAGGTCTTGAAACCACTGTGTGGTATGTGTCAGGGTCTGGAACAGGCGCTCCCCGGATTGTGCCTTGAGTAGCCAATCATCCAGGTAAGGGAAGACACAGAGTCCCTCCCTCCTGAGGACTGCCACCACCACTTCCAAGCAATTGGTCAACACATTAGGTGCCAAGGACAGGCCAAAAGGCAAGGCCTGGAACTGAAAGTGTTCCCTCTGGAACTGGAATCAGAGGTACTGCTGGTGGCAGGCACACACCTTGATATGATATCCAATCTCTCTGGTGCAGAAGGGGCAGCAGGCCTTGTAAGATCACCATTTGGAACTTTCTGTACTGGATGTAGAAATTTATATTTTGTAGGTCCAGGATGAGCTGTAAGTCCCCTATACACTTGGGGACCAAGAAGAAGTGGGAGCAGAAGCCTGTCCTGCTGATCCTCAGGAAGAAAAAATTACTCACCTTAGTAATGTTGTTCCTTCTAATGGAGTCTTGCTATATTATGGCAATTGCAGTGAGTCCCCATCTTCGAACTACCCCGGAGGTGAAATAGTTAACTTTCCATGCAAGCATGGAACTCTGAGCGCGAGCTCGGTTAGAAGGCTCTGTCTGCTGATCTTCAAACATAAACTGTCAGGTCTTTACGAGCAAAAACTCACTAAGGCTCTGTGTGGAAGCTGTAAACCTACACTAGCCAACTAGCTACTAACATAAACACACACTTCTTGGTCTCGAACAAAGACTCAAGTCATGAGACCCAAAAGAAATGAAAAATACAACACCAATTCACCCCAAAGGAAGGGTGAAACAACAAAGTGGCATAAAGAAAGCGTCAACACTGTAATGCCCACTCATATCCCAAAACAGAGGTTCTGAGAGGGGCAGGCAGGGAGGGAGGTCATAATATAGCAAGACTCCATTAGAAGAAACAACATTACTAAGGTGAGTAATTTTTTCTTCAAACAACATGAAGTCTTGCTATATTATGACAATTGCAGACTACACAGTAGTACCCCCATGGAGGAGGGACAGAACCTACTTAGGGAATAGGCTCTGAAGGACAGCTGTGCCAAACCGAGCATCACCCGAGCCTGATGTCCAGGGAGTAATGCTTGGTAAAAGTATGAACTGTTTTCCAAGTAGCTGCTTGACATATCTCTAGAATAGGGATGTCTCTGGCAGCAGCCAGAGAAGCAGCTGTACCTCTGGTAGAGTGAGCCCTCAGGTCTGAGGGAGGAACCTTACCCAGTTTTTCGTAACAGAATTGGATACAAGAGACAATCCACCCGGCAATGGATCTTTAGTGGCAGGCTTCCCTTTACCAACCTCACCATAAGTGAGGAACAGTTGGAGGGAGTCAAACCTGTGACCCTTGCTACGCTCTATGTAGTAACTAAGGGCTCTCTTCACATCTAGGCTGTGCAGCCTCCTCTCACCAGAGGAAGAATGGTCAGTGAAGTACACTGGAAGAGATATAGATTGATTAAGGTGGAAATCTGAAACCACTTTAGGCAGAAACTTTCTATTAGTCCGGAGGACTACCTTATCTCTGTGAAAGGAGATAAAATCCGGCTCCACTGACAAAGCTTGTAATTCACTTATGCATCTGGCAGAGGTGATGGCTACTAGAAACACAGTTTTCCAAGTCAAGTACTTAAGCTCAGCTGAAGACAAAGGCTCAAAGCGGGGTTGCATAAGCTGAGCAATACAAACATTAAGATCCCAGGCAGGGGCAGGATCCCTGAATGGAGGGTTGGTGTGAAGCAATCCCTTAAAAAACTTGGAAAATACAGGGTGAGTTGAAAAAGAAGAGGATTTACCAGCTAAATAAAAGCAGACACAGCTGCCAAATGCACTTTCAGGGTAGCTGGTCTCAGCCCCAAAGTGTTCAGATGGACCAAATAATCCAGGACTGTGGGTAAATCAGCAGAGTCTGGGGAAATATGTTTTCTGAGCACCATATGGAAAACCTTTTCCATTTGGAGTTGTAAGTAGTTTCTGGTGGAAGGCTTCCTAGAAGCCTTCAATATATCCATTACGCCTTGTGAGAGGTGTAAGTCAGCAAACTCTAACTCTTCAAGAACCAAGCCTTGAGATTGAGAGATTTGAGATTCGGTACCAAACCCTTCCTGGGCACAGGTTAACAGATTGTGATTCCTGGGAAGGCACAGGGAGGATGGACTGCTAAGGACAGTAGGAGTGGATACCAGGGTTGTCTGGCCCAACTGGGGCAATCAGAATGACCGTGCAGGATTGGGATCTGATTTTGACTAGCACTTTGAACAGGAGAGGAAAGGGAGGGAAGGCATAGAGAAACTTCCCTTCCCAACTGAGGACTAAGGCATCCATAGGGACTGAGCCCAAGACTGGGGCCTGCAGCAAAAGAGGGAAGTTGGTGATTGTCTGGGGCTGCAAAAGATCTATCTGTGGGTGCCCCATCTGGCAAATACCACTCCCAGAACCAGGGATCCAGGGACCACTGTGATGGCCCTGAGAAATTCTGCTGAGAGCATCTGCCAGGACATTGTCCTTGCCTGGGGTGAACTGCCATAAGGGAGGTGTTCGGGAGTAAGCCAGAGACCACAACTCATGGCTTCGTGCACAAGGCTGAGACCGAGTGCCCCTTGCTTGTTGATGTACCACATCGTAGTGGTGTTGTCTGTTCTGACCTGTACAATTTTGTTCTGAACAGATTTGGAGAAAGCTTGAAGTGCTAGAAAAACTGCTCTGAGCTCCAACAGGTTGATGTGGAGCAGAGTTTCTTGGGGGGACCAGTCCCTGGGCAGTGAGGTCGCCCATGTGAGCCCCCCACCCCAAGAGGGATGCATCCGTAGTAAGGATTAAGGAGTGAGACTGAGTGACAAAAGGAACTCCTTGTCTCAGGTTGCTCTGATCCTGCCACCACTGTAGGGCTTGGATCAGGGTTCAAGTTACTGGGATCAACTTGGAAAGAGGATCCTTTCTTTGAGACCAAAAAGCTCTCAAATGGAACTGAATGTCCCTCATCTGAAATCTTGCTCCTTGCACTACTGCTGTGGAAGCAGCCATGTGTCCTAGGAGCTGAAGAAAATGCCTTGCTGGTCGAGAGACCTGCAGGGTGAATGAGGAGACCAGGGAGACTAGAGTCTTTGCCCTGTCCAGAGGGAGGAAGGCCCTGGCTTCCTGTGTGTTCAGTTCTGCGCCTATGAAGGTTAGGAGCTGGACAGACTCTAGAACTGATTTTGAGAGATTCAGAAGGAAACCTAGGGAGGTAAGCAGTTGTTGAGTTACCTGAAGGTGTAAGCTGACCTGTTCTGGGGACTGGCCTATTATGAGCCAATCGTCCAGGTAAGGAAAGATGGCAATTTTTTGCCTTCTTAGGCATGCAACTGCTACTGCCAGGCATTTGGTGAATACCCTTGGAGCAGAGGTGAGGCCAAAGGGCATTGCTCTGAACTGGTAATGGCCTGAGGGCAGCTCGAACCTGAGGTACTTTCGATGGGAGCTTCTGATGAGAATATGGAAGTAGGCATCCTTGAGGTCCAGGGACGCTAGCCAGTCCCCTGGCCTTAGAGAGGGTAAAATAATTCCCAGGGTTCACCATTTTGAACTTTGGTTTTAAAAGGTGCTTGTTTAAGTATCTGAGATCCAGGATGGGCCGCCATTCTCCTGTCTTTTTTGGGGTAAGGAAGTACCTGGAGTACAAACCTTTGCCCTGGTGTAGGGGTGGAACCCTTTCCACGGCTCTGAGAGCGAGGAGGGTAGAGACCTCTGCCTCTAGGGCAAGTGCCTCTGATGGAGATGCAGGTGGAAAAGATCTGGTTCTCATCTTTGGAAATTTTTTGAAGCTGAGAACCAGTCCCTGGCTTACTACTTCCAGGACCCACTTGTCTGACGTTAGAGACTTCCAGTCCTGGACAAAGTAAGCCAGCCTGCCCCCCTACAGGTAGAGAAGAATTGGCCCTGGCTACCCCATCAGGGTGCCTGCTTGGCAGGGGCTTTAGGTTGAGGGGCGGAAGCAGGCCTGCTTGAACCCTGTCTGCCTCTCCCTCTAAAGAACCCCCTCTGGGCATAAGCAGAAGAGGAGGCTTGGGATTGGTAAAAAGGCCTATGAAAAGGCCTGCCCCTGCCCTTGGGAAGCTGCTTCTGAGGAGTGACCTGCCTTTCCTTGGCCTGTGCACTCCTATAGGTGGTCCTGTATTCATCCATTTTCTTCATGTAATTCTCCGTTTGCTCCCCAAACAGAGAGTTGCCCACAACAGGAAAATCCATGGCCTTAGACTGGGTATCCTGTGACAGGGTAGCACATCTGAGCCAAGCCATTCTGCGGAAGTGCCACAGATGTAGCCATGACTCTTGATGACACATCATTAGAGTCTACTGCAGCATGAAATTGCACCTTAGATGCCTCAATACCATCTCTAGCCACCCATTCCAGCTCTCTGGCCAGCTGGTCAGGGACTTGTTTTGCTAGAGCCAGCACAGTATCCCATCTGGATTTCTGGTATCTAGCGGCATAAGCCATATAATTTGCCTGTCTGAGTCCCAAGGATGCTGCCATGTACTGTTTCTTTGCCATAGCATCAATCTTCCTGGAGTCCTTCTCAGGAGGGTGTGAAGCTAGGGGAATATTTGCCTTGTCACAGGCTGCAGCCTGCACTACTCCCACATGGCTGCATTGCTGTGTGAGGAACTCCGTATCAGAGCCTGATAAAGTATACCTCTTGTCCATCCTTTTATCTACAGGAGGTATAGTGTGAGGAGTTTTTAAAACTTTTACTGTCTGCTTCCGAAAAGATTTATGCAGAGGAATAGACAGTCTCTTAGATTCTGGAATATCCATCATTTCTACATAATCAGGCTCCTCTTGGTCATCAACAGCTTCCTCAACAGGGAGCTGGAGAGTTTCAGCAACCTTCTTATAAAACATAAAATGAGAAGGGGACTCAGAGAGCCTTGGAGGAGAAACCCCTAAGGGTCTGTCTGGAGAGGTGTCCGTTCAATGGGCACATCCAGGTCTTCAAAACCATATTCACTCTCCTTATACTCCTCTTCCCCTCCACGGTTCATAAAATTCCTCAAAATCATAATCTTGAACCCGGTGGAACCTGCAAACAGCGCCTCCCTGATGGTGCCGGTTCAGTCGGAACTGGGAAAGAGACTGGACAATTGGATTGCTTTAGCTATTTCTTCAGCGGTTGGAGAGAACTTTGGTTCCACACCAGCTGACTTTCTAGTCCTTTTGCAGGAACTGGCTCCTCAGAGCCAGCTCTTCGTTTGCCCGAGGAAGTATCACCCTGGTCAGAGGGCACTCCCTCTGGTTCGGTTGGAACCGAACCAGGACGGCCATCCGGGTCAGCAGACTTTTTGGCCTCCCTTTCCCTGAGCCTACCAACTCTCTTTTCTATGGTGGCAGCAGGGAAATTCTTACAAATCTGGCAGTCTGCATTGAGGTGGTCAAACCCCAGACAATAGACACAGGTGGTGTGAGGGTCAGCCTTAGCAAAGGCTTTCCCACAGACACAACAGTGTTGAAACCCAGTGGGCCCGGTTTTTCTTTTGGGTTTCTCAGACATAATGCCGGCCTAACCAAACTTGCCCGTTTATGGTAATCCGCCAAGCAAGACTCTCTTATCGGTTCCCAACCGTGTCACGGGTCGTGGAAAAAAACGTAATGAAATCCATTTTTTTTAGAACCAATAAGAACCGGGAACCGCACTCTAAAAAAGGACTAGCAATTTTAAAACACAATCTGATCGGTTCAACCGAACCAATAAATGTTTACAAGTTCCACACAGAGAAAACGAATGTAAAAGCTATCTATTACTTACATTACCACAGACAGAGCTTGAACCGACCGATTGCGGTATAATTTCGGTTGAAAACCGAAAAAATAATACTTTTAAACCGACAAAATGAACCGAGCAGCAGGAGAAATCTCTGGAGCGACTGTTCAGTGAGGCGGAGTAAAGAATCTGACAGTTTATGTTTGAAGATCAGCAGACAGAGCCTTCTAGCCGAGCTCACGCTCAGAGTTCCATGCTTGCATGGAAAGTTAACTATTTCACCTCCGGGGCAGTTCGAAGATGGGGACTCACTGCAATTGTCATAATATAGCAAGACTTCACGTTGCTTGAATGGGTTTTATGGCTGTTTTGTGCAGCAACGTGTGGATTTCCTCCCAGAGCACTGGAATGTGGTCAGGAGGGTAACTGGTCTGAACTGGAGGCTGCTCTGGAGACCACTCCACAAGATCTAGAGTGCGGTCATGCTCTATAAACTGCAGGACCCAAGCATCTGTGGTAAGCTCCCACCACCTGTTGAGATGCAGGGAGAACTGACCCTCTACAACCACCTCCTGCTGAGATGGATAGGGGATGTCGAGCAAGGAGTCATGCTGAGGTAGCACCTGTGCCCAGGGGCTCACCACCTCCTCTGGGGCCCTTCCCAGTGGTGGGGGTAGGGGTAGGTAGAGCTGATGCTGCTCTACATTTGCCGTGGGGTTTAGTGCTTTGCTTGGGTCTATGGGTGGCTAGACGAAAAGGCACTCTATAGCCACTTCTTGGTTGGGTGTGGTATAGGGAATGTACTGACTGAAAAATCTGGCCCGAGGCTTGCAGGTCAGAAAGTATGTCCTGCACATCCGTCTCTAAGAGTTTGTAGCCTCTGAATGGGGCAATGAGGATGGACTGTTGTACATCCTGAGCAAAGCCCAAAGTCAAGAAAGCCACTGAAGGCAAATGCCAGCAGCGGTTGCCTAGGTGGAGGCATCTGTGGCATTGTAAGCAGACTGTAGCAGGTACTTGCCGATGTCAACACCAGACTGAATAACCTGAAGCAATTTCTGCCTCTAGAGATCCTCTAGAAGGGCTTTGACCACCTCTTTGGCCTGTCTCCAGAGTTGATTTTGAAATCTGACCATGTGGGCAATATAATTTAGGACCCTAATGGTCAACATAGCAGAGGTAAAGGTTTGTTTGCCAATCGGTTTCAGCTTTCTGGAATCCTTATCTGGGGGAAGAGAACTGAGATGTTTGGGCTTCTTAGTCCGATCATGGCAGCATTTATGACCACAGAGTCTGCCAACAGTTGCTCTGCGAAGAATGGCTTCCCTGTGGGGGTCTGGTACAACATGTCTGTTTTCCTGGGCATGGCAGAAACCAAGTTGGGCCTATACCAGGCTGCCATGGTGGCATCCTAGAAAGGCTCCATCAGGGCAGGGATAATGAGAGGAGTTGAGTCTGGCAGGTCTAGGTAGTGTGTCAGATGTCACCTGGCAGGGTCCTGTTCCTCCACCTCAAACCCCATAGCAGGTCATAATTGCCACATTATAGAAATGAGAAAAAAAAAGAAAAAGGAATAATCAAAGATTTTGTGGTCGACTGAAGCTGGCGGTGTCTCCGTGAAGTCTGACGTGTGATGGTCAATGGTGGGAAAAGAACTGAGAAGGGTGCGGGGCCGTCGTCAGCATGTGATGTCATTGTCGGTGGCCCCCTGGTAGATTGCTAGCTAAAAAAGTTTCTGTGTAGTCCTGGCATCTGGTGGTTGTAGTTCCACAAGTGTGGCCTGCTGCAAGAGATACCCTTGGTAAATATTGTTTTATTTCTTAACCCTCATTCAATGATAAATAATGTTACTGATACTGTAACTATTATTATGAAAGTTTTTTTTTTTATATTTTCAACTTAAAATATTGTAGTATGCTCACAGCATGCATATAGAAAAGGTATTTGAATAAGACCTGCCCTTCCCAGACAAAATTCAATGTATTAACACTGTAATACTGCTGTTCAAAGTAAGGGAGGGGAGGGCCACCAGGGGCAATGATATGAGACTGGAGCGAGGAAGGTTCAGGAGGGAGATGAGGGGACACTTTTTTACAGAGAGGATGGTGGCTGGGTGGAATGCGTTACCTGCTGAAGTGGTATGCAGTAGAACAGTGGACTGCTTCAAACGAGGATGGGACAGGACAAGGGGAAGGGTTAATGAAGGGGAAGGGTGGAAGGGAGGGGCAGCTGCAGAATAAGGGGTGCTAGCTGCACATTCGAGCAGACTTGATAGACCTCTAGGCCTTTATCTGCTGGCAAATTTCGTATGTTCGTAAGAAAATTCATTAAAGTCCTAATACAGCCCCAAGATGAAGGATACTGATATATTTAAATATGTAATTGCAAAGTCTTACCCAAACTTGTATATATTTCTCTTGTGATATTTAGTGGCGATGATGAAAATGTCTTTGCATAGAATTTCAAAATTTTGTCCTAGAAAAAAAAGAAATCACATAAATGTCATATATTCACAACTTCTTTTCCGTTCTCTAGAAGACAAAATAACCATAGTAATCTTGTTTCTTCCAAGGGAATCTTACTGTATTCTGACTTCTGCAGTATGGTCTTACCATAAGACTGCTCCAGAGTCGAAATGGTTAATAGAACCTACGCTAATCATGGAATGTTAGGCTCAAGCTTGGTTTGCAAACCACTGTCCCTGGTAAACATTCTGCAACCAACAAATTCTTACAGAGCATGCATAACAACAAGCCATCTACACTATACTTAATAATAAATAACTAAATAACTCCACCCACCAACAAATAATCCCCTTTATGTAAAATTGTGGTTAACACTAAGACCCAAGTCACTAAGCTCAATAAAGAAATACCTACAGGTTTCGAACAGCATGAACAGCTGTGTTGTAGTGCCCATAGGTTCTAGTAGGGGAGGTAGGGTAGAATATCGGAATACAGTAAGATTTCCTTGGAAGAAACAAGATTACTATGGTAAGTATTTTTTTCTTCAAACCCCAGGAAATCTTATTGTAGTCTGACTTCTGCAGACTACCCAAGCAGTACCTTTGAAGGAGGGTAGAGAACCTATTTAGGAAACAGGCTCTGCAGTACTGCTGTGCCAAACCTGGCATCACTTCTGGCCTGGGTATCCAGGCTGTAATGCTTGGTAAAGGTGTGAACTGTTTTCCAGGTAGCTGCTTTGCAGATTTCTAACAAGGGGATATCTATTGCAGCTGCTATAGAAACAGCTGTACCCCTTGTAGAGTGGGCCCTGAGGCCTACAGGAGGCTCCTTACCCACTTTGCTATAACAAAATTGGATACAGGCCACAATTCAATGGGCAATGGTCCTCTCTGAGAAGGGTTCGCCCTTCCCCACCTCTCCATAGGTCAGGAAGAGCTGGGTACTATCCTACCTGTGTTCCTTCATGTGATGCAAGTAGTAGCTTATAGCTCTCTTGACATCAAGACTATGCAGTCTTCGTTCCCCTGAACTGCAATGATCAGTGAAGACGACTGGTAAGGTAATGGACTGGTTAAGGTGGAAGTCTGAGACTACGTTAGGGAGGAATTTCCTACTGGTCGTAAGGACCACCTGGATCCTTTGAACTACTATATAATCTGGCTCTGTGGATAAGGCCTGAAGCTCACTGATCCTCCTGGCAGAGGTGATGGCTACCAGGAACACTGTTTTCCATGTCACATACTTAAGCTCTGCTGAGGACATGGGTTCAAATGGTGGTTACATTAGCTGGCCAATGCATATGTTAAGGTCCCATGCAGGAGCGGGTTCCCTGTGAGGGGGGGATGCAAGTGCAGCAATCCCTTGAAACATTTCCTGAATACCTGGTTGGCAGCCAGAGATGCACCTTTTCCAGCAGAAAGTTATGCAGAGACAGCTGCCAAGTGCACCTTAAGGATGGAAGGCCGAAGGCCCAGGGAATGCAGGTGTGCCAGATAGTCCAAGACTACTGATAAACCAGCCTGGCAGTGGTCTATCTCTCTCTGTCCGCACCAAATAGAAAACCTCTTCCATTTAGACGAGCAAGTATTTCTGGTTGAAGGCTTCCTAGATACCATGAGGACCTCTAGTACCCCTTCCAAGAGGTGTAGGTCAGCATATTCTAAGTCCTTAAGAGCCAAGCTCTGAGTCTGAGAGACTGTAGATTGGGGTACAGTATCCTACCCCGGGAGGAGGTCAGTAGGTTGTGCCTCCTGGACAGGGAGATTGCTTTATTTATTTATTTATTTATTTATAAAAGTTTCGGAATTACAACCTTTGAGTCAGAGACTCTTTTGCAAAGGCTCCACGTCTGGACAAACATACAGATTTATGGGAGAAAACAGACTTCTTGGCTTAGTGTTATACAGTGGTGCTTACATATTGACAACATACATATACAGATATAAAAAGTTTCATTAGGGTTTGTCTAGCAGCCCTAGGTCTGTTAAACATGCCACATATGGGTGAATGTTAGTCCTTTCCTTAGTTTGTAACTACATTTGTAATACTACGTAGCATCTAGGGGTTAGTTTTCAACCCTGCTTCGAGGTGGAGTTATGTGCTCCGTTGCAGCTACACTTCTCTGAGTCTATGAGGTGTCTCTTGATGTTGATTTTAAACTGGCCTAATCTTGGGGCCAGGGCGATGGGAGGAGGGAGTTCATTGAGCCAGGTGGGTGCACACTAACTAAAGGACCTTTGGCCTAGCGTGGTCCTCCGGTAGGGGACACGGACATATTTGCTAGGTGCCTTGGGGTGCTCCTGTGGGTGTTAGTTTGTATTAGGGAGTGAAGGCCCGTGGGTGCAATTTTCAATAGGATTTTCTTGGCTTGGAGGCAGGTATGATATTTTAGCCTTCTTTGAAGGTCAGCCAATCAGCTATTTTGTAGAGATCACAGGTGTGGGTCAGTCGGTCACTTTCTGTGACCAGCCGGCTGGCTTTGTTGAGGGCAAGATTGATTCGTTTCAGGGCCGTGGGGTCAGCCATCCCATATATTATTATTCCATAGTCTACCAAAGATATGACCCAGCTGGTCACTGCCAGTCGAAGGGCCTGCGGTGGGAGGCACTGTCTATGCCTGTAGAGGATCCCTAGTCTGGTGTTTACTGAGGAGGAGAGGTGGTTGATGTGTGTGTGATAGGTGAGAGGTGTCAAGTGTGATGCCAAGGTATTTGAAGTATGTGACCTGGTCAATTTTGATGCCCTGGTAGTTGGAGATGTTAAGGTGGGAGCTTTTATAGGGGCTTTGTTGGTGCGCAAAGATCATGGATTTTGTTTTGGTATAGTTTAGTATTAGCCGGTGCTTTGTGAACCAGTCTTCTAGTTCATGGAAGTAAATTTGAAGCTTGTGTTGGAGGGAGTTGGGGGTGTTATCTTTCCAGTAGACTACTGCGTTGTCTGCATAGAGCAGCAGTTTCCCATTGCACGCTCTTGGGATGGAGTTCAGGAAGAGGGTGAATAATAGGGGGCCTAGGATTGATCCTTGAGGTACACCTGATTGAACTGGGTTTTTGGTGGATAGGGTGGTGTTGATCTTGACTTCTTGTGTTCGGTCTGTGAGGTAGTTCTTAAACCAGCAAATTGTGTCTGGGGCTAGGTTAAGGAAGGGGAGTAGATGTAACAGTAGGTCATGACTGACGGTGTCAAACGCTTTGGTTAGATCGATGAAGATTGCTCCTGCTATTTCCCCTACGTTAAGCGCCTCGTGTACGTAGGATGTGAGTTTGAGGAGTGCCGTGGTGGTACTGTGTCCTGTTCTGAAGCCATGTAGCTCTTGGCAGAGCAGGGAATGACTTGTCAGGTGCTCTGTGAGTTGGTCTGAAACTATTCTTTCGAGAGCTTTAGAGAGTGGGGGCAGTATCGTGATAGGCCTATAGTTGCCGGGGTCAGTTGGGTCACCCTTTTTTAAGATTGGTGTAATAATTCCCCTTTTCCATAGAGTGGGGAATTGCCCTAGGCATATCGATTGGTTAAATATTTTGGTGAGGTTGACAGGGTCAGTAGCAGTGAGTACCAAGGCTGCCTGGCCCAGTCTGGAGCAATGAGGATCGCTATTGCTGGCTGAATCCTGAGCTTGTTCAGTACTCTGAGCAGTAAGGAAAATGGTGGGAAGGCATACAGAAACTTCCCTGTCTAATCCAGCAGGAGTGCATCTAGAGGCACTGTGCCCAGTGCAGGGGGCCTGTAACAGAACAGTGGCAGCTGGTGATTGTCTGGGGCTGTGAAGAGGTCCACCTCTGGGATGCCCCACCTTCTGAACACCACCTGCAGGATTTGCCTGCTTAGTGACCACTCGTGGTGATTCTGGTTGATCCTGCTTAGAGCGTCTCCGAGGACACTGTCCTTCTCTGGGAGGTGAACTGCTGAGAGGGAGATCCCCAGGGAATAAGCCAGGTTCCACACCTTCATGGCTTCTGTGCACGGGGGGGGGGAGGGGGAGACCTTGTGCCCCCATTCATGTTGATGTAGTATATTGTGGTTGTACTGACTGTCCTGATTTGAACCACTTTGCCCTGCAGCATTGAAGCAAAGGACTGAATGCCCAGATAGACCGCCCTGAATTCCAGCAGGTATTTGTGAAGCAGAGATTCTTGATGGAATCAGGTACCATGGGCAGTATGCTCCCCTAGGTGGGCGCCCATCCTAGGAGGGAAACATCTATTGTCAAGACTGCTACTGGTGGCAGTTGGAGGAAAGGCATGCCTTCCCTGAGGTTGTCCTTTTCCTGCCACCACTGCAGAGCTTGAAGCAGGGTTCCTGTGACTGGAACCATCTTTGAAAGGGAGTTTTCTCTGAGACCAGTGAGCCCTGAGGTGGAACTGAATGTCCCTCATCTGGAATCTTGATCTTGACACTGTTGCTCTTGATGCAGCCATGTGACCTAACAGCTGGAGAAAATGCCTTGCTGGTCTGGGGATATGAAGCTGGAAAGACCTTGCCAGCTGTACCAAGCTGTCTGCCCTTCTCTGAGGGAGGAAGACTCTTCCCACTGAGTATCTAGTTCTGCCCCTATAAACTCCAGGAATTGAAGTGGTGTTAGCACTGACTTTTTCTGGTTTGCCAGGAAGCCCAGTGTACCCAGGGTATCCTGAATGATGGTCAGTGCTTTTCTTACCTGCTGAGGAGACTGACCTACCACCAGCCAGTCGTCCAGGTATGGGAAGACTGTTACCCCATCTCCTTAGGTGTGCCACCACTACTGCTAGGCACTTGGTGAACACTCTTGGAACAGATGTCAGGCAGAAAGGCATGGCTTTGAACTGGTAGTGTCCTGATGGCAATCTGAACCTGAGGTACTTCCTGTGTGATTGTCTGATGGGAATATGGGAGTAGGCATCTTTTAGGTCCAGAGATACCAGCCAGTCTCCCTTCTTGAGTGCAGGCAGAATGGTAGCCAGAATGACCATTCTGAACTTTGGCTTTGTTAAATGTTTAAGTGTCTGAGATCCAGTATGGGTCATCACTCCCCTGTTTTCTTTAGAGTGAGGAAGTACCATGAGTAGAGACCCCTTCTCTGCTGGGCCAAGGGAACTGGCTCTACTGCTTTTTCCAAAATCAATTTTGCTACTTCCTCCTCCAACAGAGTTGCCTCTGCTAGGCTGGCAGGTCTAAAAAGTCTTACCTTCAGTTTGGGAAGAATTCTGAAACTGAGGGCAAGCCCCTGGCCCACTATCTCCAGGGCCCACTTGTCTGTGGTTATGGATTCCCAAGCCTGGAGATAGTGGGCCAGCCTAACTCCTACTGAAAGTGGGGAGGCAACCATGGCAGACCCCTCAGGGGGTCTGCTTGGCTTGTTTACTTTGCTAAGTGCTGGAGCCAACCCGACTGCTGCCCGTTCTTCCTCTGACTCTGAAGTACCCCATCTGGAGCTGGTAGGCTGGTGATGCCTGAGCCTGGAAGAAGGGCCTGTAGTGGGATTTATCCCTGCCCCCTTTTCCCTGGTACTTCTGTGGTGTCCCTGCCTCCTCTTTTGCAGCAGCACTCTTATAGGCCACTTTATACTCATCCATCTGCTTCATGTAAGCATTTGTTTGCTCACAGAAGACAGATGTAGGCTCACAAGGGAAGTCCAGTGCCTTTGTCTGTGTGTCCTGTGACAAACTGGTGGCCCTTAGCAAGGCAAATCTCCTCAGAGACACTGAGGTCGCCATTTGCCTGGCAGCAATGTAAAACACAAGGTTCTTGACTAGTGGCCCCTGGTAATCCAATAAAGCCACCTGACACCAAATGTTATTTTAAATCAGCTGCAATTTATTGATACCAAATAAGCCCTAATAATTTTACATCTAACATGATCAAATCTAAACAGCTGATGGCTTTTTACCACCAGGGCTACAGAATTTCAGAGACACATGAAACCATATATCTCTGGATCCCCTGAGAAATCTATGGATAGTCTCAGACTGCATCTTCTCGAAGGGATGCTGGACATAACCATAGGTTCCATATTTATGTGTAGCAAGCTTAGAAAAAAAATGCAAGGCTGGAATTTCCCAAAAACTACGACAGCAGATTTAAACATAGACACTATGTCATTCAACAAGTCATAAGATTCGGGTCCAAAAATACATTGGCCACAAGATATCTTGTGTCAAAAGATACTTTTGACACTTTTTCCGAGCTATACGGGGATTTTTATTTATCAAAAATACTTACTTCAGGATACAGAAAACATGCAAGGGTTGTGACTGTTTTAAAAATACTTGGATTACAGATAAAAACCAGACAGTGGCCAAATTGGGGAACTCAAATCATTAAGGTCAGCCGTGGTTACTAGCAGCTGCATTCTTATCTTAGCCGTAACCTTTTAAAAAATCATGTTTTGGTACACAATATTTTCTGCTGAATAGGGCAATTCCAAGTTAGACCTCTGCTTTGCGCTTCTTGAATTATTTCATTTTTTCATTTCAGTCTTTAACCTTTTAAAGTCTTATACATGCATGCACATTAACTGACATGGTGGTATCATTCATTTACTTAGCCACTTGCAGCCGTTGACTGGCTAGCCATACCTATTAATTTATATGTTGGCATCATTTAGTCATCTACTAGCCATCTTCACCTTTTACTAGCCATTTTACACCTTTCTATCGCCTCAACCTTTTGGTTAGCCAACTACATGCTGTTGATAAAAGTTTGGTCACTGGTTACTAAAACCTTGGCCACTGGTCACTAAACTTTGGCCATTGGCCACTTTCAACAGCAATGTCATTTACATCCACTGCCATCAAAAACTGGCATTTAGAAGCTTCTATGCCCCTTTTTGCAGCTTTGGACAAGTCTGAGGCCATGGGTCCAGGACAAGCCTTAGCTATTTATAAAACAGTGTTCAGGAGGCTCTGCTGGTATCTGGATACATACGCCATGTAGGTTGTTTGTCTAATAGCCAGAGAAGCACCCAAATAGGATTTCTTTGCCACAGAATCCATTTTCCTCGAATCTTCATCTGCAGGATGTGATGCCAGGGGAGTCCCTGCTTTATCACATGCAGCAGCCTCCACCACCCCTTCATGACTGGAATGCCCAAAAAGGAATTCTGCTCCAGACTTGGACACCCAGTACTTCCTATCCACCCTCTTGTCCACTGGGGGAATGGAAGTAGGGGTCTGCAAAATTATGGAGGTTTGTCTCTTCAAAGACATATGGATGGGCAACAACAGCCTTTTTGTTGCTGGCACATCCATCAATTTCATATAGTCTGGTTCCTCTTCCTCCTCTGTGGATTCTTGGGTGGAAAGGTCCAGAGTCTGAGCCACTTGCTCCATAAAAGCAAAGTGGGATGAAAAGTCCTCAGCTCTCTTCTAAGGGGAGTCAGTACAGTGATGATCAGGGGATATTTCCAGTTCAAGAGGTTCTCCATACTCTTCATCCTCATCCTCCACTTCCATGTAAACCTCAGCAAATCGTTCAAGTGAACCAGGAACCAAGGAAGAACCCAGGTCCTGAACCGAGGACTGTGAACTGGGACATCCAACCGGTACCAGTTTGCAGCGCCTGAAGAACGCTTATAGTGCTAGCTACAGCTTCTGCAGTTGGAACCACTGGAATTATCGGTTGCGGCTCCTTAACCGAGTGCTTTTCCTTCTTCTTTTTCTTAGCAGAACTTGCCAGTTCAGAGGCAGTGTCTGTGGTTCTCTTTTTATCCAAGTAACCTTCACCCTGGACAGAGGGTTGTTCAACTGGTTCCTTGGGTTTCTCCTTCTGAGAGGAGGAAGTTTTATCTGCAGCTTGGTCAGCAGCCCTCTTGGACATTTTTTCCTTCAGTCGGTTCAAGAGCCTATCAAGCGCTGACTGAAAAAAATTCTTACAGATTTCAAAATCTGCCTCAAAGTGTTCAAACCCCACACAGGCAACACAAATTAAGTGAGGATCAGCTTTAGCAAACGGTTCCCCACACTCTGTATAATGCTGAAAACCCGTTGGGCCGGTTCTTTTCTTGGGTAGGGACATAACTAACAAAAAACCCTAAAAGTGGGTTTTATGTGAGCCCAAGCACACACAAAAAAATACCTTTCAACTCTTATTTATTTTTTTTTTTTTACCCGGTCGGTTTAGTGACCGAAGAGAGAACCGAGAATTACCATGGTTTCTCTCCAAATTAAATAACTGGCCCAAAAAGGTTAAAAAGTAAAAAATAAACTTGAAGATATATAAACAAATGTTCGGTTTCTTTACAGTTAACTGGAATAGCATTAAATCTAGACTAATCTACCTGTAAACTCAAGGACAGTGCTTTAAAAATGAACAGAAATACAGGTTACTCACCTGTAATAGGAGTTCTAGGAATGGTACATGTTGTTCATCCACACTGTCTGGCAGGTTCCTTGCCACTTTAAATCTTGCCGGAAGGTCTTCAAACTGGCTCCTCCAACCCACCCGGGTGGTAAAACTCTCGGCTCCGCCCCATGACGCCAGATCTAGCCCGCTGGAAGCCAGGTTGTGTGTCAAAGCCGGGGAGGCCAGGTGGATCGTGTGGATGATCATCATATACCATTCCTAGAACTCCTGTTACAGGCGAGTAACCTGTATTTCTAGGGACATGGATATGTTGTCCATCCACACTGTCTGGCAGACTCCTAGCAGTTCTCCAGGAGAAGGGAGACAAGGCGCACACCCCCTACTTAGGGAATAATGACTGGAGAACCAAGGCCCCAAAACCAGCATCCCGGCGTGACTCAAGGTCGATGTGGTAGTGGGTAATGAAGGTGTGTGCTGACTTCCAGGTAGCAGCCCTGCAGATTTCCTGGATAGGGACGTCCCTGGAAGCAGCCACCGATGCAGCGGTATGACGGGTAGAATGAGCTCTTATCCTTCTGGGAGGCTCCATGCCCACCAACCTATAGCAGAGATCTATGCAGGAAGTGACCCACCTGCCTATCGTCAGTTTGGCTGCAGGTCTGCCAGGTGCGGCTTCAGCGTAGGTGACAAACAGCTGGCAAACCTCTCCCCGAACCTCAGCTGTCCGCTCCTTGTAATAAGTGAGTGCTCTTCTAGGGTCCAAAGTATGGAGCCTATATTCAGCCTCTGAGGTGTGATTGGGGTAGAACAAAGGCAGAGTCAACACCTGGTTAAGGTGAAACTCTGACACCACCTTCGGAAGGAATTTCGGTTGGGGGCGCAGGACAACCTTGTCCCTGTGGAAGACCAGATAAGGAGACTCAATGGAAAGCACCTGGAGCTCCCTATCCTTCTGGCTGATGTGATAGCCACCAAGAAGGCGGTCTTCCATGACAGGTGAGAGATGTCACACCTGTGCATCAGTTCGAATGGCTTGCCCATGAGCTAAGCCAATACCAGCAGTAGATCCCACGGAGGTTGAGGTTCTTGCACCGGAGGGGATATGTGATCAAGGCCTTTGAAAAAGCACCCGACCACCTTCTTCTACGCCACCGACTGCTTCCCGGCCCGCGCCCGCTATGCAGAGATGGCTGCCAGGTGCACCTTAAGGGTCGTCGACCGAAGCCCTTGCTGAGAAAGAGACCACAGGTAGTCCAGAATGCTTGCCAAGGAGCAGGAGGAAGGGTCCAGGCCCTTGCCCTGACATCAAATGGAGAATCTCTTCCATTTAAAGGCATAGCATTTTCTGGTCAACTCCTTATGGGAAGCCTCAACAACACTGAGAACCTCGTCGGAAAGACCCAAGGCCTGGAACTCTAGCCGCTCAGGAACCAGGCCGTCAGGTGCAGGGATTGAAGGTCCAGATGGAATACCTTCCCCTGACTGACTGAGATCAAGTCCGGGCGGGCTGGAAGCCGCCTCGGGAGCCTGGAGCTGAGACTGAGGAGATCTGGATACCAGAACTGGCGGGGCCAGTCTGGGGCTAACAGAATCACCTGCACCTTGTAACTCCTCACCTTGAGAAGCACCTTTCGGATCAAGGGAATTGGGGGAATGGTGTAGAAGAGGCCCGAGGTCCACGGCCTCGAGAAGGCATCCCCCTGCAGCGAGTCCTGCTGAGGGGGGCGGGCATGAAACAGTCTCAGCTTCACATTCTCCCTGGAGGCAAACAGGTCCACCTGAGGCATACCCCAGTGGGAGAACAGATCTTGTACTACCTCCGGCAGGAGAGACCACTCGTGGGACGCAGCTCCTATCTGGCTTACGGCATCGGCCAGAATGTTGGAGGCTCCTGCCACATGGATGGCAAGGAAATACACCTCCAGGCTGCGTACGAGGGACCAAATGTGGAGTGCTTCCCTGTACAGAGGCATGGAGCACATCCCACCCTGGCGGTTTAGGTAGTACATGGTCGTGGTACTGGCCGTCTGGACCTGGACCACTTGACCCCATACAAATGGAGCGAAGGCGGTGAGGGCTAGAAGAACCGCTCGAAGCTCCAGCAGGTTGATGTGGCATCGGGACTCCCGAGGGGACCAGAGACCGTGCACTCTGTGCTCCCCCAGATGGGCACCCCAACCCATCAGAGAGGCATCGGTCGACAGAGAGACCGTCGGCTTGGGGCGGACAAACGGGATGCCCCCTGCAGATGAGCTGGAATGGTCCAACACTGGAGAGCGTTCCACATCTCCTGGGTCACTGTCACTGGCTGATCCAAAGGATCGGAGCGCTGTGACCACTGGCTGGCCAGTCCCCATTGTAGGGGACACATGTGCCAACGGGCCCAATGGAACACACTGGTGCAGGCCGCCATGAGGTCCAGGAGGCGCAGAAAGTCCCGGGCAGGGCACAATCACCCAACCTGAAATGATTGGGCAAAGGAGGACAGAACCTCGGCCCTGTCCGCCGGGAGCCGTGCTCTGGCTTGCAGAGAGTCAAGCTCTGCCCTGATGAATTGGATCACCTGCTTTGGCATGAGTTCTGACTTGGCCTCATTGATAAGGAGGCCAACTTGAGAGCAAACCTGAAGGGCCATATCCTTGGACCACTCCACCTCCATTCTGGAGGAGGCCGCAATCAGCCAGTCGTCCAGGTAGGGGTACACCCAGACCCTTCAGCGCAGCAGGAATGCTGTCACCACTGCCATGCATTTGGTGAAGACCCTGGGAGCTAGAGAAAGGCTGAAGGGCATAGCCCAAAACTCGTAGAGGGACCCATCTGCCTTGAAGGGGAGGAATCGCTGGTGGGACGGACGGATTGGGACGTGAAAGAACGCGTCCTGGAGGTCCAGAGAACAGAACCACATGCCTGGTTTCAAGGATGGAATGATCTTAGCCAGAGTGACCATCCTGAAGGTTCGAGACCTTAGGAACCTGTTCAGGTCGTGCAGGTCTAGAATGGGGCGCCAGCCCCCTTTCCGTTTCGGGACCAGGAAATACCTGGATGTAAACCCTGGGTCTGGTGGAGGAGCCGCCATCTTCCTGATCACCTCTTTTTTGAGGAGCAGGGCAATGTCAGCTCGACGAGCCGACAGGATAGGCTGCAGACCCCGTAGCCCCCCATGGGGCGATGGCTCAGAAGGGCAGGGCCTGCTCGAACTCCAGAGGCAGACCCTTTCCTACCACCTCCAACACCCAGTGGTCCATTGTGATAGCGGACCAGGCAGAAAGGAAGTGGCGGAGCTGTCCCCCCAAGGAGGGAACCCAGGGGGGAGCAACGAGGCTGGGGGTGACACCCCTCAACTCATCACTGGGCAGGCTTGGAGGAAGGACCAGCTGAGGGACCTCCTGGGCCTTTTCCTCCCTGCTTCCTGTTGGAGGAAGCTGCAGGCTTGGCTTTGGGGTGCCAAGCGCGAGCCTGCTGGCCCTGATGCTGGTGTTGCTGGGCCGGACGTGCCGTAGGGGCAGAAGGTCAAAAGGACTTATGTTGCTGACAACGGCCCTTGTCCTTCTGAGCGGACATGACCGAATCCAAGGTGTCGTTGGACTTTTCGATCCTCTGGAGGTGGCCTTCCACTCCATGGCCGAACAGGTCGGTCCCCAAGAAGGGGACGTCTGCCAATTTGTGCTGGGTATACGCCGTAAAGGTGGATATCCTCAGCCAGGCTCTGCGCGCATGGCCACTGCGGCCACTACTGACCGGGCAAAGGAGTCTCTGATATCCAGAGCCATTTGGAGCTGCTGTTTCGCCACTGCCCTTCCCTGATCCCGCACCTGCTTGACCGTAGTCTGCAGGTCAGCCGGGAGATGAGGGATCTCCTCATCCAGGGAGCCCATGAGGGCGTGGGAGAAGTGCGCCATCAGTATGGCCGAACTGGCCTGATGGAGGCCGAGGGGCGCGTATACCTTGCGCCCGGCATGGTCCAGCTTTGGACTCCTTGTCGGGGGCTTATCCACATCCTAGCATTCCCGGAGCGGGAAAACGCTATCGGTGACCAACCCTCCGCAGAGGGGTGTTCGAAAACTGGACAAAGAGCGGTAGGGGACCACATACTTCCTGGCCATCCTGGCGAAAGGCGCAGGACAGGAAGGCCGCTGCCAAAGCTCCAAGGCTGAGCCAACAATGGCTTCAGCCACCGGAAAGGCCTCCGTGGGAGAATCCCCTCGGTCCAGTATCTCCGTGAGGGGATACTTGGCCCGCTTGGATATGGGCTCGAGCTGCATCCCGGTGGACTCCGAGATGAGCTGAAGCAGACCCATGAACCATGATGGACTCTCATCCATCGACTGCCCCCGGAGGACTCAAGGTCAAGGGGCCTGGAAAACAGGGAGGAGTCTTTGTCAGACTCCAAGGAGTCTGCGAAGAGCTGCCTGGGGCCTGAGCCACCCTCCACCTGCCGAGGACGGTCGGGAGTGAGGGTGACCGACAACCAGTGGGGCAGACCCTGACCAGACCGAGATTCCTTGGTCGGAGCCCCCGATTTCAGTTGTGGAGGTGGAGGTTCCACTACAGTCAGTGGGGCAGCTGGTTTTGGCCGAACAACCGGCCCAGGCTTGGGCACCTCGACAACCACGAGGGGTTGTTTCGGCCTTTCGGGTGACAGCCACTTACTCGCCGGGGAAGGCGACAGCGGCTTGTTCCCCGGACAAAAGGAGCTGCTTACATTGTCCTCGGGAGATCGACGCTAATTTGGCGCTGGAGCCTCTCCTCTTCAGAGAAGGAAGACGAGGACGAGCTGCACCGCAGCTTTCCTCGGTGCTGACACCGCCGATGTCGGCGGGATTGGCTGGACCGAGATAAGGTCCGAGACAGAGACCCTCGGTGTTTCCGAGGATGGGTCTGGGAGGGGGCAGGGGACACCCGCTCCTCCCTCGGCTTGGAAGCCTTGACCGAGGACTCCAGCACAGGAGGCGCAGCCAAGTCCTCATTTTCCACCGGGGTAGCCGGTGATGAAGGGTTGTCAGCTTCATTAGTTGACAGCCTGTCCAACGGGTCGAGAAAAATCTCAACTGCATCGACGGGTGTCTTGGCTGGATGACCTGACGGGGACACCGTGAAGCCAGCAGCCTTAGCCACAACCTTGACCGAAGTCGAGTGTCGACTGTCCGGGGAAGGGGACCTCTCCCACTCCCATGAACGTCGACGGTGGGACTTACCTTTGGAGTCCTTCTTTTTTGACCGAGAAGAGTGTCCCGATGGCCCCTCACCCTTCGTGGAGAGGGACTGGCAAAGCTCCTTAAAAGAAGCCCTGTAGGAGGATCCCAAAGAGAGCAGGATAAATGTCACGACCGAGGAAGATGAGGATGCAGCCTGGGCCGCCTCCTCCTCGAGGGCGATCATCTGCTCGAGCTGCACAGCCGAGCCAGCCGCCGCAGACACCGCCCAATGTGCCTCCTTGGACTTCACCGGGGTATAACATTTCTCGGGGCACCCAAGTTTTAGCCGGGCAGTGTGGTCTTCGAGGACGTTGGTCGAAAAGAAAAAATTACTCACCTTAGTAATGTTGTTTCTTCTAATGGAGTCTTGCTATATTATGACATATGCGTGAGTCCCAACCTTCGAACTGCTCCGGAGGTGAAAGAGTTAACTTTCCATGCCAGGCATGGAACCTTGAGCACGAGCTCGGTTGAAAACTCTGTCTGTTGTTCTTCAAACTCAAACTGTCAGATCTTTACGAGCAAAACTCACTAAGGTTCTGTGTGGAAGTCGTAAACCTATACTAGCCAATTGGCTACTAAATATAAGAACACATTTTTCTTGGTCCCAAAACAAAGACTCAAGTCAGGGGATCCAAAAAATTAAAAACATAACACCCAAACACCCCAAAAAGGAGGGGTGAAAAATAAGGTGGGCATCTAGTAAGTGCCAACACTACACTGCCCACCCACATCCCAAAAGTAGAGGTTCTGAGAGGGGCAGGCGGTGGGGAGGTCATATATAGCAAGACTCCATTAGAAGAAACAACATTACTAAGGTGAGTAATGTTTTCTTCAAACAACATGAAGTCTTGCTATATTGTGACATATGCAGACTACACAGCAGTACCTCCATGGAGGAGGGACAGAACCTACTTAGGAAATAGGCTCTGAAGCACGGCTGTGCCAAACCAAGCATCACTCCTAGCCTGGATGTCCAGGGAGTAATGCTCGGTAAAAGTGTGAACTGTTTTCCAGGTAGCTGCTTGACATATCTCTAGGATAGGGATGTCCCTGGCAGCAGCCAGAGACGCAGCAGTACCTCTGGTAGAGTGAGCCCTCAAGCCTGAGGGAGGAACCTTACCCAGTTTTTCATAGCAAAATTGGATACAAGAGACAATCCACCTGGCAATGGATCTTTTAGTGGCAGGTTTCCCTTTACCAACCTCACCATAAGTGAGGAACAGTTGGAGGGAGTCAAACCTGTGACCCTTGGTACGTTCTATGTAGTAATTAAGGGCTCTTTTGACATCTAAACTGTGCAGTCTCTTCTTGCCAGAGGAGGAATGGTCAGTGAAGTACACAGGAAGAGACATAGATTGATTAAGGTGGAAGTCTGAAACCACCTTAGGCAAGAACTTTCTGTTAGTCCTGAGGACCATCTTATCTTTATGAAAGGAGATAAAATCAGGTTCCACTGACAATGCTTGTAATTCACTTATGCGCCTGGCAGAAGTGATGGCTACCAAAAACACAGTTTTCCAAGTCAAGTACTTAAGCTCTGCTGAAGACAAGGGCTCAAAAGGGGGTTGCATAAGCTGAGCAATGCAAATATTAAGATCCCAGGCAGGCGCAGGGTCCCTGAATGGGGGGTTGGTGTGAAGCAACCCTTGAAAAACTTGGACAATACAGGATGAGCCGAAAGAAAAGAGGGTTTACCTGCTGATAAGAAAGCAGACACGGCTGCCAGGTGCACTTTTAGGGTAGCTGGTCTCAGCCCCAAAGTATTCAAATGCACCATATAATCCAGGACTGTGGGTAAGGCAGCAGATTCTGGGGAAATATGCTTGCCAGAGCACCATATGGAAAATCTCCTCCATTTGGAATTATAAGTAGCCCTGGTGGAAAGCTTCCTAGAAGCCTTCAAGATATCCAATACACCTTGGGAGAGGTGTAGGTCAGCAAACTCTAACTCTTCAAGAGCCAGGCCTTGAGATTGAGAGATTTGAGGTTCGGGTACCAAACTCTCCCCTGGGCACAGGTTAACAGGTTGTGATTCCTGGGAAGACACAGGGGAAGGTGGACTGCTAAGGACATAAGGAGTGGGTACCAGGGCTGTCTGGCCCAATCTGGAGCAATCAGGATCATCTTGCAGGGTTGAGATCTGATTTTGACTAGCACCTTGAACAGAAGAGGGAAGGGGGAAAAGCACAGAGAAACTTCCCTTCCCAACTGAGAAGGAAGGCATCCAGAGGGACTGAGCCCAACACTGGGGGCCTGCAGCAAAAAAGGGGAAGTTGGTGATTGTCTGGGGCTGCAAAAAGATCTATCTGCGGGGTGCCCCATCTGGCAAATACTACCTCCAGTACTAGGGGATCCAGTGACTATTCGTGATGGCCCTGGGAAATCCTGCTGAGAGCATCTGCCAGGACATTGTCCTTGCCTGGGAGGTGAACTGCCGTAAGGGAGGTGTTCAGGGAATAAGCCAGAGACCACAACTTCATTGCTTCGGTGCACAAGGCCGTAGACCGAGTGCCTCCTTGCTTGTTGATGTACCACATTGTAGTGGTGTTGTCTGTTCTGACCTGTACGACTTTGTTCTGAACAGATGTGGAAAAAACTTGAAGTGCTAGAAAAACTGCTCTGAGTTCCAACAGATTGATGTGGAGCAGAGATTCCTGTGGGGACCACAATCCCTGGGTAGTGAGATCGCCCATGTGAGCTCCCCCCCCCAAGAGGGATGCATCTGTAGTAAGGATTAAGGAGTGAGACTGAGGGGTGAAGGGGACCCCCTGTCTCAGATTGCTCTGGTCCTGCCACCACTGAAGGGCTTGGATCAGGGTTCAAGTCACTGGGATCAATTTGGTTAGAGGGTCTCTCCTTTGAGACCAAAAGGCTCTCAAATGGAACTGGACGTCCCTCATCTGAAATCTTGCTCCCTGCACTACTGCTGTAGAAGCAGCCATGTGCCCCAGGAGCTGCAGAAAATGCCTTGCTGGTCGAGAGACCTTCAGGGTAAAAGAGGAGGCCAGAGAGACCAGGGTCCTTGCTCTTTCCAGGCCTCTTTTGTGTTCAGTTCTGCACCTATGAAGGTGAGGAGCTGGACAGGCTCTAGAACTGACTTTGGAAGATTGAGGAGGAAACCTAGAGATGTGAGCAGTTGCTGAGTTACCTGAAGGTGTAGTTTGACTTGTTCTGGAGACTGGCCTACTATGAGCCAGTCGTCCAGGTAAGGAAAGATGGCAATCTTTTGCCTTCTTAAGTGGGCAACTGCTACTGCCAGGCATTTTGTGAATACCCTCGGGGCAGAGGTGAGGCCGAAGGGCATTGCTCTGAACTGGTAATGGCCTGAGGGCAGTTCGAATCTGAGGTACTTTCGATGGGAGCTTCTGATAAGAACATGGAAGTAGGCATCCTTGAGGTCCAGGGACGCTAGCCAGCCCCTGGCCTTAGAAAGGGTAAAATAATTCCCAGAGTCACCATTTTGAATTTTGGTTTTAAAAGGTGCTTGTTTAGGTATCTGAGATCCAGGATGGGCCGCCATTCTCCTGTCTTTTTGGGGTAAGGAAGTACCTGAGTACAACCCTTTGCCCTGGCGTGAGGGGTGAACCCTTCCACAGCTCTGAGAGCCAGGAGGGTAGAAACTTCTTTTCTAGGGCAAGTGCCTCTGATGGATTTGCAGGTGGAAAGGACCTGGGTCTCATCTTTGGAAATTTTTTGAAGCTGAGAACCAGTCCCTGGCTTACTACTTCCAGGACCCACTTGTCTGATGTTAAAGACTTCCAGTCCTGGACAAAGTAAGCCAGCCTGCCCCCTACAGGTAGTAGAGAATCGGCCCTGGCCACCCCATCAGGGTGCCTGCTTGGCAGGAGCTTTGGGCTGAGGGGTGGAAGCAGGCTTGCTTGTACCCCGTCTGCCACTCCCTCTAAAGAACCCCCTCTGGGCATAAGCAGAAGAGGAGGCCTGGACTTGGTAAAAAGGCCTATGAAAAGGCCTGCCCCTGCCCCTGGTATGCTGCCTTTGAGGAGTGGCCTGCCTTTCCTTGGCCTGTGCACTCCTATAGGTGGTCCTATATTCATCCATTTTCTTCATGTGATTCTCTGTCTGCTCCCCAAACAGAGAATTGCCCACAACAGGAAAATCCATGGCCTTAGACTGGGTATCCTGTGACAGGGTAGTACATCTGAGCCAAGCTATTCTGCGAAGTGCCACAGATGAAGCCATGACCCTTGATGACACATCATTAGAGTCTACTGCAGCACGAAATTGCACCTTGGATGCCTCAATACCATCCGCAGCCACCTGTTCCAGCTCCCTGGCAAGCTGGTCAGGGACCTGTTTTGCCAGGGCCAGCACAGTATCCCATCTGGATTTCTGGTACCTAGCAGCATAAGCCATATAATTTGCCTGTCTGAGTCCCAAAGATGCTGCCATGTACTGTTTCTTTGCCATGGCATCGATCCTCCTGGAGTCCTTTTCAGGGGGGTGCAAAGCTAGAGGAATATTTGCCTTGTCACAGGCTGCAGCCTGCACTACCCCCACATGGCTGAATTGCTGTGTGAGGAACTCTGTATCAGAGCCTGATAATGTATACCTCTTGTCCATCCTTTTATCAACAGGAGGTATAGTGTGAGGAGTTTTTAGAATTTTTACTGTTTGTTTCTGAAAAGATTTATGCAAAGGAATAGACAGTCTCCTAGACTCTGGAATATCCATCATTTCTACATAATCAGGCTCCTCTTGGTCATCAACAGCTTCCTCAACAGGGAGCTGGAGAGTTTCAGCAACTTTCTTATAGAACATAAAATGAGAAGGGGACTCAGATAGCCTGGGAGGAGAAACCCCTGACGGTCTGTCTGGAGAGATGTCCGGTTCAATGGGCACATCCAGACTTTCAAAACCACATTCACTCACCTCATACTCCTCTTCCCCCTCCTCCGGTTCATAAAAATCCTCAAAATCATAATCTTGAACCGGTGGAACTGGCCGAACCGAGCACTTCCCTGATGGTGTCGGTTCGGTTGGAACCGGGGAAAGTGACTGGACAATTTGAATTGCTTTAGCTATTTCCTCAGCGGTTGGAGAAAGAACTTTTGACTCCACACTAGCTGACTTTCTAGTCCTTTTAGTTGGAACTGGCTCCTCAGAGCTGGCTCTTCGTTTGCCCGAGGAAGTATCGCCCTGGTCAGAGGGCACTCCCTCTGGTTCGGGTTGGAACCGAACCGGCCAGCCATCTGGGTCAGCGGACTTTTGGCCTCCCTTTCCTGAGCCTACCAACTCTCTCTTCTATGGTGGCAGCAGGAACATTCTTACAAATCTGGCAGTCTGCATTGAGGTGGTCAAACCCCAGACAATAGACAATGGGTGTGGGTCAGCCTTTGGCAAAGGCTTCCCCACAAACACTACAGTGCTGAAACCCAGTGGGCCCGGTTTTTCTTTTGGGTTTCTCAGACATAGTGCCAGCCTAACCAAACTTGCCCGTTTATGGCAATCCGCCAAGCAAGACTCTCTTATCGGTTCCCAACCATGTCACGGGTCGTGGAAAAAACGTAATGAAATCCGTTTTTTTTAGAACCGATAAGAACCGGGAACCGAACTCTAAATAAGGACTAGTAAGTTTGAGAATAACCTAATCGGTTCAAACCGAACCGAAAAGCGTTTACAAGTTCCACACAGAATAAAATAAATGTAAGCCTATCTATTACTTACAATACCACAGACAGAGCTTGAACCGACCGGTTGCGGTTTAATTTCGGTCAAAAAAACGATAAAATAACACTTTAACCGACAAAACGAACCGAGCAGAAGTAGAAATCTCCGGAGCGACTGTTCAGTGAGGCGGAGTAAAGAATCTGACAGTTTGAGTTTGAAGAACAATAGACAGAGTTTTCAACCGAGTTCGCGCTCAAGGTTCCATGCCTAGCATGGAAAGTTAACTCATTCACCTCTGGAGCAGTTCGAAGGTTGGGACTCACTGCATATGTCATAATATAGCAAGACTTCATGTTGTTTGAAAGACCTGCACAACTCGCAGGCCTGCGGGTCGTGGTCAAGCCCGAGGCAGTAGACGCACGTGGAGTGCGGATCCGTCCTGGACATCTTCTACCCGCTGGGGCATTGCCAAAAACGGGAGTTGATTTGTCCATTGCAGCCACGAAGGAAGAATTTGACCGAAGTCTTGAAAACTTTAAAATTATTTTCGGGTGAACCGAAGAGTTAGCATCCAGTCTATACGCAGAGTGTTAAGGAGGGAACCTGAGCTTCCAAGCTGTAAGGAAGATCTGGCATCATGGGGCGGAGCCGAGAGTTTTACCACCTGGGTGGGAGGAGCCAGCTTGAAGACCTTCCGGCAAGATTTAAAGCGGCAAGGAACCTGCCAGACAGTGTGGATGAACAACATATCCATGTCCCTAGAATTGAAATTTTACTTCAAAAAACTGGGAAATAAAATCTTCAAGAAAGATGAAAGAGGGCTATCCGAGGCGTCTGTACTGGGCAAGCGGAGTAAAGAATCTGATGGTTGCAGAATATTTACGAGGGACAGTGGTTTGAAAACTGAGCTTGTGCCCAACATGCCGTGAATAGCATAGGTTCTATTAACCATTTCGGCTCTGGGGCAGTCTTATGGTGAGACCATATTGCAGAAGTCAGAATACAGTAAGATTTCCTGGGGTTTTAACACATGCTAAATGTTTTCCTGCAAAAGTAGCTACTTAGTATATACCAAATGTAATTGTAATAATAATTACACAGAGTATCAACTAACTTATAAATTTCACAAAATAATACTAGTCTAAGGAAACAAGGACTGTAACAGGACTCTGAGGTGACTAATCTCTTCAGCGGAGACCTGGCTGTATTTGCTAGGTCCTGAATCTGTTCCCCATGGAGTTCATCACAGATAGCCAGAACTACATTCCATAGTGCTTTCTGGTACTGTGTTGTGTACGAACATACAAACATATGAAAAATGCCAGCAGATGCAGGCCTCAAGGTCTATCGACGCTGCTCGATTGTGCAGCTAGCAGTGTGTTACTCTACAGGTGCCCACCCCCCGTTCGGTAGTGACCTGTCCCTTGACCCTGTCCCACCCCTTCATAAAACTGGCCACCGACTTTAACGTTACCACCTCCTCCGGAAGTAAGTTCCACCCATCTACCACCCTGTCCGTGAAGTAGTGTCTTCTCTTTTCCCTCTTGAACTTTCCCCCTCTCCAATTTCAGACTGTGCCCCCTAGTGTTTCTCCCTTCAATCTAAAAATCACCTCATATATTTGACGGTTTTGATCATATCATCTCTATCCCTCCTCTCCTCCAGGGAGTACCTGTTGAGCTCCCTCAGTCTGTCCTCGTAAGGTTTGTCCTCCATTCCTGTGGCTCTTCTCTGGGCTGGACCCCCTTCAGTAAGCTGACATCTTTCTTTAAGCAGAGCCGCCAGAACTGCATGCAGTACTTTAGGTTTGGTCTGACCAGTGACCTGTACAGTGGCAGGATGACCTCCCTCCTCAGTGAGGTGATGCCCCCAGCAATACACCCCAGCATCTTGTTGGCCTTAGCTGCTGCCTTCCTGCACTGTGCTGAGTGGTTCATGTGCCCTGGAATTATCACCCCTAGATCCTTCTCCTCCTCTGTACTGGATAACTGTACCTCTGCCTCCCGCCGACAAAGTCTGTAGCAGAACTTAAGGTTTTGGCTTCCATGTGCAAAACCTTGCACTTCTTTTCATTGAAACCCAGCTGCCATGTGTCTGACCAGCGTTCTAGTTTATTCAAGTTCTCCTGCAGTCCTAGCCACCCCTTCTGTGCTGTCCACCTCTGCTCTGATCATTGTGTTGTCTGCAAACAGGCTGATCTTGTTATTAACTCCATCTGTAATGTCAGCAATGAAGATGCAGAACAGCACTGGACCCAGCACTGATCCCTCTGAAACACCATTTGTCACAGCCCTTGGGGATGAGAGTTCCTCCCTTACAATAACCCGCTGCTGCCTAGCCCACAGCGTTTTTGACCCACTCCACCATTCTCTGCCCTACCCCCAGAAGACCCAATTTACTAACCAATCTCCCATTTGGCACTGAATCAAAGGCTTTGCTGAAGTCCAAGTACAGGACATCCACTGCATGGCCCCTGTCAATTTCCCTTGTTACCCAGTCACAGAAGTCTACCAAGTTCTGACAGGATCTGCTGGCAGCAAGCCCATGCTGCCTGCTGTCCAGGAGACCATTCTCCTCCAGAAAGGTTATAAGACTCTCTTTGATGATAGTCTCCAAGAGCTTCCCCACAATGGAGGTGAGGCTAATCAGCCCATAATTCTCTGACTCATCCTTGGGCCCACCTTTATGGATGTGCACCACATGTGACATATGAAAATTATGTACCTACAGTAATTCTTGCTCTTCCCTGTGTATCTTCACCGTTCATTACTGGCGGATGTAAGCCGGAGTGCAGCACCCTGCAGAAGCTTTTTTTTTTTTTTTACTAAGGGGAAGGAGCCAGCACCACTGGCACAGACCATGAGGCCGATGAACTGTGTGGCTCTCATGGGATGGCCAGTAACGGCTGTTGGCTCCTCTTCCGCCTTAGTTCTGCATGCCGGAGAGACAGAGGGAAAAAGAGAGGATAGAGAAAAAATGAGGAGAGGGCGAGGGAGCCCAAGGGACAGGAAAAGGAAGGATATAAACTAAAAAAGGAATAGGCTGGCCAGAGGACAGAGCAGGAGGACAACTTGGAGGACATCGACCGTGAGGCCCCAACCCCCGAACGGCCATAAGCCAAGACAGAAGGAAAGATAAGAAAACAGAAAGAATTAAGATGAAAATAGTGTGTCGGAGGGGGGGACCGAGAAGTAGGGACCCATTTACCGCTACTCCCCAATCGACTCAGAGCACACAGGAGACTGGGAAATGTCCTCCAAGAGGTGTACAGCCAGGTGACCTGCAGATAGCTATTGAGGGTTAGCAACCTGGGTTTAAGTTCCCTGAAGGGTTAGTGCTCAATCAGGAGTGGAGAATGGCCCTGCTCTCCCCTTCCACCTCCCCAACCAGGTGGAAAAAACAACCCTGGTTAGAGTTTGCACCCCCTCCCCCAGCCTCTCTGGAAAAGAGGAAGAACCCCAGAGTTCAGGGTGGGGGGGGTGAGGATCTCACTCATTCAGATACCTCCGACCGTGGGAGGAGGGAAATTGAAGGGGCCAAGAAGGAATAGAAGGAAAAAAGGGGAAGTCCCTGCTGGCCCCATTCCCTCCCTCTACCCCAGGGGACACCAAGGAGCCAACACATCAAGCAGGATATACCGGGCCCGGAGGCCTCCCCAGGACAGAGAAAGAGGGGTCCACCAGGAGTCCCCTGCAATTTCTAAGAAGAAGTCCTACTGGCCGTCCTCCCAAATGGACCCCCATCGTTGCCTCTCAGGAGTAAGGGAGAAGCCCCTAGGACTGAAGAGGAAAAGAACCTTAGTGATTCCCAGAGAGGAGGGCAAGCAGGGAGGAGGCGAGCCCAGGGACTGGGGCCTTCTGAGGGGAAGGTGAGTGGGATTCAGTGATGAATGGTGAAGATACACAGGAAGATCAAGAACTACGGTAGGTACGTAATTTTCATATCTTTTCTGTGTTAATCTTCATGATTCACCACTGGTGGGTGAGTACCGAGCCCCCTGAAGGGGGTTCAGCACTTCCCTGAGGGACAGCTGTCCCTTAGCCTCCCATGGGGGAAACACAGGAGGAGGAGGCCCGTTTCAGGCCAGTTAGGCCTGAGACTGGTCAGGCCGAGGCGGGATCCCCTGTTCCCTGGAGGAAGAAAGACACCCCTGAAGATCCTGTCTCACCCTGCGGGAGAAAAGGTGGGTCTACCAGAACGCAGAGGCAGTCACACTACGCCGGGCCAGGGATGAGAGCCTGATAGCCAAAGCCTCACCATCCGCTTTATGCAGATCACTGTTCCCGCTAGCCATGAAGCGACCTCACTGGCGTCATAAGATGCCCTTGCTTGGTGCCTTGGTAGCTCCAGGCCTACCACAGAGAGAGATGTAGCCTGCCTGGCTGCCTCCGAATCAGGCAATGATGCCAACACCTGGCCCAGCATTGCCCACAGTTTCCTGTTATAGGCAGTGTGGTGTGCCTGATGACATGCGATGTAAAAGATAACCCACGCTGAGGAGAAAACTCTCCACCCCAGGCAGTCAAACTCCACAGAGTCTGGATCCAAGGGCCGGTCACAGGCACCTATACCTGGTAGGGGTGTCCAACTGCTCTATTCCCGCAGAGGAATGGGGCAAAGTGTCTAGAAACCCCTGCGGTGCGCAATATCGACGCTGGCAGTCCGAAGGGTCTGGAGTCAGGGTGGCCTGCAGATACAAAAAAACTTGGATGTTTTTTTCACTTGCATGCATAAGTTTACTGATTTTGGAGAGCGCCTGAGGCAGCCTTCAACTAACTGATGCATTGTGTATATTAAATTTGACATGCTTTAAGTGAAGTGCAATTCTGGTAATAAGAATAATTTTTTAGTCATTGTTTGATAATACACTGTTTAGTATTTTGCACATTGTTTGAAAACATTTTTTCTTATGAAGGCTGATAATTGAATGCATCACCATTATCTCATGTATTATGTAGTAGATAGGTGTATTTAAAGAATGACGTTTTCGTATTGTAACCACACCCCTGAGGAAGACTTGGTTTAAGTCGAAGCGCTGGGTGAGGGAGTCCGTTGTTGTTTGGTACTGCTTGCACGAATAAAAGCACTACTTTGGTTACTGGCTTGGTTGTCTGCAATACTTTCAAGGAGAGACCCGAGTGACACCTGCATTTTGGATTTCTGGTTATCGTTACGAGCTGGCTGCTTGTTCTAGGTGAGCACCGAATCGACCTGGCCCCTGTTGTAGCTTTTTCCTTTGTTGTCTTCGTTTGAACTTGCCGCCATTGCTGCAGACAGTGGAGCAGTAAAAACTGCACCGGTCTTTTCAGGAACTACAACTACTTCTTGGACTTACCCTCTTTTCATTTGCATTTATCTGAATCTGGACATAAGTTTTACAATCCATAAGTACTGTGGGTGCAGGCTTTAAATCGTATTAAGCATTAAAATTATGCACCAGGCAGAGATAGCTATGGACACAGAACCTCCAGAGATTTATGCATGGGAGCATACTGATTTCTTCAGTGATCATCGACGAAGAGCGAGGGAACGATTACAAGGCTCTGAGCTAAACATTGAAGCTGACAATAACCTTAAAACTGCTTTTCTTGATTTTGAAAAGTTACTGTTAAAAGAGATTGATATATCCTATAACACTTCCACACTAGCAGAATATATCAGTCGCGGTCAAGTACCACGGGGGCTTCGGGTTACAGTTATGCCTTCAAGTGGGTTAGAGGAATTTCCCTTTAAAAATGAATGGCTAACAGCTTCATCAGAATGCTCTCTTACATTTCTTAAACTACTAATTAAGAGAGACACCCTTCAATATGAGACACTTTTAGAAGAAATTAATACGTCAAAAATTAAAATACTGGCTCTTAAGCAAGAAGCACAGTATCAAAGCTTTGATTCACGTCTTAGAAGTAAACTCTCAAAATACAAGGCAGCAATAACAGAACGCAAAGCCAATAAATTATTAAGAGACCTCAAAGACTACGAAAAGGGGAATATTATAAATTGGCCAAAACCGAAGGGAGATCATTCCAACAGTAGGGGACGGTCCAGAGATCAATTCTCCTCAAAATATTCTACTAATAGAAGCAAAAGTAGACAATTAGATTCACAAGAGGAGGAAGAACTACCACGCGAACTTGGAGGAGCAGGAACTTCCATAATTAAACGGGACAAAAAACGGAGAAAGAGGAAAACAAGGAGAAGTCAACGCGGGAGTAAAAGGTCAAAGAGAAAACCGGGCCTACCCATTGAGGGAGAAGAAGAAATAGATAAATTACAGATTATTAACCTCTCCTCATTTAATCTTACAGAACATCAGACTAAAGTGCTGGAAAATGACTTAGTTTTATACCCACACCTCCTGTTAATGATTTCCAGATTTTTGTGGACTTATTTAAATTCTTTAGGAAACAGAGACTGAAACTGTTTTTCTTGGATAAGCAGATAATAAATCAAAACATCATGTGCCCCCGCTCACCTATTACAGCATTACCACACGCCGGGGGAGAAAACATTGACACTCTAACTACCAGTAAGTACAACTGTGGAGTACCGTCTGGAGTTTCGGAAGATCTTGATTTTCTGATCAACGTATTACAGACTTCCGAGTCTATAGACTCCATAGAACAATCGAGCTTAAGTAAAGACTATGAGAATGACGCTGTTTTTTCATCTTCCCAATATATTAACAATAGGTCTATGAATGTGAATTATGCACCAGAAAGAGTAAGTAATTTTACTTCTGTCACTAGAGATCAGGAAACAATTCCTATCTCTAGAGATAACAATTCTTTTGATGAATTCTCCACAGATCTAGAGGTGTTAGACTCACTTTTACAGGAGCAATGTTTTGATTCTGATTCTTTGAACGTCCATCAATTTAAAGACAGAGGCATTTTTTCTGTTAAAGAACATTTATTAAAACAAAGAAAGCTTCTGTTTAAACCTAAATCAACTTTCCTTCCTACTGTTTACAATATTGCCATCAGTACTTTTGAAAAGGTGGTATGTCGGCAGGTTAAATCTGTTCTTAATGAAAATGTTACACCTCAGTACAATGTTACTCGGGCAGAGCGTAATGCTATTAATCTTTTGTCCGAGAACACTTCCATTGTGATTAAACCTGCAGATAAAGGTGGAAATATAGTTATACTCAATAAGGCACAATATAGAGATATTGTTTTGACATTACTTGACAATGATACTAATTATGAGAAACTCAAGTCAGATCCCACTTTGTTTTTTTTAAAAAGGAATTACAACATCTCCTGTTGGAATATGTAAACAAGGGAGACATTACAGAAACTGAGTACCAGTATATTTGGCCAGAATATCCTGTGATCCCTAGCTTTTATATTTTACCGAAAATACACAAAAACAAAGAAAACCCACCAGGCAGACCTATAGTCTCTGGTATTGATGGTCTTACTCAAAATTTGGGTACATTTATTGACTTTTTTCTTCAACAAAATGTTCTAGAATTAAATTCATATATAAAAGACACGAAGGATCTGTTATGTAAAATCAAAGATTTGGGCTGGAATAACGATTTAACTTGGTTAGGCATAGACGTAGAGTCCCTATACACACCTATTCAACATAACCATGGTCTTACAGCAATACAGCACTTTTTAGATAAAACTACTTTGGATGACACCATTCCTAGAAAATTTCTGGTAGAAGCTCTTGATTTTGTGTTAAAACACAATTACTTTAAGTTCGAAAACCAATTCTATCTACAGAAATGTGGCACAGCGATGGGTGCAGCAATGGCACCAAACTATGCCAATCTTTTTCTAGGTTACTGGGAATATATGGTAATTTTTAATCAAGAATTAAATCCATATTTTCCACATATTAAACATTGGTTTCGTTTTATTGATGATATATTATGTATCTGGCAAGGCAGTACAGAGATTATACCAGAATTTATGGAATGGTTAAATGTCAATAACTTTAATCTTCGGTTTACTTTTGAAGCAAATAAAAAAACACTGAATTTCCTAGATTTGATTCTTACAGTAAGCGAAGATCAGAAAACAATTCAGACATCCGGTTATCGTAAACATACAACAACAAATTCAATACTGCATGCAGACAGTGCACATCCTAAAAATCTCAAGGATTCAATACCATATAGTCAGCTATTGAGAATCCAGAGAAACTGTACTTCGGAAGTTATGTTTAACAGACAGGCAGAAGAACTGATTGATAGACTTCTTAAAAGAGGGTATGATTTTACACTCTTAAAAACATAAAAAAATAAAGTCAGTAAGCTAGAATGTACCGAACTCATTACAGGAATGAGTCGAGAAACTCCACCCATTAGTCAAACACCTTGCACGGTTATCACAGAATATAATCACAAAGCAGGGAGAATTGGCAACATCATCTATCGTAATTGGCATATCTTACATTCGGATGAAACAGTAAGGATGGCAGTGGGTCCAAGCCCCCCGAGTATCTTTTAGCAGGGCTAAGAATCTTAAAGATTTTGTGGTTCAAAGTAGATTACAAACTACACGAACAGAGACAACAACTACATGGTTACCTCAAAGACCACAAGGTTTTTTCAAGTGTTGTAGACGCAACATATGTAAATACACTGTATCAGGGAAAGTATTCCAACATCCAATGGAGCCTAACACCAGTGTTGACATTAGACAACTGATTACATGTGACACTAGTTATGTGGTTTATGCCCTTTGGTGCACTTGTAAGCTAATATATATTGGGAAAACAGTGCGCCCATTGAAACAGAGGATCCAGGAACACATTAGATCCATACTTAATAAAAGACAGGACACACCAGTTGGCATGCATTTTGTAACGCATCATTTATCTAAAACGGAAGATGTTAAATGCATGGGTTTGGAATGGATCCCACCTTTTGTACAAGGGGGTAACAGACCTAACAGATTACTGGAAAAAGAGAGTTTTTGGATATTTAAACTTAACAGTGTTAAACCCCACGGCCTGAATGAAAGGTGGGATTTAAAACCATTCTTGAATAAATGATTGAAGCTTTAAAGGTTTGATATAATAGAGCCAGTAATGTAAAATTTGGAAATATAAGTAATCTCTTCCTTTTCGTTCCCTCCTCTTTTTTAGATCATTCTTACCTGAAATGCACAAGAAACAATAATACTAATCCTGCAGATACAAATAAACTTGGATGTTTTTTTCACTTGCATGCATAAGTTTACTGATTTTGGAGAGCTCCTGAGGCAGCCTTCAACTAACAAATACATTGTGTATATTAAATTTGACAAGCTTTAAGTGAAGTGCAATTCTGGTAATAAGAATAATTTTTTAGTCATTGTTTGATAATACACTGTTTAGTATTTTGCACATTGTTTGAAAACATTTTTTCTTATGAAGGCTGATAATTGACTGCATCACCATTATCTCATGTATTATGTAGTAGATAGGTGTATTTAAAGAATGACGTTTTCGTATTGTAACCACACCCCTGAGGAAGACTTGGTTTAAGTCGAAGCGCTGGGTGAGGGAGTCCGTTGTTGTTTGGTACTCCTTGCATGAATAAAGCACTACTTTGGTTACTGGCTTGGTTGTCTGCAGTACTTTCAAGGAGAGACCCGAGTGACACCTGTATTTTGGATTTCTGGCTGGAAACTGCCAGACGCTGTACGATGCCTCCTGGAAGGGTATAGGCCAGGAGGGGACCACAAAGTGGTCTGTGCTGTATTCAACTAGGAAGGCACGCATCGTACGCTCAGTATTGCGTCTCACCACATAGGAGATATGCAGGTCCTCAACTAGCCTCGTAAGGAAGTGCTGATACTCTGTTTGATCAGCATCGTTGGACAGGTGGACAAGGGTCTCCTCTTCCTTGATGGAGGAAGACGAGGAAGCCGAAGAACCTGTAGTTTCAGATTCTGGCTTCGGAGGGGGAAACAGGCGAAAGACTTGCTCGTCCATGGCCCTGACATACCTAGGGAAGTCCACAGCCTGCGTTATGAACTGATCCCAGGTCAAAGGCCCCAAAGGACCCACATGGCCTGGGAGAGAAGTGGCTGGACACAGAGGTAAGGAGGAAAAAGATTTCATCATCAGTGAAACACCTCTGCCAGGACTAAGAGACCTAACAGGCAATCACGGACTATGAGGGGATCCGTAGGTCGGATCAGGCAAAGGCCGCTCAACCAGCCCGAAGCGGTCAGGACTGATCCCTTTAGGGGAAGCACCCCATGAGGGGACCAGGGCTGCATGTATCCAGAAGAGCAGACCCCAATCCCACCCAACAAGGACCGCCTCGAAGAAGACAACGGAGAAAACTTGGACTCAGTACTGTGGCTCCTCCCTGAGCCCCGAAGGACTGCAGGGAAGCGCCGCAGCCCCTCACCCAGGCCCCTCAACCACAGTGACTCCGAGAAGACCTTTTCTTTACATGCTGTGCCTTGGGGTTCCCTCAATTCCACAGGCCCTCCAAGGAGAGCCACAGAAGAGGGGGTCCCAGATCCAACATCTGGAGAGGGGACGGCACCGGAGGTAGCAGCTGACCCCACTCCCGACACTGGAACCACCGCTCCCACAGGTGCGGGACCACTATCCTGCATCATGCTCCTGGCACCGCCCTCGGTGTAGGAGCTGGCAGCAACCGTATTCACAGGGGCCACGGGAAGGGGCACCTGGGAAGGCGCAAGGGTCCTGGGCCCTGGAGAGCCCACTGACTCTGAAGAGTCAGGTTGCCAGTCCGGATCAGCCTCTTGATCGTTCAGCTCTGGAGAGGAGAAGATCTCCAGACAGGCGACCCCAGGGGCTCTCCCACCCTTGGTGCCATGAACAGCACCGTGAGCAGAATGAGTGCCCCTCACGGCACTGCATCGATCACCGGAGCTGTGAGCGGCTCCAGGATCTGAGACACCGCCAGTGGGTGGCGCCAAGTAACATCTCGTACTGGACCCAGAAACCATGGGCTCCGACACTGGGATAGCCTGCACCTCTGAGGAGGTGTCTGTGAGGGTGGTGCTCCTGGACTGGCTCAGAGTGGAACCAGAAAGGCTTCTGGCAGCAGCATGGAAGAAGCCTCCTCCATGGCAAGGCTGGAGGAGGAGGAGGAGGCCCCCTCCTCACTGTACCATATAGGCCCGGCGGGGACCAGGAGGAAGGGCGACGTGACCTATGCTTGGACCGACGTGAGCAATGCCGCCCCCTGAAAGTTGGCGTAGCCCTGCTGACTTTAAACGCAAAATACTCGAAAATGCAGTGGTCCATCGAGAAGCAGGCATTGCAGTGATCCATATCATGCTTAGGTTCATGACATGTGAGGCAAACGTCATACCAATCCATCACGGAAATCTGCTGGCGGCAGGGACACCAACACATAGGAGGCCAGCCCACTTTTAAAGATCGCTTTTTGTCCCCCGAACGTGGCATGATGCCACGAAAAACTAAAACAATAAACAAACGAGACTCAGATCTTACTGGTTTTCAATAAATGGCACCGAGTGCCAAACGGCAGAACTGGGGCGTTGAGTTAAACTGAAAGCGGCGTTGACTGCGTCAAAAAATGGCTCCAAGCTGAAGTGCAGTGCCACGCCAAAAACTAGGCCACAGTATACTTTGGCTTCTGTAGCAGGAGAGGTGATGGCTTGAAGGCGGGAGAAGCAGAACTGAGGTGGAGGAGGAGCCAACGGCCGTTACTGGCCATTCCGTGGGGGCCATGCTGTGAGTCGGCCTCGTGGGCGGCACCAATGACACTGGCTCCTCCCCTTTAAAAGGAAAAAAATACTCCCACAGGGTGCTGCGCTCCAGCTTACACCCACCAGTGATGAATGGTGAAGACTGACATAGGGAAGATCCTCCAGTCTTGGGGGATGCTAGAACCTCTGCCATCTCCCTTAGCACCCTGGGGTGTATGCCGTCCAGACCTGGTGCTTTATCCACCCTCACTGCTCTAAGACCCTCTAGCACTCTGCTCTCTGGTATTTCCATAGCCATTGGTTCAGCCCCCCCCCCATACCCACTGTTCCCTTCCCCTATGGCACTGGCCCCTGCTTTTCCCAGGTAAATACAGAACAGAAATAGTCGTTCAGTGCTTCTGCTTGCTCCACCCCATTCTCTGCACACCCACTGGCCACCTTAATCCTAACTATTTGATCCTTACAGCTTCTTTTCTCCCTTATGTATCTGAAGAAATCTTTCTTGCCCTCACCTATCCCTTTGTGCCAGCCTAAGCTCCCTTGCTGCTTTGGCTGCCCTGACCATTCTGCTCACCTCTCTTGATTTCTTCATGTACTCCTCCATGTTTTCCGCTTTTTTGGATCTCATGTATTTCTTGAAGGTTGCCCTCTTTTCCTTAACCTTGGCTAATACCTCCCTGCTTAACCAGCTCGGCCTTCTTGATCTGGCCTTCTTGCTTTGGATCTTAGAACATGAGTTTGTTGCTTCTTCTAACCCAGTTTTGATAATCCCCCATTTCTGACTGGCATCCATGTGTGGTTGGATTCTGGTGATATATTCCTCCAGAATGCCACTCATTCTTCCAAAGTTGATCCATCTGAAGTCTAACACCTTTGTCCTTGTACTGGTGTATGCCATGTATACAATCTGCCTCATAAGAAGGAAGGCAGTTGTGTATACTTTTTTCTCCATACTGTCCAGCTTTCTGGAATCCTTCTCCGGAGGCTGGAAAGAGAGGGGAACTTTGGCCTTATCCCAGGCAGCTGCCTGAACCACCCCTTCATGGTCAGGGCGAGTGTAGAGGTACTCAGCGCCATGCTTATCAAGCTGGTACTTCTCTTCTATCTTTTTGTCTATGCCTGGTATAGAGGTAGGGATTAGGAGGGGCTTGCAGGTTGCTTTCCTAAGGGACATACGTACTGGTAAAAGTTACCTGTTTGTGGGAGTTAATCCCATCATATCAAGGAAGTCAGCTTCCTTCTCGTCCTCTCCAGACTCCTAAGTGGAGAGGACTAAGGTGTTCACCATTTGTTTGACAAAGGAGAAATGTGAGAAATAATCCTTTGGACCCCAGGGAGGGAAACCAAACTCCTGGTCAGGGGAACCGTCCAGCTCAATGGGCTCTCTTTCCTCATCCTCTCTTGCATAACTGAATTCCTCCTCCTGGTCAGAAGGAACCGAGGAGGGGCCGGAGGCTGAGAGGGAACCGGGAACCCCCTCAGAGATCCCATGGCCTGAAATGCCTGAAAAAATTGCCAGGCCTTTGTCATATCCTCTTGAGAGGGCATAGGTATTGTGTCTGCTGTTGTCTCCTTTTGCTCTTCAGCAGAAGAGACAGCAACATGTTTTTCTTTATGTTTCTTTCTAGCAGGACCTGAGTCTGAAGCCAGCCCTGCAGATCTTTTATGTTTATCAGAGCGTTTTTCAGAGCAGTCCTTCGAGGGTTTCTTAGCCTGGGAGGGACCCTCATCAGACTGTTTAGGGGACTTAGAGGCAGACTGAGAAGTCATGAGATCCTCAAGTTTTTTTAGTTTGTTTTTTGACTGTCTTTGAGCAGAACTTATTACACAGCTTACAGTTTTCAAAAATATGATCGGGACCTAAACACATCAAACATAACTCATAGCAACCTGTCTTAACCAGGAGATTAAAGCATTTAATACAATTTTTAAAACCAATAGGTCCCGTTTTCTTCTTGGGTTTGTCTGTCATGCCAAACGTAAGTACTGAGAACCCAGATGATGAATGAATGAATGAATGAAACTTTATTTATATGGCGCCTTTCTTAAACCAAAGTACCTTACAGTAATTTAAAACAATAAATACTAAACACAAATCCATAAATAATTAATACAACATTAAATCTGAGCTCCAAATCACAATCAATTAATTAAAATTAATCTTACACCATAAATAGGTCTTGAGGGCCTTTTTAAACTCCTCCACGGTCGCACACTGATGAGGTGGATGGGGTAGAGAATTCCAGAGGGTCGGAGCAACAAACATAAAAGCATGAGCACCTGATGACTTTAAAGAAACCCTCTGGATCTCTAGCAACCCCTCATCTGCTGAGCAGAGAGAGATCGCCTGGGGCGGCAGGGAACCAAAAGCTCTTTCAAGTAGTCTGGACCCTGTCCGTGTAAGGCTTTGTAGGTCAAAAGATCCACTTTAAAGGTGATCCACCACTGAATCGGCAGCCAGTACAGATCACGTAATACCGGAAAGATATGACAGGTACGAGATGTACCCGTCAGTAATCGGGCCGCAGCGTTCTGCACCAGCTGCAAGCGGCGGATATCAACCCCAGGAAGCCCTAGATAAATGGAGTTGCAATAATCCATGTGTGAGGTCACAAAAGCATGGACCAACGTAGGAAGGTCAGCTGGTGGAACAAGGTGCTTAATCCTGGCGATGTTCCTAAGATGATAAAAGGAAAGTTTGACAACTGCCAACACCTGCAAATGCAGTGTCAGTTTGTTGTCAAAAATCACCCCCAGGTTCCTCACCCATTCAGAGGCAGGGAGCTGGATACCTCCCAGAAATAAACCTGAGGATGAACCAGCTTCCATCCCCTCTACCCTGCGACCTGGGTCCACAACCAATACCTCCGTCTTCTCCGAGTTCAACTTTAACCAGCTTGAATTCATCCAGCTTTTGATTTCGGAGAGGCAGCTACTAATGACCAAGATACCTCTATCCTGGTCGGCTGCATAAGACAGGCAGAGCTGAGTACCATCTTCATAGCAGTGAAACTTCAGCCATTACCTTCTTACAATGTCTCCAAGGGGTAGCATATACACTGCAAACAACATGGGGGACAACATCGAGCCTTGGAGTACCCCACATGACAGTGAGAGTGGGCAGGAAGAATTTAATCCAGACACCACTCTCTGGGTCCTGTCAGTGAGGAAAGATCTAAACCAACTGAGGACTGTCCCTGACAGACCACAGATAAACTCCAGGTGCGCAAGAAGTACCCCATGGTCCACAGTGTCAAAAGCTGATGAGAGATCAAGAAGAACGAGAACAGAACGATTCTTCTGATCTCTAGCCATCAGGAGATCATTGAGCACCCGAACCAGCGCTGTCTCGGGACTACGCCTCTTCCAAAAACCAGACTGGAGGGGTTCATAGATGTCAGGGATGGTTAAGTGGTTCTCCAATTGTGCTGCCACCACTTTCTCAACAATCTTCCCAACAAAGGGAAGATTAGAGATTGGCCTGTAGTTAGCATGGCAGTCAGGGTCCAAGGTAGCTTTCTTCAGGAGGGGTGTCACCACCGCCTCCTTCATGGAGCTAGGAAACTCACCCGCATCCAAGGAGCATCAGACTATCCGTACTAGAACCGGGCCAATAGTCTCAAGACAACCCTTTAAAAGGGAAGTTGGGCCCAGATCTCAAATCAAATCAAATCAAAATCATCTTTATTTTTATAGCGCCTTTCAAAACCAAGGCGATGTACATAAAAACCATACACATAAAAATTAAAATGTTTAAAATAAGCATAAATAAATCATCCGTAGCTAGGAAAAGCTAAACTAAATAAATAAGTCTTTAACTCCATTTTGAATCTATCGACGGTTGAGCATTCTCTCAACCAGCGAGGTACAGAATTCCACAGGGTTGGCGCTGAAAAAGCAAAGGCACGAGATCCTGATGTCTTTAATCGAACCCTGGGACTCTCCAGCAATCCCTCGTAGGCTGAACGGAGAGGACGGAGGGGGCAATAGGGTATCAGGAGATCTTTCAGGTAGCCGGGTCCCTGATCATGTAGGGCTTTAAAGGTTAGTAAACCAACCTTATAGGTGATCCGCCACCAAAGAGGCAGCCAGTGCAGTTCACGGACCACAGACGTAATATGACTGGTTCTAGAAGTCCCAGTCAAAAGCCTGGCCACCGCATTCTGCACCAGCTGCAGGCGGCGGATATCAACCCCAGGTAGAGGGAATTGCAGTAATCAAGATGGGTAGAAGGCATGGACCAATGTTGGAAGATCACCCATCGGAACCAGGTGTTTCACCCAGGCGATATTCCTCAGGTGGTAAGAAAAAATTACTCACCTTAGTAATTATGTTTCTTCTAGTGGAGTCTTGTTGTATTCTGACTATTTCAGTTAGGTCCTGCCTTTCAACTGCCCCAGAGAACAAAGGGTTAACTTTTCTATGCCGTGCATAGAATGTTCATCACGAGCGCAGTTGAAGCCTCTGCCTGTTGTTATTCGAACTGCAAACGTCAGATCTTTACGAGCAAAAACTCACTAGGTGTTCTGTGTGGAAACTGTAAAATTTTTACTAGCCCACTGGCAAATTTATACAGGTTACTCACCTGTAACAGGAGTTCTAGGAATGGTATATGTTGTTCATCCACACTGTCTGGCAGGTCCCTTGCCGCTTTAAATCTTGCCGGAAGGTCTTCAAGCTGGCTCCTCCCACCCACCCAGGTGGTAAAACTCTCGGCTCCGCCCCATGATGCCAGATCTAGCCTGCTGGAAGCCAGGTTGTGCGTCAAAACCGAGATTGTGGAATATAGGGATGAACAATATATACCATTCCTAGAACTCCTGTTACAGGTAGTAACCTGTATTTCTAGGGACATGATATGTTGTTCATCCACACTGTCTGGCAGACTCTAGCAGTTCTCCGGGAGGAGGGGGCAAGGTGTACACCCCTACTTACGAATAAAGACTGAGAACCGAGGCCCCAAAACCAGCATCCCAGCGTGACTCAAGGTCGATGTGGTAGTGGGTGATGAAGGTATGTGCTGACTTCCAGGTAGCAGCCCTGCAGATTTCCTGGATAGGGACGTCCCTGGAAGCAGCTACCGATGCAGCGGTATGGCGGGTAGAATTAGCTCTTATCCCTCTGGGAGGCTCCATGCCCACCAACCTATAGCAGAGATCTATGCAGGAGGTGACCCACCTGCCTATCGTCCACCTGGCTGCAGATCTGCCAGGTGCGGCTTCAGCGTAGGTGACAAACAGCTGGCAAACCTCTACCCGAACTTCAGCCATCCACTCCTTATAACAAGCGAGCGCTCTTCTAGGGTCCAAAGTATGGAGCCTATATTCAGCCTCCGAGGTGTGACTGGGGTAGAACACCGGCAGAGTCAACACCTGGTTAAGGTGAAACTCCGACATCACCTTCGGAAGGAATTTCGGTTGGGGACGCAGGACAATCTTGTCCCTGTGGAAGACCAGATAAGGAGACTCGATGGAAAGTGCCTGGAGCTCTCCCATCCTTCTGGCTGACATGATAGCCACCAAGAAGGCGGTCTTCCATGACATGTGGGAGATATCACACCTGTGCATTGTTTCGAATGGCCTGCCCGTGAGCTTAGCCAATACCAGCAGTAGATCCCACGGAGGTGGAGATTCTCGCACCGGAAGGGATATGTGATCAAGGCCTTTGAAAAAGTGCCCGACCACCTTCTACTGCGCCACTGACTGCTTCCTGGCCCACACCCGGCAAGCAGAGATAGCTGCCAGGTGCACCCTAAGGGTCGTTGAGCGAAGCCCTCGCTGAGAAAGGGACCACAGGTAGTCCAGAATGCTTCCCAAGGAACAGGAGAAAGGGTCTAGGCACTTGCCCTGACACCAAATGGAAAATCTCTTCCATTTGAAGGTGTAGCAATTTCTGGTTGACTCCTTACGGGATGCCTCAACGACGTTGAGGACCTCGTCGGAAAGACCCAAGGCCTGGAACTCTAGCCGCTCAGGAACCAGGCCGTCAGGTGCAGGGATTGAAGGTCTGGATGGGATACCTTCCCCTGACTGACTGAGATCAGGTCCGGGCAGGCTGGAAGCCACCTCGGGAGCCTGGAGCTGAGACTGAGGAGATCTGGATACCAGAACTGACAGGACCAGTCTGGGGCTACCAGAATCACCTGCACCTTGTCCCTCCTCACCTTGAGAAGCACCTTGTTGATCAAGGCAAATGGGGGAGAGGCGTAGAAGAGGCCTGGGGTCCAAGGTATCCCCCTAGAGCGAGCTCTGCTGGGGGGGCGGGCATGAAACAGTCTCAGCTTCGCATTCTCCCTGGAGGCAAACAGGTCCACCTGAGGCATGCCCCAGTGGGAGAAGAGATTTTGTACTACCTCCGGCAGGGGAGAGACCACTCGTGAGATGCAGCCCCTATCTGGCTTAGGGCATCGGCCAGGGTGTTCGAGGCTCCTGCCACGTGAATGGCAAGGAGATCCGCCTCCAGGCTGCGCACGAGTGACCAAATGCGGAGAGCTTCCCTGCACAGAGGCATGGAGCGCGTCCCGCCCTGGCAGTTGAGATAGTACATGGTTGTGGTATTGTCTGTCTGGACCTGAACCACTTGACCTCGTAGAAACGGAGCGAAGGCAGTGAGGGCTAGATGAACCGCTCGAAGCTCCAGCAGGTTGATATGGCATCGGGACTCCCGAGGGGACCAGAGGCCATGCGCTCTGTGCTCCCCCAGATGGGCACCCCAACCCATCAGAGAGGCATCGGTCGATAGAGAGACTGTCAGTTCGGGGCGGACAAATGGGATACCCTCCTGCAGATGTGCCGGAACGGTCCACCACTGGACAGCATTCCACATCCCCTGGGTCACTGTCACTAGCTGATCCAACGGATCGAAGCACTGTGACCACTGGCTGGCCAGTCCCCATTGAAGGGGACGCATGTACCAGCGGGCCCAATGGACCACACTGATGCAGGCCGCCAGGAGGTGCAGGAAGTCCCGGTCAGGGCGCGATTGCCCAACCAGAAATGATTGGGCAAAGGAGGAAAGAACCTCGGCCCTGTCCGCCGGGAGCCGTGCTCTGGCTCGAAGAGAGTCAAGCTCTGCCCCGATGAAATGTATCACCTGCTTTGGCACGAGTTCTGACTTGGCCTTATTGATGAGGAGGCCAATCTGAGAGCAAACCTGGAAGGCCAGATCTCTGGACCGCTCCACCTCCACTCTGGAGAGGGCTGCAATCAGCCAGTCGTCCAGATAGGGGTACACCCGGACCCTTCGGCGCCGCAGGAATGCTGTCACCACTGCCATGCATTTGGTGAAGACCCTGGGAGCTAAGGAAAGGCCGGAGGGCATGGCCCGGAACTCGTAAAAGGATCCCTCTGCTCTGAAGCGGAGGAATCTCTGATGAGACGGACGGATTGGGACGTGAAAGAACGCATCCTGGAGGTCCAGGGAACAGAACCACTCGCCTCATTCCAAGGATGGAATTATCTGAGCCAGAGTGACCATCCTGAAGGTCCGAGACCTTAGGAACCTGTTCAGGTTGTGCAGGTCGAGAATGGGGCGCCAGCCCCCTGTCCCTTTTGGGACCAGGAAATACCTGGACACAAACCATGGGTCTGGAGGAGGATCCGCCACCTTCCTGATTACCTCTTTTTTGAGGAGCAGGGCAATATCGGCTCAGTGGGCCAACAGTGAGGCTGTGGACCTCGTAGCCCCCCGAGGGGCGACGGCTCGAAAGGCTGGGGTCTGCTCGAACTCCAGAGGCAGGCCCTTTCCTACCACCTCCAGCACTCAGCGGTCCATGGTGATAGCGGACCAGGCGGAAAGGAAGTGGCGGAACTGTCCCCCCACAGGGGGAACCCAGGGGGAAGTGATGAGGCTGAGGGCGACACCCCTCAACCCGTCACTGGGCAGGCTTGGAGGAGGGACCGGCCGAGGGACCTCCTGGGCCTTTACCTCCCTGCTTCCTGTTGGAGGAAGCCACGGGCTTGGGTTTGGGATGCCAAGCACGAGGCTGCTGGCCCTGATGCTGGTGCTGTTGGGTCGGACGTGCCGCAGGCACAGAAGGACGAAAGGGCTTGTGCTGCTGCTGACGGCGGCCTTTGTCCTTCTGGGCAGAGGTGACTGAATCCAGGGTGGCATTGGACTTTTCGATCCGCTGGAGGCGACCTTCCAATCCAGGGCCAAAGAGGTTGATCCCCAAGAAGGGGACATCCGCCAATTTGTGCTGGGTATCCGCTGTAAAGGTGGATATCCTCAGCCATGCTCTGCGGCGCATGGCCACTGCGACCGCAACCGATCTGGCACAGGAATCCCCTATATCCAGAGCTGTTTGGAGCTGCTGCTTCGCCACCGCCCTACCCTGGTCCCGACCTGCCGGACTGTAGTCTGGATGTCGGCTGGGAGATGAGGGATCTCCTCATCCAGGGAGCCCATGAGGGTGTGGGAGAAGTGTGCCATCAGCATGGCCGAGCTGGCCTGGTGGAGGCCAAGGGAGGACGCAGTGTACACCTTGCACCCGGCGTAGTCCAGCTTTTTGGACTCCTTGTCGGGGGTCATGTCCACGTCCCTAGTGTTCCCTGAACGCCAGAAAACGCTGTCGGTAACCAACCCTCGGCAGAGGAGTGCCCAAAACCCGGCAAACAGCCAGTAGAGACCGCATACTTCCTGGCCATCCTGGCCGAGGGTGCAGGACAGGAAGCAGGCCACTGCCAAAGCTCCAAGGCTGAGCCGACAATAGCCTCAGCCACAGGAAAGGCCTCCGAGGGTGAATCCCCTTGGTCCAGTATCTCCGTCAGGCGATACTTGGCCCATTTGGAAACGGGCTCGAGCTGCATCCCAGTTGACTTTGAGATGAGCTGAAGCAGACCCATGAACCATGATGGTCTCTCATCCAGTGACTGGCCCCCGGAGGACTCCAGATCAACCTGCCTGGAGAACAGGGAGGAGTCGTCAATGGACTCCGAAGAGTCCGCAAAGAGCTGTCTAGTGCCTGAGCCACCCTCCACCTGCTGAGGACAGTCGGGAGTGAGGGTGACCGACAACCTGTGGGACAGGCCTTGAGCCGACCGAGAGTCCTTGGTCGTTGCCCCCGATTTTGGTTGTGGAGGCGGAGGTTCCACCACAATTGGTGGGGCAGCAGGTTTCAGCCGAATAACCGGCCCAGGCTTGGGCATCTCGACTGTAGTGAGAGGCTGTTTCGGCCGTTTGGATGACAGCCACTTGATGGCCGGGAAGGCGTCGGTGTCGACTAAGTCCCAGACAAAAGTAACTGCTGCCACATCAGCTCCTCGTAGCGTCAACATAATTTGCGCCAAATCCTCTCCTCATCCGAGGAGGAAGACGAGGAGGAACGGCGTTGCTGCTTACCTCAGTGCCGAGACCAAGACCGCCGATGTTAGCGGGATCAGCTGGACCGAGAAGAGGTCCGAGACCGAGATCCTTGGTGTGTCCGAGGGAGGGCCTGGGAAGGAGCGGGGGACACCCACTCCTCCCTCGGCTCGGACGTCTTAACCGGGGATTGCTGCACCAATGGCGCAAGCAAATCCTCGGTTTCCACTGGGGAACCGGACAAGAAGGTTGTGGTTTACCAGTCGACAAACCGTCCGACGGGTTGAGAAAAATCTCGACCGCATTGACGGCTGTCTCAGCCAGCTGACCTGACGGGGACGCCGTGAAGCCAGCAGCCTTAGCCGCAACCTCAACCGAAGTCGACGGTCATCTGTCCGAGGAAAGGGACCTCTCCCGCTCCCACGAACGTCGATGATGGGACTTACCCTTGGGATCCTTCTATTTGGACCGAGAGGAATGTCAAAGCTCCTTGAACAAAGCAGAATACAAGGTACCCAAAGAGAGTGGGATAAATGCCGCGACCGAGGAGGAAGATGCGGCCTGGGCCGCCTCCTCCTCGAGGGCGATCATTGGCTCGAGCTGCTCAGCCGAGCCAGCCATTGCGGTAACAGCCCAATGGGCCTCTTTCGACTTTACCGGCAGGTAACGCTTCTCGGGGCGCCCAAGCTTCAACCGGGCAGCACGGTCCTCCAAGACATTGGCCGAGAACGAACAGCAAGACTCTGCAGGCCTGTGGGGTCGGTGCTCAGGCCGAGGCATAGACGCATGTGGAGTATGAATCCATCCTGGACATCTTCTGCCCACAAGGGAACCGCCGAAAACCGGGAGTCGATTTGTCCATCGCAGCCGCGAGGGAAAAGGAAGACCGAAGTCTTGAGAGTTTTAAAACGAGTTTTGGACAAACCGAAGAGTTAGGATCCAGTCTAACACGCAGAGCGTTAAGGAAGGAACCTGAGCTTCCAAGCAGTAAGGAAGATCTAGCGTCATGGGGCGGAGCCGAGAGTTTTACCACCCGGGTGGGTGGGAGGAGCCAGTTTGAAGACCTTCCGGCAAGATTTAAAGCGGCAAAGAACCTGCCAGACAGTGTGGATGAACAACAAATCCATGTCCCTAGAAATAATGTTTTTGGTTCTCAAAGGAAGACTCAAGTCAGGAAACCCAAAAACAAAAACACATCCAAAAAACAACATTCCACCCAAAGAAAAAAGAGGGTGCAAAAGGGACACCCTTGGGGTGCCAACACTGCTCCTGCCCACCCACATCCCAATAACTAGGTTCTGAGAGGGGAGGCAGGAGGGAAGGTCAGAATACAGCAAGACTCCACTAGAAGAAACATAATTACTAAGGTGAGTCATTTTTTCTTCAAACAACATGAAGTCTTGCTGTATTCTGACTATTGCAGACTACCAAGCAGTACCTCCATGGAGGAGGGACAGAATCTACTTTGGAAACAGGCTCAGAAGTACTGCTGTGCCAAACCGAGCATCACTCCTAGCCTGGATATCCAGAGAGTAATGCTTGGTGAAAGTATGGACTGTTTTCCAGGTAGCTGCTTGACAAATTTCTAAGAGAGGAATATCCCTGGCAGCAGCCAGGGAAGCAGCTGTACCTCTTGTGGAATGAGCCCTCAGGCCTGAGGGTGGAGTTCTACTCAGCTTTTCATAGCAGAATTGTATACAATAAACAATCCACCTGGCAATAGATCTCTTAGAGGCAGGTTTGCCCTTACCAACTTCTCCATAAAGTGAGGAACAACTGAAGGGATTTCAAACTTGTGACCCTTGGTACACTCTATGTAGTAGCTAAGGGCTCTTTTAACATCCAAACTGTGTAGCTTCCTCTCTCTCCCGAGGAAGAATGATCAGTGAAGAAAACAGGGAGAGATACAGACTGGTTGAGGTGGAAATGTGAAACCACTTTAGGCAAGAACCTTCTGTTAGTTCTAAGGACCACTTTATCTCTGTGAAAAGATATGAAATCAGATTCCACTGACAGGGCTTGCAATTCACTGATACATCTGTCAGAAGTAATGGCTACCAAAAACACAGTTTTCCAAGTCAAGTACTTAAGCTCTGCTGAGGACAAAGGCTTGAAAGGGGGTTGCATAAGCTGAGCAATGCAAACATTAAGATCCCAAGCAGGAGCAGGATCCCTAAAGGGGGGATTGGTGTGAAGCAATCCCTTGAAAAACTTACAGAATACAAGATGGGATGACAGAGAGGAAGACTTGCCTACAGACAGGAAAGCAGAAACAGCTGCCAAATGTACCTTAAGGGTAGCTGGTCTGAGACCTAGGCCATTAAGATGGACCATATAATCCAGAACCATAGGCAATTCAGCAGAGTCTGGAGAAATATTCTTCTTAGAACACCAAATGCTGAATCTTTTCCATTTGGAGTTGTAAGTCTTTCTGGTGGAAATCTTCCGAGAGGCCTTAAAGATAGACATCCAGAACCCCTTGGGAAAGATACAGATCTGCAAACTCTAACTCTTCCAGAGCCAAGCCTTGAGATTGAGAGACTGAAGATTCGGGTACCAAATCCTTCCCTGAGAGGATGTTAACAGGTTGTAATTCCTGGGAAGAGACGGGAAGATGGACTGTTAGGGACAGCAACAAGGGATACCATGACTGTCTGGCCCAGTCTGGAGCAATCAGAATCACTTTGCATGGTTGTGACCTTATCTTGACTAACACTCTGAACAGGAGGGGGGGGTAGCATACAGAAATGTCCCATCCCAGTTCAGAATCAGAGCACCTAGGGGGACTGAGCCCAAGACTGGGGGTCTGCAACAAAAGAGAGGAAGTTGGTGATTGTCTGGGGCTGCAAAAAGATCTATCTCTGGAATGCCCCATCTTGAGAAAATCACTTCCAACACCAGGGGATCTAAGGCCCATTCGTGATGGCCCTGGGATATTCTGCTCAGTACATCTGCTAGGACATTGTCCTTCCCTGGGAGGTGAACTGCTATCAGAGAAGTTTGCAGGGAATAGGCCAGGGACCACAACTTCATTGCTTCTGTGCACAAGGCCGTAGACCGAGTGCCTCCTTGCTTGTTGATGTACCACATGGTGGTGGTGTTGTCTGTTCTGACCTGAACCACCTTGTTCTGTACAGATTTGGAAAAAGCTTGCAGTGCCAGAAACACTGCTCTGAGTTCCAAGAGATTGATGTGAAGCAGAGATTCCTGAGGCAACCACAGTCCCTGGGTGGTAAGATCACTCAAATGGGCTCCCCAGCCCAGCAGGGAAGCATCTGTGGTGAGGATCACTGAATGAGACTGAGTAACAAATGCAACCCCTTGTCTCAAATTGTCCTGATACTGACACCATTGCAAGGCTTGGATCAGGGTTCGAGTCATTGGAATTAGTTTGGTAAGGGAATCCTTTCTTTGAAACCAGAAAGCTCTTAAGTGGAACTGAATGTCCCTCATTTGGGATCTTGCCCCCCGGACCACTGCTGTGGAAGCTGCCATGTGGCCCAGTAGCTGAAGGAAATGCCTTGCTGGTCGAGACACCTGAAGGGTGAATGAAGAGGCCAGTTCCATGAGGGTCCTTGCCCTTTCCAGGGGAAGGAAGGCTCTTCCTTTTATTGTATCCAGTTCTGCACCTATGAAGGTGAGGAGCTGCACTGGTTTGAGAACTGACTTTGGTAAGTTGAGAAGGAATCCTAAAGAAGTGAGCACTTGCTGGGTCACCTGCAAGTGTGACTTGACTTGGTCTGGAGACTGACCTACTATGAGCCAGTCGTCCAAGTATGGGAAAATGGAAATCTTTTGTCTTCTTAGGATGGCAACAACTACTGCCAGGCACTTTGTGAAGACCCTTGAGGCTGATGTTAGGCCAAAGGGCATTGCTCTGAACTGATAGTGGCCTGAGGGCAACTCGAACCAGAGGTACTTTCTGAGGGAGCACCTGATGGGAATGTGAAAGTAGGCGTCTTTGAGGTCCAGGGAGGCTAGCCAGTCCCCTGGCCTTAGAGAGGGAAAGACAATTCCCAGAGTTACCATTTTGAACTTTGGCTTTAAAAGATGTCTGTTCAGATATCTTAGGTCCAGGATGGGTCGCCACTCTCCTGTATTTTTGGGGGTTAGAAAGTACCTGGAGTACAATCCTTTGCTCCAGTGTAGGGTGGGAACTCTCTATATAGCTCTGAGAGCTAGGAGAGAAGAAACCTCTGCCTCTAGGGCAAGGGTCTCTGAGAGATTTGCAGGTGGAAAAGATCTGGCTCTCACCTTGGGAAATTTTTTGAAGCTGAGAACCAGTCCCTGGCTTACTACTTCCAGGGCCCACTTGTCTGATGTAAGAGACATCCAGTCCTGGACAAATTAAGCCAGCCTGCCCCCTACTGGTATAGCAGAATCGACCCCGGCAGACCCATCAGGGTGTCTGCTTGGCAGGGGCTTTAAGCTGAGAGGTGGATACAGGCCTGCTCATCCCCCTTCTGCCTCTCCCCCTAAAGAACCCTCTCTGTGAAAAAGAAGAAGAAGAGGCCTGAGCTTGGTAAAAAGGCCTTTAGAAAGGCCTGCCCCTGCCCCTGGACTGCTGACTTTGAGGAGTTGCTTGCCCTTCTTTGGCCTGAGCGCTCCTGTAAGTGGTCCTGTATTCGTCCATTTCTTCATGCAATTCTCTGTCTGCTCCCCAAACAGAGAATTACCCACTACAGGAAAATCCATGGCCTTAGCCTGGGTATCCTGTGAGAGGCTAGTACATCTGAGCCAAGCCATTCTCCGAAGAGCCACAGATGTAGCCATGACTCTTGATGAAACATCATTGGAGTCTACAGCAGCATGAAACTGTACTTTCGATGCCTCAATCCCATCTGCAGACACCTGCTCCAGCTCCTTGGCAAGCTGGGTAGGAGCCTGTTCAGCCAGTGCCAATACAGTGTCCCACCTGGACTTCTGGTACCTGGCTGCATAGACCATATAATTAGCCTGCCTGAGTCCCAAAGATGCTGCCATGTACAGCTTCTTTGCCATGGCATCAATCTTCCTGGAGTCCTTGTCTGGGGGGTTGTGATGCCAAGGGAATGCTTGCCTTATCACAGGTAGTAGCCTGTACAACCCCAACATGGCTGCATTGCTGAAAAAGGAACTCCGTGTATGAGCCAGAAAGAGTGTACCTCTTGTCCATTCTTCTGTCCACAGGAGGTATAGAATTGGGAGACTTAAGAATTTTTTGTGTCTGTTTCCTAAAAGATTTCTGGAGGGGAAAAGACAATCTCCTGGACTCTGGGATGTCTATCATCTCAACATAATCAGGCTCTTCCTGATCCTCTACTGCCTCCTCCACATGAAGCTGGAGGGTATCAGCCACCTTTCTGTAGAACATGTAGTGTGAAGGGAACTCAGAAAGCCTAGGAGGAAAAACACCTGAAGGTCTGTCTGGGGAAATGTCCGGGTCAACAGGCACATCCAGACTTTCACCATCACCATAATCATCCTCATACTCTCCCTCCTCCTCAAACTCCGTTCACAAAATTCTTCCAAGGTATAATCCAGAACCGGGGAAACCGATCGAACCAAGCCCCTGCCAGATGGTGCCGGTTCGGTCGGATCCGATCGAAACGATTCCATCATCCTAATCGCTTTGGCTATCTCATCGGCGGTCGGTGTATGAGATTCTGGATCCGAAACGGTCGATTTGTCTTTTCTTTTTCTTTTTGTTGGAACCGCTTCCTCGGAATCGGCTCTCCTTTTGCCCGAAGAAGTATCGCCCTGGTCAGAGGGCATGCCTTCTGGTTCTGTCGGAACCAAACCGGGCTGGCCATCCGGGTCAGTGGACTTCTCGGCCTCCCTTTCCCTCAGTCTACCTAATCTCTTTTCCAGGGTAGATTTGGGAAAATTCTTGCAAATTTGGCAGTCTGAGTCCAGGTGGTCAAACCCCAGACAATAAACACAGGTAGTGTGGGAATCAGCCTTATCAAAGACCTCCCCACACACACACTGCAGTGTTGAAACCCAGTGGGCCCGTTTTTTTTTCTTGGGTTTCTCAGACATGGCCAACCTAACCAAACTTACCCTTTTTTCAGCAATCCGCCAGGCAAGACTCTCCTGTTGGTTCCTGACCATGTCACAGGTCTTGGAAAAAAACGTACTAAAACCCGTTTTTTTTAGAACCGATACGGACCGGTAACCACACACTAAAGTAAAGTACAAATCTGACCTCAAAATGATCGGTTCAGCTTAACCGATCCACAGTTTACAAGTTCCACACAGAAAACAGAACAAAAACCTATCTAGTACTCACGGTACCACAGACAAAGACTTGAACCGACTATGCGGAAACAACAATTCAGAAGAAACTGACCGAAAACCGACACTTCAACCGACTTCTGAACCAAGCAGCAGGAGAAATCTCCGCAGCGACTCTTCATTGAGGCGGAGTAAAGAATCTGACGGTTGCAGTTCGAATAACAACAGGCAGAGGCTTCAACCGAGCTCGTGATGAACATTCTATGCAAGGCATAGAAAAGTTAACCCTTTGTTCTCCAGGGCAGTTGAAAGGCAGGACCTAACTGCAATAGTCAGAATACAGCAAGACTTCATGTTGTTTGAAAAAGTGGATTTGACGACAGCTGATAAACTACAGCATGTAGGGCATATACTCTGGATAATCCTCATGAAATCAATGAATTCAGGCCGGTCAAAGGAACTCCAAGAGAGACCAGAGGCAGCAACCAAATGCCAATCAAAAGCATCTCCAATAGAGGGAGCAGGTCGGAGTGCTGCCCTAATGTCAGCCACCTGCAAAGAAGCGAGCAAGCTCATCACACTCTAATTGTGAAAAGGCTTTCCGAACCTGGAGACAGACTGGGTTGCACAGTCTGTCAACAGTTCGAAAAAGCTGAGCTGATCGGTTCTGAGCTGCCGCAATCTCTCTGGGCAGGAACTCTGCCTTCTTACGAGAGATTGTGGAATGACAGAGTTGATAATGTTCCATCAATCTAAGATGGCCGGCATCAAGGAATATCCCATTAGGGAAAAACAAATTGTGGTCCTGTTCCAACCGCGATAAACAAAGTTATTTTTAAAATGAAACAAAGGGAAAAAAATGGTAAACTTAACACTAAAATGAAAATTCGCCTCAGTTCCTCAGGTGGGGAACTGAGATGAAAACCTAGAGAAAACAGTAACAAAAGGAAAATTTGATAAGTTTACCTCAGCTTTACCTCACAGATGAGGTAAAAATAATGGTTACAGCCAAATAAAATGAAAAATACAGTAAGAGTTCTCCTGTTCCTGGAACCGCGCGGAATTGGAAAAACTCACTAAAAACCCCACTAAATACTAAAAATAAATGTAAACTAGAGGGCACAGACTACTAAAAATAATAAAAAATAAGCCGTCCCAGTGGCACAGAGGGCTGAGGTGCTGGACCCTTTACTTCTCATTACTTCTCACAATGCCAGCAACCTGTGTTCGGGAACAAGCACGGGTTGCTGGGGGTCAGCTGGGGGGAGGGCTGGGAGTGGATACAGTGGTCACCAGGCAGCTCACCTCTCCAGAACAAGGGAAGTAGGCCTGTCTGGCTCTTGATCACCACAGAGTGGCTCACTGGCAGCACCAGAGCACTGGAGGGACTGGCATTAGGCCGGGTGGGTGGATCGGGGCTGCACTTGGTGCTGGTGTGCATGCACGCCTTCATGCGCAGGCACTGCCGTGAATAGCAGAGGTCCTGGGGACATAAAAAGGGGCAAAAAACAGGTAGAAAAAGAACCCCCAGAGACTGGATGAAGACCAATCCCCTGCAGGTTCCGCAACGGTGGCTGGGCATGCACTGTAAGTCCTGTGGCAGAGGACGCAGGTGTAAGGTAAGTCCCAGGGGAGCCAGGTGATGGGGTTGGGGGAGTCCTTCAGACAGGAAGCAGCCGGAGGACAGAAGCAAGAAAAAAATATTAAAAAAATCATAAAAGATTAAATAAAACATACTTATTTTCAACACTCGAACACTTCAAGTGAGTTGCTGAAGAGAGCTCTTTGGGGCGACTTGCTAGTGCAGATGGAGAAAAGGATCGGACATTATGCTGTAGAATGCTGCGCCACCCAGAGGGCAGAGATTTGAATTGCATTCTAAATTCCATTCCACGCACTTCAGGGCAGCTTTTTTATTATTTTATTTTATTTATTTAGTTTTTTGTTGACCGGGTAAGTGCACTAGACAAATCCTGCCTATTTTCAGGCACGACTCGGGGAAGGGGGATACAGATAAATGCCAACTGACCTTGAACCAGATTAAGCTGTTGGTGGTATTTTTAGTGAATGAGGGAAATTTGGCCAGGACACCGGGGAAATTACCCTGCTCTTTTCGATAAGTGCCATGAGATCTTTAACATCCACCTGAACTACCACCAATCAAGGCAGATGGGACCTCGGTTTAACGTCTCATCTGAAAGACGGCACCTCAGAAGTGCAGCACCCCTCTCATGCTGCACTAGTGTCAGTACTGGGATATTAACCCACGTGCCAGATGTGGGAACTGAGCCCACAGCCCTCTGATCTCCCGGCCTCAGAGGCGAGTGTGCTACCTACTGAGCCACTTTACCAGCCAGGTTCACTGTATATGTTAACCATAAGAAAAAATTACTCACCATAGTAATGTTGTTTCTTCTAATGGAGTTTTGCTGTATTCAGACATAATGCAGTTAGCCCCGGCACTTGAACTGCCCCGGAGAGGAAAAGAGTTAACTCTATGCAGAAGCATAGAACATTGAGCTCGAGCTCGGTTTTCAAACCTCTGTCTGTGGTACTTCCCAGTGTAACCGTCAGATTCTTATGAGCTAACTAACTAATATACTATAGTATGGAAATCGTTCAAAATATAGCCAAAGGGCAAAATATTTTTCAGGCCCCAAAAGACTCAAGCTGAGAACCCAAGAAGGAAAGGTAGTGACTATATTTAAGTAAAACACCAGAAAAATAATAATAACATCTACCCCACCCAAGAGAGAGGGTACAAGTTACACCCCTGAGGTGCAACACCATACCTTGCCAGCCCACTTCCCAAAACCAGGTTCTGAGAGGGGAGGCAGGGGCGGAGGTCTCTAAGGTGACCCACAGTGCCTCCTCTCCTCCCTGTTTACTCTTTTGTTCAGTTGCTTTTATCCCTTCCCTTACATAGGGAGCTACTCCCCCCCGCCTTCTGCCCTCCTTGTCTCTCCCGTAGGTTGTGTACCCTGGTATGTTAACATCCCAGTCATGGTTCTCTGTGTACCATGTTTCTGTGACTGCTACGATATCCAGGCATCCCTCTTCCATCAAGGCCACCAGTTCAGGGAGCGCGTTGCCCAGACTACGGGCGTTGGTACTCATTACCTTCCATTTCTTGATGGCCTTACCCCTTTTTGCCCCATCCCTGTCCTTATTGTGTTTGTTACTTTCTCCATTTACCCCTGCGCTTATCCATATTGACATCTCTATGTTGGTGTCTACCTTACTTAGTACCCTGATTTTTTTGGAGGGGCTAGGATTTCCCTGCTCCTTTCTAGTGCCTCCCACCTTGGCTAGTTTAAATGCTTGCCAATAAAGTAGCCTGTAACTCACTAATCCACCTGGCAGAAGTAATAGCTACCAGGAACACAGCTTTCCAGGTCAAGTACTTCAATTCGGCTGAAGCCAGAGGTTCAAAGGGTGGCTGCATTAGCTGAGCTATGCAGGCATTAAGATCCCAAGGCGGAGTGGGCTCCCTAAAAGAAGGATTAATGTGAACCAGACCTTTGAAAAACTTTCTGAAAACAGGATGAGATGCCAGGGAAGAGCCCTTCCCTGCTGAGAGGAACGCAGAGACAGCTGCTAGATGAACCTTCAGAGTGGCAGGCCTAAGGCCTAAACCACTGAGATGAACTACATAGTCTAAGGTTGTGGAAATGTCTGCAGAATCGGGCAGGATGCCTTCCTGAGAGCACCAAATACTGAACCTTTTCCATTTGGAGTTGTAAATCTTTCTAGTGGAAGGTTTTCTGGAGACCTTCAGAATATCCAGAACTCCCTTAGAAAGATGTAGAGCTGCATATTCTAACTCTTCAAGAGCCAGGCCTTGAGACTGGAGATTGGGGTACCAGATCCACCCCTGGGAGGAGGACAGGAGATTGTATGTCCTGGACAGAGACAGGGGACGTGACATTGACAAGAACAGCAGTAGAGGATACCAAGGCTGTCTTGCCCAATCTGGAGCCACCAGTGTCACTGTGCAGGGTCAAGTCCTGATCTTGATCAGAACTCTGAACAGCAGAGGAAAGGGAGGGAAGGCATAGAGAAACCTGCCCTTCCAGTCCAGAAAGACAGCATCCTGGGGAACCGTCCCCAGGACTGGAGGTCTGCAACAAAAAAGAGGAAGTTGATGATTGTCCGGTGCTGCAAAGAGATCTATTTCTGGAGTGCCCCACCTGGAGAAGATGACCTTCAGGATGTGAGGATCCAGGGACCATTCATGGTGTCCCTGTGAAATTCTGCTCAGAGCATCTGCTAGTACGTTGTCCTTCCCTGGAAGGTGAACTGCTACCAGAGAAGTCTGAACAGAACAGGCCAGAGACCACAGCTTCATGGCTTCTATGCACAAGGCCGAGAACCGAGTGTCTCCCTACTTGCTGATGTACAACATTGTGGTGGTGTTGTCCGTTCTGACTTGGACCACCATGCCCTTGACTGAATTCGAGAAGCTCTGCAGGGCTAGGAAAACTGCCCTGAGTTCCAGGAGATTGATATGAAGGAGAGACTCCTGTGGAGACCAGAACCATTGAGCTATCAGGGCCCCCAGGTGGGCTCCCCACCCTAGGAGAGAAGCATCCTTAGTTAGAACTACTGATGGGGCTTGAGGGAGAAATGGAACCCCTTGTCTGAGGTTGTCCTGGTCCAGCCACCACTGGAGATCTTGGTCCAGAGTCTGAGTCACTAGAATCAGTTTGGTAAGTGAATCCTCTTTTGAGACCAAAAAGACCTTAGATGAAACTGAATGTCCCTTATCTGGAACCTTGCTCCCTGCACCACTGCCGTGGAAGCTGCCATGTGGCCCAGGAGCTGGAGGAACTGTCTTGCTGGGCGGGAGACCTGAGGTCGAAAGGAAGAAGCAAGATCCACTAGGACCTTTACCCTTGCCAGGGGAAGGAAGACTTTTGCTTGTACATTGTCCAACTCTATGCCTATAAAGGTGAGAAGTTGAACTGGTTCGAGTACAGACTTTGGAAGATTGAGAAGATACCCCAGGGAGCTGAGTAGGTCCTGGGTAGTTTGAAGAGTTGACCTGACCTGTAAAGGTGACTGACCCATTAAAAGCCAGTCGTCCAGATACGGGAAGATGATGATACCCTGTCTTCCGAGGTAAGCCACCACTACTGCAAGGCACTTTGTGAACACCCTTGGAGCTGATGTTAGGCTGAATGGCATGGCTCTGAATTGGTAACTGCCTGAAGGCAACTCGAACCTGAGGTATTTTCTGTGGCAGCACCTGATAGGAATATGGAAGTAGGCATCCTTGAGGTCCAGAGATGCTAGCCAATCCCCTGGCCTTAGAGAGGGAAGGATCATTCCCAGAGCTACCATTTCGAATTTGGACTTTGAAATGTGTTTGTTCAGATACCTTGGGTCTAGGATGGGTCGCCACTCCCCTGTTTTCTTTGGGGTAAGGAAATACTTGGAATACAGTCCTTTTCCCTTGTGCTGAGTAGGAACTTTCTCTATAGCTCTGAGAGCTAGAAGAGAGGAAACCTCTGCCTCTAGGGCAAGGGTTTCTGAGACGGATGCACGAGGAAAAGACTTGTCCCTCTTTTTTGGAAATTTTTTGAAGCTGAAGGCCAGTGCCTGGCTTGCTACTTCCAGGACCTACTTGTCTGAGGTCACAGACTTCCAGGCCTGGAAGTAGTAAGCCAGCCTGCCTCTTACCGGAAATGGTGAGTCGACCCGGGCAGACACATCAGTGTGTCTGCTTGGCAGGAGTCTTAGATTGAGAGGAGGAGGGAGCAGCCCTGCTTATCCCCCTCCTACCCTTCCCTCTGAAGAACCCCCTCTGTGGGAAGGGACAGGAGGCCTGGGCTTGGTTAAAAGGCCTTTGAAAGGGCCTGCCCCTGCCCCTAGACTGCTGCTTGTGCAGAGTGGCCTGCCTTTCCTTGGCCTATGCACTCCTGTACGTGGTCCTGTATTCATCCATTTTCTTTGTGTAAGCCTCTGTCTGCTCCCCAAACAGAGAGTTACCTACTACAGGAAAATCCATGGCTTTTGTCTGGGTATCCTGTGAAAGGCTAGTATATCTGAGCCAAGCATGTCTTTGGAGAGAGACAGATGTAGCCATGGCTCCAGATGCCACATCACTGGAGTCCACAGCAGCATGAAATTGCATTTTGGATGCCTCAATTCCATCAGCAGCCACCACCTCCAGCTCCTTGGTTAGCTGGGGAGAGGTCTGTTTAGCCAGTTCCAGAACAGTATCCCATCTGGATTTCTGGTACCTGGCTGTGTAGACCATATAAGTATCCTGCCTGAGTCCCAAAGAGGATGCCAAATACTGTTTTTTGACCATGGCATCCACTTTCCCGAAGTCCTTATCCGGAGAGTGTGAAGCCAAAGGAATGTTAGCCCTGTCACAGGCTGCAGCCTGCACTGTCCCAACATGGCTGCAATGACTATAAAGGAACTCCGCAGCTGAGCCTGATAATGAATACCTCCTGTCCCTTCTCTTATCCACAGAAGGTATTGAATTAGGGGTTTGTAAAATTTTGTGTGTTTGTTTCCCCAAGGATTTATGAAGATGGATAGACAGCTTTTTGGACTCTGGGATGTCCATCATTTCCACAAAATCAAGCTCTTCATCCTTCTCTGCGGCTTCAACCAAGGGAAGCTGCAGGGTTTGTGCCACCTTTTTGTAGAACAAAAAGTGTAAAGGGGACTCAGAGAGAGCCTGGGAGGAGAGACACCTGAGGGCCTGTCTGGGGAGATGTCCGGTTCAATGGGCACATCCAGACCCCCCTCATCATCATCATCATAATCACCGGGATAGTCTTCGTCTCCCTCCCACTCCTCATAATAAGCATCTGGGTCATAATCCGGAGGAGGCGGATCTGACCAAACCGACCGCCAAACTGGCGGTACCAGTTCGGATGAAACCAGTCTAAGCGATTGGACAATACTAATTGCTTTGGCTATTTCGTCCGCGGTTGGAGAGTGGGATACAGGATCCAAACCGGCAGACTTGCACTTTTTCTTTGTCGGAACCGGACCCTCGGGATCGGCCTCTCCTTGTGCCCGAGGAGGTATCGCCTAGGTCAGTAGGCACCTCCTCATGTTTGGCCGCAACCAAACTGCGCTGGCCATCTGGATAAACGGACTTCTTAGCATCCCTTTCCTTCAGTCTACTCAGTCTTTTATCTAGAGTGGATTTAGGAAAGTTTTTACATATTTGGCAGTCTGACTTGAGGTGGTCAAACCCCAGACAATAAACACAGATGAGGTGGGGTTCAGCCTTAGCAAAGGCCTCCCCACACTCAGTACAGTGTTGAAACCCAGTGGGACCAGTTTTCTTCTTGGGTTTCTCAGACATGGCCAACCTAACAAATTACCCTATTGCAGCTTTCAAGCCAGGTAATACAACAACCGATCGGTTACGAACCGTGTCACGGACTTTTTAAAAGAACTAGCAAAAAGTCTGGTTCTTTTGAAATCGATCGGTACCGGAACACTATACTAATCCCAGAAAAGAGAGAAATTAAATTTAACAAAGTCGGGAAGAAACCGAGGAAAAAGACAATTTCCACTTTTTCACCAAACTAAAACACAGCCACTACCTATCTACACACTACCTGTACTGTAGACAGAGGCTGGAAATCTGAAAATAACAAAAAAATATGCAGTTTAACCAAACGCTTTACTTTTACTGAACCGAGCAGAGGAAATCTCCGGAGCGACTTCACTGTTAAGCAGAGTAAAGAATCTGACGGTTACACTGGGAAGTACCACAGACAGAGGTTTGAAAACCGAGCTCGAGCTCAACGTTCTATGCTTCTGCATAGAGTTAACTCTTTCCTCTCCAGGGCAGTTCAAATGCTGGGGCTAACTGCATTATGTCTGAATACAGCAAGACTTCATGTTGTTTGAATGAGAGATTCCTGGGGTTTGAAGCCAGAAGCAGCAAGAATACACTACATAGTTTGATGCCATAACTGGACTGACATCACAATACACTCTCATTGCTAGAATCCTGTTCAGAGACCAGACTGTCTACTGTCAATGCTGAAATAACAAAATTCAGAAATGTTCTAGCAGAATATGACAACGTCTTTAAAGGACTGGGAACCCTAGAAGGCGAACACCATGTAAGCAATAAGATATGATACGGTATGCATAGTACTGAGATAACTACAAGCCCAGGAGTCCACTTAGGCCTTCAGCCCCCGAAAGTACAGCTATCTCAGTACTCTACATAACCGGAAGAAAAAATTACTTATCATAGTAATCTTGTTTCTTCCAAGGGAATTTTACTGTATTCTGACTTACGCAGTATGGTCTCACCATAAGATTGCCCCAGAGTCGAAATGGTTACTAGAACCAATGCAAATGATGGAATGCTAGGCTCAAGCTCAGTTTTCAAACCACTGTCCCTGGTAAACAGTTCTAAGCCGTCAGATTCTCACGAAGCATGCACCAAGAACTATGTAACTATTCTAATATTAACAACAAACCCCCCAATAGAATTCTTAAAATTGAATGATTGCTCCCTTTTTGAAAAAAGTTCTAATGTCTCACCATTAAGACTCAAGTCACAGATGCCCAAGAGAAGAACATCATACACACAGGTTTGCAACATCTCTGATACAGCTGGAGTGCAATGACTATAGGTTTCTAGCAGGGGGTAAAGGAAGGGAGGGAGGGAGCTCAGAATACAGTAAAATTCCCTTGGAAGAAACAAGATTACTATGGTGAGTAATTTTTTCTTCAAGCCCCAGGAAATCTTACTGTATTCTGACTTATGCAGACTACCCAAGCAGTGCCTTTGGAGGTGGGCCTATAACCTATTTAGGAAACAAGCTCTGCAGGACTGCTGTACCAAACTTGGCATCTCCTCTGGCTTGGACATCCAAACAGTAATGCGTGGTAAATGTGTGGACTGTCATCCAGGTAGCTGCCTTACAGATGTCCACTAGAGGAATGTCTCTAGCAGCTGTCAAAGAAGTTGCTGTACCCCTGGTTGAATGGGCCCTGAGGCCTGCAGGTGGCTGCTTACCCACCTTATTGTAGCAAAACTGAATGCAGGCTACAATCCATCGTGCAATGGATCGTCTTGTGGCTGGTTTTCCTTTCCCTACATCCCCATAGGTGAGGAAAAGCCGAGTTTGATCCTGCCTATGACTTTTTGTGTGGTCAAGGTAGTAGCTGATTGCCCTTTTCACATCCAGGCTGTGAAGCCTCCGTTCAGCTGAAGTAGAATGATCCATAAAAAAGACAGGCAATATAACAGACTGGTTAACATGGAACTCTTGATACCACCTTGGGCAGGAATTTTCTACTATTCCTAAGGCCTACTTTGTCCCTATGGACAGCTATGTACCCAGGTTCTGTGGACAATGCCTGGAGCTCACTGATCCTTCTGGCAGAAGCAATGGCTACCAGGAATGCTGTTTTCCAAGTCACATACTTGAGGTCTGCCAAAGACATGGATTCGAAAGGGGGTTGCATAAGCTGGACAATGCAAATGTTCAGATCCCACATGGGAGTTGGTTGCCTGTGAGGTGGATACAAGTGCAGCAACCCCTTAAAAAATGTTTTAAATACTGGGTTTGAAGCCAGGAAGAGCTTTTACCCACAGATAGATAGGCTGAGATAGCTGCAAGATGCACTCTCAGGGTAGAGTCCCTTAAGCCAGTAGAATGTAGATGGGCAATATAGTCGAAGACTATTGACAGGCTGGTCTGGGTATGGTCCAATCCCTTGCCCTGACACCAAATTGAAAACCTCTTCCACTTAGAAGAATAGGTTTTCTTAGTGGAAGGCTTTCTGGATACTCTCAGGATATCCATAACCCCTTCTGAGAGGTGCAAATCTGCATATTCTAAGTCCTCAAGAGCCAGGCTTTGAAAGCTTGAGGGATTGGAGGTTGGGATACATGATCCTGCCCTGACAGAACGACAGCAGGTTGTGCCTACTGGGAAGACTGATTGGCTTGGCCACTGACAATGAGAGGATCATGGACTACCACAGTTGTCTGGCCCAGTCTCGGGCAATGAGAATCATTGCTGCTGACTGGACTCTGAGCTTGTTCAGTACCCTTAATAACAGAGAAAAAGGAGGGAATGCATACAGGAATCTTCCTGTGCAATCCAGCAGAAGTGCATCCAGAGGGATAGTGCCCTTGATGGGGGTCTGCAGCAATACTGTGGTACCCGACGATTGCTTGGAACTGTGAACAGGGACACTTCTGGGGTGCCCCATCTCCTGAAGATGGTCTCCAGGACCTGTTTGTTCAGAGATCACTCGTGGTGATTCTGTTTTTTTTTCTGCTGAGGGAGTCCGCCAAGACATTGTCCTTTCCTGGGAGATGGACAGCTGAAAGTGAGATGCCTAGGGAATATGCCAAGGCCCACATTTTTATTGCCTCTGTGCAGAGAGGAGTTGACCTTGTGCCCCCCTACTTGTTTATGTAGTAAATGGTGGTTGTATTGTCTATTCTGACTTGAACCACATTTCCCTGTACTTGATTGGCAAATGACTGAAGACCCAGAAGAACTGCCTTGAATTCTAACAGGTTGATATGCAGGACGGGATTCCTGTTTTGTCCATGTGCCATGTGCTGTGTGATCCCCAGATGTGCCCCCATCCTAGGAGGGATGCATCTGTAGTGAGTATCAGTGAGGGGGCCCACTGCAGAAAAGGCACTCCTTGTCCAAGATTGCCCTGCTCCTGCCAGCACTGTAGGGCTTGGAGAAATGTGACTGTGACTAGCATTGACAGAGAGTCCCTTTTTTGGAGCCAGTGGGCTCTTAGATGGAACTGAATATCTCTCACCTGGAACTTGGCCCCTGACACAGTTGTTGTGGACGCTGCCATATGGCCTAGCAATTGCAGGAAGTGTCTTGCTGGCCTTGGAATATGAAGTCTGAAAGAACTGGCTACCTGGATAAGGTTGTCCACCCTGTCCTGAGGGAGAAATGCCTTTCCCTGTCTTGTATCCAGTTCTGCCCCTATGAATCTGAGCAGTTGAACTGGTTCCAGAACTGACTTTTTCTGGTTTACTATGAACCTCAGGGAGTGCACAGTATTCTGTGTTAGAGACAGTGCCTGCCTTACTTGTTGGTGTGATTGGCCTACTATCAGCCAGTTGCCTAGGTGGGTACAATTTTAAATGCTAAACAGTAAAACTTATAAAGGGAGAATGTCGGTTTCCCCTCGGTCAGCGAACCAGACAGAAAAATGACTACTTACCCTTTTTAAACTAAAATCTAAACAATTACTACCTGAAAACCAAGAACAGTGAAAAGAATGCCAAAATAACTAAAATACTAGTTAAATAACCAAGAAAAACAAAGTTTCTTCAAGTGATAAAGGACAGTTCTCCGGAGACATCTTACTGTAGCAAGCAGAGTAAAGAATCTGATGGTTTAGAAGAAAAAATACTCACCTTAGTAATTGTGTTTCTTCTAAAGGAGTCTTGCTGTATTCTAACTAACTGCAGTTAGCTCCAGCCTTTAAACTGCCCTGGAGAACAAAGGGTTAACTTTCTATGCAGTGCATAGAATGCTGAGCTCGAGCTCAGCTGAGGTCTCTGTCTGCAGCCCTTTGAAATCCAACCGTCAGATTCTTATGAGCAAAAACTCACTAACTACCCTATGTGGAAACTGTAACATTTTTATTAGCCAACTGACAACAAGAGCTTTCAATTCCCAGAAAGACTCAAGTCAGGAAACCCAAAACCAAAAACCAATCCAAATAAGAATAATAATAAAACAAACACCCAAACAAAAGGAGGAGGGTGTATAAGAAGCACCTCGAGGTGCAACACTGCACCTGCCCACCACTTCCCAAAAACCAGGTTCTGAGAGGGGAGGCAGGGAGGGAGGTCAGAATACAGCAATACTCCATTACAAGGAACACAATTACTAAGGTGAGTAATTTTTTCTTCAAACAACATGAAGTCTTGCTGTATTATTACTAACTGCAGACTACCAAGCAGTACCTCCATGGAGGAGAGAGAGAGAACCTACTTTGAGAATAGGCTCTGAAGTATTCCTGTGCCAAACCGAGCATCACTCCTAGCCTGGATATCCAGAGAGTCATGCTTGGTAAAGGTATGGACTGTTTTCCAGGTGGCTGTTTGACAAATTTCTAAGAGAGGGATATCCCTGGCAGCAGCCAGGGAAGCAGCTGTACCTCTGGTGGAGTGAGCACTCAGGCCTGAGGGTAGAATATTTCCTAGTTTCTCATAGCAGAATTGTATACAAGACACAATCCACTTGGCAAGAGTTCTCTTAGTGGCAGGTTTGCCCTTTACCACTTCTCCATAAGTGAGGAACAACTGGAGGGAATCAAACCTGTGACCCTTGGTACGCTCTATGTAGTAGCTAAGGGCTATTTTAACATCTAAACTGTGTAGCCTCCTCTCTCCTGAAAAAGAATGATCAGTGAAGAAGACAGGAACAGACATAGACTGATTCAAGTGAAAATCTGAAACCACTTTGGACAAGAACCTTCTATTGGTTCTAAGGACCACTTTATCCCTATGAAAGGAGATAAAATCAGGTTCCACTGACAGGGCTTGCAATTCACTGATACATCTGGCGGAGGTAATGGCTACTAAAAACACAGTTTTCCAAGTGAGGTTGCATAAGTTGAGCAATGCAAACATTTAAGTCCAAGGCAGGAGCAGGATCTCTAAAGGTAGGATTGGTATGAAACAATCCCTTAAAAAATTTACAGAACACAGGATGAGATGATAGTGAGGAAGACTTCCCCACTGACAGAAAAGCAGAAACAGCTGACAAGTGCACCTTGAGGGTAGCTGGTCTGAGGCCTAAGCCATTCAAATGGACCATATAATCCAGAACTGTAGGCAATTCAGCAATGTCTGGGGAAATATGTTTCTTGGAACACCAAATGCTGAATCTCTTCCATTTGGAGTTATAGGTCTTTCTAATGGCGGGCTTTGAGAGGCTTTGAGGATATCCAGAACCCCCTGAGACAGATGCAAATCTGCATACTCTAACTCTTCAAGAGTCATGCCTTGAGATTGAGAGACTGAAGATTGGGGTACCAAATCCTTCCCTGGGAGGAGGTTAACAGGTTGTAATTCCTGGGAAGAGACAAGGGAAGATGGACTGCTAGAGACAGCAACAGGGGGTACCAAGGCTGTCTGGCCCAGTCTGGAGCAATCAGAATCACTTTGCAAGGTTGTGACCTTATCTTGACTAGAACTTTGAACAGTAGAGGAAAGGGAGGGAAGGCATACAGAAAATGTCCTTCTCAGTTCAGAATCAGAGCATCCAGAGGGACAGAGCCCAAGACTGGGGGTCTGCAACAAAAGAGAGGAAGTTGGTGAATGTCTGGGGCTACAAAGAGATCTATCTCTGGAGTGCCCCACCTTGAAAAAATCACCTTCAACACCAGAGGGTCCAGGGACCATTCATGATGGCCCTGTGAGATCCTGCTCAGTGCATCTGCTAGCACACCGTCCTTCCCTGGAAGGTGGACTGCTATCAGAGAGGTTTGCAAGGAATAAGTCAGGGACCACAACTTCATGGCTTCCATGTACAAGGCTGTACACTGAGAGCCTCTCTGTTTGTTGATGTACCACATGGTGGTGGTGTTGTCTGTTCTGACCTGAACCACCTTGTTCTGCACTGACTGAGAGAAAGCTTGCAGAGCCAGAAAAACTGCCCTGAGTTCTAGGAGATTGATATGGAGAAGGGATTCCTGAGGGGACCACAGTCCCTGGGCAGTGAGGGCACCCAGATGGGCTCCCCAGCCCAGAAGGGAAGCATCAGTGGTAAGAACCACTGAATGAGACTGAGTAACAAATGGGACCCCTTGCCTTAAATTGTCCTGATCCTGCCACCACTGAAGGGCTTGGATCAGAGTCCGAGTCAATGGAATCAGTTTGGTAAGGGGATCCTTCCTTTGGGACCAAAAGGCCCTCAGATGGAACTGAATGTCCCTCATCTGAAATCTTGCCCCTTCGACCATTGCTGTAGAAGCTGCCATGTGGCCCAAGAACTGAAGGAAATGCCTTGCTGGTCGGGATACCTGAAGGCTGAAGGAAGAAGCCAGTTCTATAAGAACTCTTGGCCTTTCCAGGGGAAGAAAGGCTCTTGCTTTGACAGTATCCAGCTCTGCCCCTATAAAGGTAAGGAGCTGCACTGGCTCGAGAACTGACTTGGGGAGGTTGAGAAGAAATCCTAAAGAAGTGAGCACTTGCTGGGTCACTTGTAGGTCTGACTTGACTTGGACTGGAGACTGACCCACTACGAGCCAGTCGTCCAGATATGGAAAGATGGAAATCTTTTGCCTTCTTAGAAAGGCAACAACTACTGCCAGGCTCTTTGCGAAAACCCTTGGGGCTGATGTTAGACCAAGGGGCATTGCTTTGAACCGATAGTGGCCTGAGGGCAACTTGAACCTGAGGTACTTTCTGTGGGAGCACCTGATGGGAATGTGAAAATAGGCATCTTTGAGGTCCAGGGAGGCTAGCCAGTCCCCTGGCCTTAGAGAGGGAAGAATTATTCCCAGAGTTACCATCTTGAACGTTGGTTTTAAAAGATGTTTGTTGAGGTATCTTAGATCTAGGATGAGTCGCCACTCCCCTATCTTTTTTGTGGTAAGGAAGTACCTGGAGTACAGACCTTTGCCCCAGTGTAGGGTAGGAACTCTCTCTATGGCTCTTAAGGCCAGAAGAGATGAAACCTCTGCTCTAGGGCAAGAGTTTCTCAGAGACCTGCAGGTGGAAAAGATCTGGCTCTCATCTTCCGGGAATTTTTTGAAGCTGAGAACCAGTCCCTGGCTTACTAGTTCCAGGACCCACTTGTCTGAGGTAACAGACATCCAGTCCTGGACAAAGTAAGCCAGCCTGCCCCCTAATGGAATAGGAGAGTCGACCCAGGCAGACCCATCAGGGTGTCTGCTTGGCAGGGGCCTTAGGCTGAGGAGTGGATGCAGCCCTGCTCATCCCCCTTCTGCCTCTCCCTCTGAAGAACCCCCTCTGAGAAAAAGGAGAAGAAACCTGTGCTTGGTATAAAGGCCTAAGAAAAGGCCTGCCCCTGCCCCTAGACTTCTGCCTTTGAGGAGTTGCCTGCCTTTCCTTGGCCTGAACACTCCTATAAGTGGTCCTGTGTACTCATCCATTTTCTTCTTGTAATTCTTTGTCTGCTCCCCAGAGAATTACCCACTACAGGAAAATCCATGGCCTTAGCCTGGGTGTCCTGTGAGAGGCTAGTACATCTGAGCCAAGCCATTCTCTGAAGAGCCACAGATGTAGCCATGACTCTTGATGACACATCACTGGAGTCCACAGCAGCATGAAATTGTACTTCTGATGCCTCAATCCCATCAGCAGCAACCTCCTCTAGCTTCTTGGCTAGCTGGGGGGAGGCCTGTTTAACCAATGCCAGTACAGTGTCCCACCTGGACTTCTGGTACCTGGCTGTGTAGGCCATATAGTTTGCCTGCCTGAGTCCCAAGGAAAATGCCATGTACTGCTTTTTTACCATGGCATCAATCTTCCTGGAGTCTTTGTCTGGGGGGTGTGAAGTCAAGGGAATACTTGCCTTGTCACAGGCAGCAGCCGGCACTACCCCAACATACGAACATACGAAATTTGCAAGCAGATAAAGGCCTAGAGGTCTATCAAGTCTGCTCGAATGTGCAGCTAGCACCCCTTATTCTGCATCTGCCCTTCCCTTCCACCCTTCCCCTTCATTAACCCTCCCCTTGTCCTGTCCCATCATCATTTGAAGCGGTCCACTGTTCTACTGCATACCACTTCAGCAGGTAACGCATTCCACCCAGCCACCACCCTCTCTGTAAAGTGTCTCCTCATCTCCCTCCTGAACCTTCCTCGCCCAGTCTCATATCAAGGCCCCTGGTGGCCCTCCCTCCTTACTTTGAACAGCCCTCTGTACCCGTCCTGTTTATTCCTTTCATGTATTTAAAGGTTTCAATCTATGTCACCCGTCTCTCCTCTCCTCCAGTGAGTACATGTTCAACTCCTTCAACCTCCTCTCCTATGATAAGTCCCCAGCCCCTTGATCATCTTTTGTCGCTCTGTGCTGCACTCTCCAGTAACTTAATGTCCCCTTCAGATATGGACGCCAGTACTGCACGTACCCAGGTGTGGTCTAACTAATGACCTATACAGTGACAGAATCACCTCCCTCCTCGAGGATATACCCCTGCAATACAACCCAGCATTTTGTTGGCCTTTGCAACTGCCTTCCTACATTGTGCCGAGTTGTTCATTGACCCTGTAATGAGCACACCCAGATCCTTCTCCTCCTCCTCCTCCTCTGTCTGGGCTAGCTGCACTCCCCCTAGCTGGTAACTCCTCCTTGGGTTCTTCATCCCAAAATGCAGCACCTTGCACTTTTTGGCATTAAAGCCCAGTTGCCAGGTGTCTGACCAGGTTTCAAGCTTTGCCAGATCATTCTGCAACCCCTGCCCTAGGTCAACCACCACCGCGCCTACCTTGGTATCATCAGCAAACAGACTGATCTTGCTCTTGATGTCCCATGATATGTCTGCAATGAATATCCCAAACAACACTGGTCCCAACACCGAGCCCTGTGGAGCACCGCTCGTCACTGCCCTTGGGTGTGAGAGCTCCCCACCCACCACCACCCTCTGTCGCCTTCCCTGCAGCCAGTTTCCTACCCATCTCACCAGCTTTGTACCCGCCCCTGTGCCTACTAACTTCCTTCCCAGCCTTCCATGTGGCACTGAGTCGAATGCCTTACTGAAGTCCAGATACAGGACATCAACTGCATGGCCCCTGTCCAGTTGCCTAGTTACCCAGTCATAGAACTTGACCAGGTTGGTTTGGCAGGATCTGCCACGTATGAAGCCATGCTGTCTGCTGTCCTGTAGTCCTTTGGCCTCTAGGAGGGCCACCAGCCTCTCCTTCAGGATAGTCTCCATTAGCTTACCCACGATGGATGTGAGGTCACTGGTCTGTAGTTTCCCGTTCATCCTTAGCCACTTGTGGAGGGCACCACAAGAGCCATCCTCCAGTCCTGAGGTACACACCCCGAATGTAGTGAGGCAATAAATAGGTCTGCCAAAGGTCCTGCAAGGACCTCTGTCAGCTCCTTCAGTACCCTGGGGTGGATGCCATCTGGGCCTGGCGCCTTGTCCACCCTCAGTGCCTTCAAACCCCTCTTGAACTCTACTCTCCATGATTTCCCCATCTGTCAACACTTCCCACCCTGCTTCTGCCATTTCTCCCACCTTGGGTGTCACCCCCCTCTTCTCTTTAGTAAATACTGAGAAGAAGTACTCATTTAGTGCTTCCGCCTTATCGCACCCTGCTTCCACCCAACCCCCCTCCTTCCTAATCCTTACTATGTGGTCCTTACAGCTCCTTTTCTCCCTGATCTACTTAAAGAAGTCCTTCTCCCCCTTCTTAATGCCTTGTGCCAGCCTGAGTTCCGTAGATGTTTTGGCTCCCCTTACTGCCCTTGTCATCTCCTTCGATTCTGTCAAGTACTCCTCCCTGTCCTCCCCCCTCCGTTTTTCTTGTACTTCCTAAAGGCAGCTCTTTTCCTCCTTACCTTTTCCATGACCTCCTTGCTCAACCAGATCGGTTTCTTAGCCCTAGCCTTCTTGCTTATCCCCAGCTTTATGAGCTCCCACCTCTGGTTAGTGTCCATACTAGATTGAATTCTGGCCAGGTACCCTTTTACCACTTCCCCCATCCTCCCAAAGTCTGCCCTCCTGAAGTCCAGCACTATTGTGCCAGATTCCACTCCTTCCTTGCCCATATCCAATGTGAGCCATACTGAGTGGTGGTCACTCCCTGACAGCGGTTCCTCCACTGTAAATTCTCTCACAAAGTCCCCATTTGCCAGCACAAGGTCAAGGGTATTCCCTAACCTGGTTGGTTCACTGACCATTTGCAGCAGGAAGCTGTCCTGGAAGGCATCCAGCTGTACCTGCTCCCTTCTGTTCCTGGTTGTTGGGGTGCTCCAGTCCACTCCTGGCATGTTGAAGTCCCCCACAATCACCACACTACCCTTCTCGCAGGTCCTCCTGATCTGTCCCGCTAGTTCCCTGTCTAACTCCTCCATCTGAGATGGTGGCCTGTACACCACTCCCATTCTAAGAATCTATTCTTGGAATCCAGGATTTGCATCCAAAGTGACTCCGTACTACCCTCTTTCCCTTCCTCCCTTACACACTTCAGTCCTTCCTTCACATATAGTGCCACCCCCCTCCTTTCCCAATCACCCTGTCCCTACGAAATAACCTGTACCCTGGTACAGACAGGTCCCAGTCATTGTATTGGGTGACCCATGTTTCCGTGATGGCTGCAATGTCCACCTCTCCCTCTGCCATGACAACCTGTAACTCTGCAGTTTTCCTCCCAAGGCTCCTAGCATTAAGGGTAACCACCTTCCACCCTTTCCCCCCCACTCCCATCCTGCCCTCCTTTCCTAGCATCACCAACAGTACTTGCCATTTGTCCTTTGTCACTGTTATGGGGGTAAGCTCATATGGTTTCCCAACCTGTGGTCTCTGCATATCTCTTCCCCAACTGCCACCCCCCACTCCTACTTTAAATTCCCAACTTCTTCTATGTACTCCTCCATACTCTGTTTCAACACTTTCTTTCCCTCCTCACTCAAGTGTAGTCTGTCCTTGGCATACAGACTACTGTCCTCCCAGGTCCATGGCTGCATTGTTGGTATAAGAACTCCATATCTGAGCCTGATAGTGTGTACCTCTTGTCCATCCTTCTGTCAACAGGAGGTACAGTATTGGGAGACTTTAGGATTTTGAGTATCTGCTTCCCAAAGGATTTGTGGAGGGGAATAGACAGCCTCCTGGACTCTGGGATGTCCATCATTTCCACATAAGCAGGCTCCTCTTGATCCTCCATGGCCTCCTCCACAGGAAGCTGAAGGGTTTCAGCCACCTTTCTGTAAAAAAGAAAGTGGGAAGGGGACTCAGAAAGCCTAGGAGGGGAAACACCAGAAGGTCTGTCTGGGGAGATGTCCGGTTCCACAGACACATCCAGAATTTCACCATTGTCACCATCATCTTCGAACTCCCCCTCCTCCTCAAACTCCGGCTCATAAAAATCTTCAGGGGTATAATCTTGAACTGGGGGGACTGACTGAACCGAACCCCTGCGATTCCACAATCCAAATTGCTCTGGCTATTTCTTCGGTGGTCGGAACATTAACCTCTGGATCCGAACCAGTCGATTTCTGTTTGCGTTTCCTTTTTGTAGGAACCGACCCCTCAGGATTGGCTCTCCTCTTGCCCAAAGAAGTATCGCCCTGGTCAGAGGGCACTCCTTCTGGTTCGGTCGAAACCAAACCGGGCTGGCCATCCAGGTCAGCGGACTTCTCGGCCTCCTTTTCCCTCAGTCTACCTAATCTCTTTTCAAGGGTAGATTTAGGAAAATTTGTACAAATTTGGCAGTCTGCATCGAGGTGTTCAAACCCCAGACAATAAACACAGGTGGTGTGTGGGTCGGCCTTAGCAAAGACCTCCCCACACTCACTGCAGTGTTGAAATCCAGTGGGCCCGGTTTTCATCTTGGGTTTCTCAGATATGGCCAACCTAACTAAACTTACCCTTTTTATGGCAACCGCAAGGCAAGACTCCCTTATCGGTTCCTAACCGTGTCACAGGTGTTGGAAAAAAACATTCAAAACCCAGTTTTTTTTAGAACCGATAAGGACCGGTAACCACACTCTAAGTAAAATAACAGAAATTCACCAAAATTGATCGGTTCAGCTGAACCGATCAAAGAAGTTTACAATTTCCACACAGAATATAGGAAAAACCTATCTAGTACTCATGGTACCGCAGACAGAGGCTGAACCGCCTAAGCGGAACAAATTCGGTTTAAAACCGACAACATTTACCGACACTTTACCGACTTTTCTAACCGAGCTGAAGGAGAAATCTCCAGAGCGACTGTTTAGTGAGGCGGAGTAAAGAATCTGACGGTTGGATTTCAAAGGGCTGCAGACAGAGACCTCGACCGACCTCGAGCTCAACATTCTATGCACTGTATAGAAAGTTAACCCATCTCCAGGGCAGTATAAAGGCTGGCACTAACTGCAGTTAGTCAGAATACAGCAAGACTTCATGTTGTTTGAACTGTTCACCAGGGACAGTGGTTTGAAAACCAAGCTCGAACCTAGGATTCCATCATTTGCATAGGTTCTATTAACCATTTTGGCTCCGGGGCAGTCCCATGGTGAGACCATACTGCATAAGTTAGAATACAGTAAGATTTCCTGGTGCTTAAATATGTTACTGCGCTTATAAAATGGGTAAGAAAGAAAATTAGAAAGGGAAAATAGGTAAATATATAAAAAAAAAAAACTAAAAGAAATATGAAAAGGTTGAAAAATGTCGAATAGTCCATCCTACTATGAGTGCCGACAGGGGATGACGGCAGGTGCAACAATGGATTTGTAGTCTACTGGGAGCTGTTTGTTCTCTTTGTCTCCTCCCCCAAACCAACAACTGCATTGTTGGAGTTTCATTTCTGAGTATTACAGAATGTTTTTTTTTAGGCTACTTTCTTTTGTGCTGTTTTCATCCCCTTTCTTTTGTCCTGTGGTTCAATTAGACCTTTGCATGGTGAGCAGGCGGGTGAGAAGAAAGGCAGAGAGTGATCGTAAAGTAACAGGCACATGGTCAAGAAATGAAAATGTTCCAGGGCACTTTTTATTTTTTTGTCAGTGTCAGCAGCTGATGATGAGAAGCAGAGTTTTGTAGGCGGGAATAAATCAATTGGGTTTTGATACTAGTTTTGTGACTCCAATTTATATATGTGGCAAGTGTAAGCAGGTTTACTGGTGCAAGTGGCTGAAGTAGTCAACAATGTTGAAACAGAAACATAGAAGTTGATGGCAGATAAGGACAGCAAGGCACATCCAGTCTGCCCATTTCTTTTTCTACCTTATGGATGTGCCATAGGCCTTTACTCTGTCAATGGCCTATCTATTCAAAATCATCTGTATTGCTCCCTTATGCCTATCCCATGCCTGTTTTAAGCCCTGCACTGTATTCACATCCACCACTTCCTGAGGTAGGTTGTTCTACGCCTCCATCACTCTTTCTGTGAAAAAGAACTTCCTCACATTACCCCTTAATCGGCCTCCCTCTAATCTCATGCTGTGTCCTCTTATCCTGCTATTTTTCTTATACTGAAACATGCTAGCCTCTTTCACCTTGTTAATGCCCTTAAGGTGTCTGAATGTTTCGATCATATCACCTCTCTCCCGCCTTTGCTCTAGGGTGTACATTTTGAGCTCCCTTAATCTGTCCTCATCTGTTTTCTGATGCAGTCCCTGCACCATTTTGGTTGCCCTTCTCTGGACTGCCTCCATTTTGTTAATGTCTTTGTGAAGGTGCAGTCTCCAGTACTGCATGCAGCACTCCAGATGGGGCCTAACCAGTGTCTTGTAAAGAGGGATTACTACCTCCCTCTTACGACTTGTAATACCCTTGCTAATACACCCCAACATCCCCCTAGCCTTACCTACTGCTTTAGTGGTCTGCTTGGATGATTTCGGGTAATCTGTGATGATGATGATGATGCCCAAGTCTCTTTCTTTGCTTGTGATTGCCGGCAACTCCCCTCCCAACCTATAGGTGGCTTCAGGGTTTCTCTTCCCTACGTGCATCATCTTGCACTTCTTTGCGTTAAACCCCAGTTGCCACTCTTGTGACCATTTTGCAAGTTTATCCAGATCTCTTCTCGTTTTGCCCACCCCATCTGGATCACCTACTCAGTTGAAGATCTTGGTATCATCTGCAAATAGACAAACCTTACCCTCCAGTCCATCTGCAATGTCACTGATGAAGATATTGAAGAGGACTGGCCTCAACTGATCCCTGAGGTACTACACTTGTGACATGCATCTCTTCTGACTGTATGCCGTTTACCACCACTCTCTGTTTTCTGCCCACCAACCAATTTGCCACCCAGTTGACCAACGTCTGACCCACCCCAAGCCTGCTCATCTTATTAATCTTCTATGTGGAACAGTATCAAAAGCTTTGCTGAAGTCAAGGTAGGCTACATCAACTGTACCCCCTTGGTCCACCACTCTGGTTATCCAGTCAAATAAATCTTTGAGATTACAGTAGTTTGACAGGACCTTCCTGTTGTAAACCCATGCTGTCTTGGATCCTGTGCTCCTATGGATTCCAGGTGTTGCACTATCCTTTCCTTAAGGAGTGCCTCCATAATCTTGCCCACTAGTGAGGCAAGACTGACTGGTCTGTAGTTCCCTGACTCCTCCCTGCTACCACTCTTGTGGAGCAGGATCACATGAGCCCTTCTCCAGTCTTCTAGGACCTCTCCTGTGTTCAGAGACTCACTAAACAGTTCAGATAATGGCTCTGCTAGTTCCACCCTTAGCTCCTTTTGTACCCTGGGATGTGTGCCATCCAGTCCCATTGCCTTGTCCACCCTGAACTTAGCAAGCTCTTGTAGGACCCTTTCTTTTGTGAAGGGACTTGTGCACACCTCCCTCCCCCCAGTGTCCATGGTGCTGAGCTGTGGGCCCTGCTCTACCTTCTTCTCACTAAATACTGAGCAGAAGTATCTAGTTAGGATAGATGCTTTTCCTTGGTCCTCCTCCACACACTCCCCCTTATCCCTTTTGATCTTAGCAATACCCCCTCTGGACTGTCTCCTTTCACTATATCTATAGGAAGTCTTGTCCCCTGTTTTATTGTTCATGCTAGTGTTTCCTCGGTTTGGGCCTTTTCCTGCCTTACTGCCTTCCCTGCTTCCCTTAGGGAACTTTGGTATGCCTCCCTATCTTCATCCCGCTGCGTTCCCTTATATTTCCTGAAGGCCAGTCTTTTTGCTCCGACCTTTTCTGCTACTGTTTCTGAGAACCAATGGGGTTTCCTCCTTCTTTTGCTCTTGCTTTTCTAACACAATGGGATGTTGCTTCAATTATTGCATCCTTAATGCTTACCCACTTTGCCTGTAACCACTCACCTGTATTTCTTCTTGCCAGGGCTAGCTTAACTCTGTCGGCCAGCTTATCAAACTCAGCTCCTCTGAAGTCCCATATTTTTGCCTTGGAATGTAATGATTTAGTTCTAGTGGCCAAATTGAACCGTACCATGTGATAGTCACTGGCCCCCAGGTAACCTTCACCTGGAGTTCTGTGATCCTTTCCCTATTAGTCGCTACTAGATATAGGATAGCCCTGTCTCTTGTGGGTTGTTGTACCAGTTGTTTGAGGCCCTCCCTCAGCAGGGAATCCACTATGTGTCTAGTTCTGGTGGATGCTCCTGTTAGTATTGACCAATCCGGCATTTCCCCTGTGCGTTGTATGAGGAGCCGAATCGTTTTCCTTACCTGGTGATGCAAATGAACTACAAACATACTGAACTCCTGTTTGCTCACTAGCTGAGGGGGGAGGGGCGTTCTTCCCATTCAGTGTATACCCTGCAAAAAACACTTTGCTACAGAGAAAAATAAAGCAGTAACAGAAGATACACCTTGCAAAAAAAACAATTTGAATCAGAGAAGATTACAGCAATAATCTGTAGGCACAAAACAGTAACAACCCTGTAGGCACACCATGTAATAATGCAGCAGAAGGTATACCCTGTAACAGCAATTTGAATCAGAGAAGATTACAGCAGTAAAATGTAAGCACAAAACAGTACCAAATCTTGGGAGCACAAAATAAAATAACAACACACAGTAAATCTGCCTAGCAAAAAGAAGCCTCAATCTTTTTCCTTGCTCTGATAATGTTCCTTGGTCTGTCCTTACAAGTTAACCTAGAAGAGAAGAGCTCAAGTGAAGCTATGTGGCGTTGCCAGCAAACCTAGTCAGAACAAGAAAATTGAGAATTTTCTGTAAGACATAAAAAAAAAAAAATTTCATTCAGATTGTGAGCTGATATGCTTTTCAGTTTAATTCTTCTATTTTCTTTTTTTTTTTTCCAATAAGTTGTTTGGGCTGGCAGTAGTTTCCAGTTGGGAGAGACATTTAGTTTAGGATGCGAGGGTTGCCAGTAAAAAAAAAAAAAAAACTAAAGAAAGAGAAAAAGTATATTTAACAAATAGAAGGAAAACACAAGATATCAGAAAATAAATGTACTCGGTTGACTGATGGTAAGTGATGAAGTGATGTAGAAGTAAGTGATGAAGTTAAGGGGGTGAGAGAATAGGGAAGTACTAACAGAGGGGTATAATTAGGACTGTGAGGACCAGGAGATGCCCGGGGGTGAAATGAGGATTTGTGAGAGGCCAAACATGTTTATTCTCCATACCCAGGGATCCGACCAAACTCAGTGGCCAGGTAGCTGATGGGTCAGCTGCCATTGCCCATCCTCTACAGGCAGTGCTATGCAATACCAGATCAATGAGGAATAAGACTGCTACTGTGGTGGATTTTATATATTATTCCTCTGTCAATCTGGCTTGCTTCACGGAGCCCTGGCTTGGGGACGATGCTGGTCTGGTATAGGAGGCAGCTGTCACGGTCAGGTTCTCTGTGGTGCACTGCTTAAGGAAGGACTGCAAAGGGGGTGATCATCTGTTTTAGATCCGAATTGAACCTGGTGGAGCATCTGGTGGGGGATACCTCATTGTTTGAATGCATAGCTGTGCATGGGGGTCCAGGTGTAGGCTGCAGGATCCTCCTTGCCTAACAGCTTCCGGGACACGAGGGGGATTTTTCCACAGCAAATTGTGGACTTTGTCATTGATAGGGTGCTGGAGTTGCCTAGATGGCTTATTCTAGATGACTTCAATGTTTGGATTGGTGACAAACTCTCACATTTTGGACAGGATTTCCTCTGGGGAATGGTATCATTGGGACTAGCACAAGCTGTTGCTTCTGTGACCCACCAACATGACCATGCTTTGGAGTACATATTCTCTCTGAGACTTGAGGTGAAAAACCTCAAGACTGATCCGATTAGTTGATCGGATTATTACCCCATCGGGTTTGATTTCAGTGTCCTCATCAGTAGTCCACCCCCTGTAGAGGTGGTAAAGTTCTGCTCTTTGCAAGGGCCTCTGCCAAAGAGGCTTTTGGTGGTGCTGGAGACCTCAGATATGCTGGTGGCATGCACTAAGGGTTCAGAGGAGACAGCGGCAGCATGTAATAGAGCAGTTGGTGCTGTCTTCAACCTTTTTGCACCAGTTCATGTACACCCAATGGTTTCTCATTCTGGCTCGCCATGGTATGACAGCGAGCTAAGAGGGATGAACGCAAAGGGACTGGAGACAAAGAGTTGTTGGAAGAGATGAAAGGCCCAGGAGGACAGATTGGTTTTCAGTACTCACTATGGTGAGTATTTAAGGCTAATCCTCCATTAGAAGGGAGCATTCCTGTCAATAGAGATTGCTACTGGAAGGAACTGAACAGCTACCCAGAGCCTGCACTGGTAATATTCTGTTGTATGCCGACGATGCCATTATTTTTGCCACCCACAAAAATCCCACCTCCCTCCAGGACTCCCTACAACACTCCTTCAACGATGCCAAAACCTGGTTTAAGGAGCGCAGACTTATCATTAATTTCAATAAAACCAAGACAAAGCCGTTTACCCACCCCCAAAACAAGGCCAGCAACAGCCCACTCAGTATCCTCCCTATCACCAAACAACCGCTTGAACAAGTCTACTCCTACAAGTACCTTGGGGTCACTTTCGACTCAGCCCTCACCTTTCATGCCCACATCAATACCCTTGCATCCGCCACTAACACCCAGCTTGGCATCCTCTACCACCACAAGGACTGCTTCCCACCCAATGCCCTCTGGCTTGCCGTTACGTCCTCAATTCTGTCCCCTGTGGATTATGGCCTGCCGGTATATGGCGCTGCTGACACCATTGCCCTCAACAAAATTCGCATCATCCTAAACAAGGCCTGCAGGCTAATAACTGGTGCCTCCAGGCTCACCCACACTTGCCAACTCTATGACAAGGCAAATCTCCTTAACCTTGATGAACATCTCCGCTACTAAACCTGCATTCTAACTAAGAAAATTCTGCTTGGGTTCTCCCCACCTGAGCTGTCTGCCTCCATTCAGCATACCCATTCCACGGTCGCAACCCAAACCGCCAACAAGACCACTCTACTGGTCCCCAGAACTAGGACCACCCATGCCCAGAGGTCTTTCTGCTACAGAGCCGCAACCTGGTTTAACTCCCTCCCAGCAACCATATCCAACTCCCCCAAAACTGCCACGTTCAAAATAAACCTTTGTAACCAACTAGTTAATACCCGCAGCTGCTCCTGTCACTAACTGGCACTTTACTACTACCACATAGCACCAGACAATGCCCTACTAGGCTACATCTCCACCACACCTCCCCCCCCCCCAACGCCACCCCTGGTTCCCTGCCCTCTGCTATTACCTGCATCAGATGAACCTGGTAATAACTGAATTGTTTAAAACTGTTCTCTGTATGAAACCATTTGTGTAACGTTTGTCTACTACTGTCATGAACTCTGTAAACTTGTAACTGTCTGTCCTCTCTGTGACGAGGTACCTTTGTAAATGAGCCTCTGGCTCAAAGATTGTAAATCTGAAATTGTACAAATAAATAAATAAATAAAGCTCAGCTGTTCCAGGCTGTGGTCAGGCTTCTCCGCCCGGCCAATTTGGAGTTCATAAGGCTGCTTCAATCGCTAAGTGTGAGGAGTTTGCTTGGTGCAAGGAGTTTGCTTGGTTTTTTTTGGACATGGTGTCCTCTATTCAGGCTGGGATTTCACCAAGTGGGCTGTCACAGCCTAACAGTGTCGAGCCTGTGAGACACAGCAGAATTCAGTGGACATGGGGACAGTTTAGGCCAGTGACAACAGTTAAGATTGGTGAGATAATCTTGGAGTTGTGGCCAACATTTTGTAATCTGGATCCAGGCCCACCCCAGCAATTGGTCAGCTGTGTTGGGCAGCTGGGCCTGGTTTTCACGGTGATTGTCCAGTGCTCCCTCTCAGAAGGGATTTCCCAACTGCATTAAAAAATGCACTGGTGAAGCCCCTTTTGAAGAAACCATTTCTGGACTCGGACGTCTTGGCAAATTATGAACCTGTCTCTCTAACCTGCTATTTTTTAGACAAGGTTATTAAGAAGTTGGTTGTGCTGCAGACTGAGGCACACCTCGCAACCTTTGATATCTATGCACCTGTCCAGTCTGGCTTTAGTTCTAGGCATAGCATGTAGACCGCGTGGGTCAGGGTGCATAATAACCTTCCCAGGGCAAAAGATAGGGGACAGCGGTAAGCTTTTCTTCTCCACACTCTCTTCTCAGCATTTGACACCATGATCCATTTATTTAGCTTCAAGCCTATGTTGTTATTGGATCATCTTGGGGAGTATGTAGAGCTCACCATCAAAGTCACCTGATGGTTTGAGTACTACCTCATGGGCAGGACACAGAGGGTAGCTAGGAAACATAGAAACAGAATTTGACGGCAGATAAGGACCGCTTGGCCCACCCAGTCTGCCCATTTCCCTGCCTACTGGATAAGCTGCAGATCCTAGTTAACCAGCAGCCTACTTCTTTCTACCCCTACACCCCTAGAATTGCCTTATGACTGTCCCATGCATGCTTGAATTCCACCGTTTTTGACTCCACGACCTCTTCCGAAGGCTGCCCATGCATCCACAACCCTCTCTGTGAAAAAAATACTTCCTTAAATTACCTCTGAGCCACCCCCTCTATCTTTAAATTGTGCCCCTTGTTCTTGCACACCTCTTTTTGAAAGATGCTACCCTCTTGGACTTTGTTGATTCCCTTGAGGTACTTGAAAGTTTCTATCATGTCCCCCCTCTCCCTCCTTTCCTCGAGGCTATACATATTAAGCTCCTTAAGTCTCTCTTCATATATCTTCCGGTGCAGACCCTGCACCATTTTAGTTGCCCTCCTCTGGACAGCTTCCATCCTGTCTATGTCTTTGCGAAGACTGGGTCTCCAGAACTGCACAGAGTACTCCAGATGGGGTCTGACCAGCTGTCTGTACAGAGGGATAATAACTTCCTGTTTTCTACTGGTGATGCCTCTCCCTACGCATCCCAGTATCCCCCCAGCCCTCCTTGCTGCCCTCTCACATTGCTTGCCCACCTTTAGGTCATCTGATATGACTACCCCCGGGTCCCTTTCCATTTTTGTTGTTGTTAGTATCTCACCCCCCATTGTGTACTCTTCCCCTGGGTTTTTGTTTCCCAGGTGCATTACCTTGCACTTCTTAGCATTGAATCTAAGCTGCCATACATCTGACCATTCCTCTAACCTTGCCAAGTCCCTTCTCATCCTTTCCACCCACCTTGTGCATCAACTCTGTTGCAGATCTTTGTGTCATCTGCAAAGAGACATATTTTCTTCAGTCCTCTGCAATGTCGCTGATAAAAGACATTGAAGAGGACCGGTCCTAATACTGAACCCTGTGGTACCCCACTAGTAACCCCTTTCTTCAGAGTGGAATCCATTTACTATTACCTCTGTGTCCTATTCTCCAGCCAATTTTTACCCAGGCTGTCATCTTGGGACCCACTCCCAGGCTAGCTAACTTGTATATTAATCTTTTGTGTGGGACTGTGTCAAATGCCTTAAAAGTCTAGGTAGGCCATGTCCACAGCCCCTCCCTGATCTACTACTTTGGTCACCCAGTCAAAGAAATCTATCAGATTTGTCTGGCATGACCTTCCCGCTGTGAATCCATGCTGCCTTGGGTCCTGTGCCCTCTGGCTTCTAGATACTCAACAATTATTTCCTTCAGAAGTGATTCCATCATTTTCCTACCACTGAGGTTAAACTAACAGGTCTGTAGTTTCCTGCTTCTGCCTTGCCCCACTTTTGTGAAGGGGAATCACATCTGCCCTCCTCCAGTCCTCGGGTACCACCCCATCCTCCCATGATTTGTTAAACAGGGTAGTCAGTGGTGTCACTAATTCCACCCTTAGTTCTTTTAGAATTCTGGGATGAATCCATCAGGCCCCATTGCTTTGTCCACCTTCAGTTTTAAGAGTTCTTTCAGAACCCTTTCTTTTGTAAATGGGCTGGTATCAACTTCTGTATCCAGAGTGTTTCTACTGTTTGTTTTAGGTACCTTCCCTCTTCCTTTGTAAATACTGAGCAAAATATTTGTTTAGTATCTCTGCCTTTCACAGTCACCCTCTGCCCCCCTTATTAAGCCTCACTATCCTCCCTTGGTCTTCCTTCGCCCTGATGTACCTATAAAAGGTTTTATCCCCTTCTTAACTGAGTTGGCTATCTTTTCCTCAGTTTGGGTCTTTGCTGTTCTGACTGCCTTCCCAGCTTCCTTTTGCTTTAACTGATACAGTTCTCTGTCCTGCTCCTTCTGTGATTCCTTGTACTTCCTGAAAGCTTCTTTTCTCTTGAACCTTCACTGCCACTTCCTTTGAGAACCATAGTGGTTTCTTACATCGTTAGTTTGTTTATTTGCTTCACACAAAGGCTAGTTACCTCTGTGATGGCAGTTTTTATTATTCCCCATTGTTCTTCCACCCCTCCTTCCTGCCCATCTGCTAGTGCATTCCTTAGGCACTCTCCCATATTGGCAAAGTCAGCCCTCCTAAAGTCCAGTACCTTTGCCTTTGTATGGCTTGACTCTATTGCTGTGTTTATTGTGAACCATACTGTTCAATGGTCGCTAGTTCCCAGATGGCTACCCACTTCTACATCTGTGATCCTCTCTTCATCTCCATTTGAGAGAACCAGGGGAAGTTCTTCCTCACTCACAATGGGCCTGCAGTGTGGGGTACCCCAGTGGTTGGTCCTTTGGTCCGTGTTGTTTGCAGTGTACATGCCGCCCTCAGCAGGATTATTAGAAAGTATGGAGCTGGGTTTCAGTGCTATGCAGATGATACTCAGCTCTGTCTGTCTTTTGCACCCAAGATGCCTGACGGGGTCGATGTGCTGAATAAGTGCCTCGCCGAGATCCAAGACTGGATGTCATCGAACTGGTTGAGACTTAACCCAAATAAAAAATAAAGTACTGGTGATTTTGCCTGGTCAGAAGAGGGGAGTAACAGCTGCTGAGAGGGAAACTTTAGCACCTCTAGCCTTGTGGCTGCTACAAAGGTAAGAAATCTGGGAGGCATTCTGGATGAGGGGAGCTTTACCTTCCTTTCAGGAGTGCAGTCTGGGCTGCCCTAAGTGGCTTTGCGCTGGGCCAACATGGCCTTATAATCAGTCGAATAGTGCTGGTGTGCTATTACACTGAATATAGCCTCTATAGGCACCCGGGCTGTCGCTTAGCGCAGCGCATATTTTTGTGTTCCGCTTTGTGCATTTCTGAACATAAGGCCCCAGGTGTTTACTTTTGCTAAACAGACTACTGCCTATTTTATTTATTGTATTTTGATGTGTTAGTAATTAGTTTCTACTTTTATAATAAAATATTTTGTTAGAGCAGAGAAACAAGATTGTTTTAGCCTTTGATTTTCACTCTGCTAGTAAAACAAATTCAATCGAATTTTGGCATTGTGATGTCAGAAACTGCCAGCTACTTAGGAGCCCAATGTATTTTAATGAGAAATTAAGTATATTTTGTATTGTTTTCAAATGAAATGGATACTTCTTTTAGCAACAAACTTTGCCTTTTATACGTTTACACTATTGTGGTCTATCTGTATGATTTTACTTTTTTTAAAACTGTAACTGGCTTCTCTTTTCTTCTTCCCATATGCTTACAAAGAATATTTCACCTGGCAAATTACTTATTTATTAATTAAAGTCTCAGAATTACAACCTTTGAGTCAGAGACTCATTTACAAAGGCTCCATGTCATAGAGTTCACAGCAATATACAACAATAAACAAAGGTTACAGGATGCGGGATACAATACAGTGGGCATGTAATATACAGGAAGCAATGCAGGATACACAGTAGATAAGCATATAATATACAAAGAAACAATGCGGATTGGATGCAGGCAAGTTGGTTGCAATCAGGTGTGTGAAACCAGAATGGGAGGGGTACGGGAAGGGCAAAGCGGTGTGGGAGGCAGTGGCAGAGGACGGGGGGGCAGGGAGACAGGAGGGGAATAGAATAAGGTGGGGGGGAGAAGAGGTAGAGCTATGTGCTGTCAGTAAAGACACTGTCATAGGAAAGTGTGGCTAATCACAGAAGGGTAATGGGCTGAGGGCATGGGGCAAGAGAGTGACCTGAGGCAGATGGGAATAAGGGGCAGGCTAGTATCAGTCGAGGCAACTAAGGACATGATAGAAACTTTCAAGTACCTCAAGGGAATCAACAAAGTCCAAGAGGGTGGCATCTTTCAGAAAAAGAGATGTGCAAGAACAAGGGGGCACAATTTGAAGATGGAGGGGGGGCGGCGCAAGGGTAATGTGAGGAAGTATTTTTTCACAGAGAGGGTTGTGGATGCATGGAACAGCCTCCGTGAGGAGGTCGTGGAGTCAAGAACAGTGGGGGAATTCAAGAATGCATGGGACAAACATAAGGCAGTCCTAGTGGAGGGTAGGAGGAAGTAAGCTGTTGGTTAACTAGGATCTGCAGCTTAGCTGTTAGGTAGGAAAATGGGCAGACTAGGTGGGCCAAGCAGTCCTTATCTGCCATCAAATTCTATGTTTCTATGTTTCTAGGACAAGAGATACTACCATAAAGGACAGGCTAGAGGCAGTCACAACAATTAAGAGGAGAGGAGGTGCTGCCAGAGTATAAGTTTGAAAGGGCCTAATTTATTTACAGCAGAGACCTCGGGAAGGGGGGGCATTCAACAAATATCACAGGTTTACAAAAATCACATATTTATATTAAATATATAATATTTTGGTGATCGAAAATGTTATTTCTCCACAAAAACTGAAAAAAGGTTTGCAGTTCCTCATTGAAATAAACTTTTCTGGCATCATAATAATAACAATAACGTATGCATATGATAATGGTTTGTTTCATAAAGTAGATAAACTGTACATTTGAAATGCATTGCTAAATTGCAGGGGAATGTTAGGCTACAGTATTGGGAGAATTACATACTGTGTAAGATGAAGTAATGTGACATCTAGTGGTGAAAAGCTGAATAGCTGTAACTGCATATAAATAAGCCTGTATTGTGACAGAGCTGGCTGAATAAAGTTTAGTGACTGAAACCTCAAACTTGACTGATCATAACAGATGGGTTATCACTTATCTGACACTTTGAATTATTTAGGAAGGCTGACTGGCAGAACACCAAGAGCTTTCAAGAGCTGGGCTTGAAAGACTGCAGAGCCAGTAAGGAATGCCTAAACAGACACACTTTGAATTTAGAAAAAGACGATGTTGCACATAAAATAGAACTTTGACTGCTGTGAGTTACTGAAAGGGAGAAACATAAAACATGCATAGCATGGCTTGCCTGACCAGCCACAAGAGCTAGCAGCAACTTCTTCATCTGATAGCAGATGAGCAGCATGAGACTCTCTCAATGGAATGCTATGGCATATATGGTTCTGTCATGACATCACAGCTTTGTGAGCATGCCAGCCTCTCTAGTTACACAATATAATTATCCAGCAGTTACAATTCTGACTCATCCAGTGACAATGTGAAATGGCACAGAAAGCTGTAATACTGAACTCTCTCATACCCTGCAACTCCTAGCTGATGTTGGTATGAGCGTCATTATAACAGGACTAAACTCTGTGGAAGGGCCTACTTTTATAGAGATACAATGGAAGACACCATTTAAGGAAAATAAACCTAACAGGACATATAAAGTACACAACCAACAAAAACAAATATCAGTAGTAAATGATGCTGGGAGAAGCAACGGAAATGTGTCACGTTTTGACTTTACTGAGAGTTAGTTTGACCCACTGGCTGGGGTGCAGAAGCCCATGTTTAAATCTCACAGCCACCAAGTTCTGCGTGACCATGAGCTAGTCACAACCTCTGTACTTAACCTCTCTGTAATCTCACTGCAATTTCTGTATGTGTTATTTGAACCTCGTTATGTGTCTAATGGCAATAACATTCTCTCCCGTCCCTTTTGCTGACTGTAAAACATTTTGGAATACCATCTGTGTGAATAATGCTGTATAAAACCAAACTCCTTTTCTTCCCTTTAACTGCAGTTTAGTTTTCCCACACTGAAGACACAGGAAGACTATGAGCCTTACACTAAAAGTAGCATCAGGGTCCAGAAGAGCTACTGTAAGGTTTTGGCGTAGGGTTGACCAGCTTTCAGAATTCAAAACATCAGACAAAGGAGCACAGCACAACGTCTGCAAGGCCTCCTGTCGCACCTGTAAGAAAAAAATAACATACTTATTGCAAGTGGTCAGGTTCTGAAAGCACCAAACCTACACCACAGGCTTTCCAACCTGGTTCTAGCAAACTCTTTAAACTCCATTTTTATGGTTGTGGGCAGAGCCTACAGCCATTTTGCTATCTGTAGCTTGAAAATGGAGTTTCATGGAACATATGTTTTGGATTTTTCAATGTATCCTTCTATGCCAACTGAAATAAAATATTCCCTTCTTTCCGTTAAGAATGTTGGAGACATAACTCCAAGCTGCTTATCAGATGCCATTAGGAAACTGAAACAGCTTGTTAAATATTTGTTAAATATTGGTTGCCAATGAAACTGGAGATTTGCACATTTAAATACTTAGCATTTAAACAGCTTCTTGATACTAGTTTAACTTGGGAATGTACTGTCTTTCAAGAAAGATTCATATCTCATAAATGTCACCCTTTTCTCAGCAAATTTATGATTTATACTGTTTTTTTTAACCTCTGATGCCTACAGCCCTCTTGCTATCTGTAGCTGGAAAGTGGAGTATCGTGGAACACGTTTTAGACTTTTCAATGTATCCTTCCATGCCAACTGAAACAAAATATTATCTTCTTTCTGTTAAGAATGTTGAAGACATAACTCCAGGCTGCTTATCAGGTGCCATTAGGAAACTGAAACAGCTTGTTCAATATTTGTCAAATATTGGTTGCCTATGAAACTGGAGATTTGCACATTTAAATACTTTGCATTTGAACAGCTTCTTGATACTAGTTTAACTTGGGAATGTATTGTCTGTTAAGAAAGATTCATACCTCACAAATGTCACCCTTTCTCCAGCAAATCTATGATTTATACTGTTTTTTTTTAACCTCTACAGACACTATTTGATGAGCAGTCTCAGACATATGCCAGGTCTTCAGTGAACTGCTTAGACTAAACATGTAACAGTAAGAAGCCATTTTTACTATGCTTTTTGGGAAAAATATATTGAGCTACAGCAACACGCACACACACACACCACAGTTACTCTTTACACACCATCCTCATGGCCACAACATTTAAAACAAATACTGCGTTCTAATATGTTATAAAAAAAACTGTTAATGTCAGCGAACACAGTGAAGTTCAGTTTAGAGTAGATTTCCTTTAACTATTTCTTTGAAAAAGCTATCAGCAAAACGCGTCAGGTGACGTCAGTTGGAAGCGACCCTCTGCTTTTACTCATACCTGTTGGGACTTTGTAGCCGTTTATGTGCTGATTCCTGTGGCGTCTGTTGGGACTATAAGGAGACTATTAGGATTTATATGCAACATGGAACTGCTGCTTTAAAACGAAATCCTGTCTGTTTGATGCCAAAATTGCAGTGAGTTTTAAACATTAAAGGTTTTTTGAACTATATCAGCATTTTTGGCTTAGTCCTTATATTGTGAGCTGTAATAGAGCGAATGTTGCTATATATGCTTTAAAGCAGGTGCCGGTTTTTTTGCCTTTGAATTCTAATATGTTATAAAAAAACTGTTAATGTCAGTGAACACAGTGAAGTTCAGTTTAGAGTAGATTTCCTTTAACTATTTCTTATCTTATATTTTGTACACACACACACTACACACCATCCTCATGGCCACAATACTGTCAGGTGGCCTGGGTTCAAGCCCCAGCTGAGACACTTATTCTTTCTCATCTCTGTATGTGTTCTATAAAATAGGCACACCAAACTCCTGTGTGATTGTTACAAGTAAATATTTGTTGCCACTGGGTTGTGCATTTGAGAAAGAGTAATGTGGTCGAGGACGGCCCAGCTTCCAGTTGTCTCAGTGGTGCAGCTGGTTAGTGCAATCAGAACAGTATTCTGGGCAGCCTGGTTTCAAGTCCCAGCTGGGCACTTATTCTTTCACCTCTGTTTGTATGTGTTCCATAAAATATGCACACCACACTCCTCTGTGATTGTTTCAAATAAATATTTGTGTTGCCATTGGGTTGTGTATTTGAGAAAGAGTAATGTGCTCGGGGATGGCCCAGGTTCCAGTTGTCTCAGTGGTGCAGCTGGTTAGTGCAACTGGAATGGTATTCCGAGCAGCCTGGGTTCAAGTCCCAGCTGAGGCACTTATTCTTTCTCACCTCTGTTTGTATGTGTCCCGTAAAATATACACACCACATTTCTGTATGACTGTTACAATAAAGGAATTGTTTATGTCAGTGACCACAGTGAAGTTCAGTTTAGAGTAGATTTCCTTTAAATATTTATCCTATATTTTGTATCCTGGATAGCGCAGGGGAGATGCTACATCTCATTGTCATAGGGATAGTACAGTTGCGTAAGAACTTACTGTAACAGTAGATGTTCGAGAGAAGTTCTTGCAGCAGGTAACACATGTAGGACTGACACCATGTGGTGGCAGATCTCGGCAATTCTTTTCTCTAGCAGTACCGATGTGGGACTGCCCACCTGGTGTCAGCTCTACCCCCAACATCTCCCAGTATAAAGGTAGTAGGCAGTAACCACATGCTCCAGTTCTTGTATGCCAGTGTGGGAAAAACAAGTCCACACAGAACTACAGGCAAAACAAGGCCTGCAACAGAAGGCTAGACATTTGGCTCAGAGCAAAGAGGCTTACTCCAGGGGAAAGAGGGAGAGAAAATCATACCTGCTGCAAGAGCTTCTCTCGAAGATCTACTATTACGATAAGTTCTTACGTAACTGTACTATCTTACTTTGAGAGGAAGCTCTTGCAGCAGGTAAGACATGTAGGACTGATTCCCAAGCAGTATAAAACTAAAGACAACCCATGGGAGGGGGTGAGGGCAAATATACAGAAAACACACCCAAGTGGTATGACGCTTAAGACAACCCTTGGGAAGGGAAAGTCAACATACAGACACATTCCAGAATGGTATAAAACTTAAGACAAGTGATGGAAGAAGGAAGGAGAGGCAGACACACGAGGGGAAAGGAGACCTCTCAAGAAATAAGGCCCTGGAGAACTGCCAGGCCAAAACCTGCTTGGCACCTGGAAGTAACATCCAGACTGTAGCGTCTGATAAAAGTGTGAACAGAATGCCCAGTGGCAGCAGCACAAATGTCAGTCACAGACACTCTCTTGGGCGCTGCAAAGGAAGTAGCAACCGCTCTGATGGAATGCGCCCTGATCGCACCCGGAAGGGTCTTCCCACCCTTTTCATAACAGAAGAAAATGCAATGAACCAACCAACGCGACAGCATTTGTTTGATGACAGGGTGCCCCAAGGACCTGTCCTCAAAGGACACAAAAAGCTGATCCAATTTCCTGACTTCCTTGGTCCTGGACAAGTAACAGCGCAAGACACAATGCACATCTAAGGTGTGCAACAGCACCTCAACCCTACTGGAATGTTCCAGGTAATAAACCAGAAGTCGAACTCCCTGATTCAGAGTAAGCTTCGAAACAACATTGGGAAGGAGTTTAGAATTGGTGTGTAGATCTGCCCTATCCTTATGAAAATTAAAATAAGGCTCTCTACGCATCAAGGCATGGAGCTCAGAAATGCGTCTAGCAGAGGTGACTGCCACCAAGAGCAACGTCTTCCAGGAAAGGTAGTGAAGCTTACTACTCAAGGCCGGCTCAAAGGGGGGAAGCGTAAGTCTTCTCAGAATGAACAATAAGTCCAAGGGAGGAACAGTGTCCCGGACAGGCGGACGGAGATGCAGGATCCCCTTAAGAAAGGTTTTAACCACCTCCAATTGAGCCACTGTCCTACCCTGGATGCAGTGATGATAGGCAGAAACAGCGGCCAGGTGTACTTTATTGGAGGAGTAACTGAGACCTGACTCCGACAAGGATAGCAGGTATTGAAGGATAGAGTTGGCTGGACAGACCAGAGGGTCCAATCTCCTGGCTGTGGCACAAAGACAAAAGCACTTCTATTTCATGGCGTAAGTGGCCCTGGTAGCGGGCTTCTGCGCCTCAACCAAAATGTAGGCTATATCGTCAGATACTCCGAATATAAGTTTAGCTAGGTCCACAGGAGCAAAGCATGCAGATGAAAGGAGCATAGTTTGGGACAGACCAGAGCTCCCTGTTGCTGAGAGAGTAACTGACCTGAAAGAGGAAGGGGCCACGGAAGCTCCACCATCAGACGTCTGAGTAGTGGGAACCAAATCTGTCTGGGCCACAGAGAGACTATCAGGATCATGAGCACCCTCTCTGATTGGGCCTTGCGGAGTATCCGCTGCAAGAGGGGAAACGGAGGAAATGCAGAATGGAACCTCCCGCTCCAGGATAGGGACAATGTGTCTTGCCAAAAAGCTCCAGGCTCGGGACCAAGCGAGCAGAAATTGGGCAGTTTTGCATTGGACTGAGATGCTAAGAGATCCAACTCTGACATTCCCCATCTGGTGAACAGCGTGTCTGCTATCGACTGTAGCAGGGACCACTCATGAGAGAGCGGCTTGGCCCAGCTGAGAGTGTCTGCAATCACATTCCAGGAACCCAGAATGTGAAATGCTGAAAGAGTGATGTGATGCTCCATCGCCCAGTCCCACATCCTCATAACTTCCCGACAGAGGGGATAGGAGTGCATGCCCCCATGCTTGTTGACGTAGAACATCACCAAAGTGTTGCCCATCTGAACACGAAGGTGACCGGGCAAAAGGAATGGAGCTAAAGCCTGTAAAGTGTACAGGACGGCTCTGAACTCAAGCACATTGATATGCAAGGTCTCCTCTAAAGGGGACCACAACCCTCGAGTCCGGTAGGTCCCCAGATGAGCCTCCCCATCCCGTCACGGATGCATTTGTTGTGAGAGTCTGGACAGGAGTGTCTGGCTGAAAAAGAAGACCCTTGCAGAGATTCTGAAGGGAACCCCACCAGTGGAGTTCCCGACGGACTGGCTCCGTGATCTTGATAGGCAAATCTAAGTCGTCCCTGGTTTGTTCCCACTGGACGCAAAGCATCCACCGAATAGTGCGCATGCTTAATCTGGCGAATGGGACTGAAATTATGGTGGCCGCCATGAGGCCTAGAATCCTAAGGATGGATCTGGTGGGTATGACAGATGCTGAACATATCTGGGTTGCCAGGGCCCTGAGGTGCTCCGCTCTGTCGGGAGGAAGGAGGGCTTTCCTTAGGGAAGTATCCAAAAGATCTCCTATGAATAAGAGACATTGAGAAGGCAGGAGCTGAGATTTGTCTGGGTTCACAGTGATCCCCAGATGTCGACAGAGAGCGTGTTCAGTATGGTCTCCCAGAGATGCGGCCTGGACAGGGCCAGAAGAAGCCAATCGTCTACACAGGGGAATATGAAGTGTCCGTCTCTGTGCAGGGTTGCTGCAATGACGGCAAGACACTTTGTAAAGACCCAGGGGGCAGAGGAGAGGCCGAAAGGAAAGACCTTGAACTGGTAGGACTGACCTTCGAACCTGAACCTCAGGAATCTCCAATGGTTCTGGCATATGGGAATGTGAAGATATGCATCCTGCAAATATAAAGAATGCCAGCCACTCCCTGACTGTCAAGAAGGGGAGGAGATGTGGGAGCGATACCATGTGGAATCTCCGATAGGAGACTCAGCAGTTGAGGTCGCTGATATCCAGGATAGGCCTCAGGTCCCCCGACTTCTTGAGAACCAGGAAGACACGGGAGTAGAAATCAGAGTCTACCTCTGCCTCTGAAATGCGCTCTATGGTGTCCTTGTCTAGGAGAGACTGGATTACCTGTCTGAGAGGAGCCTTGTGGTCTCTCGGATAATAAGACAGGGGTCTGTCTGGCGGTAGGGATTCGAACTTGATGGAGTGCCCGAACTCCACAAGGTTGAGGACCCACTGATTGGAGGTCACTTCTCTCCAGGCTTGGGCATAATGAGAAAAACGACCTCCCACCAGCTCTCCCAACAAAATTCTGGGAGAGGAGGGCCACCAGAATATTCAGGTTGAGGGAGGGGGAGGGGGAAGGAGGGCGGCAGCAGAAGGTCTAGCCTATCTAGAGGGGTAGAGGCAGCCCCTCTGGACCCCCCTCGTTGAACAAAGCCTCCCCGTTGTGCATGAGACTGAGCACAGGGTTGCTGAGGCTAATGTCTCCCTCTGCCATGAAAACAGGGCTTGTGAAAACACTCCCGTTTCGGATGGTACCTGGACTGCACAGAATGGATGACCTTTCCAGAGTCCTGCAGTTTGACAATAACCTTCTCTGCGTCTTCGCAGAAGAGCACAGAGCCTCTGAAAGGAGCATCCAGAACGGTCGTTTGAACCTCTGGGTTGAACCCTGAGACCCGGAGCCAGGAGTGGCGCCGAAGGCAAATTCCAGTTGCAGCCGCCGTCGCCGAGGTGTCCGCAGAGTCATACACTGCTCGGAGAATGTGCATAACCACATCTGAGCCAGTTTGCAAAAGCTTTGCAAGCTCCGCCTTCTGGAGGCAGTCAGGCACACCTTGCAGGATGTCCAGTCCTTGGTCCCAAAGGGCATTTTGGAACTGGACCATATGAGTCAAAATGTTAAGGCTCTGTATGCTGCAAGTGGTAGACGAGTATACCGTGCGACCCAAGGAATCCAGCTGCTTAGACTCCCTGTCAGGTGGCTGGGTACTTGGGTGCTTCGGCCCCTGCGAACGATCATGTGCAGCCGAAATAACCACTGAATCAGCTGTGGGGGGTTCGGTTAGGTAAGAATGGTCCTTGGGGGCCCGGTACAAGTGATTGGCCTTTTTGGGCACCGCAGAGGCAGCTTGTGGGTGCCTCCAGGTTGCGAAAGTGACGTCCTGGAAGATATCCACTAATGGTGGGATAACCACTGGCTTGGGGTCCTTCTGGCATAGGTACTTTGCCAGACGCAAGCGTTCAGTGTCCAGGGTCTCTGTATCCCATCCCATATTCTCTTGCATATGATGCATGACCTCCCTAAGGCTGGGGTCATTGGAAGGAGATTTAGGCTGTTCCCCTGTGTCACCAGGAAGTGAGACAGGGTCGGAATCAGGAATGGAAGGTTCCGATTTCCCGTAGGCATCAGAGGAAGAAGAATGGAGTCTCCTCTTTTTGTGTCTAGGCTTCCTGGGAGAAGGAGAGTGGGAGGATGAAGGAGTTCTTGTCCTCTTACGCTTGTCTTTGAGTTTCCTGGGGCTAGCTGGAGTCTTATCCCCCTCTTGTTCCCAGATGGGACAGGAGAAACCTGGGCATCTGGCTCAGGGACTGGAGTAGGCTAAGGAGTAGGAGGGGAGACCGGATCTTGTTTGACGGTTTCCCATCAATAGGTAAACAGCTCCTTTACCTGAGACATACCAAACTTGAGGAACTCAGGCTTAGAAGGAGATGTCTGCAGCCAGGGCCCACACTGGCATTAGTTGGGTCCGGCATCGGTGGACTAGGCGATGCCGGTATCGCCTCCGTAGCACCTTCGTCGGGTTCTGGTGTCAGGCGGACCGGCAAACGGTCTCGAGCAGAGACATCAAGGGTGCCAATAGGCGACGTCAGAGGGACTGACAATGGCTGAGGTACAGTAGTTTTAGCCGACGCTGGAGGAGGAGCCGAAGGCTTGTCCGACCGGCATCCCTTGGCCGGAGACAGGTGGGGATGGTCGGATCAAGAAGAGGCCTTAGACTGCCTGTCTGACGACTTATGGGGCTTATCCGAGTGGCGTCTGTCAAAGTCAGTAGACTGACGCCGGTTGGGTTTAGACTTGGGTGGCAGGGAAGAAACCCTGGATGCCGAGTGCCCTAAAGCCTGTTTGGCCTCCCGGGGATCGACCAAGGCAGATTGGAAGAGTCACTCTTATCCGCTACGGAACCGGCGTCGGATGGCCTCTTGTGTGCCAAACAGCCAGGGTCCAAGGACTTCTTAGCAGTAGTGCCGGAGTCTGAGGGCCTATGAGCCGCAGAGACACTGAACTCTGGTGCCCAGATCTTGATGGGTTGTAAGGTGGGCCCCCTTGGAAAGAGAGGCTGAGGCAGGAGGCTTGAGGGAAGTAAGCCAGGCCTCATCTCCGGAGGAGCCGGAGCGACCAGCGGACTGGGAGCTGGATGATCTGGGCCTCGAAGGCGAGCAGTCCTGGTCCCGGTGATGGTGCTTCTCCTTCCAGTGTTTCCTGGATGGAGAAGGGGAAAGAGATTCCCGCCCAGAGGACGTCTCCTGCTGCATCTGGGCCAAATGTTTTTCAGCCAAAAAGGCTTGACGAGACTTTTGCCTGCGGATCCTGGTGTGGCTGTTGAAGGCCTGGCAATGGGTACAGGTGCCGATGTCGTGGTCTGGGCCCAGGCAAAAGAGGCAGGGCGAATGCCCATCCTTGGCAGGGATCTGTTTTCTACAAGAGCACTTATTACGGTGCCCGGTCAAAGCAGATGACACGTCACAGTTTAGCGGAGAAAAACAATAAAGAAATAACTGTTCTTAGCTGAGGAACCGATAGAGAGCCGAGAGCTGATCTAACGTGTTGCTGCAGTGGGAAAGAACTGGAGCACGTGGGGACTGCCTACTACCTTTATACTGGGTGTCGTCAGGGGTGGAGCCAATGCTGGGTGGGTGGTCCCACATCGGTACTGCTAGAGAAAAGAACTGCCGAGATCTGCTGCCAGGTGACATCAGTCCTACATGTGTTACCTGCTGCAAGAGCTTCCATTTATACATTTCTGCACTGTATTTATTCAGGCTGTCCCAGATTAGATGCAATATCTTGTTTTCAGTGGGGATATAATTTTCCCATTTTGATAATGTATTTCTTCGGGGTAGCCTAGTCCAGGGCCCCCTATATTTAAAGGAGATGTGCAATGCAGCCCGGTGGAAATGGGAGATGTGCTGCGCAACTCCAACAATGCACCGGATCCTGATATTCAAACATGTGGGATGCACCTGCCGCAATGGAATGTGCCAGTGTGCAAACAAATAGTATGCTATACCATACATTGGGGCACTATACAAGCTGCAGACCCAAGCTGTGTGTATGTCCCTGGCACACCATATGAGAGAACTGACATACCTCCGATGCATGCCTTGTCTATGCTGAATCTTCCTGCTGTCATACAGTCTTCCCCGTTCCCCTGTGTAACATGCCACCCTCCGGACTGCTGAGGTATCCTGGGTGCCGTGGGGTGCAGTATCCTGCAACGGCATTTGTAGTGTATGCTCCTGGCTATGGATAGTGCGTTTGTGGTTCCACAATTGTACAAACAAATGGGAAGTCAGCTGTAACATGCCTGTTATGGGACCTGTATGAGTACATCGGCTTTCACCCACACGGAGTAGTGCTACGGCACTGGAATGATGGATCCGCATGCAAGTGCCTGCGGCGTATGGCCACTGGGCATCATCGCCCGCACACATCTTGTACCTATGTACGACACATTCCAGTGTCCTACTGCTAGTGCTTCACCACTCAAAAATAAGATGCCATTTCTTCTGTGAACTATCCAGGCTAAATATATAGCAATCAGGAGGCATATTCTAGGAAAATACACTGTAAAAATGTGTAAAAGGAAGACCACATTGAAAATGCCTCTCAGCAGATCTGCATTGTGCAAAGCCATTAGAAATAATGGGTAAAAGAATCCCAAAAGCTCGCCACAACCATATCGGCTCTGACCAGAGTTTGTTAATACAAGGCTACAGCATGCTCTGTGAGCACTTTCTGTTTCTGTACTGACAAATATGTACAAGGACATCATACTGCTGTAATGTTAATAATATGTTTTGAGCCTGGAAGACTTATGATAATAGCAATCTAGTTTCATTTCCAGATAGCATACAAAGCAAGTACAAATCACAGTCAGTGTTAGATACAGATGGCTCCAAAGACACGTTGTCGGGTTCTAAAATCAAATTCCAACCTCCCCTTTTGTCGCTGTATACATTTACTTCCCACAAACCCTGACCATATCATAAAATATAACGTCATCAACATTTCACAACAGTTTCCTAAAGACTGCCTGGAGTATTACCATGGCTTCAAAAGTACATATTATTTGCCTTACAAACCTATTACAGGTCCTCAGCATGTAGCGTTTCTATGCTATAATGTCACTTTATTTATGCTCAGCAAGGAAGCAGATTTTTTCTTATTACATATCTTGTTTATCACCAGGCATGAATGACAGTGGGCCATTGTCTATTAAGTTACTTTGTTAAAAAAATTAAACAAAATCCCACTTTAAATGCAGCGTGCACTATTGTTTGTTGCTGCTGCTGCTGAGATCACTCGTATGACTATATGCGTTGTCTCACATGCATTCTTAGGGTATGAGAACTGCAGCTGAAGGTAAGTAGTTCTGATACCCTAAGAATGTGAGACCACTCTTAGTACCTTAACAGAGGCCACAGTGGCGCTATTATTATTTACGTCTGGGTCACTCCAGGGTTCCCACAGCAGTTAACGTAGAACTTTACTTAATACATTTAATTGTTCCTGTTCCTAAGTTGGGTTCCCTTGTTTCTCTGTGACGTGCCTGACCTCTGATATTTACTGACACCCTAAATGTAATTTAGTATTCACAATTGTATACCTATTCTTTTGTTACAGTTAATGCATTGTATGTTCTGTATTAAGATGCTGATATTGCCTTCTATGATTTAATGTATCCTAATGTTATTATCACAGTATTTTACCACTGGTTGAAACCTCCCAGATTGTGTCTGTAAATAAGCATATGGTTGTCTATTGCACTCACCTGGTAAACAAAAACAAAATAAATAATAAAATGAATGTATAATGTGTAGACAATGAGTATTAACTCCTGTTTTCAATCAGTTTATAACCTAATAATCCCATCGTTATGACATCAGTGTGCTGTAAACCTTGCTTAAAAACACATTTGTTCCCATAGACACCATATGGCATTGGAACCATCCACTGCTAGATCTGACCCAAAATGGCCACCGGAAGCAAATTTTATTTATTTATTTTATTTATTTATTTAGCTTTTGTTGACCGGGTAAGTACACTAGACAAATCCTGCCTATTTTCAGGCACGACCCGGGGGGAGGGGGATACAGATGAATGCCAACTGACCTTGAACCAGATTAAGCTGTTGGTGGTATTTTTAGTGAATGAGGGAAATTTGGCCTGGACACCGGGGAAATTCCCCTACTCTTTTCGATAAGTGCCATGGGATCTTTAACATCCACCTGAACTACCACCAATCCAGGCAGATGGGACCTCGGTTTAACATCTCATCCGAAAGACGGCACCTCAGAAATGCAGCACCCCTCTCATGCTTCATTACAGTGTCAGTACTGGGATATTAACCCAAGTGCCAGATGTGGGAACTGAACCCACAGCCCTCTGATCTCCCGGCCTCAGAGGCGAGTGTGCTACCTACTGAGCCACTGACACTGTTGAGTTAATGAGTTAACTATGTCATAACGATGGGATTACAGGATAGAATGTTACCACCTGTCAAAATTCTTGGAAAGGAAAGGTGATCTGCTTCTTGGACATTCATTCAAAACACACACATTCCATTCAGAGTTACAGATCCACTGCAGTATAGATCGCAATGGTTAATTTCAGCACTTCAGTTGCTTGACATTCAAACCAGGAGGCATTCATAGCCGAACAGAACAAACGCACATTGAAAAAAACTGTAATTTTTTTCCCCCCACAGTGGCTAGTTTTTCCATACACTATAAAATACAATGCCCGAGTAACGGTGGTCAGCCACGGATGTAATCACACCTCACGGTTGCCATGACAACTGTAAACCTCGAGAGTGCAGCTGTACACTTGAGGTTTACTTGGTTGTCTTGGCAACTGCTTGAGGTGATTACGTCATAGTTAAGCACTGTTACTCAGGCATCATCCTCTGTATTATTGATCGATTTTGATAAAACAATATATATAAAAAAACTAAAACTCCATCCTTAAATTTGCCCATTTCCAAGAACACTATATAGAATAATACAGTTTCACATACAGGGAAAGGGAACACTTTGATTAGGAAAGCGTGCTCCCTGGATCTATAATAATTTCTATCTCATTTCATTATCATCAGTCCTACAGATATGCAAGTAAAACAGTACACACAGGTGCTAGAGATATAAAAAGTCACAGTCAGTAAATTGTTGTGAGCAAAATAATAGTGAACAACAGTTTAGCACCCCTGAAATGTAAGTAATTGAAAAGTTCAGGAACATCACAGGATACATCTGTAAATATACCTATAAGCAGCCTTACCTCCTTTGGCTGGCTGGGGTCAAGCCTTTCTGCAATAACCTGCAATTGCTCTTGATTCATGAATGTGTAACTCTGAAAAATACAATGCAAATTACTATACTTGGCTCAATAAAGAAAACATTTGATCACACTGCAGTTTCGCTTTCTGTTAGTTCCAAGTAACAGTGGTGGCATTAGGCTAGTGATGTCACCGCCATCACATGTATTACTGTTAAACCGCAGTACAGCGAAGGTATTTCTATACAAAAAAGAAGCCTCTTCAGACTCTTCGGCCTGGTAAAGTTAGTAATGAAGGGACAAGTGACTCTAAAAACACAGTGTGGGGGGGTTAAAAAAAAACAGGTTACTCACCAGTAACAGTAGTTCTAGGAGTGGTTTATTTTGTTCATCCACACTTATTGGCATGTCCCTTTCCCCTTTAAGAATCACCAGAAGTCTTCAAGCTGGCTCTTCCCACCCACCTGCCCCATGATGCCAGATCTTAGTCCGCTGGAAGCCAGGTTTGAGCCTCTGCAGCCAGGGAGGTTGGGTGGGTCTATGTGGATGAACAATATATACCACTCCTAGAGCTACTGTTACAGGTGAGTAACCTGTTTTTCTAGGATCATGGATATGTTGTTCATCCACACTTATTGGCAGACTCCTAGCAGTCTCCGGGAGGAGTGAGGCAAGGTGCACCCCCCACACTGATACTCACTTGGAACATAGAGAATGGAGAACTGAGGCCCCAAAACCAGCATCCTGGCGTGCCTCAAGATCGATGTGGTAATGGGTAATGAAGGTGTTTGCTGACTTCCAGGTAGCAGCTCGAGAGATTTCCTGGATAGGGACGTCCCTGGAAGCAGCCACTGATGCAGCAGTATGGTGGGTACAATGAGCTCTTATCCCTCTGGGAGGCTCCATGCCCACCAACTCATAACACAGACTTATACAAGATGTAATCCATCTTGCAACAGTCTGTTTTGCTGCAGGTCTGCCAGAAGCGACTTCAGCATAGGTGACAAACAGCTGGTGAACCTCTCTCCGAATTTCCATCATCCTCTCCTTGTAATAGGAGAGGGCTCGTCTCAGGTCCAGGGTATAGAGCCTGTATTCAGCCTCTGAGGTGTAATTAGGGTAGTATACAGGCAGAGCTAACACCTGGTTAAGGTGAAACTCTGGCACCACCTTCGGAAGGAATTTCGGATGGGGGCATAGGACAACCTTGTCCCTGTGGAAGACCAGATAAGGGGAGTCCACCAAAAGCGCCTGGAGCTCCCCTGTCCTTCTGGCAGACGTGATAGCCACCAGGAAGGCCATCTTCCACGACAAGTGTGACAACGCACACTTGTGCATTGGTTAGAATGGCTTGCCCATGAGCTTTGCCAGTACCAGCAGTAGATTTCACAGAGGTGGAGGTTCATGCATCATAGGGGATATGTGATCCAGGCCTTTGAAAAAGCACCCAACCACTGTCTCCTGCGCCAACGTCAGCTGACCGGCCCACGCCCCGTTAAGCAGAGATGGCTACTAGGTGCACCCTAAGGGTCCATGACCGAAGACCCCCTTTGGACAGAGACCAAGGGTAGTCAAGAATGTTAGCCACCAGACAGGACAGAGGGTCCAGGCCCTTGCCCTGACACCAAATGGAAAACCTTTTCCATTTGAAGGCATAACATTTCCTGGTCGATTCCTTTCTGGATGCCTCCACCACAGTGAGGACATCCTCGGAAAGACCCAAAGCCTGGAACTCTAGCCGCTCAGGTACCAGGCTGTAAGGTGTAGGTATTGAAGGTCTGGATGGTATACTTTCCCCTGATTGAGAGAGATCAGATCTGGGTGTGCCGGAAGCCGCTCTGGAGGCCTACAGCTGAGGCTGAGGAGATCTGGATACCAGAACTGGCGTGGCCAGTCTGGGGCTACCAGAATCACCTTTGCCTTGTCCCTCCTCACCTTAAGGAGCACCTTGTGGATCAAAGGAAATGGAGGGAAGGTGTAGAAGAGGCCTGGGGTCCATGGCCTCAAGAAGGCATCCCACTGCAGTGAGCCCTGCTGAGGGGGCGGGCATGAAACAGCCCGCTTGGTGTTTTCCCTGGAGGCAAACAGGTCCACCATCGGTTTGCCCTAGTGGGAGAACAAGCTGTAAGCTACCTCTGAATGGAGAGACCACTCGTGGGATGTCTCACCTAAGCGGCTGAGATCATCCACCAGATGGTTTGAGGCTCATGCCACATGAATTTCTAGGAGATGCACCTCCAGACGGCTGACAAGGGTCTAAATGCAGAGTGCCTACCTGCAAAACAAACAGGAGTACATGCCACCCTGTTTGTTAAGGTAGTACATGGTTGTGGTATTGTCCGTCTGGACTTGAATCACTTGACCCCGGAGCTGAGGAGCGAAAGCTGACAGTACCAGTCTGACTGCTCTGAGCTCCAACATGTTGATGTGGTATTGGGACTCCTCAGGGGTCCAGAACCCATGGGCCCTTTGTCCCCCATGTGGGCTCCCCAGCCCATGAGAGAGGCATCGGTCATGAGGACGGCCGTCGACTCTGGGCAGACAAATGGGATCCCTTACTGCAACAGGTCCACCATTGGAGTGCGTCCCACATCTTCTGGGTTACAGTGATCAGCTGGCCAAAATGACTGTGGCACTCAGTCCACTAAGCTGCCAGCTCCCATTGGAGGGGGCGCATGTGCCACCAGGCCCAACAGACCACGGAGGTGCATGCCACCATGTAACCCAGAAGGCCCAGAAAGCCTGGGAAACAAAAACCCAGGGGAAGAGTACACAATGGGGGGTGAGATACTAACAGCAACAAAAATGGAAAGGGACCTGGGGGTAGTCATATCAGATGACCTAAAGGTGGGCAAGCAATGTTAGAGGGCAGCAAGGAGGGCTGGGGGGATACTGGGATGCATAGGGAGAGGCATCACCAGCAGAAAACAGGAAGTTATTATCCCTCTGTACAGACAGTTGGTGAGACCCCATTTGGAGTACTGCGTGCAGTTCTGGAGACCCAATCTCCGCAAGGACATAGACAGGATGGAGGCTGTCCAGAGAAGGGCAACTAAAATGGTGCAGGGTCTGCACCGGAAGACATATGAAGAGAGACTTAAGGAGCTGAACACGTATAGCCTCGAGGAAAGGAGAGAGAGGGGGGACATGATAGAAACTTTCAAGTATCTCAAGGGAATCAACAAAGTCCAAGAGGGTAGCATCTTTCAAAAAAAGAGGTGTGCAAGAACAAGGGGCACAATTTGAAGATAGAAGGAGTGCTCAGAGGTAATTTAAGGAAGTATTTTTTCACAGAGAGGGTTGTGGATGCATGGAACGGCCTTCCGGAGGAGGTTGTGGAGTCAAAAACAGTGGTGGAATTCAAGCATGCATGGGACAGTCATAAGGCAATTCTAGGGGTTGGGGGTAGGAAGAAGTAGGCTGCTGGTTAACTAGGATCTGCAGCTTATCCAATAGGTATGGAAATGGGCAGACTGGGTGGGCCAAGCGGTCTTTATCTGCCGTCAAAATCTATGTTTCTATGTTTCTATGTCCCGGACAGGGTGCAATTGCCCAACCAGAAATGATTGGGCAAAAGGAGGAGAGAACCTCTACCCTGTCCGCTGGGAGCCGAGCTCTGGTTTGACCAGAGTCGAGCTCTGCCCCGATGAAGCACATCACCTGAGAAGGAACGAGTTCCGACTTGGCCTTGTTGATCAAGAGGCTGAATTGGGAGCAGGTCTGGAGGGCCAGGTCCCTGGACCTCTCCACCTCCTATGGGTGGGACCTGCTAAGAGCCAATCATCAAGATAGGGGTAAATTCTGACCCCCCCTACTCCAACGCCTGAGATGGGCTGCCACCACTGCGATGCATTTGGTGAAGATCGGTGGGGCCGATGACAACCTGAACGGCATGGCTGTCCATGGTAATAATGGACCAGGCGGAAAGAAAGTGGAGGAGCCAGCCCCCCTCACGGGAGGACCCAGAGCTGGCGTGACGAGAGAGGGGGTGGCAGCACCTGCCCCGTCACTGAGCAGACTTGGAGGAGGATCCAGGACCTGAACCTCGGCCTCCTTTATGAGCCTGGGAGAGCCCAGGTTTGGGCAGGGGGTGCCAAGCTTGAGCCTGCTGCTGCTGTCCTCCTTGAAAAGGGGGTTGTTGTCCCACAGGGGAAGAGTGCCAAAAAGGCTTCTTCTTCTTCTGCTGTTTCTTGCCCGAAGAACCTTTAGCAGAAGTAGCGTCCAAGGTAGCACTGGACTGCTCAGTACGCTGACGGTGACCAGCCACACCTGGGCCGAAAAGGTCAGTGCCTAGGGAAGGCACATCAGCTAGTTTATGCTGAGTATCTGCCGGAAAAGAGGAGAGTCTCAGCCAAGCCCTGCAATGAGAGCCAACTGCGGCTGCCATCGAGCAGGCACAAGAATCCCCCACTGTCCAGGGCTGTCTGAAGCTGCTGTTTGGTAACAGTCCGGCCCTGATCTGGACCTGCTTGACCGTGGTCTGCATGTCTGCAGGGAGGTGTGGAATGACTTCATCCAAAGACCCCAAGAGGGCAATGGGAGAAGTGTGCCATGATGACGACCAAACCTTCCTGATGAAGGCCTAAAGATGAGGCCGCACATACCTTTCAAGCCGAATGATCCAAGAGTTTGAATTCTTTTTCATGAGGTCGGTCTGTGTCGGCAGAACTGCCAGTACGCCTGAACAAAGAGGCGTTACAAGGCTCTTGGCCAAAGGGTGCTCTGTGAACCCCGCAAGGGACCCCTGGGTACCGCAGACTTGTGGGCCATGCGGGCAGACAGAGCTGGACATGAGGCAGGGCACTGCCAAAGTTCTAAGACCAAGCCAACTATGGCCTCGGCTACAGAAAAGGCCTCCGTTGGGGTATCCTCTCTCTTGAGGATGTCCGTGAGAGGGTACGCCGCCTTTTACTGGATAGATTCCAGGGGCATCCCTGTAAACCAATCAAGGACGTTCTGTGAGCTATGGCTGTATGAGGTGGTGCTGTAGCAAAGGGCAGCCAGCCCAAACACGACAGAAAACCAAAGGTGAACAGCATACTTAAGCCCATTCCAGGATAAATCCAGGTCCAGATGTATAAACGTAATAAACAAAGTATCTTATTGTATCTAAAAGACACAAAATGAACCAACAGGCAAAACAAAGAAACAAAGCGCTAACGTGCCGCAGCGCTTCGACTCCCTAATTAAGACTCATTGAGGTGAGCTGGGGCAACGTTAGCGCTTGTTTCTTTGTTTTGCCTGTTGGTCTGCTTTCTCGTCTTTAGATACAATAAATACTTTGATTATTACGCTTATACTGCCTGACCTGGATTTATCCTGCAACGGGCTTAAGTGTGCTGTTCACCTTTGGTTTTCTGCATCCCTGTAGACTCAGAGATGAGGCGAAGAATGCCCTGAAAGGATGAAGGACCTTCCTCCGTCTCTAACCCACCAGCTGATTCGTCATCCCTGGGATGAGAATGTAGGCCGGTATCATCCAAATCTGAGGAATCCGGATACAACGGTCGACCGCACAGGTCACCTTTGACCCGCCAAGGGCGGTCCGGGGTGACAGTGACCGAAAGACGCCAGGGAAGTCTGGTGTCTGGTCTATCTTCCTTACAAGCAGCCCCTCCCACAGGCTGCTTGGGCAGTGGTTCCACCACAATTGGTGGAGAGATCGGTTTAGGTCGTACCGGAGGTTTCGTCGGCTCCGCGGGCAGGGGAGCCGACTTAATCGGCTCCAAAGGAGTCGGCTTCGGCCTGGGAGGTGAAAGCCAAGTACTGGCTGGGGTAGAAGCAGGGGTCGGCTTGTGCCCAGACAAAATCAGCTGTTGCCACATGAGGTCCACGTAGCGTCGACAGAGTTTCCGCCGAAGCCTCTCCTCATACGAGGAGGACGACCGATGGCGCCCCCTCTTTTTTGAGCGCTTGTGGCTCTTCCTCGGCATGTCAGTCGAGGGGGACCAAGACCTCAATTGAGATCGGACAGGCCGATTCGGTCACCTGGGAGACACTGGTGGAACCGGTGATTTCCCAGGGTCGGGACCACTTCCTCGACGGGATTCCCAGCAGGATGGGTCTCCTCATTGGAGAAAGAAAGGACCGGTGTCCGACTGAGAGAATCATCAACCGGAGTCGGCGACAAAGGGTCGATGATTATTTCAACCTCGCTGATCAACACTTCCGTCGACTGGCCAGAAGGCAAAGCCGAGAAGCCAGTGGCTGAAGAGGCAATTTCAACCAAAGTCGTGACTGCCAGTTCCTGGGACTGAGATCTCTCACAATCCCAAGAATGTCTTTGAAGAGACGAAGATGATCCTGGGTCCTTTTCCAGCTTACAGGACCGAGAGGCATGCATGCCCGCAGAACCCTCTCCCTTAGTTGGGAGAGAATGGCACAACTCTCGGAAGGAACACGAGAAGGTGGAGCCCAGGTTGAGTGGAACGAAGAAGCTTGAGAGGAAGATTCCCCGGCACAAGCTGCTTCGTCCTCTAAGGCCTGCATGCGCTCCAATTGCTCGGCGGATCCCAAGGCCGCGAAACCACCCACTGAGCCTCCTTTGATTTCACCAGAGGGTTCTGTTTTTCCGACACCCCCCAACTTCAGATATTCGAAACGGTTATCGAGGATGTTAGGGTGAAATGCAAGACAAAAAAAAAAAAAAAATCGCACTTTGAGGTGTCATGGTGGGCACCCAGGCAATAGATGCCTGTGGTGTGGGGAATCGGTGACATTTTCTGGTACTTGAACACCACTAACCGGGGAAGACTTGAATTCCATAATCGAAGATAAGTAGTCGTGATCGCTAATGCGAACTAGACAAATTTTCGGAATAACCGAAGGTTTTGAAGCCAGGGCCTACAAAATGTGGGAGCACGAAGAAGGCAATCTGAATCTTTCAGCGGAAAGGAAGACCTGGCATCATGGGGCGGAGCCAAGGGTTTTACCACCCGGATGGGTGGGAGGAGCCAGCTTGAAGACTTCCGGCAATTCTTAAAGGGGAAAGGGACATGCCAATAAGTGTGGATGAACAACATATCTATGATCCTAGAACTGCAGTATTATACCAAGAACCTCCATGATCATCAGGGTATCAGAAATTGCCAAGAGTATCAATACCATGATTTCTGATACCACAGTATACCATAAAATGTGATACAGTGATATCCATACACTGGTCTGTTCATTTTCACCTGGGCCAATCATGTATCCCTAATAAGGACCAATCCTACCAAAGCTGCATCATCATCATCATCATGGAACCCTGTCTCCTTCTCCTTTGCAGTGATACTTAACTTCAAACTTACAGTTGTAATTATTTCTGAGCCACTGTATATCCAATCATCAGACCATAAAGTGCATCTTGAAGCAGCCACCCAGAAACCATGAAGTACCCTTACCTGCCCCAAAGTCGGTTAGTGTATAAAGCTGAGTTTTCTGTTCCCTCTGTTTAGGAAGGGAAGGGATTGTATTTCAGTTCCAAGGAACTGAGCCACCTACCCCTTCCACCTCCTCTTCCTGAGCGCCAGCCCCATGCTAGCACATTTTGTGATATAATTATATGAAGAGTTGGGGGGGCACGCACTCCTTAGACCTTGATTTCTAAAATATAAAAAATTATGTTAAAAAAACCTGCCCCATTACTGTCAGTAGAGCGCATCCCCGTGCTCTCCATATAATTACATAACAAAATGTGGTAGTGCGGGGGCAACGCTCAGGACATGATAGTGAAAAGTGATCAGCGGCTCAGCTCCACAGAGCCAAACTACAAGCTCTCCCCTTCCTAGACAGAGGCAACAGAAAATTCAGTTTTATACACTAATTGATTTTGGAGCAGGTAAGGGTCCTTTACAGTTTCTGGAGAGAGCACCAGAAAAGGTGTTCTTTAACATGCATCATTTTAAAGAACTATAATGGAGTCAATGATCCTAAACTTGAGGAGGTGTTTCAAGGCAACTATTCTGGCTCGCTATCACTCTCTAAGAAGATGAGGACAGGACTGAGATACCGTAGTTGGAGACTGCTCACCCTAACACATCTTCACTTCAGAATTCACTGCTCAAACAGTAAGGCTATAAGTTAAAAATATATCTCCGTACAAGGGGAATCTATGTACGTTAAACAAGAAGGCCAAGCCAAATAAGTGCCTGAATCAAATAACATTAAACTGAGATAAACATCAATCAACTCATCTAAATTTTGGCATTCTCATTCACAGGAAAGGTCCCAGTGATATCGGCGATAACAGAAGAAGAAATTATGTTACGTCTGATATCATTTCTTCTTTCTGTAGTTCCATGTTCTCGCTGGGCTACTCATTTACAGCTGGGCCTAATAAGAACTACCCATAAACCCATAGGGTGGAAGATAATAGTCTTCTCGCACTTATCTGTTTATCACTTTATTGCTTGTGGAACTGTGCATCCAGTCTGTAATGCTTGGTGAAAATATGCAAGGAAGACCAAGTGCTTGCCGCCTTGCATAGGTCGGACACTAGGGCTTCTGCTTGTTCTTACAAGAAGGCTGACATAGCCTTGGTCTGAAGAACCAACTTAGTCTGAATATGAACACAAGCAGGCCCTACTGCAGGGCTTCAGCACTGCTCCAAGAGCTGACAACTGTACTCAGAGGGTACTCAGAGGTAAACCTTTAGTCACACCAGCTTGAAGGAAGTCTCAGAGTTGCACAGTTGCCATTTTGAATGGATTACAAAACGATTAGCCCAATCCGCAACAGTTGACCAAATCTTATCATATGCTGTAGTCATCAACTGTTTACTGGGTGACATGCTAGAAGGTATCAAATCACCCACTTTGTTCATCTATCTAAAAACTAGTAATGAAGAACACTAGGGTGTTAGACAGCTAACTGGTCCCTATAAGAAGAAAAAAGTGTCTTCATAGCCTATACCCATTCAAAGAGGGGAAGAAAGCATCATACAAGACCCAAATGAGACCAGAGGATGGAGTGCAGGTGAGTGGTATTCTATGGAGAAGCTACTCTTGAAGATATGGAGATATAGTAAGTTTTCTATCTTCCAAGAATCAATCTTCTCTGTAGAGTCCCACTCTTGTGTCGACTAGGAAGCTGTTAGAAAGTCCCCCAAATGAGGAAGGTTGGAGAAAGTACAGTTACATAGAACTTACCATAACAATAGATCTTTGAGAGGATCTCTTGCAGCAGGCCATGCTCTAGAACTACAGCCGCCAGGCACTAGGACCACATAGAAACTTTTCTAGCTAGCAGTCTATTACTGGCCACCCACTATGAACTCACGTGCTGATTACGACTGTCCTATATAAACATGTGTTGCCAAATGCCCTCCTCAGTTCTCCTGCTGGAGACCACAAGCAGAGAATCTCCCGCTGGGGAACTAAGGCAAGGCTAGAGGTTCCCACCATGAAGAGAAGGGTGAAACCAAAGGTGAATAGTCCTGGAGAAAGAGAGACAGAAAGCCCTGAGGCCAAGGGGGACAGAGGGTAGAACGGCATGGCCTGCTGCAAGAGATCCTCTCGAAGATCTATTGTTACAGTAAGTTCTTATGTAACTGTACAGTCTTCATTGAGGGTATCTCTTGCAGCAGGCCACACCTCTAGAATGAGTACTAAGCACTTCTGACAGAAGAACCAGTCTTGGTAGCTGGAGGCTATAGGTCTATGAAAGGAGGCCTTGAAGCACAGCCAGGCCGAAGCCTGCTCTTCTTCCAGAGGCAATGTCCAGACTGTAGTGTTTTGTGAAAGTGTGGACAGGGTACTCATTGCAGCAGGACAAATTTCTGCAGCTGACACATTCCTGAAACAGGCAACAAAAATGGCTATGCCTTTGGTTGAATGCCTACGAACAACCCCAGGAAGTTCCTTAACATACTTCCTATATCAAAAAGTAATATAGTTGACCAGCCATCTGGAGAGGCACTATTTAGAAATGGGTACACCCTCTGTCCCAGGGGGAAGGAAACAAAAGGCTGTGAGGACTTCCTGCAGTCCTTCATATAGTAAGCATGATATCTGAGTATTCTATGTGCATCTAAGGTATGAAGTAATGCTTCCCCTGAATTGGCATGCTCAGGAAAAAAAACTTGCAGGTGGATGGTTCAATTTAAAGTAAACTCTGACACCACTTTTTTTTTTTTGTTTGTTATATATTTTTCTAGTTTCCTCTGCGGCTTGGGGGGGTGTTACCAATGGTTCCCCCCCAGTCCGGCCTGACCAGCATCACCCCCCAGTCCGCCCCCCATCCCAAGCTCACCCCCCTTACCTTCCAACCATCACAGCGATCTGTTTACCGTGGTGGGCACACGACCACCACCACGGGATCGAAGGGGTTATCCAGTTCGAGGAGCATCCAGGCAGAAGCTGGCAGAAGGCGGCACATCACCCATCATATAGCCCGCAAGATTTTCCTCATTTCCTCCCTAAGTCTGTGGCATGCAATGACGCCAAGGGACCAGAGCGTGCGCGCTCCCGCATGCGCCCCTTCCCAGCGTCTTGCCACAGCACATCCCACAGGTTCTGCCCCTGACTTGCCAAAGCCCCCAGCCACCGCTAGGAGCCAGCGAGACAGCAAGGCATCCCCGCTCCCACCCCTGGAGAAGGAGAGCAGTCTAACGGACGCTCAATCCTTCTCCACCCCCGCCAACCCCCGACGGCCCAGGCACGTTCCTCAACCCGGCCGCCGGGCTAACGCGAGGTGTGGCATCCAGCGCCTCAACCCTCAGTGCCACCGGGCCAGCCCTGACACCACCTTTGGTAAAAACTTAGGTTTAGTATGCAAAGACACCCTGTCTTTGTGGTAAATCAAATAAGGAGGCATGCGCATTAGAGCCTGTAGCTCAGAAATCCTAGGAGCAGAAATAATGACAACTAAAAATAATGTTTTCCATGACAGAAAGCGTAGCTCGCAAGTTGCGGCTGACTCAAAAGGAGCCAAAGGAAGCTTCTCTAAACATAAAATTTAGATCCCAAGTTGGGACAGGGTTGCAGACAGGAGGCTTCAAAAGACAGGTTACTCACCTCTGTAACAGTAACTCTAGGAGTGGTAAATGTTGTTCATCCACACTTTATGGCATGTCCTTTCCCCTTTAAGATCAGCCAGAAGGTCTTCAAGCTGGCTCCTCCACCACCCACCCACCAAGGTGGTATAGCACCTCGGCTCCACCCCATGATACCAGATCTTGCCGCTGGAAGCAAAGTTGTGCGTCGATGCCGGGGAGGTCGGGTGGGTAAGTGTGGATGAACAACATATACCACTCCTAGAAATGAAAATTACGTACCTACCGTAATTCTTGATCTTGGACGAGTCTCCACCACTCATTCACACTAGTGGGATTAGCGCCGGAGGCACTAGGACCCATCAGGAGCAAACTTTTGCTGGAGGGTCGGAGAGGCGCGCCATGAGACACGGCGCCGCAGCGGTGTCTCGAGCGGTAATGACTATCTCGGCGACGACCCTCCAACCGGGCCAGTACCTTTTTTACCAAGGAGGTGCAGCGCAACTAACGTAAAGAGTAAACCTACATTAAAAACGGACATAAGATAGTCCGTATGACCCGTGTAAGAAGGGTCAGCAAAGAAGTCCTCACGCCTAAAGATTTGAGGGAGTGAAGACCAACACAGCGGTGAGCTCGGGATGGAGGGAGGAGTAGAATGAGTGGTGAGACTCATCCAAGAAGATCAAGAATTACGGTAGGTACGCACTTTCCTATCTTCCTGGACATAAGTCTCCACCACTCATTCACACTAGTGGGAGAGTACCAAGCTGATAATCCCCCAAAAGGGCGGCAGGAGAGCCAGAGCTCACGCGACTAAGATAGAAGCCCATTAAGGATAGTTCTGCCGAATGCGGAATGCCGCCTGGCATGAACATCCAGTGCATAGTGCTTAACGAAGGTATGCACTGAGCTCCAGGTGGCGGCGTTGCAGATATCTGCAATTGGAACATTGCGAATTTCCGCTAGGGATGCCGCGACCGCCCTAGTAGAGTGAGCGTACACTCTACCTTCTAATTTAACTTGAGCCATGGAATAGCAATGTCGAAGGCATGCCACTAACCATGATGAGATGCATCTGATAGCGACAGGTTGACCCAGCCGGGTGTCGCTGAAAGAAACAAAGAGTTGCTGAGTCTTGCGAACATCCTTGGTTCTATCTAAATAGAACCGCAAGGTCTCTTAACATCCAAGGAATGAAGAGCTCGCTCCCTTCATTTTGGAAATTAGCGGCAAGCGGAAGTACCAGAGGTTGGTTTAGATGGAATTCTGACACAACCTTGGGAAGAAATTTAGGATGAGTAATGGAGAACTACCTGTCTCTTATGGAATACAGTATACGGAGGGTCCGTAACCAGGGCATGTATCTCAGAGACCCTGCGGGCTGAGGTAATGGCCACCAGGAAGGCAGTCTTCCAGGTAAGAAATTTCAGCTCACAGGTAGCTAGGGGTTCGAAAGGCTTCTGAGTGAGCATGTCCAGCACCAGGTTAATGTCCCAGGCTGCAACTGGACGCTTAACAGGGGGTCTGGTATGAAGAATCCCCTTAAGAAATCTCTTCACCATAGGTAACTGAGCCAGAGTCAAGGAAGAAACCGGCTCATGGAACGCTGAGATGGCACTAAGGTGAACTTTAACTGTGGAGTACTGAAGACCTGAGTTTGATAGGTCCAAAAGATACTCCAGAACCTTGTCAGGAGGACAGGAAAAGGGATTCCAAGAGGACTTTGCACACCAGAGAGAAAACGCTTCCATTTGGAGCGACGCTGGGTGGCTGGCTTCGAGCAGCCAGAAGGATGTCTGAGACTCTACGAGACGTTGAACCGATTCACTTCTATCTCTTCAGGAGCCAAGCATGAAGGTGAAGTGATTTCAGGTTGGGATGGACCAACGAACCCTGAGTCAAAAGATTGATTTGCAAGGGAAGTGGTCTCGGAGAGGCTGCCAACATACTGTTGAGTAGAGGAAACCATAGTTGCCGAGGCCAGGAGGGAGCAATGAGAATCATCTTGGTCCCCTGAGACTCGAACTTGAGGAGTACTCTCTGGATTAGAGAAAGCGGTGGAAAGGCGTAAAGAAAGCTGCTTTGTCCACCGCAGCCTGAACGCATCCTGACAGAAAATGCCAGGCCCTGGATTTCTGAGCAGAAGAGAGGCAGTTTTGTGTTGAGTGGGGATGCAAAAAGGTCCAGGTCTGGAGTCCCCCACTCTTTGAACAGGGACCGAGCTACGGCTGGATCGAGAGACCACTCATGAGGGTCTGCCTCCGTTCTGCTGAGGTGATCTGCTAGGTCGTTTTGTATACCTGGCAGATAAACCGCTTGAATCAGAGACTTGTGCTCCAAGCACCACTCCCACACCCTCATTGCTTCCCCGCAAAGGGGATAAGAATGAGCACCGCCTTGCTTGTTGATGTAATACATCACAGCTTTGTTGTCCGTTTGAAGGAGAATGTTCTTGTGACAAAGGACATCCTTCAGAGCTCGGATCTCATAGAGGACCGCCCTCATCTCCAGGACATTTATGTGGAGATGAGTTTCGAACTGAGTCCATACACCTTGAGTGTGGAGGGAGGACAGTGAGCTCCCATCCCATTAGCGATGCGTCCTGTGGTGATGGAGATCTGATGATCCGGAGAGCAAAGGGGAATCCTTCCAGGAGATTGCTCTCTTGAGACCACCAGGTGAGAGACCTTCAGGGGGCTCGCCACCTGATGGGATAAGACTGGGGTGAGAGGTCAGAGACCACTGAGTGGAGAGCATCCACTGGGTGGTTCTCATGTGCAACCGGCCAGGGTACAGTGAACACCGAGGGACATGAGACCCAACATGGCTGCATCGAGAGAGCTGTAACCGATTGGTTCTCCCTCATGTAACGGGCCATCCAAGGATGTCGAGTCTTCTGTCCTCTGGAAGGAAAGCCTCTGAAGAGGTGTCTAGAAGGCCCCTATGAAAAGGAGCCTCTGGGAGGGCTGCAGTTGAGATTTTTTCAAATTCAGCAGAACTCCCATGGACGTGAGAAGACGAGAAGTCGTTTGCACGGCTTCCAAAGTCCCTTGGCTGGAAGGGCTTGCAAGAAGCCAATCGTCCAGGTAGGGAAACACTCGGAGTCCGCCTTTCCTGAGATGCGCCGCGAGAACTGCACAACACTTTGTAAAAACTCGCGGCGCCGAGGATAGCCCAAAGGGCAGGACTCTGAACTGATAATGCTGACCCAAAGCTACAAACCTGAGGAACTTGCAGTGGGTCGGGTGGATGGGGATATGCTGGTAAGCATCCTGCATATCCAGAGAGGCCAGCCAGTCGTGTTGATGCAGCAAGGGTAACAGGGTACCTAGGGAAATCATCTTGAATTTCTCCCTGGGAGGAATTTGTTCAACTTTCTGAGGTTCTAGAATGGGGCGCATCCCCCCAGATTTCTTTGGAACCAGAAAGTAATGGGAGTAGAACCCTGTGTTTCGCAGATGCGGGGGCACCAGTTCTATTGCCCTGTTGTTCAGAAGGCCCTGGATCTCGGCGGTGAGGAGGTCTGACTGAGAGGCCGACAACCTGGGTTGTCGTCTGGGAGGACAATTCGGGGGGGTTTCCAAGAAATTGAGAGAATAACCCTCGCGAATTATCCGAAGGACCCATTTGTCCGAAGTTATGGACTTCCACTGGTTGTAGAAGTACATCAGACGACCTCCCACCGGAGGAGAAAGTTCCACCTCGGGCAGTGTGGATGGAACTTGGGCCAACAACTCATAAGGTGGCTTGGGGCTTTAGGCCCCTGCGCTTTCTGCTGCTCTCTTTGAGGTTGGGCAGGTTGGCTTTTGTGGAAGCTTCCCTGCCTCTGCCTCGAAGGACTGATGACTATGAAACTGACGCCTGTTCACATGCCCCGAGAGGGAGCAGGCGGAGGTCTGGCCAACTTAATGGCCGATCTAGTCTTCTGAGTGGCCTCTAAGGCTTGCTCCACCTGAGGGCCAAAAGATAGGAGCCATCAAAGGCAGCGCCACTACCTGCTGCTGAGCATCATTCGTGAAGCCAGAAGACGCAGCCAGGAATGGCGCCAGTACAAATCCTGCGGCTGCTGAGCGAGAAGCAGTGTCGAAAGCGCCCATGGCGGCTTTGACTTGTTGGTTATTGGACTCAATACTTCTAATAACGGTCAGAAGAAGCTCTGACTTGAGTCCGAATCTGGAAGAGCTTCAACCATTCTTTTCATAGAGTGCCACAGGATATACTCATACTGAGAAAAATAGCCTTGATAACTGGCAACACGCATACTTAGAGTGGAGGCAGCAAAGACTCTCTTACCTAATGTATCAATCTTACGAGACTCTTTGTTAATAGGTCGAGCTGTAGTAGTTTGAGGAAGAACGACCTTGTCTCTCTCTGCCAGGACTACAATAGATCCGCAAGGCTTGGGATGCCAAATGGGACATCCTTGGGAGCTGAATACTTTATCAATGGATTTAGCCACTGAGGGAATAAGAGCAGGATTATTCCATACCATTTGAGACAGCGCCTCAAGGAAGGCTGGATCGGAGGAGTCAAACCGTAGGGATCTCCGGCATGAAGGTACTGGAGTCTTAATATCTTCCCAGGATCGATGTCTGTAGTCTGGAGAGAAAGAGTGGATCCCAGGTTCTTCAACAGAGACTTAAAGGACAGGTCCTCACCACAGGCTCTGTAGCAAAGAAAGATCCTGTTTCCTCCACTTCATCACCCAACCAAGGTCTGGGTCAGGCTCAACATCATCTCCTGATGGTCCAGGAAGGACTGTTTGGACAGGAAAGGAGGAAAATTAGAGAGGAGGAAATAGCAGAAAAACAAGGAGAGTCCCCGAGGGCCCCGGCGCCGAGACGGCAAAACGGGCTGAAGATCGCACCAGGGAGGCGACGGGCGCCGAAGAGGCACGCTGCTCCGCAAGCGGCACCGCGAAGAGCCCCGGCAGTACGCAGACGGCACCGCAAACAGGCCGCGACGGCGCCGCCAGATCCGACGAAACGCCGCGGGCGCCATGAGACTACGCTGGCACAAGGGACGGCGCCACAAACCCAGTTGCACCGAAAACGGCGCCGACAAGCTAATTATTCCTGCGGAAGGCGCGGAAAAGCCCCAGGAACCTGGAAAGCAAGAGAAGGAAAAACCAGGAGATAAGGGCATCGGTGTGGCCCCTGCGCCGCAGCCATGTGAGGGGGAAACACTTAAGCACGGAGTCGCTGGCACCAAGAAGGTGCCGCCAACTAGGAAGGTCCAACCGCCCTACCTGATCGCCGGAGGGGCCCGAGGCTCTGAGGCAACCGAGCCAGGCAGAAGAACCAACCTCCGAGCCCATCGCCTCCATAAGAGCGCCCACTGATGAAACTGCTCATCTGGAGCCCTACCTATAGGCGGAGGGGCTCGACAATGAGGACGACGATTACCGGAGTTGGCGATCTGAAGAAGGAGACCGGCAACTAGCAACGATAACCACCGCCGACGCCAGGACATACCTAGAGGGCGACCAGTGATGCTCTCTTTTGACCTGTGGGCCAAAGAAGAGCTAGGCACGAACGGTGCCGAGAATGCTACTGTTTATTTTATGCCGCGGGGACCGCCCATCCCCGGCATCGGACTGACCGCTGTCGGAACCCCGCTGAGGAGAAGGAGGCTGACCGGACCCAGCCCGCTGACTGAACAGTTTTCATACGAAGTCTCCCCACCGCCACCTGACCTGCTCATGGTCGACCTCGGCCCAGTAGGCCGATTTCTTCAAGTAAGTTAAAATATTAGAAAAATTTTACGAAAATAGAATAAAATTAAGCGATACTACTATCGTGATAATGTTACAAAAAAACAAACTGAAAACTATGCGCTAGTTTGAAGTTTGACTCCCGACAGGCGAGCGACGTCGTAACTGAAGCGCACTCGACGGCGGGAAAAAAGGAACTGAGGCGGTTGGAGGGTCGGCGCCGAGATAGTCATTACCGCTCGAGCCGCTGCTCGCGTCGCCGTGTCTCGCGGCGCCGTCTCTCGCGCCGACCCTCCAGCAAAAAGTTTGCTCCCGATGGGTCCTAGTGCCTCCGGCGCTAATCCCACTAGTGTGAATGAGTGGTGGAGACTTATGTCCAGGAAGATCTACTGTTAGAGGTGAGTAACCTGTGTCCCTAGGGACATGGATATGTTGTTCTATCCACACTTTATGGCAGACTCCTAGTAGTTCTCAGGGAGGAGGGAGTCAAGGCGCACACCCCCTACTTGGGAAAAAGAGATTGGAGAACTGAGGCTCCAAAACCAGCATCCCGTCGTGACTCAATGTCAATGTGGTAATGGGTAATGAAGGTGTTTGCTGACATTCAGGTAGCAGCCCTGGAGATATCCTGGATAGGGACGTCCCTAGAAGCAGCCACCGACTCAGTGGTATGGCAGGTGGAATGACCCTCTTAGCCCTACGGGAGGCTCCCGACCCGCCAACCTATAGCAGAGATCAATGCATGATGTAATCCATCTTCCAATCGTCCGCTTCACTGCAGGTCTGCCAGGTGCGGCTTCAGCATAGGTGATAAACAGCTGGCGAACCTCTCCCCGAACTTCAGCCATCCGCTCCTTATAATAAGAGAGCGCTCGTCTCAGGTCCAATATATGGAGCCTGTACCCGGCCTCCGAGGTGTAATTCGGATAGTACACCGGTAGAGTCAACACCTGGTTAAGGTGAAACTCCAACTCATCTTTCGGAAGGAACTTCGGGTTGGGGCGCAGAACAACCCTGTCCCTGGGGAAGACCAGGTAAGGAGACTCTACAGAGAGTAACTGGGGCTCCCCAATCCTTCTGGCTGACATTATAGCCAACAGAAAGGCGGTCTTCCATGACAGGTGTAAGATATCACACCTGTGCGTTGGTTCGAATGGCTTGCCCATGAGCTTTGCCAGTACCAGCAGTAGATCCCACGGAGGTGGTGGTTCACGCACTGGTGGGGAAATGTGATCGAGGCCCTTGAAAAGCACCAGACCACCTTCTCCTGCACCACCTTCTGCTGACCGGCCCATGCCCGGTAAGCAGAGATGGCTGCTAGGTGCACCTTAAGGGTTGTCGACCGGAGACCTCCTTTGGAGAGGGACCAAAGGTAGTTGAGGATACTGGCCACAGGGCATGAATCGGGGTCTAAGCCATTGCCCTGATACCAAATGGAAAACCTTTTCCATTTAAATGCATAGTACCTTCTGGACAATTCCTTCCTGGATGCCTCAACCACGCTGAGTACATCATCAGAAAGACCCAAAGCCTGGAACTCTAGCCACTCAGGTACCAGGCTCTTAGGTGCAGGGGTTGAAGGTCCAGATGGAATACCTTCCCCTGACTGAGATCAGGTCCGGGCGTGCTGGAAGATGCCTCGGGAACTTGGCACTGAGGCTGAGGAGATCTGGATACCAGAACTGGTGTGGCCAATCTGGGGCTACCAGGATCACCTTCACTTTGTCCTTCCCTCTTCACCTTGAGAAGCACCTTGTGGATCAAGGAAAATGGAGGGAAGGCATAGAAGAGGCCTGGGGTCCTCGGCCTCGAAAAGGCATCCTCCTGCAGTGAACCCTGCGGAGGGGAGGAGGGCATGAAACAGCCTCAGCTTTGCATTCTCCCTGGAGGCAAACAAGTCCACCTGAGGAGTGCCCCACTAAGAGAACAGACTGTGAACTACCTCTGGATGGAGACACCACTCATGGGGTGCCTCGCCCACATGACTGAGGGCGTCCGCCAGTTGATTTAAAGCTCCTGCCACATGGATGGCGAGGACATCCACCTCCAAATGGCTCACGAGTGCCCAGATGAGGAGTGCTTCCCTGCACAGAGGCCAGGAGTGTGTGCCGCCCTGCTTGATGAGGTAGTGCATGGTCGTGGTGTTGTCCATCTGGACCTGTACCACCTGACCCCACAGAAACAGAGCTAATGCAGTCAGTGCCAGCCGGACTGCTTGGAGCTCCAGCAGGTTGATGTGACATTGGGATTCCTCAGGGGTCCAGAGCCAGTGGACCCTGTTGTTCCCCATGTAGGCTCTCCAGCCCATGAGAGAGGCTAAGGATGACCATCGGCTCGGGGTGGACAAATGGGATCCCTCCCTGTAGATGTTCCTGGACGGTCCATCACTGGAGAATGCCCATAATTTCTGGGTTACTGTGACCAGCTGGTCGAGATGACCTTGACTCTGGGACCACTGGCTGGCCAGACCCCAATGAATGGGGGCGCATATGCCACCAGGCCCAACAGACCACAGAGGTGCAGGCCACCATGTAACCCAGAAGGTGCAGGAAGTCCCGGGAAGAGCACAATTGCTCAACCAGAAATGACTGGGCAAAGGTGGACAGAACCTCCGCCCTGTCTGCCAGGAGCCTGGCTCTAGCTCGGCAAGAGTCGAGCTCTGCCCCAAAGAAGCAGATCACCTGCAATGGCACGAGTTCCGACTTGGCCTTGTTGACCAGGAGACCAAGTCTGAGACAGGTCTGGAGGGCCAGATCCCTGAACCTCTCCATCTCCAACCTGAGAAAGCATCATAACACAGTGGTTTAAGGCTCTAAGCTGCAAACCTGGAGACCTGGGTTTGAATATCACAGCCCCCACTTGCATATTGTGTGACCCTGACCAAGTCACTTAACTTTCTTGTGCTCCCAGGTCACATCTGTAAACAAGCTTTCAGCTTAGTGTGTCTCTCCTGCTTAAACAAAAAAACAAAAACCTGGAAGGACCCACTATGAGCCAGTCTTCGAGGTATGGGTACACCCTAACTCCTCGACACCGAAGATGGGCTGCCACCACTGCAATGCATTTGGTGAAGACCCTGGGGGCCGACGAGAGGACAAATGGCATGGCTTGGAACTCGTAAAGGGTTCTCTCCGCTCAGAAGTGGAGGAACCTTCGATGTGACAAATGGATCGGGATGTGAAAGAATGCATCCTGAAGATCGAGAAAGCAGAACTACATGTCCTGCTTGAGAGATGGTATGATCTGGGACAGAGTTACCAACTGAAAGGTGCGCAACCTGAGATACTAGTTTAGGTTGTGCAGATCAGAATGGGGTGCCAGCCCCCTGTCCATTTACGGACCAGGAAGTACCTGGAAACAAACCCTGGGTTGACTGGGAGATCTGTGACTTGGGCCACTATCTCCTTGAGGAGGAGCTGGGCGATGTCTCGAACAGTCGACTGAGTGTGAACTGATAACCTTTCCTTCCTTCCATGGAGGTGCGGGCTCAGCTTGGAGGGTACTGCATGAATTCCAGAGGCAGTCCCTGACCAACCACTTTTAGAACCCAACTGTCCGTTGTAACAGTGGACCAGGCGGAAAGGAAGTGGTGGAGCCAGCACCCCACTGGAGGACCCAGAGTGGTCGCGATTGGTATGATTGGTATGAGACTGGACATCCCCATCCCATCACTGAGCAGGCCTGGAAGAGAAGAATCCGGTAGCGGAACCGCCTGAACCCCCCCCCCCCAGTCTGCAGGCTGACTGAGTTCGTGGTTTGAGCTGAGGGTGCCAACACTGGGCCTGCTGCTGTCGCCCAGTTGGAAACTGTGTCTGCCTGACTGCAGGGGCAGAAGGCTGAAAATGCTTTTTCTTCCGTTTCTTAGAACCCTGGGATTCCTTCTGGGTGGACATAGCAGAATCCTATGTGGTAGTGGACTTCTTGATACGTTCAAGGTGACCGTCCACTCCTAGGCAGAAAAGATCAGTACCCAGGAACGGGACATCTGGCAACTTATACTCAGTATCGGCCGTAAAGGTCAAGACCTGCAACCAAGCCCTGCGGCGCATGGCGAACGCGACTGCTAAAGAACGGGCACAGGAGTACTCGACATCCAAGGTCATCTGGAGTTGCTGCCTGGCAACAGCCCGACTCTGGTCCCAGACCTGCTTGACCGTGGTCTGAAGGTCCATGGGGAGATGAGGGAGCACCTCATCCAAGGAGTCCAGCAGGGCATGAGAGAAGTGTGCCTTGATCACAGCTGAGCTCACCTGATGGAGACCTAGCGAAGAGGCAACATGGACTTTACAGGCAGAGTAGTCCAACTTCCTGGACTCTTTGTCCGGTGGTCTATCCGTGTCCCTAGAGTTCCCCAAGCGCCTAAACACAGACTCGGTCACCACTCCCTCAGCTGACGGATGCTGTGTAAACCCCGAAACGGAGCCAATGGGGACCGCATATTTGTGGGCCATCCTGGCTCAGGGCACGGGGCAGGAGGCCAGGTGCTGCCAAAGCTCCAGGGCTTGGCCAACAACGGCTCTGGACACTGGGCAGGCCTCTGCTGGAGAATCCCCTTTTCTGAGGATAGCAGTTAAGGGGTATTCTACCCGTATCTCTATGGGTTCCAACTTCATCCCCGTGGACTCGGAGATGAGGCGGAGGATACCCATAAAAGAGGTGGGCCCCTCCTCTGTCGAGAGACTCATGGCATCATCATCGCGAGGACGAGAGTCCAACTCAGAGTCATTGGACTCTGAAGAGTCCGCGTAAAGCGGCCTACCATCGGAGTCGCTCTCGACCTGCCATGGACAGTCAGGAGTGAGGGTGACAGACAGCCTGTGCGGGAGGCCTTTTCAGGCCAAGGCTCCTTCAGAGCAGCCCTCGAGGGAGGCTGCTTAGGTGGCAGCTCCACCAAGACAGGTGGCAGACCAGCTTCAGCCAAGATGGGAGGGACATCACCGGCTTCACAGGCAGAGGGGCGGTGACGACTGACTCCGGAGTGATCAACGATGGCCTAGAGGGTGACAGCCAGGTAATGGCCAGGGTAGAAGGGACCGACTTTGACCCAGGTATAACTAGCTGCTGCCACAAGAGATCCTTATAGCACCGATGCAACAAATGTCAGAGCCTCCCCTCGTCCAAGGAGGAAGAGGAAAAACGGCAGTGATGCCACTTCTTGGAGCACTGCTTCAGTGACTTCCTGAGTGTCCTGAACAAGAAGTTGTCAGCCTCACTGGTCACCAACGGGTCGACAGAGTCATGAATAATCTTGACAGGATTGTCTTCCCATGTCTGGGCTCGCTGACTGGACGGGATCGCCGTGAGGTCAGTGGCCAAGGCCACAACATCAACCAAAGTCGAAGCAGGAGACTCCTGGGACTGAGATCGCTCTCTGTCCCAAGAGCGACGTCGATGAGACGTAGATTCCCTGGGTTCCTTGACATCCTTTTTACGGGACTGGGAGACATGAGAGCCGGGGCCTTCCCCACAAGTGGAGAGGGATTGGCAAAGCTCCTTGAAAGAACCGGAGAATGAGAAGCCTAGTTCAAGTGGAACGAAAACTGAGGGCAAAGAAGAGAGTTCAGCAGCGTGAGCCGCCTCTTCTTTGAAGGTCTTCATCTGTTCCAGCTGATCCGGGGACTCCACAGCCGCAGAGGTCGCAAGGCGGGCATGCTTTGATTGGACCAGCGGGTGCTGTTTTTCCAGACATCTGAGCTGGAGATGCGCGAGGCGGTCATCCAAAACATTTGGATGAAAACAGCGACATAAAGTCGCAGGCCTGCGTGTCGTGATCGTGACAAAAAAATAACTCACCTTAGTAATGTTGATTCTTCTAATGGAGTCTTGCTGTATTCTGACATATGTAGTGATATCCAACTTTTGAACTGCCCTGGAGAAGAAAGAGTTAACTTTCCATGCAAGGCACGGAACGCTGAGCTCGAGCTCGGTTGAGACTCTGTCTGTTGTTGTTTGAACCCAAACCGCCAAATCTTTACAAGCTACACTCACTGGGCGTCCTGTGTGGAAACTGTAAACTCACACTAGCCAACTGGCAACTAAATTTAATAAAAAGGTTTTTTGGTTCCAAGGCAAAGACTCAAGTCAGGAAACCCAAAAAACAAAACACAACACACACCCAAACTTAAGAGGGTGAGAAAAGAAAGGAAGGCACCTCTAGGGTGCCAACACTGTTCCTGCCCACCCACATCCCAAAAACCCAGGTTTTGAGAGGGAAGGCAGGGGGGAGGTCAGAATACAGCAAGACTCCAGATTCCAGAAGAAACAACATTACTAACGTGAGTAAATTTTTCTTCAAACAACATGAAGTCTTGCTGTATTCTGACATATGCAGACTACCAAGCAGTACCTCCATGGAGGAGGGACAGAACCTACTTTGGAAACAGGCTCTGAAGCACTGCTGTGCCAAACCAAGCATCACTCCTAGCCTGGATATCCAGAGAGTAATGCTTGGTGAAAGTATGTACTGTTTTCCAGGTGGCTGCTTGACAAATCTCCAAGATAGGAATATCCCTGGCAGCAGCCAGGGAAGCAGCTGTACCTCCAGTAGAGTGAGCCCTCAGGCCTGAGGGTGGGATCCTACCTAATTTTTCATAGCAGAATGTATACAAGAGACAATCCACCTGGCAACAGACCTCTTAGTGGGAGGTTTTCCCTTGCCAACCTCACCATAAGTGAGGAACAATTGGAGGGAGTCAAACTTGTGACCCTTGGTGCGCTCTATGTAGTAGCTAAGGGCCCTTTTCACAACCAGGCTATGCAGCCTCCTCTCCCCAGAGGAGGAATGGTCAGTGAAGAAAACAGGAAGAGACACAGACTGATTAAGGTGGAAATCTGAAACCACCTTAGGCAAAAACTTCCTATTAGTCCTGAGGACCACCTTATCTCTATGGAAAGAGATAAAATCAGGTTCCACTGACAGGGCCTGTAACTCACTTATGCATCTGGCAGAAGTAATGGCTACCAAGAACACAGTTTTCCAAGTCAAGTACTTAAGCTTTGCTGAGGACAAAGGCTCAAAAGGGGGTTGCATAAACTGAGCAATGCAAACATTAAGGTCCCAAGCAGGGACAGGGTCCCTGAAGGGAGGATTGGTATGCAGCAATCCCTTGAAGAATTTACAGAATACAGGATGAGCTGAAAGGGAAGAGTGCTTGCCTGCTGACAAGAAGGCAGAGACAGCTGCCAGATGCACTCTAAGTGTAGCTGGTCTGAGTCCCAAGCTATTGAGATGAACCATAAAGTCCAGGACTGTAGGCAACCCAGCAGACTCTGGAGAAATATGCTTCCCCGAGCACCAAATAGTAAATCTTTTCCATTTGGAGTTGTAAGTCTTTCTGGTGGAAGGCTTTTGAGAAGCCTTTAGAATATCCACAACACCTTGAGAGAGATGCAAATCAGCAAACTCTAACTCTTCAAGAGCCAGGCCTTGAGATTGAGAGATTTGAGATTCGGATACCAAACCCTCCCCTGAGAACATGTTAACAGGTTGTAATTCCTGGGAAGAGACAGGGGAAAGAGGACTGCTAAGGACAGCAAGAGAGGGTACCAGGGCTGTCTGGCCCAGTCTGGAGCAATCAGAATCACTTTGCAGGGTTGAGACCTGATTTTGACTAGTACCTTGAACAGGAGAGGGAAGGAGGGAAAATCATACAGGAACTTCCCTTCCTAATTGAGAACCAGAGCATCCAGGGGGACTGAGCCCAACACTGGGGGTCTGCAGCAAAAAAGAGGAAGTTGGTGATTGTCTGGGGCTGCAAAAAGATCTATCTGTGGAGTGCCCCATCTGGAGAAGATCACCTTCAAAATCAGGGGATCTAGGGACCATTCGTGATGGCCCTGAGATCCTGCTGAGAGCATCTGCCAGGACATTGTCCTTCCCTGGGAGGTGCACTGCTGTCAGAGAGGTATTCAGGGAATAGGCCAGAGACCACAACTTTATTGCTTCCGTGCACAAGGCCATAGACTGAGTGCCCCCTTGCTTGTTGATGTACCACATTGTGGTGGTATTGTCTGTCCTGATCTGAACTACTTTGCTCTGAACAGACTTGGAAAAAAACTTGAAGTGCTAGAAACACTGCTCTGAGTTCTAATAGATTGATGTGAGGTAGAGATTCTTGAGGTGACCACAACCCTTGGGTGGTCAGATCCCCCAAGTGGGCTCCCCAGCCCAAGAGGGAGGCATCTGTGGTAAGGATTAAAGAAAGAGATTGAGTGACGAAGGGGACTCCTTGCCTTAGGTTGTCCTGATCCTGCCACCATTGCAAAGCCTAGATCAGGGTTCGAGTCACTGGGATTAGCTTGGTCAGAGAATCGTTTCTCTGGGACCAGAAGGCTCTTAAGTGGAACTGAATGTCCCTCATCTGAAATCTTGCTCCTTGGACCACTGCTGTAGAGGCAGCCATGTGACCCAGGAGCTGCAGAAAATGCCTTGCTGGTCGAGACACCTGAAGGGTGAATGAGGAGGCCAGTGTAACAAGGGTCACTGCCCTGTCCAGGGGAAGGAAGGCTCTTGCCCTTATTGTATCCAGCTCCACCCCTATGAAGGTGAGCAGCTGCACTGGCTCTAGAACTGACTTTGAAAGATTCAGGAGGAATCCTAGAGAAGTGAGCAGTTGCTGAGTTATCTGTAGGTGTGACTTGACCTGGTCTGGAGACTGACCCACTATAAGCCAGTCGTCCAGGTATGGAAAGATGGAGATCTTTTTTCTCCTTAGGAAAGCAACCACTACTGCCAGGCATTTTGTGAACACCCTTGGAGCTGATGTTAGGCCAAAAGGCATTGCTCTGAATTGATAGTGGCCTGAGGGCAACTCGAACCTGAGGTACTTTCTGTGGGAGCATCTGATGAGAATGTGGAAATAGGCATCCTTGAGGTCCAGGGAGACTAGCCAGTCCCCTGGCCTTAGAGAGGGTAGAATTATTCCCAAAGTCACCATTTTGAACTTTGGCTTTAAAAGGTGCTTGTTCAAATACCTGAGATCCAGGATGGGCCACCATTCTCCTGTCTTTTTGGGGGTTAGGAAGTACCTGGAGTACAATCCTTTTCCCTTGTGTAGGGGTGGAACCCTTTCTATGGCTCTCAGAACCAAGAGGGAAGAGACCTCTGCCTCTAGGGCAAGGGCCTCTGAAGGATTTGCAGGTGGAAAGGATCTGGTTCTCATCTTGGGAAATTGTTTGAAGCTGAAACCAGTCCCTGACCTACTACTTCCAGGACCCAATTGTCTGATGTTAAAGACCTCCAGTCCTGGACAAAGTAAGCCAGCCTGCCCCCTACTGGTACTGGAGAATCGGCCCAGGCAAACCTATCAGGGTGCCTGTTTGGCAGAGGCTTTAGGCTGAGGGGTGGTAGCAGGCCTGCTTTTACCCCGTCTGCCTCTCCCTCTGAAGAACCCCCTCTGGGCAAAGCCGGAAGAGGAGGCCTGGGCTTGGTAGAAAGGCCTATGAAAAGGCCTGCCCCTGGAATGCTGCGTCTGGGGAGTGGCTTGCCTTTCCTTGGCCTGAGCACTCTATAGGTGGTCCTGTACTCATCCATTTTCTTCATGTAGTTCTCTGTCTGCTCCCCAAACAGAAAATTACCAACAACAGGAAAATCCTTGGCCTTAGTCTGGGTATCCTGTGACAGGCTAGTACATCTGAGCCAAGCCATCCTACAAAGGGTGACAGATGTAGCCATGACTCCAGATAAAACATCATTGGAGTCCACTGCAGCATGAAATTGCACCTTGGATGCCTCAATACCATCTGCAGCCACCTGCTCCAGCTCCTTGGCAAGCTGGCCAGGGACCTGTTTAGCTAGAGCCATCACAGTGTCCCATCTAGACTTCTGGTATCTAGCCGTTTAGGCCATATAATTAGCCTGCCTGAGTCCCAAACATGCTACCATGTACTGTTTCCTTGCCATGGCATCAATCCTCCTGGAGTCCTTATCTGGGGGGGGAGCCAAGGGTATGTTTGCCTTATCACAGGCAGCAGCCTGCACTACCCCAACATGGCTGCATTGCTGGGAAAGGAACTCTGTATCTGAGCCTGAAACAGTATACCTCTTGTCCATTGTTTTGTCCACAGGAGGTATAGAATTAGGAGTCTTTAAAATCTTAAATGTCTGTTTCCCAGAAGACTTATGGAGGGGAATAGACAGCCTCCTAGACTATGGGATGTCCATCATCTCAACATAATCAGGCTCCTCCTGATCCTCTACTGCTTCCTCCACAGGAAGCTGGAGAGTTTCAGCCACTTTTTTGTAAAACATAAAGTGGGAAGGGGACTCAAAAAGCCTAGGAGGAAAAACACCTGAAGGTCTGTCTGGGGAGATGTCCAGGTCAATGGGCACATCCAGACTTTCATAATCACCATCACTATCCTCATACTCTCCCTCCTTCTCCTCCGGTTCATAAAAATCCTCTAAATTATAATCTGGAACCAGGTGAACCGACTGAACCAAGCCCCTAACCGATGGTGCCGGTTCGGTCGGAACCAGAGTTAGCGACTGAACAATCCTTATCGCTTTGGCTATTTCATCAGTGGTCGGAGAAAGAACTTGTGGATCCGAACAGGCTGAATTATTCCTTCTTTTTCTTTTAACCGGAACCGACTCCTCACGAGTCAGTTCTCCTTTGGCCCAAAGAAGTTTCGCCCTGGTCAGAGGGCACTCCTTCTGGTTCGGTTGGAACCGAACCGGGCTGGCCATCCGGGTCAGCAGACTTTTTGGCCTCCCTTTCCCTCAGCCTACCTACTCTCTTTTCAAGGGTAGCTGTGGGAACACTTTTGCAAATCTGGCAGTCTGAATCGAGGTGGTCAAACCCCAGACAATAAACACGGGTGGTGTGGGGATCAGCCTTAGCAAAGGTTTCCCCACACACACTACAGTGTTGAAACCCAGTGGGCCTGGTTTTTCTTTTGGGTTTCTCAGACACGGCCAGTCCTAACCAAACTTACCCTTTTTTCGGCAATCCGCCAGGCAAGACACCCTTATCGGTTCCTAACCGTGTTACGGGATGTGGAAAAAAATGTAATGAAATCCATTTTTTTTTTTTAGAACCAATAAGGACCGGTTACCACACTCTAAAAAGCAGAACAAACTTTTTTTTACAAACCTGATCGGTTCAAACCGAACTGATCTGACGGTTACAAGTTCCACACAGAAGCTAATAATAATAAACCTATCTAGTATTCATGGTATCACAAACAGAGACTGAAACGACTGGTTAGATGGAAGAAATTCAGTTGAAACCGAGGAAAAAACGACACTTTAACCGACTAAATTGAACCGAGCGAAGAAGAAATCTCTGGAGCGACTGTTCAGTGAGGCGGAGTAAAGAATCTGGTGGTTTGGGTTCAAACAACAACAGACAGAGTCTCAACCGAGCTCGAGCTCAGCGTTCCATGCATTGCATGGGAAGTTAACTCTTTCCTCTCCGGGGCAGTTCAAAGGTTGGATATCACTGCATATGTCAGAATACAGCAAGACTTCATGTTGTTTGACCCAGGCAGTACACACACGTGGCATGCGGGTCCGTTTGAGACATCTTCTGCCTGCGGGGACACCAGCAGAACCCGGGTTAGGACTTGTCCTCCATTGCGGTCGCAATTCAAAATTTATTAGGAGAGATTCGGAGAATCTGAAACAGTGATAAAACCGAGTTTTGGAGCACCAGGGCCTACTCAACATGGCAGCAGTAAGGAGAGAACCTGATTCTTCCAGTGGAAAGGAAGATCTGGCGTCATGGGCCGGAGCCAAGGGTTATGTCACCTGGGTGGGTGGAAGGAGCCAGCCTGAAGACTTTCCGGCTGATCTTAAAGGGGAAAGGACATGCCATAAAGTGTAGACAGAACAACATATCCACGTCCCTAGAACATAACACTCAAATGCATATGGGCTACCTCCAGCTGGGCAACCGTATGGCCATCAATAGGCACTTGGAATGCAGAAATGGCAACCAAGTGCACCTTGATAGATGAGTGCCGCAGACCTGCATCTGATAAGGTCAACAAATGCTCTAGAATCTGGTTTACAGGACAGGTAAAAGGGTCCAGTTGATGAGAAGCATCCCACAAAGCAAACAACTTCCACTTCATGGAGTAAGTAGCCCTGGTGGAGGGATTCTGGGCAACCACCAGGATATCAGCCACCTTTGAGGACACTCCAAATCTTGCAATGGCTATGTCTTCAGGAGCCATGCATGAGATGGAGTAGCCTGAGGTCCAGATGGACCAGGGTTCCCTAGTTCTGTAGCAGCAAGCCCTTGTACAGGGGCAGGGAAACTGGGAGTTTCACTGCTAATTGTTGCACCAAGAGAAACCATATCTGATGAGGCCAGAAGTGAGCCACAAGAATAAGAGTAGCTCCCTCCATTTGTAGTTTAACACCTTCTGAATCAGAGGAAAGGGAGGAAAGATGTAAAGGAATCTCCCTTTCCAAGAAAGGCACAACTTGTCTTGCCAGAAAACTTCAGGCCGTGGACTGAGTGAGCAGAAAAGTGGCAGTTTTGTGCTGAGTGGGCATGCAAAAAGGTCCAAGTCTAGATAACCCCACCTGTCGAACAGTTCTACTACAGAGGTCAGCAGCTCCCACTCATGCATTCTGGACTGCTATCTGTTTAGCCTGTCTGCCAGGACGTTCTAGATGCCAGGAACATGGAAGGCCAGCAGTTCTAGACTGGGTTCTAGAACCCAGTAGGTTCTAGAACCCAGTACCAGACTCTACTCGCTTCCCTGCACAGTGGGTAAGAATGAGTCCCCCTTTACTTGTTTCTGTACTGTACTATACTGATGTTGTCTGTCTGCACCAGCAAAGGCCCTGGGGATAGATGGTTCTGGAAGGCTTGCAGAGCATACTGAACAGCCCTCATCTCTAGGACGTTTATGTGGAGGGTAGTTTCCACATTAGTCCATGTTCCTTGTGTCTGATGAGGTCCCAGATGCCTCTCCCCTCAGCCCAACCCCGAAGCATCTGTGATGAGAATCTGCTAAGGGAAGGAGATGAGGAAGGGAACCCCTTTCCGCAAGTTGTTGGGCTCCATCCACCACTGGAGCGCCTTTCTGACAAAGCCTGCTGTTCTGGATTGTCAGTGTGCTGATCCCACTGGACTAAATGTCCACTGAGGGATCCTCATGTGCATTTCTGTCCAGGAGTACCATGATAATGGCTGCTGCCATCAGGTCCAACAGTCTCAGGAATGTCCTGGCAGTGACACACTTGTTGTTGGAAACCATCTGGGCCTATGCCATTAGGTACTCTTGCCCAGTCCTGGGGCAGGAAGGCTAAGCCTTGGGCAGTGTCCAGTACTGCCTCTATGTACTGCAGGCACTGACAAGGGGTCAAGACTGACCTGGACAGATTGACTGTGATCCCTAGGGTACTGAACAGCTGTCTGGTATGTGCAAGCATCTGAGACAGTTGCTCCTGGGACTGGGCTTTGAGTAACTAGTCATCTAGATAGGGGAGGGGAAGACGTACAGTCCCTCTCTCCTGACAGTTGCTGCCACAACTGCCAAACATTTGGTAAATACATGTGGCACAGATGACAAGCCAAAGGGCAATACCCTGAACTGGTAGTGCTCTCCCTGAAACAGGAACCTAAGGTACCTCCTATGAGGGGGACAAATCCTGATATGCAAGTAAGCATCCTGCATGTCCAGGGAGCATATCCAGTTCCCTTTTTTTCAGAAATGGCAGCATGCCTTGTAGAGTGACCATTCTGAACTTCTTATACTGAATGTAGAAGTTCAGATTCCTCAGATACAGAATGGGCCTCAAGTCATCTGTGGATGAGAAAGAAACGGGAATAGAACTCCCTGTTACTTTGTTCCCAGGGAACTGGTTCTATGGCCCCCTTCTGCAACAGTGTACATACTTCCTCTAGTTGCACTGGTATGTGGTAAAGATAAGACTGTGACTGGTTGGGGGGAGGAATAGCGAGCCATCAGGGATTATTATTTCTATGTTAGGATAGGAAGGGGCCCCAATCTCTGGACGAAAGAAAGAAAGGGGTGGAGAAGGGAAGGTAGAAAGAGGAGAAAGAAGGGAGAAGGAGGGGAGGACACTGACCCCACCCATCCTGGAACAACCTGAACCTCGAGAGGGGTAGCTCGGATTTTAGAACCCTCACGCTGCAAACTGTAGAGGAAGAAGACACAGGAAGTGCCCCCTGCGCAGCCAGGGTAGTCTCAAGAGGGGACCAGAGTTAAGGGAAAAAATTACTCTAGGTCGATTCAGGCCAAGACAGGTTGGGCAGTGTCCACCCCTTCTGCTAGATTAAAACAGAATGTCTCCAACAGGGGAAAGAAAATAAGGCATAGGGAAAAAACAGGGGCGCCTACCCTTGTTGTCAACTTAATAGAGAAAAAGGTGTGGCAAGTGACAACGCCTTTGGGTCAAGGATGAGGATTGCTGAGGGGGTACTACGGGGTTCCCCATCTCTCTTCCCATCTCAGAAACCCTACGGGAGGGCAGACAGCCCATCTTTGAGAGGCGGGGGGGGAGAGGGGGAGAGAAAGAGAGAGAGAGAGAGAGAAGACACCGCGAGACCCCCAAGCAAAAATCCTCCCTGTCCGTCTCTAAGAGTCCTTCTCCTAACCACAAGGGAGAGGAGGCGAGGAGAGGTGCTGGAGAGCAATAAAAGAGAAACACAGGGAGGAGGATCGCCCAGAGACAGCGGCCCCAGGGGAAAAGAGGGCGGGATTTAGTGATAAATGGTGAAGATACACAGAAAGATCAAGGATTACGGTAGGTACATAATTTTCATATCTTCTCTGTGTCAATCTTCACCATTCATCACTAGTATGAGTGAGTACCAAGACCCCTGAAGGGGGCTCAGCACCTCCTTAAGGGACAGAGTCCCTAAGCTTCCAGTGGGGGGGAGACACTAGAGGGGAGAACTCTTGCAGGCCTGGCTAGGCCTGGGACTGGTCTGGGTGAGGCAGGGAACTCCTCGGAAGAAAGGAAATGCGGTCCTGCAAATCCCGTCTCACCCTACGGGAGAAAAGATGGGTTCTCCGGAAGGCGGAGGAGGTCACCCTAGGCCGGGCCAAGAGTGACAACCGGGACAGATGAAGCCCTGCTGACCACGTAATGCAGATCACTGTCCCCACTAGCCTAGAGGTCACCTCATTGGCATCGTAAGATGCCTTGCTTGGTGCCTTGCTAGCTCCAGGCCTTGTGCGGAGAGGGCTATGGCCTGTCTGCTTACCTCTGAATCAAGCAAGGAAGTTAGGACCTGACCTAGCCTCGACCACAAGTACCTGTTATAGGCATCATGGTGGGCCTGATAAGCTGCAATGCAGAGCAGAAGCCATGCAGAGGAGAACGTCCTCCTGCCCCAAAAATCAAACTCTGAAGAGTCATAATCCAGGGGCTGGTCATGGCTTGGGCGTCTATGCCCATAGCGGGTATCCAGAAGTGCCACACCCGAAGGGGGTGAGGCAGAGATCCTGGAGACCCTGGGGGGCGCAATACCTGAGGCGAAGGTCCCTTGGGGCTGGAGCTGGGGAATAGGGACATTGCCATACCCAGAGGGACGCTTCCTGAAAACGATCAGGCCAGGCAGGGACCAGACGGTCATTCGCACTGTACTCGCCTAAAAAGGCGTGCACCACCCAGTCCAGACTGCGCTCTCCAGGGGATGAAATGTTGAGTTTGTCGAGCAACCTCGACAAGAAGTGCTGATCACCAGACAAATCAGCTGCAGGGGAAAGGTGGACTGTTGACTCCTCTCCCTCAGAGGAGGAGGAAGCCGAAGAGCTCAGAGTTACAGGGGTGGGCTGGGCAGGGGGTGGTGAAACACCTGTTGACCCACAGCCCTAAAATAGGTAGGGAAAAACTCATCCATGGCCCTGAACTATGCCCAGGTGAGAGGCCCCATAGGGCCAGAGATCCCCGGGAGAAAGGGAAGGGGTAGGCAGAGGAAATGGGGCCAGGCTCCTCCGGGGAGGGGCACTGCTTCTGCCTGGGCAGTGGAATCTGATGGGAGACCTCAAAAGAGGAGGAGCCCCAGTGGTCCCAGCAGACAGAGACCACTCAACTGGACCGGAACGGTCAACATTGTGCCCAGAGGAAATCCCCTCATGAGGTGACCAGGCCTGTGTGAGTCCAGAAGGTTGGCCCCTGACCTCAAAAGCAGATGTCCCTCTCAAAGAGTCTCGGGGAGAAGCGAGGATCTACACTGCGACTCCTCCCAGAACCCAGGTGGATCCCAGAGAGAGGCCGCTGCACTGAGCCCTGGCCACTCAACACCTCTGACTCCAAAAGGGCCCTCTTCCTCACTATCCACAGAAAAGCATGCATCACAACTATCCATATTGTGGCTTGGGCCTAGGCAGGTGAGGCACCGATCTTGCTGGTCCATTTTGGAATAAAGATGGCCACAGGGACACCAACGCATAGGAGGCCATCACGCTTTCAACTTTTCCTTCTTTTTTCTGAAATGTAAAGTTTTATTAGAATTTTATCACAAGGTCAGCATCAGAGGTACATAGTCAGAAAATAACAATTGGATAACAAAAAAATGAAAATTATGTACCTACCATAATTGTGATCTTTCTGTGTATCTTCACCATTCATCACTGTTGGGTACTTGGCCGGAGGTCAGGACCCCGCAGGAGCTTTATTTATTTATTTTTTTTAGGTAGGCGGAGCCGACGCACCATCTGTGCCATCCTCGAGGCCGACGCACTGCGTGGCGCTCGCGGGCTGGCCGTTAGGCTGCATCTACTCCGCCTGCCTGGCAGTTCTGAGTCGACGGAGAGGTAAGAGGAAGGGAGTGGAGGGTGGGACAAGGAAGTCCAAGGGACAGAAAAAGGAAAAGATATATTAACCAAAAGGAGAAATAATGACTGAGAGGACAGAAAGGGAGAAAAGTCGGAAACTAAAGGGATTGGGAGGGGCCCCAATCTCTGGAAAAGGAAGAGGGAGGTAGGGTGGGTGAAGAATTTAGGAGGAAGGGGAGTTAAACATCCCATACTCTGGTCTGTCTCCAGATTACATAGGAACTGCAAGGAGTAGCCAAAGGCTTTCTGCTGGCAAACACTCCAGATAAGCAGAGCTGGCTATTCTGGAAGAAGGACAGGGTACAGAGAATTAACACCCTCTCAAGGAAAGATTATTGGTGAAAAAAAGGGGATTTTTTTTTCATATATATATAAACAAGGAGAAATAGTTTGGACAGGAACAGGGAGGAGGAGAGAAAGGAGGGCAACTGACAACTCCCACCCTACAGGTGTGGAGCCAAAGCACTGGAGAAGGAGTGCCCCCCCATGCTGTCCACTCTCCCTGGAACATTATCCCCCTGTGTGCCCCTGTTTTACTCCACTCCTGAGAAAGGAGAGGGGGAAGGATGGGCACAGAGAGGAAGGGGAACCGGAGACTGAGGCCCCAGGGGGATGGAGGGTGGGATCGTGATGAATGGTGAAGATACACAGAAAGATCATAATTATGGTAGGTACGTAATTTTCATATCTTATCTGTGTCAATCTTCACCATTCATCACTGTTGGGTGAGTACTGAGCCCCGAAGGGGGTTTCTTTTACACCCTAAGGGACAAAGTCCCTTAGCTCTCAGTGGGTAACACACTAAGAGGGAGAAACTTCAGGGCCTGGAGAGGCCCAAAAGTGGGGAGAGTGAGACTGGGTCCCCCCGGAGGGAGAAGGAAGTTGCCCCAACAAGCGCCATCTCGCTCTAAGGGAGAAAAGATAGGTTCTCTGGTGAGCAGAGTTAATCACCCTGCGCCAGGCCAAGGGTGACAACCAGGAAAGACGCAGCCATGCCGTCTGCCTAGTGCAGATCGCTGTCCCTACGACCCTGGTAGCTACCTCATTGGCATCATAGGATGCCCTTGCTTGGTGCCTTGCTAGCTCCAAGCCACATGCAGAGAGTGCAATGGCTTGTCTGGTTTGCTCCATATCAGGCAATGAGGCTAGGAGCTGACCTAGCCTAGACCACAAGAACCTGTCATATGCTGCATAGTGGTCCTGATGTGCAGAAATGGAAAGCAATAACTGTGAAGAGTAGAAAGTCCTCCTACCCCAGAAGTCAAAATCCTAGGAGTCTTGATCTGGGGGCCGGTCACGGTGAAGGGCGCGAAGCCCATCAGGAGTATTCAACTGTGTCAATCCGGACTGCGGATGAGGCATGGAACCTGGAGACTCCAGGGGTGCGCAATACCTCTGGCTGAGATCCCTTGGGGCAGGAACTCCGGAGAAGGGCCTCTGCCAAGAATGCAACAATGCCTCCCGAAAGGGAGCAGGCCAGGGCGGCACCACAAGGGTGGCCTCACCAAAATTGCCCAGAAAGGCGTGCGCTGAGTGCTCAGGATTGCTAATAGTGGCAGGTGTGAGGTCCAAGTCCTCCAACATCCTCACAAGGAAGCGCTGATGCTCAGCGAGATCAGCGGCTGGAGAGATGTGGACAGAAGGTTCCTCTCCCTCAGAAGAGGGGAATGAGAAGCTGGTGGGCACCGGCTGTTCAGGGGGTGGTTGCCCAGGGGGAGGTTGAAAAACCTGACTGCCCATCGCCCTAACGTAAGCTGGGAACCAAGCAGCCACCGCTCTGAACTGCTCCCAGGAGAGAGAGGCCTGCTAGGACCAAGGATGCCTGGGAGCACAGGAGAATGTGGCAGAGGAATAGGGACAGAGCCGAGAAGAGATGTCGGCTGACCTCCGCCTTGGCTAAGAAGTGGACCGGGAGCACCCGCGGAAGAAGTTGCCCCGGAAGACCCCACAGCCGACAGCTGAACAACCACTTCGGTACTGCCTTGGCTGTGCCCTGAAGAATCCCTCTTGTGAGGCGACCAAGGCCGTATAGGTCCAGAAGGATGGTCCCCTATCTCAAAAGAATGAGCTTCTCTCAAAGAGACTGAGGAGGGAGAGCAGAGATCCGCACTACGGCTTCTCCCAGAGCCCGGGTGGACCCCTGAAAAAGGCCGCTGTGCCGACCCCACGCCCCTCGACCCCTCAGAGGCAGAAAGAGCTCTCCTCCTCAAAAGGGCCAGCCTAGGTAGCTGACAGCTCTGGGCAGCACCCAAAGGAGCTATCCAGGGCACAGCGCCTTCCCCTCCAGTAGCTGCTCTGATCAGCCCCAAAGTTGGGCGATCTAGGCACACCACAAGTGGGGGTACCACTGCTGAGAGGTCAGTGAACCCACCAAGACCAGGCTGCAGAGCAATGGTGGCCTGCACTACTGCCCGCTGGTCAGCACCCCTGACCCCAGTCTCGTAAGCCACCGACCCCACCTCAGAAGGGGGCTGACTCCGGCTTGTCGAGGATACTGCTGGGCAGCCCACTCAACAGCCAACCCCAAAGGGTCAGACCGTCCATCTGACTCACAGCTCGACTCTGCCTCTGAATAGGTAGAGGCCAAGGTCCTGTGACAAACCATACGAGGGTGACCACTGCCATCTTTACCAAAGGGGCCAGAACCCAAAGCCGTGCACGAGCCGGTACCAGTGCCCCCTACAGCACCACAAGCAGAATCCACAGGGGGCACGGCTCCAGCCCGAATAGGAGCTCCAGAGTCAGAACCAGCCACGGCGCCATCCGGCCCCACAGCGCTGCAAGCGGCATCGAGGACGAAGACGGCGCCGACGACGGCGCCATCGGTGCCGAGGATGAAGCACGGCTCCACGGTGCCATTAACGGCACCAAGGGCAGAGGCAGCATCGACGGCGGAATCTAACAGCCCCACGGTGCCAAGCCCCGAGGACACAGCGCCGTGCTCAACCAGGCGAGACATGGACAAAGACGGTGCCGTAGCAGCTTCCACGGTGCCGTTAGCAGTGTCTACGCCACGAACGGCTCCGACAGAAGCCACAGCACCGCATGACAAGTTGGCGACAACGACGGCTCCGTCAGGGCCCAAGGCGCAGCGAACAGTGCCTTGGCCCACAACGGTGCCAACCAACGGCGTCGAGGACAGCGTTGACCCAGGCCTTGCAAACCACAGGTCCAACACCGGAGAAACCTTCACCCCCGAAGGGGCTATTGCCATGGCGGCGCTTCCTGCCCGCCCGAAAGGGAGCGGAATGAGCCTCCGGCGCCCGCGAAAGGAGCTCGTAATGGCTAGGCTACTAGTAGCCAAGGTCTCTCCTCCTCGGGTCCATATAGAACCGGAAGGGGACCTGGAGGAAAGGCCGAGAGAGCGTGGTTTGGCCCGATGAGTGCACGCCCGACCCCTGAAAATCGGCGGAGCTCGCCCCACTTTCCACGCGCGTTGTTCGATGACCCGGCAGTCCATGGAGAAACAGGCGTCACACAAATCCATGTCGTGAAATGGGCCAAGACGAGAAAGACACTGGTCGTGCTAGTCGGTGACGGATGACTTTTGCCCGCATGGGCACCGTCGCATGGGGGGCCGACCTGTCCTAGAAGTTTTTTTGCCCTCCGACTGAGACATGACCTACGAGGAAAAAAACCCACCAAAAACAGACTCAACATCGCAGAAATATAAAGAAATGGAAAGATCTTACCGGGCGACGTCAAGTGTGGCAAAGCAGAACCAGCAGGAACCGATGGACTTCAGCACCGAAGGAAAATATAGAGACAGCGTTGAAGGTTTTTCGGTGTCAAGTGGTTTTTTTGGAGTCGAACTAGGCCTCTAGTGCAGCAGCTCCACACAAGGTGCAACCTCTATGGCGGGAGACAAAGAACTGGCAGGCAGGTGGAGTCGACACAGCCTAACAGCCAACCCGCGAGCACCACACAGTGTGTCGGCCTTGAGGGCAGTGCCGATGGTGCATCGGTTCCACCTACCTAAAAAAAATAAATAAATAACTCCCGCGGGGTCCTGACCTCCGGAGAAGTACCCAACAGTGATGAATGATGAAGACTGACACTGATAAGATCTATACATTCCACAACCTCCCAACCCCCTTAGGAGTGTGCACCCAAATCACACAATGTTATCTTAAACTTACAAAGTCATATAGAGTTAACACTAGATGAGACAGAGGAGTTACAAACCATTTATAATAGGTACAAGGCATACAATTTGCCCCACTTTTTATCAAAGAGCTTGAGCTTATTACAGATACTGGCAATTAGGCGTTCAGTCTGAAGGCACAATGTGAGTTCTTTCAACCATTCATTATAGGAGATGATCAGCTGGTCCATCCAATGTCTAAGAACCAGTTAATTTTTCCTTCTTGTCCCCGGGATGAGACCTAACCAGACAGAAAACAATAAACAAAACAAGAACTCGGCGCTGCTAAAAATAAAGGCCAGATCTTATCGGTAGATCACTGAAGCTGTGTCGAGTAAGGGCGAGCAGAACTGTGAGCAGAACACGACCAATGGACTCTGCCGCAGACTAGGCCACAACACACAGAAGAAATGCTTCGAAGACTTCCCATGAGGGCCTTTCTCGATGGCAGGAGAAGATAAACTGGGGCCAAGGTGGAGTCCACAGCAGATAACGGCCAACCCGTGAGCGCCACGTAACACGTTGGCCTCGAGGGTGGTGCCGCCCCTGTGTCGACACCGCCTCAAAAAAAAATTAAAAAAAGGGACCCGCGGAGTCCTGGCCTCTGGCCAGATACCCACACTAGTGATGATTGGTAAAGACTGACAAAGAGAAGATGCCTAACGCCCCGGGCATTTGTTGGTATTTTGCTCCAAATTTTCAACATGGCCTTTTTAGGACCCCACTCATGAACAGTGGCAGTATCATTTCGTTACTCGGTCCCAAAAGGTGATTTCACACAGCAAGTATGCTATTCTGCACCAAAGGTGCGAAAATATATTTCGGGCAGGATTGTAAAAATGACAGCAGTACTGTCCATGAGGAGGTGTGAAGAAATGGCAATGTTGAAACTCTGGAGTGAAAATATGAAAAAGTGGTGAAGTTACGAGTGTGTGTAGAAACTGTGCAACGCACACTTGTAACGCAGTCATTTTTTGGAATGTTTTCAACAAAGTTTCAACATGGCTTTTTTGGGACCTCCCCTCATGAACAGTGGCCCTGGGATTTCATTAATCTGTCCCAAAAGTTGATTTCACATGCGACCATGCCATTCCTCAAAACACTGGGTGAGCCCCCCCGCATCTGGGGACTCGACAATAATCATCAGTCTGAGAGACAATGACCGAGAGCTGATGGAGCAAACCAGTAGCCGGACGAGTTGACTTGGATGGGGCCCTGTCCTTAGGTTGCACCAGAGGGGCTACACCTAAATGGGTGGGGAACTCAGCATCAGCTGAGCTGGAGTTGTTGGCATGGGCCGAGATGGAGGTGACCAGGGGAGTGCTGGAGAAGGCTGAGGCACAACCAGAGGCTTGTTACCCGTGCCCACCAGCAACTGCTGCCAAATAAATTCCTTGTAGAGGCGCCGTATTTTGCAGCACAGCAGTTCCTCTTCCGAGGAATAAGACAACGAGGAGCATCTACGATGCTTTCTGCCCGAGCGCCGAGAGCGGGGCCAACGATGCTGGGAACCACTCGACCTGGAGCTGCGAGACCGAAACCTGGACCTCGACCATCGAGGGACCAATGGTAAGGAGTAGTCAATGTCGGCAAAATCTTCCGAAGCAGGGGGTCTGTATCCAAGGAGGAGGGATCTAGGTCAGCAGACTGGTCTGACCCATCTCCCACGAGGTGATGGGCAGGACCGGAGTCCTGAAGAGGGAAGAATTTACCTCCTCCTGCGACAACAGGTCGACCTCAAGTAAAATCTCGGCAGGTGGTCAACCCACATCTCAGCCGATGGGCCTGACAGGGAAGCCATGAGGCCAATGGCTGAGACTGAAGTATTGGCTGAAGTTGAATGCTTGACAGCTGTCTAACTTGGAAAAGTGCAGGAACCCAAGACCCTTGAGCGCCTGTGGTCCCTTGACCAATGGTGGGATTTCTTAGATTTGGAATCCCTTTTGGAAGATCTAGAGGGCTTAGAGCCAAGGGAAGGGCCCTCCTCAAGGGTAGCAATGGACTGACATAGGTCCCTAAAAGCCCCTCCAAAAGAAACGCCAATGCCTGCAGAAACAATGGACACCGCCGCACCAGCAGCGGCCTCAGTCGCAGATTCTTCAAAGGCGGCACGTTGCTTGGCCAAGCCCACCGCAGAAGAGGAGGAGACCAAGCGTCAAGCTTCCTTGGACTGGACAGGTGGATTCCTTTTGTCCAGGCGGCCCACGAGAAGGTGAGCTTAACAATCCTCTAAAGTTGGGGGATGGAGGGAATGGCAAAGGCTGCTGTGGGTTGTGATCAATTCCAGGCAATATACGCACGGCGAATGTGGGTCGGTACGTGATATCTTTTGACTGCAAGAGCATTTTTTGATCTGGGGTACCAACTTACCGTCACCAGAATCCATTACAACGAAAACGATCAGTTAAAGACTGAGAGAGACATAGTTTAAAGTTGGGGGATACGCCGAGCGCGGAACTGCGAAGGGGGAACCTAATACTTCCAGCAAAAAGGAAGATCTGATGTCATGGGGCAGTGCCAAGGGAGTTACCACCCGAGTGGGTGGGGCGAGCCAGCTTGAAGACTTTGGGAAAGGACTCTGCCAGAAGTGTGGATAAGTACACCATGTCCAGGTCCCTAGAACAAAATGGTGCCGAACTCATGGCTCTGTATACAGTCTCCTCCTCCTCCCCTGCTTCTACTCATTCATCTATATGACATGTTCTACAATATTGAGAAGCCATTTTTGAAGTGTGACTGTTGCAATTCTTAACCTAATTATTTAATAGGTCAGCAGTTCTGATGAGAGAGGAAGCCTGGAAGTGGAGTATTTAGTTATCCAGCATGTAGTTTAGTTATTGCAACTGCATAAAAGGACTGTTCAAGATGCAGAGTTTAGTAAAGTTAGTTAAATCTTTTCCTGAAACCATGCTGATAGAGAATGTTATAGCAATACAATCTATCTTCTAGTACATAGGTTTGTTAGGATTTTTTTTATGTTAGGCTCCATATGAAGTAGCCCACTGAGTAGAATGAGTCTGTTCTGAATCCCATTGTAATGTATGCTAAACAGTAAGTCTGTACCCTCTACTGTGGATTGATTTAAATATATATAATGGCAATATCTACATTTTAATCTAATGTGTGTGCGTTTTATGTTTTTAAACATTTCTCCCCCTCCCACCCTCGGCACAAGAAATGCTTAAACAATGAAGTAAATTTGGTGGTCAAATCAAGACAAACGGTTTTTAATGGTTTACTGGTTGCTTTTTATTATTTTTTTCTTCTCTTTGTCCTGTTCTCTCCCCTTTTTTGTACTATATTAATTCTCTTTTTCTCTTGTTCATTATACAACAACTGCTTCTGCATTAGCTTTATGAATAAGGTTATAAGTATGGGATTATTACACCACAATAATACAAGTAAATTACAATCCAAGCCACAGATTTAATCTATGTCCTTTATCAGGTTAGTGCATTAGAAGCCACTGTAGCTCTGACCAGAGTTTTTTTTTTCTTACCACTGCTCTACTCCCAAGTAGTCCAGGTACCTGATGTGGGCATCCACCATGGAAATGGAACTGGTGTTGTGCAGGGTAGCCAAGCACAGGAAAATTAACTTTTGTTTTCTCCATAGAGGTGTTTTTCCCTCCTGGGAGCCCTGTCAGGAGGCTGCAGTCTCTCCTTGCAGGGAGCTGCATCCCCATATCGCCGACCCCGGCCAATCCCCCACAGATTTCCCCCTGCAGTGGGGCCAGGGAGGAGGGTGCCGGCCCCCCGAGACACAATGCCAGATAAACAACAGGGTTGATCCCACAGACGCAGAAGCCATCATGGAGCCTGCCATGCTCTGTTTCTCCACTTTCCTCCCGACTCCAACCAATGTGATTGACGTCGGGACGTCTCCTGACCCGTACTGTCCTCCAGCCACCACCAGAGGGCAGTCAACGAGCAGGATGACAGGTCTCCCTCCCCCCAAGAGAGGAGAGCAGTCCTGTGGATGCTCAACCCTCTGTCACCCCTGCCGACCCCCAGCAGCCTGAGCTTGTTCCCGAACCTGGTTTGCTGGCGTGGCACAAGGTGCTGCATCCAGCGCCTCAACCCTCAGCGCCACCAGGCCGGCCAAGGAAAATTAACTTTTTAAGGAACCAGAAACAGTGCACAGAATTGACTGAAACCAAACCTACTCTAGCACTGGTTAAAAAATGCAGTGAGATGCAGAGCAGAAACTGAGACACTACATCCCTGACTAAATCATTTCAAAAGACATGACAGCTGGCAGAGTCTGGAAACAAGGCAAAGGGTCAAAGTGCACAAGTGTGTAACATAAATTGAGCAAATCCACTGAATGGTTGTGGGTACCAGCTGATGTGCTGGGACTTTGCAAGTGTACAGCTGTAGAAGAATCCATGCTCTTTAGAAATAAGAATCGCCTTATTTTTGTATACCTTTCCTTAACCACAACTGTAGTTCATGACTAAAGCCGTTAAATACGGATCTGAAATTGATGAGCTCTTTTTTTTGCTAGCCAATGAAATTATGCAAACAAAAATGTGTGCAGTAGCTATCTAAAATTGATTAGCACAAAGTAAATCTCAAGTACTGAAGCACAATGTGACACAGCTCCATGTAGCACTCTTCCTGCACAACACAGAATTAACTGCAAACCTGATTAAATGAGGAATCGCTGTCCGAGCAGTTGTCGGTGTAGTGACCACTACGCTGCTCACGCTGGACTTTCCTGTGCATCTCCTCTTTCCTCATCTGATCTTCTTCAAATTTGTTGATCAGAGATTCCACCACTATCATCATTGTACTCTTTAATGAATGCATCATCTCCTTGTATCTGTAAAGAAAAAAAATTTAGATTGCTTTTCAGTAAAGAGCGTGAGCTGGGTTTACATTTAATTATTTATTTTTTTTTTAATTTTTTTTTTACAGTGTGCAGGAAAACATTTGTAAAATATAACATTTAGACCTAAAGCAAACAAGAGAAACACTCTGAATAGGGGGGTTGATACCAGTCCATTCACAAAACAAAGGGTTTTGAAAGAACTCTTGAAACTGAGGGTGGATAAAGCAATGGGGCCTGATGGGATTCACCCCAGAAAGCTAAAAGAGCTAAGGGTAAAACTAGTAACACCACTGACTACTTTCTTTAGCAAATCATGGGAGGATGGCGTGGTACCTGAGGACTGGAGGAGGGCATATGTGATTCCACTTCACAAAAGTGGAAGCAGGGCAGAGGAAGGAAACTACAGACCTGTTAGTTTGATCTCAGTGGTAGGAAAGAAAAAAATTACTCACCTTAGTAATTATGTTACTTCTAATGGAGTCTTGCTATATTCTGACTATTGCAGTTAGCCCCAGCCTTTAAACTGCCCAAGAGAACAAAGGGTTAACTTTCTATGCAGAGCATAGAATGCTGAGCTTGAGCTCGGTTGAGGTCTATATCTGGAGCCCTTAGAAATCCAACCGTCAGATTCTTACGAACAAAAACTCATTAACTATTCTATGTGAAAACTGTAACATTTTTACTAGCCAACCGGCAACAAAAAGCTTTGGATCCCCAAAGGAAGACTTAAGTCAGGAAACCCAGAACAAAAAAACAATCCAATTAAAAATAAAGATGAAACAAACACCCAAACCAAAAGAAGAGGGTGTAAAAGGAGCACCCCTGAGATGCAACACTGCACCTGCCCACCCACTTCCCAAAAACAGGTTCTGAGAGGGGAGGCAGGGAGGGAGGGAGGTCAGAATAACAACAAGACTCCATTAGAAGAAACACAGTTACTAAGGTGAGTAATTCTTTCTTCAGACAACATGAAGTCTTGCTGTATTCTGACTATTGCACACTACTAAGCAGTAGCTCCATGGAGGAGGGACAGAACCTACTTTGGGAATAGGCTCTGAAGTACTGTTGTGCCGAACCGAGCATTACTCCTAGCCTGCATATCCAGAGAATAATGCTTGGTAAAGGTATGGACTGTTTTCCAGGTGGCTGCTTGGAATATCCCTGGCAGCAGCCAGGGAAGCAGCTGTACCTCTGGTGGAGTGAGCCCTCAGGCCGGAGGGTGGGATTTTTCCTAGTTTCTCATATCAGAATTGTATACAAGAAACAATCCACCTGGCAATAGTTCTCTTGGTGGCAGGTTTGCCCTTCCCCACTTCTCCATAAGTGAGGAACAACTGGAGGGAATCAAACCTGTGACCCTTGGTATGCTCTATATAGTAGCTAAGGGCTCTTTTAACATCTAAACTGTGTAGCCTCCTCTCTCCTGAAGAGGAATGATCAGTGAAGAAAACAGGAAGAGACATGGACTGGTTCAGGTGAAAATCTGAAACCACTTTGGGCAAGAACCTTCTATTGGTTCTAAGCACCACTTTATCCCTATGAAAGGAGATAAAATCAGGTTCCACTCACAGGGCTTCCAGTTCACTGATATGTCTAGCGGAGGTAATGGCTACTAAAAACACAGTTTTCCAAGTCAAGTACTTAAGCTCTGCTGAGAACATAGGCTCAAAGGGAGGTTGCATCAATTGAGCAATACAAACATTTAAATCCCAAGCAGGGGCAGGGTCTCTGAATGGAGGACTTGTATGAAGCAATCCTTTGAAAAATTTACAGGACACATAATGAGATGATAGTGAGGAAGACTTCCCCACTGACACAAAAGCAGAGACAGCTGACAAGTGAACTTTGACAGTAGCTGGTCTGAGGCCTAGGCCATTAAAATGGACCATATAATCCAGAACCGTAGGCAATTCAGCAGTGTCTGGGGAAATATGCTACTTAGAACACCAAATGCTGAATCTCTTCCATTTGGAGTTATAGGTCTTTCTAGTGGTGGGCTTTCGAGAGGCTTTGAGGATGTCCAGAACCCCGAGACAGATGCAAATCTGCATACTCTAACTCTTCAAGAGCCATGCCTTGAGATTGAGAGACTGAAGATTGGGGTACCAAATCCTCCCCTGAGAGGAGGTTACCAGGTTGTAATTCCTGGGAACAGACAGGGGAAGATGGACTGCTAGGAACAGTAACAGGGGGTACCAAGGCTGCCTGGCCCAATCTGGAGCAATCAGAATCACTTTGTAAGATTGTGACTTTATCTTGACTAAAACTTTGAACAGTAGAGGAAAAGGAGGGAAAGCATACAGAAATGTTCCTTCCCAGTTCAGAATCAGAGCATCCAGAGAGAATGTGCTCAAGACTGGGGGTCTGCAACAAAAGACAGGAAGTTGGTGATTGTCTGGGGCTGCAAAGAGATCTATCTCTGGAGTGCCCCACCTTGAAAAAATCACCTTCAAGACCAGAGGGTCCAGGGACCAATCGTGATGGCCCTGTGAAATCCTGCTCAGTGCATCTGCTAGCACATTGTCCTTCCCCAGAAGGTGAACTGCTATCAGACAGGTTTGCAGGGAATAAGCCAGGGACCACAACTTCATGGCTTCTGTGCACAAGGCCGTAGACCGCATGCCTCCCTGCTTGTTGATTTACCACATGGTGGTGGTGTTGTCTGTTCTGACTTGAACCACCTTGTTCTGCACTGACTGAGAGAAAGCTTGCAGGGCCAGAAAAACTGCCGTGAGTTCCAGGAGATTGATATGGAGAAGAGATTCCTGAGGGGGCCACAGTCCCTGGGCAGTGAGGGCCCCCAGAAGGGCTCCCCAGCCCACGAGGGAAGCATCCGTGGTAAGGATCACTGAATGAGACTGAGTAGCAAAAGGGACCCCTTGCCTTAAATTGTCCTGATCCTGCCACCGCTGAAGGGCTTGGATCAGGGTCCGGGTCACTGGGATCAGTTTGGTAAGGGAATCCTTCATTTGGGACCAAAAAGCTCTGAGATGGAACTGAATGTCCCTCATCTGGAATCTGGCCCCTTGGACCACTGCCTTAGAGGCTGCCATGTGGCCCAAGAGCTGGAGGAAATGCCTTGCTGGTCGAGACACCTAAAGGCTGAAGGAAGAAGCCAGTATCCAGCTCTGCCCCTATAAAGGTAAGGAGCTGCACTGGCTCGAGAACTGACTTGGAAAGGTTGAGAAGAAATCCTAGAGAAGTAAGCACTTGCTGAGTCATTTGCAGGTATGACTTCACTTGGTCTGGGGACTGGCCCACTATAAGCCAGTCGTCCAGATATGGAAAAATGGAACTCTTTTGCCTCCTTAGAAAGGCAACTACTACTACCAGGCACTTTGTGAAGACCCTTGGGGCTGAAGTTAGGCCAAAGTGCATTGCTCTGAACTGATAGTGGCCCGAGGGCAACCCGAACCTGAGTTACTTTCTGTGGGAGCACCTGATGGGAATGTGAAAATAGGCATCTTTGAGGTCCAGGGAGGCTAGCCAGTCCCCTGGCCTTAGAGAGGGAAGGATTATTCCCAGAGTTACCATCTTGAACTTTGGCTTTAAAAGATGTTTGTTTAGGTATATTAGGTCTAGGATGGGTTGCCACTCCCCTGACTTTTTTGGGGTACGGAAGTACCTGTAGTACAGACCTTTGCCCCAGTGTAGGGTAGGTACTCTCTCTATGGCTCTTAAAGCCAGCAGAGATTAAACCTCTGCCTCTAGGGCAAGGGTTTTTGAGAGACCTGCAGGTGGAAAAGATCTAGCTCTCATCTTCGGAAATGTTTTGAAGCTGAGAACCAGTCCCTGGCTTACAACTTCCAGGACCCACTTGTCTGATGTAATAGACATCCAGTCCTGGATGAAGTAAGTCAGCCTGCTCCCTACTGGAATAGAAGAGTCGACCCGGGCAGGCCCAGGGTGTCTGTTTGGCAGGGGCCTTAGGCTGAGGAGTGGATGCAACCCTGCTCATCCCCCTTCTGCCTCTCCCTCTGAAGAACCCCCTCTGTGAAAAGGAAGAAGAGGCCTGTGGCTGGTAGAAAAGCCTATGAAAAGGCTTGCCCCTAGACTGCTGCCTTTTAGGAGTTGCTTGCCTCTCTTTGGCCTGAGCACTCCTGTAAGTGGTCCTGTACTCAGACATTTTCTTCATGTAATTCTCTGTCTGCTCCCCAAACAGAGAATTACCCACTACAGGAAAATCCATGGCCTTAGCCTGGGTATCCTGCAAAAGGCTAGTACATCTGAGATAAGCCATTCTCCAAAGAGCCACAGATGTAGCCAAGACTCTTGATGACACATCACTGGAGTCCACAGCAGAATGAAACTGAACTTTTGATGCCTCAATCCCATCTGCAGCCACCACGTCCAGCTCATTGACTAGCTGGAGGGAGGCCTGTTTAGCCAGTGCCAGTGCAGTGTCCCACCTGGACTTCTGGTACCTTGCTGTATAGACCATATAATTCGCCTACCTGAGTCCCAAGGAAGATGCTATGTACTGTTTTTTTGCCATGGCATCAATCTTCCAGGAGTCTTTATCTGGGGGGTGTGAAGCCAAGGGAATGTTAGCCTTGTCACAGGCAGCAGCCTGCACTACCCCAACATGGCTGCATTGCTGGTATAAAAACTCTGTATCTGAGCCTGCTAGTGTGTACCTTTTGTCCATCCTTCTGTCAACAGGGGGTACAGAATTGGGAGACTTCAGGATTTTTTGTGTCTGCTTCCCAAAGGATTTGTGAAGAGGAATAGACTGTCTCTTGGACTCTGGGATGTCCATCATTTCCACATAATCAGGCTCTTCCTGATCCTCCATTGCCTCCTCCATAGGAAGCTGGAGGGTTTCAGCCACTTTTCTGTGAAACAAAAAATGGGAAGGGGACTCAGAAAGCCTAGGAGGGGGATACACCAGAAGGTCTGTCTGGGGAGATGTCCGGTTCCACAGGCACATCCAGACTTTCATCATCATTACCATCATCTTCAAACTCCCCCTCCTCCACAAATTCTGGTTCATAAAAATCTTCAGGGGTATAATCTTGAACCGGGGAAACCGACGGAACCGAACCCCTGCAAAAAAGTGCCGGATAGGTCAGAACTGGGCGAAGCGATTCCACAATTTGAATCGCTCTGGCTATTTCCTCGGCGGTTGGAACATGAACCTCTGGATCCGAACCGCTCGATTTTTCTTTGTGTTTTCTTTTTGTAGATACTGACCCTTCAGGATTGGCTCTCCTCTTGCCCGAAGTAGTATCACCCTGGTCAGAGGGCACTCCTTCTGGTTCGGTCGGAACTGAACCGGGCTGGCCATCCAGGTCAGCAGACTTCTCAGCCTCCTTTTCCCTCAGTCTACCTAGTCTCTTTTCAAGGATAGATTTAGGAAAATTTTTTACAAATTTGGCAGTCTGAATTGAGGTGTTCAAACCCCAGACAATAAATACAGGTGGTGTGGGGGTCGGCCTCAATAAAGACCTCCCCACACTCACTGCAGTGTTGAAACCCAGTGGGCCCGGTTTTTTCTTAGGTTTCGCAGACATGGCCAACCTAACCAAACTTACCCTTTTTATGGCAACTGCCAGGCAAGACTCCCTTATCGGTTCCTAACCGTTCACGGGTGATGGAAAAAAAATGTTCAAAACATGTTTTTTTTAGAACCGATAAGAACCGGTAGCCACACTCTAAAGTAAAACACAAGGATTCAACATAAATGATCGGTTCAGCTGAACCGATCTAACACTTTACAATTTCCACACAGAAAAACAGAACAAAACCTGTCTAGTACTCACAGTACCACAGACAACGACTGAACCGACTATGCGGAAATAAATTCGGTAAAAAACGACAACTTAACCGAGACTTTAACCAACTTTCAAACCGAGCTGTAGGAGAAATCTCCGGAGCGACTGTTCAGTGAGGCTGAGTAAAGACTCTGACGGTTGGATTTCAAAGGGCCCGAGAGAGACACCTCAACCGAGCTCAAGCTCAGCATTCTATGCTCGGCATAGAAAGTTAACCCTTTGTTCTCCGGGGCAGTTTAAAGGCTAGGGCTAACTGCAATAGTCAGAATACAGCAAGACTTCAGGTTGTTTGAAAATGATGGAATCACTTCTGAAGGAAAGAATTGTTGAGTAACTAGAGGCTAGTGGGGCACAGGACCCAAGGCAGCATGGTTTCACAGCAGGAAGGTCATGTCAGATGAACCTAATAGATTTCTTTGACTGGGTGACCAAAGTAGTAGACCGGGGGCTGTGGATATGGCCTACCTAGATTTTAGCAAGGCATTTGACACAGTCTCACATAAAAGATTAATATACAAGTTAGCCAGCCTTGGAGTGGATCCCAAGGTGGCAGCCTGGATAAAAACTGGCTGGACAACAGGACGCAAAGGGTAATAGTAAACGGAGCCCACAGTGAAGAAAGGAGGGTAACTAGTGGGGTACCGCAGGATTCGGTACTGGGACTGGTCCTCTTTAATGTCTTTATAAGTGACATTGGAGAGAACATGGAAGGAAAAGTATGTCTCCTTGCAGACGACACAAAGATCTGCAACAGGGTTGATACACAAGGTGGGGTGGAAAGGATGAAAAGGGACTTGGCAAGGTTGGAGGAATGGTCAAATTTATGGCAGCTCAGATTCAATGCAAAGAAGCACAAGGTAATGCATCTGGGAAACAAAAACCCAGGGGAAGCATACACAATGGGGGGTGAGATACTGACAACAGTAAAAATGGAAAGGGACCTGGGGGTAATTATATCAGATTACCTAAAGGTGGGCAAGCAATGTGAGAAGGCAGTAAGGAGGGCTGGGGAGGATACTGGGATGCATAGGGAGAGGTATCAACAGTAGAAAACAGGAAGTTGTTATCCCTCTGTACAGACAGTTGGTGAGACCCCATCTGGAGTACTGCGTGCAATTCTGGAGACCCCATCTCCGCAAAGACATAGACAGAGAGGAGGCTTATCAGAGAAGGGCAACCAAAATGGTGCAGGGTCTGCACCAGAAGACATACGAGGAGAGACTAAAGCAGCCTAATATGTATACCCTTGAGGAAAGGAGGGAGAGGAGGGACATGATAGAAACTTTCAAGTACCTTAAAGGAATTAAAGTCCAAGAGGGTGGCATATTTCAGAAAAAGAGATGTGCAAGAACAAGGGGGCACAATTTGAAGATAGAGGGGGGATGGCTCAGAGGTAATGTTGGAAAGTATTTTTTCACAGAGAGGGTTGTGGATGCATGGAACAGCCTTCCTGAGGAGGTTGAGGAGTCAGGAACAGTGGGAGAACTCAAGAATGCATGGGACAGACATAAGGCAATTCTACTGGGGGGGGTAGGAGGAAGTAAGCTGTTGATTATCTAGAATCTGCAGCTTATCCATCAGGTGGGGAAGAAAAAAATACTCACCATGGTAATGTTGTTTCTTCTAATGGAGTCTTGCTGTATTCGGACATAATGCAGTTAGCCTCAGCACTTGAACTGCCCCAGAGAGGAAAGAGTTAACTCCATGCAGAAGCATGCAATGTTGAGCTCGAGCTCGGTTTTCAAACCTCTGTCTGTGGTACTTCCCAGTGTAACCGTCAGATTCTTACGAGCAACTAACTAACTAGGCACTAAAATATGGAAATTATTTGAAACATATAGCCAAAAAGCAAAAAAACAGTTTTGGGGTCCAAAAGACTCAAGTCGAGAACCCAAGAAGAAACAAGGTAGTGACAATTTAGGCTATGAACACAAGAATAATAAACATAACAGCTACCCCACCAAAAGGGAGGGTAAAAGGTACACTCCTGAGGTGCAACACTGTACCTGCCAGCCCAATTTCCAAAAACAGGTTCTGAGAGGAGAGGCAAGGGGGCAGGTCTGAATACAGCAAGACTCCATTAGAAGAAACAACATTATTATGGTGAGTAATTTTTTCTTCAAATATCATGAAGTCTTGCTGTATTCAGACATAATGCAGACTACCAAACAGTTCCCTATGGAGGAGGGAATGCAGAACCTACTTTGGGAACAGGCTCTGCAGTACTGCTGTGCCAAACCTAGCATCACATATGGACTGGTTTAGGTAAAAATCCGATAGCACTTCAGGCAAGAACTTCCTATTAGTTCTTAGGACCACTTTATCCCTATGGAAGGATATGAAGTCAGGCTCAACTGACAGGGCCTGTAATTCACTAATCTGCCTGGCAGAAGTAATAGCTGCCAGAAACACAGTTTTCCAGGTCAAGTACTTCAATTCAGCCGAAGCCATAGGCTCAAAGGGTGGCTGCATGAGCTCAGCAATGCAGACATTAAGATCCCAGGGTGGAGCAGGCTCCCTAAAGGGAGGGTTAATGTGGAGCAGACCTTTGAAAAACTTTCTGAAAACAGGATGAGATGCCAGGGAAGAGCCCTTCCCTGCTGAGAGGAATGCAGAGACAGCTGCTAGAGGAACCTTCAGAGTGGCAGGCCTAAGGCCTAGACCATGAAGATGAACTAGATTGTCTAAGGTTATGGAAATGTCTGCAGAATCAGGCAGGATGCCTTTCTGAGAGCACCAAATACTGAACCTCTTCCATTTGGAATTGTAAGTTTTTCTAGTGGAAGGTTTCCTGGAGACCTTTACAATATCCAGAACTCCCTCAGAGAGATGAAGTGCTGCATATTCTAACTCTTCAAGAGCCAGGCCTTGAGGTTGAGGGACTGGAGATTGGGGAACCAGATCCGCCCCTGGGAGGAGGAGAGAAGATTATATCTCCTGGGAAGACACAGGGGACGTGACACAGCCAATGACAACAGAAGAGGATACCAGGGCTGTCTGGCCCAATCTGGAGCCACCAAAATCACTGTGCAGGGTTGAGTTCTTATCTTGATCAGAACTCTGAACAGGAAAGGGAAAGGAGGGAAGGCATAGAGAAACCTACCCTTCCAGTCCAGAATGAGGGCATCCTGGGGAACTGTCCCCATGACTGGAGGCCTGCAACAAAACAGAGGAAGTTGATGATTGTCTGGTGCTGCAAACATGTCTATCTTTGGGATGCCCCACCTGGAGAAAATGATCCTCAGCATGTGAGGATTTAGGGACCATTCGTGATGTCCTTGTGAAATCTTGCTCAGAGCATCTGCTAACACATTGTCTTTTCCTGGAAGATGAACCGCTACCAGGGAAGTCTGAAGGGAATAGACCAGAGACTAAATCTTCATCGCCTCCATGCACAAAGCCGTGGACAGAGTGCCTCCTTGCTTGCTGATGTACCACAATGTGGTAGTGTTGTCCATCCTGATTTGGACCATCTTGCCCTTGACTGAATCTGAGAAGGTCTGAAGGGCTAGGAAAACTGCTCCGAGTTCCAGGAAATTGATATTAAGAAGAGACTCCTGCAGGGGCCAGATTCCCTGAGCTGTTAGGGCTCCCAGGTGGGCTCCCCAGCCAAGGAGAGAAGCATCCATAGTCAGTACTACTGATGGAACTTGAGGGAGAAATGGAACTCCTTGTCTGAGGTTGTCCTGGTCCAGCCACCACTGGAGAGCTTATACCAGAGTTCAGGTCACTGGAATCAATTTGGAGACAGTGTTCCTTCTCTGTGACCAAAAGGACCTTAGATGGAACTGAAGTCCTGCATCTGAAATCTGGCTCCCTGAACCACTGCAGTGGAGGCTGCCATGTGGCCCAAGAGTTGGAGGAACTGTCTCGCTGGAAGAGAAACCTGAGGCCAAAAGGAGGAAGCGAGGTCTACTAAGGCCTTCACCCTTGCCAGAGGAAGGAAGGCTTTTGCTTGGACAGTATCCAATTCCACCCCTATGAAGGTGAGAAGCTGTACTGGTTCGAGGACTGATTTTGGCAGATTTAGAAGAAACCCCAGAGAACTGAGCAACTCCTTGGTGGTTTGCAGAGCTGCCCTGACCTGATCTGATGACTGCCCTACCAGCAGCCAGTCATCCAAATATGGAAAAATGGTGATACCCTGTCTTCTGAGGTAAGCCACCACTACTGCAAGGCACTTTGCGAACACCCTTGGAGCTGATGTTAGGCCGAAAGGCATGACCTTGAACTGATAGTGGCCTGAAGGCAACTCAAACCTGAGGTACTTTCTGCGGGAGCACCTTATAGGGTTATGGAAGTAGGCATCCTTGAGGTCCAGTGATGCTAGCCAATCTCCTGGCCTCAAAGAGAGAAGGATTATTCCGAGTTACCATTTTGAATTTGGGTTTTGATATGTGTTTGTTCAAGTACCTTAGATCCAGGATGGGTCGTCAATCCCCTGTTTTCTTTGGGGTAAGGAAATACCTGGAGTACAGGCCATTTCCCCTGTGTTGAGTAGGAACCTTCTCTATGGCTCTGAGAGGTAGGAGAGAGGAAACCTCTGCCGCCAGGGCAAGGGTTTCTGAGATTAATGCAGGTGGAAAAGACTTGGCCCTCCTTTTTGGGTACCTTTTGAAACTGAGGGCCAGTCCCTGGCTTACTACTTCCAGGACCCACTTGTCTGAGGTAACAGACTTCCAGGCCTGAAAGTAATAAGCCAGCCTGCCTCCTACTGGGATTGGGGAGTCGACCCAGGCTGACACCTCAGGGTGTCTGCTTGGCAGGAGCTTTAGACTGGGAGGAGGAATCAGTCCTGCTCATCCCCCTCCTGTCCCTCCCTCGGGGAAAAAAAACCTTTGTGGGTAAGAAGAGGAGGCCTGGGCTTGGAAAAAAGGCCTGTGAAAAGGTCTGCCCCGCCACTGGACTGCTGCTTTCGAGGAGTGGCTTGCCTTTCCTTGGCCTGTGCACTCCTGTAAGTTGTCCTGTATTCATCCATTTTTTTCATGTAAGCCTCTGTCTGCTCCCCAAACAGACAGTTACCAACTACAGGAAAATCCATAGCCTTAGACTGGGTGTCCTGTGATAGGCTAGTACATCTGAGCCAAGCATGCCTCCTGAGAGACACAGATGTAGCCATGACTCTGGATGCCACATCGCTGGAGTCCACAGCAGCATGAAATTATACTTTGGATGCCTCAATTCCATCTGCAGCCACCTCCTCCAGCTCTTTGGCTAGCTCGGGGGAGGCCTCTTGAGCCAGTTTCAGAACCCTATCCCACCTGGACTTCTGCTACCTGGCTGTATAGGCCATATAACTTGCCTGCCTGAGTCCCAAAGAGGATGCCAAGTATAGTTTTTTGGCCATGGCATCAACTTTCCTGGAGTCCTTATCTGGGGTGTGTGAAGCCAAAGGAATGTTTGCCCTGTCACAGGCTGCAGCCTGCACTACCCCAACATGGCTGCAATGTGAATAAAGGAACTCCACAGCTGAGCCTGATAACATAGACCTCCTGTCCATTCTTTTATCTACAGGAGGAAAAGAGTTAGAAGTCTGTAGAATCTTTTGTGTCTGTTTCCCCAAGGACTTATGAAGGGGAATAGACAACCTTTTGGACTCTGGGATGTCCATCACCTCCACAAAATCAGGCTCTTCTTCCTCCTCAGCAGCTTCAACCATAGGGAGCTGGAGGGCTTGGGCCACCTTCTTGTAAAACAAGAAGTGTGAAGGGGACTCAGAGAGCCTAGGAGGAGAGATATCAGAGGGCCTGTCTGATTCAATGGGCACATCCAGACCCCCCTGGTCGTCATCATTGTCATCATCGTCAGGATAATCTTCGTCTCCCTCCCACTCCTCATAGAAAGCATCCGGATCGTAATCCGAAGAAGCCAGTTCCGACCAACCGAGCACCTATCCTGTGCCGGTTCGACAGAACTGGTGAAGCGAATGGACAATACTAATCGCTTTGGCTATCTCAACCGCGGTTGGAGTATGCGATACTGGATCTGAACCAGGAGACTTTTGATTCCTTTTTGACGGAACCGACCCCTTAGAGTCAGCTCTCCTTTTGCCCAAGGAGGTATCGCCCAGGTTAGTAGGCACTTCCTCGGGTTCGGCCGCAACTGAACTGGGCTGGCCATCTGGATCCACAGACTTCTAGGCCTCCCTTTCCCTCAACTTAGTCTTTTTTCTAGAGTGGTTTTGGGAAAGTTTTTGCAAATTTGGCAGTCTGACTGGAGGTGGTCAAACCCCAGACAATAAACACAGATGAGGTGGGGGTCGGCCTTGGCAAAGGCCTCCCCACACTCAGTACAGTGTTGAAACCGAGTGGGTCCGGTTTTCTTTTTGGGTTTCTCAGACATGGACAACCTACCAAAATTACCCTATAGAAGCTCTGAACCAGGTAATACCAACCGATCGGTAACAACCATGTCACGGTTTGGAAAAGAACCAAGAAAAAACCCAGTTCTTTTGAAACCGATTGGTACCGGAACACCACACTAATCCCAGAAAGATATTATTTAAAATTAGAGAATTCACAAGGTCGGTTCCTAACCAGACTGACTGAAAAGAAACCGAAGAGACAAACGATTTCCACAGTTAAATAAAATAAAAACACAGTCACTACCTATCTACAACACTACCTGTACTGTAGACAGAGACTGGAAATCCGAAAAAACAATAAAGAAATGGTTTTTAAACCGAATGCTTTACTATACCGAACTGAGCGGAGGAAAACTCCGGAGCGACTTCACTATTAGGCGGAGTAAAGAATCTGATGGTTACTCTGGGAAGCACCACAGACAGAGATTTGAAAACCGAGCTCGAGCTCAACGTTCCATGCTTCTGCATGGAGTTAACTCTTTCCTCTCTGGGGCAGTTCAAGTGCTGGGGCTAACTGCATTACATCTGAATACAGCAAGACTTCATGTTGTTTGAAATGGGAAGACTAGGTGAGCCAAGTGGTCCTTATCTGCCGTCAAATTCTATGTTTCAAATTCTATGTTAGACACAATCCAGCTTATATACTGTGTATTATTTTCTCTGCCCCGTCTGACAGACCCCCTTCTGCCAGGCACCCCAGCCCCGTCACACTGGCATCCTCCAAGTTCATCTGTCTGCATCTTCCACAGGACTCTCTCCTGGTGTGGTCAGTGTGGTTCCCCAACCACTGCTGAACAAGATCTGGTGCACTGGACAGTGTCTGAATAGCCAGGTGGGTGGCCAGCGGGCACCAGTGTCATTCTGCTGGTCAGGAGATTTCTCATTATCTCCCCTGGAGGCATGGACATGCAATGCCATCAGGACGCATGTCACACTTCTGCACGATGTGTGTGATGGCCTCCACACCTCCACGCACTTCTGGTGGCCTTGGACTGCCTTTTCCCTAGCCTCCACATTCCCACCACCCCAGAGGAAAGCAGTCCCAAAGAGGCTTGATCCTCCCTTCCCCCATCCGACCCTCTGATGCCCTGAGTTTGCATCTGAACCCAGATCATCGACACCACAAGCGGCAGCACTACCACTGCACCAGTGGGCCAGCCAATCCTGCTTCAATTTGAATAATTTGTTTTTATTACTGAGGATATTTACAAAAAATCAAGATCTCTGTGTTTCAGACTTTGTTTTATCTCCTGCTTCCCCTCACTAAAGTCACAGTGCTGTCTGTGAAATCACAATTTCCACAGCACCAGATTATGATGTTGCAAACTGTGTTCACTGTGGCAAACTATTCACCAAAAATACCACCAACAGTCTAATCTGGTTCAAGGTCAGCTGGCATTCATCTGTATCTCCCTCCCCCGGGTCATGCCTGAAAATAGGCAGGATTTGTCTAGTGCACTTACCCGGTCAACAAAAACTAAATAAAATAAACTGGACTTACATTCTGCAGCAGGACCTAATGCTTGCTGTAATTAGGCTATGAGTGATTCTGCGGCAATTGTGTGATGGGCTTTACATTCCCTGACAACTCAAATGAGCCGCAAAATAAAGGAAAATTACGTACCTACCGTAATTCTTGATCTTCTCTTGTATCTTCACCATTCATTACTTCCTGGGTGTAAGCCGGAGGCACGCACCCGTCACGGGAGGCTTTTTTTTTTTTTTTTAAAGTTGCCTAACGGCCCCCGCCGAGAGCGACCGCCATGTCATAAGGGCGGCCGTTAGTAGCGATTCTGACTCCTCCTCCAACTCAGTTCTGTGAGCCGGAGAGGCAAAATGAAAGAGAAAATATAGATAGCGAGGCAAAATAGCGAGGATAGCAAAGCAAGGAAGAATGAACTGAAAAAGGAATAAGCCGATGGAGGAAGTACAGAGGAGATAAGAACATCCCTAGCCTAGGGAGTGCAGGGCCTCCTTACCTGGGCGACTCTAGGAGGAGAGATGAGAGTAAGGAAATGAGAAAATAGAAGAAGAAGAAGAAAGAGAAGAGAGATGGGATGTTGAAGGGACCAGAATGCCCACCAGACATAGTTAGCTTGTAGCTGAAGGCTCGACTAAAGGGGAAGCAAGAATCCCCGGAGATAGAGCTGAAGAGAAGGTTCACCGAACCCGCTAGACAGACTCAGAAGGGCATAGTCCTCATCTTCAACATGCCATTGTTCTTGACACCCACCTCGGGCTCCTGGCCGTGGAAGGCCTTTAACTGGAGGACAGCCGAGGAGGGAAGAATAAAACCCCCGCAGCATGAGAGCGCTGCTCAGGGGTTTAGAAATGGAAAATGTAAGCCTTTCAGGCGTTCCAAGAAAGAAACGGGACCCAGACTGACTGGCTAAGGCCGGCCAAGGCTTAGGCTGGCTAAGATTGGATATGGTCAGCAGAGCTCTACTGTAAAATTGTCCAGGAGGATTACTTAAAGGGAGAAACCACTTAGCAAAACAGCGAGAGGATAGCCTACCTTCTCATTTGCCTTCTTGTTTGATTTCTCCTTTTCCTTTTTTTTTTTTTACAGATAAAAATTTTTTTTTTTTTTACTAGATGCATGACCCAGATACCAAGATGCCTATAGCAGTCGGAGAGAGTTCCTCAGTATTTTTTTTTTTTAGAAGAGAAAGGAACAGACGCATTGCCTCTGTTCTGCAAGGCAAGAATAGAGGGGGGATTAGATTTCAGGGCAACTATCTGAACACGGGATTGCAGGATCAAAACTGAATAGCCTGAGCCAGGCCAAACAACCCCAGAGGTATCTTGCCATAAGAATAGCAAGAGATAGTTGTGCAGTCTGATCGCCAATGCAATCCACGAGATGGCCCATGAATCTTAGAGTAAATAATTTTTCTGGATTTTAACCCCCCCCCCCCCAGAAGATTTTTTTTTTTTTTTTTTTACTTTTGTTATATATTTTTTTTTTTTTGGGGGGGAAATGAAGCAATTTTCCCTATATTTTATATAAATGCAGAGAGAGGAAGGAGACGGGAGGTGGAGAAACCACAGGAAGAGGCCACTGAGGGGATGGTGGGTGGATGTAAGTAATGAATGGTGAAGATACAAGAGAAGATCAAGAATTACGGTAGGTACGTAATTTTCCTATCTTCCCTTTGTCAATCTTCACCATTCATTACTTCCTGGGTGAGTATTAAGCTCCTCTTCCCTGGAGGGGAAGAGGCCACACCTGAGGGAACAAGACCCCCAGCCTTCTGTTGGTGAGAAACAGAAGGAGAAGACCCTGGCTTATTCAGAAAGCCTAAGTGGGAGAAGAGCTAGGAGGTGCCTCCCCGAGGACGAGGAGACGGAGGGAGCCTGTAAAGTTTCCTAGCTCTGAAGAGGAAAGACGGGTCCCCCGGAAGGCGGAGCGAATCACCCTACGCCGGGCCAGGGGTGACAACCTGGAAAGACGAAGCCATGCCGTCCGCCTGATGCAGATCGCTGTCCCCGCAAGCCTGGAAGCCACCTCATTGGCGTCATAAGATGCCCTTGCTTGGTGTCTTGCCAGCTCCAGGCCTACCGCGGAGAGGGCAACGGCTTGTCTGGTTTGCTCCGTATCAGGCATAGATGCCAGCAGCTGGGACATCATCGACCACAGATGCCGGTTGTAGGCAGCGTGGTGAGCCTGATGTGATGCAATACATGCATTCGCACGAGAAGAAGAGAACACTCTTCGCCCCCAACGGTCGAACTGGAGAGAGTCCGAATCCGGTGGGCGGTCGTGCGCCAGGCAACGGCGCCCAGAAGGAGTATCCAGGTATACCAAACCTGAGGACGGGTTGGGAAGGGAACCTAGAGACTCAGAGGGGGCACAATACCTACGCTGGCAGTCCGCCGGGGCTGGGGAAGAAGCGGCAGGGGACTGCCATGACCGGATAGACGCCTCCTGGAAGGGGATAGGCCAGGAAGGTACCACCAGATGCTGGGCACTGAATTCACCAAGGAATCTGCCGCCTCCTGCTCGGGTATTGTCTCTTCGAACGTAGGAAATCCGAGATCCCTCACCATCCTCGAGAGGAAACGCTGATATTCTGTGAAATCAGCATCGGAGGACAGATGAGCAGGGGTTCCCTCCCTCGGAGGAGGGAGAGCGAGGATGATGGGGAACTGGAATGCCCAGAGGATTCTCGGCGGTGGGGAGAGTCGAAAGACCCGCTCATGCATGTATCTAACATATGAGGGGCAGCCACGAACCCTGAACTGCCCCCAGGATAACGGACCCGTAGGGACCGACATGGCCTGGGGAGCGGGGTGGTGAAGGCAGAGAGATGGGAGGGGCACTCCAAGAGGTAACTCTGCGAGAGGCTCTGAATCCGGGAAAGGGGCCCTGGAAAGAGGGATCCGGATATCAGACCAGGCCGCAGAATGGAACTCTGGGGAAGCGGAGCCTGGAAGAGCCCTGGGGAGAACCTCCCTAAGGACGACGCCCGGGACTGTATGGATCCAGAAGGGCAGTCCGCACAAACGCCGCCGGGAGGACACCTAGAATCCTGGAGGGAGGGGCGCAGGCCTGCACTGCCCTGGCCACCCCCTGGAGGGCCAAAGAAGACCGAGCAGCAGACCCTGCCCCTCAACCCCTCGGACTCCGAGGACCCTCCTCCTCCACCAGCCCCCCCTGTCCCTAGAGAGGGCAACAGCACCCCGTGAAGGTGAGCGCTGTCACCGGGCCTCCAGAGAGGGAGCCTCCCCGCGCACACCCCACGCCTGCCCCCGGGCTCCTCGCCACCCCAGCCGGGGAACCCTCAGGAGACGACGGAAGGGACAGAGGGAGGGCCCGCTGCACCGCCTGGCACCTTCTAGCCACCGGGGACCCAGACTCGAGGAGGGGGGTGCCAGGGATGGGTCCACGTTGAATCATCGCCTCCGAGGAGGACGAGATCAGCAGGACCTCAATGCTGGCCACCCCAGGGTCCTTGAGGCCACGGGCCGCGCAACGCCCCCGGTACTCGGCGTGGAGCGCCGCCGCTTCCTTCACGCCGGGTAGCAGCCAGGCCTAGCCCACACCCCAACGGCGCCGCAAGTCCGCACCGCCTGGAGGAAGGACAAGGCCCACGGCGCCGGGCGCTGCCGGAAGCGAGGCGGCATCGGGCCGACGGGCGCCGTTTTGTCCATCGGCGCTACGAACGTACCGAGGCCCAAAGCGGCACTTCGCTTAACGCGCCGCCCCGATCACCGCACCGCGAATGGCGCTGGATCCTTAAGCGGCGCTGGCCAACGGCGCCGCCTGATCACTCACAAACGGCGCCGAAACGGCGCCGCATGATCACCGGCACCGGGAACACAGATCCGAAATGGCGCCAAGGGTGGCGCTGAGGGTCCACCCGAGCCACAGGCTCAAAAGTCGAGGGCCCGCCACGGGGAGCCTGCACCTCCGAAGAGGTGACTGCCGAGGCGGTGTCGCGCCATGCCCCGGAGGGACTACACGACCCCCGACACCACGGAAGGGGCCTCCTCCTCGGCAAGAAAAGACGAGGAGACCCTCCTCCTCAGATCAGATAGGCCCCGGAGAGCCGGAAATGCGCACCCGATCCGCAGACTTTTTTTTTTTTTTTTTTTTTAAAGTTGCCTAACGGCCCGCCCTCGAGGCTGACGTCATCGTCATCTTGTGAGGCGGCCGTTAGGAACGACTCCTCCTCCAACTCAGTTCTGCCAGGCGGGAAGAAAAGAAAACAGAAAATAGATAAGCAGACAAAATAGCGGGGATACCAAACAAGGAAGAATGAACTGAAAGGAATAAGCCGATGGAGGAAGTACAGAGGAATAAACATCCTAGCCTAGAAATTGGAGCCTCCTTACCTGAAAGACTCAGGGAGGAGAGAGAATAAGAAAATAGAAAAAGAAGAAGAAAGAGAGAGATGGGATGTTGGGGACAGAATGCCCAGCGAGCATAGTTAGCTTGTAGCTGAAGCACAAATAAAGGAAACAAGAATCCCGGAGATGGGAAGAGAAGGTTCACGAACCCGCTGACAGACTCAGAAGAGGCATAGTCCTCATCTTCAACATGCCATTGTTCTTAACCTGCCACCTCGGGCTCCTGGCCGTGGAAGGCCTTTAACTGGAGGACAGCCGAGGAGGAAGAATAAAACCCCGCAGCATGGGCGCTGCTCAGGGTTTAGAAATGGAAAATATAAGCCGCACAGACGTTCCAAGAAAAAGCAGGACCCAGACACGGCTGGCTAAGGCGGCCAAGGCTTAGGCTGTGGAGTGGATATGGTCAGAGAGCTCTACTAAATTGTCAGGAGGACCTTAAAGGGAGCCACTTAGCAAAACAGCGAAGAATAGCCTACTTCTCATTTGCCTTATTTGTTCTCCTTTTCCTTTTTTTTTTACAGATAAAGAAATTTTTTTTACTAGATACATGGCCAGATACCAAAGATGCCTATAGCAGTCGGAGAGGTTCCTCAGCATTTTTTTTTTTTTTTAGAAGAAAAGACAGCATGCTAGTTCCTCTGCTCTACAAAGGCAAGAATAGAGGGGGATTAGATTTCAGGGCAACTATCGAAACAGGTTAGGATCAAAACTGAATAGCCTGAGCCAGGCAAACAACCCCAAGTATCTTGCCATAAGAATAACAAGAGATAGTTGTGCAGTCTGATGCAATGCAATCAGAGATGGATGATCTTAGAATAAATAATTTTCTGGATTTTAACCCCAAGAGATTTTTTTTTTTTTTTTACTTTGTTATATATTTTTTTTTTTTTAGAAATGAAATAATTCCTATATTTTATATAAATGCAGAGAGAGGAAGGAGCGGAGGTGGAGAAGTACAGGAAGAGGGCCACTGAGGATGGTGGCGGTGCAGTAATGAATGGTGAAGATACAAAAGATCAAAAATTACGGTAGTAAATGTTTCTATCTTCCAGCAATCTCCACCATTCATTACTCTCAGTGATACCAGCTCCTCTTCCTGGAGAAGAGGCACCACCTGAGACAAAACCCCAACCTTCTGTTGGTGAGAAACAGGAAGACCAAGCTTATTCAGAAAGCCTAAGAGGGAGAAGAGCTAGGAGGTGCCTCGAGGGCGGGAGGCGGAGGGCCCTGTAAGATTCCTAGCCTGGAAGAAAGCCAGGTCCCCGGAGCCAATCACCCACGCCGGGCAGGGTGACAACCTGGAAAAGGCAGCCATGCCGTCCGCCTGATGCAGATGCTGTCACTGAAGCACCAAGCCACCTCTGAAATAGCAAAAGATGCCCTTGCTTGGTGTCTTGCCCGGCTCCAGGCCTACAGCGGAGAGAGACAGCAGCTTGTGCAGTTGCTCCGTATCAGGCATAGATGCCAGCAATGGACATCATCGACCACAGATGCGGTTGTAGGCGCGTGGTGAGCCTGATGTGATGCAATACATGCATTGCACGAGAAGAAGAACACTCGCAGCCACCAGTCGAACTGGAAGAGTCGAATCCGGTGGTGATGCGTCGCTGACGGCATGAAGGAGTATCCAGAGTATACCAAACCTGAGGAGGCGGGTTGGGAAGGAACCTAAGCTCAGGGCACAATACCTCGCTGGCAGTCCGCCCGGGCTGGGAAAAGCGGCAGGGACTGCCATGACGAACTCAAACTCCTGGAAGGATAGGCCGGAAGGTACCAGATGCTGGGCACTAATTCACAAAAAAAGGGCGTCTCCGTTCGGTATTGACGCGTGAAATCGGAGATCTTTCCACACCCCATCCTCGAGAGAGGAAGCTGATGTCTGTGAAATCAGCCGGAGGACAGATGAGCAGAGGTTCCTCCCTCGGAGGAGGCGAGGATGATGGGGAACTGGAATGCCAGAGGATTCCTGCGGTGAGGAGAGTGAAGCCGCTCATGCATGTCTAACATGAGGGGAAGGCACAGGAACCCTGAACTGCCCCAGGATAACGGACCCGTGGGACCGACATGGCCTGGGCGGGGAGGTGAAGGCAGAGATGGAGGGCACCTCCATAGAAGTAACTGCTATCTCGAGGCTCTGGAATCCGAGAAAGGGCCCTGGAAGGAGTCCCGGATCAGACCAGGCGGTGGAACTCTAGGAGGCGGGCCTGGAAGAGCCCTGGGAGAACCTCCCCTATGGCAAGCCGGGACACATGGATCCAGAGGGCAGTCCGCTGGCAGGAGGACACCCTAGAACCCTGGAGGGAGGCGGGCTCTGCCTGCTCTGGCCACCTGGAGTGGCCAAAGACGGACAGACCCCTGCCCTCAACCCCTCGGACTCGAGGACCCTCCTCCTGACCACGCGTCCCCTGTCCTAGAAGACAACAGCACGTAAGACAGCTGTCACGGGCCTCAGAGAGCCTCCCCTCTAACCCCCACCTGCCCCAGGGCTCAGCCACCAGCAGAAACCCTCAGGAAACAGACGGAAGGGGACAGAGGAGGGCCGCTGCACACCTGCACCTCTAGCGGGAACCCAGACTCCAGTGGGGTGCCAGGATGGTCACGTCTGAATCATACGCCCTCGAGGAGGGCAGAGATCACCAGAACTCAATGCTGGCCACCCAGGGGTCCCCTGAAGCCCCAGGCATGACGGCAGTACCAAGGGGCGCCGCTCGCCTCCCTTCACAGCGGTAGCAGCCAAGCCTGCTCCACACCCCAGGCGCGGCAAGTCCGGCACCGCCTGGAGGCACAGCCCGGCGCGGGCGCCCGAGCAGGCGGCACCGCCCGGCAAGCGCTGCCATCCGCCCGGCGCGCGAGCGGCACGAAAGGGCTAAGCGGCACGCCAGCAGGCGCCGCCCGATCCAGCACCGCGACGGCGCCGGGATCCCACCAGCGCCAGCAGCGCCGCTCTGATCACTCAAAGCGGGGAAGCGCGCCGCCGATCACCGGCACCGGGGCAGCGCCAGGATCCGAGTAAGCGCCCGAGAAGGGTGGCGTCAGTCCCTTGACCAGGCCCAAAAGTCGAACCTCGCCACAGAGGCCTGCACCTCGAAGACTGACACCGGTGTCGGCGCCCAGCAGCCCGGAAGGACTCAGCCCCCGACACTCACGGAAGGGCCTCCTCCTCGGCAAGAAAAGACGAGAGACCCTCCTCCTCAGATCAGATAGGCCGGGAGGGGACCGGGAAGGGCCTAGAGACCTTACCTGAGAATCCTTGAGCGACGCTGGCCCCCGAAGGTCGGGCGGGCTTTGCCGAGCTTGAACGCCACGGACTTGAGGACACGGCGTCCATGGAGAAACAGGCGCTGCATTTAATCCATGTCATGGTTGGGTCCCAGGCAACGAAGACAAACGCCATGCGCCGTCCGAGACGGAGAAATGCCGCCACAGTAACACCGACGCATAGGGGCGGCCTTCTTCGAAACACGCTTAGCTCCGAACCGGACATAACGCTAAATCAACAAGAAAAACAGTAGGAAAACACACCCGCGCCGCTTTAGAAATAAAAAGAACGGTCTTACCGATTAAGCCGAAAAGGGAAAGAGGGAGTCGCAGGACGCAGTCAAAATATGGACGCCCGAACAGGTGCTGCCTCGACGGCGGAGAAACAGAACTGAGTTGAGTAGGAGTTTGTCGCATATCGGGCCGCCTCTCGATGACGATGACGCCGCCTCGAGGGCGGGCCGCGAGGGTAAACTTTAAAAAAAAAAAGTTCTCGCGTGACGGGTGCGCGCCTCCGGCTTACACCCAGGAAGTAATGAATGGTGAAGATTGACAAGGGAAGATAATCTAGTTACCCAGAAAGAATGTTCAGGAAAAGGCAGCCTGGGGCAGTTGCCAGATGCACAGACAAGGCAATGCAAAGCAATTCTGGCATCATGATTTGGATTGGACGTAGGGCATAGGGAATTGAAGGGTTATTTATTTTTTTCTGCGGTCTGGTTTGTCCCATGGCTCCCTCCCACCTGCCCAGTGCTGGTTTACCACAGCTATGCCCCAGAGAATTTCTCCCCTGCCTGCCCAGTTGCTTGAAGACCAGTATTGCCTGGTTGCAAAATAGTACTGCTCCAATGGTTCCCTCCTACCCCCTTGTTTGAAGCCTGTTGGTGATGGTTTGTGCTGTAATGCTGCTCTAGTTGCTTCCGCCTGTTCACGCAGTTCAGCACCGGTGGTGTAGTTTCTGTCAGTGCCACTTGGCATCCATAGCTTCTTCTTCCCCACTCTGTAAGGATTTACTGTGAGACCAGAGAGTAGCTGGGTCATTTTACATTAGACAAAGGTCCAGCAAGCCTCCCATTTTTTGTCTGCAATAATTACTAATACTTTTTCATTCCACAGTTCTGCAATTGGCAAATAGAATCGTCATTCTTTCTCATGAAATAGATTTCCTGTAGTTCCCTTAGTGTTTGTAAAAGGCCATAATGGTCATTGGCTTCAGGGTTGAGTGCCAGTAGATTGGAAAGGGGTGGCCCCACTGACAACTGCAACTCAGGGGGGATGGATGTATAATGTGTAACCCCCCTGCAAATGGGGGTTCCCAAAAGACTTCCAGGAGCTTGCTTGAATGCTCCAAGCCTGAATGGTGTTTGGCATTTAAGCCATTTATCAGTGAGTGTTTTTAGAACCTCTGGTACTGTCTCTTTAAGAGCTGTCTGCTTGCAGACATAATTAGTTTATATGGGGGGACTGTGTGTTTCTTTGATTGAGTACCACTCGAGCTGCTGCCAATTCACTTCATTTTGCAGTCACTAGGAGTGCAAAGGGAACCTATCTGAAAGATGTAACTGTTTGCCAGAAATTATTTAGAGTAATAATGAAATTACAGTTTGTCTAACCTGCTTTCTTTGCAGTCAGAACTGTGTCTGCTAGTTCCCCATTCTAGTTTTGAACTGCTGAACTGGACCAATCAGTGTGGGGTAAGCTAGCTCTAAAATGGTGCCTTGGACTTAATCAGAACTTGACTCATAATCTGAGCCAGCCACAAGAGGATTGTAGGGCAGTGACTCTGGGAGATGTAGTTTAGACTTCAGTGCCTTTTGGACCAACAGCAGCAGTCTATTGTGAGGACAGCCAATCCAGTCAAGAACTGGGAGGAACTCAAAGGAAGTGCCGGTTTTGTCGGGTTGGAGTTTCAGTTGAGCTTTGGCAGTGAAGAAGGAAGGAGCCCTGTGCTTTTTCAGTGTGCAGTTTTAGTCAAAAAACGTGTGTAAGGCCCAGAGTTCCGTCTGCAGCTTGTGTAACAGCTTGTTAGGACTGAACCGTCCCTGTGAAAAGAATCAAAGGATCTCTGAAGAGTAGAAACCAGGCTCACCCTGTAGAAGACTGGAGGAATTGCTGAAAATTGCCTCGGTCTGTCAGGAACTGAATCTGCTGTGTGTTCTCCCGGGTATTGTGCAGTAATTGCGATCGGGATACAGATGCAGCCTGCCTGGTATAGTGCTTTCTTTTATATAAATGTGTGAAGAGGTTTGTGTACCTCAAGTGAGCCCTGCTGACATTGAAGGACCCTATCTTATTTGGAGGTCGTGAGTACTAATTCAGGGTCGCTCCCTGTTGAATTACCACATTAAATCCAAATGGAATTACTGTACTGCTGACTGTTTAATTTTCCTTTTCTCTGTGTGAAAGGGCCCCTACCAGCTGCCACGGTTTGGACTAGCCACTAGGGCTTGGGTACCCAGGGACAGTAACTGATAGGGATAGGCCTGTGCACAGAGCCATAGGTAGATTATTAGAGTGATAAGCTAATTAACCTGATTTCCCCCTGTCCTTGTTATATCCCCCTAAATAAATCAGAGCTGCTTGTTTCAGCAAAGTTATACTGCCTAGGTATTTGTCTATGTTAAAGTACTGTACTGTGATTGTTGCACTGTATCTTATTTCACAGGAGGTCCCAGTGCCAAACAAGTCCTGGGGGTAAGTGTATACTGTGAAGATAATTTGATATATTGTGTGGGCCACTAGTGGAGGAAAGGGGTTGCAGTGTCCCAGAGGGCTGTGACCAAGTTAGTTTAACTATTGCAAACCCTGACCTCTGGGTGGAGGCACCGCCATTGGATCCAGGCCCTCAACCTGTTAGTGGCAAATCAGGCAGGGTAGTAGCCCCTGGGATAGCGCCATCTAGGGGTTACATCTTGGAGGCTCACGCTGGGATTGTGTGTCCTCTAGTGGCCATATTTACGAACCACTGTTAAGAAAAAATGGGTACCCTGACAGAAGTGGCTGCACGGCTGGTGGAGGGTGTACTGGGAAGGAGATCGACCCCAAAATGCTATGCTTATCCTGGACATCCCCTGGGTATCATACGGACACTGTGCAGGGAGTACTTTCCAAGGTGGAAGGTTTACAAAACCCTGTGGTGGTAGGTCGGCATGCTAATCTGCTCACCCACACTTTCCTGGCCCTAGTAGAGTTAATGATCCCATAGATAGCCCAAAGTGCCACAGACCATTACCCCAGAGGGAGCCCTCACTGCTTGGAGAGTGATAACTAAGGACAGTAAAGACCGGGGGAATCAGCCCCCACCACTATCTGAAACTTTTCAGGAGAAATTTGCTGAATGGTTGCTGGGAGAGGGAAAACTGTGGAGGACTTGAAGAAACTATTCTGCCACCTGGGGTGTTCCTCCCCAACACCCTCTCCTGCTCCAGTGCCCGTAATGGTGGCTGAACCAATGCAGACTCTATTTCTGCACCTGCCATTAGTCACGACTCTTACGAAGGTTGAGGATCTTCTTGGCACCCTCCCACCCCCAAGGGAGGATGACTGGGAGACCTGGATAGACTATGTTGCCCCCAAGTGCTAGAAATGGCAATGCTCGGAAGGCTAAAAGCGCAAAGAGGGTTAGTGAGAGCCTCGAGGTCCTGCCCTGGCTACCATCCGTGCTAAACGGGCCAGTAACCCTGAAGCGACTGCACAGGCCTATCTTGAGGCCTTGGAGAATGTGTATGGGAGCCCAGATTCTGATGAGGACCTATGGTGGAGAGTAAGAGATGCACAACAGTACCAAGGGAGTTGTTGTCTGTGTATGTATCTCGGCTGGAAAAATTGTTGCAAGAATGCCTCAGAAAAGGTAGTTTGCCAGCGATTGAACTGGACCGAACCAGGCTGGACAGGATCCTTAAGTCTGCCCCTTCTCAGAACTGCTGTTGCTTCATTCGCCTGGCAGATCGACTGGAATCCCCACCCTCCTATGATGAGTTAATGAGAGAAATTCGAGGAGTTGAGAAAGACGACCTCGGGAGGGACCTGCACCAATAGCTGCGGCTACGACCAGTGACTGAGGTGACCCATCAAGTGAAGTTCAGGGGCAGAGGTTGGCAGTCAATGAGTGCTCTGACAAGGAAAAGATATGTCACAATGGGGCGAACTGTTGAGAGAGATCCGGAATTCAAAACAGTCCCTTTATGAAGGCCACGCCTGCAAGTACGGGCCCTGACCTATATCCGACTGCATCTGCTATGGGGTGGGGGTACCACCCATGTATCTCCTGCTGATAACAGCTCCAACTCGATTCCTTGACCATGGAAGTGGAGAAACTGACGAGATGTCTCCAAATGCTTATTACTGCTGAGACAGAGATGGCACCAAGGTTTCCAGTTAGTAATACCCCGCCTGGCTCCCAGTGTGGCGCCTCGGCCAGCTCAAACTCTAGAAAGTATGTTTTGCTATAATTGTGGGAAAGATGGGCACATGAAATGGAATGCCAGTCCCAAAAGACACTGACAAAGTTGCATATAGGCTACAAGAGAGCTTCGAGAAGAAATCAGTGGTTAGAGGTGCGGCATAGATCCCAGTGAGGGCACCAAAATGCTAATTCACGTCCTTTTGTGGCAAGGTCAGTTGCCCAGGCCCCCACTACAGCCTCTCCAGACTGGTCCAGAATAGTGGGTCCTCCATGGAGACCACTGTAAAGGTGAACAGAGTGTCTACAAGAGCTGTATTAGACAGTGGCTCCCAAGTGACAATTATGTTCCAGGATTGGTATCAAGCATTTGTCAGATGTACCCTTACAACCATTAGAAGGACTGCATGTATGGGGTTAAGTGAGAAGGCCTACCCTATTCCGGTATATCCGAATTTGGCTGTCTTTCCCCACCTCCGTGGCTGGAGTGGCCGAACAAGTAGAGACTCTAGCCTTAGTGTGTCCCCCACTGGACTGTATGATGGTGTCCCTTTGTTGATTGGAACAAATGCTCATATGTTCGGAAGGCTGGCACAGTTATGTTATGAAAAACAGGGGTCAAAGACTAGTAGAGCTTTAAGAGTTCCGGCTTTAATTAAGAAGGCCTAAGAGGCACAGAGAGATGCTGAAAAAAACAGAACCAGAGGAACCGGTCGGAATTGTATGGAAGAAGGATCCTGAGTCTCTGATCCTGGCGCCAAATGCCAGTGTACCTTACAGGGAGAGGTCCGTATCAGAAAGGATGTTAAGAATAAATATTAATGTTGGATGCACCAGGCGATGGAAAATTGCCAGAGGGACTGCTGGTCAAGCCTAGTATTTTGCCCGCTAGAGCCCATGCTTATGCCAGAAGGGTAATGGTCCAAGTTCATAATGTGTCTGAAAGAGACATTCGAGTAAACAGAGGTTGCATCCTGGCTAATGTGCATTGTGCAGACACTGCAGTGCTACCCAGCAGCAAGAGTTCAAGGAAGAATGACAAAGTAACGCCTGACTTGTTTGATTTGGCGACTCCCGCTGCCAGCTGAATGGAAAGTGAGGATCAGTGAGAAGCTTGCCCAGAGAGACCAGGTGTTTTCTTTAAAGGAATGGGATGTAGGATGCGTGCAAGGCTGAGCACAATATCCAGCTGCATGTGAAAGACCATTTCGTGAGAGGTCTCGTGCCTGGCACCTGCTGACATAGATGATGTGAGACGGCATCTGCAAGAGATGTTAGCTGCTGGTGTAATACAAGAATCCAGAAGCCCTTATGCTTCCCCCATTGTGGTAGTGAGGAAAAAGAATGGAACAGTAAGGATGTGTGTGGATTATCGCACCTTAAACGGGCGGACTATCCCTGATCAGTACACAATGCCCCGCATTCAGGATGCTTTGGACTGCCTAAATGGGAGCAAGTGGTTCTCTGTGCTGGATCTCCGCAGTGGGTACTACTACAGATCCCGACGGCCCCAGAGGACCTGTGGAGAAGACTGACCTTTATCTGTCCGCTTAGCTTCTATGAATTCTAGAGGATGCCTCAAGATTTCAGGTGCCCCAGCCACTTTTCAACGATTGATGGAGCGTGCAGTGGGGACATGAACTTACTAGAGTGCCTGGTATACCTAGATGATGTTATTGTGTTTGGCAGCTCACTGGAGGAACATGAGAGCAGATTATTTAAGGTATTGGACCGACTGGAGGACTTTGGCCTTAAACTGTCCATTGATAAGTGTCAATTCTTTCAAACATCAGTAAAGTATGTGGGACACATAGTATCCACCGAGGAATAGAGACCACCAAGTAAAGTTGAGGCCTTGACCACCTGGCCACAGCCCAAAAATCTAAAAGAACTGCAAAGATTCCTGGATTCTGTGGTTATGTAAGGCGCTCATCAAGGACTATTCAAGAGTGATCCGCCCTTTACTTAACCTTACTCAAGGGTATCCCCAACCCACAAAAATACCAAAAGTCAGCGTCCCTCAAGACTGAAAGAGTGTATTTTCATCCGAGGTGAAGTATTTGAGCCCGCTGGACTCCTGATTGTGAGACTGCTTTTCATGAGATCATATATCAACTTACCCATGCTCCAGTGCTGGTCTATGCCGATCCAAGAAAACCTTACGTCCTGCACACTGATGCTAGCTTGCAAGGGTTAGAGCTGTGTTGTACCAAGAGCACAAGAATGGCCTGAGACCAGTGGCCTTTGCCAGCAGAAGCCTGACCCCATCCGAAAAGAACTATCCTGTACATAAGTTAGAGTTCCTAGCTTTGAAGTGGCTATTGTTGACCAATTCCATGAGTACTTATGGGCTAAAATACTAGTAAAACTGACAATAATCCTTTGACCTATGTGCAGACCTCAGCTAAGTTGGATGCAACTGGCCATAGGTGGCTTTCTGCATTATCTACATATGACTATGTTCTCGAATACCGAGCAGGTCTGAACCACATAGATGCTGATGCTCTCTCCGGAGGCCTGTTCCCCAGAATGATTGGGTCCGATTGGCAGAACCTGACATTCGGGCACTCTGCGGAAGTTTGACAGGGAGGAACAAATGTCCACGGATGCAGTGGACTGCATGAGTGGATTGCTTGGGAGCCTCTGAGAATTGCATACCTGTTGCTTATTGCCACTTTTCTGCAATAGACATATGGTGCACTGCCTCAGCTGGACAATGACAGTATTCATGGCTCAATCCCGCCGATCCCATGATCAAAGCAGCTTTAGAAGTCCTCTATGCAGGAAAAGATGTGTCCAAATTGCCTCCACTGATTTGAGAACTGCACTGTTATATAAAGAAGGTCCTAAGTTGAAACTGATCAATAAACTGTTATACAGAGAAACAGTAGACAGAGGGGGACAAGTAGACAAACAACAACTAGTGCTGCCCACTGCCTTCGAGACTCAGTACTGAGGTCCTTGCACAACCACATGGGGCACCTTGGTATAGACAGAACACTTGACTTGGTGAGATCCAGATTCTATTGGCCTAAGATGGGGCTGATGTGGAGCAACACATTCGAACTTGTAGTCGCTGCTTACAGAGGAAAGCTTTGCCCCAGAGGGCTGCCCCTGTTAACATCACCACCAGTGCACCCATGGAGCTGGTCTGTATTGATTTTCTGAGTTTGGAGTCAGATCAAAGAAATATCAGTAATGTGCTGGTGGTCACTGACCATTTCACGAGATATGCCCAAGCTTTCCCACCAAAGACCAGAAAAGCATCCACTGTGGCCACAAAGTACTTGTAGAAAACTTTTTGTTCACTATGGGGCTCCACAAAGAATCCATTCTGATCAAGGGAGAGACTTTGAGAGTCGTCTGATCAAAGAGATGCTTTCTCTGTGGGAGTCACGAAGTCCAGAACCACTCTTACCACCCCCAGGGGACCCACAGCCTGAACGTTTCAACCGCACTTTGCTGATATGCTAGGCACCCTGCACCCAAAGGACAAGCCTAGATGGAGCCAAAAATTAGCACCTGGTACATGCTTATAACTGCACCAAAGTGATGCCACTTGATTCTCCCCTACCGCCTGATGTTTGGAAGAAGCTCGACTACCAGTAGAGTGTGTTTTGGGGTCTCTCCTGATGGGGTTCAAGCTGACAACTATTTACAGTATGTGCAAAAGTTAAAGGCCCAGCTAACTCATAGTACCAACTAGCTCAAACCATGGCTGCCAAAAGAAATCTGGCCAACAAAGAAAGGTATGATAAAAAGGTGAAAACACAGGAACTCCAGGAGGGAGATCGGGTATTGCTAAGAAATCTGGGACTGCATGGCAAGCACAAGATTGCTGACAGATGGCACCATCTCCTCCACATTGTAGTGGCAAACTAGATGATCTGCCAGTGTACAAAGTAAGGCCTGAGAATAATTCAAAAGATGTAAAACAATGCATAGAAATCATTTACTGCCCATTGGACAAATCTTAATTGAGTCTGAGCCCTAGAGATGCCCCTCTGGACCAGTGACTAGAGCTGCTACTAAGAAAAGATCAAGAAAGTCTGCACCTACAGAAGCAAAGTTAAAGTGTTCCCCTCCACAAGTCCCAGTTGAGCATGACTGTCAGTCCATATCGGAAGAAAGTAGGAAGTGACTTTGAATACTATCCTAACTACAGACTAGAGTCAGTTGTTTGGGGCAATCCCCTAGTCAATACTGGAGATGAAGCTGGGCCTTCTGGACTGTCAAGCCCCAACTCATCCCTGGAGCAACCGTACTCCCAGAAAGTGAAGTGCAAAGCATCAGATCAGATGAAATGGAATCATTGTGCATGGTTGAACTGTTTTGAGTTTTCAGGGAGAAAATGATAGATTAGGGAAGACTGGTGATACACCCGAACAAGAAGAGTATTTTGAGTGCCCTGACAGTCCACTGCCAGTGTCCGAAAGCTCTCCATCACGAGCAAATGTTGTGGACTCAGAAACTGTAACTCCTGGAGCTGAAAGTGCCCCAAGTTCTAACCTCTCTACCCCATGGAGACTCCCTGACAAGTGAGGACAATGCTGAAAATGAAGCTCAGAGTGCAGACCTGTAACAGTTCCCCTAGAAAGACTGGTCGAGCTGTAAAGCCTGTGGTGCACCTCAGTTATGATTCCCTTAGGAGGCCTAGTGGATTAGCCTCTCAATGTTGTCCATAAAGGAGTGTATGTGTCTCCGAGGCTCATTTGCCCAAATACAGAAAAATTAAGTGCTAACTCCAAGTTACTTGTGTTGCCCTCTAAGTATGGTGCCTTGGCCCGTCCAGCCCCAAGGTAACTGATAGGAAGGGCCCCTCTCTTCAGGTTTCATGTACAAGAGGTAATAACTTGGAGTTATAGTACAATGTGTATGTAATACTGTGTAAAGAGAGACTGATACTGCAATGTTTCAGAAATATGTTCTTGGTAAAATGATATATTGACTGATTACATGTCTGAGCCTAATGCAAATGTATATAGTTACAGTTAAGAAACTTATAGAAATACTTGCTGTAACGCAGACGTCAAGCTTTCCCAAGCCAGAAGGTGTAACCCCCTGCAAATGGGGTTCCCAAAAGACTTCCAGGAGCTTGCTTGAGCACTCCAAGCCTGAATGGTGTTTGGCATTTAAGCCATTTATCAGTGAGTGTTTTAGAACCTCTGAATGCAGTCTCTTTAAGAGTTGTCTGCTTGCAGACATAATTAGTTATATAGGGGGACTGTGTGTTTCTTTGATTGAGTACCACTCGAGCTGCTGCCAATTCACTTCATTTTGCAGTCACTAGGAGTGCAAGGGAACCTATCTGAAAGATGTAACTGTTTGCCAGAAATTATTTAGAGTAATAATGAAATTACAGTTTGTCTAACCTGCTTTCTTTGCAGTCAGAACTGTGTCTGCTAGTTCCCATTCTAGTTTTGAACTGCTGAACTGGACCAATCAGTGTGGGGTAAGCTAGCTCTAAAATGGTGCCTTGGACGAATCAGAACTTGGACTCATAATCTGAGCCAGCCACAAGAGGATTGTATGGGCAGTGACTCTGGGAGATGTAGTTTTAGACTTCAGTGCCTTTTTGGACCAACAGCAGCAGTCTATTGAGTGACAGCCAATCCAGTCAAGAACTGGGAGGAACTCAAAGGAAGTGCCCGTTTTTCGGTTGGAGTTTCAGTTGAGCTTTGGCAGTGAAGAAGGAAGGAGCCTGTGCTTTTTCAGTGTGCAGTTTTAGTCAAAAAGCGTGTGTAAGGCCCAGAGTTCCGGTCTGCAGCTTGTGTAACAGCTTGTTAGGACTGAATCGGTCCGTGAAAAGAATCAAAGGATCTCTGAAGAGTAGAAACCAGGCTCACCCTCGTAGAAGACTGGAGGAATTGCTGAAAATTGCCTCGGTCTGTCAGGAACTGAATCTGCTGTGTGTTCTCCGGGTGTGTGCAGTAATTGCGATCGGGATACAGATGCAGCCTGCCTGGTATAGTGCTTTCTTTCATATAAATGTGAAGAGGTTTGTGTACCTCAAGTGAGCCCTGCTGACATTGAAGGACCCTATCTTATTTGGAGGTCGTGAGTACTAATTCAGGGGTGCCCCTGTTGAATTACCACATTAAATCCAAATGGAATTACTGTACTGCTGACTGTTTAATTTTCCCTTTCTCTGTGTGAAAGGGCCCCTACCAACTGCCACGGTTTGGACTAGCCACCAGGGCTTGGGTACCCAGGGACAGTAACTGATAGGGATAGGCCTGTGCACAGAGCCATGGGTAGATTATTAGAGTGATAAGCTAATTAACCTGATTTCCCCTGTCCTTGTTATATCCCTAAATAAATCAGAGCTGCTTGTTTCAGCAAAGTTATACTACCTGAGGTATTTGTCTATGTTAAAGTACTGTACTGTGATTGTTGCACTGTATCTTATTTCACAGGAGGTCCCAGTGCGAAACAAGTCCTGGGGGGTAGTGTATACTGAAGATAATTCTGATATATTGTGTGGGCCACTAGTGGGAAGAAAGGGGGGTTGCAGTGTCCCAGAGGGCTGTGACCAAGTTAGTTTAACTATTGCAAACCCTGACCTCTGGGTGGAGGCACCCGCCATTGGATCCAGGCCCCTCAACCTGTTAGTGGCAAATCAGGCAGGGGTAGTAGCCCCTGGGATAGCGCCATCTAGGGGTTACAAATGGAGCTGCCAACAATGCACACTAATGGCATTATAAGCTTGCACACAATCATCTTAGTCGTTTAGTTGGGGTTTTCAGTGGTGACGGACATTTTAACTGCACCAAAAACTGCTGTTCCTGCAGCAGTTGCTGCAACTGCATAATCGCAGAAAACACAGGGCCCTGGCCATAGATGATGTTTCCTTGCACAAGTCTTCAGTAATAAAGAAGGAGGGAGAAAGGAACTAGATGGTGGAATTAAGGTACTTGATATATTATGGGATAGTTACTTACCATAAAGTGCAGTTAGAAACATAGAATGTGACAGCAGATAAGGACCGCTTGGCCCACCTAGACTGCCCATTTTCCTACCTAACAGATAAGCTGCAGATCCTAGTTAACCAACAACTTACTTCCTCCTACCCCCCACTAGGACTGCCTTATGTCTGTCCCATGCATTCTTGAATTCCCCCTCTGTTCTTGACTCCACGACCTCCTCAGGGAGGCTGTTCCATGCATCCACAACCCTCTCTGTGAAAAATACTTCCTCACATTACCTCTGGGCAGCCCCCTGTTCTTGCACATCTCTTTTCCTGAAAGATGCTACCCTCTTGGACTTTGATGATTCCCTTGAGGTACTTGAAAGTTTCTATCATGTCCCCTCTCTCCCTTCTTTCCTCAAGGGTATACATATTAAGCTCCTTTAGTCTTTCTTCGTATGTCTTCTGGTGCAGACCCTGCACCATTTTGGTTGCCCTCCTCTGGACAGCCTCCATTCTGTCTATGTCTTTGCGGAGATGGGGTCTCCAGAACTGCACACAATGCTCCAGATGGAGTCTCACCAACTGTCTGTACAGAGGGATAACAACTTCCTGTTTTCTACTATTGATGCCTCTTCCTATGCATCCCAGTATCCCCCCAGCCTTCCTTACTGCCTTCTCACACTGCTTGCCCACCTTTAGGTAATCTGATATAATTACCCCCAGGTCCCTTTCCATTTTTACTGTTGTCAGTATCTCACCCCCCATTGTGTATGCTTCCCCTGGGTTTTTGTTTCCCATGTGCATTACTTTGCACTTCTTTGCATTGAATTTGAGCTGCAATACAGTTGACCATTCCTCTAACCTTGCCAAGTCCCTTCTCATCCTTTCCACTCCATCTTGTGTATTAACCCTGTTGCAGATCTTTGTGTCGTCTGCAAAGAGACATACTTTTCCTTCCAGTTCCTCTGCAATGTCACTTATAAAGACATTAAAAAGGACCGGTCCCAGTACTGAACCCTGCGGTACCCCACTAGTAACCCTCCTTTCTTCACTGTGTACTCCATTTACTACTACCCTTTGCGTCCTGTTGTCTAGCCAATGTTTTATCCAGGCTACCACCTTGGGACCCACTCCAAGGCTGGCTAACTTGAGTATTAATCTTTTATGTGGGACTGTATCAAATGCCTTGCTAAAATCTAGGTAGGCCATGTCCAGAGCCCCTCCCTGGTCTACTACTTTGGTCACCCAGTCAAAGAAATCTATTAGATTCGTTTGACACGACCTTCCCATGGTGAATCCATGCTGCCTTGGGTCCTGTGCCCCACTGGCCTCTAGGTACTCAACAATTCTTTTCTTCAGAAGTGATTCCATCATTTTTCCTACCACTGAGGTCAAACTAACTGGTCAGTAGTTTCCTGCCTCTGTCCTGCTCCCACTTTTGTGAAGAGGAATCACATCTGCCCTCCTCCAGTCCTTGGGTACCACCCCATCCTCCCATGATTTGTTAAAGAAAGTAGTCAGCGGTGTCACTAGTTCTACCTTTAGTTCTTTTAGAATTCTTGGGTGAATCCCATCAGGCCTCATTGCTTTGTCCACCTTCAATTTTATTAGTTCTTTCAGAACCCTTTCTTCTGTAAATGGACTGGTATCGACCCGTCTTCAGAGCGTTTCTCTTGTTTGGTTTAGGAACCTCCCCCCCCTCCTCTTCCTTTGTGAATACTGAGCAGAAATATTCATTCAGTATCCCTGCTTTTTCACTGTCACCCTCTACCCAAATTCTCTCCCCTTTATTAAGCCTCAGTATCCCTCCTTTGGTCTTTCTTCGCTCCCTAATGTACCTATAAAAGGTCTTATCCCCATTCTTAACAGAATTGACTATCCTTTCCTCAGTTTGGGCCTTTGCTATTCTGACTGCCTTCCCAGCATCTTTCTGCTTCAATTGATAAAGTTCTCTGTCCTGCTCCTTCTGTGTTTCCTTATATTTCCTAAATGCTGTCATTTTCTCCTTAACCTTCCCTGCCACCTCTTTTGAGAACCATAGTGTGTTTTTTCCTTCGTTGTGTTTTATTGATTTGCTTTACACAAAGGCTTGTTGCCTCTGTGATGGCTGTCTTGATTACTCCCCATTGTTCCTCCACCCCTCCTTCTTGCCTGTTTGCTAGTACTTTTCTGAGGCACTCTCTCATTTTCCCAAAGTCAGTCCTTCTAAAGTCCAATACTCTTACTTTTGTATGGCTTGGTTGTATGGCTGTGTTTATCGTGAACCACACTGTTTGGTGGTCACTTGTTCCCAGATGGCTACCCACTTCTAAATCTGAGATTCTTTCTCTATCCCCATTTGAGAGTACCAGGTGCAAAATTGCTCCCTCACGAGTGGTTTCTAATACTAGCTGAGGCATGCCCCCTGTAGGGCATCAAGAATGACCCTGCTCTTGGATGTGCCTGCAGCAAAAGTGTTCCAGTTAACATCTGGCATATTCAGGTCCCCCATCAACAGTATCTCCCCTTTTTCTGCCATTCTAAGGAAGCCTTCTATCATTTCCTTGTCCATTCCCTCCCCCTGAGATGGGGGTCTGTATACAACCCCCATGCGGACTGTGGTGCCATTTCCTGTCTCCAGGGTGACCCAGAGTGTCTCATCTGCTCCCTGTTTACTCTTTAGTTCTGTTGCTTTGATCCCTTCCTTTACATAGCGAGCTACTCCTCCTCCTCTTTTACCCTCCATGTCCCTCCTGTAGATTGTGTATCCTGGTATGTTGACATCCCAGTCATGGTTCTCTGTGTACCATGTTTCTGTGACTGCCACAATATCCAGGCAACCCTCTTCCATCAAGGCCACTAGTTCAGGGAGCTTGTTACACAGACTATGGGCATTGGTACTCATCACCCTCCACTTTTTGATAGCCTTACCCTTTTAGCTCCATTCCTGTCCTTACTGCCTTTGCCTTTTTTACATTTTCTCTGTTCTGCTCCCTAATAACTTCTCTACCTTGGTGTTTACCTCACTAATTACCATGTTTTGTGGGAGGAGGCTGGGATTTCCCTGCTCCTTTTCAGTGCCTCCCCCCTTGGCTAGTTTAAATGCTTGCCAATGAAGCATTTAAACCTCTCACCTAGGATCCTGGTTCCCCCCTGGACAGATGCAGACCATCACACCAGTATAGGTCTATATCCCTCCAGGTGGCTCCCCAGTCCCCAATGAAGCCAAAACCCTGAGCTCCGCACCAGTTTTTCAACCACTCATTGAATTCCCTGGTGAAGAGTGCCCTAGCATCACCCTTGCCATAGACAGGCAGCACCTCCGAGAAGGTTACCGTATGCTCTACTTATCTAAGGCCCTCCCAACTCTACAAACTCCTCTTGCACTGCTCTGATCCCATTCCTAGCCAGGCCATTTGTCCTTAGGTGGACAATGACATCCAGCTCCCTCCTGCAGCTCCTCCCCCACGATCCTGAGGATTCGCTTCTTGTCCCCCAAGCCATGGCACCAGGAAGGCACCTTACCTCCCTATCCCCTTCCTCCCCCATTTCTACCCCCTAATGATTGAGTCCCCCACCAGGAGTTGTTTCCTTCCCCTGTGGGGTCCCATGCCACCCTCCTGTGGGTCTCCTTTGTGAAGGTTCCCAGCATCCTCCTTGGTCTCCACTGTAGGTGCCTCCATAGAGGCACAACTATCCACCAGAAGAGCCCTTAGTTACTACATAGAGGTCTTTTTGGGTTTCTCAGACATGAGTTTGACCCAGCCTTCGAACTGCTCCGGAGGTGAAAGAGTTAACTTTCCACGCCAGGCATGGAATCTTGAGCGCGAGCTCGGTTGAGAACTCTGTCTGTTGTTCTTCAAACTCAAACTGTCAGATCTTTACGAGCAAAACTCACTAAGATTCTGTGTGGAAGCTGTAAACCTACACTAGCCAACTGGCTAATAAAATATTAACACATTTTTTGGTCCCAAAACAAAGACTCAAGTCAGGGGATCCAAAAAATAAAAACACAACACCCAAACATCCCAAAAAGGGTGTGAAAAAAGAAAAAAACAAGGTGGGCATCTACTAAGTGCCAACACTGCACTGCCCACCCACATCCCAAAAGCAGAGGTTCTGAGAGGGGCAGGCGGGGGGAGGTCATAATATAGCAAGACTCCATTAGAAGAAACAACATTACTAAGGTGAGTAATTTTTTCTTCAAACAACATGAAGTCTTGCTATATTATGACTTATATGCAGCTACACAGCAGTACCTCCATGGAGGAGGGACAGAACCTACTTAGGAAATAGGCTCTGAAGCACAGCTGTACAAACCGAGCATCACTCCTAGCCTGGATGTCCATGGGTAATGCTTGGTGAAAGTGTGAACTGTTTTCCAGGTAGCTGCTTGACATATCTCTATGATAGGGATGTCCTGGCTGCAGCCAGGGCGCAGCTTACCTCTGGTAGAGTGAGCCCTCAGGTCTGAAGCGGGAACCTTACCCAGTTTTTGAGAACAAAATTGGATACAAGAGACAATCCACCTGGCAATGGATCTTTTATTGGCAGGTTTCCCTTTACCAACCTCACTATAAGTGAGGAACAGTTGGAGGGAGTCAAACCTGTGACCCTTGGTACGCTCTATGTAGTAACTAAGGGCTCTCTTCACATCTAAGCTGTGCAGCCTCCTCTCGCCAGAGGAGGAATGGTCAGTGAAGTACACTGGAAGAGATATAGATTGATTAAGGTGGAAATCTGAAACCACCTTAGGCAAGAACTTCCTGTTAGTCCTGAGGACCACCTTATCTCTGTGAAAAGAGATAAAATCAGACTCCAGTGACAAAGCTTGTAATTCACTTATGCGGCCTGGCAGAAGTGATGGCTACCAGAAAACACAGTTTTCCAAGTCAAGTACTTAAGCTCTGCTGAAGACAAAGGCTCAAAGGGGGGTTGCATAAGCTGAGCAATGCAAACATTGAGATCCCAGGTGGGAGCAGGGTCCCTGAATGGAGGGTTGGTATGAAGCAATCCCTTGAAAAACTTGGAGAATACAGGGTGAGCAGAAAGAGAAGAGGGCTTTCCTGCTGATATAAAAGCAGAGACAGCTGCCAAGTGCACTTTCAGGGTAGCTGGCCTCAGCCCCAAAGTATTTAAGTGGACCATATAATCCAGGACTGTGGGCAAATTACCAGATTCTGGGGAAATATACTCTCAGAGCACCATATGGAAAACCTTTTCCATTTAGAATTATAAGTAGCCCTGGTGGAAGGCTTCCTAGAAGCTTTCAAGATATAGAGTATACCTTGAGAAAGGTGTAGGCCGGCAAACTCTAACTCTTCAAGAGCGAATGAATTGTGGAGAGGTACAGCTGGAGGGATGCAACTCTGTTTCACCACCCTCTCCCTCCCTGAGCCCACCCTGGTCCAGCCTCTCCTCTTTCTTGGCAACCTCTGAGGTAGTGGCATTGGCCCTGGTGGTCCCTGGGTGGGGGAGGAGGTTTCACGAATTCTAGCCAGGTCAGCCCGGAGACGGGCAATCTCCTCTCTCAGACCAAAGAGGTGCCTGCAAATAGGGCAACATCGCAGCCTCCAGAATGTCTCCCGGAACACTGCCACTCCACAGCCATTGCACTGCACCACTCCTATCATGTCTTATTTTGTGTCCCCTCTACTGTTTCTCTGTATGCTTACTCTCTCCTCTCCTTACAACTCTCACCCTTCCTGTTCTGGGACAGCAACTTCCTATCTTCTTCAGTAGCCTCCTTCTTCCTTGCTCAATGTCAGACCACCAGCAGCTTGTGGGGGGGGGGGTGAGCTACTTTTTTCTTTTAGGGTTGACAAAACCAATGTTTCTCTATGATCCTTCCCTTCCTGCTGCCAAACAGGAAGTTACACAAGAACTTACTGTAACAGTAGATCTTTGAGAGGATCTCTTGCAGCAAGCCACACTTATAGAACTACAGCTGCCAGGCACTAAGACCACATGGAAACTTTTCTAGGTAGCAGTCTACAAGGGGGGGACCATTTATGATGGCGTCACACGCTGACAACATCCCTCTCATATAAATGTGGGTGGCCCCGTTCCCTCCTCAGTTCGCCCGCCAGAAACCATAAATAGAAAATCTCCCTCTGGGGAACCTAGGAAGAGCCAAAGGTTCCTGCCAATCTATTATAGTAGAAACAGAAGGCACACTGTCATGGAGAAGGAGAGACAAACACAGAGAAGTCCTAAAGCCAAGGGGGATGGAGGGTAGGACGGCATGGCCTGCTACAACAGACCCTCTTGAAGATCTACTGTTTCAGTAAGTTGTTACACAAATGTACTGTCTTCATTGAGGGTATCTCTTGCACATATAGATGAGTCTCAAACAGTTCTGACACCAGAAGAACCAGTATAGATGGCCAGAGGCCATAAGCCTAAGAAAGGAGGCCTTGAATCACAGCTAGGCCGAAACTGGCCCTATAACTTCAGGCAATGTCCAGACTGTAGTGCTAGGAGAAGCTGTGGACAGTATTTCAAGTGGCAGCAGCACAGACCTCAGCTGCTGATACATTCATAAAACAGGCAACAGAAGTAGACATGCCCTTGTGGAATGGCCAAGAACAGCCCCAGAAAGTTCCTTATTGCCTCAGTATTCCTGTGTGACCACCAAAAGTGGTGTGACAGGGGACTGTAGTGCTGTGTGGCTACTTGTCTGTATTGCTCTGTGTGTGGTGTTCTGGCTGTGACGTGAGGTGGGGGAGAGGTTTCAGCCTTTATAAGTTAAGCTTTTGAATGGAACAGCTAGTGAGAGTGCAACCATATCCCTGTTATGTTGGGTCAAATCAGTGCCTGGTGCTGGGGGAATAAAACCAGTAATTGGGTCTGCTACTTGGTTGAGGGTAGGGTTAAGATGCTGTGGCCTGTGTGAGTTGGTCTACATGATATATTTCACTGTGTCTGTAAGGCCTTGGAGGGCATTGCCACTGCATCAAAGTCCTCCCATGTGGGCACTGTATGAAATGATGCTGTAAACGTAAGGATGGTGAGAGTCATTCCAGCTCAAAAATGTAAACAATTTCATGTTTGTTTTTGCACTGTTACTCATAACTTTTTCAAAATATGTGAACGTGTTTCAGTGTTCATTTCAGGCCACAGGATCGGGGCACCCGACAGCAAAACTGGCCCCTATTTAAACTGCTCTGTGAGTCTTTTAGGCGCGTCTGTGTTGCTTTAAGGACTCAATTATCAGGTGTGTGCTCGGTGCACGCGTGCCACTTAACCAGATGAGATGTAATCCAAAAGAAAAAAATTACTCACCTTAGTAATGTTGTTTCTTCTAATGGAGTCTTGCTATATTATGACATATGCGCATTTTGTATATATTTTAACCGCAACCGGTCGGTTCAAGCTCTGTCTGTGGTATCGTAAGTAATAGATAGGTTTCAAAATCACATTCACTCTCTTCATAATCTTCCTCCCCCTCCTCCGGTTCATAAAATTCCTCTATATCATATTCTTGAACCGGTGGCACCGACCGAACCGACCACTTACCTGATGGTGCCGGTTCGTCAGAACCGGGGAAAGTGACTGGACAATTTTGATCGCTTTGGCTATCTCTGCAGCGGTTGGAGAAGGAAATTTTGGCTCCACACCTGCTGATTTTCTAGTCCTTTTTGCTGGGACTGACTCCTCCGAGTCAGCCCTCCGTTTGCCGAAGTCTCACCCTGGTCAGAGGGCACTCCCTCCGGTTCGGTTGGCACCGAACCGGGCTGGCCATCCGGGTCAGCGGACTTTTTGGCCTCTCGTTCCCTAAGCCTGCCAACTCTCTTATCCAGGGTGGCTGCAGGGAAATTCTTGCAAATCTGGCAGTCTGCATTGAGGTGGTCAAACCCCAGACAATAAACACATGTGGTGTGTGGGTCAGCCTTGGCAAAGGCTTCCCCACAGACACTACAGTGCTGAAACCCAGTGGGCCCGTGCCAGCCTAACCAAAAACTTGCCCGTTTACGGCAATCCGCCAAGCAAGACACCCTTATCGGTTCCCAACCGTGTCATGGGTCGTGGAAAAAACCGTAACGAAATCCGTTTTTTTTAGAACCGATAAGAACCTGGAACCACACTCTAAATGCAATTTAATAAAGTTTAACAACAACCTAATCGGTTCAAACCGAACCGATAATATCATTTGCAAGTTCCACACAGAAACAATGTAAAACCTATCTATTACTTACGATACCACAGACAGAGCTTGAACCGACCGGTTGCGGTTAAAATATATACAAAATGCGCATATGTCATAATATAGCAAGACTTCATGTTGCTTGAAGGTAGTACTCCGGGACAAGAGCACTCAAAAGTAAATGCCCCTTGTCAGTCTGACAGTCTGTATTTATCCCGGAGGCATTTTAGGGAGGCAGGACGGAGCAGCTGCTGAATGAAGAATGCCCTTGGGGCTGGGGGCATGTTGCAGTCTTCAACAGCTGCAGATTGGAGGAGTTTGCCCTTGGTGAGCTTGGGAGGCAGACTGACAGACTGTGCCAGGCAAGAACGCGCTTTGGCGGGCATGTCAGTCTCAGGCTCTCAGCACTGCACAGTACTGATGCCCGCTGTGATAGGTCCATTGGAGAGGACCCATCACCAGCCCGAGATGGGCAAAATGGGGCAGGAGTTAGTGCCTTCATCAGCCACGGAGTGGTTGAAATGGTTTGATGGGCAGGCGCTTTTGATCCGTACCATGTGATGTGCACAGAGACACATCACATGGTACAGATCGAGCTACCAAGACCGCGCGGTTTACAGTTGCTTGCGCAGTTCGTTGGAGACGCGTCGAGTAAGCAAGCAGCACATCCCCCGTGGCGACAGTTCACTCAAATCACTTCAAACTCGATCACTTTATTTTTAGGCTATTACATAGAGTTTCCACCTATCTGGTTTTTGACTGGATAATCCGGTTTTTAGGGTTCTTATCCAGTCATCCAGTTTTGGCTACATGCAGTCCGTTTTTTGGGCCATTTTGAGAGCTCATATACTCTTAAAACTGATGCACCTAATCATTCACTGTTTTGGCTGCATTGCATGTCCAGGTTACAAAGATGTTCTGTTGTCACAGTCATTCCGACCTGCCTTTGTTTGTAAAACCAGACTGTCTGAGAGCGAGGTGCAAAGTTTGGCCATTAAGATCATTAGCAGTAAATTAATCTATTCTTTTCCACTCTGAATTTTAAGCATGGTCTTTTACTGCTATGACAGGAAACAGTTTTTTACACCTTTATGTGCTCTCATGTGTTTCTTTTTGTTTGTTCTATATTATGGTAAGTTTTAGACCCATTTTTGTTAAATTAATAATCTAACTTTTATTGCTTTTGCCATTACATTTGCTCTCAATTTTTGTATTACCTGAACATTCCATGATATTAGCTACACTTTGACAGGTCCTTCAGATAAACAGCATGGAATGGTGTATCTGAAATTGTGGAATGTCTTAGAAATATGAAAAGAAACCACAGTAGCTGCTGAGGTAATGGGCAACACAGTGCAGTATTAAGGGTACCACAAGCACTGATAATTAAGTTATCAAAAATTGGTCAAAGAATCAGAATACATGGCTGACATGGAAAGGAAAATGGGAGCGTGTTTAACAGAGGGCTGAGCAATAAGCTGTGGATAAGCTTGGCAATCCAGCAGACCTGAGTTTGATTCCCACAACCTCCACTTAAATACTGTACGACCCTGAGCAAGTCACTTAACCTTCCTGTGCTCCTGGGTCACTCCTGTAAAATGGGCTATGTGGCCTATGGGAGGTAACCTGGTTGCCAAAGAATAAAAATAAATAAATAAAATAACTGTATAAAATCATTTCCTATCACTAGTAATGTCTATTCCAACATTACAAATGGCTTTGGAGGAGGAGTGATATACTTGCCAGTCATAAAAAGGGGGTGGAGCCAGAGGCGGTGTTTGGGGTGTGGTTTCGGATCCGGTTTTTACCTCATCCAAAGGTGGTAACCCTACTATTACAGCTTGTATTAACAGCTGTTAGAGCCACACCAGTCGATAACTTTACATTTTGGCTCTCATTATATGACTAGTAAAAGATTTTGGCTTTGGGCAGCAGCACAGTACTTTTAGTTTGAGGGCTGATCGGGGGCCTCTGCCTTTAACGATCTCCAGGCAGACCAGGCTCCTAAAAATCAGTGGTTGGATGGAGGCAGTGCGTTCACTGTTGTAATAAAAAATTGGGGGGGGGCCTGATAAAAACTTAAGTTGTTGGAGAATTCAGTCAATCTGCAAGACTAAGAGCTGTGGACAGTGTTGACTGCAGCTTAAGCTTACTGAAGGAGAGCAGGGAAGGCACACAAAATATTTGAATGAGAACAGGATAAGAAGGGTCACTTGACAGTTTGTGTTGAGGGAGCTAAGTCACTAGTTAGTTGGAAGCATCAACAAGTCAAGTGACTAAAAAACTAAATATCAGCAAGGGAATCACAGAATAAAATAGGAATGATCAGTTGGTGGCTGTACAGTGTGTGAAGTGAGCTCGGGGTTCTTGTCACAGAAAGCCACAGCAGTCTCAGAATGTTGATAAAACTGAATCAATCAAGAAAAAAAATAGGAAAAATAAAAAAATAAATAATAAAACTTTAGCAGAGGAGAGCGGGACTGTGTGAGGAGGGGGCTGTCACTCTAGTCTGAGTCATTTCTTTTCCACTTAACAAGGTGGCAGTCAAGTCACAGTAAACAGAAAAAAGAAACATTTGCCAAGAGAAAGAAATAAAGCAGAGAAAAGCAGTGTATTTTTGCTAACTTCTAGTTTACTGCAGGTAGAGATTTATTAAGACTAAGGTGAGAAGTTAGTGAACCTGAAGTAACGAAGCAAGGGGCAGGGCTCTGTCTTTGCTTTTACACATTGGAGTCAGATAGGGAAAGCCCGAGAGAGGTGCATTATTAAAAGGAACGGTTAAAAAAATATATATATATCTGCAATTACATTACTATTAGAAAAGGAAATAAGACACAGCAGAAACTTTAATTTTAGGAAAAAGCAGGGTGGGCGGGGCAGAAAAAAAAGGAGCTGCAAGTAGACAGTGACTGACTGCTAGAGTTCTGAATTCCCTCTGACTGTACTACCTTGTTTGCATATGGAGTAAAAATAAAATAAAAGAGTCAGACACAGGACATTTGTCAGAAATTGTTTTTTATTAAAACATTTTGTCAGTGACACACGTCAACCATATTATTCGGCATTCTTACTTACTTCCTCAGTCACCCTCCTCATAAGAATATAAAAAACAAGGCCTGTTGAGCTTTTATAAAATAATGCAGTCATGGCAAAAACAAGCATTTGTCAATGCCGAACGTTCGCTTGCAGGTATTTGCAGTGGTGTTTGGCATGTATGGTGCTTTACCCTAATGCCCTGTGCGATTGCTGGTATTTGCACAATAAATTGTCAGCATGACCTTTTTGTTACCCCCATTGTGCGCTACATAGGCGGAAACACGTTTTGGGCAGGATGTGAAAAATGACAGCTGTACTGGTCATAAGGAAGTGTGGTAAAATGCCAATATTGAAAATCTGGAGTGGAAATATTGAAAATTCGCAAACCTATGAGCGTGCGTGGGAACTGTGCAACGCACGCTCGTAAAACAGTCATTTTAAGGAATTTTTTCACCAAATTTTCAACATTGCCATTTTAAAATCTCTGCTAATGAACAGCATCACTGTGATTTTCTTACTGTGTCCCATACATTGATTTTGCACACCGACTGCGCCATTGTGAACTACATGGAGGGAAAGACGTTTTGGGCAGGATGTGAAAAATGACAGCTGTACTGCTCATAAGGAGGTGTGGTAAAATGTTAATGTTGAAAATCTGGAGTGAAAATATTGAAAATTCGCAAACTTACGAGCGTGCGTAGGAACTGCTCAACGCAGACTCATAAAACAGTCATTTTTAGGAATATTTTCACCAAATTTTCAGCACATCCATTTTAAGACCTCTGCTCATGATCAGTGTCACTGTGATTTTCTTAATGTGTCCCATACACTGAGTTCGCACACCGAGTGCGCCATTGTGCGCTACATAGGCAGAAACACATTTTGGGAAGGATGTGAAAAATGACAGCTGTACTGCTCATGAGGAGGTGGTAAAATGGCAATGTTGAAAATCTGGAGTGCAAATATTGAAAATTCATAAACACGATGCGTGCATAGAAACTGCACAACACACCGCCAATAAACAGTCACTTTTAGGAATTTTTCACCAAATTTCAACATAGCCATTTTAAGACCTGTGCTCATGAACAGTGTCACTGTGATTTTCTTAATGTGTTCCATACATTGATTTAGCACCGACTGCGCCATTCTGCCTACATAAGCCGAAACACGTTTTGGGTGAGATGTGAAAAATGACAGCTGTACAACTCAAAAGAAGGTGTGATAAAATGGCAATGTTGAAAATCTGGGTGAAAATATTGAAATGCGAACTTACAAGCCTACGTAGGAACACATCAGCCTGCCTTCGTAAAACAGTCATTTTTGGAATTTTTCACCAAATTTTCAACATGGGGTTTTGGACCCTTCTCATGAATGATGTCACTGTCATGGCGTTGACCGAGGCGAAGGGTGATTTTGCGCAGTGACTGTGCAGTGCCGCGAAATCACCCGCCGGGCGAATAGCGCCATGACATGTGACATCACTCATGAAGGGGTCCCAAAACCCCATGTTGAAAATTTGGTGCAAAAATTCCAAAAAATGCCTGAGATATGCAATAAAGTTTAAACCCCCTATCTAGCCCATTATACAGCTTACCGGCATTTCCTCAGTTCGCGGTCGGCTTTGAAGAGTGCAGACGTGTTCCCGGTCCACCGAAGATCATCGCGCCAGAGTCCGGAGGTAAGTATGGGGTGAGGGGGGTGTGGGAGGCTGGGTGCGCAGTGGGTGGGTGCGGGTTGTGGGAGGGCTGGGAGACTCGCCCGTGGGACCGTTTTATTTTACAGGTTAAAAAAAAAAAAAAAAGGCGGCGTGGGGCGTTTGCCACGCTGAGGTGGGCTCCCAGCATGACAGAAGATGTGGGGGCCGAGGAGCGGACGGGATTGGGCACCCGTTGGCAAACTACAGGGGGCTGGGGAGCAGGCGAGGATTGGGCACCCGTCGGCAAAACAAGCAGCGAACGTTTGCCACGCTGGGGTGGGCTCCCAGTGTGGCAGCAGGATGGCAGGGGGCCGTGGAGCTGGCGGGATTGGGCACCCGTCAGCAAACAACGTTGCCACGCTGGGTGGACTCCAGCATGGCAAAGCTTTAGGGGCGGCGTGACATGCGGGGGAAGCGATAGACGCAGGATAGCGGCGCTCAGTATGGCATGGTGCTTTCCTTTGAAGCAGAGGAACACCGCTGTCATACTGAGCTCCTGCCCATTGGTCAGACCGCCACGCCTGCTCAAGGGAGCAGTGCATTGGATGGGAGAGGCACACCTCCAAGTGTGCTACTCTCCCAAAACGTTCCTTGCGCATGCGCGTAAGCGAATGTAAAAACAAGTGAACATTAAAACAATTTTCAGGTCTTCTGCACCTAAGAGACTATGTACTGCTGCATCAGGATCAGAGTCTTCTAAAAATTCAAATGGGAGCAGTGTGGTGCCAGTTCTGTCCTCCGAGAAGCAGACTGTGTTGTCCGTCACTGTGGCGGACACACAGTTGGGACCTGGTGACAGTGCTAGCCAGTCACAACTTGATTTAGACTCAGAGTCTGCTGCTTGTGAACTTCTCAGTAGCCAGTCCCATGTGGCCAGTATTAAATGTAATTTTCAGGGCCGCTGGCTCACAATGTACAGGTGGTTGAGATATAATTCAGAAAAAAATGTGATGACTTGTGCTGTGTGCATCAGTAGAAAGAAACAAAATACTCGGACTTCTGGCACTGACAATTTCAGGACAAGCACCCTGACTAGGCATGCTGGCTCAGCAGATCACAGAGATGCTATGGCAGCTGAAAATATGCAGGGGGATTTGCAGCATGCATTCAGAAAAGCTATATCTGAAAAAGAACAAGCTATTCTAGTTGCCATGAAGAGTGTTTATTGGATGGCCAAAGAAAACTTGCCAATTCATAAATATACAAGTTTAATGGAATTTTTGTCTAGTTTAGATTGTCCTTTTCTTGACAAACTGTCTGTGGCCAAGAATGCCTCGTATTTATCAGAATCTACAGCCAATGACATCCTCAAATGCACAGCCTTGGTAATTAGGCAGGAGACAAGTAAAAAAATAGAAAATAGCCCATGCACATACCTCTCAACATTTTGTGCCCCAAATGTGGAACATTGCCTGTCAAAACGTGGGACAAATATGCAAAATGTGGAACACTTAGTCAAATCTTTACATAAGAAGCTCAAAACACTGTTAACATGTTGCATTTATGTTCAGAAAGTCTGTTATTAATTGAATAATATATTTTTTGCATAATTTACTATGGATTTATGCTTTAAAATGTTGACTTTGAATGTGGAACAAGTCCTCATAATGTGGAACAGGGAGCTTTTGTGAAGTAAAATGAGGAACGTTCCTCGTAATGTGGTACAGTTGAGAGGTATGCCCATGCATCACATTAATTTGTGATGAGAGCACAGACATCACTGTCGCCAAAAAACTAGTACTGTATGAAAGAGTGCTTGATCCTGAAAGTTTTGTTCCATCTACTCATTTTCTAGAGAACTTACAGATCTCTGATGCCACTGGAGCAGGGAAAGCTAAAGAATTAAAGCAATTCCTAGCCAGGAAAAAAATCAGTATGAAAAAAGTAATGGGATTGGGAGGACGAAAAAAGTCATGACAGGGACTGGTGAGGGAGTCACTGGCACATGCCACATGAAACCCAATGCTAGTAAATATACATTGTGTTGCTCATAGGGTTGCACTATGTAGTTCACAAGCTGCAGACTCTGTCACCTACCTAAAAGAATACCAAGAGGTGCTAACTGGTATTTTCTACCATTTTAAAAGATCAGCCAAAAGAGTTGACAAACTGAAACAAATACAAGAAATGCTGGAGGAACCAACTCTAAAAGTGAAGGAGGTCCATGATGTGAGGTAGATAGCAGTTTACAAAGTGGTTGAGACCGTTCATCACACCCTAGACTCCCTTCTCACTTTTTTCTGCAATGAGACAGATGCTAGAGCAAAAGGTTATGCCTTAAAAATGTCCAACTATGACTTTATAATGACAACCTATATGCTAATGGATGTACTTGCTGTAATTACCCAGCTTAGTGTACTGTTTCAGAAAAGAGATCTAGACATCTCGATGGTCCATGTCAGTCTGGAGAAGTGCTTCTCTGATTTAGAAAAAATAAAATCTGGAACAAATGGAAAAACTGTATCTACATGAAGTGGAGAATGATATCCAGGAAGATGAGGAGGGAAGGCTGGTGTTCAAGGGGCATCACATACTAAGGGGAGGCAAAATCCTTTCAATCAAGGACCATTTCATTGGCAAGTTGGTTGCAAATTTAAAAGACAGATTCCCTGGGTATGACAGAAACAAGTTGGCTGCTTTTGGAGTACTGGGTCTTAGGCCTGTCAGCAGCCTTTCTAAAGACGATCTTGAAACCTGGGAAAATGAACAAATTCATGTGCTGCTTGATCATTACGGTCAAGAGCAGAGACACAAACAGTTTGAGACAGTGGCACCACCACTTGTGGATGTAGACTGCACCAAAGCAGAATGGGAACTGCTGAAGTTACTTGTTGTGAAAGAGGGATACCCGAGGGACAACATGCGAACTCTTTGGGGGTTCATAAACAAATATCATAAGTCAGACTACCAAAATCTTTTGACACTGGCTGCATTGGCATTAACTGCCCCAGTCCATACAGCAGACTGTGAGAGGGGCTTCAGTGCCCAGAACATTGTAAAAACTAGCATGAGAAACAGACTGTCTGCTACTAGAGCCAAAGATCTGCTTACTGTTGCGGTTGAGAGACCTTGCCAGGCTGAATTTGATTTTCTTTCTGCAATCAGTATTTGGAGGGAAGAAAAAAAAAACAGGCAGTTATTCCAGCATGGGGACTGCACTGACTGACGTATAAGTACAGTACATAACTGAACTGTGACTGATATATTTTAATTTATCCCTCTTGATATCATGCTGCGGCTGCCTCATATTAAAGTAATAATAGGATATTATAGTTAGCCTGTTAACCTTAGATCTGTAAACTGCTATCAGGACTCTACTAGGGCTGTTAATGCCTGTGTATTCTTCTAAAATGATCATTAATAATATCTCTTATCTCTATCTCGCTCTCTCTCTCTCTCATAAGAGTGCAAGGGTCTGGTGCTTTTTATTTTTTTTGCTGGCAAAAATTCACAGTTTTACCACATTGCGAACAGACACAACTACTGGATGGACACACAAGACCTGTGGCTGTTGCCTGAGGCCTATGATCTTGATTGTCGATGCTCAGCAGTGACAGAGATGTCCGTGCCTTCTCTTGTAAACTGCTATCCACCTCTGACATCATAAAATGCAATTTATTTTCTGAGTCACAAGTTACACCTCCCTGTTGATCTGCACTTGCTAGTTCATCAGCTTATGATACTGATGCCACGTTAGTTAAAATTCTGTATACAATTTCTTTAAAGAAATGTCATGTATGACCCCACATTTTCCTGAAATGACCCACCTTTTCAGTGGCCAGTGGGTCATTGACCCACCAAATTTGGTTCCTAGAATGAATGCTGGTGTTTACCGAAAGTTGAGGACTCCTTCATAGTCATACAGTATGTAACTGGTAGAAGTTGTGGCATCCACAATGGGTAAAAATAATGTTTTGAACTGGGGGGGGACCTGAGCTTAGGGTTGCCGCATGTCAGTTTCTTACCTGCCAATCTGGTTTTCAGGGTCCCTATCCAGTAATCCAGTTTTGCTCAATACTGGTCAGGTTTTTGAGCCATCTTGAGTGCTCACATACAGTACTTTTGAAGTAGATTTTATCATATCATTCATTGTTTCAGCTGCTTCCAGGTTACAAACAAATTCTGTTGTCAGTATAGCCCTTTGTTTGTGAAAGCAGTCTACCAGGGCTTCTCACACAGCAGTACTGCAGAAGCAGTTGGGGTCTGGCAGAGGTGGTCTGAACCTTCCTTTGCAGTTGGGGAAAGGATTTAGTTGCTGGATGAGCTTTAAATTCTGTTTCAGCTTGTGGACTTTAGGGCAGTAGTGCTGACTTGTTTAATACAGTGTGTGTGTGTATGTCTGTGTGCTGTCTTCCTCCGGAGGAGTTTGCAGTGTTTGGAGGAGCAGTGAGGGGCAGACACAGCAAGCAAGCAAGCAAACTTTATTTATAAAAAGCACCTTTCTCAAAATCAAGGCTCTTGTACAATATAGAAATGATTAAAACAATATCAACAAACCAACAATTTAAAATTCAATAAATACAACAGCGGCCTAAAAATCAGAATAAGCTAGACTAAATATTTTTGTTTTGTTTTGTACTTTCCATTTTTCCTCCTCTCGCACCCGATGGGGTAGAGAATTCCACAGGGTTGGGGCCATAAAACTGTATGCCCGAGCCCCAGATGTCTTCAAACGAACCCTGGGATTCTCTAGCAATCCCTCGTCGGTGGATCGGAGGGGGTGGGACGGGCAGTAGGGACAAAGAAGATCTTTCAGGTAACTAGGTCCCTGATCGTGTAGGGCCTTATAGGTCAGCAAAGTGACCTTGAATGTGATCCGCCACTGTATTGGCAGCCAGTGCAGTCCACGGAGCACAAGTGCTATATGACTGGTCCTAGAAGTACCAGTCAACAACCTAGCTGCCGTGTTCTGCACTAGCTGCAAGCGGCGGATATCAACCCCCGATAGCCCTAGGTAAAGGGCATTGCAGTAGTCAAGGTGGGAGGTAATGAAGGCGTGGACCAATGTAGAAAGATCATCGGGAGGAACCAGATGTTTTACCAAGGCAATATTCCTCAGATGGTAAAATGAGGTTTTGACAACTGCCGATACCTGATATTTAAAGGTCAGGTGGTCATCAAAAATAACGCCCAGGTTCCACAGCCGGTCTGAGGTAGTTAGCCGAACACCCCCGAGCCATATGCCAGAGGATGTTCCTGCCAACCAACCCGCCTCCCGACGACTGGGTCCACCACTAACACCTCAGTTTTGTCTGGGTTTAACTGTAACCAACTCATACTCATCCAGTCCTGGATCCCGGCAAGACAGTTGTTAAAAACCGAGACAGCATCACCCTGATCAGGCAAAAAGGATATGTACAGCTGAGTATCATCTGCATAGCAGTGAAAACTCAAGACTTACTGCCTAATAATTGATCCCAATAGCAGCATGTACACTGCGAACAACATGGGTGACAGTATGGAGCCCTGTGGCACCCCACAGGATAGGGGGAGTGGTGCCGAGGAAAAAATCCCCAACACCACTCTCTGAGTCCTACCCTCTAGGAATGCGACGCAACTACCTTCGCAGTAACCTTACCCACAAAAGGCAGGTTTCAGACTGGTCTGTAGTTTGCCAGACAGTCCAGGTCCAAGGAGGACTTCTTAAGAAGGGGCCGAACCATGGCCTCCTTCAGGGAATTCGGAAAAATCCCCCTCTCCAAAGACCTCCAGACTATCTCGGCAAGGACTAGGACAATCTTATCCATACAACCTACAAGGAGGCGAGTAGGGCCCAGAACTAAACTACAGCTGGTTGGTCACAACAACTGGACGACCATCACAATGTCATTGATTGTGGTAAGGTAAAAGTCACACCAGGCAAAATGGGCACCCGACATCTCCTGCCGACCACTGCTATTCCCATTAGAGGGAGCCACCCAGAGGCTGGACCAGAGTGTGGCAACCTTATCTGCGAAGAATCGAGCAAACTCCTCATGCCGTTCCTGTGAAAAAGCACTCCCAGACTGAAGACAGACTGGATTGCACAATCTGGCCACAGTCCGGAAGAGCTGGGCTGGTCGATTCTGTGCAGCAGCAATTTCCCTGGACAGGAATTCTGCCTTCTTACGGGTAATTACTGATTGATAGTCCCGATAATGATCCATCAATCTAAGTCTGTCACACTCAAGGCCCGACCTCTGCCAGCTCCTCTCTAGCCTTCGTCCCACTCTCTTCAACTCCCTCAAGGACTCATTGAACCAAGGAGACCCTGGGCAAAGAGTGAGGGGATGAACATGAACAGGAGCAATGGAATCCAGGGCCACCACTATCGCCTTTTTATAGGCAAGTACCAGTTCCCCAGGATCCATGCATTCACTTGGTAAACCTGATAGGTCAAGACCGCCATTAGTCCATCCAGAGAAACTCCCCTCAAAGGGTGGTACCGGACCATCTCCATAGGAGCAGACCTATTTAGGGGGGGTCTCGAAACTGAACCCGATGGTGTGATGGTCAGACCACCCAATTGGTTCCACCACCAAGTCGGATATGTCCATCCCCAGTAGAAACACCAAATCCAATAAATGACCACCAGTACGGGTCGAGGAGGAAATAAACTGTGTGAAGCCCAACGAATTCATTAGCTGGAGGAAGTCTTGACCAAATCGCGAGAGTCTGTCATCGACCCAGGCATTGAAATCTCCCAAGATCAGCCATCTGGGGGATCCCAATGTCAGGTCGACAAGGAAGTCCACAACTTCCTGCAGGAAAACATTCCCATCTCCTGGTAGATGGTAGACGAGAAGAATCCTACACCCCACACCCTCACCCATAATACATTCAAAGGAGTTGGTGATCCCCACTGGTACCTCCACCAGGCTCAGTTTCAATCTAAAACAGATAGCAACTCCCCCACTGCTACGATCCATCCTCGGGCGGTGTATCACCGAGTAGCCAGCTGGAATTGCTGAGGCCAAAACTGGGCCAGCATTCTCATCCAGCCAGGTCTCGGTGATGCACACCAGATCCGATGATCCAACAAGATCTGCTGTTATAGAGACTTGTTTTCAATGGACCTGGCATTACATAACACTGCCTGAGTAGGATGAGTCACCAGTGAAGACCCATCTACCTACTTGCTACAAGCAGAGCCCTTGGGTATGGGAATCAGGCAGGGAGGACCCCTCTCCTGAACCCATTTAATCCCAGGGCGTCTTCTTGTCCCCACTGTCCCAATCTGCCCACTCCTTTCCATCCCCCTGCCAGGCCCAGTTCCCGCCCTTGTCCTCCTAACAATCCCCAGAGCACGACACCATCTATATACCTCTGGGGATAATGGGGGACACCTAAAAGGACGGAGATCCTTAAGCCTGGAGGGGGAATAATGCCTGACGGTCCCTGCACCTTCCCAACACATCTTTACAACACTCTGCAAGCACACAAAATAACAACAACCACACCAACTTAATCCATACCACACTTATACACCCAATCACTCAACCCTCCTTTCAAACTTCACACGCCTTACACACTACAAACCAATACTCAAAAACAAAATAAAATAAAATTAAAAAATGTCTAAACAAGGCAAATAACAGAATGAAGAAAGAGTGAGTTAATTACAAAATAAAAAGAGTTGCCACAACTCTCTCCAGCGCAATAATTAACAGCCTCTGGGAGCTCTCACCTCACCAGAGCAATAAAATATGCTGTCCCCCCAAAAACCTATCTCCCACTTAGGTCGGGGGTACATCAAACTATTTTATTTACTTTATTTAGATCAAAAATAGGGCACTTTCACTGCCCACCAGGTCCAAAAAGTTAAAAGGAGGATAAAGTCTGACCATATGTCCGGGATAGAGTCTGACCGTATATCCAGGAAACAGTCCTCAAACTGAAAACATCATCCCTCGCAATGACACCATCAGGACCAGGACTTACAGTCCACTCCAAGCACTTCAAGCACCGACCCTCTCCATAATCCACAGCTCCCACTCAATCAGGGCTGATACACTCGAAAGAGAGTTGGGTGTGGGCCTTAATCCCTCCCTCCCCAGAGCACAGCTCATTTATAGGGGAACACCTACCCTGCAATTGGAGGAAGGGGCTTCAGGTGAAGCTCATGTAGTTCTATCCAATAACGCAGCCACGGGGCAGGAAAAAAGCACAGGTAGGTCTCAAATAGGAGTGTAGCATCCACAATGAATTGCTGATTAGTGTGATAGGTGGATATTGTGCAGGGCCTTCAACTGGAATATATCAGGTAAAATTTCTGTTAGAGACTGGGCTAGGATTAGTTAATTCTACTCGCTGTAGGGATAGTTAGTGTGGAGAGGCTGTATAGGTAGAGTGGACCACGGGTAGGATTGCTGGGTGCAATGGTTGTGGGGCAGCAATGCGGATGAATATACTGTGGAGGCTGGGAGGGTGCCCAATATGCCACAGGCTAAGGACGCTTGAGAAAGAGGTTCAGTGGCTTGGCAGGGAGCTGGGGAGGTTGAGGGATGAGGGGAGGATTACGTTGGTAGGAGGGCTGACATTTGAGAGTATTGTGGGGACACCACAGAGAAGGAACAGTGGGTCAAGGGAGGGAGCAAACTAGACAGGAAGCCAGCTGATGAAGGGTGGACTCTAGTAAGACCTAGAAAAAGAGGAGCAGCAGGAGGGAGGAGAAAGCACATAGTAAGACAAAGAGGATAGGCAAGGGAACATGTTTACTTTACTAGCAACACACAGGAACGAGGATGCAGGAGGTGATTGTACAAGGGATAGCACTCACAAAGAAGAGGGAGTGAGGGGCATTACTAGTGGAGAGACTGAGCATGGTGTGGCAGGGGGAGGGATAATACTTGGAGAGGTGAGGAAGGAGAGGGAGGCTGGCAGTCAAACAGGAGGAGGGGGAGGGGTCTTAATTGGGAGGGACAGGGGAGAAGACACTGGGGCACATGGTAAAAAACACAGTTTTGAGTGGCTCCATAAATGAGAACCTGGGTGGGGGGGTGGCGACGGGCACAAGGAAAGAGGAGGGGGTATACTGGTGTTGGGGGACTCCATACTCAAGGGGATCGGATGGGGCAGCAAGGGGGAGAGGCACAGTTGGATATGGGTGGAGTCCATTCCAGGATTAAAGGCAGACATGGCAGGACAGGCATCCTAAGGTACATAAAAAGGGGTAGGAGGAAACCACATATTGTGGTACATGTGGGGACAAATGACCTAGCAGGGGAAACGGTGGAGGTAACAAGGGAGAGGACTGAGGAAGTGGGAAGGTTGTGTGAGCAGACTGGGGAGTCTCTGGCCTTCTCTGAAGTGTTCCCAGTACCCTGCGCAAGCACAGCGAGAAAGGAGAGGATTAGAGAGTTGAACACATGGTTGGTAGAATGGTGTAGAACTAAGGGGTATGGGGTTGTGGGTGGCTGGTGCAGTACCTGGGATAATAACAATCTGTTTGCAAGGGATAGGCTGCACCTGAGTGGGCAGGGGAAGGAGGTATTAAAGCAAAGACTGGGGAGGTATATTGCAACAAGGGTGGATTTAAACTAGATGGGGGGGTGGCAAGTGGACAGCAGGTAGGCAGAGATCCGATAGAGTGGAGTCACAGCCTACCCCCCAGGCTAGCAAGGAAGGATTCGGGATGGCCAAAAAAGGAGGGAGTAGAAAGGAGGAGATGGAGGCTAGTGAAGGGAAGGGGGCATTATTGAGGGTGGTCTCATTAAATGCAAGAAGCCTAGGAAACAAATCCGCTGAGCTACGGCACTCTTAGGCCCTGGACACATTACAGAACTGTTTTTGAAAACCATTTTTAAAACCAGTTTAGCTAAACCATTTCAATGCAGCCACACTACTCGGTAACCATTTTTGATAACGGGTTTAGTGTGGCCACACTGCTAGTGTTAAACCTGTTCTCCTTGTAACTATTTTGTGTTAAGTCCAACACACAGAACTGTGCTTGCCTGGACACACTGCAGCTAGAACTGTTTTAGTTAAACCATTACAGCTTAAAACACTTTCACTCCTGGACAGACCATGAGTAAAACCATGCTAGCTCCAAAATGGTTTTAAAAATGGTTTTAAGACTAGGTATCTAGCCGGGTTTAAAAACACTTTTGTTAAAACATTTTAAAGGGCTTGTAGTCTGTCTGCAAACAGTGCTAGGGGGATTTAAGCTGTTTTAACTTCCCCAGTGTGTCCAGGGTCTTAGCAGTGTGGAGGGTGGATATTGCAGCTGTCACACAAACGTGGGCAACTGAGCACCAGGACTGGGATCTGGCAATCCCAGGATACAAATTATACAGGAAGGACTGTAAGAGGAGGGGGTGGGGTGGCAGTCTATGTGAGGGACGGCATCAAACGCACAAGGGATGAGGGGGAAGAAAGGAGAACAGAGGCAATCTGGCTGCAGCTCCTAGACTCAAGGGGAAGGAAATAGAGTTCTGGGATGGTATACAGGCCACCATCCCAGTCTGAGGAGCCTTAGAGGGAGTTAGCAGGACAAATCAAAAAGGTATGTAGAAAAGGGAAGGTGGTCATCATGGGGGATTTCAACTTGCCGCGGGTTGACTGGAGCATTCCGGTCACCTCCAGTGCTAGGGAACAAGTGCTCCTGGATGCAATCCAGGAGGGTCTCCTGACACAGTTGGTTACTGTACCTGCTAGGCTAAAGAACACTTTAGATCTGGTATTATCGAATGCGGAGGCAGTGAGGGAAATAAATGTAGAGGACCCACTAGTCGACAGTGATCACCGAACAGTGTGTTTAACATCACGATGTGCGGGGAGCCAGAGAAATCAGATACTTGGGTGGTAAACTTCAGGGAGGCGGACTTTGGGAGGACGAAGGAAGTACTGAAAGGGAAACTGGAGAGCATAAGGCAGGAGATGGACGTGGAGCAGAAATGGGAAATTATTAAACGGGGGGGTTACAGAGGCAAAAGTAGCCTACACCAAGGCACAGAGTAAGAGGAGAAGAGCAAAAAAAAAAACAACATGCTGGTTGAACAGCGAGGTTGTGGAGGTGGTGAGGGCAGAATGAGTGGTGCACCAGAGGTTTAGGAGGCTGGGGAAGGAAGTGGACAGGGAGGAATATGCAAGATGGCCCAGGGAGGTGACCAGAAAAGTGAGAGAAGCCACGGCCCAGAGGGAGCTGAGATTAGCATAGGGAATTAATGGGGCGGGGGGGAGGAATACTTTTTCAGATACGTCAGGGAGAAAAGGAAGTGCAAGGAGACAACAGTGAGGATAAAAAGGGGTGGGGAGTGGACGGAAAAGGGGGAGGAGCAGGCAGAAGAAAAAATTACTCACCTTAGTAATGTTGTTTCTTCTAGTGGAGTCTTGCTATATTCTGACATATACAGTGAGTCCCAACCTTCGAACTGCCCCGGAGATGAAAGAGTTAACATTCCATGCCAGCATGGAATGCTGAGCTCGAGCTCGGTTGAGACTCTGTCTGTTGTTCTTCAAACTCAAACCGTCAGATCTTTTCGAGCTAAACTCACTAAGGTCCTGTGTGGAAGCTGTAAACCTCACTAGCCAACTGGCTACTAAACATAAAACACATTTTGGTCCCAAAACAAAGACTCAAGTCAGGAGACCCAAAAATGAAAACACAACAACTCACCCCAAGAAAAGAAGGGGTGAAAACAAAAAGGTGGGCACCTACTAAGTGCCAACACTACACTGGCCACCCACATCCCAAAAAACAGAGGTTCTGAGAGGGGCAGGCAGGGGGGGAGGTCAGAATATAGCAAGACTCCATTAGAAGAAACAACATTAGTAAGGTGAGTAATTTTTTCTTCAAACAACATGAAGTCTTGCTATATTCTGACATATGCAGACTACAAAGCAGTACCTCCATGGAGGAGGGACAGAACCTACTTAGAAATAGGCTCGAAGCACAGCTGTGCCAAACTGAGCATCACTCCTAGCCTGGATGTCCAGGGAGTAATACTTGGTAAAAGTGTGAACTGTTCTCCAGGTAGCTGCTTGACATATCTCTAGAATAGGGATGTCCCTGGCAGTAGCCAGGGAAGCAGCTGTACCTCTGGTAGAGTGAGCCCTCAGGCCTGAGGGAAGAACCTTACCCAGTTTCTCATAGCAAAATTGGATACAAGAGACAATCCACCTGGCAATGGATATTTTAGTGGCAGGTTTCCCTTTACCAACCTCACCATAAGTGAGGAACAGTTGTAGGGAGTCAAACCTGTGACCCTTGCTACGCTCTATGTAAGAGCTAAGGGCTCTTTTCACATCCAAACTGTGCAGCCTCCTCTGGCCAGAGGAGGAATGGTCAGTGAAGTACACTGGAAGAGACACAGATTGATTAAGGTGGAAATCTGAAACCACTTTAGGCAAGAACTTCCTGTTAGTCCTGAGGACCACCTTATCTCTATGAAAGGAGGTAAAATCAGGCTCCACTGACAAAGCTTGTAATTCACTTATGCGTCTGGCAGAAGTGATGGCTACCAGAAACACAGTCTTCCAAGTCAAGTACTTAAGCTCTGCTGAAGATAAAGGCTCAAAAGGGGGTTGCATAAGCTGAGCAATGCAAACATTGAGGTCCCAGGCAGGGACAGGGTCCCTGAATGGAGGGTTGGTGTGAAGCAATCCCTTGAAAAACTTGGAGAATACAGGGTGAGCTGAAAGAGAAGAGGGCTTACCTGCTGAAATAAAAGCATACACAGCTGCCAGATGCACTTTCAGTGTAGCTGGTCTCAGCCCCAAGCTATTTAAGTGGACCCATATAATCAAGGACTGTGGGCAGATCAGCAGATTCTGGGAAATATGCTTCCCAGAGCACCATATGGAAAAATCTTTTCCATTTTGAATTATAAGTAGCCCTGGTGGAAGGTTTTCTAGAAGCCTTCAGGATATCCATTACACCTTGGGAGAGGTGTAAATTAGTAAACTCTAACTCTTCAAGAACCAGGCCTTGAGATTGAGAGATTGAGGTTCGGTGACCAAACCCTCCCCTGAGCGCAGGTTAACAGGTTGTAATTCCTGGGAAGACACAGGGGAAGATGGACTGCTAAGGACAGTAGGAGTGGATACCAGGGCTGTCTGGCCCAGTCTGGAGCAATCAGGATCATCTTGCAGGGTTGAGATCTGATTTTGACTAGCACTTTGAACAGAAGAGGGAAGGGGGGGAAGCATAGAGAAACTTCCCTTCCCAATTGAGAACTAAGGCATCCAGGGGGACTGAGCCCAACACCGGGGGCCTGCAGCAAAAAAGGGGAAGTTGGTGATTGTCTGGGGCTGCAAAAAGATCCATCTGCGGGGTGCCCCATCTGGAAAATATCACCTCCAAGACCAGGGGGTCTAGTGACCATTCGTGATGGCCCTGGGAAATCCTGCTGAGAGCATTTGCCAGGACACTGTCCTTGCCTGGGAGGTGAACTGCCGTGATGGAGGTGCTCAGGGAGTAAGACAGAGACCACCACTTCATTGCTTCGGTGCACAAGGCCGTAGACCGAGTGCCTCCTTGCTTGCTGATGTACCACATTGTGGTGGTGGTGTCAGTTCTGACCTGTACAAGTTTGTTCTGAACAGATTTGGAAAAATCTTGAAGTGCTAGAAATACTGCTCTGAGTTCCAACAGATTGATATGGAGCAGAGATTCCTGAGGGGACCACAACCCCTGGGTGGTGAGGTCACCCATGTGAGCCCCCCACCCCAAGAGGGAGGCATCTGTAGTAAGGATTAAAGAGTGAGACTGAGTGACAAAGGGAACCCCTTGTCTCAGATTGTTCTGATCCTGCCACCACTGTAGGGCCTGGATCAGGGTTCGAGTTACTGGGATCAATTTGGTCAGAGGGTCCTTCCTTTGAGACCAAAAGGCTCTCAAGTGGAACTGAATGTCCCTCATCTGAAATCTTGCTCCCTGCACTACTGCTGTAGAAGCAGCCATGTGCCCCAGGAGCTGCAGAAAATGCCTTGCTGGTTGAGACACCTGCAGGGTGAATGAGGAGGCCAGAGAGACCAGGGTCCTTGCCCTGTCCAAGGGAAGGAAGGCTTTGGCCTTTACTGTGTCTAGCTCTGCACCTATGAAGGTGAGGAGCTGGACAGGCTCTAGAACTGACTTTGGAAGATTTAGAAGGAAACCCAAAGAAGTGAGCAGTTGCTGAGTTATCTGTAAGTGTAACTTGACTTGGTCTGGGGACTGGCCTACTATGAGCCAGTCGTCCAGGTAAGGGAAGATGGCAATCTTCTGCCTTCTTAGAAAAGCAACTACTACTGCCAGGCATTTTGTGAATACCCTTGGAGCAGAAGTGAGGCCAAAGGGCATTGCTCTGAACTGATAATGGCCTGAGGGCAGCCTCGAACCTGAGGTACTTTCGATGGGAGCTTCTTGATGAGAATATGGATGTAGGCATCCTTGAGGTCCAGGGACACTAGCCAGTCCCCTGGCCTTAGAAGGTAGAATAATTCCCAGAGTCATCATTTTGAATTTTGGTTTTAAAAGGTGCTTGTTTAAGTATCTGAGATCCAGGATGGGCCGCCATTCTCCTGTCTTTTTTGGGGTAAGGAAGTACCTGGAATACAACCCTTTGCCCTGGTGTAGGGGTGGAACCCTTTCCACAACTCTGAGAGCTAGGAGGGAGGAGACCTCTGCCTCTAAGGCAAGCGCCTCTGATGGATTTGCAGGTGGAAAGGATCTGGTTCTCATCTTTGGAAACTTTTTGAAGCTGAGAACCAGTCCCTGGCTTACTACTTCCAGGACCCATTTGTCTGATGTCAGAGACTCCTAGTCTTGGACAAAGTAAGCCAGCCTGCCCCCTACAGGTAGCTGAGAATCGGACCTGGCAACCCCATCAGGGTGCCTGTTTGGCAGGGCTTTGGGCTGAGGGGTGGAAGCAGGTCTGCTTGTACCCCATCTGCCTGTCCCTCTAAAGATCCCCCTCTGGGCATAAGCAGAAGAGGAGGCCTGGGCTTGGTAAAAAGGCCTATGAAAAGGCCTGCCCCTGCCCCTTGGGAAGCTGCCTTTGAGGAGTGGCCTGCCTTTCCTTGGCCTGTGCACTCCTATAGGTGGTCCTATACTCATCCATTTTCTTCATGTAATTCTCCGTTTGCTCCCCGAACAGAGAATTACCCACAACAGGAAAATCCATGGCCTTAGTCTGGGTATCCTGTGACAGGCTAGTACATCTGAGCCAAGCCATTCTTCGAAGTGCCACAGATGTAGCCATGACTCTAGAAGACACATCATTGGAGTCCACTGCAGCATGGAATTTCACCTTGGATGCCTCAATACCATCAGCAGCCACCTGCTCCAGCTCCTTGGCAAGCTGGCCAGGGACCTGTTTTGCTAGGGCCATAACAGTGTCCCATCTGGATTTTTGATACCTAGCAGTATAGGCCATATAATTGGCCTGTCTGAGTCCCAAGGATGCTGCCATGTACTGTTTCTTTGCCATGGCATCAATCCTCCTGGAGTCCTTGTCCGGGGGTGTGTGAAGCCAAGGGAATGTTTGCCTTATCACAGGCTGCAGCCTGCACTACCCCAACATGGCTGCATTGTTGTGTAAGGAACTCCGTGTCAGAGCCTGACAATGTATACCTCTTGTCCATTCTCTTATCCACAGGAGGTATAGTGTTAGGAGTCTTTAAAATCTTAAATGTCAGTTTCCCAAAAGATTTGTGCAAGGGAATAGACAGCCTCCTAGACTCTGGGATATCCATCATTTCCACATAGTCAGGCTCCTCCTGGTCATCCACAGCTTCTTCCATAGGAAGCTGGAGGGTTTCAGCCACTTTTTTATAAAACATGAAATGGGAGGGGGACTCAGAAAGCCTAGCAGGAGAAAACCCCTGAAGGTCTGTCTGGGGAGATGTCCGGGTCAATGGGCACATCCAGACTTTCAAATCCACATTCACTTTCCTCATACTCCTCTTCCTCCTCCTCCGGTTCATAAAATTCCTCTAACTCATACTCTTGAACCGGTGGAACCGGCCGAACCGAGGGCCTGCCTGATGGTGCCGGTTCAGTCGGAACCGGGGAAAGCGACTGGACAATTTTGATCGCTTTGGCTATCTCTTCAGCGGTTGGAGAGGAAAGTTTTGGCCCCACACCAGCTGATTTCTCTTTTCTAGTTCTTTTAGCCAGAACCGATTCCTCAGAATCGGCTCTCCTTTTGCCCGAAGAAGTCTCGCCCTGGTCAGAGGGCACTCCTTCTGGTTTGGTTTGAACCGAACCGGGCTGGCCATCCGGTTCAGCGGACTTTTTGGCCTCCCTTTCCCTGAGCCTACCAGCTCTCTTTTCTAGGGTAGCTGCAGGGAAATTTTTGCAAATCTGGCAGTCTGCATTGAGGTGGTCAAACCCCAGACAATAAACACAGGTGTGTGGGGTCAGCCTGGCAAAGGCTTCCCCATACACTACAGTGTTGGTGAAACCCAGTGGGTCCGGTTTTCTTTTGGGTTTCTCAGACATAGTGCCAGTCCTAACCAAACTTACCCTTTTATGGCAATCCGCCAGGCAAGACCCTCTTATCGGTTCCCAACCGTGTCACGGGTCGTGGAAAAAAATGTAATAAAATACATTTTTTTTAGAACCGATAAGAACCAGTAACCACACTCTAAAAGCAAAATTGAAGATTTTTAAACAACTGGATCGGTTCAAAGCGAACCGATAAACCGTTTACAAGTTCCACATAGAATAGAATAAAATAAAACCTATCTAGCACTCACAAATACCACAGACAGAGACTGAACCGACAGGTTACGGTTTAAATTCGGTCGAAAACCGAGAAAAGCGGTACTTTAACCGACAAATTGAACCAAACAGAAGGAGAAATCTCCGGAGCGACTGTTCAGTGAGGCGGAGTAAAGAATCTGACAGTTTGAGTTTGAAGAACAACAGACAGAGTCTCAACCAAGCTCGAGCTCAGCATTCCATGCCTGGCATGGAAAGTTAACTCTTTCATCTCCGGGGCAGTTCGAAGGTTGGGACTCACTGCATATGTCAGAATATAGCAAGACTTCATGCTGTTTGAAGCACTGAATGAATACTTTTGCTCAGTGTTCACAGAAGAAAAGGGGGGACCACAACCAGCATGGGCTGGGAAGGTGGGGACAGAGGGAGAGGAGGCAACAGATGGAAGAATTGAGGCAAATACAGTCCTAGAGGGACTGAGGGCACTGAAGGTAGACAAGGCACCAGGGCCAGATGGTATCCACCCCAGGGTGCTGAGGGAGATGGTGGAGGTGTTGGCGGAGCCACTGGCAGATCTGTACAGCACCTCACTGGAGTCGGGATGTGTGCCACTGGACTGAAGGATGGCACATGTAGTACCATTACACAAGAGCGGGCCAAGGGATGAACCAGGTAATTATCGTCCAGTAAGTCTCACCTCCATAGTATGCAAACTCATGGAAATGATACTAAAGAAAAGACTGGTGTCGTACCTGGAGGACACTGGCCTCCAGGATGTGAGGCAGCATGGGTTTGTTTCAGGGAAGTCTTGTCAAACCAACCTCATACAATATCATGACTGGGTGACAGGTGAGCTGGATAAGGATCATGCAGTGGATGTTCTTCACTTGGACTTCAGCAAGGCCTTCGATTCGGTGCCTCATGGGTGGCTTGGGGGGAAGCTAACTGGTGTAGGGGTGGGGCAAAAATGATAAACTGGATTACAAGCTGGCTGAGTGGCAGGCTGCAATGGGTGGTGGTGGTGAGAGGGGAGCTCTCAGCTTCAAGGCCGGTGACTAGTGGGGTGCCACAGGGCTCTGTTTTGGGGCCAATATTGTTTGGGCTCTTCATATCAGACATTGCATACGGGGTGGTGAGCAAGGTAAGTCTGTTCGTTGATGACACCAAAATCAGAGCAGTGGTGAATGGAGACGAGGGATGGATGTGAAACCGGTCAGAGTTTTTGTTTCGCTGCCACTCGATGGTATGTTGCAGGCATTTTGCCTTTCTTAAAATATCTGTAATAAAGCCTTTATAGCTCACAAGTACAGAGTAGTGCTGGTTTTGTTGCTTAACATGTTGACTTCTGATCTGTGCACACTTCTTAGCAGCGTGAGCTGTTTTTTGTGGTATTTTTGGACCTAAGCATGCTAGAAGAGTTGTCAGAGAGGTGGCAGCTGGGGTTCAATGCAAAGAAGTGTAAGGCTATGCACTTTGGGGTGAAGAACCCAAGGAGAGAATACTGGCGGGGGTTAAGCTGGGGATCACTTAGGAGGAGAAGGACCTAGAGATAATGATAACAGAGACCATTAACAACACTGCCCAGCGCAGGAGAGCAGCGGCAAAAGAGAACAAAATACTGGGGTGCATAGTGAGGGTTTTTTCGTCCAGGTGAAGAGAGGTGATCTTGCCCCTCTACAGGTCGTTGGTAAGACCACACTTAGAGTATTGTGTGCACTTTTGGAGGCCATACCTAAAGCATGATATCAGGCTACTGGAGGGGGTGCAGAGAACGGCAACAAAAATGATATGTGGAATGTAGAGGAGAGACCATAACAGCAGGCTGGGAGACCTGAATATGTACACCCTGAAGGATAGCAGGGACAGGGGAGCAGACATTCAAGTATCTGAGGGGAATCAATAAGGATGGGGCAGATGGGGTCTTTAAGTTAAGGAGGGGGAGGGTCACCGGGGGCATGGGCTAAGAATAGAGGGGGGAAGATTTAGGAAGGAAATGAGGAGACACTATTTCACAGAGAGGGTAGTAGCAAAATGGAACACTCTACCAGAATGGGTGGTATCATGTAAATCTGTGAACAGCTTCAAAGGGGCATGGGACAGGGAAGAGAGGAGGTGGGGGTGGCAGTGGGATGACAAAGGGAAGGGGGGATGGGGCAGCTGAATACTAGGGGTGTTGGCTGCACACTCAAGCAGACTTAAGACAGACCGGGGGTCTGTTTCTGCTGGTACATTCATATGTTCGTATGTACCTGGGAGGTGTAAAGTACGGCCATTAAGACTATTAACAGTCACTTAACCTAATCTTTTCCACTCTGCATCTTACAGCAGCACTGCAGAAAAGCTGGGCAAAAGGTCTGACCCTACATTTTGTAACAGTAAAAGGTTCAGTTATCTTCCACTTTCATTTGCTGGTAAACATTTCTATCTCTAACATAATTTAAGCATGTTTAAATGTTTTAAATTAGTTTTTTTTCCCTCTAGAAAAAGTATGCTCACTTCTTTGACATCAACATAATATCATGGACATGAAAAGGAATTGGATTAATATATGGAGTACACACTAAAGGAAACAAGCAATGTATTTCCCTTGTCCCCCAGATCATATCTGCAAATGAGATTTCCTTTGTCTCTGTATATTAGTAAAACAATTTCAATAAATAACCAAATGAATGAATAACTAGGAAGAACCTAGAAAATCAAATTTAAAAGGTACAGCATGTTATGTTTTTGAACTGCTGCTTTAAGTGTAGTTTTTTACTGTTTCATTAAAGTCTTCACTGACATTAAATGGCTCTGGAGGAGGAGCAATGCAATATCAGTTATGAAAAGGGGTAGGGATAGGGCCGGAGTTACAGTCCAGTTTTTGCCTCTCCCAAGGTGACAACTAAAGCAGCTGCATGTCCCTCCTTATTGTTTTGTGGTGGTGGCTTATGGTTTGATACAGCATGATTTTAGATATTGAAAAAGCCCCACTTTACACCATGCAGGGCTCCCCTGTACCTTTTGAATGGGTTCACTTTTTAACGGGGATGTCATCATGTCATTTTATGTTCATCATGTAAAAACTGCCATGGGGAGTGTTATTTTTGTATATTTCAATTGTACAGTAGTCCCCTAAGAATACAAAAAATAGGTTAATTTTTATTTATTGAAATGTTTCACCAGGAAGGCACAAAGAGCAATAGGTGGCTCATCTCCCAGTGCGACCTGGGGGAAGGGGTACAATAGGGATCCAATTATATTTGAATTGTCTTACTGTCCTGTGTATGGCGTCATGGGCAGGGGGATAGGGGCGAAAAAGAAAACTAGTGTGTGAGTAGCATTTGGGGCTACCATGTACAAAACTGAATTTGCTGGCTACACCCCTGGGTGGGGGTGTCGGTTTTTATGTAGCCTCCAAGCTAAAAGCACATCAGATTAATTTCCTGGATGACCAAGATGCTGAACAGCTCTGGGTCAAAATAAAAACTAAGAAATGGAATATAACTTTTGTTATATGTTATCAGTCACCACATTTAATTGATAGGGAGAATACACAATTTATGGACCTCCTGGATAAAGTTAACCCCTCCGACAACTGGATTATGATGGGTGATTTCAATTTTCCAAGAATTAATTGAGAGTTGTTGCAAGGTACTTCTGTTTTAGGAAATAGATTTATTAATATCTGTTTAAGTCATAGTATGGAACAATATGTCAAAGCTGCAACAAGACAGAACAATATATTGGATCTCATTTCTAGTAATATAGAGGGAGAAATTTAGACTATAGACATCCTCCGCCTACTGGGCTCAGGGGATTATAATACAGCACAGTGTACCCTAGTGGACGAACTGGAGAAAGTTATAGGAATCACCCAAGTAAAAAAACTTCACAAAGGCAGACCTTAAGAGTATAAGTCAATATTTAACAACTTGGGACTGGAAAAACGAGCTCCAAAATATACCCTTGGGGGCTGCATGGAGTATTTTTAAAGGTAAAATTCATTTTTGCTAGACAATTTTGTTCCCCTCTCAAAAAAAATATAACAATAAGGGTCGAATTCCTAAGTGGTTCTCTAAGAAAATAAAAAGACTACTAAAAGCCAAGGAAAAGTCATATAGGAAACAAAGTTAAACCCCTCTCTGGAGACAGCTGAAATACAAACGGTGTAGTAAAAGGTGCAAATGTGAAATAAAAAAAGCTAAGGCAAAATCAGTGTTAGGTCTGGCAAAATGTAATAAGGATAATTACAAACGATTTTATAACAATGTGGGAAGTATGAGAAAAGGTTCTAATCAAATATCAGGAATTAAGGATGGTGATATAACTCTCACAGAAGAAGTGGGCATGGCCAAGAAATTTTGTGAGTATTTTTTGAGTGTGTATCAGGACACAGAAGACTACCAAACAGTCAGGTCTAGTACAACTGTTAAATATTGACTTATACTCTTAAGGTCTGCCTTTGTGAAGTTTTTTTACTTGGGTGATTCCTATAACTTTCTCCAGTTGGGTGATTCCTATAACTTTCTCCAGTTCGTCCACTGTCACCCCTATCTTTAAAGGTGGTGATAGGACTGTGGCTGGAAACTATCGGCCAATCTCCATTCTCTCTCCTCTCTCCAAGGCCTTGGAAAAAGTGGTGGCCTCACAAATCTCTGACTACCTCTCCGCCTACTATGCCCTATGTCCTGAGCAGCATGGCTTCCGAGTAGGCCACAGTACCAACACAGCCCTCTAGAGTTCTCCAACTTTCTCACTCCTCCTTAGACACTGGTTCTCTGTCTGGTGCGGTCTTCATTGACCTCTCTAAAGCTGACACTGTCTCCCACCCCTCCTTCTTGATGCCCTTAGTCTCTCTGGTTTTGCTGCTGGGCCTATCTCCTGGTGCACCAGTTATCTGTCTGACCGCTCACAGCGTGTAAAAATTAATGGGACCTACTCAGACATCTGCCCCATCTTTTCTGGGGTTCCCCAGGGCTCCATTCTGGGCCCCTTACTATTCTCCCTTTACCTTAACACCCTTCCACGCTCTTGCTCAGGGAACATTCTATTGTACGCTGATGATGCAGTCGTTCTTGCCTCAAGTCGTAACCCTATTGCCCTCCAGGACTCGCTGCAGAAGTCCTTCACCAAAGCCGAGAGCTGGTTCAAGGAACATAGATTGGTGATAAATCTTAAAAAAACCATGTTCTTCACTCATCCTCAAAACAAGTCCTGCAACTTCAAACTCCTCATTCACTCTGGGTCCTCTTTCCCACTCGAACAAGTTTGCTCCTATAAATACCTAGGGATCCATTTTGACCGCTCCCTCTCCTTCCATGGACACATCGCTGCCCTAGCCACTGCCACTAATATCCGATTAGGCATCTTACATCGGTATAAACACTGCCTCCCCCCGGAGGCTCTTCGACTCGCAGTCACCTCCTCTATCCTGTCCCTAGTGGACTGGACGCTGCCGTGTATGGTGCTGCTGATCAGACTGCACTCCATAAAATTCGCACTACCTGAATAAGGCCTGCAGGTTAATTACTGGAGCACCCCAGGCTAACACACACTGTCTACTGTACGCTAAAGCGCTTGGTACTTGATCTTGACGAGCGCCTCAAATATCTGACCTGTACCTTACAAAAGACCCTCCTTGGGCTATCCCCGCCAGGATTGACCACCACCATCCGCCACTCTGTCCCACTAGTTCATACTGGACCTCTGGGAAAAATCTCTTGTTATCCCTAGAGCTAGGACCTCTCACGCCAAAGAGCCATCAGCTTTAGGGTCCCTCCTGGTTCAACACACTGCCCCCTCCATCTCCAGCTCCAACTATATCGCTTCAAAATTTCAGCATGGAACCACCTTGTTAACACCCAAGCTGTAATTGCCACTAGCCAAACCGCACTCAATACTTTATGACAAAGCTACTACTAAGCTGCTAAGGACAACATAACTCTGGTATTGTTTGCATCAATCCTACCTGTACCAGCTTGTTTGTATCTATGTCTTAAGTTACTGTTATACTGTGTTATACTGTTATACTGTGTATTTTTGTTTGTCTTACTGTGACAAGGTACCTTTGTAAATGAGCCTATGGCTCAAAGGTTTTCCAAACTGCTGTCTAAATAAATAAAATAAATACATAAATAAATAAAACCGATCAAGGGAGTTCCCCAAAGTTACTTGTCACTGAGAAACAAGTGTGGGATAGGCTGGGCAAACTTTATGGACATAAATCAGGGGGACCAGATGGTATACATCCTTACATATCGAACTATACTGCAGAGGAATTATGCGGCTCCTTGGCCTTTTTGTTTAATGCATTCCTGACTTTGGGTGAAGTGGTAAAAGACTGGAGACAGGCGTATATTACCCCAATACATAAACAAACATTTGTCAATGCCAAATGTTGGCTTGCTGGCATTGGCATTGGTAGTGCAGGAGTTAGAGAGATGCATAATAGGAATGGCAGTGAAGTACTGAAGTGACGCCAACCCCAATCCCACCCTGCAGAGACTGACAGGCGTTGTGGGTGTGCCTTTGGGTCATCAGCCATAACGTTCATGCCATTTCACCTCACCCTACCCTGCAGACACTGACAAGTATCTCAGTGTGCCTTGGGGTCTTCAGGCCTTATGCTCACCCCATTCCATACGGAAATATGCTGAGATGGGTGCAGTATAGGAGAATGGGGTGAACTTCGGGGTCGAAGACTCCAATGCACACCTCGATACCTGTCACTGGCTGCAGGGTGAGGGTGGGGGTGGAATGGCATGAGCATTATGGCCGACGATCCCAAGTCACACCCCAGACGCTTGTCAGTCTCTACAGGGTGGATCATTACGGTTAGGAAACCCTGACGCCCCGAGCGTTTGTCGGTATTTTCACTCCAAATTTTCAACCTGGCCTTTTTGTGACCCCACCTCACAAACAGTGGCACTATCAGTTCATTAGCCAAAATGTGATTTTGCACAGCGACTGCACCATTTGGCACCACAGGTTAAACACATTTCAGGCAGGATGTGAAAATGACAGCTGTACTGTTCATGAGGAGGCGAAAGAAATGGCAATGTTGCAAAATCTGGAGTGAAAATATGAAAATTGGTGAAGTCATGATTGTGCATAGAAACTGAAGAACGCACCCGTAACGCAATCATTTTTTGGATTTTTTTTTTTACCAAATTTTCAAAATAGGCATTTTGGGACTGCTCCTCATGAACAGTGGTACTGTGATTTTCTTAATCTGTCCCGAAAGTTGATTTCCCACAGATACTGCGTCATTGTGCGCCACAGGTGCGAAAACACATTTTGGGCAAAATGTAAAAAACAACAGCTGTGCTGTTCATAAGGAGGTATAAAAAATGGCAATATTGAAAATTTGGAGTGAAAATATTAAAAACTGGCAATGTTACGAGCGTGTGTACAAATTGCTCAACACATGCTCATAATTCAGTCATTTTTTGGAATTTTTTCACCAAATTTGCAACATAGGCTTGTTGGGACACCACCTCATGAACAGTGGCACTAAGGTTTCATCAATCAGTTGCGAAAGGTGATTCCGTACAGTGACCGCAAAATCACCTTTCAGGACTGAGTAATGAAATGACAGTCACATGTTCATGAGGTGGTGTCCCAAGAACCCCATGTTGAAAATTTGGAGCCAAAATTCCAAAAAAATGGCTGAGATATCCACTTAAGTTGAAACCCCCCCAGTGATGCCATTATAAAGCTTACCATCATTTTCTTCAGTTTGCGGTCTGCTTTGAAGCGTTCAGACGTGTCCTGCTTCACTGAAGATCTCAGCGTCAGATCTCCGGAAGTAAGTGTGGGGTGAGGGTGGGATGCGGGGAGGTGGGGTGCACAGAGGGTGGGTGTAGGTTGGGGGAGGGGTGGCGGGATGACAAATGACTGTTTTCTTTTTTACAGGGACAAAAAAAAAATGGATGTCGGGGGAAGGTTTTCTTTATTTACAGGTTTAAAAAAATACTTTTGGGAACACTGGGGTGGGCTCCCAGTGTGCCCCATGAGTTTAGGGCAAATTAAACTGGGGGGGACATTATGCCGACAGGGATTGGGCACCCTGTTGGCAAACAAATTAAACATGGGGGGACACATGATGCTGATGGGGACTGGGCACTCCATATGGCAAACAAATTAAACTGGAGGGGACATGCCAACACAGGCACTGGGCGCCCCCGAAGTCGGCTTTTTGGGGATTGTGTGGCGGATGGCAGGAGCCGCCACATTTATTGAAATGTTTCACCAGGAAAGGCACATAATGGAGTCTGGTCATCTGACACTCCAATGAGGAAAGTGCATCTTATTGGCGCGGCAAATTTCTTTCAACTCCATGGCTCTCTTTGAAACTGCTGTCATCGGCAACACGTTCGCTAATTGGTGGCTGAGGGAAGCACCCACTAAAGCGTTCCCTGCACTGGTGACAACACTGACACACCTCTAAAATGCGCTACTGCCACAAGCCGTTGCTTGCACATGCGTAAGCCAACATAAAAAGGGGATAGGACTCAAGTTGAAAATGACCGACTGAATAGTATCACTTCTGCTGCTGGAAAGGTTATGGAAGGCTTTATTAAGGATTACCTGGAGGAAAATCTCAAGGATCTAGGCCTATGTGATGTCTCACAGCATGGTTTTGTGCATGGAAGATCTTGTGTTAGTAATCTCTTAAATTCTTTTGAGCCTTTTAGTCAGGCACCAGATCAAGGTTTCCCTGTTGATGTTATTTATTTAGATTTCGCTAAGGTCTTTGATTCTGTGTCACATTAGATATTATTGGAAACCTTAGTTGCTCTGGGCATAGACTCTTGTATTATTAACTGGGTAGAGTCTTGGTTGATGGACAGGGTACAGAGAGTTTCCAATAATGGTGTCCTTTCGGACTTGGGCTCAATGACAAATGGCATACCGCAGGGGTTGGTCCTGGGCCCCTGCTGTTCACCACTTTTGTAACAGGTGTGCAAACTTCTGAAGGAATATGGTTACAAAAGTACGCAGATGATGCTAAGTTAGGGGTGATAGTCAATGATGAAAGGGCCGTAAGTGAACTTCAAAATCAACTAAAAGAACTTGAGACATGGGCAGGGAAACATAAGTTGAGTTTCAGTGGGGAAAAGTGTAGGGTTCTGCATTTTGGCTCTAACAACTCTATAGCTCAGTATATTTTAAATAATAAAGTTATTACCAGCACAAATAATGAAAAAGATCTAGAGGTTTTAATAACAAACAGTATGAACTTTGAATCGCACAATAGGGAGACAGTCAAGAAAGCAAACAAATTAGTGGGAAATACGAAGAATAGAAGCAGTGAGGTGTTCATACCACTGTATAAGGCTCTTGTGAGACCAGTTCTGGAATATGGTTCCCCATTTTCTGCCCCCCAGAGCAAGGGCTATACAAAACTTGTGGAGAATGTACAAAAGCGGTTCACAAAAAAGGTGAATTCCATCAAGAACAAGAATTATAAAGGGTGGTTGGACAGTCTGGGTTTATTCTCTGTGGAATACAGAAAAGTGAAAGGTGATCTCTGTTTTGTCTGTAAGGCATATCAGGATTCACTGCTCTGGGAATCGGCAGGTCTGATGAAAAACAGTTATGTGGGAGAGAAACTAGAACTCATAGTCTACATCTGAAAGGGGAACTATACAAAACAACAAAAAGGGGATCTTGATTTAGCCAGAATGGTGGATTCATGGACTGTACTCCCAGCAGAAGCAGTGAATGCACCTAGCCTGATCTCCTTTAAAAATAGACTGGATAACTATATGGGTACAAAAACAAGAGTTTATCCACTCCACTAAATGTGGCAAGTCTGATATTGCTTACAGCCGCTTGACTTGTAAACAATCTATGAACTTCCTGTAACAAAAAGTAATACAGTTAGCCAACAATTTGGACAGGTACTGTTTAGAAACTGGAATGCCCTCTTTCTCAGAGGCGAAGGAAACAAATAACTGGGAGGACTTCCTGCAGTCCTTTGTACGGTGTGTATAGTAACAAAGAATCCTTTGCACATCCAAAGTATGGAGCAATGCTTCCCCTGGACTGGCATGTTCAGGATAATAAACAATAAGGTGGATGGTTTGATTCTGAGTAAACTCAGACACCACCTTTGGTAGAAACTTAGGGTTTGTACACAAAGACACTCTGTCCTTGTGGAAAATGAAATAAGGCTGCTCACACATGACAGCCTGCAGCTCTGAAATCCTTCCAGCAGAAGTAATAGCATCTAAACATAATGCTTTTCATGACAGAAAGCGTAGCTTGCAAGTCCCGGCCAGCTCAAAAGGAGCCAAAGTAAGCTTTTCTAACACAAAATTCAGGTCCCAAGGTGGGACCGGATTGCAGATGGGTGGCTTCAGATGAAGAATGCCTCACAAGAAAGTAAGGGCCACCTCCAGTTATGCCACCATATGGCCTTTGACAGGCACATGGAAGACAGAAATGGTTGACAGATGCTCCTTAAGCGAGGAGTATTTCAGGCCAGAATCTAAGAGGGACAGCAGGTACTCCAGAATTTGATTTACTGGACAAGTGAAAGGGTCCAATTGATGGGAAGCCGCCCATAGAATAAAGCGCTTCCACTTCATATAATAAGTGGCCCTAATGGAGGGCATCCTAGCAGCCACCAGAATATTGGCCACCTTCTGGGATATCCCAAACCTAGCCATGGCTACACCTTCAGGAATCCGGCATGGAGGTGTAAAGACCTGAGGTCCGGAGGGACCAGGGTCCTCTGTACCTGTCAGAACAAGCCTCTTCACAGGGGTAAAGGTACTGGAGATTCCACTGCCAGCTGCTGCAGTAAGTGGAATAAAATATGATGAGGCCAGAAGGGGGTGAAGAGGATCAGAGTGGCCCATTCTAGTTGGAGTTTGATCACCACCTTCAGGATGAGAGGAAAGAGGGGGCATAGAGAAACCTCCCTTTCCAAAAACTCCAGGCCCTGGAGCAAGTGAGCAGAAACGCGGCGGTTTTGCATTGAGTTGGGACACAAAACGGTCTAATTCTGGATTGTCCCACTTGTCGAACAGGTCTTTTACGACCGAGGTCAGCAATTCTCATTCGTGAATTCTGGACTGCTACTGGCTTAGCTTGCCCATTAGGATGTTTTGGCACCAGGAACATGGACAGCCAACAGTTCTAGACCCAGTACTAAAGTCTAGTACCAGACCCTCAAGGCTCCCTGACACAGAGTGTATGAGTGGGTTCCCCCTTGTTTGTTGATGTAGTGCACTATGTTGACATTGTCTGTCTGCACCAGCAGGTCAGATGGGTCTGGAAGACTTGCAAAACAAACAGAATGGCTCTCATCTCCAAGACACTGATGTGGAGCTCCACCTCCATGCGGGACCATGTCCCTTGAGTCTGATAAGGCCCCAGTTGGGCCCCCAACCCTGCTCCGAAACGTCCATGTTGAGTATCTGCTGAGGGGAGGGAATAAGGAAGGGAACCCCTTTCAACAAGTTACAGGATACCATCCACCATAGCAGCACCTTCTGACTGAGGAGGAGACCTTAACTTGTTTTTCTAGGTCTTTGGGGGCATTGATTCCACTGGACCCTCAATGTCCACTGAGTAAGCCTTGTGTGCAGCCTGGCTAAAAGAACCGTGACGACAGTTGCAGCAATCAAGCCCAAGAGCCTAAGGAAGGATCTGGCTGTAACATATCTGCTGCTGTAAAGCAGGTGAGCCCAAGTCATCAGGCAGGTCTGCCCTGTCCTGGGGTAAGACAGCCATACCCTGAGCCATATGGAACAATTTTGTGGTACGTGCCAGGGCCTGGAACAGATGCTACCCAGACTGCTCTTTGAATACCTAATCATCCAGGTAAGAGAAGACAGAGTCCCTCCCTCCTGAGGGCTGCTGCCACTACTGCCAAGCATTTGGTAAACACCTGAGGAGTTGAAGACAAGCCAAAGGGCAAGGATCGGAAGTAGAAGTGTTCCCCCTGAACTGGATTCTGAGGTACTGCTGGTGGAAAGCACACACCTTGATATGTAGGTAAGCATCCTGCATGTTGAGGGATCATATCCAATCTCCCTGGTGCAGAAGCAGGCCCTGTAGGGTCACCATCCAGAACTTTTCGTACTGAATGTAGAAATTTAGATCTCGTAGGTCCAGGATGGGCCGTAAATCCCCTGTGCATTTGGGGACCAGGAAGAAATGGGAATACAGTCCCCTGTTCCTTTGAGCTTCTGGGAGGGGTTCTATAGCCCTTTTGTGCAGCAACATGCAAATTTCCCCCCACAGCACTGGAATGTGGTTGGGGGTAACTGGACTGAACTGGAGGTTGCTCTGGAAGCCACTCCAGAAGTTCTAGAGTGTGGCCTTGCTCTACAAGCTGTAGGACCCAAGCATCCCTGGTAAGTTCCCACTACCTGTTGAGGTGTAGGGAGAACTGACCCCCTACCACCTCCTCCTGCAGGGCCGGGGGAAGGGGTCGAGCAAGGAGTCATGCTGAAGTAGCACCTGTGGCAGGGGCCACACCACCTCCTTTGGGGACCTTCCCAGTGGTGGAGGTAGGGGTAGGCAGGGCTGTTGCTGCTCTGTGTTTGCCTTGAGGTTTAGTTCTAGGCTTGGGTCTATGGGTGGCATGACAAAAGGGCACCCTCTGGCCACTTCTTGGCTGGGTGTGGTATAGGGAATAAATCAACCACAGAATCCAGCCCTGCACCAAAGAGTTTGTAGCCTCTGAAAGGGGTATTCAGGATGGAGTGTTGTATGTCTAAGGCAAAGCCTGACACCCTGAGTTGAGAATGCCTCCTAAGGCAAATGCCAGCAGTGACTGCCCAAGGGGAGGCATCAGCACCATCATAAGCAGACCGAAGCAGGTGCTTGCCGAGGTCTGCCCCAGACTGGATGACCTGAAGCAATTCCTGTCTCTGGGGATCCTCTGGAAGGGCCTGGGCCACTGCTTTGGCCTGTCTCCAGAGTTGATTTTGGAATCTGACCATATGGGCCATATCATTTAGGACCTTAATAGTCAGAGTAGCAGAAGTGAAGGTCCATTTGCCAATCAGGTCCAGTATTCTGGACTCCTTGTCCAGCAGAAGAGAGCTTAGATGTTTAGGCTTAGACCGATCGTGGGCAGCATTTATGACCATGGAATCTGCCTGCATTTCCTCTACAACGAATGTCTTCCCCGCAGGAGCCTAGTACAACTTGTCTGCCTTCCTGGGCATGGTGGAAACCAAGTTGGGTCTATACCAGGTGGCCATATTGGCATCCTCAAAGACTCCATTAGAGGAAGGATGATGAGAGAGGGAGAGTCTGGCAGCTCTAGGTAGTGTGTCAGATGTCTTCTAGCAAGATCCTGTTCTTCTGTCTCAAATCCCATGGCAGCCTGTAACTGCCGCAGTACCAAAATTAAGGAGGGGTCATCAGAGGGATCGTGGGTATACCTGGAAGATTCCTCACCCCCTGAGGAAACTGCAGAGGTGGAGTGGGAGGGCCTTGCGGCCCTCATTCACCACGACCCCTCCTCGTCATCATCAGGAAGAAGGTGGTCAGGGTGGTACTCGTCGTCCTCACCAGGCTTAGAAAGAGGTCATGATGCTGTCGAGGACTGAGGGCGAACAAGACGTGATGTCGTGGAATGTGATGGTGCAGGGGTAGGGTTGGTAGGACCCAGCAGCACCAGACTCTGAGGAGGGGCAAGGCGATGCATAAAGTCCCAAAGAAGTACAGCACTGCCTGCAAGTCTTTAGAGATCAGTGTCAGAACACTGAGCGGTGCCAGCTGAGGAGGCTGAAGGGATGAAGCTGGCAGTGGGGCCAAGAAGTGCGACAAAATGGGCTGAGGCCCTGGCATAGGCAGCCATCAGGGAAGGGACCAACGACGGAATGGCGGCCTGGAGTGATGCCAGGGGAGACTGGGAATCTGAGGCTGAGGTACAGGACATGGAATAGGCAGAGGATGGCATCTGGGGATTTAGCAGGACCCCTGAGGACACCATGCCTATTTCGACAGAGGCCAGACCATCAAGCGCTCCTTGTCTGGAGACCCAAGGAGAACAGGGGCCTGAACAGCAGGGGCTGGACAGTCAGTGGTGTCAAGGAAGGGCCCGACACTGAGCACCCTATGCCCACCATGATAAGACTGGTGGGGGGGGGGTCGCTGCCACAATGAGCCCTGTGGAGGAGAGGGAGTAGGTGGCGGGAAGGGCTGCTGCAAAGTGCAGGATGAAACCGCTGCGACCGGCAGTTGAAGCGCGACCACAAAGAAGCCAGGGAGGACCTCTTCTTGGCCTGGTCCTTGTCTCGGTGTTTGTGCTTCCTGGCAGACTTGTCCCAGGCCTTGGAAGAATGAGAGCCCAAGGATGGGGCTGGGGAAGTGGAGGAGCTCCTTGCCTGTAGCTCCTTCTCCATGCGGGTGACCTTCTGTTCAAGCAGGAAGGATTCTAAGGTCTTCTGGTGGCATCGCCTGGTAGTCTGGCTGAAACCAAAGCAAATTTTGCAGGCCATCACATCGTGGTCTACGCCTAGGCAGCAGATGCAGATATCATGATCATCCTTTTCGGGGGTCTTCTTCCTACAGGCACAGATCCAAAAGAGTTTCTAAGGTCCAGAATTTGGCATAAAAAAACAGGAAAATCACTTTATAAAATAAAGTGGTGCATGAACTAGGAGGAGAAAAGGAAGAAAAATCGAACATTTGGTGGTTAACTGAAGCTGGCGGTGTCTTTGTGGAGTCTAATGTGTGATGGTCAATAACTGGAAAAGAACTGAGGAGGACGCGGGGCTGCCCACATTTATATGGGAGAGACAACTTCAGTGTGCGACTTTGTCATGGGTGGCCCCCCTTATCGACTGCTAGCTAGAAAAGTTTCCATGTTGTCCTAGTGCCTGGCGGCTGTAGTTGTATAGGTGTGGCTTGCAGCAGGAGATACTCTTGATGAAGATCTCCAGATCTTCAGGAATATCTTCTCCTCAGAGCCACATTATTTGGAATTGGGAATGAAGGCACTAGGACCCCGTGGGAGTTAGAACTTTTGGGGTCAGCATGCACCATGCTCATGGCACCAAGTATGGTGCTACGTACTACAACAGCATAAACAGTGTTGTTGGCCCCAACCACCTCAGTTTCTGTTTTCCAAAAAGACAGAAAGAAAAAAAACTTTGGAATAAAAACACTATTTGATTTTTCTTGTGTGTGTGTAAAAACTGAAAAAATGAAAAGTCTAAGGAACAGAATGTCTTCACACAAGTGTAGTGGGACATAACAAGTAGAACCGGAATACAGATTAGCATAACCTAGAAAGGATTCTTGAAAAGGAAAGCAACCAACAGTAAAACAAGGAGGAAGTTGTGAGGGATTCTACAGAACCTCTCAAGATAAAAGTGAAAATCTGAAACCAGAGTTCCATCAGGTATTTTCTAGAGAGTATTCCAAAAAATGTAACAAATACCCCAGTATTTGCTCTGAACGGACAAACCTTGGACTAGCATTGCACTAGCTGATGCCAAGGGACTAAAACTAAATTGGGAAAAGTTACAAGAAAAAATAATGACATATCCGCCAAAAGGAGCAAAGATGTATGAATATATTATACAGGCTTGGTAGCACTTACATATTAGGGTTGAGTGAGTAATCAATGTTAAAGCCCACTTGATAAATTTGCCTGAAATTTGACAGGTGCAGAGTTGGTGTCAGGATCTCTGGACCCTGTTAATTTTGATCTGTTAAGTGGGTGCAAAGTCAAAGAAGTGCGAAAACACATAAATTCAACAAAATTATGATGTCTGTTTTGCTCATCAATAACTCATAAACTGTTTCAATTTGAAATCTGGGGGTGCTGCTGAGCAGCTTAAGTGGAAGCAGCAAATCCCATGAACTACTAAGAGATTTTTTAAATCTTTTAAAAAAACTATCTTCTGCCTTAGTTTCTGGAGTTAAGATTTAGTGTGGTGTCTCAGGGTCACAAAGGCTTTCAACATGCAAAAGAATAAAGGAGCATCTCAACCGATGACAGACTTCTTTGCATCTAAGAAGGCACAGGGGAAGGGCAGCCTACCCAGAGTGTGGGAACCTTGGGCTCTAGTGCTAAGCAGTCAAAGGAAGTCACCCTCTGTGCTTTCCATGCTACGTTAAACCAGTTGGTAAAGACTGTTCAGGAACTCGACAAGAAATCCGATACAATAGTAAATGTGTTGGAAGCTAGAATGTATAATTTTGAAAATACAGTCCAGCAATCGGAGGCTTCAGTGCTCAAATCTGTTGATGCCACAGCTAATTTAATTAAAGAAAATACCTTACTGCGGTAGCAGTTAGAAACTGTTGAAAACCAGGCTAGAGAAAAGAATATCCGGTTGTTGGAACTGAGTGAGGGATCTGAGGGTGAGGATTGTCTGGCCTTTATTAGAACTTTTCTACCTTCCTTGCTAAAAATTACTGAATGAGATCCTCCACTTTCGGTCGAAAAGGCTTACCGGGTGACCTCTCGTCATATAACCATAGGCACTGCCACTCCCAGAACACTTATGGTAGTATTCACTGGTGTGGGAGATCGGGATTATGTATTAGCGATTGCAAGAAGAAAGAGGAGTCTAACTCATGAAGAAAATAATATTGCGCTGTTTCAGGATATCTCTTAATGCAACAGACAACGGAGAAAAAGTTTTGACGGTATAAGGGGTCATTTGTGGCAACTCAGAATACAGCATCAGTTACTATTACCTGCTAAACTTAGGTTGGTCTGGAATGGTTAACAATATCGTTTTAATGATCTTAAGGAGGCTGACAAGCTAGTAGCTCGCACAGACCAAGAGATGGCCAAGGAGGCGGGAGCTGGACTTTCGTCTGATGAGAACTGAAATGCTGTCTGCAAGTATTGATCTCCTTTTGATACAAACGCAGTGAAATCAGCTTTTAAACGTAAGAATTTGGGCGGCTTCACGTAACTGCAGTTGTTACATCTGGGGAATACAATACTTAGTTAGAGGGAGTCGTATATTGCTTGTTAAACAGAACTATTAACTTTTCTTTGCTGCTTTAACTTTACTTTGATCAGGGAAAGTATACTATGCCTGATGAAGCCTGGACACCTGCAAGAAGGGACAATATTTTAGTTAAACTGTGTTAACATAGGAATGTTACATTCGGAGTAAGAGTGCTTTTTTCCTTTGTTTTACAATTGACTCTCATGGGTTAGGGATATTCCTATTAGATACTTATGGGTTGGGATTTTGGGGAATCTTTGTGACTTAATGTCAATTTGGTAAAAAGGAAAACATGTATTTTTCTGGGATGATTCTCCTTTGTCCTGTCAGGGCTGCATGCGTTTGGCATATATTTAGTTATTAAATGTATTGGTTATCCCCCCTATCATGTAACTAAAGAGGGGGACTTTTGCATTGCTCCTTAGTAAGAGGTTCATATTAGCAGTGTATACTGTTAGCCCTCTGGGATTCTATGTATTATGAGTGTTTTGCTTACAAAATGCATAACTTAAAAATTAAAAAAAATAAAAAATTGAAATTTGAAATTTGCAGGTTTGATAGAATTTGGCCCAAAATGTGTGCTTTCGTCATTCTTGTTTCCATTTTTCATGGCAGTTATGAGGTATTAGCAAAAATGTGTTTTGTCTTTTTGCACGTGCTCAGCAGGAAAAACAGAGTCTAAAAATAACTACATTTTTACAAAAATATAAATTTATACATTTGTATGGCATAAATACATTCGTTCTGTAAACATTTTAGTGTACGTACAAGTTAGTGATACCAACACTAAAAAGGGTCAAATCTTTGCAGGCTCAAAACAAGAAAATTAGATGAAGGGGTGGTCTGTGGTTTGAGTGGTTGACAGATTACTCTAAAAGCAATGTGCTTTTGTACGTTTTGCCCATAAATGTTGTGTTTTTTATCAAAAAATAACATTTGATAAAGATCATGAGTCACAAAGGCATAAATTCTTTATGTGTCTCTGATTATGCATTCAAGACCCGCATTCTACTGTCGGCCCGGTGGCGCTGAGGGTTAAGGCGCTACATGCCTCACCTCGCGCCACACCGGCGACCCGGGTTCTGCAGGGGCAGGAAGGGATTGAGCATCCGATGGACAGCTCTCCTTCCTTGGGAGGGTGTGGGGCTATCGTCGCTCATGCGGCCCCTGGCGGCGCTGTCCAGGGTAGCCAGGGGTGCGTCGCTGCCCGTATAGCACAGAAGTGGAGCTCGGAGGATGCTGGCCGTCATTGCGCCGAGCTCCATGGGCGGAATAAGAAAGCGGAAAATTCCCCAGCACCTGATGAGCGAAGGCCAGGACCAGTGGCCAGGCCCCACACCCAATGTCGGGCCTTGCATCCATCCCAGGTACTCCCCCCCCCCCTTCCTGGTCGCTCAACTAATCTATAGATAGAGCACCAGAGGAGTCAGCGGTCCCGCCCTGGGGGGGGGCTCAGAGCCAGGGGGTCAGTGTTCGCGGGGTGTGGTAGGGAAAAGGGCCCTTACCTGGAGGTGGAAACTGTGAGGCTTCAGGCGGGTAGGAACAGGCCAATCGAGTGTCCCGGCTGGAGAAAGTTCGGGTGCCAGTGCAGAGGGGGCATAAAGAGAATAAAAAAAAAAAAGACCCACATTTTAGTGTAAGTTAGCCATATGATCACTAGAAGAAGGTTAAAACTTTGCGGGCTAAGAACGAGAAAATTAGCTTGAGTGGTGGTCTGTTATTTGAGAGCTCAAGAGATTACTCTAAAGGAATGTGCTTTTGTACTTTTCCCCCTTAATGTTGTGTTGTTTTTCCAGAAAATAACATTTGTTACAAAACACGAGTCATAAATGTAAAAAGATTTTACATATCCATCATTATGGGGTTTGCAACTCATTTTTGCGTTCCTGGCATTTTAAAATGGCAAAAAAATGATTGCACATAAACAATTTGAAAATAAAGTGTATCTGCCAGCTGTTACTTGTGTGTTTGACAGGATTAGGTGTTTGGGAAATTGTTTAGGTTGCATATTCTCAAAAAAGGGCCTTTAATTTCAGTAAAAATTTAAATTTTCCAAGTCACTTCATATGAAAGCAAAATAAAATTTATATGGTTGTCAAAACAGTATTTGTGACATACGACAATGCGTTTGTGAGGTTATGTTTGCTTTTATGATTGTTTTTTGAAATTATATTTAAACATGTTTTACTGTTTTTTTTGGCACAGAGCCTGGAGGGTCCTCTGTGCCTAGAGCCAGATGGACCTTTCCCTTGGCGTATGACCCAGAGGGCCCTGTACACAAGCATCTGCAGCTGCATGGACAGACCCTGCACTTCTGCAGGCAGACTGACTCTTATCTTGGTGAAGGGATCAGGGAGTCCTGCACATTCTCATCATTTCATACAAGTCCCTAAGGGATCTGCACAAATGAGGATACAAGTATACTATTACAAAGAGAAATGAAATTCATTGTACAAAAACTATATTAATGAAAATATTAGGGTTGAAGAATGTAAAGTGCATAAAGTAAGAAAATGAAAACATTAGGGTTTGGAGTCTCAGGAGTCTTGACAAATCATTGGTGTGTTTTTTCTTGGGGGTTTCAACCCTAATGCCCACCCCATCCCCTGAGCAAAGAAAGTAAAGCTATACATGATCCAGGGCCCTGCACAGTACACAGTGCCCTGTGAGAAGAAACGTATGACTGATTTAGCAGCTCAGTCTCAGAAGCCATAGTTGCCAAGCTCCAAGCACTACACCCATGGGGAATGGGCTTGGACCTGTAGCTTGTATTTCAGTCATGAGGCTAGGGACTGGGGAAGGGGTGGGCATTACAGCTGAAAACCCCAAGAAACACCACACCACCGATTTGCCAAGACTCCTGAGACTCCAAACCCTAATATTTTCATTTCCTTACTCTGTGCACCTTATGTTCTTCAACCCTAATGTCTGCACTAATATAGTATTATGCAATGAACATATCTATCTATATATACACACAAACACATACACCCCAGAGGGCTAAATATGAAAACAATAGCTTTTAAGGACAAGCCCTAAGCTTCTGTGACTAAATGCTCCAGTCCATCTGGATGTAGAAGAATAAGGTAGCCAAACCACTCCACACCCCAAGTAAAGCTCTTCTGCTTTGCAGCTGTGTGATGTGAGGTGCAGTTAAGGAGAGTCGCTTGACTAATCCGCCTACTCTGTTTCCAGGACCAGATAAAGTTGTGGCACAGGAAAGTGCCTGCTTCTTCAAATGGGTAACCAGGGTGGTTGATAAAGGTCAGCTGATATACATGACCTAGATTTCAGCAAGGTCTTTGACTCAGTCTCCCACAGGAGACTGATCAAAAAATTGACAGACCTTCTGGTGAAGGAACAAATAACAGTTTGGGTGGACAGTTGGCTGAAAGGGAGGACTCAGAGTGCAGTGGTAAATGAGGAATTTTGGATGGTGAAGAAGTCACAAGTGGAGTTCCACAGGGATCAGACCTCGGCCCAGTCCTCTTTCACATATTCATATGTGACAAAGGGGAAGATATACAGGGTCTCTTTGCAGAAGACACTAAGATCTGTGCAAGAGTAGACGCTGAAGAGGTGATTATGAAACGAAAGGTGAACATGGTAGACTGGAAAATGGTCTAAGTTCTAGCAGCTGAACTTAAATGCAAAAAAATGTAATGCAGTGCACATCGGGATGAAGAACCCAAGGGCACAATACTCAGTGGAGTGTGGAACTGGAAAGTAAAATGGAGGAGTAAAACCTCAGGGCTATAAGAAAACCTGAACTTCATGGCATACTGCAGCAAGGTCATGGAGAAGACAAACAGAATGCTGTGTTGCATAGGGAGGGGAATTACCAGCAGAAGCTGAGAGTCGATCTTACCACTGTGAGACCACATCTGGAATACTGTGCATGGTACTAGAATCCTTACCTATGAAAGGACTGTGAGAAGGTGAAAGCAGTACAGTGAAGGGCAACTAAAATGGTCCAGAGTATGAAGGGAAAGACATGCAGGGCCAGATTTCAAGACCTGGGCAAGTACATCCCTGAGGTTAGGAGGGATATGATAGAACCTTACATGTACAGTACCTGTACAGGATAAATAGAGTGGATTACAAGGACACAGTCATCTTGAGCATGAACACAGGTACAAGGAGAAACTCAATAAAACCATAGAATCACAGAAATCTGATGGCAGAAAAGGACCCTCTGGCCCCCACACACAAACTCATCACCTACTGTATGTCATGGGACCTCCCCTTTGCTCCACTTGCCAACCCCTTATGTCTGTCCCATGCCCTCTTGAATTCCTCCACCGTTTCTGACTAAGATTCAGTAGCCTGCAATGCATGTTAGAGCTTTTAACTCCGGTCAGATGTTTTCCGGTTATGCTTTTCTCCAAGAGCTAAGTACAGTCCTCTGTGACTGCACTTAACCCAGGGAAGGCAGAAGGACCAGCAAACTAAAGATAAGAGCTTATGTAAACTGTAACATGCACTGCAGGCTACTGAATCTCACACTGCTGCCCACAGCTCTGATATCAGCTGCAGGGGATTCTGGGATTTGTAGTAACAGAGAATGTCAGCCTAGAAGTAAACCAAATTAGGCTGATAAAATCTACTATAGTACAGAAATAGTAAGTAAACCAAAATGTTTTTGCACACAAAGTGCACATTGGGACCAGCCCCCACACTTTAGTGTGGGGCTCTTTTGTTCTGACTGCTCCCCTTTAAAGCCCTCTTGACATCCAGGCTGACAAGTTTCTTCTCTCCTACTCTGAAGCGAGGCTTTGGAAAGAATGCAAGTAATGTTACAGATTGATTCAGGTGAACTGAGGAAACCACTTTAGATAAAATGTCTAATGTTCTAATAATGTAGCCTTATAAAAACAGGATGAAATTAGGGTTTGTTGTTTATTAGGAATAACCATTGAACATACGCTCATTTTCGATGGCAACCTAGTACATACATTAAAAACATAAAATAACAATACATACATCATCGAATCATACAATGTTCAACATGCAGTATGTACACAATTAACTAAAGCAGTTAACAGTTCTGAACATTACAGAGCAGATATTTCTTTAATGTAGAAAGAGACGGGGGTTTAGACAGTTAAACTCTGAAACAGGGTGGTAGTTTATTCCAAAACTTTGGGACCACGGGGCTAAAATATTACAAAGACCTTTTTGTGTGAATCTTGGAGACAAGTAACTGAGAAAATTGTGAGTTTCTCAGAGATGGATCGATGTGCCGAAATACTAGCCTATCACTCAAATACTTAGGAATAAGCCCCAAACCAGACTTATACGCAATAGTGTGTATGTCCCTCCTGGTAGCCAAGGAAACCCAACCCAGGGATCTGTACAGATTACAGTGATGAGTAGTTATAGGACTTTTCAAAATTAACCTGGCCAATTTATTATAAAGTATAGCCTGTGTAATCTATCTTGTGAGGCACTACCTCATAAAATAACACCATAATCAACTAACTTCAATTATGTATTTCAATGTTTTAGAAGAAAAAATTACTCACCTTAGTAATTGTGTTTCTTCTGGTGGAGTCTTGCTGTATTCTGACTATTGCAGTTAGGTCCTGCCTTTCAACTACCCTGGAGAACAAAGGGTTAACTTTTCTATGCCTTGCATAGAACGTTCTTCACGAGCTTGGTTGAAGCCCATGTCTGTTGTTGTTCAAACTGCAACCGTCATATCTTTATGAGCAAAAACTCACTAGGTGCTCTGTGTGGAAACTGTAACATTTTTACTAGCCAACTGGCAAATATATAATGTTTTTGGTTTCAAAGGAAAACTCAAGTCAGGAAACCCAAAAACAAAAACACAACCAAAACACAACATTCCGCCCAAACAAAAAAGAGGGTGTAAAAAGAACACCCCTAGGGTGCCAACACTGCTCCTGCCCACCCACATCCCAAAAACTAGGTTCTGAGAGGGGAGGCGGGGGGAAGTCAGAATACAGCAAGACTCCACTAGAAGAAACATAATTACTAAGGTGAGTAATTTTTCTTCAAACAACCTGAAGTCTTGCTGTATTCTGACTATTGCAGACTACCAAGCAGTACCTCCATGGAGGAGGGACAGAACCTACTTTGGAAATAGGCTCTGAAGTACTGCTGTGCCAAACTGAGCATCACTCCTAGCCTGGATATCCAGAGAGTAATGCTTGGTGAAAGTATGGACTACTTGACAAATTTCTAAGAGAGGAATATCCCTGGTAGCAGCCAGGAAAGCAGCTGTACCTCTTGTGGAATGAGCCCTCAGGCCTAAGGGTGGAGTTCTACCCAGTTTTTCATAGCTGAATTGTATACAAGAAACAATCCACCTGGCAATAGATCTCTTAGTGGCAGGTTTGCCTTTACCAACTTCTCCATAAGTGAGGAACAACTGGAGGGATTTAAACCTGTGACCTTTGATACGCTCTATGTAGTAGCTAAGGGCTCTTTTAACATCCAAACTGTGTAGCCTCCTCTTTCCCAAGGAGGAAAGGTCAGTGAAGAAAACAGGGAGAGATATAGACTGGTTGAGGTGGAAATCTGAAACCACTTTAAGTAAGAACTTTCTGTTACTTCTAAGGACCACTTTATCTCTGTGAAAAGAGATGAAATTAGATTCCACTGACAGGGCTTGCAATTCACTGATACGTCTGGCAGAAGTAATGGCTACCAAAAACACAGTTTTCCAAGTCAAGTACTTAAGCTCTGCTGAGGACAAAGGCTCAAAGGGGGGTTGCATAAGCTGAGCAATGCAAACATTAAGGTCCCAAGCAGGAGCAGGATCCCTAAAGGGGGGATTGGTGTGAAGCAATACCGTGAAAAACTTACAGAATACAGGATGGGATGACAGAGAGGAAGACTTGCCTACTGACAGGAAAGCAGAAACTGCTGCCAAGTGTACCTTGAGGGTAGCTGGTCTGAGGCCTAGGCCATTAAGATGGACCATATAATCCAGAACCGTAGGCAATTCAGCAGAGTCTGGAGAAATATTCTTCTTAGAACACCAAATGCTGAATCTTTTCCATTTGGAGTTGAAAGTCTTTCTGGTGGAAGGTTTTCGAGAAGCCTTAAGGATATCCAGAACCCCTTGGGAAAGATGCAGATCTGCAAACTCTAACTCTTCAAGAGCCAAGCCTTGAGATTGAGAGACTGAAGATTCAGGTACCAAATCCTCCCCTGAGAGGATGTTAACAGGTTGTAATTCCTGGGAAGAGACAGGGGAAGGTGGACTGTTAGGGACAGCAACAAGGGATACCATGGCTGTCTGGCTCAGTCTGGAGCAATCAGAATCACTTTGCATGGTTATGACCTTATCTTGACTAATACCCTGAACAGGCGAGGGAAGGGGGGAAAAGCATACAGAAATATCCTCTCCCAGTTCAGAATCAGAGCATCCAGGGGACTGAGCCCAAGACTGGGGGTCTGCAACAAAAGAGAGGAAGTTGGTGATTGTCTGGGGCTGCAAAAAGATCTATCTCTGGAGTGCCCCATCTCGAGAAAATCACTTTCAAAACCAGAGGATCTAGGGCCCATTCATGATGGCCCTGGGATATTCTGCTCAGTGCATCTGCTAGGACATGGTGCTTCCCCTGGGAGGTGAACTGCTATCAGAGAGGTTTGCAGGGAATAGGCCAGGGACCACAACTGCATTGCTTCTGTGCACAAAACCATAGATCGAGTGCGTCCTTGCTTGTTAATGTACTACATGGTGGTGTTGTCTGTTCTAACCTGAACCACCTTGTTCTGTACAGATTTGGAAAAAGCTTGCAGTGCAGGAAACACTGCTCTGAGTTCCAAGAGATTGCTGTGAAGCAGAGATTCCTGAGGTGACTACAGTCCCTGGGTGGTAAGATCCCCCCAAATGGGCTCCCCAGCTAGCAGGGAAGCATCTGTGGTGAGTATCACTGAATGAGACTGAGTGACAAATGGAACCCCTTGTCTCAAATTGTCCTGATCCTGCCACCATTGCAAGGCTTGGATCAGGGTTCGAGTCACTGGGATTAGTTTGGTAAGGGAATCCTTTCTTTGGGACCAAAAGGCTCTTAAGTGGAACTGGATGTCCCTCATTTGGAATCTTGCTCCCTGGACCACTGCTGTGGAGGCTGCCATGTGGCCCAGTAGCTGGAGGAAATGCCTTGCTAGTCTAGACACCTGAAGGGTGAATGAAGAGACCAGTTCCATAAGGGTCCTTGCCCTTTCCAGGGGGAAGGAAGGCTCTTGCCTTTACTGTATCCAGTTCTGCACCTATGAAGGTGAGGAGCTGCACTGGTTCGAGAACTGACTTTGGTAGGTTGAGAAGGAATCCTAAAGAAGAAGTGAGCACTTGCTGGGTCGCTTGCAGATGTGACTTGACTTGGTCTGGAGACTGACCTACTATGAGTCAGTCGTCCAAGTATGGGAAAATGGAAATCTTTTGTCTTCTTAGGAAGGCAACTGCTACTGCCAGGCACTTTGTGAAGACCCTTGGGGCTGATGTTAGGCCAAAGAGCATTGCTCTGAATTGATAATGGCCTGAGGGCAACTCGAACCTGAGGTACTTTCTGAGGGAGCACCTGATGGGAATGTGAAAGTAGGCATCTTTGAGGTCCAGGGAGGCTAGCCAGTCCCCTGGCCTTAGAGAAGGAAGGATAATTCCCAGAGTTACCATTTTGAATTTTGGCTTTAACAGATGTTTGTTCGGATATCTTAGGTCCAGGATGGGTTGCCACTCTCCTGTCTTCTTGGGGGTTAGGAAGTACCTGGAGTACAATCCTTTGCCTCTGTGTAGGGTGGGAACTCTCTCTATAGCTCTGAGAGCTAGGACAGAAGAAACATCTGCCTCTAGGGCAAGGGTCTCAGAGATTTGCAGGTGGAAAAGATCTGGCTCGCATCTTGGGAAATTTTTTTGAAGCTGAGAACCAGTCCCTGGCTTACTACTTCCAGGACCCACTTGTCTGATGTAAGAGACATCCAGTACTGGACAAAGTAAGCCAGCCTGCCCTCTACTGGTAAAGGAGAATCGACCCGGGCAGACCCATCAGGGTGTCTGCTTGGCAGGGGCTTTAGGCTCAGGGTTGGATGCAGGCCTGCTCATCCCGCTTCTGCCTCTCCCTCTAAAGAACCCCCTCTGCGAAAAGGAAGAAGAGGAGGCCTGAGCTTAGTAAAAAGACCTTTGGAAAGGCCTGCCCCTACCCCTGGACTGCTGCTTTTGAGGAGTTGCTTGCCTTTCTTTTGGCCTGAGCACTCCTGTAAGTGGTCCTGTATTTGTCCATTTTCTTCATATAATTCTCTGTCTGCTCCCCAAACAGAGAATTACCAACTACAGGAAAATCCATGGCCTTAGCCTGGGTATCCTGTGAGAGGCTAGTACACCTGAGCCAAGCCATTCTCCGAAGAGCCACAGATGTAGCCGTGACTCTTGATGACACATCATTGGTGTCCACAGCAGCATGAAACTGTACTTTCGATGCCTCAATCCCATCTGCAGCCACCTGCTCCAGCTCCTTAGCAAGCTGGGCGGGAGCCTGTTTAGCCAGTGCCAGTACAGTGTCCCACCTGGACTTCTGGTACCTGGCTGTATAGGTCATCTAGTTAGCCTGCCTGAGTCCCAGAGATGCTGCCATGTATTGTTTCTTTGCCATGGCATCAATCTTCCTGGATTCCTTGTTGGGGGGGTGTGATGCCAAGGGAATGTTTGCCTTATCACAGGCAGCAGCCTATACAACCCCAACATGGCTGCATTGCTGAAAAAGGAACTCCGTGTCTGAGCCTGAGAGAGTGTACCTCATGTCCATTCTTCTGTCCACAGGAGGTATAGAATTAGGAGACTTAAGAATTTTTTGTGTCTGTTTCCCAGAAGATTTGTGGAGGGGAATAGACAGTCTCCTGGACTCTGGGATGTCCATCATCTCAACATAATCAGGCTCTTCCTGATCCTCTACTGCTTCCTACACAGGAAGCTGGAGGGTGTCAGCCACCTTTCTGTAGAACATGTAGTGTGAAGGGGACTCAGAAAGCCTAGGAGGAGAAACACCTGAAGGTCTGTCTGGGGAGATGTCCGGGTCAATAGGCACATCCAGACTTTCACCATAATCATCCTCATACTCTCCCTCCTCCTCAAACTCCAGTTCATAAAATTCTTCCAAAGTATAATCCGGAACCAGGGGAACCGACCGAACCGAGCCCCTGCCAGATGGTGCCGGTTCAGTCGGAACCGAACTAAGCGATTGCACAATCCTAATCGCCTTGGCTATCTCATCGGCGGTCGGAGTATGAGATTCTGGATCCGAACCGATCGATTTGTCTTTTCTTTTCCTTTTTGTCGGAACCAATTCCTCGGAATTGGCTCTCCTTTTGCCCAAAGAAGTATTGCCCTAGTTAGAGGGCATTCCTTCTGGTTCGGTCGGAACCGAACCGGGCTGGCCATCCAGGTCAGCGGACTTCACGTCCTCCCTTTCCCTCAGTCTACCTGATCTCTTTTCCAGGGTAGATTTGGGAAAATTCTTGCAAATTTGGCAGTCTGAATCGAGGTGGTCAAACCACAGACAATAAACACAGGTGGTGTGGGGATCAGCCTTAACAAAGACCTCCCCACACACACTGCAGTGTTGAAACCCAGTGGGCCTTTTTTTTCTTGGGTTTCTCAGACATGGCCAACCTAACCAAAAACTTACCCTTTTTTCAGCAATCCACCAGGCAAGACTCCCCTATCGGTTCCTGACCGTGTCACGGGTCTTGGAAAAAACTACTTAAAACCCGTTTTTTTAGAACCAATATGGACCGGTAACCACACACTAAAGTAAAGCACAAATTTTTACCTCAAATTGATCAGTTCAGCTGAACCGATCCACAGTTTACAAGTTCCACACAAAAAACGGAACAAAAACCTATCTAGTACTCACGGTACCACAGACAGAGACTTGAACCGACTATGCGGAAACAACAATTCGGTAGAAACCGACCGAAAACCGACACTTCAACCGACTTTTGAACCGAGCAGCAGGAGAAATCTCCGGAGAGACTGTTCAGTGGAGTGCAGTAAACAATCTGATGGTAGCAGTTTGAACAACAACAGACAGGGGCTTCAACCGAGCTCGTGATGAACGTTCTATGCAAGGCATAGAAAAGTTAACCCTTTGTTCTCCGGGGCAGTTGAAAGGCAGGCCCAACTGCAAAAGTCAGAATACAGCAAGACTTCATGTTGTTTGAATCTAGACATTTTTGGTTTCCAAATAAACAACTTACCCTCTTTCCCACCTGACCGATTAGTTTATCTACGTGATTGTTCCCTGTACCTGACTGATCCAGCCAATAACCAAGGTATTTATACATTTTAAGAGCTTCTAGAAGTGTTCATGGTAAGTTAAATATCTCTAGTTTTAAATCTAATTTCAATTTAAAAGGTGGACCAAATAAAATTGTTTTTGTTTTAGAAGTATTTAACTTTAACTTTAGATGTCGGAAATATTTTTGCAGTCAATCAAATCTGGACTGCAAACTAGACTGAATTTCCGTTACAGAACTACTGGAAAAATAAAGAATCATATCATCCGCAAAAAGGTGGAAGTTTACCTGCTCTACACTCCTACCAATATCTTTTAGATAGATTAAGAAAAGAAGTGGCCCCAGCACTGAACCCTGGGGCATGCCCCTTACTACTTCCAGATGGGAAGAATCTATACCATTAACCCTGGTAAACTGATAACAGTTACTTAAATAAGAGCAGAACCAGACCAAAGCATTTCTGCTTAGTCCCAACTCCAATAACTACTGTAACATGGACTGGTCTGCACAAAGTGCGTACAACTTACCACACCTTCTTGAGAAAGAAATAGTTCCTAAAACCATTGTGTTTCAGATTAAATATTTGAGTTTTGATGAAAATTTAACCCTCAGATGGCTTCAGCCCCCCGGAAGTTCGCAGACCCCTAATGGTTAACTCTAGCCAGCTCAGAGACGCCCTACTGGCTGGACTGGCTAGGGGTTTTCAGGCGGTATGGCCAGCTCCTGTTGACTGGCGAGTCATTGGATGCTGTTGTTTATTCAGTTCTAGGACAGGAGCTGAAGAGAACTGCACCAAGCAGCTAAAGGAGTAAAGGCCTTGCTAGAGTGGAGCCCACCCAAGTCTTGGGATCATGGCGTTGGCCAGCAACATGGAGCCGGACCTCTCAACCTTGCATCACTGAACTGAGGGACGCAGACACTCAAAATGAGGGATAATGAGGGACACACATTCAAACATGGAAATACAAGCTCAGAACACACTGGTAAGCATTATGTTAACCATATAGGGTGTATATTTGAGTTAAATTCATAGAATATTATACAGTTATGCATTACAGTTGTATTGTATAACACATTCCCTGTGTGAATAGTACCTTGACCTCGAGGGACGAATGAGGGACAAAGCAATTGTCAGGGGTAAAATGAGGGATGTCCCTCATAATCAAGGACAGTTGAGAGGTATGCATGGAGCCCCCAGTTAGGTGCAACCCCACCATATGCAGATCCTGTGCAGCCTCTGGAGTAAAATGCGACTGTTCTTAATGCTGAAAAAGAAAGGGTTTATGGCACCTCAGTGCCTCCCTCCCTGCTGGGTAGCAGGGGAGAAGAGTCCTGTAATGGGATGGTGCTACCATTAGGCCCGAGCTGTTTTGCTCCATGGAGCTGATGCGCTGATGGAGTAGAGTCTCAGCAGCTGCAGAGTCCCAGTGAGAAGTGCCCTCTGTAACCCTTCTAAATTGTGTGGTGAGCCACACAGGTCCTGGAGTAGTTGGTACCAAAGCGTGGAATAGGTGGAGATTATGCAGGATCTACGGCCTTAAATTGGCTGACATAATTCCACAGGGAAGTGGATGTTTGAGAGCCTTCGGGCAACCAGAGACTTTCCCCTTGTGGGGGGGGGGGGGCAGTGGCGAAGTTGGTACCAAGTCTAGGGGATGGCTGAAAGGCTAGAATCCCCGGGTACCTCCCAAGCAGAATGCCCCTTACTTTCATTTACATTCCATTGTTGTGCATTTGAAACCTCAACCTGGTGTCCAAGTGGGTCTACCTCATGCTGAGTCCTATACAGCAATATGGCTATGAAACCGACAGCTCCAGTAAATGTTCTTTCTAGTGCCCCACAGTTGTGCTCAGCCCCAGAAGATATGAAGATTCAAATTAGCCAGCCAGTGCTCTGATGAAGTGCCTTCCATATTGAGACCCTGAAGTTCATAAAAGAACATTCTCCCCTGTGGGAAGTGAAATATCTGAAACCGTCCTGCCAGGGGCTAACGGTTTTTCCTCTTATAATACTATGCTCATAACCTCTTACTTTGATTAAAATAAATTCTGTTGTACTTTACACTTGATTTGGACATTTAGTTACAAAGTGTCTGACTGCTGACCAGTTGGTCTGCAGCCCCTGGCAGTCTACAGGATGTTTGTGTACCCTGTAGGACACAACAGGCCCGGGTGGTCGACTAAGTGATTTTATTATTTTTGTGAGCTCCCACCTGTCAAACAAGTATGCAGGTCATCCCTAGGCTGAGGAGGGGGTCACAAAAACATAGGCTCAAAGGGAGTATTCACAAGTTTCGACAGAGCCAAGTTTAAATCCATCGGGGGGGGGACTGGTCCCTCACAGTGAGATACATCTGATTCCCACTTTTGAAAATATCTCAAGCACTGGGTGAGCTGCAAAGGATTTTTCCCTACCTGCAAATTTGAAAATAGAAATTGCTGCCAAATGCAAGTGGAAGTTTTTTTTTTTTTTAAATGACTACTTTTTGCATTTTTCCCAGGTTCTCTCCCTGAAGATCTCGGGACCCCAGCAGACACGGCAGTGCATGTGTGTGGAGGCGCACACGCACTCTGGGTACTGGCTTGGCCACTTCCGCCCACCCCTGGCTATTTCTGGGCTCCTCATTGCTCGAACTGCCATCCGTTTTCCACCAGGTAGCAGCTAGGGGCTGGGGAAACCCCTCATCCCTCCTCGGAAAATGCGAGCTGCCTCATGGCAGCTCAGTCCCGATCCTTGCCTTCCCCAACCCCCGCCGACCCCCAACAACCCGAGCTCACTCTTGAACCCGGATCGTCAGCATGGCGTGAGGTGTGGCACCCAGCGCCTCAACCCTCAGCGCCACTGGGCCGGCTGAAGGTGGAACGTGGAAGGTTTTAAACCTTGGGCCTTTAAAAGGACACTGTCAACCCCCATAAGCCTCAAATTATCCCAAGATTTAAAAATACATGTTATGATTGCTCACATTCTGTAGAAATTGCTGATGTAGATGGTAGTTTTGATTCTGATTCCTTTTTTCATTTTAAAAGTAAAAAAAAAAAACAGAACGCCCACCATACTGATGTTAACACATAAAATTAGTTTGTTTATTCTTTGATCAACTCCTACTGCATCTTTCCTAAACTTGAGAATGCCCCTAACACAATCTGGCCACTTATGATGCTGTGGGAAGAAAGGAGGTTTTGCATCATAAGTGGCTGCATGGTTTGGGGGGTGTTCCCAATGTTAAGGATGTATGCAATGAGAGTAGATCAATGATCTGAAGTAAAACAAGGCTGGGTATAATTGCACCATTCCCATGCAAAAGGAAGGCGATCTAACAGCCTACAACTTCAGTGAGTTTTAGAGATGGTAATCAATCATAAAATGTGGGTTTTCAAAGAGAAATATGATAAAATGGGTTGACAGTGTCCCTTTAAGTGTACCGAACAGTCCCAAACCACTGCAATATCCACAATTTTCATAGTTACCGAAGTCACATAAAATACTGAATCTTTCTGTTTTGAAGTATCAGTTTTCATAGTCTCTGGCTTTCTAGTAACTTTAAAAAACTTACAGGACCTGGTTTGAGATGTTCAATTTAGAATATTCTACCTCCTCAAGTACTGTGCTATCAAATAAAGGCATCTGAGGGCTAGAAGAGACACCATTTTCTGGAAGACTGTTAGCAGGTCTTGTCTCAGCAGCAGGTCTAGAGGTGTTCTCTGTGACATTGTCCGCATCAGTGAGCAAAAAGACTGCCTTGCCCAGACTGGTGCTATCAGAATCATTGAAGTGGTCTCCTTCTCAATTTCAACAACACTTTGTGAATTAGTGGAAATGGAGGAAATGCATACAGGAACCCATGTCTCTAGGTGAGGGTGGAGACATTATGGCTACATATAAGAGCAGCAGCATATTCAATCATTCAGCAGTATTCTTCTCACCTGCCGACAGCGTTTTCCTGTGCTGACAGAATATCACCCTGAGCACCAGTGACTGAAACTCCTTTCGGCACTGTTTTACCAGCTAAAGTGCCATTTTCAGCTACTGCTGTGCCCCGGGATAGTTCTCATTTAGCCAGCAGAAAGACTCTCGAGTTTCCCGGTTCCGGTAAGCAGGGGGGCTACTGGATGGGAGGCGTTTCATACATCTCATTTCAGCAAGTGGCTGCGCGCGTGCATGCCTCACGTAGGAGTGGCGTGAGTCACCCATGTGAGTCCATCGTGGAAGCCTAGTGAGAAGCAGTAATACATATAGTCTGTTAAGAGCAATTTGTTAGTAATGGGGTGTTAGAGAACACCCAAGGGGTTCATAGGCAGCAGTTGTATAGTTGAAATTGTTTAATAATCATGAAAATATTGTGTTTTATAGTATTAGGGTGTATGTGGGTGGGGTTTATACCAAAAACAACTGAGAGGATAGTAAATGTTAAATTGGAACCTATGCTTGGAAGAAACATGGGTACAGATGCCCGTGAGCCGTTGAGGCCTGAAGTGGCAGTTTATAAGATTAATTCAAGTATCATCATGTATTCATATCTATCAGGCCTTATAAAGTTGGTGCAGCTGGGAGGGGGCGTCTTCATCAACAAACGTGCTGGCCAAATAATAAAATAGGTCAGTTAGTTAGAATGCTAGTGTGCTGGCATGTTAAATCCCAGAGTAAAAACGAATCGAGTGGGTCATACCTAATTAAGTATTTGTTTATTTTGCATCTTATGATATGTGGTGACATCCATCCTAACCCAGGACCTGTTGCCTCTGTACTTCCTGATAGTGATATATATCATTGTGGGTAATTTAACATAGTGCACTTTAATACCAGAAGTCTGCAAAAGAAGTCTGATAGTATTAAGGATTGGGTGGGAGAGTATCAGCCACGGATAACTGTCATTACTGAGACCTGGTTGAGACACAGAGTTAAAGATGCCATGGTGGAATTAGAACACTATCAGATGTTCAGGAAGGATAGAAAAAAGAAAGGGGGAGGCATTATACTCTATGTGAAATCCGGGCTGGAGATAGGGGAACTTGATAAAATAAGTTTGAGGGGTGGGTTGGAAACCTTACCTATTGTAATAAAACTCCCATATGCTAAACCTCTTTTGCTCACTGGCATTTTTAAACCACCCAAGGTAATAAATGAGTCCTTTAATGTATTGCAGGATTATTGTAAAACCTATAGGGATACACGTGAAATACTACTTATAGGGGATTTTACTGTAAATTGGGTGCAAATAAATCCCACTCATCCTCTAAATGAACTTCAAGAGGTGTTGGGTCTGGCTCAATTGATTAAGGACACAACCAGATTAAATATGCAGCATTTACAAAATTCAACGATTCTTGAACTTGTTTTTACAATTCCCCCTGAGGTTTATGTAAAAAAGGAGGTTTTAGCAGAAGCATTTTGTGATCATCTGCCCGTGCAGATATTAAGGTAATACCAGATTCCCTTGCTCATTTGCTGGAGACAGTTTAAATATTTTGATTATCTAAACTTTATGCTAGATGCTGAAAGAAGGTGCTGGGATAGAATGGAATTGATATCTGATGTTACTGAGATGTGGTCCTATTTTCATCAAGAGTTCCTGAGCATTTATAATAATCATTCCACTCTAAGATACAGGAAGGTTAGATCTATAAATGCAGTGTGGTACGATCCTTCCTTGCATAAATTAAAGAAGGCCAAAAATAAGTCCTGGTCCAAAGCTAAACAGACTGGCCTGAAGAGTGATTAGCTATTAAATAGACAATTAAGAAATATACAGTATATACTAGGGAACTTAGAAGGGCCAAACAGAGTTACTTTAAAGATAAGTTACAAATAAATAAGAAGCATAATCCAAGACAATTTTGCAGCATGATGGCAAACCTGATAGGGAAAAGGAGTAGTCAGCAAATCAAAAGAATACAGATTGATGAGCAATCCAAGCCTATTGGTAATAATGTTGCTAATTTATTCAATAAATACTTCAACAACATTGGTATACAGACCTCTAACCTAAATTCTTTGCCCAAAGTTTCAAAAGGGCCACTGGATAAAACTGGCCAGACAGGGCATGAGCATGAGCAAAAGGCATTTGCCTTTAGTCAAATTCAGGTGGATGAGGTTAGAGATGAATTGCTGGTTATAGATGCATTTAAGGCCAAGGGACTGGATGATATTCCTACTAAGTTGTTGAAGTATGCAGCCCCCTATATAGCATACCCACTCGTTTACCTGTTTAACTACTCCCTCCTAACTGGACAATATCCAGAGGGTTGGAAATTGGCTTAGGTAGTGCCCGTCTATAAAGGTGGTTCTAGATTGGAGATGGGAAATTTTAGACCAATTTCATTGTTACCTCAAATTTCCAAAATTATGGAGAGATTGGTTGCCAGAAGGTTGAAATGCTATCTGGAGAAGGGGAATTTTTTGAATGAGTACCAGTCTGGTTTTCGTTCAAAACATAGTACCCAGACAGCATTGTTAAAAGTTCTGGGGGATATCCAAATGGCCTGGACAGGAGGAACTCTGTGGGAGCCATTTTTATAGATCTTTCAAAGGCCTTTGACACCTCAAACCACAAGTTCCTCCTGTCCAGGCTCTGGGATTTGGGGGTAAGGGGTTTGCAACAGAAATGGTTTAGTTCCTATCTTATGGGGTGGAAACAAATGGTGGAACTTAGTGCTTATAGATCATCTGCTCTTCCTATAAAAGTGGGGGTGCCCCAGGGATCTATCCTGGGCCCCCTACTTTTTAAAATATACATAAATAGTATAAAGTTTACAGATCCTGATATAAGATACCATGTATGTGCAGATGATGCGCTGATTTACGTCAAAGGTAGTGCTCAGGAAAGAATTAATACCAAATTACAGGTAGCGCTTCATGAGCTTTTTTCCTTCTCTTAGTTTGATTTTAAATGTCCAAAAGACTCAAGTGGTATATTTTCATGGTCCTACAAAGGAAAGTACAGTTACGTAAGAACTTACCATAACAGTAGATCTTCAAGAGAGGCTCTTGCAGTAGGTAATTACATATAGGACTGAAGCCGGCTGGCGTCAGGATCCCACGGAAAAATTTCTAGCTAGCAGTCTCTGGCGAGGGACCACCCCACATCAGATGACTGGCGTCAGGCGATGTCAGTATAAATGGGCGGTCCCCCACGCCTGCCTTCCAGTTCTTTCCCACCAAGGGCCAAAAAGGCAAGATGAGAGAGAAGCGGATATTTCCCTTCCTGGAAAAGGAGCTGAAAAAGCTAAGGGGGATGGAGGGCGGCAAGGCATTACCTACTGCAAGAGCCTCTCTCGAAGATCTACTGTTACGGTAAGTTCTTATGTAACTGTACTATCTTATTTCGAGAGGGCTCTTGCAGTAGGTAATTACATATAGGACTGAGTTCCAAGCAGTCTGGAACAAGGAAAAGCACTCAAGTTCAAGTTTATTGCAGGAAAACTCCATTGAGCAAGCTCATTCACAAAGAGGTCCTGTGACATAAACACTTAAAGTACAAACACAGATAGGTAATAACAGTATATACATGAAATACACGTTACATGATGCAGGCTGGATATACATACAAGGGTACCACACAGGGTGACCGCAGGTGGTAAACATTGATATGAGACAGGGAAGCGACTTATAGGTCGAATACTGATAAATGAAACATGATGACTGGTGTGATTAGATTTAATCAAATCAAATCAAATCAAATATACAGTATTTTGGCAGCTAGAACAAACAACAGTCTACAACTGATATGGGAGGGAGGAGAGATTTGATAGAGTAGCAGTGGAGGTAAGCAAAGATAAAGCCAGGAGTAGAAGGGAAGGGAAAGCAGTTAATATGACAAATCAATTATACCTTACCAGTGGATAAATATGGCACACATGGGGAAGGAAGAGACTTAATGACAGTTACAGGTGTCTTTTATTTTGGCTGAACTTAGCGATTTGTAGAAGTTTATTTTAACTGTGCTAGTTAGTTTCAGTACGGTTTGTAATTGGTTCCAAATGGAGGGAAGGGCATATGCAATAGCACGTTTACCAAAGGAAGTCCGCGTCTTTGGTATGTCAAGCATAATAAAGTCAGATTTTCTTAACGAGTATGTGAGATACTAATAAGGGAAGAGAGATAGCTTGGCAATTTCTGCAGGAGCAGTTTAAGAGTCCATAGCCCAGCATGGAGCAGGCATCTAGTCGTAAGGGATGTCCAACCAACAGCTGCATATAAGTCACAGTGGTGCGAACGGTAAGGGGAGTTGGTAATGAACCGTAACGCACGGTGATAAAGGATGTCCAGTTTACTTAGATTTGCAAGAGTGGTGGAGGAATAGATTACATCGCCATAGTCGAGTAGGGGGAGAAAAGTGGCCTCCTCGGGAGGAGGAAAACTACCAACAAATAAACCTCCGGCTGTAAGGGTCTTAAGAAAGACCTTGCAGAACAGCCAACCTGAAGCCTGCTCTATGGCGAGAGGCAATGTCCAAACTGTAGTGTTTCGTAAAGGTGTGGACAGAAGTCCAAGTTGTGGCTGTGTAGATGTCTGCCGCTGACACATTCTTGAAACAAGCAGCAGAGGTGGCCACCCCTCTGGTGGAGTGACCTCTGACCTGACCCGGCAGGGTCTTGTTGTACTTGTCGTAACAGAAAGTGATACAATGAGCCAACCATTTCGACAGGCATTGCTTAGAAACAGCATTACCTTCCCTTTTGTGAGCAAAAGAGACAAAATGCTGATCAGACTTCCTGAGATTCTTAGTCCGAGTGGTATAGTATCTCAGTATTCTGTGAACATCCAAAGTATGCAAGAGGTACTCCCCTTGATTGGAGTGTTGTGTAAAAAAGGCAGGTAGCTCGATGGATTGATTCAGCATAGATTCTGCCACTACCTTAGGGATAAACTTAGGATTAGTGCGCACAGCCACTCATTCCTTGTGGAAAATCAAATACAGGATTTTACACATCAAGGCCTGAAGCTCGGAAATCCTTCGAGCTGAAGTAATAGCCACTAGGAAGAGGGTCTTCCACGACAGGAACTTCAAGTCTTCTGAGGCTGCCGGCTCAAAGGGAGGCAGGGTAAGCTTCTCGAGAACAAAGTTCAGATCCCAAGGAGGGGCAGAAATGGGGATAGGGGGTCTCGAATGGCGAACCCCTCTAAGGAAAGTCTTAGAGACTTCCAACTGCACAAAAGTCCTGCCCCCAAAAGGGACATGATAGGCAGAGATAGCCGCCATATGAACATTTAAGGAGGAATGGCTGAGACCCAGGTCAAAGAGATGATGCATGTAGTCCAGGATTTTCCCGACAGGGCAAGAGAATGGCTCGAAATCCTTGGAAGAGGCCCAAATTGAGAACCACTTCTATTTCATGGCGTAGGTGGATCTAGTGGAAGGCTTTCTAGCCTCCACCAGAAAATCGGCCACGAGCAGAGAAACTCCGAATCGGGCCTGGGCTACGTCTGTAGGAGCCACGCATGCAACTGAAGGGATTTGAGACCTGGATGAATCAGGGTCCCCTGATCCTGGCTCAGCATATGCTGTGAAAGAGGAAGAGGAAGCAGAGGTTCCTCTGAAAATTGTTGTAGAAGAGAGAACCAAACTTGCCTGGGCCAGAAAGGAGTGATGAGGATCATCCAAGCTCCTTCTAAGCTGAGTTTGTGTAAGACCCTCGGAATCAAGGGAATCGGCGGGAAGGCATAGACAAATCTGCCCTTCCAGTCGAGAGACAGAGCGTCCTGCCAAAAAATACCTCACCCTGGAGCGAGCGAGCAGAAGGCAGGAAGCTTTGCATTTTGAGGGGATGTGAACAGGTCTACCTGGGGGGTTCCCCAGTGCAGAAAGATGTTGTCTGCCAACCCTTGATCCAGTTCCCATTTGTGGGTCTTTGCTGAGGACCGGCTGAGGTGGTTCGCCAGCGAGTTTTCGACTCCCAGAACATGAACTGCTGTCCAGTGAAGGCCGTGCTGAACAGCCCAGTTCAAAACTCTCATTGCTTCCCTGCACCGAGTGTAGGAACGCATTCCTCCCTGCTTGTTGATGTACCAGACTATGCACATGTTGTCCATCTGGATGGTCAGATGGCCAGGAAGGACATAAGAGTTCAGAGCCTGGAGAGCATACAGAACGACTCTGAGCTCGAGCACATTTATATGAAGAGTCTGCTCGAGTCTGGACCAGGAGCCTTGAGCACTGTGAGACCCTAAATGGGCTCCCCAGCCCTCTCATGAGGCATCTGTTGTCAATGTTTGGGAGTGGGTTCGAAGCAAAAGGGAACACCCAGGCAAGGGTTCTCTTGCACCATCCACCAATGCAAGTCCTGGACCATGGGATCGGAGACCAGAACTTCCTGGTCTAGGTCGTCTAATGTCTGGTCCCACTGAGACCGAAGCTTCCACTGAGAGATCCTCATATGGAGCCGAGCGCGCAGGACTGTCGGAATAGCAGCTGCCATGAGCCCGAGTAGGCGAAGGATTGACCAGGTGCTGACCCATCTGCGACTGAACAGCAGGCTTGCATGAGCCTGAAGGGTATCCACCCTGTCCAGGGGCAGAAAGTCCATGCCGAGGGTCATGTCCAGGATTGCCCCTATAAACAGGAGCCTTTGGCAAGGGACCAGATGGGACTTGGCCTGGTTGATGGTGATACCCAGGCTGGTGAAAACCTGCAGGGTAAGGAAAAGGCAGCGCAGAAGTTCCTCCCTGGAGGGGGCCGCCAGGAGCCAATCGTCCAGGTATGGAATACCTGCACCTCCTGGGTACACAGGTGGGCCGCCACCACAGACAGACATTTGGCGAACACTCGGAGAGCCGAGGAAAGACCAAATGGGAGGGCCCTGAATTGGTAGTGGTCCCCCTGGAATGAAAAATGAAGGAATTTGCAGTGGGAAGGGCGAATGGGGATATGCAGGTAGGAATCCTGCATATCCAGCACACACAGCCACTGTCCCTGCCGAAGGAGCAGCAGAAGGCTCTTCAGGGAGAGCATTCTGAAACGCTTGTACTCCACGAACATGTTCAGGCAGCTGAGGTCTAAAATAGGCCTCACATCTCCCGTTTTCTTTGGAACTAGGAAGAAATGGGAATAGTAACTTGTCCCCCAAAGGTGGGTCGGGACAGGCTCTATCGCCGCCTTCGAGAGAAGGAAGGAAATTTCTTCTAGGACCGGAGGAAGATGTTCCGGGGAATAAGACAAACCTGAGGAGTGGTTTTCTGTGTGGTTTCTGGAGAAACTGGATTGAGTGTCCTGCTGCTATCAGTTGGAGCACCCAAGCATCTGATATAATCCTCTCCCAACCCGGTAGATGGAAGGAGAACCTCCTTCCTACTAGTTCCTCTGGGAGGTCCAGAGGCTGTGGAAGAGGAAAGGAGTCAGGAGGTGCGAGATGTCACGGCTGAAGCTCCCGCCGCTTTTTTGGGCGGGGGGGCTTGGCAATCGGAGGGGCCCGGCATTTGTTGGCCGGCTTGCCCTGAGGTTTCGCTTTAGGCTGAGAACATCTGCAAAAAGGGCGATGCTGTCCCTGAGGGGGCCTGTACAAAGAGTCAACAGACTTAAGTGCAGTGCCCTTCTTTTGCAGGTCGGTGATGATGTCCTTGACATCTCCACCGAACAGCACAGAACCCCTGAAGGGCGCATCCTGGATAGCAGATTGCACCTCCGGGACCAATCCTGACACCCAGAGTCAGGCATGACACCAAAGACTTATGGCAAAAGCCGAGCTCCAACCTGCTGTGTCCACTGTATCATACGTGGCATGTGCCGACTGGCCAAAGGAGCAGAACGGACAAGATCAATCACTTCCTGCTTGGTCTGAGACTCAGGAAGAGAGTCCAATTTGGATTCCACCTGACTCAGGATAGTCTTCTGGTAGTCCCCCATATGTGCAACACAGTTCAGGGCCCTGATCCTCAAAGTGGAAGAAGCGTACACCTTCTTCCCGTACTGGTCCAGAAGACGGGATCCTTGTCAGGCGGAGACGAGCTGAGATGTTTTGGGTTTGCCGACTGGCCATGAGCAGCACTAATCACGACCGAGTCGACCTTCGGGTGTGTGTTCAAGGAATCCACACCCTCAGGAGCCTGGTATAGCCTATCCACCTTCCTCAGAAGGAGGGCTAACACGGACAGTTGTTTCCAAATGGTGGAAACAAGGTCGGTGTGAGGCTCGATCCAGGGTGGTATCAAAGTCGGAGCAGTTTCGGGCAGATCCAAATGGGCAGCGAGCTTCTTCCGCTGTGGATCTGGCTCCAGAGATTGCCACTGGTGGACTTCCTGGATTTTTCTCAGCAACTCCAGAAAGGAAGGATCTTCCGGAGGAGACTTCGGAGGAGTCCTGGGCCTGGGTCAGTCTGGAGTGTGTGGCTCGTCATCAGGATCGGAGCACCCATCGGTATCTGAGTCAGAGGTCTCCGACGAAGAGGATGAAGACCCCTCCCAGCTCGGGGGAGGAATGGACCTCTTGGGCAACCCTCGGGGAAGCATGTCCTCCATGGCCCTCGCACCCGTGGGCTCGCCTCTGGTGTTGGGTAAGGGGGAGAGGGTCTCTCGTCTCCGGTGACGGGGATCCAGTACTGGGTTTGGCGTCGGTAGATGGCTCTCCACCTCCATGGTGTGCTGAGTCTTGGCCTCAGCCCACCAGGGAGTCAGAGTCTCCTTCAAGTCCACCGGCGGCTGGGGGGGCAGTAGAGGAGGAGGAGGAGGAGGGGGATATGGATACAGAGGGTATCCGTAGGGCAAGTATCAATAGCCTGATGGCGGGAAGCCCGGCATCGGGTATTGAGGTATCGGGTACTGCGGCGTCAGGTAGGCCGGCGTCGGGTACTGCGGTGCAGGATACTGCGGTCCTGGGTGGGACGGCGTCGGATAGGATGGAGTCGGGAACCAGGGGCTCTGTCAGAGCAGAAGGCCTTGGAAGAGGCCCAGCAGGCGGGCATGGAATAGGTGGCCCCACAGGCGCTGGGTCCGGCACTGGGACTGCGTCCGGTAATGGGATGTCGCCCGGCGTTGGAGCAGGCGTCCGAAGGTCCAGCGTCAGGGGATCTGGCCCCACGGGAGGGAGACCTGACAGGACCGTACTGGCATCCTCTGTGTCACCCGGGGAAGGAGGACTGAAATCCCCGGAGTCCACTAGGGGAGACGCTGGAGCCTCAGTTGTCAGCGGCAAGCCAGGGACAGTGGACTGGTTGACAGGGTCCGATGTCGGCTCTAACGCCATGCGAGCGTCGGAGGGGCCAACGTTCACCTTACCGACGGGATCCGGGCGGAAGTCGGAGGAGCCGGCATCCGACTTGTTGGATCCGATGTCCGATGAAGGCCATGTGGAAGGAGCGACCTTGGCGGGCGTCTTTGGGACCACACACTCCCCTGAAGGGGCGGGTGTCTTATTGGCCCTGTCCAGGCGGACGTCGGTGGCACCGGCATCCAGCTTACTGGACCCGCTCGATCCAGAGGGCCACACAGTGGCGGCCTTCCCAGGAGCAGTAGCCTCCTTTGACCCAGAGGCTCCCGAGGGACCTGAGTGTGAGCCTGATGGGAGGGACGCCGCCACCTTGGACACCTTCAAGACGGCCTTCGAAGGTCGGTCCCCCAGGGGGGACATTACCTATAGCACGGCGAATCCGGCCGGAGTCACGGTGGCCGTGGAAGTGGAGTCCCGATCCCGGTGCTTCTCCTTCTTCTTGTGGTGACCCTCAAGGGAAGTTGAGGCCTGCCTAAGCTTCTTCAGCTCCTTTTCAATGGAGGACATCTTTTTCTTTAAAATGTGGACCTCCAGGGACTGCTGCCTCCGTTTGCGGGTGGCAGTGTTGAATTGTTGGCAGTGCTGGCACTTCTCCACAAGGTGATCCAGGCCGAGACAGAACAGGCACTGGGAATGACCGTCCTTATGCAGGAGCTGGGCGCCGCACAAGTCACACTTGTTTTTATGCGAATCGGAGGGAGTAGGGGACGATATACACGGCAATCTGGAAGAAATGAATGAGAGAAGTGAAAAAATTTGATAAATACAACTGATGATAGACTGACGAAGCAGTAAGAAATGAAAATTACGTACCTACCGTAATTCTTGATCTTCTCTTGTATCTTCACCATTCATTACTTCTTGGGTGTAAGCGGAGGTGCGCACCACGATGGGAGCTTTTTTTTTTTTTTTAAAGCTAGCTTAACGGCGCGCCTCGAGACCGATGCCAGGGCCATGCGCGAGGGGCGGCTGCTAGAAGTTAATGACTCTCCTCCATCTCAGTTCTGTGAGCCGGAGAGGAAAAAAAATTATATTGTGGAAAAAAGAGAAAGCGAGGCAAGATAGCCAAGGGATAGCAAAGGAAGGAAAATAAACTGAAAAAGGAATAAGCCGATGGAGAATAGACAGAGGAAAGAGAATTCCTGCCCTAAGGGATCGCAGGGCCTCCTTACCGGGGCGACTCTAGGAGGAACAGATAGAGAGAAAAGGGAAGGAGAAAGAAAGAAGCAGAGAAAGGAAGAAGAAAATGGGATGTTGAGGAGACAATAATGCCCAACGAGCATAGTTAGCTGAAAGGCTTAAGGCTCGACTTAACAAGGGAGCAAGAATCCCCGTTGGTAGTGCTGAAGAGAAGGTTCACCGAACCTGCTAGACAGACTAAGGAGGGCATAGTCTTTGACCTCAACATGCCATGGTCCTTTATCCTAGTTGAGGGCCCCTGGCCTGATTGAGCAGACCTTTGTTCCGGAAGAGCGCCTAGCTGGGAAAGGATTGGTTCCCAGGCAGCATGTAAGAGCTGCTCAAAAGGGTATAGAAAGAAACTTAGCCTTTTAAAGGCGGTTTGTAAGAAATATAGCGGAACTCAATCGGACTTGCTATGTCAAGGCAGGTAGAGACTTGAAACTGGCAAGATCTGCCCGTAGTTGGCACTGCTTTTCCTGCAGCACTGCTCGCAGAAGGACCCTTGAAAAAAGGGGGTCAAGACAGAGCATGACTCACAGGCTTGTGAGGAAAAACATGACCTGAGAAGCAAGGGATTGCCTTCAAAGCAGTCAGAGAGAGTTCCCTCAGCTTTAAGAGAGAAATTGTATAACCGTATTCCTCTTACTCTGTAAAAAAGGGGGTTGGTTTCCAGGGCTTAGTAATTGATTAGCAGAAGATTCCGGGACCAAACACTGCACAGACAGAGTCAGGCAAACTCCCTAGGAGTGCCTCGCCTGAAAACATGGCGGTGAGATAGTCGTGCAGCTCCTTCACGACTCAGCACTCCTGCAATAAATGCCAACGAATCTTAGAGTAAATAATTTCCTGGAAACCATTAAGAGAAATGGCAAGGACAGAGATTTTTTTTTTTTTGCATAAGGGCCAAAAAGAGGGAGGAACGAGACGGGAGGGGGAGACGCCACAGAAGGAGGCCACTGAGGGGACGGAGGGAGGGATCAGTAATGAATGGTGAAGATACAAGAGAAGATCAAGAATTACGGTAGGTACGTAATTTTCATATCTTCCCTTGTCAATCTTCACCATTCATTACTTCTTGGGTGAGTACCAAGCCCCTCTTCCCCCAGAAGGGGGAAGAGGTAAAAACCCTGAGGGAACAAGACCCCCAGCCTCCTGTTGGTGAGAAACAGAAGGGGAAGACCCTGGCTAGTTCAGAGAAAAGCCTAAGTGGGAGAAGAGCTAGGAGGTGCCTCCCGAGGACGTGGAGATGGAGTAAGCCCCTGCAAAAGTCTCCTAGCTCTGGAGGAGAAGAGACGGGTCCCCCGGAAGGCGGAGCGCATCACCCTACGCCGGGCCAGGGGTGACAACCTTGAAAGACGAAGCCATGCCGTCCACCTAATGCAGATCGCTGTCCCCGCAAGCCTGGAAGCCACCTCATTGGTGTCGTAAGATGCCCTTGCCTGGTGTCTTGCCAGTTCCAGGCCTATAGCAGAGAGGGCAACAGCTTGTCTGGTTTGCTCCGTATCAGGCATCGACGCTAGAAGTTGAGAGAGCATCGACCACAGGTGCCGATTGTAGGCAGCGTGGTGAGCCTGATGTGATGCTATACAAGCAACCGCACGAGAAGAGAACACTCTTCGCCCCCACCGGTCGAACTGAAGAGAGTCCGGGTCCGTTGGGCGGTCGTGCGCCAGGCAGCGGCGCCCGGAGGGAGTATCCAGGTAGACCAAGCCAGAAGGGGGGTTGGGGAGAGTACCTAGAGACTCCGAGGGGGCACAATACCTACGCTGACAATCAGCCGGGGCTGGAGAAGAGGCGGCTAGCGACTGCCAGGAACGGATAGACGCCTCCTGGAAGGGAATAGGCCAGGAAGGTACCACCAAGTGTTGGGCACTGAATTCTCCAAGGAATTCACGCATCTCCCGTTCGATACTGTCTCTCCGTATGTAAGAGATCCGAAGGTCCCTCACCATCCTCGAAAGGAATCGCTGATATTCAGTGAAATCAGCATCGGAGGAGAGATGAGCAGGGGGTTCCTCTCCCTCAGAGGAGGGAGACAAGGATGATGGAGAGCTGGAGTGCTCAGAGGACTCCTGGGGCGGTGGGGAGAGTCAAAAGACCCGCTCATGCATACATCTAACGTATGAGGGGAAGGCCGCTGCAGAACCTCTGAACTGCTCCCAGGATAACGGACCCGTAGGACCGACATGGCCCGGGAGCAGGGGTGATGGAGGCAGAGATATGGGAGAGGGGCACCGACGAGGAGGCAATAGATCTCTGCCAGGGCTCTGGAATCCGGGGAACGGAGCCCGAGCTGGCAGGGTCCCGGACAACAAACCAGGCCGCAAGACGGAACCCTGAGGAAGCGGAGCCTGGAAGAGCCCAGGGGGAGAACCTCCCCTGTGACGAAGTCGGGACTGCATGGATCCAGAAGGGCAGCCCACAACAACGCCACTAGAGGGCACCCTAGAGTCCCGGAGGGAAGGGCGGGGTTCAGCACTACGGCTCCTGGCCACCCCCGAGGTGGCCAGAGAAGACTGAGGTCCTGTCCCCCTGCCCCTCAACCCCTCGGACTCCGAGAGAGCCCTCCTCCTCGACCGCAGCGTTCCCATCCCCCCAGAGGGAGCAACAGCACCCGGGAGGGCTGCTGTCACCGGTCCCCCGGGAGGGGAAGCCTCCCCCTTAGTCGCCCCCACATCTCCCCCCTGGGACTCAAGGCCACCCCTAGCCGGAGAGCCCTCACGGGAGGACGGAAGGGGGGACAGAGGAAGGGGCCCACTGCGCTGCCTGGTACCTCGTGCCACAGGAGACCCTGACCCTGAAGAGTGGGGGTGCCAGGATGGGTCTACGTCCGAATCGTCGGCCTCCGAGGAGGACAAGATCAGCTAGACCTCAATAGTGGCCACCCCGGGGGTCCCCGTGGCAACGGCGCCGCGAACGGCACCGCACCAGAGGCTGCGCCGCTGACCCCGAGCATCAGCAACAGCCAGGCCCGTCCCAGCTCCCCGCTGTACCAGCGAGGCTAACGGCATCGCCTCCCCGCGCGGAAACCGACCCGGCACCGCGAGGAGGAGAAACCAGGCCCATGGCGCCGCTAACGGCGACGGGGGCCAAAGCGGCGCCGCCCCGATCACCGGCGCCGCGAACGGCACGGGGATCCAAAACGGCGCCGTGAACTGCGCCATCTCCATCACCGGCACCGCGAACAGCGCCGGGATCCGAAACGGCGCTGAGAGGCGGCGTCGAGGGTCCGCCGGTGTCCGGCCCAGAAATCATGGGCCTCGACACTGGGGGAGCCTGCACCTCCGAGGAGGTGACTGCCGAGGCAGTGTCGACGTCGCGGCCCCGGGAGGGACCGCTACGCTCCCCCGACACCGCAGAAGGAGCTTCCTCGTCGGCAAGATAAGATGAGGAAGCCCCCTCCTCCGCGGACCGTATAGGCCCGGGAGGGGAACCGGGGGAAGGGCCTAAACACCTTACCTGGGAGTCCCGTGAACGACGCCGCCCCCCGAAAGTCAGCGGGGCCTTGCCGAGCTTGAACGCGCAGACTTCGAGGACACAACGGTCCATGGAGAAGCAGGCGTCGCACGAATCCATGTCATGGTTGGGTCCCAGGCATCGAAGACACACGTCATGCCGGTCCGAGACGGAAAAATGCCGGCCACAGGAGCACCAACGCATGGGGGCGCGGCCCGTCTTAGAAAAATGCTTCGCTCCAGAACCGGATATAACGCGAAACAATTAAGGTAAAAAACAGTAGGAAAACACCCGACGCCTTACAGATAGAAAAAAGAACAGTCTTACCGTGGTATGGCCGCCGAAGTGTAAATCGAGAAACAGAGGAGTCGGCAAAACTATTATGCATTTCACGAACTATAGCTCTCACGACGCGCAGCAGGTGTAGCCTCGACAGCGGGAGAAACAGAACTGAGATGGAGGAGGAGTCGGTAGTATTAACAGCCGCCACGCGCATGACGCAAGGCGCCGGGTCTCGAGGCGGGCGCTAATAGAGCTAGCTTAAAAAAAAAAAAAAAAAAAAAGTTTCCCGCCACGGTGCGCACTCGCTTACACCCAAGAAGTAATGCATGGTGAAGATTGACAAGGGAAGATCTTAACCATGAGGCGCTTTCACAAGCTAGGGGTGGGAAAGAACTAGAAAGTGGGCATGGGGGACCGCCCCTTTATTCTGATGTCGCCTGACGCTGGTCACCTGACATGGGGCGGTCCCCCGCCAGAAACTGCTAGCTAGAAATTGTTCCGTGGGGTTCTGATGCCTGCTGGCTTCTGTCCTATATGTAATTACCTACTGCAAGAGCCCTCTCGAAGTAAGCTCATCAGCTATTGGATATTAGGACAAAGGGGGGAGAGAAAATTAAACAGGTAACTCATTATAAATATTTAGGAGTGTGGTTAGACCAAACATTGAGACGGGACAAGCATCCAGAATACCTGATGGGTAATCTTAGTGGAAAGTTGGGTATGCTGTATAGATTAAAGTGCTTTACAACTCTGGAGGTGAGGCGGAGGAGTGTGGAAACTATGATCTTACCCATCTTAGATTATGGGGATTTGGTGTACAGGGGGGCCTCAGGGACAGAGGTGGCAAGGATAAATGTTATTTACAGCAGGTTTGCCCGCTTCATCCTCGATGCCCCCAGAAGCACACACCATTGTGATCTGTATAGAGCCATAAATTGGTGGTGCTTGGCTGACAGGAGAAGTCGGCACCTTGTAACATTTATGAGTAAACTTAGAAGGTGACAATTGCCTAGTTATACCTTAAGGGATTTTGATGTTAGGGAACACGGGAAGGGGTTAAGATCTTCCAGGGGTATAGAATATCTTGTACTATGATATAATCTGGAGTTGGGAAGGGCATCGCCCCTTTCCAGGGGTCCCAAAGCTTGGAATTCTTTGCCCCTGGATTTGAGGTGGGTTGGAAGCCCCTGTAAATTTGCATACAATAAAATGGTGGTTTGTGAACTGCATATATGAATGGGCTGGGCTGGCAATATAGCCTACAGGTTAGAGTAATGAGCTGTGAATGAGCTTGGTACATCCAGCAGACCAGACCTGGGTTTGATTCTCACAACCTCCACTTGGCATATCGTGTGACTCTGAGCAAGTCACTTAACAGCCCAGTGCTCCCAGGTCACCCCTGAAAACAGGCACTTGAGCCTAGTGGACCTTACCCGGTTACCAAAGACTAAAATAAAAAAATAAAAGAATATGCTGTTCACATTAGTATTTTATAGTAGGGATATTTAGTGTCATTATATGACTCAAAAATGAGAATATGTTGCATATTAGGTATAACATGATATGCACTTTATTGAATTGTACTTCGGGTAAAATGAGTAGGGAATCTTTAGCTTGTATGTATATTGAAGTATTTGCACATTTGTTTTTTGAAATAATTTAAACTGTGAAATTAAAAAGTATGTGGTTTTGATGAGTTAATATTGTTTTGTATTACACGATTGTGTAATTTGTTTAAATGTTTATTGTATGTGTAACTATTGTCTCTTCACTATGGACCTCCTTGTAAATGAGTCTTGTTACTCAATGGAGTATTATCCTGTTCATATTATAATATGTATAAAATTTTACTATACCATACCATCACCTGGAAATGAGGGTTACTCGCCTGTAACCGTAGTTCTGGGAGTGCTATATGATGCACACCCACACTTCTGGCAGTACTTCCTTTCCCTTTAAGTCTTGCCGGAAGGTCTTCAAGCTAGCTCTTCCCACCCGGGTGGTATCCTTCTTGGCACCGCCCTGCAACATCAGAGTTCCCCATTCATTGTTTTAGCACGGTGGGCCACCACCCTATATTTTTTTACCACCGCTCTATATTGTTTACCACCATCCTATATTTTTATCCATTACTGATAGTTTTTTACAAAATCCTCCCAAATTATCTTTTATTGACATCCTTTATTGCACTACTACCCCTGTTTTGATGCCAGCACACTATATTTTAATTAAAATCCACTTACGCAAATGCACAGTGCATATGGGAGGTCCAGAAAAATAACACAACTTTTGACCCGATCACCACTGCCACCACCTTATATTTTCAGACAGTGGGGAACTCTGAACATCAAGGATCCATGTGCTACTGGCCAAAGGAGGTTAGCTAGGTTGTGTGGATGTGCACCATATACTACTCCTGGAAGAAAAAATTACTCACCTTAGTAATGTTGTTTCTTCTAATGGAGTCTTGCTATATTATGACAATTGCAGTTTGTCCCAGCCTTAGAACTGCTCCGGAAGTGAAAAGAGTTAACTTCCATGCCAGGCATGGAACTTCGAGCGAGAGCTCGGTTAGAGAAGCTCTGTCTGTATAATTTCAAACTGAAACTGTCAGATGTTTACGAGCAAAACTCACTAAGGTTCTGTGTGGAAGCTGTAAACCTACACTAGCCAACTGGCTACTTAAATATTAACACATTTTCCTGGTCCCAACACCAAGACTCAAGTCAGGGGACCAGAAAATAAGATAAGGTAAGATAAAACACAACACCCAAACACCCCAAAAAGAAGGGGTGAAAACACAAGATGGGCATCAATAAGTGCCAACACTGGACTGCCCACCCCATCCCCAGAGTAGAGGTTCTGAGAGAGGCAGGCTGGGGGGAAGGTCATAATATAGCAAGACTCCATTAGAAGAAACAACATTACTAAGGTGAGTAATTTTTTCTTCAAACAACATGAAGTCTTGCTATATTATGACAATTGCAGACTACACATCAGTACCTCCATGGAGGAGGGACAGAACCTACTTAGGAAATAGGCTCTGAAGCACAGCTGTTCCAAATCAAGCATCCCTCCTGGCCTGGATGTCCAGGGAGTAATGCTTAGTGAAAGTATGTACTGTTTTCCAAGTAGCTGCTTGACATATCTCTAAGATAGGGATGTCCCTGGCCGCAGCTAGGACGCAGCTGTACCTCTGGTAGAGTGAGTCCTCAGGCCTGAAGGGGAAACTCACCCAGTTTTTGATAGCAAAATTGGATACAAGAGACAATCCACCTGGCAATGGATCTCTTAGTGGCAGGTTTCCTTTCCCAACCTCACCATAAGTGAGAAAGAGTTGGAGGGAGTCAAACCTGTGACCCTTAGTCCGCCTATGTAGTAACTAAGGCCTCTAACATCTAAATCTGTAGCCTCCTCTCTCGCCAGAGGAGGAGTGGTCAGTGAAGAACACTGGAAGAGAAATGGACTGATTAAGGTGGAAATCTGAAACCACCTTAGGCAAAAACTTCCTGTTAGTCCTGAGGACTACCTTATCCCTGTGAAAGGAGATAAAGTCAGTCTCCACTGACAAAGCTTGTAACTCACTTATGCCCTGGCAGAAGTGATGGCTACTAGAAACACAGTTTTCCAAGTCAAGTACTTAAGCTCTGCCGAAGACAGAGGTTCAAAGGGGGGTTGCATCAGCTAAGCAATGCAAACATTAAGATCCCAGGCAGGGGCAGGGTCCCTGAATGGCGGATTGGTATGAAGCAATCCCTTGAAAAACTTGGAAAATACAGGGTGAGCAGAAAGAGAAGAGGGCTTCCCTGCTGAAATAAAAGCAGAGAGCTGCCAAATGCACTTTCAGGGTAGCTGGTCTCAGCCCCAAAGAATTTAGATGGACCATATAGTCCAAGACAGTGGGCAAATCAGCAGATTCTGGGGAAATATGCTTCCCAGAGCACCATATGGAAAACCTTTTCCATTTAGAGTTATAAGTAGCCCTGGTGGAAGGCTTCCTAGAAGCTTTCAAAATTTCGAGAACACCTTGAGAAAGGTGTAGGTCAATAATTCTAACTCCTCAAGAGCCAGGCCTTGAGGTTGAGGGATTTGAGACTGGATACCAAACTCTCCCTGGGCACAGGTTAACAAATTGTGGTTCCTGGGGAGACACAGGGAAGATGGACTGCTAAGGACAGAAGGAGGGTACCAGGGCTGTCTGGCCATCTGGAGCAATCAGAATCATCTTGCAGGGCTGAGATCTGATTTTGACTAGCACCTTGAACAGGAGAGGGAAGGGGGAAGGCATAGAGGAACTTCTTCCCAATCGAGAAGGAAGGCATCCAGGGGACTGAGCCCAACACTGGGGCCTGCAACAAAAAGCGGAAGTTGATGATTGTCTGGGGCTGCAAAAGATCTATCTGAGGGCACCCCACCTGGCAAAAACTAACCCCAGTACTAGGGGATCCAGTGACCATTCGTAATGGCCCTGGGAAATCCTGCTGAGAGCATCTGCCAGGACATTGTCCTTGCCCGGGAGGTGAACTGCTATGAGGGAGATGTTCAGGGAATAAGCCAGAGACCACAACTTCATTGCCTCAGTGTACAAGGCCGAAGACCGAGTGCCCCCTTGTTTGTTGATGTACCACATTGTAGTGGTGTTGTCTGTTCTGACCTGTACCGCTTTGTTCTGAACAGATGCAGAAAAAACCTGAAGTGCTAGAAAACAGCTCTGAGTTCCAACAGATTGATGTGGAGCAGAGATTCCTGAGGGGACCACAATCCCTGGGTGGAGAGGTCACCCATGTGAGCTCCCCATCCCAAAAGGGACGCATCTGTAGTAAGGGTCAAGGAGTGAGATTGAGGGATGAAAGGAACCCCTTGTCTCAGGTTGCTCTGATCCTGCCACCACTGTAGGGCCTGGATCAAGGTTTGAGTTACTGGGATCAACTTGGATAGGGGATCTCTTCTTTGAGACCAAAAGGCTCTCAAATGGAACTGAATGTCCCTCATCTGAAATCTTGCTCCTTGCACTACAGCTGTGGAAGCAGCCATGTGTCCTAGGAGCTGTAGAAAATGCCTTGCTGGTCGAGAGACCTGCAGGGTGAAGGAGGAGGCCAGGGCCACCAGGGTCCTTACCCTTTCTAGGGGAAGGAAGGTTCTGGCCTGCTTTGTGTCCAGTTCTGCGCCTATGAAGGTGAGTAGCTGGACAGGTTCTAGAACTGACTTTGGAAGATTGAGAAGAAAACCTAGAGAGGTAAGCAGCTGCTGGGTAACCTGCAGGTGTGATTTGACCTGGTCTGGAGACTGACCCACAATGAGCCAGTCGTCTAGGTAGGGAAAGATGGCAATCTTTGCCTCTTATGAGCAACTGCTACCGCCAGGCATTTTGTGAATACCCTTGGGGCAGAGGTAAGGTCAAGGGCATTGCTCTTGAACTGATAATGGCCTGAGGGCAGTTCGAATCTGAGGTACTTTCGTGGGAGCTTCTGATAAGAACATGGAAGTAGGCATCCTTGAGGTCCAGGAAGCTAGCCAGTCCCCTGGCCTTAGGGAGGGTAAAATCATTCCCAGAGTCACCATTTTGAATTTTGGTTTTAAAAGGTGCTTGTTCAGATATCTTAGGTCCAGGATGGGCCGCCATTCTCCTGTCTTTTTTGGGGTAAGAAAGTACCTGGAGTACAGTCCCTTGCCCTGGTGTAGGGGAGAAACCCTTTCTACAGCTCTGAGAGCAAGGAGGGTTGAGACTTCTGTTTCCAAAGCAAGAGTCTCTAGTGGATTTGCAGGTGGAAAAGATCTGATTCTCATCTTTGGAAATTTTTTGAAGCTGAGAACCAGTCCCTGGCTTACTACTTCCAGGACCCACTTGTCTGATGTTAAAGACTCCCAGTCCTGGACGAAGTAAGCCAGCCTGCCCCCTACAGGTAATGGAGAATCGGCCCTGGGCATCCCATCAGGGTGCCTGTTTGGCAGGGGCTTTAGGCTGAGGGGTGGGAGCAGGCCTGCTCGCACTCGCCTGCCTCTCCTCTGAAGAACCCCTCTGAACATAAGCTGAAGAGGAGGCCTGGGCTTGGTAGAAAGGCCTGTGAAAGGCCTGCCCCTGCCCCTGGGCTGCCTCTGAGGAGTGGCTTGCCTTCCTTGGCCTATGCACTCCTATAAGTGGTTCTATATTCATCCATTTTTCATATAATTCTCTGTCTGCTCCCAAACAGAGAATTTCCACCACAGGAAAATCCATGGCCTTAGCCTGGGTATCCTGTGACAGACTAGTACACCTGAGCCAAGCCAATCTACTAAAAGCCACAGATGTAGCCATGACTCTTGAAGATACGTCATTAGAATACACTGCAGCATGGAATTGCACCTTAGATGCCTCACCATCAGCAGCCACCTGTTCCAGCTCCTTGGCAAGCTGGCCAGGGCCTGTTTGGCTAAAGCCATGACAGTATCCCATCTGGATTTCTGGTATCTTGCAACATAGGCCATATAATTTGCCTGTCTGAGTCCCAAGGACGCTGCCATGTATTGTTTTTTTAGCCATAGCATCAATCCTCCTGGAGTCCTTGTCAGGAGGGTGTGAAGCCAGGGGAATATTAGCCTTATCACAGGCTGCAGCCTGCACTACCCCAACATGGCTGCATTGCTGTGAAAGAAACTCTGTATCAGAACCTGACAAAGTGTACCTCCTGTCCATCTTTTTATCCACAGGAGGCACAGAATTAGGAGCTTTTAAAATTTTTATTGTTTGTTTCCTAAAGGATTTATGTAAAGGAATAGACAATCTCCTGGACTCTGGGATATCCATCATCTCCACATAGTCAGGCTCCTCTTGCTCATCCACAGCTTCCTCCAAAGGGAGCTGGAGGGTTTCAGCAACTTTTTTATAAAACAGAAAATGAGAAGGGGACTCAGAAAGCCTAGGGGGAGACTCTCCTAAAGGTCTGTCTGGGGAGATGTCCGGTTCTATGGGCACATCCAGACTTTCAAAATCACATTCACACTGTTCATAATCATCCTCCCCTCCTCCGGTTCATAAAACTCCTCTATGTCATATTCTTGAACCGTGGAACCGGCCGAACCGACCTTTACTAGATAGCGCGTTCGGATGGAACCGGGAAAGTGACTGACAATTGGATCGCTTTTGTTATCTCTGCAGCAGTTGGAGAAAGAATTTTGACTCCACACCTGCTGATTTTCTAGTTCTCTTGCTGGAACTGGCTCCTCTGAGTCAGCTTTTCGTTTGCCGAGGAAGTCTCGCCCTGGTCAGAGGGCAATCTCCGTTCGGTTTGCACCGAACCGGGCTGGCCATCTGGGTCAGCGGACTTTGCCTCCTCCTCGCCCCTGAGCCTACCAACTCTCTTTTCCAGGGTAGCTGCAGGAAATTCTTGCAAATCTGGCAGTCTGCATTGAGGTGGTCAAACCCCAGACAATAAACATATATGGTGTGGGTCAGCCTTTGCAAGGCTTCCTCACAGACACTACAGTGTTGAAACCCAGTGGTCCCGGTTTTCTTTGGTTTTCTGCGACATAATGCCAGCTCTAACCAAAAACTTGCCCTTTTCCAGCAAATGCCAGGCAAGACACCCTTATCGGTTCCCAACCGTGTCACGAGTCGTGGAAAAAACCATAATGAAATCTGTTTCCTTTTTTAGAACCGATAAGAACTGGGAACCGCACTCTAAATGACTTAAAATGATTTTTGAATAATGTTTTAAAACAACCCGATCGGTTCAAACCGAACCGATAACACATTTACAAGTTCCACACAGAAAAGTAAAACCTGTCTATTACTTACAATACCACAGACAGAGCTTGAACCGACCGGTTTGCGGTTAAAATAAATATAATCGCGGTTGAATTAACCGAGAAAAAACACTTTTTAACCGAGAAATGAACCGAGCAGTAGGAGGAATTCGAGCGACTGTTCAGTGAGGCGGAGTAAAGAATCTGACAGTTTCAGTTTGAAATTATACAGACAGAGCTTCTCTAACCGAGCTCGCGCTCCAAGTTCCATGCCTGGCATGGAAGTTAACTCTTTCACCTCCGGAGCAGTTCTAAGGCTGGGACAAACTGCAATTGTCATAATATAGCAAGACTTCATGTTGTTTGAACTACGATTACAGGTGAGTAACCCTCATTTCTACGGATGTGGATATGGTGCACTATCCACACTTCCAGCAAACTCCTAACAGTTCTCCAGCAGGAGGAGGAGGCAAGGTGCGCACCCCTACTTCGGAAAGAGAGAATGGAGAACTGAGGCCCACCAGCATCCCGGCATGACTCAAGGTTGATGTGGTAATGGGAGATGAAAGTGTGTGCTGACTTCCAGGTGACAGCCCTGCAGATTTCCTGGATAGGGATGACCCTGGAAGCAGCCATTGAGGCAGAGGTATGTCTGGTGGAATAAGCCCTAAGCCCAATGGGTGACTCCCTACCAGCCAACCTATAGCAGAGGTCGATGCATGGAGACTATCCACCTGCCAATTGTCCGCTTAGCTGCCAGTTTCCCAGGTACGGCTTCAGCATAGGTGACAAAGAGCTAGCGAACCTCTACATGAACTCCAGCCGTGCGCTCCTTACAGTAAGCAAGCGCTCGCTGCATGTCCAAAGAATGGAGCCTGTGTTCAGCCTCTGAGGTTCGGTTGGTGAAGTACACCAGGAAGTTAATCACCAGGTTAAGGTGAAACTCCGAAACAACCTTTGGGAGGAACTTCGGGTTGGGGCGGAGGACAACCTTGTCCTTGTGGAAGACCAAATGAAGAGATTCCACCGAGAGTGCCTGGAGCTCACTGATCCTTCTGGTGGAGGTGCTTGCCACCAAGAAGGCAGTCTTCCATGACAGGTGGTAAATATGACATCTGTGCATGGGTTCGAATGGCTTGCCCATGAGCACTGCCGGAAACAACAATGAGTTACAACGTGGTGGTGGTTCACGCACCTGCAGGGACAAATGGTCGAGGCCCTTGAAAAAGCACCCAAACACCTTTTCCTGTGCCACCACTGGCATACCAACTCACACCTAGTATGGAGAGATGGCTGCCAGGTGCACCCTGAGGGTCATCAACCTCAGGCCCGACTGAGGGAGGAACCACAAATAATCCAAGATGCTTGCCACTGAGCAGGACAGGAGGTCCAGCTCCTTCCCCTGACACCAAATGGAAAATCTCTTCCTCTTGAAGGCGTAGCACTGGTGAGTCAACTCCTTCCGAGAGGCCTCAATGACATGGAGGACTTCGTCAGAGAGACACAAAGCCTAGAACTCTAGCTGCTCAGAAACCAGGCTCTCAGGTGCAGGGAATGAAGGTGGGGGTGGAGGACCCTCCCCTGAGAGCAAGACAGGAGGTCTGGGTGGAGAGGTAATCACCATGGAGGCCTGCTGTTGAGGCCGAGGAGATCGGGGTACCAGAACTGGCACGGCCAGTCGGGAGCCACCAGGATCATCCATGCCTTGTCCCTCCAAACCTTAAGTAACACCTTGTGGATCAGAGGAGAGGAAAGGAAAGGAGAGTGTACATGAGGCCTGGGGACCAGGGCCTCATGAAGGCATCCCCCAGCAGTGTCCCACATTGAGGGGGGGGCAGGCGGGCCCAAAAGAGCCTCAGCTTAACGTTCTCCTGTGGATTTTTCAATGTGTAGCATATGTATTTCAATATGTAGTGTATTTGTTTCAGTATATAGTGAATGCAGATTTTTTTCAATATATTGTGTATGTGTTATAATATGTAGTGTATTTGTTTCAGTAGATAGTGTATGTGGATTTTTTAATATGTAGAGTACAGTATCTATCTCAATAGGTAATGTATGTGTTTCAATATATAGTTAATTTGTTTTAGTATATAGTGTATGTGGATTTTCAGTACTCGGTATATGTCAGGAGAAGCAAAGGTAAAAGGGGGGAGGTCAAGAGGAGTGTTTGCGGCAAATGGGGGGGCCATGTGCACGAATGCCTGCAGCCTAGGAAACAAAATCCCTGATCTAATGGCCATGATAGCAGGGGTGCACCTGGATATTATAACTATTACGGAGATTTGGTACAATGGGAATTATGACTGGGATACAGTTATACCAGGGCATACTTTATTCAGGAGAGAAAGAGAGGGGAAAAAGGGAGGAGGGGTGGCTCTGTAGGTAAGGGAGGGTATAAAGGCGACAGAGGCGCAAGGAAGGCGGGGGGGGCACTGTGGGTCACACTGGAGACGGGCAATGGCATAGCCACTCACATAGGTGTAATATACAGACCACCAGCACAAAAGGAGGAAATGGACAGCGATCTATTGGAAGCCATCCATGTGATGGCAGCAAAAGGTGAGGTGTTACTTATGAGTGACTTCAACCTGCTGGATGTTGACTGGAGCACCCCAGTGGCTGCAACAACTAGGGGCAGAGACATCCTGGACTCCTGCAAGGGGCATGCCTCAAGCAGCTGGTGCTTGACCCAACCCTAGAAGGAGCAATTTTGGACCTGGTACTGACCAATGGGGACAGAATTTTGGATGTCAGGGTAGGAGAACACCTGGGGTCCTGTGACCATCGCACAGTATGATATAGTGTGAAAACTACAACAGGAGCATGCCACACAAGGCGAAAGTTCTGGACTTCAGGAGGGTGGAATTCAATAAGATGGGGGGATGCCTCAGGGAAGCCCTAGCAGTGGGCGAAGGGGGGTGGTCGAGAGACAATCTAAAAGGAGCCATAGTGGAAGCAACAAACCTTTGTATTCGGCAAATAGACAAAGGCAAAAGGAAAAGAAAACCACTATGGTTCACACAGGAAGTAGCCAGGAAGGTAAAGACAAAAAAGCTGGCCTTCAGGAAATATAAGGAGACTCAAAAGGTGGAGGACAGGGCAGAATATCTAGAAAAACAGAGGCATGGAAGGCAGTCAGGGGTGCCAAGGCAAAGACAAAGGATAATCTCTCGCCTGCTCCTTGCTAACATCGCACCCCTCATTCTAGCCATCTCCCACTTGAGTTCTTTACCTTCTCCCTTCCCCCACCTCTATTTTCCTGCACCCCTACCATGCACACCCTCTCACCACCCTCATTAATTACCCTTTTCCCACTTACCCTCCCACCCTCCTCCCTCCCTCTATCTCTCCACCTTCCTCACTTCCCTCACTCAGCTCCCCATCCCTTCCCCATCTACCCCTTTTCTCACCTATCCTCTCCCAACAATGCTTTCTGAGATGCCTCCCTCCTCCTCCATTTACTTTTAGTAACCAAGTAACTGTTGTTGTTCTCTGCACCTGTTACTCTACTGCCTCTGCTCTAACCTCTCATGCAATTTCCCTAGGCATACGTTGTACAGTGCCTAATACACTGACCTGTAGCACAGACTACTCGCTCTACACCCCTAGACAATGCCATGACTGCTCCCATGGTTTACCTACTGTTTGTTTTGTATAAATTACTCGCACTACAATTCCTAGTCAATGCCATGGCTGCTCCCATTGTTTACCTTACTGTTTGTTTTGTATTAATTATTTGCACTACAATTCATTGACAATGCCATTGGCTGCTCCTACTGTTTACCTTACTGTCTGTTTTGTAATTTTCATTTTGTAATTTAATCTTTGTTGTATGGTTTTCTACTTGTCATTGTTTACATGACGTGGAACCTTTATAAAAGAGCCCTTGGCTCAAAGGTGTCATCCGAAATACTAATAAATAAATATAGCAAAACGAGTTAAGAAAGGGGACAAGACTTTCTATAGATACATTAGTGAAAGGAAAAAGACCGAGGTGGGGGGAGGATTGCAAGACTACAGGGAAGTGGGAGTCGGGTGGAAGGGGACCAGGATAAAGCATCAATACTGAACAAATATTTCGGTTCAGTTTTCACGGAGGAAGGGGAGGGATCTCAGCTAAGAATCAGGATGGGAAGGGAGATGGATAACAGGCCATTTAAAGAGGAGAGAGTCCTAAAAGAACTTACAAAACTGAAGGTGGATAAGACAATTGGACCAGACGGGATGCACTCTAGAATATTAAAGGAGTTGGGAGGGGTTCTGGCTGCACTATTGGCAGACCTGTTCAATAAGTCACTGGAAACAGGAGTGGTTCCAGAGGACTGGAGAAGGGCTGATGTAGTCCTGCTCCACAACAGTGGGAGCAGGGAGGAGGCTGGAAACTATAAACCTGTCAACCTGATCTCAGTGGTGGGTAAAATTATGGAATCTTTGCTAAAGGAATGGATAGTGGAGCACCTTGAATCAAGCAGAACACAAGATCCATGGCAACAGGGATTCACATCAGGAAAGTCATTTCAAACTAATCTGATTTCTTTGACTGGGTCACTAGGGGGGTGGATCGGGGGGAGTGGTGGATGTGGCCTACCTTGACTTCAGCAAGCTGTTCGACACCATTCCACACAGGAAACTTGTGAACAAGCTGGGCAGCCTGGAATTGGGACACAAGGTGGTAAACTAGGTTGGGAACTGGCTAAAGAATAGAATGCAGAGGGTGGTGGTAAACAGGGTTAAATCTGAAGTAGGGAGGGTGACCAGTGGGCTGCCACAGGGATCAGTTCTTGGGCCAGTGCTGTTTAATATCTTCATCAGCGACACTGCAGACGGGCTGGAGGGGAAGGTATGCCTCTTTGTAGATGATACCAAGATCTGCAATAGGGCTGACAGTCTGGGTTGGGTGGAGAAAATAAGGAGGGACCTAGCTAAGCTGGAGGAATGGCCCAGAGTGTTGCAGCTAGGATTCAACGCGAAAAAGTGCAAAATCATGTACTTGGGGTGCAGGAACCCAGGGAAGGAGTACATAATGGGTGGGGAGATATTAGAGGCCATAAAACAGGAAAGAGATCTGAGGGTGATCATATCTGATAACCTAAAGGTGGCCAAACAATGTGCCAAGGTGGTGGGGAAAGCCAGTGGAGTGCTGGGGTGTACAGGGAGAGGAATCACCAGCAGAAGAAAAGAGGTTGTAATGCCATTGTACAGGACATTGATGAGACCTCACTTGAAGTACTGTGTCCAATTCTGGAGGATGAATCTCCAGAAGATCACAGACACGGTAGTGTCAGTTCAAAGAAGGGCAACAAAAATGGTGTAGGGCCTGCACCAAAGGTCATATGAGGACAGATTGGAGGAACTCAATATGTATACCCTGGAGGAGAGGAGGGAGAGGAGAGACATGATAGAGACCTTTAAATAACTCAAGGGAATTAATAAAGTACCAGAAGGCAGTATCTTTCAAAAGAGGAAATGCTCTAGAACAACAAGAGGGCATGACATGAGACTGGAAGGGGGTAGACTAAGGGGCAATGTAAGAAAGTACTTCTTCACAGAAAGGGTGATGGAGGCATGGAACAGCCTCCCGGCGGAGGTGGTGGAGGCAAAGACAGTGGCGGAATTCAAAACTGCATGGGATAGACATAGGGGTGCCATAGCAGTTCAGATAAGAAGATGAAGCCGGAGATTAAGTAGGATGTGCGGCATTCTTGCTAGGTAGGGATACAGGGCAGACTAGATGGGCCTGTAGGTCCCTATCTGCCATCACATTCTACAGTATGTTTCTATGCATTTCAGTAGCTACTGTATGTATTTCACTGCGTAATGTAAGCATTTATTTATTTATACATCGGTTTACAACCTTTGAGCCAGAGGCTCGTTTCCAAAGGTACCTCGTCACAAAGAGGACAGATACAGTACAACATTTAGTTACAATATTGCGGTTACAGCATACATCACTGCGGTTACAGTTTTGGTAGATACAGGCAGTTATAACTTAGTTACAATTTAAGTGTTACAGGAATGGTAATCACAGGTTATTACAGTTATATGGGTACAGATTGAGCGACAAGCCTACATTGGTAATGTGGATAAAAAGTCTTGAGCAGGGACTGCTAGAGGTGAAAGAGTTCAGGGGCTAAAGGACACGGTTTGTGAATAGTTTGGGTGAGGCACCACTCAGAGAGTTTTGTCAGCTAGTTTAGGAGAGGAGCCACTCGGAGAGCTTTGTCAGGGCATTTCAAACTAGATCACCTGGAGGCAGAAACAGCTATGCATGTTAAAGAGCTGACTCCGAAGTGAGATTTTGAACCGGGAGATTGTACGGGTGTCAGACATGGAGGTGGGGAGAGTGTTGTACCAGGAGGGAGCTCTGTAGCAGAAGGACCTTTGCCCATGTGTGGTCCTGGACCTAGGGACTAGCAGGGTGGCCTTAGAGGTGTTACTAGTTTGGACTAAGGGGTTGTGCAAGGTGGATAGAGGCTGTCAGACCAGGTGGGGATAGTCCAAGGAGGGTTTTTTGTAATGAGGCAGGTTTGGTATCTGAGCCGTCGATTCAGATTAACAGCCTGGCCATGTCATATAGTCAGTGAGGTGTGTGTGAGCCTAGGGGCCCCGGATTAACCCACAGGCCTGGTCTAAGGTGAGGCAAATTTTATTGAGGGCGGTCGTGTCTGCAGCACCATAGACTGGCAAGCCATAGTCTACAAGGGACAGTATTGAGGAGGCGACTGCTAGTTGGAGGGCATTGTGGGGAGGCAGTGCTTGTAGCGGTAAAGGATTCCTAGCCGCGTATTTGTAGCTGAGGCTAGATTATCTATGTGGTCGTGGAATGTGAGGGCTGAGTCAAAGGAGACCCCGAGGTATTTGTATAAGCGGACTAGATCGAGAGGATGCTTGGAACCAGGGAGGATGCAGAGTGGGAAATTTCTGGATTTGTTCTGGGGATGGGCAAAGAGCATAGTTTTTGGTTTTTTTAGATTGATTACAAGTCTGTGCTCTTTGAACCAGGCTTCAGCATCAACAAAGGCTTGTTGCAAGGAGTCTTGTAGGGAGTTGGGGTTTCGGTGGGTGGCGAAGATGACGGCATCATCTGCATACAGCAGGATTTTACCAGTGCAGGCTTTGGGGAGGGTGTTGAGATATAGCGAGAAAAGAAGAGGACCAAGGATGGAGCCCTGGGGGACACCTGAGCGGATAGGACACGTATCGGAGAGGGTCACATTAATTTTGACATGCTGGGAGTGGGCAGACAAATAGCTGGAGCACCAGGAGACTGGGCCAGAGGCAAAGCCAGTGCGGCTGAGGGCATCCAGCAGGAGGGGGTGGGAGACCGTGTCAAAAGCCTTAGAGAGGTCAATAAACACTGCCCCAGCGAGAGAGCCAGAGTCCAGGGAGGAATGAAGAAAATTTGAAAACTCAATAAGGGCAGTGCTGGTACTGTGCCCTGCCCGGAAACCGTGTTGTTCATGGCAGAGGATGTTGTATTTGGTTATGTAATCCGTGATTTGGGTAGCCACCAGTTTTTCTAGGGCTGTGGAGAGGAGTGGGAGAATGGAGATGGGCCAGTAATTCCCAGCAGAGGACCTGTCACCTCCTTTGTGAATGGGTGTAACTGTGGCAATTTTCCAGGCTGAGGGGAATTGCCCCAGGCAGAGGGACTTATTGAACAGGCTAGTTAGTGGGGCAAGGACCTGATCCAGAACCCGGCGGAGGATACTGGGGTCCAGAGAGTCACTGCCAGTACTATTGCTCTGTAGGGCTTTAATCAGGTGTGGCCTGACTTCCTGGGCAGTGACCCTGCGTAAGTGGAAACTAGGATATTGAGTATCTAGGTCAGGTAAGGAGGAAGGAGGATCAAAGAAATCACTAAGGAGGACAGAACTAAGGTCTGTGAAGGATGAGTTGAGGAAGTTGGCAATGCAGGCAGGGTCAGTGGAGACAGAGCCTTCAACAGTGATCTGAGAGGGGGGGTGGGGAGCACACACTCCCATTTAGTTGTTTAATGTTGTCCCAGAAAATTCTCGCATTCCCCCAGGAGGTGGTGAGCTCGGCCTGATAGTGATCGGCTTTCGCTTTTCTGATGGCCCAGATGCATTTATTTCTTGCGGCACTGTAAGCCTGTCTGTCTGCCAACCGACCTGATTCGGAGGCCAGGTGCCAAAGGTTATCCCTGTGTTTGAGCAGTTGCAGCAGGGCAACTATATAATGTATGTGTTTCAGTATACGACATACATTTCAGTATACAGTGTATGCATTTCATTATATGATGTATGCATATCTAGTTCACTACATAGTGTATGTGTTTCACAATATGATGTTTGTATTTCACTATACAGTGTATGTGGTTTACTATATAGTATATACAGAGATACTGAATTATGTCCCTAATAACATTCAATAACTGTATCCATATACTGTAATCTACGTGAAAAGCTGTCATCCAGATCTTCTGATATCATAGGAGATTTCCTATAATACAAAAGCGTTCAACATAAAAACAAACTGATGTCACAAATATGGCAGTTATTAGGTCCGCTGGAGACAGTCGGATGTTTTTGAAATCCACAGTAAAATAAGTACATGTAAAGCGAAATATTTAAATGGCTGATGATGGGACTAGTCAAATAGTACAAAAACATTAAGTCTAAATGCTATTGCTCTAAAAATAATGGTTATAAATAATTTCACTTAGTAGATATCTACTTTTTAGAGATGGGAATGAAGTAAACAATCTAAAATCACAGATACTTACTCTGTGGAGTCCCGTGTCTTTCTGGTTACATGTTGAACAAGTGTGTCGTGGCCTAATCCCTCTACTTGCCCCTCAGCTGAAGCGCATCTTTCGGCTTCCTCTTCAATCACAGTACCCAGTACACTGAATATGTAACGCCTCAAGTACCTCACAAATTCGTAACTGAAACAAATTGCCACAAATCAGGATTTGCTGTGTTTCAAATGTCTTTCACTATTCTTGACTATATCACTACTTTTGCACCCAAGTGAAAAATGCATTAACCTATTATACAGAATATTTAAACTCAAGTACAAATTGTTAAAACAAGAAGTGTACATCCACACACACACAATGCTAATTCTAGTAAGGGCCATGGGGTTTTGCCCCACAAATGAGTTTTTGACCACAAGAGGCACATTGGAACATTCCATCTGCCGACATCCATCTAACATGGGGTGAGACACAACCAATTGGAGGCCATCGAATAAGGCACCACCACAGCACAGAGGCTGTGTTCTTCTCATCAGGTGCACAAGACAGAGCTGAGTATAATCTGAGTAACAAAGAAACTCAACCCCATGCCACCTAATGATCTCATCTTACCCAAAGGCAATATATATACACTGAACAATACTAGTGCTAAGATCAGGACTTGAGGAACACCACAGATGACTACAGCCATTCTAGAAATGAAATAACCTAGAGCAACCTGCTGTGACCTCCCTGTAATACAGGACTCAAACCAGCACAAAACAGTGCCAGTGAGTTCCACATAGTTCCTCAGGAGATCTAACAACACACCGTGATTCACCATGTCAAATGCAGATGACAGATCCAGAGGGACCAAGACTGAACAACGTCTTTGGTCTGTTGCAATGAGAAGATCATGGAGATCTCTGACAACAGCAGTCTCAGTACTGTGATAGGCCTAAATCCTGACTGAAGAAGTTGTAGATGTTATTGTTCCAGGTAAGCCTCAAGTTGCACCGCAACTGTCTTCTCAATTGCCTTCCCCCAAAAAGGGAAGGTTCGACTTTGGGGAAGGTACGAGTCAGGCCTGTAATTCACCAGACTATCAGGGTCCAAAGATGGTTTCTTCAGGAGGGGCTTTACTGCCCTTTCAGTGCCAATGGAAAAGCACCCTTCCTCAAGGATCACTTGACAATTTCAGTGTAAATTGGCCCCAGGGATTCCAGGCTGCCAATCAGCACCCGGATAGGCCCGGAGTCCAACACACAGCAAGTAGGGTGTAAACCCAAGATCATTTGAATCACCTCCTCTTCAACAACTGGGTGGAAAACAGCCCATGATGGCAGATTGTCAGTGCCCCTCTCAGACCAGATATTGTCGACCCATGACAGGCTACTTGAAGAGATCCCAGTCTGAATGGTGAACACTTTGTTAAGAAATAATCAGCTAATCTGTTTTGCATTTTTCAGAGTAAAAGGTTTGAATGGACTGCAGATAGGGAGGATTATCCAGTCTGTCTATGGTGCGAAAAGCAGGGAGGATTATTCAGTCTGTCTATTGTGCGAAAAGCTAAACCGGCTAATTCTTACTTGCAGCAATCATCCTTAACATGAACTCTGTCCTTGTCAAAGTGATTTCCCATTGGTACTCGCCAAAGTGAGTAATCAGTGCCAGTTTGTCCTCCATGTAGTGGGACCTCTGCCAAGAATGCTCCAATTTCATATCCTTTCGTCTTCAACTGCTTTAGCGCCATACAGAACCATGGTAGACCGTGGCATAAGGTCAAAGGACAAACATCATAGGGCGCCATGGAGTCCAAGGCAACTGCAAGAACCATGTTTGTTATAGTGCTCCACAGTTTTCTAGGCTCCCTGAGCACAAGCCGTCATCATGCCTCATATGTCCAATACTGCACGGAGTTTGCAAGGCTCCAAATTATGTTTTGGGCATATTGAACCGCCTTCACAGAGGCTGAGAGCAGAAATTTTAACAGGGTGCCCTGTACAGGAACAACACTTTGTTTGTGATGATCTGATCAATAGACTCAGTCAGTCTTGACCGCACAATTGTCAAGTTCTGATGAGAAGAGCAGAGCCAGTGTGTGTCCATGTAGGCTGTTTCTTTCTTTCATCATTGTGGCTCCAAAACTAAGCAAAATACTCTGGGGGGGAGCTAATCACAGACATGTACAGAGATAATATCTCCCTCCTCCAGCTGCTTGAACCCCTTCCTTAAACACCCCAGTATCTATGTTGCCTTACTGCATGCCTTATTGCACTGACTTGAGATTTTGAGACTGTTATTGATGACAACCCCTAGGTATCTCTCCTCAGTGATTGTGGCTGTCTGGATCCCTCCCATCTAGTAATCTGTGTCTCCATTTTTCTTGCCGATGTGCATCACCTTGGACTTTTTGGAACTAAGCTTCAACTGTCAGACCTTGGACCACCTTTCCAATGTCTCCAGGTCTTTCTTCAGTTCCATGCCCATCCTCATTATTCACCCTGCTGCAGAAGTTCTGTGTCATCTGCAAAGAGACACATTTTGTCCCAGATACCCTCCCTGATGTTGTTAATGAACATATTAAATAGGACGGGACCTAGAACAGACCCTTATGGCCCCCCACTTTTAACTTTCCCATCTACAGATCTGATCCTATTTACCACCATCCTCTGCTTCCTTTCCCAACCAGCTCCCTATCCACCTGATGAGCCTTTCCTCTTACCACTAGATCCTCCAGCCTTTTTAGTAGCCTCCTGTGTGGAACCGAATCAAAGGCATTGCTTAAGCCCAAACAGAGTAGGACAACCAATAGACCCTTATCCACTGTGCTCGTTATTCAGTCTAACAATATCAGCAGGTAGGTCTAGCACCGCCTTCCTGCCATGAACCCATGCTGTTTACTATCCTGCAACCCATCGATATCCTTGTACTCCACCACCTTCTCTTTAACCGTTTTCTCCAGGAGCCTACCAACATCTTAGGGCAGAATGACTGGACATTAGTTTCCCAGGTCTTCCCTGTCCCACCCTTGTGCAAAGGGATCATACCCACAGACCTCCAGTCCTCGGGTACTTCCACCATCTCTAGTGCGCAACTAAACAGGTCCATCACAGGTGTTGCAAATTCTAGCCCCAACTCCTTCAGCACCTTTGGGTGAAGACTACTGGGACCTGGTGCTTGTGAACTCTAAGGGCTGCACATCCTTTGCGGGCCACTGTCTTCCATGATCTCCACCCTTTCCATTACACACTTCTAATGGAAGCCATCAACTCTACAACCCGGTAGTTGTCCAGCTTCCTTCTCCTCCATGAACACAGAACAAAATAAGTTGTTTATAACATCAGCCTACGTTCCTCTACCAACCTCCTCCCCTTTAACCTAAATATCCACCCTTTGCCTTCCTCTTTCCCTTGATGAGTCTAATGAATTCCTTGTCTCCCTTATTCACCCTTTCCATATCTGTAACTCTGCCTACACTTTAGACTTTTGCAACGAGCCTCTCACTTTCTTTAACTTCTTTTGATAGTCCTGTCACTCTTCTTCCCCCTGCTTTTCCATGTACCTCTTGAAGGCATTTCTTTTCACCCTCACTGCTTCCCATAACCCTTTTGAAAACCATATCAGTTTCTTGTGCTTAATCCTTTTGGCAAGTTTTCTCATCCAGATATCCATCACCTCTGCTATGGCCCTCTTACTATTTTCCCAATTAGTCTCAACACCCACCGCCTCCCTCACCCACACCAGTTTGTCCCAGATCACTGCACTCAACCTTCTGAAGACTGCCCTTCTAAGATATGGTTAAAATAAGTACTGCATGAGTCTTTCCCTGTGTGTATGTGAAATGTACTGCAGGAAAACATGATATACTTTATATGGAAAGGCTGAAAACAAACCATACCACTTATGAAACAACAGTAAATGAATTTACTTGTGAAAATTCTCATCTGTTTCTTCCAGGTGAAGAAGGATCTCCTCTGCACATTCTACAGAAGGCGCTCCAGCAATTTTTTCTTTCACACTCTTCAGCAATTGTCTGAGCAGGGACTGCAACTCAGCCTCATCTTCACTTGAGAAATGGGACATTTTCCTGTGAAGCATATTTATTAAACATTAAACATGAATGCCCTGCAACATCTGTATGCTTAAGTGTTTGCTAACCTGACCTGTAAACATGTAACTCACTGTACTGCACCACAACTTAAGCAATTTGCACTCTAATAACAAGGGACCCCCATGCAAACAAGAGTGCATCTCATAAGGCTATCCCACCATCTGTATGATGCAAATTTCAAAAACATAAATTGTTCATGGTAATTATTCATTCATAAAAATTGTCCTTAATGAGTTAAAAATAGCAGACAGTCGCAGCCAAGTAGGGATTTTCAATATTTTCTTCAGTGTAGACAACATATAAAGGGCACCTTACATGTTTTGGAACTATAAAGACTGCAACATCTAAGAAGAGCAGCTTGCCTTTATAGGCAGTGCACCTACCAATAAAATTGTATGTAACTTAGTTCAACAGTGTAAGCTTTGGGCCGGCCCAGTGGCGTAGAGAGCTGAGGCGCTGGTGCCCTACCTCGACCCATGCCGGTGACCAGGGTTCGGGAATAAGCCCGGGTCGCCGGAGGTCAGCACGGGGGGGGGAGGGCGGAGCTGGATGGAGCTGCCGGCAGGCAGCCCTCCTCTCCAGGGTTGGGGGATGCAGCATCCCTTGGCAATGATCAGTGTCAGTGGCTCAGTAGGTAGCACACTCGCCTCTGAGGCCAGGAGATCAGAGGGCTGTGGGTTCAGTTCCCACATCTGGCACGTGGGTTAATATCCTAATACTGACACTGTAGTGCAGCATGAGAGGGGTGCTGTACTTCTGAGGTGCCGCCTTTCGGATGAGACGTTAAACCGAGGTCCCATCTGCCTGGATTGGTGGTAGTTCAGGTGGATGTTAAAGATCCCATGGCACTTATCGAAAAGAGTAGGGGAATTTTTATTCAAAACTCAAAAAAACAATCAAACACAATTGTATTACATCTTACAAATTATAATAAATGAAAAGAAAAAACATACACGATCAGTACAATATACCAGAACCCCTCGACTGAAAGAAAAAACAAACCCCCTCCCCCTCCCTACCAAAAGAGTAGGGGAATTCTTTATTATGACTGGAAATCAAATCGTACAAACATAAAGAAACATAAAAACCCACCAACAATGCATAGCTAAGAAGAAAACATAATCAAATAGATACAGAACACAAATGAATAAACAAGAAACAAAAGTAAAGAAATACAACGACTCCCAAATGCCACCTTGCCCTCTTAGATAAAAATATAACACTCCAGTAAAGAAACACAAAACCACCTTAATCTGTATTGAACATAAAAGCAATAGACATACAGGAAATAATCACAGCCAATACTGACAGTATATATCAACAGTGGAACATTCGTATGCACATAAAAATAGTGATGATGTATACCAGTGTACACAAAGGAGATCTTGTCCTCCCTATAAGGGAAACCCTTTTACCCAAGATTAGGACCAAGGCATACACAAAGACTCTACCCTGTATCAAGCCAGGTCATTTTCCTCCACCACAATCTAAACAGTTCAGGATGCACCTTTTCTTGTTCCTGCAATCTCCAACTAAAGACATGTTTGCGAATGTTGTGAACAATCTGAGATTCAGAGAGCAATTTCTGCCTAAGTGTGAGATTGCATCTAGCTTGCCATAACTGAAAACCAACATAACCTATTAATAGGCGCAGTGTAATCGTGATCGAATAATCCAGGAGCTCGGTAGAACCCCCTCCACCCAAATTGCTGTTGTAAGAACCCTAAAAGGATTTAAAGGCCATTCATCATGAAAATGTGACCAAAATGATACAACAAAAGGACACTCCATAAAAAAGTGTTCCATCGTTTCAACACCCCAATACAGGTCTCTTCCCTAGGACAAAATCTTTCTGATATTTCCTTATGCCACATATTACCTTTCACCCCCTAATTTTTTATGAAGGCAAAGCCATAAAAAATCCCACATATATTTAGGCACCCTCTTACTCATCAATAATCGTAACTTTGCAAGCTGTTCAGAATGAGGCCTATCATGGAACTAGGGATCGACAAAAAAGAAATCTTGCAATATGGCATAATAGAATTGTTGACGCGTCTGTAAAAGAACAGATTTTTTAACAACACACCATGCTTTCAATTTTTGAAACATTGTACAAAAATGACTAGCTAAGACACCTATCCGAACCTGACGAGCCAGAAAGGTCTCCTGGTCCCATTGCGTTAGAAGTGGATCAATACCATCTGCCACCCACGGGGACTAAATCTTATCCATCCCTTTCAGCAAGCGTACTAAATTATAAAAAATAAAAATACTATGTAAAAACACTACCGGATTCACCATCCCCAAACCTCCTTCACTAATAGGTAATTTCCCTGGTGTCCTGGCCAAATTTCCCTCATTCACTAAAAATACCACCAACAGCTTAATCTGGTTCAAGGTCAGTTGGCATTCATCTGTATCCCCCTCCCCCGGGTCATGCCTGAAAATAGGCAGGATTTGTCTAGTGCACTTACCCGGTCAACAAAAACTAATAAATCAATAAATGTCTGCCCCCTGGTGGAGGCCAGAAGACAATGCAAGCCACAGGGTGCCTGGCGTTAGGCCAATGGGGTGGGTGGAAGGAGGTCATTACTGGGGTCAAAGGCACATGCGCCCACATGCATGTGTGCTATTTCCTCCTGGGGCCTCAGGCACTGCACTCGGCCGGGCAAAGGTAAGACCAAGTAATTCCGGTGATGGCTGGAGGATTCAGCTGGATGGGGCCACCCAGGCTGAAAAATCTGATATGATTTAAAAAAAAAAAAAAACAGTGGAAGCTTTTATGCATATTATGCAAGAAATAACACAAAACAGGGTGCGACTCATACAGTAGGTGGAATACACACTCCAGGGTATGCAGTGTGCTATAATTTATTTACTTATTTGCAACTGTTTTATCAAGTAAACATGCAGCCATAAATAATAATCCTGGGAACAGATGCAACTGGTGGGGAAAGCAAGAGGGAACAAACTTACAAGCTACAGGTTCAGAATAAAAAAAAAAATATATATATATACAAAAAAAAATCAACAAAAATACACATTTGAGCAGGATGCAAATGGTAACAAAGCAACAATGTATGTGCAAATTCAAATGGATATGGTACCACCTTCGATTGATGGATCATTATCAAAGCTATCAATCAGCAATCACACATAAGAAGGCAGAGTTCCTGTCCGGTGAGATTGCTGCTGCTCAAAATCGACCGGCTCAGCTCTTTCGAACCATAGACAGGTTGTGCAACCCAACCTTTCTACAGGTTCAAGGAGCATTTTCACAAGTTAAGTGTGATGAGTTTGCTCGATGTTTTGCGGATAAGGTGGCTGACATCAGGGCTGAAATCCATTCAACGCCCTCTATGGGGGTTGGTGGTGGTCAGTGTATGGTCACTTCTCCTCAGTCTTCTTGGATATCTTTTGATTGGCTGGAGATAGGGGACATTGTGCGGATTGTCCAGAATTTGTGGCCAACATGCTGTAGTTTGGATCCGGTCCCTACACATCTATTATTAGGGGGTATGGAGACCATTGACCGGGTCATTGCAGAGATTGTTTGGTGTTCCTTAGATTCGGGAGAGTTCCCTAGCTCCCTAAAGGAGGTGGTGGTGACACCGCTTCTTAAGAAAGCTTCTTTGGACCCAAACAGCTGTACAAACTACAGACTCATCTCTAAGCTTCCCTTTGTTGGGAAGGTGATTGAGAAAGTGGTTGTGCTGCACCTGGAAAACCATCTTACCATCCACGATGTCTTCGATCCTCTCCAGTCAGGCTTCCAGAAGAGACATAGTACCGAGACCGCTCTGGTTCGGGTGCTCAATGATCTCCTGATGGTGAGGAACCAGAAGTGCCGTTCCATCCTGGTGCTTCTGGATCTCTCCTCAGCGTTTGACACTGCGGATCATGGGGTTCGGCTTGAGCGCCTGAGGGTTATCTGTGACCTGGTTGGTCAAGTTCTCAGATGGTTCCATTCTTTCCTAGCTGGCAGGTCCCAGAGGGTGGTGTCTGGGATATCTTCCTTTGAGCCATTCTCTCTGCCGTGCAGGGTCCCTCAGGGCTCAGTACTGTCCCCCCATGTTGTTCGCAGTGTATTTGCTGCCCCTCGGAGACACTGTAAGATGATGTGGGCTGAGCTTTCCCTGCTATGCTGATAATACCCAGCTCTATCTGTCCTTTGCACCCAACCAGGATAGTACGGTCTCAATGTTTAACAGCTGTCTGGTGGAGATCCATGACTGGATGAAGTCCAGCTGGTTGAAACTGAATTCCGGGAAGACTGAGATGTTGGTTGTGGATTCGGGGTACTGGATAGAGAGGATGGTAGTGGGTTTACCTTCTGGGCTTTGGCCTGATGGTGTACAATTGCCTATCTCTGAACATGTGCATAATGTGAGGGTGGTTCTTGATGATGGGTTGACACTGCGTGCGCAGGTGTCAGCAGTCAAGTCCTCCTTTTACCATCTTAGGAACATCACCAGAATTAGGCACCTTGTTCCGTCCGATGATTTGCCCACATTTATCCATGCCTTTGTGACCTCTCGCCTTGACTACTCTAACTCCCTCCACCTGGGGTTTCCAGGGGTTGATATCTACCACATGCAGCTGGTGCAGAACACTGCGGCATGATTACTGACTAGGACTTTGTACTCCAGTCATATTACCCCCATGCTGCGCGATCTGTATTGACTGCCTATACAGTGGTGAACCACCTTCAAGGTCAGTCTTATGACCTATAAAGCCCTGCATGGACTGGGACCGAGCTACCTGCAAGAGCTCCTGGTTCCCTACAGCCCTGGCTGGCCTCTCCGCTCAACTGACGAGGGGTTGTTAGAGGTTCTCAGGGTGCGGCTGAAAACATCTGGGGCCCAGGCTTTTATGTTCATGGCACCATCCCTGTGAAACTCTCTACCTCATCAGATTACAGAGTGCAGGACCATGGAGAGCTTCAAGACCAGTTTAAAAACACATCTATTTAAACAGGCTTTTAATATCTGATGTCTTACGGATCATGGGAATTTTAACTGAAGCTGAAATATTTGTATGATTTTACTGAAATTGTTTTAGGATATATACATATGTACAGCACTTTGATTTCTGAATCGTGCTATATATATATATAAAAATATTATTATTGTATGAAGCTTGAGGATCTGTTTGACAGAGGAAATGTTAGTGAGGTGTGTGGTCACGAAAGGTATAGTAGGTTGTACCAAACCTGGATAGCATTAAGGGTGTGATCCATGCTCTGAGCATGGCCAGTGGTCACAGGAGCACATTTTCCTTGTAAAATATTCAGTTATCTGTGCTCTTCTTGCCTTTCTGGAGCACAGACAGGGGTGGGAGTTCCTGGCTGTGGGAGGTGGGGGTCCAGTAGGGGCACCAGAGGAACAACTCGACTGCAGGAGGAAAAAAGAACATGTGATCCAGTTTCAGGATTCAATCACAGTCACAGCCACAGCTGAGAGAAGGGAGATTGTTGAAATGCCAGATCCAAGTGACTCCATCACCACAGTCCAGCACTACAAATGGACGAGGAGGGGCAGAAGTAAACACAGGAGGCAGATTTTGTGGCAAAAAGAGATAAACCCAGGTCCAGAGACTATAGTAATCAACATTTCTGGGGTGGATTTAACTGAAGATCAGCCATCTGTGTTGAGAAAAGGACTTTTGTTTGTGCCAAAAGCCGATTCGAAACTATTTGATGTATATATGGATCTCCACAGGTTCACTCAGAATCTAAACCTTAAAGCACACTTTGAGAAAGTTGAGATGTGTCGGGGAATAACTTCAGTAGTAAGCCAGAACAGTGGCGCAACACCTTCTGGACAAGAGGTAAGGCCTTTTAAACCACCGTCCACTTTTATGCCACCATATAATGAAACAGTGAGGGTGTTTTAAAGAGCCTGTGAAAATGGGATTAAGACACTGCTAGCAAGAAACAATAGGCCCACCTTTGTCAACATAACTTGTGCTGAGTCTATAGTTTTGAAATCACTGGAAGAAAATAAGAACATAACAATTAAACCAGCAGACAAAGGGGGCTCTATTGTTATACTGTCTACCAAGCAATATATAGAGGAAACTGACAGGCAACTGGCAGATATATCTTTTTATAAGAGACCTTTGAGTGATCCAACAACACAGTTTAAGAAGGAAATGGATTTATTCCTGTTTGGTGCAGAATCAAATGGTGTTAAAGACAATGATGAAATGTTGTATCTTTCTGTTGCCTAGCCTGTCAGAGCTAGCATATGCGTTTTGTCCTGGCTGGATGGCAGGACACAGAGGGTGGTGGTAAATGGCTATCACTCCACAGAGGGAAGAGTGACCAGTGGGGTACCACAGGGATCAGTGCTGGGACCGGTCCTATTAAACATCTTCATCAGTGACATTGCGCAAGACCTAGAAGGCAGAATTTCACTGTTCGCTGATGACACAAAGCTCTGTAACAGAGTAGACACACAAGAGGGTGTAGACAGAATGAGAAGGGACCTGCAGAAAATTGAAGAATTGTCAGGGGTTTGGCAGTTGAAATTCAATGCAAAGAAGTGCAAGATAATGCATATGGGGCACAAAACCCCTCGCACAATATATCAGTTGGGGGGTGAGGATAGCATGCACCAAGCAGGAAAGGGATCTTGGGGGTTATCATCTCTGATGACCTCAAGGTAGGGAAACAGTGTGACAAGGCAGCAGGTAAAGAAATAGGATGCTGGGATGCATAGGCAGGGGTATCACCAGCAGGAAAAGGGAGGTCATAATTCCACTATACAAGACACTAGTGAGGCCCCACCTGGAGTACAGTGTACAGTTCTGGAGACCTTACCTACGTAAGGACATAGACAGGGTAGAGAAGGTTCAGAGGAGGGCAACAAAGATGGTACATGGATTGCATCACCAGTCCTATGAGGACAGGTTGAAGGAACTGAATATGTACTCCTTGGAGGAGAGGAGGGAAAGAGGGGGGATATGATAGAGACATACAAGTATCTTACAGGGAGGAACAGGATGCAGGAATACACTATTTTTAAGCGAAAAAGATGTTCCAGGACTATAGGGGATGGGATGAAGTTTGAGGGAGGACGATTCAGAGGAAACGTGAGGAAGAATTTCTTCACAGAACGGGTGGGGACAAGTGGAACACCCTGCCAGAGGAAGTGGTGGGGGCTGAAACAATCACGGGATTTATGAATGCATGGGATAGACATAAAGGAATTCTGGAGGTCAGAGGTAAGGGGCAACAGACTTCTGGGAAAACATAAACTGAACTTATAAGCTCAAATGGGCAGACTGGTTGGGCCATAGTCCCTTATCTGCCGACACTGTCTATGTATCTATGTATGTATCTATGTCCAAGATCCACAAGAACATGCAAAATCCTCCAGGATGATCAATAGTGACAGGTATCAGTTCCTTAGTGAAACCATTATCTAAATATGTGGATTCGCACATTAAAGGTTATGATGCATTATTACACTCATGTATAGGAGATAAAATGCACATATTGGAAGTCCTGGAGGATATGCAGTCTAAAAATTGACTATCTCTTGGTATCAATAGACATTTGTTCATTATAAACCAACATCCCCTACACTGAAGGTTTAGAAGCATTGAGGTATTGGTTTGACTGTGATCCTACACTGGAAATAGGAAAGAAAGAATTTCTCCTTAAATGTTCCAAAAAAATGTGTTGTAGGTGCCGTATTGGTCCTTTTAAGAACAGATCCAGAGACAAATGATTTGATACCTTTTATTGGACCAACATAGATGTTACAGAAAAGAACAAAGTGCTGTAGCTTTCGAACCAACCAGGTCCTTCTTCGGAAGCTTAGTGGAAGCTTAGTGGCTTAGTTCAGAAGCTTCTGAAGAAGGACCTGGTTGGTTCGAAAGCTAGAGCACTTTGTTCTTTTCTGTAACATCCATGTTGGTCCAATAAAAGGTATCAAATCATTTGTTTCTGGATCTGTCCTTAAATGTTCAGAACATGTCCTTACAAAAAAATATTTTCTTTTTCAGGATGCACATTACCTGCAGATTAAAGGGATAGCCATGGGGGTGTTTTCCCCCAATTACACTAATCTCTGCCTGGGCAAATGGGAGACGGAATACGTCTATGATGGCCAGGTCAATTCTTTTTTGGATAAGACTGACATTTGGCGTTGCTTTACAGATGACATATTTATGGTGTGGTGTGGCAGCAGGGAGGAGCTGAGTCAGTTTGTCTCCTACTAAGAAAAAAGTAACCATAATCTGACATTTTCTGTGCAGTGTGATCCTGTGTCTGTCTCCTTCCTGGATCTAAAGGTAATCAAGAAAGAGGATGGTACCTATTGAACGGATCTATTCAGGAAGAGACAGACAGGAACTCCCTGCTTTTTGCTAACAGCTGCCATCCGCCACATCTGATTAGAAATATTCCCAAAACACAGATGTTGAGACTGCGTAGGAATTGCAGTGAAAATGCAGATTTTGTTGTTAATGCATCTGATTTATGCGAGAGGTTTATGGGAAGAGGTTATAGTCCTGACACAGTATTACAATCGTATGGTAAGGCTTTGGAAACGGATAGGAAGGAGCTTCTTACAGTTAGGTGTAACCCCCCTGCAAATGGGGGTTCCCAAAAGACTTCCAGGAGCTTGCTTGAATGCTCCAAGCCTGAATGGTGTTTGGCATTTAAGCCATTTATCAGTGAGTGTTTTTAGAGCCTCTGGTACTGTCTCTTTAAGAGCTGTCTGCTTGCAGACATAATTAGTTATATGGGGACTGTGTGCTTCTCTGAGTACCACTCGAGCTGCTGCCAATTCACTTCATTTTGCAGTCACTAGGAGTGCAAAGGAACCTATCTGAAAGATGTAACTGTTTGCCAGAAATTATTTAGAGTAATAATGAAATTACAGTTTGTCTAACCTGCTTTCTTTGCAGTCAGAACTGTGTCTGCTAGTTCCCCATTCTAGTTTTGAACTGCTGAACTGGACCAATCAGTGTGGGGTAAGCTAGCTCTAAAATGGTGCCTTGGACAATCAGAACTTGGACTCATAATCTGAGCCAGCCACAAAAGGATTGTATGGGCAGTGACTTGGGAGATGTAGTTTAGACTTCAGTGCCTTTTGGACCAACAGCAGCAGTCTATTGTGAGTGACAGCCAATCCAGTCAAGAACTGAGAGGAACTCAAAGGAAGTGCCCGTTTTGTTGGTTGGAGTTTCAGTTGAGCTTTGGCAGTGAAGAAGGAAGGAGCCCTGTGCTTTTTCAGTGTGCAGTTTTAGTCAAAAACGTGTGTAAGGCCCAGAGTTCCGGTCTGCAGCTTGTTAGACTGAACTGGCCCTGTGAAAAGAATCAAAGGATCTCTGAAGAGTAGAAACCAGGCTCACCCTGTAGAAGACTGGAGGAATTGCTGAAAATTGCATTCGGTCTGTCAGGAACTGAATCTGCTGTGTGTTCTCCGGTATTGTGCAGTAATTGCGATCGGGATACAGATGCAGCCTACCTGGTATAGTGCTTTCTTTTATATGGATGTGAAGAGGTTTGTGTACCTCAAGTGAGCCCTGCTGACATTGAAGGACCCTATCTTATTTGGAGGTCGTGGAGTACTAATTCAGGGTCGCCTCCCTGTTGAATTGCCACATTAAATCCAAATGGAATTACTGTACTGCTGACTGTTTAATTCTCCTTTTCTCTGTGTGAAAGGGCCCTACCAGCTGCCACGGTTTGACTAGCCACTAAGGCTTGGGTACCCAGGGACAGTAACTGATAGGGATAGGCCTGTGCACAGAGCCATAGGTGATTATTAGAGTGATAAGCTAATTAACCTGATTTCCCTGTCCTTGTTATATCCCCCTAAATAAATCAGAGCTGCTATTTCAGCAAAGTTATACTGCCTGAGGTATTTGTCTATGTTAAAGTACTGTACTGTGATTGTTGCACTGTATCTCATTTCACAGGAGGTCCCAGTGCCGGAACCAGACCTGGGGGTAAGTGTATACTGTGAAGGTAATTTGATATATTGTGTGGGCCACTAGTGGAAGAAAGGGTTGCAGTGTCCCAGAGGGCTGTGACCAAGTTAGTTTAACTATTGCAAACCCTGACCTCTGGGTGGAGGCATCCGCCATTGGATCCAGGCCCTCAACCTGTTAGTGGCAAATCAGGCAGGGTAGTAGCCCTGGGATAGCACCATCTAGGGGTTACATCTTGAGGCACCGCTGGGATTGTGTGTCTCTAGTGGCCATATTTACGTAACCACTGTTAAGAAAAAATGGGCACCCGACAGAAGTGGCTGTGCACCGGCTGGTGGAGTGGTGTACTGGGAGGAGATCGACCTCAAAATGCTATGCTTATCCTGGACATCCCCTGGGTATCAACACGGACACTGTGCAGGAGTACTTTCCAAGGTGGAAGGTTTACAAACCCTGTGGTGGTGGGTCGGCATGCTAATCTGCTCACCCACACTTTCCTGGCCCTAGTAGAGTTTAAGATCCCATAGATAGCTCCAAAGTGCCACAGACCATTACCCCAGAGGGAGCCCTCACTGCTTGGAGAGTGATAACTAAGGACAGTAAAGACCTGGGAAATCAGCCCCACCACTATCTGAAACTTTTGAGGAGAAATTTGCTGAATGGTTGCTGGGAGAGGGAAAACTGTGGAGGACTTGAAGAAACTATTCTTGCCACCTGGGGTGTTCCTCCCCAACACTCTCCTGCTCCAGTGCCCGTAATGGTGGCTGAACCAATGCAGACTCCTATTTCTGCACCTGCCATTAGTCACGACTCTTACCAAGGTTGAGGATCTTCTCTGGCACCTCCCACCCCCCAAGGGGAGGATGACTGGGAGACCTGATAGACTATGTTGCCCCCAAGTGCTAGAATGGCAATGCTCGGAAGGCTAAAGCTTAAAGAGGGTTAGTGAGAGCCTCCAGGTCCTGCCCTGGCTACCATCCGTGCAAACGGGCCAGTAACCCTGAAGCGACTGCACAGGCCTATCTTGAGGCCTTGAGAATGTGTATGGGAGCCCAGATTCTGATGAGGACCTATGGTGGAGAGTAAGAGATGCACAACAGTACCAAGGGGAGTTGTTGTCTGTGTATGTATCTCGGTGGAAAAATTGTTGCAAGAATGCCTCAGAAAAGGTAGTTTGCCAGCGATTGAACTGGACCGAACCAGGCTGGACAGGATCCTAAGTCTGCCCCTTCTCAGAACTGCTGTTGCTTCAGTTACGCCTGGCAGATCGACTGGAATCCCCACCCTCCTATGATGAGTTAATGAGAGAAATTGAGGAGTTGAGAAAAAGCGACCTCGGGAGGGACCTGAAGCAATAGCTGCGGCTACGACCCGAGTGACTGAGGGTGGCCCATCAAGTGAAGTTCAGGGGCAGAGGTTGGCAGTCAATGAGTGCTCTGACAAGGAAAAAGATATGCCACAATGGGGGTAACTGTTGAGAGAGATCCGGGAATTCAAAAACAGTCCCTTTATGAAGGCCACGCCTGCAAGTAATGGGCTCTGACCTATATCCGACTGCTATCTGCTATGGGGTGGGGGTACCCACCCATGTATCTCCTGCTGATAACAGCTCCGAACTCGATTCCTTGACCATGGAAGTGGAGAAAACTGACGAGATGTCTCCAAATGCTTATCATCCGCAGACAGAGATGGCACCAAGGTTTCCAGTTAGTATACCCGTCCTGGCTCCCAGTGTGGCGCCCGCCAGCTCAAACTCCAGAAAGTATGTTTTGCTATAATTGTGGGAAAGATGGGCACATGAAAGGGAATGCCAGTCCCAAAAGACACTGACAAAGTTGCATATAGGCTACAAGGAGGAGCTTGAGAAGAAATCAGTGGTTAAGAGGTGCACGACATGATCCCAGTGAGGGCACCAAAAATGCTAATTCACGTCCTTTTGTGGCAAGGTCAGTTGCCCAGGCCCCCACTACCGCCTCTCCAGACTGGTCCAGAATAGTGGGTCCCTCCATGGAGACCACTGTAAAGGTGAATGGAGTGTCTACAAGAGCTGTATTAGACAGTGGCTCCCAAGTGACAATTATATTCCAGGATTGGTATCAGAAGCATTTGTCAGACGTACCCTTACAACCATTAGAAGGACTGCATGTATGGGGTTAAGTGAAGGCCTACCCTATTCGGGTATATCCGACTTGGCTGTCTTTCCCCACCTCCGTGGCTGGAGTGGCCGAACAAGTAGAGACCCTAGCCTTAGTGTGTCCCCCACTGGACTGTATGATGGTGTCCCTTTGTTGATTGGAACAAATGCTCATATGTTCGGAAGGCTGGCACAGTTGTGTTATGAAAACAGGGTCAAAGACTAGTAGAGCTTTAAGAGTCTCGGCTTTAATTAAGAAGGCCTATGAGGCACAGAGAGATGCTGAAAAACAGAACCAGAGGAACCGGTCGGAATTGTATGGAAGAAGGATCCTGAGTCTCTGATCCTGGCGTAAATGCCCAGTGTACCTTACAGGGAGAGGTCCGTATCAGAAAGGATGTTAAGAATAAAATATTAATGTTGGATGCACCAGGCGATGGAAAATTGCCAGAGGGACTGCTGGTCAAGCCTAGTATTTTGCCCGCTAGAGCCCATGCTTATGCCAGAAGGGTAATGGTCCAAGTTCATAATGTGTCTGAAAGAGACATCGAGTAAACAGAGGTTGCATCCTGGCTAATGTGCATTGTGCAGACACTGCAGTGCTACCCAGCAGCAAGAGTTCAAGGAAGAATGACAGAGTAACGCCTGACTTGTTTGATTTTGCGACTCCGCTGCCAGCTGAATGGAAAGTGAGGATCAGTGAGAAGCTTGCCCAGAGAGACCAGGTGTTTTCTTTAAAGGAATGGGATGTAGGATGCGCAAGGAGCTGAGCACAATATCCGGCTGCATGACGAAAGACCATTTCGTGAGAGGTCTCGACGCCTGGCACCTGCTGACATATAGATGATGTGAGACGGCATCTGCAAGAGATGTTAGCTGCTGGTGTAATACAAGAATCCAGAAGCCCTTATGCTTCCCCATTGTGGTAGTGAGGAAAAGAATGGAACAGTAAGGATGTGTGTGGATTATCGCACCTTAAACCGGGCGGACTATCCCTGATCAGTACACAATGCCCCGCATTCAGGATGCTTTGGACTGCCTAAACGGGAGCAAGTGGTTCTCTGTGCTGATCTCCAGTGGGTACTACCAGATCCGATGGCCCCAGAGGACCGTGAGAAGACGGCCTTTATCTGTCCGGGCTGGCTTCTATGAATTCATGAGGATGCCTCAAGGGATTTCAGGTGCCCCAGCCACTTTTCAACGATTGATGGAGCGTGCAGTGGGGATATGAACTTACTAGAGTGCCTGGTATACCTAGATGATGTTATTGTATTTGGCAGCTCACTGGAAGATGAGAGCAGATTATTTAAGGTATTGGACCGACTGAGGACTTTGGCCTTAAACTGTCCATTGATAAGTGTCAATTCTTTCAAACATCAGTAAAGTATGTGGGACACATAGTATCCACCGAGGGAATAGAGACCCACCAGTAAAGTTGAGGCCTTGACCACCTGGCCACAGCCCAAAAATCTAAAAGAACTGCAAAGATTCCTGGATTCTGTGGTTATTATCAGCTTCATCAAGGACTATTCAAGAGTGATCCGCCTTTACTTAACCTTACTCAAGGGTATCCCCAACCCACAAAAATACCAAAAGTCAGCGTCCCTCAAGACTGAAAGAGTGTATTTTCATCCGAGTGAAGTATTTGGGGCCCACTGGACTCTGATTGTGAGACTGCTTTTCATGAGATCATATATCAACTTACCCATGCTCCAGTGCTGGCCTATGCCGATCCAAGAAAACCTTACGCCCCTGCACACTGATGCTAGCTTGCAAGGTTGGGGCTGTGTTGTACCAAGAGCACGAGAATGGCCTGAGACCAGTGGCCTTTGCCAGTAGAAGCCTGACCCCATCCTAAAAGAACTATCCTGTACATAAGTTAGAGTTCCTAGCTTTGAAGTGGGCTATTGTTGACCAATTCCATGAGTACTTGTATGGGGCTAAAATACTAGTAAAAACTGACAATAATCCTTTGACCTATGTGCAGACCTCAGCTAAGTTGGATGCCACTGGCCATAGGTGGCTTTCTGCATTATCTACATATGACTATGCTCGAACACGAGCAGGTCTGAACCACATAGATGCTGATGCCTCTCCGGAGGCCTGTTCCCAGAATGATTGGGTCCGATTGGCAGAACCTGACATTCGGCACTCTGCCGAAGTTTGACAGGGAGGAACAAATGTCCACGGACGCAGTGAACTGCATGGTGGATTGCTTGGGAGCCTCTGAGAATTGCATACCTGCTGCTTATTGCCACTTTTCTGCAATAGACATTGGTGCACTGCCTCAGCTGGACAATGACAGTATTCAGCGGGCTCAATTCCGCATCCCATGATCAAAGCAGCTTTAGAAGCCCTCTATGCAGGAAAAGATGTGTCCAAATTACGTCCACTGATTTGAGAACTGCACTGTTATACAAAGAAGGTCCTAAGTTGAAACTGATCAATAAACTGTTATACAGAGAAACAGTAGACAGAGGGGACAAGTAGACAAACAACAACTAGTGCTGCCCACTGCCTTTGAGACTCAGTACTGAGGTCCTTGCACAACCACATGGGGCACCTTGGTATAGACAGAACACTTGACTTGGTGAGATCCAGATTCTATTGGCCTAAGATGGGGCTGATGTGGAGCAACACATTCGAACTTGTAGTCGCATGCTTACAGAGGAAAGCTTTTGCTCCAGAGGGCTGCCCCTTGTTAACATAACCACCAGTGCACCCATGGAGCTGGTCTGTATTGATTTTCTAAGTTTGGAGTCAGATCAAAGAAATATCAGTAATGTGCTGGTGGTCACTGACCATTTCACGAGATATGCCCAAGCTTTCCCCACCAAAGACCAGAAAGCATCCACTGTAGCCAAAGTACTTGTAGAAAACTTTTTGTTCACTATGGGGCTCCACAAAGAATCCATTCTGATCAAGGGAGAGACTTTGAGAGTCGCCTTATCAAAGAGATGCTTTCTGTGGGGAGTGCGAAAGTCCAGAACCACTCCTTACCACCCCCAGGGGACCCACAGCCTGAACGTTTCAACCGCGACTTTGCTAGATATGCTAGGCACCCTGCACCCAAAGGACAAGCCTAGATGGAGCCAACAAATTAGCACCCTGGTACATGCTTATAACTGCACCAAAGTGATGCCACTGGATTCTCCCTACCGCCTGATGTTTGGAAGAGAAGCTCACTACCAGTAGATGTGTGTTTTGGGGTCTCTCCTGATGGGGTTCAAGCTGACAACTATTTACAGTATTGCAAAAGTTAAAGGCCCAGCTAACTCATGCGTACCAACTGGCTCAAACCATGGCTGCCAAAAGAAATCTGGCCAACAAAGAAAGGTATGATAAAAAGGTGAAAGCACAGGAACTCCAGGAGGGAGATCGGCTATTGCTAAGAAATCTGGGACTGCATGGCAAGCACAAGATTGCTGACAGATGGCACCATCTCCCTCACATTGTAGTGGGCAAACTAGATGATCTGCCAGTGTACAAAGTAAGGCCTGAGAATAATTCAAAAGATGTAAAACAATGCATAGAAATCATTTACTGCCCATTGGACAAATCCTGATTGAGTCTGAGCCCCAGAAGATGCTCCCTCTGGACCAGTGACTAGAGCTGCTGCTAAGAAAGACCAAGGAAGTCTGCACCTACAGAAGCAGAGTTAAAGTGTTCCCCTGCACAAGTCCCAGTTGAGCATGACTGTCAGTCCATATCAGAAGAAAGTGAGAGTGACTTTGAATACTATCCTTCTTACGAACTGAGTCAATTGTTTCGGGGCAATCCCCTAGTCAATACTGGAGATGAAGCTGGGCCTTCTGGACTGTCCAAGCCCCCAGCTTCGTCCCTGGAGCCAATGCTCCCAGAAAGTGAAGTGCAAAGCATCAGATCAGATGAAATGGAATCATTGTGCATGGTTGAACTGTTTGAGCTTTCAGGGAGGAAAATGATAGATTGGGGCAGACTGGTGATACACCAACAAGAAGAGTATTTTGAGTGCCCTGACAGTCCACTGCCAGTGTCCAAAAGCTCTCCATGCGAGCCAAATGTTGTGGACTCAGAAACTGTAACTCCTGGAGCTGAAAGTGCCCCAAGTTCTAGCCTCTCTACCCCATGGAGACTCCTGACAAGTGAGGACAATGCTGAAAATGAGGCTCAGAGTGCAGAGACTATAACAGTTCCCCTAGAAAGACTGGTCGAGCTGTAAAGCCTGTGGTGCACCTCAGTTATGATTCACTTGGGAGGCCTGTGGACTTGCCTCTCAATGTTGTCCATAAAGGAGTGTATGTGTCCCCGAGCTCATTGCCCAAACTGAGCATCAGTGCTAACTCCAAGTTACTTGTGTTGCCCTTCATATGGTGCCCTTGCCCCATCCAGCCCCAAGGTAACTGATAGGGAAGGGCCCCTCTTCAGGTTTCATGTACAAGAGGTAATAACTTGAGTTATGATACAATGTGTATGTAATACTGTGTAAAGAGTGAGACTGCAATGTTTCAGAAATGTGTTCTTGGTAAAATGATATATTGACTGATGATTACATGTGCGAGCCTAATGCAAATGTATATGGTTGCAGTTGAAACTTATGGGGTACTTGCTTGACGCGGACGTCAAGCTTTCCTAGGCCAGGAAGGGTGTAACCCCCCTGCAAATGGGGGTTCCCAAAAGACTTCCAGGAGCTTGCTTGAATGCTCCAAGCCTGAATGGTGTTTGGCATTTAAGCCATTTATCAGTGAGTGTTTTTAGAGCCTCTGGTACTGTCTCTTTAAGAGCTGTCTGCTTGCAGACATAATTGAGTTTATATGGGGGACTGTGTGCTTCTCTGAGTACCACTGAGCTGCTGCCAATTCACTTCATTTTGCAGTCACTAGGAGTGCAAAGGGAACCTATCTGAAAGATGTAACTGTTTGCCAGAAATTATTTAGAGTAATAATGAAATTACAGTTTGTCTAACCTGCTTTCTTTGCAGTCAGAACTGTGTCTGCTAGTTCCCCATTCTAGTTTTGAACTGCTGAACTGGACCAATCAGTGTGGGGTAAGCTAGCTCTAAAATGGTGCCTTGGACGAATCAGAACTTGACTCATAATCTGAGCCAGCCACAAAAGGATTGTATGGGCAGTGACTCTGGGAGATGTAGTTTAGACTTCAGTGCCTTTGGACCAACAGCAGCAGTCTATTGTGAGTGACAGCCAATCCAGTCAAGAACTGAGAGGAACTCAAAGGAAGTGCCCGTTTTGTCGGTTGGAGTTTCAGTTGAGCTTTGGCAGTGAAGAAGGAAGGAGCCCTGTGCTTTTCAGTGTGCAGTTTTAGTCAAAACGGTGTAAGGCCCAGAGTTCCGTCTGCAGCTTGTTAGGACTGAATCCTCCTGTGAAAAGAATCAAAGGATCTCTGAAGAGTAGAAACCAGGCTCACCCTGTAGAAGACTGGAGGAATTGCTGAAAATTGCATTCGGTCTGTCAGGAACTGAATCTGCTGTGTGTTCTCCGGTATTGTGCAGTAATTGCGATCGGGATACAGATGCAGCCTACCTGGTATAGTGCTTTTTTATATGGATGTGTGAAGAGGTTTGTGTACCTCAAGTGAGCTCCTGCTGACATTGAAGGACCCTATCTTATTTGGAGGTCGTGAGTACTAATTCAGGGTCGCTCCTGTTGAATTGCCACATTAAATCCAAATGGAATTACTGTACTGTTGACTGTTTAATTCTCCTTTCTCTGTGTGAAAGGGCCCCTACCAGCTGCCACGGTTTGGACTAGCCACTAAGGCTTGGGTACCCAGGGACAGTAACTGATAGGGATAGGCCTGTGCACAGAGCCATAGGTAGATTATTAGAGTGATAAGCTAATTAACCTGATTTCCCCCTGTCCTTGTTATATCCCCCTAAATAAATCAGAGCTGCTTGTTTCAGCAAAGTTATACTGCCTGAGGTATTTGTCTATGTTAAAGTACTGTACTGTGATTGTTGCACTGTATCTCATTTCACAGGAGGTCCCAGTGCCGGAACCAGACCTGGGGGTAAGTGTATACTGTGAAGGTAATTCTGATATATTGTGTGGGCCACTAGTGGGAAGAAAGGGGGGTTGCAGTGTCCCAGAGGGCTGTGACCAAGTTAGTTTAACTATTGCAAACCCTGACCTCTGGGTGGAGGCATCCGCCATTGGATCCAGGCCCCTCAACCTGTTAGTGGCAAATCAGGCAGGGGTAGTAGCCCCTGGGATAGCACCATCTAGGGGTTACATAGGGAATGAGCAAAAGACAACCCCAGGATGAAATTCATCGCATAGTATACGAGACATGCAAAAACCATAAAGGAGGTTATCATTGATAACTGGAAGATTTTGGAGTCAGAACCCCTACTTAAAGAGGCTGTAAGAGAAAAACCACGAAGGGTTTATAGATGTGGCTTGAACCTGAAGGATAGACTGGTTCATAGCTATCAGGAACCATTGGCTGCCAGTATGGTTGATGGAAACTGGTTGCCACCATTGCCACAAGGCAACTTTACTTGTGGCATTTGCAAATTTTGTGCATCCATACTTAAAACAGACACATTCACTACTGGTAACTGCAATAGTGAATACAAAGTTAACAGTTTCTGTAATTGTAGTACAGAAAACATAACCGTATCTGGCAACTTGTGAATGTGCTGCATTTTACACTGGAAAAGCAACCAGGCAGTTTAAATCAAGGACAGGTGAACATTTGAGGCCCATCCTTGCCAACGACACTGGTAACACACTGGCTAACCATTGTAGGATTGTAGGCAGAAATGGTCATTCGTTTAAGTTCTGTGGAATAGAGAGAGTCACCTCAGGACCTAGGGGTCGAGACCTTAATTAGAAACTGAAACAAAGAGAATCATTTTGGATTTTCATATTAGGGGCAATGATTGCACCTGGCCTAAATGACAGAATTTGCATAAAAAATAGGTATTGCTGTTATCAATGTTTTCAGAGTAATGAGCTGCGGTATTAATTTAACATGTTGTTGCCTTTAAGTTATTAATGGTATATACTGCGTATTTCCATTCCAGTCGTTCAATGAAGCAAGATTATTTTGCCTTAAGGAGGACAGGAAATTATTTTTAATTGATAGCTATTTATAATGTTCCAGTTTACAGAAATGATATCCATAAGCCTAAATGATCTATATGTAACTGTACCAGAATAAAAAGTGATATGAAAAATTGTATTTTGCATTGTTGTTTTTATGGGCAGCATTCTGTGGCAGTTCTCTTTATGGAACATGTGATCTGGAGTTTTAACTAAGTCATGGTTTGAGGAAAGAATTCTTAAGTATGGTTCTGATAGGACAATAGCTCATGTTTAGAATTCTGCACTCAAACAGTGACATAGTAAACACTCCAAATTACTGGTTCCTTGAAGAGAACTGTTCAGAATGTTGTCCATAAAAAGAAAACATTTTTTCACATCAATGTTTATTAAGGCACAGTTAAATAATGGCCCATTTGGAGGCAAGTTCATTATTTCTCTTACTAGGAACATTACTAACTGCAGCCAATTAGCACAGCTTTCCTGTCCCCTTTAAACCTGGATTTTTACATGGGGAAGCAGCACCACTGTACTTACCATTAAATTATCCATTTTATGAGTCTGTAGTCAAATAATTTACTCTTTTGGAAATAAATAAAACAATTTATTTATACCCCAGTAACTAATGATTTTTAAATAGTAGATATGCATTTACACTTCAGCAGGGATCGATCTTTACATTATATAATTGGCCTGGGGCATAGTGCAAATTGATTCGGGCCAGTACAATGCCCCTCCCCCCCCGACTTTCCCAGCTTGGCTAGTGCGATCTAGTCCATTTTGTGAACCTGGCCCTTTAAAAACAGTATAGGAAGGAAAGCGATTCTTTTTTTTTTTTGTCTAACTAGCCCAGCAACCATGGGAAAATACCCCAGCAACAGCCACGGGAAGTCCTGTGATTGGAGGATCGTTTGGCGCCTGTCTGAAGCCCATCCCTACCTTCAGAGCCTCGGACATCGATCTCCACACGTGATTTTTACCACACATGTGAGGAGAAACCCTGAGCCGTCTGAGAGAAGGTGCGATCTGCGGCTGCTGCTGCTGATTTAGGACATCCCGGACCTAGAAGTGATGCCCGATTGCTCTGAAAGACGGTAAGCCAGCACAAACTTTGTCTGTTTTTTAAACTAGGTTCGGGTACTAGGATTTGTGGACCAGGAGAGAGAATTTTGATAGCGTCAAGGTGTTTGGGGGTCCATTGCGATTCTGACACGTGATGTCCCAATTAAAACTAACGTTAAAAGTGATTACACTTTTATAAAATCAGTGTCAGAACCACGGTGATCACCCTCCCCCAAAAAGCTTTAAATCAAATTGAGGAATCAGTAATTGAGGAATCAGGAATTGCCTTCTGTTTCAGACAATGTGTGCTTGCACCGTGTGGGATTCCTGTCTAAATTTAGGGCAGGTTGAGGTTGATTCCAGACCCAGAAATTAGAACTGCGTTGCTGCATGGTGCCTTGTTGCTGGCTGGGGCTGTGAATGACGTGAGTGTTAGAACCACGAGGGATCACCTCCCCCTACCCCTCCAAAAAAAAAAAAAATTTTAATTAAATCTAGGAACCAGCAGGCACTGCCATTCATCTGACTAGAAGGTTTTGTGCCAGGAATTGCCCTTCTGCTTCAATGATTCTGCGCTGGGTAGGGTTCTGGTCTAAATTTAGGGCAGGTTGAGGTTGATTCTGGACCCAGAATTAGAACTGCACAGACCCAGATTGAATTAGAACAGCATGTGTTGCGTGCAGCTGCCTTGCTGCATGCTGCCTTGTTGCTGGCCGAGGCATATGGGTTGAGAGGTGGGAGGGTGCCACTGCCAACAGACTGGAGAGTGTTCTGTTGTCAGTGACTGTGTTTCAGGGATGTGCTGGGCTTCTCAGGTCAAGATCCTATGCTGTGGGGGACGGTTATGGGCAGGACTCTGCCCTGCTGCTCTTGCCCCCCCTCCGCCAACCAGCATGAGGACTGACTTAAGTTAGGGATTTTAGCATTCCCTTGAGGTTACTATGATTTATTTCTGTGGCCGGACCTCCCAGCTCACACTCACTGGACTGGTTTTCTGGTTGGCCTAGATTGTTTGTTGCAAGGCCTGGTACTTGATTCCTATCAACAAGGCTGCCTTGTTGCTGCAGTCTCCACCTTGCAGTAGCTGCCTGCGGCTCGCTGCCAAATGTGACGTCTGGTCAGAGCTGCATGTGTGTGTTTGCTGGGTGACAATGCTGAGTTTTTCTTGCCTTCTGATGGTGCAGGAACTGTGGGGCTGATACTCTGGGCATGGGGGTAAGGGCGGGACGCTGACTGCTCAATGTCTGTGCTACCAGCACTCTCACTGGCAGCTTTATGACATCCGAGGAGTCTCTGCTTTGAGGATGGTGACTATCAGTGTTCAGGGAGGCAGGGATTTTGCAAAATTCTTTAGGCAGTTACTGCATCCTTGCCCTCCACGGTCCATCTTGCAGAGTTGCTTGCGGCTGCAACCATCATGATCACATGTGGCTGCGCTGCCAGCTTTATGATCTCTGCTTAATTGGGGAGATTGGAGCTGTTTACCATTAGTACTGGGCTGGCTAACAACACGTCTGGATTTCTGGCCTGGGACGATGCTCCTATGCTGGGGGTGGGATACTGGGCAGGAGACGCTCATTGTTAGTCATCCATGACCAGCCCAAGCATGGCAAGCTTCCATGTCAGATCGGAGTTGCTTGGGGATTTTATCAGGAAGTCAGCTTTTTATTTTGGGGCCACAAATCCAATTGCCAACCACCAGACCTTCCTGGCTCAAGATAAGGTGGTGATCTGTGATCGAGCTTTGGTGTACAGGTTGCATTTGTAAGGTGGTGTTAGTTATTGCCATTTGCAGCAGATCACCAGGACCTATGCCATGATGCGACGGGGGGGGGGGGTCTGCACTTGAGGCGACACTACAGCAGTTCAGGTTAAATCAGCTTCAGCTATGGGATTGCTTAGGAAGACATGGGACTAAATTACTTATTCTTTCTGGCTGCAGTCAGAATATTAATTTTTTTGTTTCTTTCAGATTTGTCTTCAGGAGATTGTTCCACGTCATCTGTTCCAATTAAAAACTGGTCAAATTGGTAAGTTAGTTTACTGTAAAAATCTTTTTATTTGTCAGCATTTTACAATCAGAAACATGAATGACCAGCGGTCGGTCCGCTGGTCCAGATTCCAGTCTGCCCATTTCCTTTAAATCTTGCATCCCTGGAACTTCATCCAGAGGTACTGAACCTGATGGCAGGCATCCTTCATCCCGAAACCACTGTTTGCACTTCAATACAGTATACAACAGTCCATCAAGCTACGTGGTTGGGCATCCCAGTAAGCAACCAAAAATGACCTGTAGCTGGGTCGATAAAAGCGTTTATTGTACCGTCTGCGTGTCATTGTATGAGTGCTAGCTGCTTTTTACCTTTTTTGTATATTACAATAAACTTTTTATCAGGACCACTTACAGGTCATTTTTTTTGGTCACTTACTGGGATGCCCAACCATGTAGCTTGATGGTTTGTCCTTTTTGTTGAGGCTCCAGTGTTGTTTGCCAGTAGTCGTCTTGTGCTTTGTGAGTATACAACAGTCCCAGCCTTTTTTATCCACCACCCAGTTTTTGCAAATAGCACTTCCAAATAGTGGTTCTCATCTCTCCAGAACCTACCTCCAGTTAATTTCCATCACGTCCTCCATGTGACCAATAACTTAACTATTATTCTTCTATCGATACCCCCGCCCAGCCTTGGTGCAATTAGGCCTTGTTGCACTGACTTGCTTGCTTAAATGACTAACTCCCAGATCTCGTTCCTCAGCTGTGATTCTAATTCTCACCTCCGCAGGTTCAGTACTCAATCTGTCCTGGGGTTCCTTTTACCCTAGGTATTACCTTGCACTTTCGCGTATTGAGAATGTTTGCCCAACTGATTTGACCACCCTTGTTTTCTAGCTTTTTCAGGTCTGTCTCTAGATTTCCCAGGTCACGCGTCACTGACTCCACCCTACCTCACACGTTGTACTTTTTGTGTCATCTTCCTTATCGATGAATCTCACTAAATGTTGAAAAGCAGAAGTTTGTTTTGCTTGATCATCAACTTCAATAGGTCAGATCATGTTGTGACTTCTGCCTTTTCATTTCAGATGGTGACATCGAGAATAGGACGATCACTGAAACTGTCAGCGAGTCCACGAGTGCGAGTGATGCAGGCATCTGGAAAGAGGTATGAAATAATGAAAAATGGATAGGGAGGTCAGAGTCAGTGATTTAACTTTTAGCTAGTTTAGATGCAGGCAGTATGTTTATTTTCTGTTTTTCCTTTGCAGGTGCTATGTTGTAGCAGCTGGAAGAAGTAAGCAATAAGACACGATGGGGTGTGCATTAGACAGATCTGATGCACGGCTAGAGGGACATAGTGAGGCACGAGGCCGCAGGCCGAGTGCGTCCAGTCCCCTAGCTGTGCATTAGAGCTGTCTAATGCACATCCCCGGAGTGGCTTATTGCACTTATAAAATGGGCCTGTGTATTATAAATGGGGTTTCTAGTTTTAGCTGTGCATTAGACACATCTAATGCACGGCTAACAACCAATCAGATTGCTTGAAATCCTTTGCCCATTTTATAAAGCAGAATAATACTTGGAACTGAACTGAACAGTCTGTCATGACAATTAGAACTTGCAGTGCTTGCTGAGTGGTAGGAGGAGGACAGAGTGTATGGGCACAGAGAAAACAAAGTTTTGGGTACTTAGTGACTCCAGACTTGACCTGCCAAGTCTTTGCTGGACTGCCTGCCCGCCCGATTTGGTAGAAGAGGAAATCTGAGTCTCATTCTGTGGTGCACAACCACATTTGCTTGACCCAAAGAGACAAGCCCTACTGCTGGCTCTTCTGGACTGCTAGGTCCAACGCAACCACAAGTCTGCACTCTGACAGGACATTCATTGGACTCACAATTGTGCGACCTGCCCTGAAGTCTGGTGTGGATATTGTTTGAGGAAAAACAGAAACAGGAACAAAGAAAGTTGTTGAAAAATATATTTATTGTGCAAAGCATCCAAGTCGCAGCGTCAAAATTAACACTTTTTTCATAAGCAGAGTATTTTTTTTACAAACTGAAACTTAAAAAAAACTGTTTGAGAAACTTTAATGTTGGCATACATTATGGTAAAAAGTGGCTGTCCTGATGATCCCTGGCTGGCACTGGCCTAATAGCCACAACAAACTACAATTTAGTCACTATTGCATTAACATTTTCTATTGTAATTTTCTGGATAGTCATGAGTGCAAACTAAAAGAAGCAGTTATTTAAATGTTGTTCTTTGGGTTGGTGAAAACTGGCTGTCCTGGCTGGCATTCATTGACCTAGGAGCCACAGCAAATAAGTACTGTAGTCACTGACTGTCAGGCATCACTTACTGCATTTATGACATTCATTGTATTAGTTTTCTTGATCACCACGAAGACTATAGTAACTAAGTGCTGCTGCTGTATTCTGGCATGTTCTGTGCTCTAAAGCTGCTTGACATCCCTTGCTGGCTCTATTAGTGAAGGAATGGCCCTAACTCACCTGTTCTTGACATTCTTCTTGTTTTTCTACATACTTTGCAAGGCTTTTCATGACAGTTTTTTGTAGAAAATGTGTTCTGTCAAGCTCTGTCTAGTTCAGCTTGTCAATGGGGTAGCTGCTCTCAGTATCTCTGTGGCTGGCATCATATCACTTTTTGAATTACATCTTTACTGGGACACAACTTGTCTCTTGTCCAAAACTGATTTAAAATTCTGTGATTTGTGTGGCTGGAGTCTCACGATCTGTGATTACGTTGTGACTTGCTCAAAATCTGATGTTTTGGTGACTTGTTAGATATGTCCAGTCTCTGACAAATCTAAAAGTCTGCATTTTTTTGGGGGGGCGTGCATGCAGCACAGTCTTTAGTTTCTGGTCTTCTTCAGACCAAGTCAAACAGTCTGTGTGCTTCAGCTTTTCTGTTGTCATTGACATTCACACTCCTAACAATGTGGAAATACATTAAAAGTGTGACAAAACCTAACAAAAGAAAATGTATTGGAGATGAAGAGAGGAAAGAAAGACTTTACGAAGAAAAGAAAAAGTCCCATAAATTTCAAACATCTTGGTTAGAAACCTTTGCATGGTTGCGGTATGATGAAGAAACAGACCAAATGTTTTGCCATCTGTGTCAGAAACATGATGACATACATTCTGGTAAAGCCTGTAATAAAAACAAACAATTTTCAATATGGTACCGACAATTTTCGTCTAGGGTCCATCACTGCACACCAGTCAAGTGAAGCCCATACCAGGGCAAGTTCAGCTGAGGAAGCAGCAAAGTCTGCCCCTGGTACTTCCAAAGCTGAAGTTATGCTAAAACATATGAATGAGGCAACCCTGGAAAGGTTAAAAAAGATTTTTAGAACGTGCCATGCCATTGCAAAAAGCGGTCGTCCTTTCACAGACATCATTTGGATATGTTGTCTTGATGAAATGCAAGGCTTAGACATAGGAACAACATACAGGAATGACAAAGCAGCTAGACAGTTCATTGGCTACATTGCAGAGGTTGAACGCAGGGCTCTACAGGCAAAGATGGAAAAGATTTGTTTTCTGTCTTTGATAAGTGACGGAAGCACTGATGCATCCATTACAGAAGCTGAAATTGTATATGTTCACTATGCACATTCTGGAATAGTCAATTGTCAATTGGTTGGTGTTCAGAATGTTAGGAAAGCTGATGCCATAGGCATTAAACATGCAATCTGTGAAGTTGTTGAAAAGAAGTTGTGATTAACAATGGCAGATTTCATGAAAAAAATGGTAGGGGTTGGTAGTGATGGCGCATCAGTTATGGTAGGTAAGAATAATGGAGTTGCCACACTGTACAAGAATATGCAGCCCAGCATTCAATCAGTGCATTGTTTTGCCCATCTCCTGTAACTTACCTACAAGTCTGCATTAAAAAACACTGACTTGTTCAATAAACTCAATGGACTTCTATTAAACTTATACTACTAATATCATAATTTTCCTTTAAACCACGGTAACCTCAAAAGTACGTGTAAGGCATTATCCTTGCGTCAGTCAATTCCAACACATGTTGGAGGGACACAGTGGGTCCCACACTTGCAAACTGCTCTTCAAGTGCTGATTAAAGGATATCCTGCAATTGTCACACATATGACACAGATGGTAGAAGTTCAAGGTGTGTCTGGTGAGCAAAAGAACAAGGCAAAAGGGATGCTCAAGATTCTGCAACTCAAGACAGTTGTGAAGTTTGCACATTTCATGTTCGATGTGATTGGAGTGCTAGCCATTTTGTCTAAAGTGGCTCAAGAAAGACAGTCCACAGTTTCGGACATCTTCGCCACATTACAGTCCACAGTTCAAACACTCACTGAATACATGGGTCGACCAGGTCCAAAGGAGTGTCAGGTTCTTGACATTACAGAATTTTATGGCATTCAACTCACAGGACATTCTGATTTCAATGAAACACGAAGCACTGTGTTAAGCTGCTTTGTTCAGAGCCTCAATGAGAGGTTCATTGATGCCAGCCCAGAGATCCTGAGAGCAGCTACCATGGCAAGCTTTAAGTTGTGGCCAGACAAGCTCAACATGCAAGAATTTGGAGAACAAGAGATAGCCACCATAACAAAACACTATGAATCTGTATTGGCTAATGCAAATGTAGATGTGGATTCCGTGGGGACAGAGTGGAACATGCTCAAGTCAGAGATTTATGAAAGGTTCGACAAGATACAAAGCTTGGAATGGAACAAAATTAACTCTTCATATTCACAAAAGTATCCAAATGTCCTTGCAGCTATTGATTTGATCCCGAGTCTTCCTGCTAGCTTTGCTGAGGCTGAACGTGGATTTAGCCAGATGAAAAGCAAGTCTCAGCTCCGCACAAAGCTTATGTCAAACAGTTTAACAGACCTGATGCTCATTCAGATGAATTCACCAGAGGTAGACAAGTTCAATCCCGATGAAGCCATTATGCTGTGGAACACTGGTGCAGAGAGACGTAGGAGACCTTGTACTGGTTCAGTGCAAACTAGGTCACCGGTGTTTTATGAAGATGAGGACGATGACTCCAAGTCCGGGTCTGACTCAGATTGTTCAGTCTAAAGTGTATCATCTTGTGAAAGCAGTGATGTAGATGATTTGCCTGAAGTTATCCATCTTGAAGAGTAAAACTGTTGGCGCCCACAGTGCCACCACCGCTGCCAGAATGTCAGACATGATCAGAATGCGCAGCTCCATTGCATGATGTCCACTGATATCTGAAGAGATATTTGAAGATCCTGAGTCGGCAACCCATGAAATTCTGTAATGGGACAAGATACTGAGTCAGATGAAAGGTGAAAATGTAAGTTTTTACATCTGTGGCTTTTGTCAGCCCATCTGGCATGTGGTGAAACTACCAATGTAAAAACTTACATTTCTTCACTATTTGTTTTCAGACAGGAAGCAGCATAACTGGAGCCAAAGTCACTACAGTCAATCCCTTCCACTCCTGGTACCCCTCCCCAGGCAGCCCCCACTCAGACATCTTTGCGATCTCTAAGCAGGCAGATTTTGGGGGGCATGATCCTGAATGCATGGGTACAGTTTGAGTGCATCATTTACATTATAGGCAAGCTTGCACAAAATTGAAACCCACAACACAAAGTAATACTGTAGGAGGCCTGTATTACTTCAGTGGGTGGCGTTTTAATTTTTCTCCAAGTTGCTTGATATGAATCTAATCAACTGTACCCACATGATCTAGGATGCATCCCCACGACTCTCTGCTTGGACATCACAAAAATTAAATCTGACAGCAGCCTGGCTAGGTGGATCGGGAACTGCAGGGGATCATCAGTTTGACTTCAGCATGAATTATGATATTTCCCTCCGAAACAGGACATCCAAATTTACTGGCGCTATGCTGCAAGTGCAAACCACTTTCCTGAAAAGACCGTTTTTTGTAATGGCATGGCACAGTGAACCAGGGCTCCAGATAAGGGGAGAGTAGTACCTGTGTGTTATTACTCGGAAGTATTATGCACGGCAGAGAGACCAACTTATTTTTGGAGTAACGTGTACCTGACTACTGGACTCAAGTAGTACATTTAAATAACTCTGGCACCCCCCAAAGAATAGTGCATGCTTGCCTCATTACATAACATTGGTGATTCAACATTTGAGCAGTTGGAGGCTCATATGCATATTCCAGTTTTGTTTTTTACATTTACTTACTGATTTTTTTTTTTTTTAACACTCAGGTGAGTAAATACAAGTCATCCGACGTGCCACTGCTGGCAGACGGGCACTTGAAAGTCATGCATCCCAATTCAATTTGTGTTTTTTACATTTACTCCCTGACTTTTTAACACTCAGGTGAGTAAATACGAGTCATCCGACCTGCCATTGCTGGCAGACGGGCACTTGACTAAATTATTTCTTTAAAAGAAGATAACAGTTTAATTGTGGTGCTCTTCACTCCATGACTCTGTACATTTTACCTGAATTTGGTTTTACTCACATGTTGCTCAAAAGTACGAGTAATTTACTCAAATTTCTTGAAAAAAAAATTATCTGGAGCACTTGTTCTGATTTTTCAGTGTAATTTCAGACAAAGCCAGTGTAGTACTTAGAACTGAAGGTTGGTTCTGACAACGGAAACAAATCATAACTCAGAAAACAGTAAAAGAAAAAAAAAAAAGAAGATGTGATCCAAAATCCTAATGCGATCTCGCTTTGCAGTTCTAAAAACTGGAGTCTGTACTTTTTCCCCCTCAGGACTACAATACATGTAAGTACTCTGAAACCTAGAACTAAAGTCAATGACAGATTCAAATGTAGTGATTTAAGAAAATGTTCATTTGCAGGGGCTCCTGCCCCTGCAAACCTTCCCTCCGGTTTAGCGTTTCTGTAAAAAGTGCCTTTTTTCTTGTGCCAGAAACTATTTAAATTTCATTACAAAAAGTCCACTACCCAGAAGTATGGCACACTGGGATGGCTCCTGTGTAATGGTGCAGCGCTGCTGTGTGCGCTTCAGTGCATTTGTATTGAAGCGCATGATGCAGCACCACACCTTTACACATAATGGAGCCGCCCAAGCAACCGCCGTACTTCCAGGTAGTGTACCTTTCAAAATGGGATTATGGTGCAAGAAAACAGGTCCTTTTTACCAAAAAGCTAAACCGGAGGTAAGGTTTACAGGGCCGGGAGCCCCTGCAAATGAACGATTTCCTTTAAGAAAAATTGAGTTATTGTACAGATCATCTGATCGAGAACTTACTGAACTCAGGTTGTAATGGAAACAACTAAAACAGGAAAACAGTGTAGAAAGTACAAAATCAAAGATTTTTCAGTGTAATTTAATTTCAGACAATTAGCTTGTAGTAAATTTAATTGTACTGAGAACTGAACTGGAAATTACTTTAATGTCACTTGTGTGATCAAATTGCGATTCAGATGTTCAATTTCAGACAAATTATCTGTAATTCAAATTGTGCTGAGTACTGAACTTTAGGTTCTCATCATAAATAACCCAGAAACACTATCAAACAGTAAAAAAAATATTTAAAACATCTAAACTTTGTCACTGTGTCCTTTTCATAAATGTGTGAATGTCATGTTGGGGCTAGTGCAATTTCTGTGGAGCCAGTGCAGCTGGGGCATCACTTTCCCTGGTGGACCAGTGCAAAAAAAAGTTAAGTGTGACCCCTGCTTTAGTCTTATGTGTACACATATGCATTTTATATATTTAGCACTGAGCACTTTTTTCATTGATGCACTGGTGATTGCACTATCCCTTTAAGGGATTACTATTTAAGATAATTTGTTTGTGTAAGAGACTATCCCTCTGATGATGCACTAGCTGCGAAGCCAGTCGGAGTCTCCGTGGTGCGACCTGTTTGTGGAGCTGTCTACAAAATGGTATATTGCTGTTTTAAAATGTTATTTACTAAAGCTGTATATTGCTAGCAGTTTGGAGCTGTGCTGGTTTGCCTTTTTGTCTGCATTCGGATACAGATCAGGATTTTTTATTAACTGGGTGGTGGAGTTCAAAGTTATATCTGCAAATAACTGGGCAAGTGGACAGCTGTTACTTTAATAAGTGGGCCAACAGGGATCAAGTGTGTGGGTAGCCAGCAAGTTAGGGTGCACTTTGACATCCTGGCAAGGAACAAGCATACTGGTGGCCAGGATAGGTTAGTGGGTGAGATCGTAGGCAGGCAGAAAAAGAGCATGAGAGCAACCGGCACACTAATGTGCACATGGGCAGGCAGGGAGGGATTGAGCATGTGTGGTTTAGAGTGAATTTATGGGCCAGTGGCAAACAAAAGTCTGGAAGAATGACAGGGAGGGAAGGGAATGAGTGTATAAACCATAGATGAATTAAAAGTAGATGAATGAGCAAAGAAAGAAAGATAATATATTTCAGAGTCCGTAGACAAAAGAAAGGGAAAAAACTGTTGGACAGAGGAACTGTGGCCGGAGGAAGATGAAAGAAGGAAAACAATGATGAGGCAGAAAGGGCAACATAAGACACAATACAGGAAAGAAAGAACAAAGATCACAGAGGCATAAAAATGAAAACTAAAGGCAAATCATTGAGACAGGTAAGCCAGAAGAAGTAGCAAGACAGCAAAGACCAACAATTAACTGAGTTGATGTGCTTTTGCGAGTACTGAATTATCCTTTCTTGAATTTATAACTAACCAAAATTCCATTTTGGCTGGGCTTTCTGTTCATCTCAATGAATGTCTGTTGTCGATTTATTAGACACAGACAATTAAGGAATTGACGAGTGGGGAAGCTGCTTGCTACTGAGTGAAGGCTGCAGCATATGAAACTGTCAGTACACACTGAAAATCACTGTTAAGTCGTGAACATTGCTACACATGTATGTTTCCCTGGTGTCTAGTGGTCCCACCCCCACCCGTTGTCCATCCTCGTAATGGGGAAGCCCACAATGTTTTGTCATGCCCCCATGGCAACTGCCGTCCTGCCACTGCCGACAGTACACCCTCTGCAAGTAATTCCCCACTTACCCACCACACAACACAGTCCTCAACGTTGTTTTCAGTCCCCCGCTGATTTCCGCTGGTGAGCAGGCCACCTGGTGGCATCGACAACCCACCCCATGGTCCTCCTTACCTGACTGCCGGTGCCACATGAATCAAAAGCAAGCAGCCCTCCACACACTACCTTGACCACCTGCCATCTGACATGAGCAGGGGATGCACTATAAGTAAGCAGCACGCTTTCTGCTCCTGTCAGATGACAGGGGGCTGAGGTGATGTGTGCAGGGCTGTGTCACTTGCTGTCAATTCACCGTGACACTGACAGTCAGGTAAGGGGGACCCAGGCGCTGGGTTGTCGTACATGGGTGGGGGAAGCACAACCACCAATGAGGGTTTGGGAAGGAACTAACAGCAAATGTTCGGGATGGGGCTAGTTGTTGGGGGGACTTACTTGCAGAAGGCATACCACATGGCAGTGACGGGATGGGGCAACATGACAAAATGTAGTGGGCTTTCCCTTTTACAGGGACGGACATCCCACATCCTGACTTGTACTCAAGAGTTCATTTGCAAACAACTAACATTTGAGAGGTAATGTACTGTGAATGTGGAGCCCATCTTCACTCAAGGTAAAAAAAAAAAAAAAAATGATGAACTGATGCATGTGCGAAGACAGCAGAGATGCAAAATATAGTACAAGACTGTCATCTAGAGATCTGCATACAATGGTAATGAGATGCTTGCCCCCCCCACACACACACACACACAAAACCAACCAAACTCGGGCACACACACATATGGATCTATTACAGAATAATTTCATCAGTTTATTGTTATGGAAAAAGAAAACCAACTTTACGTATGCAGAGAAAATAACTGTGGCACTCATTTTTAACCTTTCACAAAAGCAGCCACAGGAGAAAACATTACAAGCAAGTCAGACAGGCTTCGCAACTCATGAGTAAGAGATGACACAGGCACACTGAGTAAATAGCAATGTGAGAAGGCAGTAAGGAGGGCTGGGGGGATACAGGGATGCATAGGGAGAGGCATCACCAGGAGAAAACAGAACGTTTTTGGCCCTCTGTACAGACAGTTGGTCAGACCACATCTGGAGTACTGTGTACAGTTCTGGAGACCCCATCTCCGCAAAGACATAGACAGGGTGGAGGCTGTTCAGAGGAGGGCAACCAAAATGGTGCAGGGTCTGCACCAGAAGACATATGAAGAAAGACTAAAGGAGCTTAAGATGTATAGCCTCGAGGAAAGGAGGGAGAGGGGGGACATGACAGAAACTTTTAAATACCTCAAGGGAATCAACAAAGTCCAAGAGGGTAGCATCTTTCAGAAAAAGAGATGTGCAAGAACAAGAGGGCACAATTTGAATATAGAGGGGGGACGGCTCAGAGGTATGTGAGGAAGTACTTCTTCACAGAGAGAGTTGTAGATGCATGGAACAGCCTTCCTGAGGAGGTCATAGAGTGAAAAACAGTGCAGGAATTCAAGAATGCATGGGACAGACATAAGGCAATTTTAGTGGGCTTTAGGAGGAAGTAGGCTGTTGGTTAACTAGGATCTGTAGCTTATCCATTAGGTAGGGAAATGGATAGACTAGGTGGGCCAAGCGGTCCTTATTTGCCGTCAAATTCTGTTTCTAATACAGCACTGAACCCAGTTTCCTTCTCCTCACTATGTCACTTCTGGTTTTGGCGAATATGATGGCAATCATCACATTACAGCACACCAGCGTTTTAAAAAAATGACAAAGAAAAGACGAAATTGCACAGTAGACTCAAAAACTGGCAACACCGAATGACAAGCAGGTTAGTTTTGATATATAAAAGACACATTTCAGCCCAAAACAGCAAATCCAATCCATTAGCTCTTAAAAAGAAGATACAGTAGGTAGGAGTACAGCCTAGGTCTAAACGAGCACATATTTTAGAGTACAATTTTGAGTTTCTGGGCACCTCTATTTTGGAGGCGCACACTGCGCTAAATCCTCAACACCATCCCTGTGCCAAAGGTGCGGCAGCATGTGGCAGAAAGTCATTTAGCTAGCGTCCATCTTACATCTTGGGATAAGGAACCGGTTTCCAAGTTGGGAGTACAAATTCTAGGCAAAATATGTCACAGGCATAATTGACTAATTAAGGTAGTATAACAGGGTAGGTCTGCCCTTTGCCCTCCACCATCACTTTCAGAACCAGTGGCTCTGGTGGAAGCCAAACCAGGATTTGGTAGGAGATGCCTTCTTGGAGTTGACCTTTAAGAAGACTATGCAGGGAGACTCTCAAACTTAAAGTCAGCCCTTAACTGGACTGACTGGAAGCAACTGATAATCAGGAAATTAAAATTACGTACCTACTGTAATTGTTGATCTTTCTGTGTATCTTCACCATTCATCACTAGTGGGTTATAGTG